>OY997268.1:84728603-86007174 GCA_963921465.1 Triticum timopheevii | reverse complement strand
CGAGCGGCACGGAGGTGCGCGTCTCCCGCTTCAAAGGCATTCAACGCCTCCGGGGAGAAACACTCATCACGAAGAACTGTCCGGCGACGCCTGTGATTCATGGCGCTCTCCACCTCAGACCGGGTGGCGGACAGCCTATCGGCATCCTCCGTCGGAGGAACATCCGGCTCATGCCTTGTGTTTGCCTCCCCTTCCGGACCACGCGATGGAGCATGGCTGGCGGAGGCTTGATTGGCAACCTCTCCGGACACTGTCCGACGAGCGCTCTTTCTCCTGGAAAAGTTATGAGCATTAATATACCTCCTAGGGATCCTTCCCTTAAAAACAACGGTGCGCCATACCATTGCGGCGATGTTTTGATTCGCGTCGCACTCCTCTTCCGCCTGCTGGGCCGAACTGACCCTTGCTGGTCAGCCGCTGCAGGTTCGGCTTCCCGCCTTAAAGGCACCTCCTGCGATGCACCATCAGTATAGGATGGTCATAATTGAGCATGGATCAAATGATGGTGTCAAGACCTCGATCGTAGTCACCTGGGAGGCCGAAAACAAACCGGGGTAGTCAGCCGTAATGGCGACTAGGGCATTGTCCATGCTAAGTTGGTGGAACACCCCATCAATCAGCTCCCCCTTTATGTCAGGATCCTCTTCGGAGGCCGGATCAAGGGATCATTCCGGATCCTCGGGCTGTGGAGTTAGGCTTTGTATGCCCTCCACGTCCCGGCGCAGCTCCTGCGTCGACATCACAAAGTAAGATACTTGACTTTGGAAGTATGGATTGGGTAGTTAAACGCCCTCTTACCCAGCTCCGAGGGTTATTCATGGAGAATCCATTCAATGGATTCGTGCGGAGGAAGTCCTCCTCCTCCCCCTTGTACAAGCCGGACAGGATCTTTGCCAGATCGGCTGCCGAGCCCGGCCCTCTGCGGCCATGACGGGTGGCATCGTCTTCCCCGTTGAAATCCCACATAGGGTGGCCCCTATATTGGAGTGGCTGCACCCCTTGCATAATGCACGTGGCCATGATTCCAATCATGGTCAATCCGGAGTGGGCCAGTAACCTAATCCGGCCCATCAGATAATGGACGCTCCCATCATCCTCTCGTTGAGGGCTCCGCGGGGCCAACTCAGGCTTTTCTTCAAGGGAGCATTGCTGAACTCCGGGAGGCCGATCCGAACTGGATCCGGCAGAGGATCGTCCTCCATGTAGAGCCATTCCGAAGGCCAGTCTTCGGACGCGTTCTTCGGGGTGCCGGATAGATATCCGGTCCCGGCAATGCGCCATATTTCGGCTCCGCCCACTTGATATATCGACCCCTTGTAAGAACGGGGTACGAGGCAAAACAATATCTTCCACAGCGCAAAATGGGGCTCGATGCCCAAGAACAGCTCGCAAAGAGCTACAAAGCCCGCGATGTGCAAAATGGAGGCAGGTGTGAGGTGGTGAATCTGGAGTCCGTAGAACTCCAGGAGCCCCCGAAGAAACGGATGTATGGGAAATCCGAGTCCCCTTATTAGATAAGGGACGAAGCATACCCGCTCTCCTTTGGAAGGGTTGGGGACGCTCTCCGCCTGCTTTCCACCCGTGAAGGTGGCCAGTCCGGCTCGAACCGAAACCATGAAAGCTGGGGGAAGATATCCCTCGGTTTGGAGCGCCACTAGCTCGCTGTGTGGAACTGAGCATCTCCCCCAATCTCCTGGCTTAGGGCTGGGAGCACGAGAGGAGGAGCCGCGTCGACTATCCATGATAGAATGGATTTTTGTCAGAGGCGCTTCGATGAGAACTTGCGGATGGAGGATGGTGTGAGCTGGATCTAGATCCTCGCCTCTCTTATAGGCGGCTCGTTCGCACGGCTAGGGGGTAAAATGTAAAAATACCCTAGCTTTTCGCATTCATATGACACGTGGAAGAAGGCCATTATTAGGCGTAGAAGCCAAGGAGCGCAACATTTATAAGGAAGCCGGACACTATTCGACGGGAACATGAAGTTTGAAGGAGAACCTGCCTTGCAACACCAAAGACAATATACGCGCCGGACTCGTCGTTGCTGAAGGCTGGTTCGGGGGCTACTGAGGGAGTTCCGGACTAGTGGGTGTCCGGATAGCCGAACTATCATCATCGGCCGGACTCCAAGACTATGAAGATAGAAGATTGAAGACTTCGTCCCGTGTCCGGATGGGACTTTCCTTGGCGTGGAAGGCAAGCTTGGCGATATGGATATGTAGATCTCCTACCATTGTAACCGACTTTGTGTAACCCTAGCCCTCTCCGGTGTCTATATAAACCGGATGGCTTTAGTCCATAGGACGAACAACAATCAGACCATATGCTAGCTTCTAGGGTTTAGCCTCCTTGATCTCGTGGTAGATCTACTCTTGTAACACACATCATCAATATTAATCAAGCAGGACATAGGGTTTTACCTCCATCAAGAGGGCCCGAACCTGGGTAAAACATCGTGTCCCTTGTCTCCTGTTACCATCTGCCTAGACGCACAGTTCGGGACCCCCCACCCGAGATCCGCCGGTTTTGACACTGACACTCATTGTGGTCTGTTTCTTCTCAGTAATCAAGCTCGAGGAAAGAAGAACCACGTGGCAGAGGACAGTGAGGCAGAACAACAATGGCCATCCAATTTTGTGCAGTTCCACTAAAATTGAGGAAGACATGCCCGGGTATGGAGACACACATCGCTGTTTCCAAAAATATAAAAAAGGGTTAGCAACGACATCTCAATTGTCAATAAGAATTAATGAAAAGTACACCAACAAACAGAAGCATCATAATTATCTTGATGGGAACTAAACCAGGATACCTGAGAAAAAAAGCATTTCTTCATTTAATCAGTGATAGTACTACCACCATATGGACAATGACCGCACAACCACCATGTACTTTTTTCCAAAACAACATGTATACCTCGACCGAGGCATAAATCAGGACAACTTTTCGAGTGGCATTTCCTCTATAATAGTAATGATGAAGCTATGTACCTAGGGTAGGGTCATGGACCTGTCCAAGACACCCTCCCCAAGGACATCTCTAGAAGAAATCACCTTTCAATCGACCCGGAAATGTTCCACTTGACGGACTCAAAGACACTCGACCATGAAGCCATCCACTCGACATCAAGGAGACCTAAAGTCACTCTGCACGCCAACGGTCGGTCATTAAGTAGCTTTTATGGTCATCATAGCACTTTATTTGTAGCGTTACCAGTAACGCCCGATCTTAATGTATCTTAAACCCTGCATAACTGAGGGCCGGAGGGGTCTGGCGGACTCTATGTAAGCCACCCCCTCCTCGGTGTAAAGGGTTCAGACCCCTGTAACTCATACACATATAATCCAGTCGACTGCCTCTGGGCTCCGAGACGTAGGGTTGTTACTTCCTCCGAGAAGGGCCTGAACTCGTAAACCCCTTGTGTATACAAATACTCCATAGCTAGGATCTTGCCTCTCCATACCTACCCCCCTACACTACTGTCAGACTTAGAATCACGACAGTTGGCGCCCATCATGGGGAAGGTGTCTTAGCGACTTATTGGAGAAGTTGCGATTTTTTTCGATCTCCTTCATCATGGTTTCAGGCGGAGTTTTGGTTGAGGGCCGCGAGATCAGTCTCGGCGCGCTCACGTTCATCGCCGACGACTCTGCTTGGCTTCAGGAGGCTCCGCTCGACATCGACACGCTCCCAGTCCGCGGAGCGACGCACTTTCGCGCGTGCATCCACGGCGTCCTCCTGCGGAAACCGTCGACCCAGTATCGAGCGGTCCATGTGTCGTCCTCCCACCCTGTTTCCCGCCGGCGCAAGCGCTCCGGTCGGTCGAGGCTCCAGCGGTGGGTGAGACACGCGGTGGCTCGCCAGTCGGCCACCCCCCTCGCGGCAATCGAGCCCGACGAATATCTCTACGGCTTGTTTGACCTGTCGAATGGCTCCGCAGAGACTGCATCCGAGTGTGACAGCAGTGATCCAGCGGTGGAGGTTCTGATGGTCGATGGACCACGCGGTCCTCCCGGTATTCCCGGCACCGACGGAGGCGACGGCGGAGGCGATCCGTCGCATGCCCATGAAGAGTATCTCCCCAAGCCCCTCACTTCGCTGCAAAGGGAAGAACTTCACCGCCGGAACATGGATGCATTTCATCTTCCTATCGTTGGAGAAACTCCCGAGGCTCGTGCCTTAGAGGACGTGCGCTTGGCCAACTTGGTTGAGCGCACTCGACTGGAGAACCTCCAGCGCGCACTCGACGAGCGTGCGCGGCAACGGGTCCCAGAATCCAGTCGACGTCAACTCTTTCCGCCACCGACTCAGGTATATCAAACTCCGATTCAAAATTTAGCAATGGCAGCCCGAATAGCAGAGTCGGTTCAGCCTTCCCAGTCAGAGGCTCGCAAAGGCTTGTTACAGATTAGAGATTTACTCCGGGTAGTCGGAGATCAGAATTCAGCTATATCGCAGTCGCGGAATAGGATTCACAGTAGATCCGTAGCTGCAAATACAGTCTAGTCAGCCCATAGCCCCAGATCGCCCCCGAGGCGTGAGGAACGTGGAGACCGGCGTGATCAGTACAAGAACCGTGAGCAGTATGATCACCGAATCGATCGTGATGATCGACGTCAAGTGCCCACCCCTCCCCCAAGGGGTGGATCGTACGCACGTCGACAACAGGATGATAGACGCCATCACAGTGTTGGGTGAAGGATTCCAGTCGACCCCAGGGAACCAGGCTTTCATGCGAGATCCATTATCGTCCAAGGTTTGGTCGACCAGAACAGAGCTCACCGAGAAGGTCACGACAAAGATGTTCCCACCAGCAGCATAGTGCACATCTCAAGACCGGAGTGTTTTAGTAGAGCCATCAGGGCCGCGGTGATTCCTCCCACTTCAGGTTGGCGACTGGAGTCAGTAAGTTCACTGGTGAGTCCAACCCTGATACTTGGCTTGAAAACTACCGAGTAGCTGTTCAGATTGGCGGCGGCAATGATGAGGTGGCCATGAAACACCTGCCTCTTATGTTGGAGGGCTCGGCCAGAGCATGGTTGAATCAGTTAGCACCCAGCAGCATTTACACTTGGGAAGATCTTGCCCGAGTGTTTGTCAGAACATTTGAAGGAACTTGCAAGCGACCAGCAGGACTAACAGAGCTGCAATCTTGTGTGCAGAAGTCGAATGAGACTTTGAGAGATTACATCCAGAGATGGATCACATTGCATCACACGATAGAGAATGTGTCTGATCCCCAGGTAGTATGTGCCTTCAAGGAAGGCGTTAAGTACAGAGAGCTAAACCTGAAATTCGGTCGAACCGGAGACATGTCTCTGAGTCGAATGATGGAGATAGCCACCAAGTATGCCAATGGTGAAGAAGAGGATCGGCTCCGAAGTGGCAAGCACAAGCCAGTCGCCCATGAAACCGGAGGAGGGAACTCCAGTCGGAAGCAGAAGCGGAAAGCCGAGCCAGCTGCTCCTGGAGAAGCCTTGGCCGTGACTCAAGGAAAGTTTAAAGGGAAGCCCAAAGGGTCTTGGAACCATAAGAAGGTGAAGGATAAGGAAGGAAATGACGTGTTGGATTTGCCATGCCACATCCACGCGAAGAAAGATGAGGAGGGTAAGCTCATTTACCCGAAACATAACACTCGACAGTGTCGGCTCTTGATCCAACAATTCCAGGGGAAACAGGCCAAACATAAGGGAAAGGAGTCGGACAAAGTTGAGGACAAGGAAGATAGTGATGATGGATATCCCCAGGTCAATTCCACCCTGATGATTTTTGCTGACGTTGAAAGCAAAAGTCGATTGAAAGTTATAAACTGAGAAGTGAATATGGTTGCTTCGGTGACATCCAGTTATCTAAAATGGTCTCAGACTGCCATCTCATTCGACCAATCTGATCACCCGACACACATAGCCACCCCTGGGAGGCAAGCTCTGGTGATCGACTTAGTCGTCAAAGGTACTCGATTGACTAAAGTTTTGATGGATGGCGGCAGTGGCCTGAATATACTGTATGCAGAGACATTGAAAGGGATGGGCATTCTGATGTCCAGACTCAGTACCAGCAACATGAGCTTCCATGGAGTCATTCCTGGAAAGAAGGCTGAGTCATTCGGTCTAATTGCTCTTGATGTGGTTTTCGGTGATTCCAAAAATTACCGCAAAGAAAAGTTGACGTTTGAAGTTGTGGATTTCCAGAGAGCTTATCACGCTATTTTGGGCAGGCCAGCTTATGCGAGTTTTATGGCTCGACCATGTTATGTGTACCTCAAATTGAAGATGCCTGGCCCCAAAGGTGTGATCACTATTACTGGCAATCGAAAGAAGGCGGAAGAGTGCTTTTAGAAAGGCTCAAAGATCGCCGATGCTCAGATGGCAGCGGTAGAGTGGCAGGAATACCAGAAAACTGCAGACCCGAGTGATTTGTTGCGAGCCAAGAAGCCCGCTACGGAATCAGCGTTTCAGTCGTCTGGTGAGACAAAACTGGTTCACATTCACCGGACCAACCCCAGTGCTGCTCTGACTCATATCTCTACAACACTCGACTCCAAATAAGAAGAAGCGCTCATCCAGTTCCTCCAAGAGAACTGGGACATCTTCGCATGGAAGCCTTCTGACATGCCGGGTGTTACCAGGGGGCTGGCTGAGCACCGTCTACGAGTCAACTCAAAAGTGAAACCTGTTAAAGGACATCTTCGATGGTACGCCGTCCAGAAAAGAAAGGCCATTGGCGAGGAGGTGGCTCGGCTCTTAGCTGCAGAGTTTACTTGAGAAATTTATCACTCCGAGTGGCTCGCCAATGTTGTCATGGTCCCCAAGAAGGACAAGTCACTTCGCATGTGCATTGACTTTAAACATATCAATCGGGCCTGCCCGAAAGATCATTTTCCTCTCCCCCGCACCGACCAAATAGTCGACTCGACTGTGGGATGTGAGCACCTGTCTTTCTTAGACGCCTATTCCGGGTACCATCAGATCCGTCTGTATGGACCAGATGAGATCAAAACAGCTTTCATCACTCCATTCGGGTGCTTATGTTATGTCACCATGCCATTCAGCCTCAAGAATGTCGGAGCCACGTTCATGAGGATGATTTAGAAGTGTTTGCTCACTCAAATCAGTCGGAATGTGGAAGCATACATGGATGATATTGTGGTCAAGTCACGAAAAGGTTCCGACCTGCTGACTGATCTTGCAGAGAAATTTGCCAACCTCAGGAGGTATGATATCAAGCTTAATCCATTAAAGTGCACATTTGGAGTTCCTGGCGGAAAGTTACTCAGTTTTCTCGTTTCCGAACGAGGAATCGACGCCAATCCAGAAAAAGTTGGTACTATACTCCGAATGAAACGTCCTGTGCGTGTGCACGATGTCCAGAAGCTTACTGGTTGCTTGGCCACTTTAAGTCGATTCATCTCTTGTCTCGGTGAAAAGGCATTGCCTCTTTACCGACTAATGAAGAAGTCATACAAGTTCGAGTGGACTCCTGAAGTTGATGCAGCATTTGCAAAGCTAAAAATGCTGCTTTCCACCCAGCCGGTGCTTGCTTCCCCGATCAGCAAAGAGCCTTTGCTGCTTTACATTGCAGCCACAGGACAAGTCGTCAGTACAGTACTTACGGTCGAGTGAGAAGAAGAAGAAAAAGCCTTTAAAGTTCAGCGCCCAGTGTATTATATTTCTGAAGTTTTGACCCCATCAAAGCAAAGATACCCTCATTATCAGAAGCTTGTATATGGGATTTATATGTCCACGAAGAAGGTTGCTCATTACTTCTCTGACCGTTCCATTACAGTCGTCAGCGACGCTCCATTGTCAGAGATTTTGCACAACAGAGATGCAACTGGTCGAGTGGCAAAACGGGCGATTGAACTCCTTCCCCTAGATATCAGGTTTGAGGCAAAGAAAGCCATCAAGTCCCAAGCAATAGCAGATTTCATCACCGAGTAGACCGAACAGCAACTGCCGACTCAAGTTCACTTGGAGCACTGGACCATGTTCTTTGATGGTTCTAAGATGCTGAATGGATCCGGTGCTGGGATAGTGTTGGTTTCCCCCCGAGGAGATAAGCTCAGATATGTGCTCCAGATTCACTTTGATTCCTCCAATAATGAAGCAGAATACAAAGCACTTTTGTATGGGTTGCGTATGGCCATTTCACTTGGCGTCCGTCACCTCATGGTCTATGGCGACTCTGATTTGGTGGTTAACCAAGTGATGAAGCAGTGGGATGTCAGAAGCCCAGCCATGACTGGTTACTGCAATGCAGTGAGAAAGCTAGAGAAGAAATTCGAGGGGTTAGAGCTTCATCATATACCCCGACTGAAAAATCAAGCAGCTAATGATTTGGCAAAAATAGGTTCCAAGAGAGAAGCCATTCCCAGTAATGTGTTTTTGGAACACATCCACACACCATCAGTTCAAGAGGATCCTTTCACAGAGGAAGCCCCACAGCCAAAAAGTGCCACGGACCCGACTGAAGTTGAGATCCCAGCCGTGGTCGACTTGATCATGGAAGTTTTGGTCATCACTCCCGACTGGACAGTGCCATACATCGCATATATCCTAAGGAAAGAGCTCCCAGAGAATGAAGAAGAGGCTCGACAAATCGTCTGTCGATCCAAGGCCTTTACTGTGATAAAGGGACAGTTGTACAGGGAAAGCGCGACTGGAGCCAGTCATAAATGTATAACGCCAGAAGAAGGTCGGATAATTCTCTACGATATCCACTCGGGGACCTGTGGCCACCATGCGTCCTCATGGACTATTGTGGCTAAAGCATACCGAGCAGGGTTTTACTGGCCCAGAGCAAATGAAATGCCGAAGGAGATAGTCGACAAGTGTGAAGGATGTCAGTTCTATTCCAATATGTCACACAAGCCCGCCTCAGCCTTGAAGACCATTCCACTCGTCTAGCCCTTCATTGTTTGGGGATTAGATATGGTTGGACCATTGAGAACTGGCAGGAGCGGCTTCACCCATGTACTGGTGGCAGTCGACAAGTTCACTAAGTGGATCGAAGCCAAGCCTATCAAGAATCTGGATGCCTCCACTGCTATCAGCTTCATCAGAGAGTTGATATTCAGATATGGAGTTCCGCATAGCATCATTACTGATAATGGGTCAAACTTCGATTCCGACCAATTCAGAGCCTTTTGCACTTCTCAAGGCACACGAGTCGACTACGCTTCCGTCGCTCACCCCCAGTCGAATGGACAAGCAGAAAGAGCAAACGGCCTAACTCTCAAAGGACTGAAACACCGGTTGATGCGTGATCTCAAACACGCAGCAGGCGCGTGGGTCGACGAACTTCCATCTGTCCTTTGGGGATTGAGGACTACTCCTAATCGGTCGACTGGGCGAACTCCATTCTTTCTGGTCTATGGAGCTGAAGCGGTTCTGCCAAGTGACATGCTTCACAATGCACCCCGAGTCGAGCTCTACTCAGAAGATGAAGCAGAACAAGCTCGGCAGGACGCAGTCGACCTTCTAGAAGAAGAAAGAGAGATGGCCATGATCCGATCAACCATCTATCAGCAGGACTTGCGTCGATTCCATGCCAGAAACGTGAAGAGTCGAGCCTTCCAAGAAGGAGACTTGGTCCTCCGAGTGGATCAACAGAAGCCACACAAACTCGCCCTACTTGGGAAGGCCCCTTCATCATCACCAAAGTTCTCCACAACAGAGCGTACCATCTTTACAATGTCGATCGCCAGATTGATGAGCCTCGAGCTTGGAATGCGGAGCTGCTCCGCGCCTTTTATACATAAGTACTCACTCGGATGAGATGTAATAAAAAGTACCTATGTAGTCTGTTTATCAAAAGACAAGAGCGTTATAATTTTCCCATTGTTTGTTGTTGCTTTTGTTTACGTGTGAAATCCCCCAGTGGGTAGCTTAGCTGCGAATCCGTTTCGCCTAAGTTTGTAAAAAAAATCTTCTACCGAGTGACGAGCAAGCCTCTCACTCGGGGGCTTAGCTACGAATCCATTTCGCCTAAGTATTCGAATATCCTACCGAGTGACGAGCAAGCCTCTCACTCGGAGGCTTAGCTGCGAATCCGTTTCGCCTAAGTATTTGAAAATCGTACCGAGTGGAGAGCAAACCTCCCAGTCGGGGGCTTAGCTGCAGTCTAGTACTCGCCTAAGTATTTGAAAATCCTACCGAGTGGAGAGCAAACCTCCCACTCGGGGGCTTAGCTGCAGTCCAGTACTCGCCTAAGTATTTGAAAATCCTACCGAGTGGAGAGCATCCTACCGAGTGGAGAGCAAACCTTCCACTTGGGGGCTTAGCTGCAGTCTAGTACTCGCCTAAGTATTTGAAAATCCTACCGGGTGGAGAGCAAACCTCCCACTCGGGGGCTTAGCTGCAGTCCAGTACTCGCCTAAGTATATGAAAATCCTACCGAGTGGAGAGCAACCCTCCCACTTGGGGGCTTAGCTGCAGTCCAGTACTCGCCTAAGTGTCTGAAAATCCTACCGAGTGGAGAGCAAACCTCCCACTCGGAGGCTTAGCTGCAGCCCAAAGTGCTCGCCTAAGTGTGAAATTATTTCCAATCCGAAGGACGACGAGGTGCAGGTCGACTGCTACCTTCTCCTTCGGAGCTACGCCACAAATACAATGTGCGCTCTACAAGGATGACGAGGTGCAGGTCGACTGCTACCTTCTCCTTCGGAGCTACACCACAAATAAAATGTGTGCTCTGCAAAGGACGACGAGGTGTAGGTCGACTGCTACCTTCTCCTTCAGAGCTACACCACAAATACAATGTGAGCTCTGCAAGGACGACGAGGTACAGGTCGACCGCTACCTTACCCTTCAGAGCTACGCCACAAATACAATGTGCGGTCTGCAAGGACGACGAGGTGCAGGTCGACTGCTACCTTCTCCTTCGGAGCTACACCACAAATACAACGTGCGCTCCATCCCGATCCGCAAGGACGCAGGTCGACTGCAATCTATGCTCCATCCATACCTGCAAGAGCGATGAGGTGCAGGTCGACTGGATTCTCCACCTCAGAGCTGCGTCACAAGCACTAAAGTATATTCCAAGTGAAGAACAAAGTTTGCTCGAAGGCAAATGCAAGCATATTCAACGATAAGCCAAGTTCAGATAACATTCTACGGATTCAGAAGTGCTCAGGCATCAAGCCTGTAAAAGTTTATCGGTTACAAAATCACTCGGCATTCCGAGGCAAATTTAAGGCGAAGCATAGAAGTTTTTCTTACTCCTCGGGTGGAGGACTGGAAGGCGCAACAAACTGGTCCAGGTCGATTCCATCAGCAATCCGAGTGGCAGCAGCAATGAAGGTCTCCATGAAAGATTGGAAGTCATGCTTCTTGGTATTGGCCACTTTGAGGGACGCCAGCTTGTCCTCTCGTGCATCCTTGCAGTGAACACGGACCAGGGACAGAGCAACATCAGCACCACACCTGGCAGAAGACTTCTTCCATTCTTGCACTCGACCTGGAACTTCATTCAGTCAGGTCATTAGAGACTCGAGATTATTTTGAAGTGTCTCTCCCGGCCAGAGTGTCGTGTCAATTCGCGACGCTGCAACCTTCAGTCGAGCAAGGTAGTCAACCACACCAGCAACACGAGACTCCAGTCGGAGCATGTTCATGGCAGTTTCATCCTTCACAGGAGAATTGATGGGATCCAAGCCTATCTCCACTCGGCTGGTCTCCTCCTCGAAGTTTGGCAGAATTCTGTTAAAGCAATTCAAAGGTAAACCAGCAGTTCTACGATGAGTCGATGATAAAAAGTCAGTCGGGTAGGAGAGATTACCCTCAAGCATGATGAATAACTTCTTGGCAAGCCCCCCCAGATAGACATCCAGATCGTTCTTCTTCCCTGCCAGTTCACTAGCCTTGTCACTCAGAGCTATCCTGTCATTCTTCAGACGGCTGACCTCCTTGTTGGCCGCGTCGAGAGCAGCTTTCAGATTGGCGTTCTCCTCTTCAAGTTTACCGACTGAAGCCAGTTTTTCTTCCGCAAGCTTCGTTTTGTCCAAAGCCGCCTTCTGCGCCTCGGCAAGGTCATGGTCCTTATTTTTCAGAGCCTCCTTCATTTTATCTGCAAAATGACAATGAGATCGGAATCAGGAATGAGCAGAAAGATAAAGACAGTTGTCAAGTTCTCACCAATCATACCTTTTGCTTCGTCCTTCGCCTTCTGAAAGTTCTCCTGAACAAGCTTCAAGTCAAGGTCGAGCTGGATATGTTTGTTTTCCAACTCAGTATAGCGAGCCACATCTTCGCAAGATTTCTGCGAAGAGTCAGTCGACAGACATCAAAGGGAGGTTGCTTCCGACTAACTAAGAGAAAAACCGTAGCATTTCTAAGACTACAGTCGAATCAAAATATTCAACAGTAGTCTCGGGGACTACACCCAGTGGGTGCACTCAGCGTGCCCCCACTGGTTCTACTGACTTGGTCCGATCAGTCGGCTGAAAAGAGATAAAGAGGTTATGATCCTAAAACTATAACTCTATAGCTAACTACCAGTAGTCAGCCTTGGTCTCATCATGATCTACCAAAAAAACAGGTTCTTCAGACTACAGTCGACTGCCAACAGTCCACCATAGTCTCGGGGACTACACCCAATGGGTGCACTCAGCGTGCCCCCACCGGTTCCAAGATTCCATTCGACATGGTCCGACCAGACCGAGTGAAAAAGTTGGAGTGGAGAAATTTAAAAACGAAGACTACAGTCGACTGCCAGCAGTCCACCATAGTCCCGGGGACTACACCCAGTGGGTGCACTCAGCGTGCCCCCACCAATCCAAAAATTCAATCGACACACCCAGTGGGTGTACAGATACAAAGATCTTTGGAAAGAAAGTCTTCAGATAGCATATCCTAACAGAACAAGCGGTGACCAACTAACCTGGACGTTGCTCTGAAGAGCTGAGCTAGCATCATAGGCCGCTTGGCTGGCTTCCCGGATCACCTTCACCTGCTCCATCATGATCCCCGCCTGGTGTATAGCCTCCTTAGCAGCACCCGCTTGGTCCTCTGGGACGTGGTGTGTGGCTCAAAGGGAGGGTGGGTCAGCAGTCGATGATGAAGGCCGGGCACTCGTCAGCGGCACAGCGAAGGACACGGAATGCCGAGTGATGTTGTCACCCTCTTGAACCAACATCTCAGGCACTGATGCAGTCTGAGTAGTCTTGCCAGCCGGCACCTTTCTATTTCTCCTCGACCTCAGTGGCACCTCATCATCATCATCAGGGAGATCGATGACATGAGGAGGAACTACAGGAAAAATCCAAAGTTGAAATCAAATATCCAATCGACCAAAAGTGAAACTACAGAGGGCGTACCAAGGTTGGAGGTGGCAGCGTCTTCCATTTCTGGTCTTCGTTCTTAGCAGAGGTCTCAGAGGTAGCAGCACTGCAAGTTTCAGAAACCAGTCGGTTAATCAATGAGTCGACCAAGAGTTCGTACGTGCTAAATGAGGAGACACAAGTTCTGTTGTTACCCGGAAATGGTGGGAATGGCCATTCTCATCTTGGGCAAGGCCTTCGGCGGCTTTGATGGGCCGCTCGTGGATGCTTCGGCGCTTTTTCAGGCGCTGCCGGAGAAGGTGCCCGAGGGCGCTTTGACGATTGCACAACGAGCGCAACCGCTTTGCCGCGCTTGCTCGCGGGGTCGTGGACGAGCTTGGATCGCCTTTCCGTGCGAGGAGGATCAACTTCCTCCTCCTCCTCTTCGCTGGAGCCGTCGTCATCCTCTTCCCCCTCACCATCAGATTGCCACTCCTCCTCACTTTCACCTCCGCTCACCTCTCCCTCCTCGGCCTGTTCTTGCGCCCTGTTGGGCATCGAATACATCTCAGTCGTGGCCTAGAAGACAAAAAACAAGACAAAAGTCAGTCGACTGATTTTAAGCAAACAGAATGAAGAAAGCAGGATCACGGTCCGAGCTGCAGAATGAGACCTTGTCTACTTCGTATGATTGGTCGAGTGGAGGAATCCTCCTGGCTCCTCGGGGGTTGTCTTTGTTCCCTGTGATGCTCGCCAGCCACCTCTCCAGCATGGCATCATCAATCTCCTCCGGGTGGATCCGAGTGGTGTCCTCAGTACCAGAATACAACCACATCGGATGGTCTTGGGCCTGAAGCGGCTGGATGCGTCGTCGGAGGAAGACCTCCAAGAGGTCCATGCCGGTCACCCCGTCACGGATAAGCTGGACGACACGCTCGACCAGCACCTTAACCTGCGCCTTCTCTTCCGGGATCACCTTCAAAGAGGAAGGCTTCCTCACTCGTTCCATGGAAAAGGGTGGGAGTCCGGTCGACTACCCTGGCGTCGGCTGGTCTTTGTAGTAGAACCAGGTCGACTGCCATCCACGGACCGAGTCAGGAAGGATCATGGCCAAAAAAGAGCTTTTTCCTCTCATTTGAACCCCAAGACCCCCACACATCTGAATCACTCGTGTTCTCTCGTCACTCGGATTGGCCTTTTTCACCGTCTGGGAGCGACAAGTGAAGATGTGCTTGAAAAGACCCCAATGAGGCCGGCAACCCAAGAAATTCTCGCACAAAGACACGTAAGCAGCAAGGTACACGATGGTGTTGGGTGTGAAGTGGTGGATTTGCACCCCAAAGAAATTCAGAAATCCCCGAAAGAAAGTGTGAGGCGGCAAAGAAAACCCACGGTCGACGTGGGTGGCCAAGAGAACGCACTCACCCTCCTGAGGCTGCGGCTCAGACTCCTTCCCCGGGAGCCGCGCCGATCCATGGGGGATCAGTCCTCCATCGGCCAGGTCGTCAAGATCTGCTTGACGAATCGTCGAGCGGATCCAGTCGCCCTGGATCCAGCCCTGCGGTAGGCCGTCCCTCGATGAAGATCCGCCTCGACTGGTCGCCCTTCCCTTCGCCTTCGCCGTTGCCTTCTTCGCCCGCTCCAGGGCTGCCGTCTTCTCCTTCACCATCGTTGTCGGCGAGACGCGCACGGGGCAACGGCGCTGAGGCGGAAGCGAACGCGGCGGATAAAGTCTGGAGAAGAGAGGGAGAAATGAGAACGCACTGTTCAAAAACCCCCGTCCGGCACCTTATATGAGGTTACTTCCCAGTGACTGACTTGTAGGCCCGGACGATCCTGTCAAATCACGCAACAGTCGCGCGCATGATACATGGCGAAAAAGGTGGCGTGGAGATCGAGGTAGTCCTGCCTTATCCCATCCGATTACTACGGCCTCCTCCGCCCCGCACGCTTCCCGAAATACGAATCCTGCTAAATCCGCGAGCTGCAGAATAACTCGTCAGACGAAAGATCTCCTCTGCTCTGTTGCTCGGAGATCTCCAAGTAAAAAGCTTCACTCGACGGATACAAAGAATGGATCAAGGTGACTGAAAAAGAAGTTGGTGTAGTCACCTAAAGTTTATTGATCCAGAACAAGACATACGCATAACACGGAAATGAGTCGGAAGTGCGTCCAACTCCTTCCCCACCCAAACGTCGATCCATTAGGGGGCTAATGATGAAGCTATGTACCTAGGGTAGGGCCATGGACCTGTCCAAGACACCCTCCCCAAGGACATCTCTAGAAGAAATAACCTTTCAATCGACCCAGAAATGTCCCACTCGACGGACTCAAAGACACTCGGCCATGAAGCCATCCACTCGACATCCAGGAGACCTAAAGTCACTCTGCACGCCAACGGTCGGTCATTAAGTAGCTTTTATGGTCATCATAGCACTTTATTTGTAGCGTTACTAGTAACACCCGATCTTAATGTATCTTAAACCCTGCATAACTGAGGGCCGGAGGGTTCTGGCGGACTCTATATAAGCCACCCCCCCTCCTCAGTGTAAAGGGTCCGCACCCCTGTAACTCATACACATATAATCCAGTCGACCGCCTCCAGGCTCCGAGACGTAGGGCTGTTACTTCCTCTAAGAAGGGCCTGAACTCTTAAACCCCTTGTGTATACAACTACTCCATAGCTAGGATCTTGCCTCTCCATACCTACCCCCCTACACTACTGTCAGACTTAGAACCACGATAAGTACTACTAGTAGGTGATGTTGGACCAGCCGATGAACCCTAGCTACTATGCATGGAGAGCTGGGGAGTAGTCGCATAGAAGAAAACCCGCACGCAGAGACCTGGGGAGCTGGACCAGTACAAGAATTTATACCTCGGGTGGGCGAGATGTTGTTTAGGCGGGCGGGCGGGATCTTCCCACATGACGGTAGCGAACAAGGGTGTGAAGGATCTTCGTCCGCGCCAGCGCCGGCTCCGAGAGGACGGTGCACATCGGCTTCCTCCGTTGCCAACGGCGACAACGTCAACGCTGCACCTCCTCACCTCCCGCAGCGGACGGGATTCGGCCGGATCTATGACCACCGGTGAGGAGAGAGATAGAGTGGACACTATCATCTTGTTTTGATATGGAGAGGGTGAGAGAGCGAGACGCGAGAAACTCTTTCAAATAAGAGGGCCAATCGCCCTATATCTTTGACTTGCACACACACACAATTTTGATGGCTCTCTTCATCGATCTCGCACCCACCCACTTGATCCTCTCTTCGACTCTATAGATAGCTATGACCCCTCCCTCTCTTCTCGTGGATTGCCCGATCCTCTATATATGATATGGATAGGCCTCCATTTCACACACATTGCATGCAAAATTTTCTTTGAGATGTCATCGACAGGTATTCCCACAAATAATTCACGAAATCAACCCCCCACCCCACCCCCACCCCCCATCCCAAAAAAAAACACTCACGATCGTGGTTACACACACCCACGTAGGTGGGGGACGTGCATGCACGGCGCACGTACTCCCGTATCTTTCCCAACCACGCCCGCGCGGGTACACGATGGAGCTCATTTCTATACGAAAAAGGCAGCCCACGTGGTAATTTGGCATGTGTACTGGTTATCCACTTGGTGGAGGGAGGATCGTCTACCACGGGTGAACAAACAAACTGCGACTTGACGTGTTATGTTAAATTAAAAAAAGAGGCAAACCATGTGGGGCCTACCTTGGAGGCAAGGCCTTATACACTGGAGTAATTTTGATGTGTCCCGTCAACTCGCAGAACGAGGAGAAGCTTGCTTAGTACGCCATCTCCCCCGCCCACGGGCGCGGTGGCTCACAGGATGAGGTGAAGCTTGCTCTGCCTTATGCCCGCTCCCTCGCCCATGCGCATGGTGGCTCGCATGATGAGGAGAAAAATTTACTACTCCCTCCGTTTACTCCTCGTCCCTACTAATACCTTGGTTATAGAGATTATATCATATTGTTTGGAATATATATGTCCTTTAGTAGATTTCAATATGAACTACTAGTACATACTCCAAACACTGATGTATATAGACGTATTTTAGAGTGTAGATTCACTCATTTTGCTCCGTATGTAGCACTCTCCCTCGCCCCTCGACCCTCGCCCACGTGGTGGACGTGCATCAATTCATTCGGTCTCATATAGCCAGAATGATATATACTGCACTACCATTATTGCTCGACTTCCCGAAGAGGCGAAGAGCCAATCGCAAGGTTAATATTTTGGAGATGCCAAGCGCAAGGTTATAGGAGAACGAGTAGTAGGTGCCGTATCATTTATAAATAAAGTTTTTTTTCTTCAGTGGCACGTACGCAATATGACAGGTTCATATGGAGAGAAAAGGAAACCGCTCCACTATATACATAGTCAGGATGGGCCAGCCTACACGCTTGCTTGCTGGGGTTGCTCTCTTCACACTCTCTCGCACAAAATGACTGTGGCCACATCTCTAACATCCCGGCGGATCACGTCTGCTGGGGGAAGGGGTGGATGCTTAGTGTAGATGCGGTCGCCGTCGCCGACGGCGAAAACCCACCATCGGCACGTCCCGATCAGGGGTCCCCACCGTTCTCTCTCACAAAGCCGGTGAGGTTGCCTTCGTCCCTTGCTCACTGCCGCGAAATGGGCAGTTGCCGCCTCCCGCCGCCCTCCTCAAGGTTGAGCTATGTCCCTCAGATACAACTCCCTTTACAGCCGGCTTGCACCACTGCTCCAGCTGCCCACATCACTCCCTGTGTATATTTCTCTACTTCTTTGCCCCGCACATACCTCTATTGGCTTCTACGTACTATATTTGTGAATCAACTAGTCCCAGTAATCTTATTCTAATCACGCTTCTTCAATTTATTTGCCACAGGGATGCTCATCTCGATTTTGGTGAAACTGCACAAAATGGTTCGATGGTCAAAAGGTTGCAAACTTCATTTCTTGGGTAGCTCCACGTTGCCAGCAAATTTAAGCCTGGTTAAAGTTTACGGTTCAAGGGCTAGGGACTGCATGGATCGTTTTTTTTCTTTAGCTACCTCTGTTCCAAAATAAGTGTCAACTTTAGTAGTAGTACAACTTTGTACTAAAGTTTGCATAAAGTTGAGACACTTATTTTGGAACGGAGGGAGTACATATTGGCTATGATTTGTCAATCATTGAGATGCAACAGCATGCATGTTAGTCTCCTTTGTATTTGATGAAATGTTGCAACGGGCAACCTTGGACGCAAGATAAATGTAACAGAAGCTAGAAGCTTCATAGCATCGTACAAATTTATCTCGTTGATAAATTACAGTATGTACTATACTAGTACTTCCTTCGTTCCTAAATATAAGTCTTTGTAGAGATTTCACCATGAACCACATGCGGATGTACATAGATGCATTTTAAGTGTAGATTCATTCATTTTGTTCCGTATGTAGTTCACCTAGTGGAATCTCTACAAAGACTTATCTACCTAGTGGAATCCCTCCGTCTAGGTGTGTAAGTCATCTTATGAAAACCAAATAATCCCAAAACACTTAGGCGCGGTGCATTAACTTCTACCTCATTTCTTGTTTCTTGACATATCAACAAATAAAAGATGAGGGGTGTGCATGCTTTTAATGAGTTGAGACTACAAACACGACATGCAGTGGTTAGTTCATTGCATGCAATGCTATTACTTAGCAAATAAACATTAATGTCTCTCGTTTTCCACTCCTCCTTGGTCACGGTGCACAACCTAAGATTACTTACTAATCTAGACGGCAGTGGTTTTAAATAGAATACACGCGTTCCCGGAAAAAAGAAATGAAAACTGGCGGACAATTTTTTAAGGGTCTGTCTAGGACACATCTAGATGTGACATAGTTATGTCACATCTAAGTTGATGTCCACTCTGTTTGTGGTCTATTTTTTTTGTCCTAGTTTTTTTTGTTTCTTCTTGCTGTACATTATATACTTGTGGGAGCTTAGATGTGATATCCTTAAATAACATCAGTAGATGTGAATTAGACAAACTGATTTTCTAACGTACCAAGAAAGAAAACTCGATCAAAAACATGCCCCTGCTTCTAGGTCGTGAGAGTCGTCGCGCACACACACATAGACATAGACATGCATATCCGCGTTTACTACATAAAATTCCATTTTCATCTCCATCTCCAATCACATTTGTCCAACTGGCACATTATTTCCGTTGTTAATTATATACGCAGCAAGTACAGCATCTCTTGTTTGTGCATGTCCGGACCGCTGCCACGGCTCGTCCTGACCAACCCGATCCCTCTTCATCACCCGCGCGTGCTTCCCGCCCGAAACGGTCAATGCCGCATTCATGCCCGGCCAGAGCGGACGTGACCTCTCACTGGCGCCGGCATTGAAGCGGTGCGCCGGCCGAGAGAGCGTCGCCCGCGCCGCTTCCGGGTGCACACGGCTGCTCCGTGTTCAAAGGTCACAATAGCCGGCTACAACATGCATGTACAAAGTTCTTGGGAGTCCGTGCTACAGCTAGCTGTCCTCCCCCAACTCGTCAATCTCTTCCAGTAGTGCTAGTACTCCATGGCGCGGTCCATCGACAAGTAGACGTGAAAGTTATCGTATACTACTCGGTTTGCGGTGAGTGGCATGCCAAGCTACCATCTAGCGAGCCATGGAGGAGGGTGAGACACGAACACGACAGACGTGATTTAAACATTGGTTTTGCTCGATGGCGCAATCTAATGAAACGAAACGTTGGTTTCTCTCCGTTTCCATTTTTTATCCAGAAAAACGGAAACTTTCCACTCCATTTTCATTCCTATTCCAAGGTTGTCCCGTTACAACATTCCATCAAATACAAAGGAAAACTAAAATGCATGTTGATGCATCTCAATGATTCACAGATCATAGCCAATATTTACTTCACAACTAAAGAAAAAAGTTGTGAGAGCGTGTACAAAAGAAAAACTACTGATGGGGTCAGTACGACTTAAACCCTAAACCCTAAACATGATTTCATTTCCTGACCAGGTAGAACATGTCGAAGGAAAGACGGCTGGCACCCTCGGATCATACGATGCTTTTGTGCAGTTCCACTAAAATCGACCTGAGCATCCTGATGGCAAAGATGTTGAAGAAGTGTGATTAGAATAATAGTACTGGCACTAGTTCATGAGACATAAACTCATCACAAGTAGAAGCCGGTAGAAGTAGAGAAAGATCGACATGGAGATGGAGCTACGGCAGTGGAGCAAGCCGGCTCCAAAAGGAAGATGGACTATACCTGGGACATCGGGCTGTAGCCAGAAGGGCGGTTGGGACGCGGCATCGGCCCATACCGCGGTGACCCTCGATTGGGACGCACCGACTGTGGGTTTTCTCCCTCGCCGATGTCGACCGCATCTATGCACAACATTGTTCCCTTCCCCCAGCTGCGGGATCAAGCCCGTCGTTCTATGCTTGTGAAGAGAGCAACCTAAGCAAGCAGGCTTGTAGCTTAGGCTCCTGCTAGTGTATATATAGTGGTTTTCTTTTTCTCTCCATATCAACCATTTTATATTGCGTACGTGTCATTCAAGAGTGAAATGATGGTTGCTTCTTCCGACTAACTTACTGTGTGATTTGACTGCTCGTTAGTGGCCCCTACACGTACCCCCCCTACGTGTATGCAATAGTCACACATACACATGGACGCAAAAACACGCGCGACGCCCTAATGCATGCATGTCCGAGCACATGACGGAACACACACGGTCACGCTCAAGTGCTCAACCTACACGTGCATGCACACACATACTCAGTCAGGGTGAGCTAGTGACCGTATAAACACCGGAAAATATATATATTGAGCGCAATGAGTGTATTATGAAGTCCAACGACCAGTGTCTTGGCTGATCGTCCTAAGAATGCTTATATATGAATAAAGCTCTCTCATTTACCCGCAAAAAAGATTAAGCCATATGAACCAGAAAGGAGGGAGTATGGACTAGCACTACTTTTTGGTGTGTCCCGTCAACTCGCAGAACGAGGAGAAGCTTGCAGGACAAGGTGAAGCTTGCTTATGCCTTTTGACTAATGCAACCTACCCTCGGTGGACATGCATCAGCCCATTTGGTGTTAGATTGTCAGAGGCATACACTGTAGTACCCAACATGCGGAGTACCATCATTGTTCGACTTCACGAAGAGGCGAAGAGCCAAGCGCAGTAGTACGAGTAGTACTACTACTAGAACCGCATGGTGGAGCGTCTGTACTCTTATTTTTTTATCTCTGATAAAGTACACGTTTATTCCGGAGAAGGGCGGAAAACGGCAGCCCAACATGTAATGAATGATATCGATCAACCAACCATGCTTGAATATATCTTGGCCTCCGTGCGAGCCCGTCTGTGTGTTCTAGCTCCTCATCTCTCTCAAGGAACGGCGGGTTGGCTCTTTGTCGTCAATTGAGAACGGTTTGCTCACACTCCTGTCCCACATGTCAGTGATATGCCAAGAGGAGGTGCGTTGACCGACTGGCCATACGTGTACTTGGTTTTGCACCTTCATACTACTCCTCCCTTTGTCGGTGTCAAAACCGGCGGATCTCGGGTAGGGGGTCCCGAACTGTGCGTCTAGGCGGATGGTAACAGGAGACGAGGGACACGATGTTTTTACCCAGGTTCGGGCCCTCTTGATGGAGGTAAAACCCTACGTCCTGCTTGATTAATATTGATGATGTGGGTTACAAGAGTAGATCTACCACGAGATCAAGGAGGCTAAACCCTAGAAGCTAGCCTATGGTATGATTGTTGTTCGCCCTATGGACTAAAGCCATCTGGTTTATATAGACACCGGAGAGGGCTAGGGTTACACAGAGTCGGTTACAAAGGTAGGAGATCTACATATCCGTATCGCCAAGCTTGCCTTCCACGCCAAGGAAAGTCCCATCCAAACACGGGACGAAGTCTTCAATCTTGTATCTTCATAGTCTTGGAGTCTGGCCGATGATGATAGTTCGGCTATCAGGACACCCCCTAGTCCGGGACTCCCTCGGTAGCCCCCGAACCAGGCTTCAATAACGACGAATCCGGCGCGTATGTTGTCTTCGGTGTTTGCAAGGCGGGTTCTTCTTCATGCTCCATGTGTTTGCCGGATAGTGTCCAGTTGCTTCATAAATGTCGCGCTCCTTGGCTTCCGCGTCCAATAATGGTCTTCTTCCGCGCGTCGCACGAATGCGAGAAGCCAGTGTATTTTTATGTTTTACCCCCTAGCTGCGCAAATAAGCTGCCTATAAGGGAGGCGAGGATCCAGATCCAAATCACATCATCCTCCTTCCGCAAGCACCCACCGAGGTGCATCTGACACCAAACCCATTCCAACATGGACAGTCGACGCGGCTCCTCTTCTCACGCTCCCAGCCCTAAGCCAGGAGATTGGAGGAGATGCTCAGTCCCGCACAGCGAGTTAGTGACGCTCCAAGCAGAATGATATCTTCCCCCGGCCTTCATGGTTCTGGTTCGAGCCGGACTAGCCACCTACAAAGGTGGGAAGCAGGGGGAGAGCGTCCCCAATCCCTCCAAAGGAGAGCGGGTGTGCTTCGTCTCCTACTTAATAAGGGGACTCGGATTTCCTATACATCCGTTTCTCCGGGGGCTCCTGGAGTTCTACGGACTCCAACTTCATCACCTTACACCTACCTCCATTTTGCACATCGCGGGCTTCGTAGCTCTGTGTGAGCTGTTCTTGGGCATTGAGCCCCATTTTGCGCTGTGGAAGAGGCTGTTTTGCCTTGTACCCCGCTCTCACGGGGGGTCGATATATCAAGTGGGCAGAGCCGAAATATGGCGCATCGCCGGGACCGGATACCTGTCCGGTACCCCGAAGAAGGCATCCAAAGATTGGCGTTCGGAGTGGTTTTATATGGAGGACACTCCGCTGCCGGATCCAGTCCGGATCGGCCTTCCGGAGTTCAGCAACGCTCCCCTGAAGAAATGCCTAAGTTGGCGCCCACGGAGCCCTCGACGAGAAGATGATAGTAGCGTCCATTACTTGATGGGCCGGATACGGCTGCTAGCCCATTCCGGATTAACCATGATCGGAGTCATGGCCACATGCATTATGCGTGGGGTGCAGCCACTCCAATATAGGGGCCACCCCATGTGGGACTTCAACGGAGACGACGACGCCACCCGTCACGGCCGCAAGGGACCTGGCTCGGCCGACGATCTGGTGAAGATCCTGTCCGGCTTGTAAAAGGGGGAGAAGGAGGACTTCCTCCGCATGAATCATCTGAACGGATTTTCCATGAACAACCCTCGGAGCTGGGTAAGCGGTCGCATGCATATCTGAACCGCGCCTTTAAAGGCAATTGTCTTATTGTATGATTTTGACACAGGAACTACGTCGGGATGTGGAGGGCATAAAAAGCCCAGCCCCACAACCCGAAGACCCAGAAAGGCCCCTCGATCCGGCCTCCAAAGGGGATCCGGACTTAGCGGTGGAACTGATCGACGGGGTGTACCACCAGCTCAGTATAGATAATGCTTTAGTCGCCATTATGGCTAACTACCCCGGTTTGTGTCTGGCTTCCCTGGTGAGTATGACCGAAGTCCTATCGCCGTTACTTCTTTAATGCTTAGTTCTGACCACCATGCTCCAATGGTGTTCGGCAGGAAGCGCCTTTACGGCAGGAAGTCGAGCCCGCGGCGACCGGCCAACAAGGGTCAGTCCGGCCCAGCAAGCAGAAGAGGAGTGCAACGCGAACTGAAACGTCGCCGCAACGGTACGGAGCACCGCTATTTTTTAAGGGAAGGATTCCCAGGAGGTATATTAATGCTCATAACCTTTCCAGAAAGAGCGCCCGCCGGACAGTGTCCGGAGAGGTTGCCAATCAAGCCTCCGCCAGCCATGCTCCAATGCACGGCCCGGAAGGGGAGGCGAATACAAGGCATGAGTCAGACGCTCCTCCAACGGAGGATGCCGACGGGCTGTCCGCCACCCGGTCTGAGGTGGAGAGCGCCATGAATCACAGGCGTCGCCGGACAGTTCTTCGTGACGCGTGTATCTCCCCGGAGGCGTTAAATGCCTTTGATGCGGGAAACGCGCACCTCCGTGCCGCTCAAGATGGGTTGACCAGAGCCACGGAGCAGTATGTGAAAGACATACGTGTAAGTAATTTTAATAGTTATATATGCCAGTATCCCCCGAGACTTAAAATGGTTAAAATAACTGATTTAAGGATCAATTTTTATGTAGGATCTTTCGAAGAAGAATACCCATGTGTCCCAGGAGCTTCAAGAGTGCAAGGCCCAACTTGAGGCCGCACTGGCCGCCACAGGGGGAGCCACAGAGACCCCCGCTGGTAAGACGTACTTTGAAAAGATAATTAATTAACAAAGTGCGGTGTGAATCTGACAATAATATTGCAGAGGGCGCCGGACTAGATCCGGACAAGCAACAGCTACTGCGTCAGCTAAAGGCTGGCGAGAGGGTGCTTATGAAGGTGCAGCAGGAGAGAAACAAGCTCCAAGATGCCCACACCCAGCTAGGAGAAGAGCTGAAAGGTGTTCGGGCCCAGCTGTCTGGCTCCTTGAAGGAGAATCAGCGACTCCGTCGCGGCATTTATAGTAAGTGCTTGAGCAAATTCCTTTGAAAAGAAGAATTCAGCGAGGAAGTCGTTTGACAGAAATATGTCTTTAGGTGTGCTCACAGGTCGCCCTGCAGAGGAAATGCCTGGGTCAACAGGTGACCAACTTCCCCAGCTGACGCAATTGGTCGAACGTGTTCGGCAGGCGATGAGTGGCGTCGTTCAGGCTTTATAGCCATCCGTCTCCCTATCCGAGGGCCTTGGTGAGCTTGCTGAGAAGCTCCAGGGAGCACGGCGATGCCTCCGTTTGTGGAAGATATCGGCCTGCCGTCAGGGTGCCAGGAAGGCCTGGGCCATGGTGAAGACGCGCTACCCGAAGGCTGACCCAAACCGCATGGCCGAGGTCGGACCTGCGGGGCCTGATGGGAAGGAGATCCCTGTGAGCTTGATGTATGGCCAAGTAGAACTAGCCGCGAAATATTCCCAATAGGATTTTAAATTAGACAGCCTGTTAGATGGGATTGAGGAGGAGTACAATCAGTCGGTTTGACGATTGAATTTGAAATGACACGTAAGATGCCTTCTAGCCGGATTGTAGATCGTTTGTCTTTGCGGACCTTTTCGCTTCAACCTCGGGACCCAACAGTCCGGAGTGTGTTCGAATACCCCTACGGTTATAAAAGAACCGGGGCATGCATGGAGACAAGGCGTCGGGGTCATAATTGCTTTATCAGACAAGTGCCCAACTAGTTATGTTATATTACATGGTTAGTAAGAAACATCTTCCAGGGAGAATAGTTCCGTTAAGGGTTCCTTTCCCTGGGAGGCATGCCCTAAGGTGCAATGCCGGACTGCGAAAATAGCAGAAAAAGCATCTGGGGGCTTATAAATAAGTAAGTAATAAATCATCTTTCAAGTCACCGACCGAATATTCTCTTAAGAACGCTAGCTTTCGGCTTCACCCAGTCTGAGGTACACATCCGGCTGACCCGGCAGTAACAATCGCAGAGGTGCTCCCTTTACCTCCTAGCCGAACAATCGGGAACGTAGGGGTAAGCACAGGAGCCAGGCAACCCAGCTTGGCCAAAACTTAAGTCATATCGATGCATATAATGGTGAATAAAAGGTACATGCGGAAGTATGACACATGTATTGGGCGTGAAGCCCATATTAATAAGCTTCTGGTAAAGAAGCCCCCAGGTATAATGACTGCTAGGAGCACATCAAGTGTGTGCGAACAAAGCGCAAATCAGCCTATAAAAGGCAATGAAAAAAAACTGGGAAGAAGGAGGGGGACAAGAGACAGTAAAAAATATAAAAAGGTAGACGGGGGAGTGAGACGAACTCTGAGTCCGGTGTTTAGGCGTAGAATCTTCGGAGACGGGCTGCGTTCCATGGGTTCGGCTCGAGTCAGTTGCCATACGCTTTACGTAGATGGTATGCTCCGCCGGTCAGGACTTGGTCGATGATGAAGGGACCTTCCCACTTGGGCTTAAGTTTGTCCTTTTTCTTGTCCGGCAGGCGTAGAACGAGTTCGCCGACATTGTAAGTTTTGCCCCGTACTTCTCTGCTTTGATATCTTCGAGCCTGTTGCTGATAGAATGCGGAACGAGCCTTTGCCACATCCCGCTCCTCCTCTAAGGCGTCCAAACTGTCCTGCCGATCCAACTCGGCTTCTCTTTCTTCGTACATGCGCACACGAGGTGAGTCATGAATTATATCGCAAGGCAGAACTGCCTCTGCGCCGTACACCATGAAAAATGGTGTGAATCCAGTAGTTCGGTTTGGCGTGGTCCGCAGCCCCCAGAGTACGGAGTCGAGCTCCTCTACCCAGTGTGTGTTAGATTCCTTGAGGGACCGCACTAGTCTGGGTTTGATGCCGCTCATGATTAGACCATTTGCTCGCTCGACTTGACCGTTAGTTTGGGGGTGATAGACTGAAGCGTAATCGAGCTTGATGCCCATGTTTTTGCACTAGAGTTTAACCTCGTCGGCAGTGAAGTTCGTGCCGTTATCAGTGATGATGCTGTGGGGGACGCCAAAACGGTGTACTACCCCGGATAGGAAGTCTATCACCGGTCCGGATTCTGCCGTTTTAACCGGCTTGGCCTCAATCCATTTGGTGAATTTGTCCACCATGACCAATAAGTATTTGTTCTTGTGGGTTCCCCCTTTAAGGGGTCCAACCATGTCAAGCCCCCAGACCGCGAACGGCCAGGTAATGGGTATAGTTTTGAGGGCGGTGGGTGGCATGTGGCTCTGATTAGCAAAGAGCTGGCAACCGACGCATCATTGGACTAAGTCCTGAGCATCCGCCCGGGCTGTCGGCCAATAAAATCATGTACGGAAGGCCTTGCCTACGAGTGCCCGGGCTGCAGCGTGGTGCCCGCCGAGTCCGGCGTGAATTTCAGCCAGGAGATTCCGCCCCTCCTCTTCGGAGATACACCTTTGAAGGACTCTAGTTGTGCTTTTCTTATAAAGTTCTCCCTCATGGACCTTGTAGGCTTTAGATCGCCGAACTATGCAGCGGGCCTCATTTTGGTCTTTGGGAAGTTCCTGCCGAATTAAGTAGGCTAGGAATGGTTCTGTCCACGGGGCAATTACTGCCATTATTTCGTGAGATGAAGGTGTTATTTCGTTGGCTGAGCCGCCGATTGTGTCAGAATGGTCTGAGTTCGGTGATGCAGCTGGCTCCGGATTGTGATTTCCGGACTCCTCTTCCCATAACACGGATGGCTTGAAGAGCTGTTCCAGGAAGATGTTTGGAGGGACGGCGTCTCGTTTCGCGCCGATGCGTGCTAACATGTCTGCTGCCTGGTTATTATCCCGAGCTACATGGTGGAATTCGAGTCCTTCGAACCGAGCTGACATTTTTAGGACGGTGTTGCGGTAAGCTGCCATTTTTGGATCTTTGGCATCAAAGTCTCCATTTACTTGGGATATTGCGAGGTTTGAATCCCCGCGCACCTCTAGGCGTTGAATGCCCATGGAGATTACCATCCAGAGGCCATGTAGAAGGGCCTCGTATTCGGCTGCGTTATTGGAGTCCATGTACATTATTTGAAGTACGTATTGGATTGTGTCTCCAGTTGGGGACGTCAAGATGACGCCAGCCCCCAAGCCAGCCAACATTTTGGATCCGTCGAAATGCATGATCCAATTGGAGTATGCGCTGTACTCTTTAGGGAGTTCGGCTTCGGTCCATTCGGCGACGAAGTCGGCCAGAACCTGCGATTTTATAGCTCGCCGTGGTTTATAGGTTGAGCTCAATAGCCCATTTTGCAATCCTGCCCGTTGCGTCACGATTGTTGATAATATCGTTGAGAGGTACTTCGGAGGCCACCGTTATGGAACACTCTTGAAAGTAGTGTCGCAGCTTCCGGGATGCCATGAACACCGCATATGCTATCTTTTGATAATGTGGGTACCGGGACTTGCATGGAGTTAGAACAGTGGATACGTAGTACACTGGTTTTTGAAGAGGGAATCTATGCCCTTCTGTCTCTCGCTCAACAACGAGTACCGTGCTGACAACCTGATGTGTTGCTGTGATATATAATAACATAGGTTCGCCCAGGTTGGACGCGGCCAGGACCGGATTTGTTGCCAGTATGCCCTTTATTTCTTCGAGTCCGGCTGTGGCAGCATCCGTCCATTCGAAATGTTCGGTGCGCCGGAGGAGGCGGTAGAGGGGCAGAGCCTTTTCTCCCAAATGGGAGATGAAGCGGCTTAAGGCCTCTACACATCCGGTTAGTTTTTGTATTTGCTTGAGGTCTTTTGGAATATCCAATTGTGACAGAGCTCGGATTTTGGCCGGGTTTGCTTCAATTCCTCTACCGGATACGATGAAGCCCAAGAGCTTTCCGGCTGGTACGCTGAAGACGCATTTTTTCGGATTGAGCTTAATGTCATATGCTCGGAGGTTGTTGAATGTCACCCTCAAGTCTTCTACTAGAGTTTCGACATGTTTGGTCTTGACGACCACATCGTCTATGTATGCCTCTATTGTTTTGCCTATCTGGGTAGCCAGACATGTTTGAATCATGCGCTGATATGTTGCACCGGCATTTTTGAGTCTGAAGGGCATTGTGTTGAAGCAGAATGGCCCATATGGAGTAATGAATGTTGTTGCGGCCTGGTCTTTCTCTGCCATCTTGATTTGATGATATCCGGAGTATGCGTCGAGGAAGCACAATGAATCGTGCCCTGCGGTAGCATCGATGGTTTGGTTGATGCGAGGGAGGGGGAAAGGGTCCTTTGGACAGGCCTTGTTAAGGTCTTTAAAATCGACGCAGAGGCACCAAGATTTGTCCTTTTTTGGTACCATTACTAGATTGGCTAGCTAGTCCGGATGTTTTATATCTCTGATGAATCCGGCTTCTAAGAGTTTGGCTAGCTCTTCTCCCATTGCCTGTCTTTTGGGTTCGGAAAATCGCCGAAGAGCTTGTTTGACCAGCTTGAATCATTTTAGGATGTTTAGGCTGTGCTCTGCTAGCCTGCATGGGATTCCTGGCATGTCTGAAGGGTGCCAGGCAAAAATGTCCCAATTTTCCCGAAGGAATTCTCGTAGTGCGGCTTCAACAACAGGACTTAATTGTGCCCCAATGGAGGCCGTCTTTGTGGGGTCTGTTGGATGGACCTGAAATTTGACTATTTCGTCTGCTGGTTTAAAAGAGGTGGACTTGGACCTCTTATCGAGTATCACATCGTCCCTATCCACCATGGAGCGCAGCGTAGTTAGTTCCTCCGCCGCTAGGGCTTCGGACAATGCCTCTAGGGCCAGTGCGGCTGTCTTATTTTCAGCGCGGAGTGCTGTATCTGGATCGCTGGCAAGAGTGATTATCTCATTGGGTCCCGGCATTTTGAGCTTCATGTACCCGTAGTGGGGTATAGCTTGGAAGATTGTGAATGCCTCTCGCCCTAACAAAGCATGATATCCGCTGCCGAATGGGGCCACTTGGAACGTGACCTCCTCGGACCTGTAATTGTCCGGTGAGCCGAACACTACATCTAGTGTGATTTTTCCTGTGCAACGTACTTCTCGACTAGGGATTTTCCCTCTGAAGGTTGTGCTGCTTCGCTCGATGCGGCTCCAGTAAATATCCATTTTTTGAAGGGTTTCCTCGTAGATGAGGTTTAATCCGCTACCGCCATCCATGAGTACCTTGGTAAGGCGAAAGCCGTCCACTATCGGACTGAGGACCAATGCGGCTGGTGCTCTAGCTGTTCGGAATTTATGTTCGTCGCTGGCGTTGAAGGTGATAGCCGTGTTACTCCATGGATTTGCTGTTGCTACTTGGTAGACTTCGGCGAGGCCGCGGATTGTTCGTTTTCGCATGTTATTTGATGCGAAAGTCTCGAAGACTGTTAATACCGTACCAGTACTGCTGGGCTGTTTGCCCGGGGCTAAAAAGCCTTCGCCACTTTTGGCCACCTGCCGTAGTATCCAACATGCTCGAAGGCTATGTGTTGGAGTGGTGCCCTCCGTACTGTGGATTTTGCAGGGTCCGTTGAGCCAGCCCTCCAGTACGGTTCCATGCCCTTTAGGGGGTCTTTGCTTTTTGGTTTTAACCCAGGTGCTTGATTATGGCGCACCCTTTTACTTCGGACTAGGGTTGTGGTCAAGGCCGGACTGTCCCAAAACCTAGTTTCGGTGTTCCTGGCACTCTCTACCGCACAGTATTTTTGTACGATAGTCGCTAGGTCGATGAAGCATGTAACTTCACGACGACTTATGGCATTCATGATTCCCTTGTCCGTGCAATTGTTGCAGAAAATTGAAATCGCGCTTTCTTCGCAGCAGTCCTTTATCATGTTCATAACCAGGAGGAATCGGGCCCAGTAATGATGTACTGTTTCATCGGGCTCTTGCCGTATTCGAGATAGATCGCTTATGTTTGGGTGGGCGGGTGGAATCAAGTTCGGAACCCCGCCTGATCTGAGGCTCAAAGGCCAAGAAGTTTTCGGATTTGGAAGCTTGACTTGCTGGATGCTTTCCAACGAATCTAGTCCGATGCCTGACTCTAAGTTCAGTATTTGATTAGCGTCCGTCCCTTCGCGGGAATCCGGCTTGGAGGGATCGGGAATCCGGACATAGTTGGTTTTCAATGTAGAAGAAGGGTTGCCGCATTGTTCCTCTACCATGACAACGTGGTGGGTGGCCTGAGGAGAGTTAATCTCTCTCAGATCGGGTTTAAGCCCAATCAGATCATAGTCTGTGGCGACTCCCAGGGCGGCGATGCGATCCAAGAGCTCGTTCACAGAGGAGAGCTCGATCGGATCTAACTGCTCGGTGAATTCCGGGCTGATGTGAAGATCGCTTTTGATGACCTGAGAGGTCATCGTCGGAGCGGTGGCCGAACAGGCGGTCATAAGAAAACCACCTAGTCGGACAGTTTGGCCGGCGGCCAAAGCTCTCTTGATGACGGTACCGTCTTTAAAGACGGGAGAAGGCATCCTTCCCGATCGCGACGACACAGAGGAACTCTCAATGAAAGCACCAATGTCGGTGTCAAAACCGGCGGATCTCGGGTAGGGGGTCCCGAACTGTGCATCTAGGCGGATGGTAACAGGAGACAAGGGACACGATGTTTTTACCCAGGTTCGGGCCCTCTTGATGGAGGTAAAACCCTACGTCCTGCTTGATGAATATTGATGATGTGGGCTACAAGAGTAGATCTACCACGAGATCAAGGAGGCTAAACCCTAGAAGCTAGCCTATGGTATGATTGTTGTTCGTCCTATGGACTAAAGCCATCCGGATTATATAGACACCGGAGAGGGCTAGGGTTACACAGAGTCGGTTACAAAGGTAGGAGATCTACATATCCGTATCGCCAAGCTTGCCTTCCACGCCAAGGAAAGTCCCATCCGGACACGGGACAAAGTCTTCAATCTTGTATCTTCATAGTCTTGGAGTCCTGCCGATGATGATAGTTCGGCTATCCGGACACCCCCTAGTCCGGGACTCCCTCACCCTCCGTCATAGTTTACCGGGCGCGCTTCATTATGATGCATTTCTCTCAATGCATTTCCAGCACCAGAGAGACTTTAGATGCGTTTGGTTTAATGCTCAATTAATTAGGGCATCGTAACCGCAATCAAGTCCACAATTTTCTCTCCATGTACTCTGTACTACTACGGAGTGGAGTACGTGCATGCATGTGTGTACCCGGGGTGGAAGCACTGCATGCATGTGTGTACGCATTATTCCTCTAGTAATAGACGCCGTGCTATAACTAGCAATGCTATTTTTCAGGCCGATCGCTAGTCGCCTTGGTCCCACAAATTTGTTTTCTTTTTTCTGAAGCGCGCTGTATAAACAGTGACGGATGGAGTAGTATGAGTGGATTCAAAGAAGAGTGTATTGATGGTTGCTTCTTCAGAGCAACTTACAGTGGGAACGGTGGGGCTTATGATTTGACTGCTCATTACTCACTATTAATGCGGTGCAATGACCGGGCCGACTCTCCCATGCGGTTGTGCACTACCCCCTTGGTTCTTAAATATACTCCGGGGTATTTGTCTTTCTAGAGATTTCAACGAGTGACTACTCAAATATTTGTCTTTTTTTTAGAGATTTCAAATGAACTGGCACATATGGATGTATATAGACATATTTTAGAGTGTAGATTCACTCATTTTGCTCCTTATGTAGTCACTTGTTGAAATATCTAGAAAGACGAATAGAATATTTAGGAACGGAGGGAGTACACATACAAAGCAAAATGAGTGAATCTACACTCTAAAATATGCTCGTTTGAAATTTGTAAAAAGACAAATATTTAGGAATGAAGGAGTTGTGCATGGCACATGGACCTGGATGATGAAGAGGCTTCTGGCAATGCTATCAAGCTTCAATCATTTGTTTACATAATTGACGTACTATACAAATAATTTTCCAGCGACATGAAATTGTACAATGGTGTGAGCTTTCAGCTTTTGTTTCGCGTGTCTTGCCATCGATGCTCTTTCAGAAACAATAAAAAACTAACTCCCTTGCTAATGCATGTCAATTATTAGTAGATCAGAGCTAATAATTACATCACAACTGAAAATAGAGTTGTGAGAAGGTGTTAAATTAAAATCGATCCATGCTTTCATTGGCAACAATATCCCCCCAGCTCTGTCTAAATCAACAAGGCATGTTGGGAAAAAAGTAGTTGTCTGGAGCATGCTACATTCCGATCATTTTGTGCAGTTCCACTAAAATAGAGCTAAGTGTCCCTGTTCCAAAGATATTAAGTGTGATTACGATAATAGAGGACTGCTAATGAAACAATAAACACACAAATAGAAGCCGGTCACCTTTGCGGTCTCTCTTAAGACTAACTAGTTGGAGAAGATTAGGCTTGGAGTTGGATGAGGAGGATAGAGCAAAACCAATCTCCCTTTGTGCAGTCGCACTGAAATGTAGAGACTTTGCTCGTGTGACATTTTAGTACAACTGCACAAAATACTTTTAAGAAAAAAGTGGTTTGTGCAGTTCACTAAAAGGTCGCAATAGAGACGAGGTGAAATGGATAGCCCTGTTTGCAAAAAAGAGGTAGAAAGGAAACAATTACTGGCCAATAACAGTTGATGACACATGCGATGACAAAAAAGAAGCATATTCCTTGTCCTAAGGGAAGATAACAACACGGTTGTGTTTGTCTAAAATGGTGTGAGGACGAGAATGCAATATGGAAAGTACGCGGGACGAGCTACATTTTGGGTAAAGAACTATGGAAGATCCACATGCAGCGACATGGGAAGACGGGCAGTGAAGCAAGGCCGGAGGGGATACCTGGAGGTCGTCAGGATGTAACTAGGTGAGCAGCAGTGGGTGGAATCTGCAAGCAGGTGGCGTAGGCCCTGTCGCGCTGGAGCTTGGTCAAAGAGAATGGCGTGTACCGTAGATCGGGACGTGCTGCCTCAGCACCGTCGAACAGAGAAACGATACACTTCCTCCCTTTCCCCCGGCAGATGGGATGCGGCCGGATCAGTGACCAACGGTGAGAGAGAGAGAGGCCATCGCACTCCCTTTCCCCCGGCGGACGGGATGCGGTCGGATCAGTGACCAACGGTGAGAGAAAGAGAGGCCACCGCAGCCTTGTGTGAGATACTCTGAAGAGCGACAAACCAGGTAGGCAGGCTCCATTGTATATAGTGAGTGGATTACCTTTTTCTCCATAAAAACCGTTTTATATTCTGTGTACGTGCCATTGAGCGCTATAACTTTATTTAAAAATAACGCGGCAATGCGTCAAGTCAAACTTTGTTTCGTGCACGCGTGGTACACGACCTCCCTAGGTAAACAACCGCTAGAGGCGTTCAAATTAGCACGTGGGCTGTCATTTCGTAAAGAAATGAGCTCCACTGTGTACCCGCGCGGGTGTGGCTGGGCACGAAGCGTGAGTACGTGCACGATGCACCTATTCTCTTCTTGTCTACGTACACCACCTACGTGGCGTTGTGTGAGAGAGATACAAACCTAGAGAGATATAGTGTGTGGGTTCTTGAGAGTTTTTTTGGGGAGGGGGGGTCAATCAAAAAATGTAACATATGCAATGTGTGTGAAATAGAGTCCTGGATATAACATATATATAGAGGGGGCGATCCACGAGAAGAGAGTGGAGGTATCATCGGCTTGAGGTGTCCATAGAATCGAAGAGAGGGATGATGTGTGTGTGTGTGTGCGCGCGCGATCGATAAAGAGTGCCATCGAATTTGTGTGTGCCCGCGTCAAAGATATAGAGTGGCTGGCCTACTGGAACATGAGAGGGGACATGTGCAGTTTGTCTCTATGGCATGGATACTTACCTGCAGTGCTCGACTATCGGTGTGTGGTGGGGGAAGAGGGAGGCCCAATTAACTATAGAATTATAATGGCTGGTATATGTGTGGATGAGGAGAGAGGCCTACCTCATGTATTAAGGAGATCGATCTGCCTCATGTATTAAGGGAGATCGATCGGCATCCATGCATATGTGCAGGAGAGGAATAGGGTTGGGAGAGAGACAGAGTTAGAGTGTTGGAGGGGGTGGTAGTGGAGTTGCTTCTAACAAATGGTGGGGTAGGCTTGCTAGACAGATGGGGGGCACGCCAGCAATATCAATAAGAGAGGAGATGACTGCTTGCTGTCTGTGCACGTGCATGTGAGAGACGGGTCAGGAGGCATGCACAAATGATGAGGGGGGACGATGTGGCTGTGGTAAGCAGACGTAACTACATAGGAAGATCAATCGCCCTTTGTTAGAGAAAGGAGAGACATAACTTGTGAGGTACGTCGATCGATGGGGGGGAGTTAAAGTCGATCTAGGTAAATGTTGGGAGATCGATCAGTATACATGCATGTGTGTGTTAGAAGCAAATGAGGCACGAGGAGAAGGATAGAGAAAGAGGGATGCATGTAGGAGGTGGTACGAGAGGCATACTATATCGAGGGGGGAGGAGTGTGCGAGTACGAGAATGATGAAAAGAGTGGTGGGAGTGAGGCATGGACGGTGACAAGAGAAGAGGGGGAGCTTGTGTTTGTGCTAGGCACACCTGGCTAGAGAGGCATATCGTTCGATGTGTGCCGTAAGAAGGAGCTGGGGGGCCTACACACACCATGGGTGAACGACCTAAAGTGAAAAGACGAATTTGCGCGATGGAGCTAGAGAATGTTGAGGGAGGGTGAGAGGGATGCGGGCGTGTGCATGCACAAGAGAAAGTTAGCGCTAGCTACAAAGATAAGAGGGTTGTGTGGGTGTAAAAGACGAATAGAGATCATATATACTTCATTATAAAAAGCGAATTCAGATATTTGAAGAATTTATCATAGTGCTTTAAACCGACGCATGTGTGAATATATATAACGGTGATACACATGGTGTGGTTATGGACATGTTATACTACATTTAATATATTTTATCTCTACTCTTATAAAAAATGGAGTTGTTGATGATGGTGTGCCTGCCATCCTGCATTATAGGCCGTCCAATTTATATCTGGCGGATAGCAAGGAAACTATGATGGTTGAAGTTGGCAACAATCATGATTGTAGATTCTTATTGAAATAGAGAAATGAATTCAAATTTAGTTCGAATTGCAGCGGTAGTATGGACATTTGGAATGCACTAAAATGTTGGTATGAGTAGGTTACATGCATTATACAGCAAGCGAAAAAAATTAATCGGTCATAGCTTTGAATAGCATTTGTATAGTAAAACGGGGCAAGACTCTCTCTTTGTGTGGTGTGAATAGTTTTATTTTTTTTTTCTTTTTGGTTGAGGGAAGTGCGAATTGATTTGGTACGTACAAGTACAATATTACTACACGTTAGGCTTGTCCCTAAAATTTAACCCGCGTCTTGTTATATCCCGAAAATTCAGATATCGTGCTCTCAAAACTAGCGCCTTCACAACCTGCGCCTTGCTATCCTGAAATTACAACGCACGCGAAAACTCCCTCCAGCTGCCAAATCCCGACACATGAAATGCCCCTTCTAACCCTGAGCCGAAAGGGCCGCTAGTTCAAATCGGTGGGGGGTACTTTTGTAACACACCCTACATTTTAGACAAGCGCATCCCTAAGTCATGTTTCACCCCCTCCCATCGCCCCCTTTTCGCCATTCGAAATCCCAGGCCACCATAACCTCTCCGCTCCAGCCGTGAAACCCCACCCTCCTCCGTCCGCCACATCACCGCTGCCCAGCCGGAGCATCTTCCCCGACGATGTCGTCCACCGCAACAGTTCGACGTGCCTCATCCACCTCCCCGGATGAGGATCCGTCGTCCATCTCGCCGTCCCGCCGGTACATCCGCCCCGTCCTCCACCTCCAAGGAGCTGCTCTGACGATCGCCTCATCTATCGCGACTGCTCCATCCCCACAGCGCGGCCTTAACCTGCTCCACCGGAACCGCAGCATCCTCACCAACTCCTTGGATGAAGCCGAGCCTACTCGGCGCCACCAAAGAGGTTGTACACTCATTGCATCGCACTTTCTCCTTAACTCGACCTCCCGGCGTCGAGGTGCTCCATCCCGCACCCCCATGGAGCGACTACCTTGAAGCCGGCGCCGTGGGCGACATCTCCACGGCGGCTCTCCCCCAGTGCGAGGCCCTTTGGCGGCGACGTCCATACCAGCCAGATCTACTGCTGCTGCTTCGGCTCTCGCTCGCTCGCTCGCGCTGCTGCTGCTGCTGCTCCGGCTCTCGCTCTTGCTCCATCACTCGCTCGCCCAGCTACTGCAGCTGCTCTCCCCCTTGCTCATGCTGCTGCTTTGCTCCAATTAAGCCACACTTCAGTCGACTGAATCAAATTTTGGGTCAGTCGATTTTCAGGGGTTGGGGGGGCTCACCGGAGTTAAGGAAGAACCACCCGCAGCGGGGATGGGGGCTCGCCATAGAGGTACCCCACTATCTATCTTAGGGTTCAGGGCAGGGGGCGAGGGGCCTAAAGGGCTGGCCGGGGCGGCGGTGGCGAGTTGTTTCGGGGCGGCGAGGCGGCGCTGGGGCCGGCGGTTCGGCCGGTGGTGGCTGGCGGCTCAGGGGGTTGCAAGTTGAGGATGAACTGCAGGCCCTCCCTAAGCTACATGTCAAGTGCCTCTCTGCTACCATTGCGTTCAGTTTCGACAGTAGCATTCAGATTCCATAGTAAATTTCAGTTTCGACAGTTAAGTTCAGATTCAACAGTTTTTACCTCATCTGTTGTAGTCAGGTGGTTTTTGGTGATGTTAATTTTACATCCAGTTTACATCATCTACTGGAGATGCTATTAGAATCCCACTTGAGATTGACGATGTCTGTCTTGTGCTGCTTCACCCTTGACGTCTTACGGCTCGCCGAAGCTGCTCCAACGACAGAACGATCCATCACAACAGAGCAGTGCCCTGGACGCCGTCTACAGATTCCTCAGATCTTCCTCCACACCTCCGACAGCCACCTCTGCCTCAACTGCTTCAGCGACCAACCCAATGATGTTGAGGTCGACACGGCTATGGCAAAGAGGTTGTACACTTGTTGCATCACTTATTACTATACATTCACGTCGATCCATTAGGGCTATTTTGGTTCAACGGAAAAACGTCGATCCACTGGTTGTTACCATCACTCTAAATTTCTGCATGCTCTCCTTACATAATCTCACCATATTTTTTCGTATGCATGTCAGATATTGTACACAGTCATGCTGAACATGTAGAGAAAAAGAGAAGAGTTTTGCGCGGCAATACAATGCCATGCAGACATCGCTCCATGGTGGGTTCAATGGCAAACCCTCCCCACCCCTCTCCAGATTGTAATCCAGAGGAAGATATCTGTTCTGAGGCGGTTTCAGACGCCGCTGACCACTCCTATTTACCCCCCAAGGTGTTTGCTCTACCTTGGCATGATTATGTTAGTCATATCATGCATATGTTGCCTTGCAGTGCCTACTTTTGACATCATATATGTCATCTGCTTAGTTTAGACATGTTCTGTAATGCCATCTGTTTAGTTTCTATATCATATATGGGAATTATGTAGTCTCATGTCTTTTAGCCAGCCATAATATATGTGAAATGTGCAATGCCATCCTGTTTAACCAGGCATCATATATTTGAATGATATCTTTCCCATCCTTTTCTTCATTACATTTCCATTTGTCGACAATGTTTGTACATTAAACTACTCTTCATGTGAATCAGCCATTTGGGTGGGAGATGGAAAAATCTGGAGTGAAAACAAGGCCTTCAGAGCAGACAGTGCTACCTGTCAAAGCAGATCTCTTGTTGGGTCCCGATAGCTCCTCAGAGATGGATTCAGAGACAGATGACCAGTCCTATTCCCCCACTGAGGTGTATGCTCTAACTTGGCACGGTTATACTGCTCATATCATGCATACGGTGTCTTGCATTGCATAGTTTAGACATCATATACACAATATTCAACACCATGTTCTTAGTTCAGACATCATATCGAATGCCCTCTATTTAGCATATAAATCACATATGTGAATTAAATGTTGCGATCCTGATTACTTAGATAACATGTAGGTGAATTATGTCATGCGATCCTGTTTAGTTATTCATCATATCTTTGAATTATGTTATGCTATGCTATCCAGTTTAGATAGACATCATATATGTTAAATTATGTCATGCTATCCGTTTTAGTTAAACAACATACATGTCAATTATTTCATTCCCTCTTTTTTCCACACTATCTATTGCATCTGTCTCTCATACAATGTCTGTAAATTCAACTATGTTTCCTGTTTATCAGCCATTTGAATTGGAGCGGGTGATGCCAGTATCTAGCGGACTAAAAACACAGTCTTCAAATAAAACAGTGCTACCTCTTGGTGGAGATAGCACCCGGTTGTACATGCACAAGAACTAGCCCTACCACACATAACCCAAACTCTCGCAGATTGTACCCCTACTGCGATGGACAAAGAACCAGCTTCACCCAATCTAACCCCAACCCCAGCCGATAGTAACTCAGTTCCTGTTGACACAGCACCATCTCCACCACAGAGCTCCCAAACAAGAGCAGTTTGTAAGGCAGCTCCAGTGCCCAAAGGGCCAGTACTATCACGGCAAACCCCAACTCCACCAGTTAGTACGCCTATTCCTGTGGAGGAAGCACAACCAATTAGTCGTAGTTTAGCATCTATCACATTTTATGTTGTTAAATCGTATGTGCGTATCTTCCCATCTTGGAAATATTTTACTGAAGATGAAGGAAAATGCCAGTTGCGGGTGTTTGTCCAGGAGTTATGTGTAAGTAAAGTTATTCATGGCAATTACTTTGCTTCGTCCCATACATCCTACCTCCATGATGGTTATAATATAGCAAATTTTCCCATTTTTCTCTATAGAGAAGGACCGATTTGGAAACTCAGGATGAGGTAACCTGTGCTAATACCTCTGCTATCTTCAAGAATGCTAGGTGGTAGTATCGGAATTACCTGAAGAAAACGTACTTCACCGGCAAAGAAACTCATCAAATTCCTTTACGTTCTCCTGAGACACATTTACTGGACGATGACTGGGAACGCCTTCTTCTGTACTGGTCCCGAACCAAGAATGTGGTAAGGTCTATGAGCTCATTTTCTATTTTTAAGTATTATATTCTTGCGTCTTATTGTACTCTGTTCATGTAGAACAAGTGCCTAAACCTGAAGAACAACTATTCTAATTTAAGATTCCATTGCTATCATAGTTCAAAAAAGCGCTAGGCGTTAATTGTGTGTTTTGCCACCGCCTTACGCTATACTGACCAAAGTGCATGCTTATGCGCAGTTATGCACAGATTATGCGTAGTTATGCGCAATGCGTTTTGCCAACGCCTAGAGCCTAGGCGCGCTTAAGCGCTCGCTTAGGTGCGCCTTTTTTAACTATGATTGCTTTGCTCTTGTGTCACTGTATTTACTCATACAAACTTATTTTTAAATTGAAGGATCCAATTGAAACTCCAATGGCACAGCAGGTATGTTCACGCATGTTTCTTTAACAGGTTTGCTCTTATCAATAGCTCTGTTGATTTCAATTTCAATTGTGTATACAATTGACATTCATATCATGCACATTACTAGCATCACAACAGAGCCAATAGTGTTGTTGTACATGTAGACCCGTGGTACCCATCTGAAATCTTGTTGTGCCGTGTAGTTTCCCACACTTTGTATTCTTTCACTGTTGCTTTGTCTTGAACTGATATGATTTGAACCGTGTCTCTATTTTGATTTGGCAAGACAATGCAGTGACCATAGGACATAGATATATGTTTGTTTGATGCTTTTATTATGTACTGGTACTTGGCAATAGGAGACTTGGTAGTTTAATCCTGTCCACCTTACTACTGAACTGGTTCACCGAAATAAGTTTCATATACTAGTACATGCTAAACTTGTTATGTGTCTGCGTGTTTCTTCTTTTAGAATGCTGACAGAATATTGGGTAAGAGTGCCTTATTAAGCAATGGTAAAGGAAGTAATGCAGATAAGGTTCAGGATAGTGACACATCCTTGTTGGTCTCCAACAAAGCTGATAAAACAGCTAAGGAAGACTATCTTGAAGACAGCGAGACAACCTGTGACGACCGGATAATTAAGCTACAGTAATCCCACGCTAATGATGCCACGTCACCACGGTCACTATTGTTAACCTCGCGATGATTCGAAACCGTTTCAAAATTCAAATTCAAATTAATGTCAACAATAAAAGTTTTTGAAAGTTAAAACAAAAATGTTCGGGAGGCGCCATAATTTGCATATGTAAATATGGTGCAATAAACACATTTTTATAAAATGCCTAGATATTTTATAGTGGATGGAAACAAGAAAACAATTAAATAAAAAGAAAAGCAGAACTAACTAAAAAAGCCTGCCCCCCCCCCACTAGGCCTCGGCCCTGCTGGCCATCGGGCCAACCAGGCCGGCCCACCCGCGCCTACTAACCCCCACCCCGGTCAAACCCTATCCCACTGTCACCCCCACTCCCCCACTCGCTTGCCTCTCCCTCTCCCCCTCTCCTCTCGATCCCATCTGGATCGGGAAGGGGCCCGACCCCGACGCCACCCGCGCCCGTCCCGTCGTCGTCGCGCCGACGCCACCCAGAGCGCCCCCGCCTCAGCCACCTCATCATCGACCCCATCGCCGCTTCGCTGTCCTCCTCCTCATCTCCTCCTCGCCGGACCGCCTCGACTCTGACTTCATCACCCGCCACCTCGCGCTCCCATCTCCCTCTCCCTCGACGGATCTACTCGCGCCCGAGGACGCCGTCCCCATCTCCCGAGCATGCCACCATCAAACCCTCCCCGAGCACGTTGTTGCACGCCTACAGGGCCCGGTGAGCGCGCCCTTGATCCCTGTTTCGCCCCCGTCTATTTGTCGTTCACCGCACCACGCCCGTTGCTACGCGTCCGCGGCCACCTGCATGTGCCACTTTCGCCGTGTCTGCCGCTCCACGCCACCTTCCCGCGCCCAAGGTCGTCGTGGCCGTGTTTTTCCCTTGCCCGTGCCTTCCCCTTGCTCACCGCCTCGCCATCCGCCACCCGCGCTGGCCCCGATCGATGTCCCGTTCTGCACTGCTGCTGAAGCCGAAGGCCACCGTTGCTCGTCCTGCCTGGCCACCGTTCCCTGCGCCCATCTCCGCAGCCGGCTGCTGCCCCGCGCCCCAGCGCAACCCCGCCGTGGCCTTGCCACTGCCGCCTCCAGCGGCTGGCCACGTTGTGCCTGTGGCCGGCGCCCTCCTGTCGATATGGGAATATGCCCAATAGGGCTGGGCACCACTATGGCCCCCTAGGGCCAATGACAAGTGGGGCCCAGCCCCAGAACGGATTTTTTTTAAAAAAATATGAAAATAAAATCTAATTAATTAATTAACTTAATTAATCCCACTTAGATAAACTAATTAAACTTAATTAACCTAAAAATCTAATTAAACTAACTAATCTGTTAGTTAGGGCAATGTGTCAATGACAAATGGGACCCACACGTCAGCTTGACCCAGTCAACACCTCTGTTGACCGATGATGTCATGCTGACATCATGCTGATGCAGTAATGCTATTTTCGGATTAAATTAATAATATTAATTTATAAATTGATTTAAATCTTTAAAAATGAATATAAAATAAACCGTAACTCGGATGAAAATGTTTTGTACATGAAGGTTGCTCAGAACGACGAGACGAATCCGGATATGCAACCCGTTTGTCCACCCCACATCCCTAGCATAGCGAACACGCAACTTTCCCCCTCCGGTTCATCTGTCTGAAAACGTGAAACACCGGGGATACTTTCTCGGATGTTTCCCCCCTTCACCGGTATCACCTCCTACTGCGTTAGGTCACCTCTAGCACCGCGTATTACCATGATACACTTTGTGATACTTTGATTGCTCAGTTATTTATTGTGTTCCCCCTCTGTTACTTCTTTCCGGTAGACCCCGAGACTGCCGATGACCCCCCAGTTCGACTACGGAGTTGACGACCCCTCCTTGCCGGAGCAACCAGGCAAGCCCCCCCTTGATCACCAGATATCGCCTATTCTCCTCTATACTGCTTGCGTTAGAGTAGTGTAGCATGTTACTGCTTTCCGTTAATCCTATTCTGATGCATAGCCTGACATTGTTGCTACATCTGTTGATACCTTACCTGCAATCCTAAATACTTAGTATAGGATGCTAGTTTATCATCTGTGGCCCTGCATTCTTGTCGGTCTGCCTTGCTATACTATCGGGCCGTGATCACTTGGGAGGTGATCACGGGTATATACTATACATATATACATACTACAGATGGTGACTAAAGTCGGGTCAGCTCGTTGAGTACCCGCAAGTGATTCCGATTTGGGGGGCTGGAAGGACAGGTGGCTCCATCCCGGTAGAGGTGGGCCTGGGATCCCAACGGCCCCCCGACTATTACTTTGTGGCGGAGCAACAGGGCAGGTTGAGACCACCTAGGCGAGAGGTGGGCCTGGCCCTAGTCGGCGTTCGCGGTTACTTCATAATAACACGCTTAACGAGATCTTGGTATTTGATCTGAGTCTGGCCACTGGCCTATACGCACTAACCAACTACGCGGGAAAGATATGGGCACTCGATGTCGTGGTATCAGCCGAAGCCTTCTTGACGTTAGCGATGGAGCGGCGCACGCCGGATTGGACCGTGTAACGTGACTTCCTTTGTAATGGAGGTTGCTAGGTCTGCTTCCGGCCGCCCTCGCAACGTGCAGGTGTGCAATGGGCGATGGGCCCAGACCCCTGCGCGCATAGGATTTAGACCAGCGTGTTGACCTCTCTGTTGTGCCTAGGTGGGGCTGCGACGTGTTGATCTTCCGAGGCCGGGCATGTCCCAGGAAAGTGTGTCCGGCCAAATGGGATCGAGCGTGTTGGGTTATGTGGTGCACCCCTGCAGGGAAGTTTATCTATTCGAATAGCCGTGTCCATCGGTAAAAGGATGACCCGGAGTTGTACCTTGACCTTATGACAACTAGAACCGGATAATTAATAAAACACACCCAGACAAGTTCCACAGACAACCCGGTGATCGCTTTTCCACAGGGCGACGAGGGGAGGATCTCCGGGTAGGACTATGCTATACGATGCTACTTGGAGGACTTCAATCTACTCTCTTCTACATGGTGCAAGATGGAGGCTGCCAGAAGCGTAGTCTTCAATAGGACTAGCTATCCCCCTCTTATTCTGGCATTCTGCAGTTCAGTCCACTCATATTGCCTCCTTACACATATGCCCATGCATATGTAGTGTAGATCCTTGCTTGCGAGTACTTTGGATGAGTACTCATGGTTGCTTTTCTCCCTCTTTTCCCCCTTTCCCTTCTACCTGGTTGTCGCAACCAGATGCCGGAGCCCAGGAGCCAGACGCCACCGTCGACGATGACTCTTACTACACTGGAGGTGCCTACTACTGCATGCGGGCCGCTGACGACGACCAGGAGTAGTTTAGGAGGATCCCAGGCAGGAGGCATGCGCCTCTTTCGATCTGTATCCGAGTTTGTGCTAGACTTCTTAAGGCAAACTTGTTTAACTTATGTCTGTACTCAGATATTGTTGCTTCCGCTGACTCGTCTATGATCGAGCACTTGTATTCGAGCCCTCGAGGCCCCTGGCTTGTAATATTTTGCTTGTATGAATTATTTATGTTTTTAGAGTTGTGTTGTGATATCTTCCCGTGAGTCCCTGATCTCGGTCGTACACATTTGCATGCATGATTAGTGTACGATTGAATCGGGGGCGTCACACAACCCCAAAGTCCTGTCTTGGTTTAGTGTTCGAGTTACTGGCCACTACCGCTTGCACAAGCTATTCAAACTCACTGTCTGAATCAGTTCGGTTTCTTGAGTCTCAACTACAAGCTGAAAGACATCGATCAGTTGTGCTGCGACAAGAAGCGAAAGGACTGCGGAAGTCCCTGGAGCATTCAGATGCATACTTTCTGGTGCAACAGAAAGCGTTGGAGGATTTTAGCGCCAAACAGGACAAAGCTAATCAGCTTGCTAATCTTATTGCCAGCATGGTGGATACCCAGGATAACGTTTCTTGAGCTCTTCTGAAGTTGTTTCAGTTATGCTCTTGTTTTGCTGCCGCGTTTATTTGCACTGGTGGCCAATTTTGACGGCAAGTGTATGTAATGTGCTGCTTTGTTCCCTATATTTGCACTGGTGGCGAACTTTGATGCCCAGTGGATGTCATATGTATAATAGGGGTAATAGGCTAGCGTTAATTGCTTGCTTATTTATTTCCTTATTGTCTTGTTTAGTTGTTTGCTTGTAGTCACTGCAGTTCTTTTTCTGTTTTTTTCTAGTGGCCACAATAGCCTATTTTTGGTAACTGGGCCAAAATAATCATGGCAACACACGGACTGTTGTAACCATGGGCCTCCTGCAGGCCGTATGATCCATGGGCCTTCGTCCGGCCGTAGGATCCATTGGCCTTCTATACGGGCCGTAGGATCCATCGGCCTTCTATACGGGCATTAGGGTCCATGGGCCTTCTACGGGCCGTAGGGTCCATGGGCCTTCTACGGGCCGTACGATCCATGGGCCTTCTACGGTCCGTACTATCCATGGGCCTCATACGGGCCGTAGGATCCATGGGCCTTCTACGGGGCGTATCATCATTTCGCCAATCATGGGCCGTACTATTCGTGGACCATAACGGGCCATTAATAGGCCGTATTTGATAACTCTATGAAAATAGCCCAACGGGTTTTTTTTGACATGAAAATGGCCCAATGTGTTAACGGTCCGCAAATGGGCCGACTGTAACGACGGGCTGAATTTGGCCCACAAGCAGAAAATGACAGTAACGGGCCATATGTAACTGAATGCTAAAAATGAGCCCAAGAATCAATGGGCCCTGAGAATGTCGAAAGATAACTTGGGCTAGAAACGGCCCAATGGAATAGTGGGCCATTAATGGGTATAAAGTGATTCACTGTTCATTATGGGCCACATTCACCACGAGCCGTTAATGGGCCAAGAGTTACAAAGGCCCTCATATGGGCCGAAAGAAGTCATGGGCCACACATGGGCCGGAAGTTAAAATGGGTTGAATCATATTGGACGGCCCAGATGATGCTATTGGGCCTAATTCGGATAGGGCGTAATGGGCCCTGGGTTAGCGGGCTGTAAATGGGCTATATGCGAATAGGCCGTTAACAGGCTTACGTTGGGCCGGCCCACCACCTTTTGACCAAGTCAAATGGGCCGGCCTTTTCACAGGAATGGGCCTCTGTTGGGTCGTGCCACGTGTTGCCATATCATAGGCGCCTTCGGTCCAGTGAGCGGATGACATCTATCCCAACGGTGAGCCGACACGTGTTTCCTCCAGCCAATGATGATTTTACACGTGGAAAATCCCCATTGGTCGGGGCTGTTAATGGGTTATCGGATCCAAAACCCGACCCGATAGCTTAACGGTGTTCCGTTACGGTGGATGCCACGTGTCGGTCACCCTTGACGAAAGTACTTCTGTGACGCACGATTTATCGTCATGGAAGTGGACACTTCCGTGATGATAATTTTGGTAATGTCATGGAACACTTCTACGACAGCACAAGTATGACTATCTTGATTCTGTCATAAATTTGTCATGGATGTACATGCATGACAAAAAACTCGACCTACTGTGACAAACACGTATCATCACGGAAGTGTATTTTTTTGTAGTGATGAGTAGGATATAAATCACCATAAACATAAATATCGTTAAGGCTATGTTGATTTTGATTCAACTACATGTGTGAACATGTGCCAAGTCAAGCCACTTGAATCATTCAAAGGAGGATACCATCCTATCATACTACACCATAACCATTTTAATTTGCATGTTGGCACTCAAGACAAACCATTATAAACTCCTAGCAAATTAAGACGATAAGTCGCCAGTATATGATGAGAAATTATCCGGTGTTTATTAAACCGGCCTGGCTTTGGACTATAAGTCGCCAGTATATATTTGGATTGCGCCATTGAAATCATGCGCTTATATATGATTGGGTTATATTATTCAAATAGCCAAACTTGGCTGAATTTTCATTATGATATTGAATGAATAAGGTTTTCATACCGGATTATATTATCTTGAATAGCCAACATGGCTGGATTTTATTATGGTTATTAATAACCGGTATTATTGAGGTTTTCAAAGTCGCTTTAGCGCAATGGCTATTATTTTATCAAAGGATATGATTTATTCCACGATGGAAGGAATAGTCCCGAGTCGCTGCAGGCTTACGACCCAGCACTTGGGGGCTACATTATTCAAATTAAGATTACATGCAAGTCTCATGTCGCTGCAAGCATGCACCATGACACTTGGGAGCTAATGCAAAGTAATTTTTTGCTCATATTATTGAAGACTCGACTCATCACATTATAATGAGTCGGCCCTTGGGGGCTACCAATTGCTCCTGTCAACAGTTGAAGGTACAAAGCTTTTTATTCATTATATTGAAGGGTCCGCTACTTAGTTGGTAAAGCACAAGGCTCTTAACCTTGTGGATGTGGATTCAAGTCCCATGATGGGGGTTACATCATATGATGTTATTTTCATTAAAGTATATATTAAGTCCCTGCTCATTATTGCATAATGACCCGGCCCTTGGGGGCTACGCTGGTTGAAGTTTTTATGAGTATAAGACAATTACAAGTCCCAGGTTGCTGCAAGCATGACAACCCGGGACTTGGGGGCTACATATGCGGAGTACTCAGTTCTGACTAGTGATTGAGATGAACAAACTGGATTTCTTCAAGCTTGTGACATTCAGATTGAAGCAAATCTTAAGCTGTTACTACGTTACCTTCTTAAGATTTGAGGGCTACAAGTGATGGGTATATAAGAGGTATATTTTCAAAATCTGATGTCAACAAACAGTTATGATCCGGTGCCATCAATATTTGTAAACCGGCCAAGTTCTACATTCTTAAACCGGGCAAGTTTTACATTCTTAAACCGGCCAAGTTCTACATTCTTAAACCGGCCAAGTTTTACATTCTTAAACCGGCCAAGTTTTACATTCTTAAACCGGCCAAGTTTTACATTCTTAAACCGGCCAAGTTCTACATTCTTAAACCGGCTGAAGATCAGATGAGTATTTCAAGGACCAATATTGTTTTTAAGCATTGGGAGCTGAATCGAAGGAGTTATTCTTCACAATACATTTTCTATGAGAAACCAATGTCAGCAAGTTGATTATGAAGCTGGCCTATTAAACTGGATTTTCTAGAAGAAGGAAGTGACAAGGATTCAAGGATAATCAAGTGCCGGTCTACAAGAATATTTAAACCGGAGCACAACCCGACAAATTTGTTCTTGTATTTATGTTGCAGATCAGTTTAACATGGATGAATCCAAATTAAACTGGGGGCTAATGTTGGGGATACACCCCGCGGTATAAACCGCCGGATGTATGACCCGGCTAGAGTTTGGCGGTTCACTGGCGACCCACTTGGACATGGCGGTTTACGATTCATTGGTAATCCAGCAGGCGGGTGCGAGGAGCGACAAGACCTGGTGGCCCAATAGGCGGTTCATGAAGGCCGGTTCATAATATGGTGGGCCGGTTTAAGTGGAAAGGCATAAGGAATATTTGTGTTACAAGGAGTTAAGACCTGGACTTGTATCCGGTTTGTATTAGAGATAGACTAGTCCTAATCCTAATAGGACTCCACATGTAACCCGCCCCTTCAACATATATAAGGAGGGGCAGGGCTCCCCAAAGAGGGAGAAGCTACAAGCAAGAAGAAACAATCTTAGGGCTAGACACAAAGAGGAGAGCCGGTTTACGGCGACTCCCTCGTGATGATAATGAGACCTAGCCTCAAACAGCATGTAGGGTTTTTACCGGATGATGTTTCCCGGGGCCCGAAGCTGTCTAAACCCTTGTCTTGCGTGTTGATCCGCCCTGCGTCTCTCGTCCCACTCAACCCCTCTCAAGCTACCACATAGATGCGTTGGCCTCGCGACTAAGTCCTGACACTAAGGACATCTGCCGTGACAAATCCACGACAGTTGGCGCGCACCATGGGGCCGGCGCACGGTGGTGTTGAGTTCTTGGAGGGATGTATTTCAGGGATTGAGAAGTTCGCGACGTGTTGGATGAAAAAGAACCGGCGCAGAAGACGTCTGATGCACAGTCAAAGCAACATATACAGGATTTAAGATCAAGAGAAAATTAGGGTTGCGTCTAGGCGCCAGCGTACATGACCGGATGATCCGTCTGAAGCCAGGTTAATTTTTGCTGCCGCAACAAGTCAAAGTCTCGTATCAGAAACCAATCGGTACGAGATACGAGATGCAATCACCGAGTCCGACAGATTTGACGGCTCCGTGTCCGTTTGTAATCCAATTTGGAGGTCTATTTTTCCTGCTTTTAAATCTAGACGTACTGACCCAGTACGGGTTACTCGGATGGTTGTTGCTCCCAAGGGTAAATCATAGCAGCAGAGGCAAAGTTAGCACCGTATGCGTCAAATCAGGGAGTTATCATTCCTGCTATTTTTTCTGGCCTGAAGACCAAGTCAAATCCGGAGATCCCCAAGCACTTCTACTAGTACTATAAAAAAGGATAGTACTGTTTGAGTACTAGTAGATCGGGAAAAGAACAAAGGAAATTATTAGATGAACTGCGCACTACGTCCAAGCATCAAATCAGAGTTAGTACTAAGTACTAATGGCCGGTTTAGTGCTCACGTGAAGGCATTGGAAAAACTTTACACAACAATCAGTTGGGAATAAAACCTCCATGACTTGAAGGAGGACTCCAGGGGCCATCAATCGAAGCTGCTGCTACTATTTACTCCAGGAGAAGATCAAACACAGGCCGACTACTCCCGTCGGGATCAATCTAGTAATACTACTATTCGTCGGGAAGCTAACCCGGGTGTACACACGAGCTCGGACGACTCTTGCTGCACTATGGAGTCACCAAGGCCCGCTCCAAACCATCATGGTCCAAGCCGCCCTTCGCCAGCGTGTCGAGCTACTGCCGTGGCCGCACCGTCAAATCCGAACAGATGATCAATTTTTTCTGCAGTTGTTTGTCGTCAAGGCTGACAGGAATTGTGCTACACTGTCATCGCGGGAGCTTTGCCACCTTGGCCAAACTGCTATCAGCATCTGAAAATACCAGGTGCTATTTATACTATTTTAAACACGTATTAATTCATCCGATCAACACTATTTTGCCCTGTTGTGTTTTATATGCAGGAGAATTATTCGTCACAAAGTGGCATTATACCACGGAGATGGAGGCGTGCCAACATTATTCGGCATGGGTGGTCGTCCTTACTCAACGGACCCCCGCGCCGGTTTACAATACCTTGACCGACTCGCCCGACCGCACTGCCTTACAACGCCACGGACAACTCGCCTGTCCGCCCTTGCGGCCGGTTGACGTGTTCGCGCTGGCTTACAAACGTCGCGGCCGACTCACCCGTCCGCGCCGGTTTACCATGCAGCGGCCAGTTCACCCGTGAGCGACTTCAACTTCACCTAGCGATCATCAATTTCATGGCGGATTATTTCCGGCCTGGCACATCAGGTGATATCAATCTAAAATATATTATATTGGTACATATTTTTTTGTCAAAGAGTAGTTTATCTTTGTCTTGGTCTGCAACATTGTTGATGCAGGACAAATTGTTCACTGCATCAAAACAACGTGGTTAGCTCGCCCGTCTGCGCCGGTTTACAATACCACGGCCGGTTCATCTGTCTGAGCCGCCTCTGATGTCGAGGTCGTCTTTTTCGTCCGCCTTCGCGGCCTGGTCTACATCAACATACCGGGCCGCACTTGTCTGCATGAGCTGTTTATTGAGTATGAGCAAGTCACAGCTTAGGTAGCCCGGTTTTTCTTTCAAAAAATTGGAGGAGAATTATCATCAACCGCCATCTGCATTGGATGGCTCAATGGAGAGGCACACAAGTCGCTGCCACTACAGTTTGGTTAAACTTCAAAGAGCCAGTTGGAAGGAACCATTGGCCGAGTTGCTGACATGGCTCATACGGGATGATTTATAACCCGCCGCAGTCATCACAACCTTCTATGGATTCACATCGTGTTATCAACACCAATGATATACAAGTTATGCCGGTTTATATCGTGGTCAAATATGGAGAGTTTCAAGCCAACTCCTCGAGTCACCTTGAGACTCGGGGGCTATGATGACATGACTAAGCAAATCTTGCCAGTTTCAGCAAATTTAAGAACCCCAGGACGATGGAGGGAAAGATAACCCGGTCCCGGAGGCTACTGTTATTTGAAGGCCGTCAGAAAATTTCCGGCTTAGTAAGTATATGACAGTTACAAAATCCCGGCTCAATGAAGAAGTTCCGGATCATCAGAAAGGATTCCGGTTTAAAATCCGGCTCAAGGGAAGTCAGTCTCACTGAAGCTCTCAAGTATCCGGTTTACAATCCGGTTCAAGGGAAATATATTCTACCAAAAAGCTCTCAAGCGCTCAAATCCGGTTTAAAAATGTCCGGTTCAAAAAGGAATTAACTTTTCGCAAGTTTGAGTTGAAAGACCATCAGAAAATTTCCAGCTGAAAATGAAGATTCCGGTTTACAATCCGGTTCAAGGGAAAGGTGTCTCCCACAAAGCTTTGAAGCTCTCAATATCCGGTTCAAAATCCCGGTTCAAGAAGGATTTATCTCTTGCAAAAAGTTAAAGGGTGCCAAAGAGGACCTGCTGCCATGATGCGCGGTCCAAACATGGGTATCATGCCTTATTGGCTTATCATATTATTGATCACTTGGGGGTTTGGTCGTATCCGAACCATAGCCACGCCTCTTGATCGGCCTAGTGCCACAACATCACTTGGGGGCTTGGTCGTGTCCGAACCAATGCAACACCTTTTGATAGGCAAAAGCCACCAGATCACTTGGGGACATGGTCAAGTCTGAACCAGTCACGCCTCTTGATCGGCCTAAGGCCATAGAGTCACTTGGGGGCTTGGTCGAACCCGAACCATTGCCATGCCACTTGATCGGCACAATGCCACGGTTTCAGTTGGGGACCTGGCTGACTTGAACCATAGCTACACCTTATTGGGAGCTTGGTCGTGTCCGACCATGGTTACACCATCTGATCGGCTCAGTAAAGCCTCTGTTTGCAAATGGTTTTATTATTGCCTTTGCTTCCATATTTTTTTCATAACTGTTATTTGATTTTTGTTGCGTTTTTAAACCGACATTGTTAATCCGTTTCAAACTGTCAATTACAAACTGGCGGAACACGGTCAAATCCTAATCCGGAGACTATCTGCCCGGTTTGATTTTATGTTACCATCTTATTATGGAGTAAACCGGTGTTCATTAACCCGGCTTGACTTTTAATTACAAATTTTCAGTACATGATCAAATCATAATCCGGAGATTATCCGCCCAGTCTGGCTTGACTACGAGTCGCCTGTATTATATATGGTTAAACCGGTGTTTATCACAACCCGATACGGTTTTATCATAAACCGGCACAGTATGAAAGGAGTTATCATTACTCAAGATTGGGGTTATCACCCTTACTACAAAAAGTTGGTAAACCAATGATGTGATTCAATGTCACAGGTATGATATATTTCATTGATTATTCTTAAGTGCAGCCTTGGTTATAAACCTGGGTTATATGTTGGGCATTATGACCCGTCCGGCGGTAAACCGCCAGGACACTTTAAACTTGTTGTATGCAGAGACAGGTTGAATAAAGCATGATGATAAATTATCCGATGTTTATTAAACCGGCCTGGCTTTAAGACGATAAGTCGCCAGTATATAATGAGAAATTATCCGGGGTTTATTAAACCGGCCTGGCTTTGGACTATAAGTCGCTAGTATATATTTGGATTGCGCCATTGGAATCATGCGCTTATATATGATTGGGTTATATTATTCAAATAGCCAAACTTGGCTGAATTTTCATTATGATATTGAATGAATAAGGTTTTCATACCGGATTATATTATCTTGAATAGCCAACATGGCTGGATTTTATTATGGTTATTAATAACCGGTATTATTGAGGTTTTCAAAGTCGCTTTAGCGCAATGGCTATTATTTTATCAAAGGATATGATTTATTCCACGATGGAAGGAATAGTCCCGAGTCGCTGCAGGCTTACGACCCAGCACTTGGGGGCTACATTATTCAAATTAAGATTACATGCAAGTCTCATGTCGCTGCAAGCATGCACCATGACACTTGGGAGCTAATGCAAAGTAATTTTTTGCTCATATTATTGAAGACCCGACTCATCACATTATAATGAGTCAGCCCTTGGGGGCTACCAATTGCTCCTGTCAACAGTTGAAGGTACAAAGCTTTTTATTCATTATATTGAAGGTCCGCTACTTAGTTGGTAAAGCACAAGGCTCTTAACCTTGTGGACGTGGATTCAAGTCCCATGATGGGCGTTACATCATATGATGTTATTTTCATTAAAGTATATATTAAGTCCCTACTCATTATTGCATAATGACCCGGCCCTTGGGGGCTACACTGGTTGAAGTTTTTATGAGTATAAGACAATTACAAGTCCCAGGTTGCTGCAAGCATGACAACCCGGTACTTGGGGGCTACATAGTATGGAGTATTCAGTTTTTATTAGTCACTGGGATGAACAACATGGATTTCTTTGAAAGTGGCAGTATTTATATTGAAGCAAAGCCTTAAGCCACCACTTTGTTCTGCTCAAGACTTGGGGGCTACAGGTATTATATTATTATTGAAGGAATATTTTCAAATTCTCTAATTGAGCAAACTAGGTTGACCCGGCGTCACCAATCATTATGACCCTGTGGCTGCAACCCGGCGTCATTAATAATCATGAACTGGCATTGGCAACAATCATGAACCGGTGTCTGCAACAATCATGACTCGAAATTATCAAGTTTTTATAACCCGACAGTCTTTGGCAATGGTAAAACCGACAAGTTCTGCATCTTCAAACCGGTTGAATGTCAGATGAGTATTTCAAGACCAATATTTCTTAAACCGGTGCTTTGGAAGCCGACTCAAGTGGATTATTCTTCACAATATTTTTTCTATAAGAAGCCAATGTCAGCAATTTGAGTATGAAGCTGGTTATTGACCCGGATTTTCTATAAGGAGGAAATGACAAAGGACTTAAGGACGATCAGGTGCCGGTCTACAAGAATTCTTAACCCGGAGCACAACCTGCCAAATTTGTTCTGGTGTTTATTTTGCAACATAAGTTTACCATGGATAAATCCAAGCTAAACTTGGGGGCTAATGTCAGGGATATACCCCGCGGTGTAAACCGGCCGGAAGTTAACCCGGCCAGACTTGGCGGTTTATTTGAGACCCCGCTGACACTTGGCGGTTCACCGGCGACCCGTTTGGACCTGGCGGTTCACGACTCATTGGTAATCCGGCAGGCGGGTGCGAGGAGCGACAAGACCTGGTGGCCCAACAGGCGGTTCATGAAGGCCGGTTCATACTATGGTGGGCCGGTTTAAGAGGAAAGGCATAAGGAATATTTGTCTTACAAGGAGTTAAGACCTGGACTTGTATCCGGTTTGTATTAGAGATAGACTAGTCCTAATCCTAATAGGACTCCACATGTAACCCGCCCCTTCAACATATATAAGGAGGGCCAGGGCTCCCCAAAGAGGGAGAAGCTACAAGCAAGAAGAAACAATCTTAGGGCTAGACACAAAGAGGAGAGCCGGTTTACGGCGACTCCCTCGTGATGATAATGAGACCTAGCCTCAAACAGCATGTAGGGTTTTTACCGGATGATGTTTCCCGGGGCCCGAAGCTGTCTAAACCTTTGTCTTTCGTGTTGATCCGCCCTGCGTCTCTCGTCCCACTCAACCCCTCTCAAGCTACCACATAGATGGGTTGGCCTCGCGACTAAGTCCTGACACTAAGGACATCTGCCGTGACAAATCCATGACAGCATGAGTAAATATAATCTCTAATTGTCATTAACATGTTTCATTCATAATGGGTTGAATCAAGAACGATGAACTAATCATATTACAAAAACAAAACAGGTCGAGTTCATACCAGCTTTTCCTCATCTCAATCATTTCATCATATATCGCCATTATTGCCTTTCACTTGCACAACTGAACGGTGTGAATAATAATAAGTGTGCACGTGCATTGGACTAAGGTGGAACCTACAAACATTTATTCAAAGGAGAGGACAAGGTAATGTAGGTTCTCTCTTAGATCAACAATAATGCATATGAGAGCCACTCACCATTTTCATCGTGGTCTTCTCCTCTCGACCCAAAGAAAAGAAAATAACTTCAAAGAAACACACTGAAGTATTTTTTGGAGTTTTTGTTTTTCTGAAGAAAGCAGAACAAGAACGAGAAAAACTATTTACATGGGAAAGCTCCCAACAAGCAAAAGAAGAACGAGAAGTCTTTTTGGATTTCTTTTAATAGTACTACTAAGCAGGCATAGAAAGTGAACTAAAAAGAAGCTACAACTATTTTTTTTTGGACTTTCTCAAAGTTTTTCAAACGGACAAGAAGAAAGCGAGAAAAAGAAAATAACATGGATAATACAATAAAAAGTATGAACACCGACAACTGGAATGAGTGTGTGAACATGAATGTAATGTCGGTGAGAGATACGTACTCCCCCAAGCTTAGGATTTTGGCCTTGAAGGAAATATGCCCTATAGGCAATAATAAAGTTGTTATTTATATTTCCTTGTATCGTGATAAATGTTTATTATTCATGCTAGAACTGTATTAACCAGAAACTTAGTACATGTGTGAATACATAGACAAAACATAGTGTCCCTAGTATGCCTCTACTTGACTAGCTCGTTAATCAAAGATGGTTATGTTTCCTAACCATAGACATGTATTGTCATTTGATGAACGGGATCACATCATTAGGAGAATGATGTGCTGGACAAGACCCATCCGTTAGCTTAGCATTATGATTGTTACAGTTTCATTGCTACTGCTTTCTTCATGACTTATACATGTTCCTCAGACTATGAGATTATGCAACTCCCGAATACCGGAGGAACACCTTGTGTGCTATCAAATGTCACAAAGTAACTGGGTGATTATAAAGATGCTCTACAGGTGTCTTCGAAGGTGTTTGTTGGGTTGTCATAGATCGAGATTAGGATTTGTCACTCCGTGTTTCAGAGAGGTATCTCTGGGCCCTCTCCATAATGATTATCACTATAAGCCTTGCAAGCAATGTGACTAATGAGTTAGTTGCGGGATGAAGTATTACAGAATGAGTAAAGAGACTGTCGATAACGAGATTGAACTAGGTATCATCATACCGACGATCGAATCTCAGGCAAGCAACATACCAATGATAAAGGGAACAACGTATGTCGTTATGCGGTTTGACCGATAAAGATCTTTGTAGAATATGTAGGAGCCAATATGAGAATCCAGCTTCCGCTATTGGTTATTGATCAGAGATATGTCTCGATCATGTCTACATAGTTCTCGAACCCGTAGGGTCCACACGCTTAATGTTCGATGACAATTTGTACTATGAGTTATGTGTTTTTGATGACCAAAGTTTGTTCGGAGTCCCGGATGGGATAACGTATGTGACGAGGAGTCTCGAAATGGTCGAGAAATAAAGATTGATATATTGGAAGGTTATGTTCGGACACCGCAAAGGTTTCGGAATGATTCGGGCATTTTTCAGAGTACCGGGAGGTTACCGGAACCCCCGGGGGGTTAATGGGCCTAATGGGCTTTAGTGGAAAAGGAGAGGAGGGCTGCAGGGTGGCCGCGTCCCCCCCCCCCATGGCTGGTCCAAATTGGACTAGGAGGGGGTGGTGCCCCCCTCTTTCCTTCTCCCTCTCCACCTCTTTCCCTCTCTCCCCCTCTTGGAGTAAGAAGGGGACTCCAACTAGGATTGGGAATCCTAGTTGGACTCCCCTATAGGCGCGCCCCTCCTAGGCCAGCCTCCTCCTCCCTCCCTCCTTTATATACGGGGGCAGGGGGCACCCCGAAACACATCAGTTGTTCTCTTAGCTGTGTGCGGTGCCCCCCTCCATAGTTTAACACCTCGGTCATATCGTCGTAGTGCTTAGGCGAAGCCCTGCGCCTGTAACATCATCAACACCATCGCCATGCTGTCGTGCTGACAGAACTCTCCCTCATCCTCAACTGGATCAAGAGCTCGAGGGATGTCATCATGCTGAACATGTGCTAAACACGGAGGTGCCGTACGTTCTGTACTTGGATCAGTTGGATCGTTAAGACGTTTGAAAGTGCAACTATCCCTAGGTGGTTTTGGTAATTCATAACAACATATAGCTCATTGAGCTATGCTATTCCAAGACTATTATTTCAGGAAAGATCAATGAATGGCATGGCATGGATGATGAAAGTGGATCCCTCAAAATACTAAGGACAAAGGATTGGCTCAAGCTCAAAAGCTCAAGACTCTTCATTTTACATTTTAGTGATCCAAGATCACATTGAGTCTATAGGAAAAGCCAATACTATCAAGAAGGGATGAGGTGTTGCTTAATGAGCCTCTTGCTTCATGTGCTTAGTGATATGCTCCAAAACCCTCAACTACTTTCCCACATCCACAAATGACCTAAACCCAAAGCCAAAATCGGTCACACCGATTCTTCCAATCCGGCGCCACCGATTCCAACATTCATAGCCACTGCCACAAACCCTAAGCAAATCGGTCCTACCGATAGGGATCTCGGTCTCACCGAGATGGGATTGTAATCTCTCTGTTTCCCTTCGTAACGTTTCGGTCTAACCGAAGTGAGCGATTGGTCCCACCGAGATTGCAATGTAAACTCTCTGTTTCCTTTTTGTAACATTTCGGTCTCACCTAAAAGAGCAAATCGGTCCCACCGAGTTTACCTGACCAACTCTCTGGAAAGCTTATTACCAAATCGGTCTCACCGAGTTTGTGTAATCGGTCTCACCGAGATTACGTTATGCCCTAACCCTAACCGAATCGGCCTCACCGAGATGCATGTCAGTCCCACCGAAAATCACTAACGGTCACTAGGTTTACTAAATCGGTCCGACCGAGTTTAACGATTCGGTCGGTAAATTGTGTGTAACGGTTAGATTTTGTGTGGAGGCTATATATACCCCTCCACCTCCTCTTTATTCGTGGAGAGAGCCATCAGAATGAACCTACACTTCCAACTTACCATTTCTGAGAGAGAACCACCTACTCATGTGTTGAGGCCAAGATATTCCATTCCTACCATATGAATCTTGATCTCTAGCCTTCCCCAAGTTGCTTTCCTCTCAAACCCTCTTTCCACCAGATCCAAATCCTATGAGAGAGAGTTGAGTGTTGGGGAGACTATCATTTGAAGCACAAGAGCAAGGAGTTCATCATCAATGCACCATTTGTTACTTCTTGGAGAGTGGTGTCTCCTAGATTGGCTAGGTGTCACTTGGGAGCCTCCGACAAGATTGTGGAGTTGAACCAAGGAGTTTGTAAGGGCAAGGAGATTGCCTACTTCGTGAAGATCTACCGCTAGTGAGGCAAGTCCTTCATGGGCGACGGCCATGGTGGGATAGACAAGGTTGCTTCTTCGTGGACCCTTCGTGGGTGGAGCCCTCCGTGGACTCGCGCAGCCGTTACCCTTCGTGGGTTGAAGTCTCCATCAACATGGATGTACGATAGCACCACCTATCGGAACCACGCCAAAAACATCCGTGTCTCCAATTGCGTTTGAATCCTCCAAACCCTTCCCTTTACTTTCTTGCAAGTTGCATGCTTTAATTTCCGCTGCCTATACACTCTTTGCATGCTTGCTTGAATTGTGTGATGATTGCTTGACTTGTCCTAAAATAGCTAAAATCTGCCAAACTCTAAAATTGGGAAAAGGTTAAGTTTTTATTGGTCAAGTAGTCTAATCACCCTCCCTCTAGACATACTTCAAGGTCCTACAAATGGTATCAGAGCCTTGGTCTCCATTTACTTTGATTTCCATAGCTTTTGGTGGTCATAGCCTTGGTTTCACAACCTAGGATAGTATGGCGTCTAGCGAGGGAAATTATCACCGTAGAGGTCCTTACTTTGATGGTACTAATTTTGCTAGTTGGAAGCATAAGATGAAAATGCATATTCTTGGACATAACCCCGCCGTTTGGGAAATTATTTGTATTGGCTTGCAAGGTGAATTCTTCGATGGGAGAGAACCGAACCGTGAAGCTAATGCGGAAGAATTGAAGATGCTGCAATACAATGCTCAAGCATGTGACATCATCTTCAACGGATTGTGCCCCGAAGAATTCAACAAAATCAGCCGTCTTGAGAATGCAAAGGAAATTTGGGATACTTTGATTGATATGCATGAAGGTACCGAGTCTGTCAAGGAATCCAAGTTGGATGTGCTCCAAAGTCAGCTTGACAAGTTCAAAATGAAGGATGGTGAAGGTGTCACTGAAATGTACTCTAGGCTTGCTCTTATCACAAATGAGATTGCCGGCTTAGGAGTGAAGAGATGACCGACAAATTCATCATCAAGAAAATCCTAAGAGCATTGGATGGAAAGTATGATACGTGTGCACATTGATCCAAATGATGCCAAACTACAAAGATCTCAAGCCAACGGAAGTCATTGGAAGGATTGTTGCTCATGAGATGTCACTCAAGGATAAGGAGGAACTTCACAACAAGTCAAGTGGTGCTTACAAAGCCTCAAGTGAAGCCCTCACATCATCAAGTGAGAAACCAACCTTCAATGAAGAATTGAGCTTAATGGTGAAGAACTTCAACAAATTCTACAAAAGTAGAAGCAAAGAAAGAAGCTCCAAGTCAAGGTCTTACAATGACAAGAGATCTTCTAGTCAAGAGCGCAATTGCTACAATTGTGGGAGACCCAGACACTACTCCAATGAGTGTATGGCACCCTACAAAAGAAGAGAAGATTCTCCAAGAAGAAGGAGCAAAAGAGAAGAATCACCACCAAGAGAGAGGAGGAGTAGAGATGATCGTTATGAACGAAGACCCTCACAGAGAAGTAAGGATTCGGAAAGAAAGGACAAGTCATCAAGGAGCTACACAAAATGAAGTCATCAAGCTCATGTTGGTGAATGGGTTTCCGGCTCCGACTCCGACAATCACTCCGAGAGAAGCTACCACTCCGACTCTGAATATACTCAAGATGAAGGTGTTGCCGGTCTAGCACTTGTGTCAACCAACTCCTACGACATATTTGACTCACCAAATGAAGGTGTTGGAAGATGCTTCATGGCCAAAGGTCCAAAGGTAACACATCCCGAGTATGTTGATTTTAATAGTAATGAAGATGACTTGCTTGTGGATGATGATTTACTTGTTGACAACTCTAGTGATAAATACTATGATGAAACGTCAATTAATCATGCTAATCAAACGAATGATAATGATAAGGAGAAAATTGAGCTTCTAACTAAAGAACTAAACACACTTAAGTTGGCTCATGAAACTATCTTCGAAGATCATCGAGAACTTTTAAGGGCTCATGAGAAGTTACGCTTTGAAAAGCTCAATCTTGAGCAAGAGCATGAGTTCTTAAAGGCAATCAATGATGATCTCCGCAAGAAAAGTTCTTCTTACATTGCTAAGCGTTTACTCTTATCTACTTAGATGCCTCAAGTCAAGTCTAGTAACAAGTACAAGAAAGATACTTCCTCTAGTAGTAACAATAATAATGTCAAATCCAATGTTGTTGCTTCTAGTAGTTCTCTTGATTCCACTAATGATTCTCTTAGCCAAGTTACACTTGAGCAAGAAAATAGTTTATTGAAGGGAATTATAGAGAAAGGTTTTTACAAGAGCCTTGCCGGGAGTAAGCAATTCGAGGAAATTGTACGCAAGCAAGGAAGGCACCGGAAGAATCAAGGTGTTGGTTTTGAACGAAAGTTCAACGCCAATGGAGTTGAGTGGGAAGAAGATCAATACCCCAAGACAAAGTTTGTTCCTCAACAAGAGAAGTATGATCCTACTTCATTCAAGGGGACACAAGCTCAAGATGATCTTCCACCACAAGACCACAAGAACAAAGGCAAGGACAAGCTTCAAGAAGAGATTGATGCATTTGAAGAAGCGCCTAAAGCCTCGTTCAAGTGGGTCCCCAAGACTACGTCAAGTTCTACTTCATCTAGTACAACTACAACTCCAAGGATTCCCATCAAGATGATGTGGATCCCGAAGAAGAAGAACTAGAGAGTTCTTGAGGGTGACTCCACCAACATTCTTCACTCATATCATTTTGGCAAGAACAAGTGCAATCAACTTTCACATCTTGCACTAGTTCAAGGAGTCACAAACCCTCATGTTGGTAAGGCAAGGGACAAGGTAACCTAATGTTTTCATGGACATCATCTTGTGTGTGCATCACTCTATGTCTATGGATATTCTTGTTTGTTCCTTGTGGGACTAACCCATGTAGGCAAGTTGAAAGTGCAACTCACTCCAAAGGATTGCTCCAAATGATCTACATCAACATTGAGCATCTACATCTTCAACACCTACATGAAGTCATCATCGACAAAACCCAAGGTTAGTTCATCCCTCTAAGGGGGGATCTCACATCTAGGGGGGGCTTAAATCTAATAATTGAGTCAAAGCAACTCTAATGGTGTGAACACATTAATGCATTATGTAAAAGTGGTAACCCCACTTGAGCTTAAACGATGAGTATGACCTATGATCAAATGTTCTCATTTGACTCCTAAGTCAATATACTCATATATAGATTACCTAGTCATCGCCAATTGCTTGATAGATGCTAAAATTGGTTGTGCATGCTTTGCCACATATTTCAATTGCCATCTTATGGTGTGAGCATGTTGGTGCATATTTTACCCATTCAAGGACATCCACTTGTTGTTTTGTTTGTTTGGATTCTCTTCTTTGTGCCAAGTGGATGGACAAGAATGCCTAAGAACCTTCTTTAGCTATCTATGCTTTTCTCGTCTCAAACTCTATTCATGCTACATCACAAAATTTGATCAAGTCAGATTTGAACCACTCTGTGTGAGGAGCACTCGGAGTCCCCGATTCGTCATAGACTTAAACTTCCAAAACCTCTTAGTGATTCTCAGTCTGACCGGTCCTTCCATTTCGGTCCTACCGAGATCATCAAGTTGATCTGACTTTTCAATCTCGGTGCAACCGATTTGAACTTTTTGGTCTCACCGATTTGCTGTAACTGAACACAGTTATGCATCTCGGTGCCACTGAGTTGTTCCACTCGGTCACACCGACAGGGTAGAGCTATATATATAGCCACGGGCAAAAATTTGGAAATTTCTCTGAAACCCTTCGCCCGCGCAACAGCTCGCTCTGCCATCGTGGTCTCCGGATCGTCTCCTCATCGCCAGCAGCCTCCTATCGCTGGTCTCCGCCGCCGTCAACGGATTTTGCCCCCACCGTTGCCGCCGTAGCAAGACCACCGCCAAGTTAGGGTATGGACTTAATCTTTGTGCTATTCACGTCTGATTCCTGGCACATTGTCTTCATATTGATTCTTGCCACGATTCAAACTCTTCTATCCAACCAAAGTAGATCATAGATTAGACGTGATTCAAATTTTTAGGTTTAGGTTTCCGCTAAAACCATCTCGGACCCACCGAGTTGAAAAACTCGGTCTCGCCGATTTGGCTTATGCCATTGCACTAGTGAATCTCAGTCTGACCGAGAATTACTAATTAGTGCAACAGATTTGAGGATTATGTGAAACCCTAGCAGTCTCGGTACTACCGAACTGAAACTCGGTCCAACCGAGATCATCAGTTTAGGTTCCAAAACTGCTTCGGTATCACCGAGTTTGAAAATCGGTGGATCCGAAATGCTTTCTGTGGAAAACTAAGACTGAACTTTTGAGTCATTCTTTTGCAAAAAACCTCTGCATTTTGTGATGCTCATCTTTTCTATCTCATCTATAACTCTTCACAGGGTCAGCAGTCAGCTTTTGCAGTATGTCTAATCAAAGTGACAGCCAGAACAGGTCAGAAGAGCAGATGGACTTGAGTGAGGGCACTAGTCCCTCAACTTCAGATGAAGGGAGCAGAAGTACTCCTAGCAATTTCCTAAGGCTGCAACTAGGCAAAGGAGGAAAAGAACTTCAAATTCAGAGGATGAAGATTACAAAGCTGAGGGAGATGAGGCTACTTCCAAGAAAGTGGTGCTCAAGAAGGAATATGGCTCAGCAAAGGATATAAAGCCAGGCATGAAGATCAAAAGGCCTGCAAGAAAGCAACCTATGCCCAAGGCCAGAGCATCAACTCAACTGCCTGAAAATCCTGATCCCAAAGAGCCAGCTGATGAAAGGAAGAAGAGGAAGGAAAGGGTCAAGAAGACCATGGCCAGAGTTGTTGGGCAACCTTCCATGATGGAAGAGGAAGAGCTTTCTGCACCAGCACTAAAGGCACCAAAGCTTATGGGTGATGCTATTAAATCTAGGGCTGCAACATCTAAGCCCAAGGAAGCACCCAAAGCTGCCCCCAAGGCCAAGTCTGCACCAAAGAGGAATACCAGGAGTATTCCAACTGCTGAGAAGAACAAGGCCCCAGTGCCTGAGGTTGCTAAGGAGGAAGATGAAGAAGGACAGGTTCTAAGGAAGCTCAAGCCAAAGATACCAGATCACAATGATGCCCATCCTGTGGCTGAGGACATGAACATCAGAAAAGACTCAGGATTGAGGATATGGAGGATGGCAGATCCATATGCCACAAGGAGAAGAACTGATGTTGATTACAGGTTCCATACAAAGGAACAGCAGGACTTCTATGAGACAATCTTATTGGACAAGAAGCCCATAGTTTGTGATATGAGGTGGGTCGACTGGACCTACATGAAGGAGAATGAAGAGCACTATCCTGGAGTGCAAGACAGCTTTGTTGCTTGTGGAGTTGCAGATTTTGTTGGGCAAAAGCTCACAAATTGGAATGATGAACTTATCATGCAATTCTACTCCACAGCACATTTTTATCCAGATGGAAGAATTGTTTGGATGTCTGAAGGTACAAGGTACCAATCCACTGTAGAAGAATGGGCAAAACTGATAAATGCCCCAAAGGAAAATGATGATGATCTGGATGTATATGCCAAGAAGAAAATGGGACACAATACCATGGCACACATGTACAAGGAGATCCCAGACAAAGCCCTAGAGACTTTCACTTTTGGATCAGTCCATTTTCTGTTGTCAGGGCTGCCTACTATCAATTGGATTCTGAGGCACACTCTGTTGCCCAAGTCAGGTGACCACAACATGATCAGAGGGCATGCCATCAATATGTTGCATTTATTTGATGTGCCACAAAAATTCAAAGTCATGAGCCTTATAGTTGAAACCATAAAGAGGACTGCAGCAGATCATAAGAGGAGTTGTGGATATGCCCCTCAGATTCAGGAATTGATCAACTCAAAGATGGGAACTGACAAATATCTATTGGATAAGGAACACTTTCCACTTTATCCAGACTTTGAGGAAAATGAGGTTGTCATGAATGAAGATGATCCACAATCAGTTCAAGCTCAAGAGAAGAAGGAGAAGGCAAGGAAGGAGAAGGCTGCCAAGATGCCAACTCAAGAGGAGGCATCTGAGTATTTCTTAAAAAAACAAACAGGAGCAGCTTGGTTACTTGATAGCATCATCTCTGAGGATTGAGAAGGGGTTGGCCACCCTAACTCAAAACCAGGAGAGCCTGGAAAGAATCATGGAACAAAAATTCTATGATCTAGATGTCAAGGTAACTGAGATTCAGTCAGTTGTGGAGCAGCTGCAGGATGACATGCAGGAGAGGAAGGGCAAGACTACCACCAATGTGTTTGCCAGAGTGCCCAGAGCCCAGAGGTCAGTTGCAGTGCCAGTGATAGACACTAGAGCAACAACTTCAGCACCAGCCACTGCCCCTACAGTTCCAGTGCAACCAGCTCCAGCACCAACTCCTCCAACTCCATCCACTTCAACTGAAGCCTTCTTCCAAGGAGCCATCTCTACACCACCACCAGTAGATCAAGCCTGAGAGTCGATCTAGCACTATGCATTTTCTATGAACTTTTTGGTAACTTGTTGCCAAAGGGGGAGAAAAATGTATAGATCATAGGCTTCGAGAGAGAGAGTGTGTGTTGCTTTTGTTCTCTCTTGCTTTATTTGGTGATTTTTCAATCTTTGTTTGCTTTTGGTTGAGATACTATGCTTGTGAGACATTGATGATCATGTGTTTGATCATAAGCTACACTTATGCATGCTTGATATTATCCTATCTATCTTATGTGATCACTCACTATGCTTGGTGATGAGTGCATGTATTCATTGTTTATTATTTTGAGCGCTCCACCAAGATGTATGTGACATGGAAGAGTAACCCATGAGCCTAATTCATTGTGCATTTGCAGTCCAAAGCAAATCTAAAACTATGCACAAATTTAGGGGCAGCTCTTGCTTATGACATACTTCTCAAAGCGACGATGTCATTTAAATTATTATTATTTGTCGAAGCTTTGATCTATATGTTGTCATCAATTACCAAAAATGGGGAGATTGGAAGTGCAACTATCCCTAGGTGGTTTTGGTAATTCATAACAGCATATAGCTCATTGAGCTAATGCTATTCCAAGACTATTATTTTAGGAAAGCTCAATGAATGGCATGGCATGGATGATGAAAGTGGATCCCTCAAAATACTAAGGACAAAGGATTGGCTCAAGCTCAAAAGCTCAAGACTCTTCATTTTACATTTTAGTGATCCAAGATCACATTGAGTCTATAGGAAAAGCCAATACTATCAAGAAGGGATGAGGTGTTGCTTAATGAGCCTCTTGCTTCATGTGCTTAGTGATATGCTCCAAAACCCTCAACTACTTTCCCACATCCACAAATGACCTAAACACAAAGCCAAAATCGGTCACACCGATTCTTCCAATCCGGCGCCACCGATTCCAAAATTCATAAACATTGCCACAAACCCTAAGCAAATCGGTCCTACCGATAGGGATCTCGGTCTCACCGAGATGGGATTGTAATCTCTCAGTTTCCCTTCGTAACGTTTTGGTCTAACCGAAGTGAGCGATCGGTCCCACCGAGATTGCAATGTAAACTCTCTGTTTCCTTTTTGTAACATTTCGGTCTCATCGAAAAGAGCAAATCGGTCCCATCAAGTTTACCTGACCAACTCTCTGGAAAGCTTATTACCAAATTGGTCTCACCGAGTTTGTGTAATCGGTCTCACCGAGATTACGTTATGCCCTAACCCTAACCGAATCGGCCTCACCGAGATGCATGTCAGTCCCACCGAAAATCACTAACGGTCACTAGGTTTACTAAATCGGTCCGACCGAGTTTAACGATTCATTCCCACCGAGTTTGGTAAATTGTGTGTAACGGTTAGATTTTGTGTGGAGGCTATATATACCCCTCCACCTCCTCTTCATTCGTGGAGAGAGCCATCAGAACGAACCTACACTTCCAACTTACCATTTCTGAGAGAGAACCACCTACTCATGTGTTGAGGCCAAGATATTCCATTCCTACCATATGAATCTTGATCTCTAGCCTTCCCCAAGTTGCTTTCCACTCAAACCCTCTTTCCACCAGATCCAAATCCTATGAGAGAGAGTTGAGTGTTGGGGAGACTATCATTTGAAGCACAAGAGCAAGGAGTTCATCATCAACGCACCATTTGTTACTTCTTGGAGAGTGGTGTCTCCTAGATTGGATAGGTGTCACTTGGGAGCCTCCGACAAGATTGTGGAGTTGAACCAAGGAGTTTGTAAGGGCAAGGAGATCGCCTACTTCGTGAAGATCTACTGCTAGTGAGGCAAGTCCTTCGTGGGCAACGGCCATGGTGGGATAGACAAGGTTGCTTCTTCGTGGACCCTTCGTGGGTGGAGCCCTCCGTGGACTTGCGCAGCCATTACCCTTCGTGGGTTGAAGTCTCCATCAATGTGGATGTACGATAGCACCACCTATCGGAACCACGCCAAAAACATCCGTGTCTCCAATTGCGTTTGAATCCTCCAAACCCTTCCCTTTACTTTCTTGCAAGTTGCATGCTTTAATTTCTGCTGCCTATACACTCTTTGCATGCTTGCTTGAATTGTGTGATGATTGCTTGACTTGTCCTAAAATAGCTAAAATCTTCCAAACTCTAAAATTGGGAAAAGGTTAAGTTTTTATTGGTCAAGTAGTCGAATCACCCCCCCCCCCTCTAGACATACTTCAAGGTCCTACAACGTTCGACCTCATCAACCGCGCTACAAAACGCTTCCGCTTTCGGTCTACGAGGGTACGTGGACACACTCTCCCGTCTCGTTGCTATGCATCTCTAGATAGATCTTGCGTGATCGTAGGAATTTTTTTGAATTACTACGTTCCCCAACAGTGGCATCCGAGCCAGGTCTATGCGTAGATGTTTTATGCACGAGTAGAACACAAAGGGTTGTGGGCGATAATAGTCATACTGCTTACCACCAACGTCTTACTTTGATTCGGCGGTATTGTTGGATGAAGCGGCTTGGACCGACATTACATGACCACGTTCATGAGACTGGTTCTACCGATGTGCTTTTGCAGATAGGTGGCTGGCGGGTGTGTGTTTCTCCAACTTTAGTTGAATCAAGTTTGGCTACGGCCGGTCCTTGTTGAAGGTTAAAACAACACACTTGACGAAAATTCGTTGTGGTTTTGATGCGTAGGTAAGAACTGTTCTTGCTAGAAGCCCATAGCAGCCACGTAAAACTTGCAACAACAAAGTAGAGGACGTCTAACTTATTTTTGCAGGGCTTGTTGTGATCTGATATGGTCAAGACATGATGTGATATAAATTTTTGTATGAGATGATCATGTTTTGTAACAAAGTTATCGGCAACTGGCAGGAGCCATATGGTTGTCGCTTTATTGTATGAAATGCACTCGCCATGTAATTGCTTTACTTTATCACTAAGCGGCAGCGATAGTCGTAGTAGCAATAGTTGGCGAGACGAAAACGATGCTACGATGGAGATCAAGGTGTCAAGCTGGTGAAGATGGATATCATGACGATGCTTCGGTGATGGAGATCATGAGCACAAGATGATGATGGCCACATCATGTCACATATTTTGATTGCATGTGATGTTTATCTTTTTTACATCTTATTTTGCTTAGTACGATGGTAGCATTATCAGATGGTCCCTTACTAAAAAAATTAAGGTATAAGTGTTCTCCCAGAGTATGCACCGTTGCTACAGTTCGTCGTGCCGAGACACCATGTGATGATCGGGTGTGATAAGCTCTACATTCACATACAATGGGTGCAAGCCAGTTTTGCACGTGCAGAATACTCGGGTTAAACTTGACGAGCCTAGCATATGCAGATATGGCCTTGGAACACTGAGACCGAAAGTTCGAATGTGAATCATATAGTAGATATGATCAACATAGTGATGTTCACCATTGAAAACTACTCCATCTCATGTGATGATCAGACATGGTTTAGTTGATTTGGATCACATGATCACTTAGATGACTAGAGGGATGTCTATCTAAGTGGGAGTTCTTAAGTAATACGATTAGTTGAAATTTAATTTATCATGGACTTAGTCCTGATAGTTTTTGCATGTCTATGTTGTTGTAGATCAATGGCCCGTGCTACCGTTCCTTTGAATTTTAATGCATTCCTAGAGAAAGCTAAGTTGAAAGATGATGGTAGCAATTACACAGACTGGGTCCGTAACTTGAGGATTATCCTCATTGCTGCACAGAAGAATTACGTCCTGGAAGCACCGCTAGGTGCTAGCCATGCTGTAGACACAACTGCAGACGTTGTGAACGTCTGGCAGAGCAAAGCTAATGACTACTCAATAGTTCAGTGTGCCATGCTTTAAGGCTTAGAATCGGGACTTCAAAGACTTTTTGAACGTCATGGAGCATATGAGATGTTCCAAGAGTTGAAGTTAATATTTCAAGCAAATGCCCGAGTTGAGAGACATGAAGTCTCCAAAAAGTTCTATAGCTGCAAAACGGAGGAGAATAGTTCTGTTAGTGAACACATACTCAAAATGTCTGGGTACCATAACCACTTGACTTAGCTGGGAGTTAATCTTCCTAATGATAGTGTCATTGACAGAGTTCTTCAATCACTTCCACCAAGCTATAAAGGCTTTATGATGAACTATAATATGCAAGGGATGACGAAAATGATTCTCGAGCTCTTCGCAATGCTAAAGGCTGCGGAGGTAAAAATCAAGAAGGAGCATCAAGTGTTGATGGTCAACAAGACCACTAGTTTCAAGAAAAAGGTCAAAGGGAAGAAGGGGAACTTCAAGAAGAATAGAAAGCAAGTTACTACTCCTAGGAAGAAGCCCAAGTATGGACCTAAGCCTGAAACTGAGTGCTTCTACTGCAAAGGGACTGGTCACTGGAAGCGGAACTGCCCCAAGTATTTTGGCGGATAAGAAGGATGGCAAAGTGAAAGGTATATTTGATATACATGTTATTGATGTGTACCTTACTAATGCTCCTAGTAGCGCCTGGGTATTTGATACTGGTTCTGTTGCTCACATTTGCAAGTCGAAACAGGGGCTACAGATTAAACGAAGATTGGCTAATGACGAGGTGACATTGCGTGTCGGGAATGGTTCCAAGGTCGATGTGATCGTCATCGGCACGCTACCTCTACATCTACCTTCAGGATTAGTTTTAGACCTGAATAATTGTTATTTGGTGCCAGTGTTGAGCATGAACATTATATTTGGATCTTGTTTGATGGGAGACGGTTATTCATTTAAATCAGAGAATAATGGTAGTTCTAGTTATATGAGTAATATCCTTTATGGTCATGCACCCTTGTTGAGTGGTCTATTTTTATTGAATCTCGATCCTGGAGATACACATGTTCATAATATTGAAGCCAAAAGATGCAAAGTTGATAATGATAGTGCAACTTATTTGTGGCACTGCCATTTAGGTCATATTGGTGTAAAGCACATGAAGAAACTCCATGCTAATGGGCTTTTGGAATCACTTGATTATGAATCACTTGGTGCCTGCGAACCATGCCTCATGGGCGAGATGACTAAAACTCCATTCTACGAAACAATGGAACGAGCTACTAACTTATTGGAAATGATACATACCGATTTATGCGGTCCAATGAGTGTCGAGGCTCGTGGCAGGTATCATTATTTTCTTACCTTCACAGATAATTTGAGCAGATATGGTTATATCTACTTAATGAAGCATAAGTCTGAAACATTTGAGAAGTTTAAAGAATTTCAGAGTGAAGTGGAAAATCATCATAATAAGAAAATAAAGTTTCTATGATCTGATCGTGGAGGAGAATATTTGAGTTATGAGTTAGGTCTTCATTTGAAACAATGTGGAATAGTTTCGCAACTCATGCCACCAGGAACACCACAGCGTAATGGTGTGTCCAAACGCCGTAACCGCACTTTATTAGATATGGTGCGATCTATGATGTCTCTTACTGATTTACCGCTATCGTTTTGGGGTTATGCTTTAGGGACGGCTGCATTCACTTTAAATAGCGCACCATCAAAATCCGTTCTCGGGCGCCTTATGAACTGTGGTTTGGCAAGAAACCAAAGTTCTCGATTCTTAAAGTTTGGGGCTGCGGTGCTTATGTGAAAAAGTTTCAACCTGATAAGCTCGAACCAAATCGAAGAAGTGTGTCTTCATAGGATACCTAGAGGAAACTGTTGGGTACACCTTCTATCACAGACCCGAAGGCAAGATATTTGTTGCTAAGAATGGATCCTTTCTAGAGAAGGAGTTTATCTCGAAAGAAGTGAGCGGGAGGAAAGTAGAACTTGATGAGGTAATTGTACCTTCACCAGAATTGGAAACTAGTTCATTACAGAAATCAGTTCCAGTGATTCCTACACCAATTAGTGAGGAAGCTTATGATGATGATCATGAAACTTCAGATCAAGTTACTACCAAACCTCGTAGGTCTTCCAGAGTACGGTCCGCACCAGAGTGGTATGGTAATCCTATTCTGGAAGTCATGTTACTAGACCATGATGAACCTACAAACTATGAGGAAGCGACGACGAGCCTAGATTGCGCAAAATGGCTTGAGGCCATGAAATCTGAGATGGGATCCATGTATGAGAACAAAGTATGGACTTTGGCGGACTTGCCCGATGATTGGAAAGCCATAGAAAATAAATGGATCTTCAAGAAGAAGACCGACGCTGACGGTAATGTTACTGTCTACAAAGCTCGACTTGTTCTGAAAGGTTTTTGACAAGTTGAAGGAGTTGACTACGATGAGACTTTCTCACCTGTAATGATGCTTAAGTCTGTCTGAATCATGTTAGCAATTGCCGCATTTTATGATTATGAAATTTGGCAGATGGATGTCAAAACTACTTTCCTTAATGGATTCAGAAGAGATGTATATGATGCAACCAGAAGGTTTTGTCGATCCAAAGGGTGCTAACAAAGTGTGCAAGCTCCAGTGATCCATTTATGGACTGGTGCAAGCCTCTCGGAGTTGGAATAAACGCTTTGATAGTGTGATCAAAGCATATGGTTTTATACAGACTTTTGGAGAAGCATGTATTTACAAGAAAGTGAGTGGGAGCTCTGTAGCATTTCTAATATTATATGTGGATGACATATTGTTGATTAGAAATGATATAGAATTTCTGGATGGCATAAAGGGATACTTGAATAAGAGTTTTTCAATGAAGGACCTCGGTGAAGCTGCTTACATATTGGGCATCAAGATCTATAGAGATAGATCAAGACGCTTAATTGGACTTTCAGAAAGCACATACCTTGATAAAGTTTTGAAGAAGTTCAAAATGGATCAGTCAAAGAAAGGGTTCTTGCCTATGTCACAAGGTGTGAAGTTGAGTCAGATTCAATGCCTGACCACTGAAGAAGATAGAGAGAAAATGAAAGTCATTCCCTATGCTTCAGCCATAGGTTCTATCATGTATGCAATGTTGTGTACCAGACCTGATGTGTGCCTTTCTATAAGTATAGCAGGGAGGTACCAAACTAATCCAGGAGTGGAGCACTGGATAGCGGTCAAAAATATCCTGAAATACCTAAAAAGGACTAAGGATATGTTTCTCATTTATGGAGGTGACCAGGAGCTCGTCGTAAATGGTTACATCGATGCAAGCTTTGACACTGATCCGGACGACTCTAAGTTGCAATGCAGATACGTATTTATATTGAATGGTGGAGCTGTCAGTTGGTGCAGTTCCAAGCAAAGCGTCATGGCGGGATCTACGTGTGAAGTGGAGTACATAGCTGCTTTGGAAGCAGCAAATGAAGGAGTCTGGATGAAGGAGTTCATATCCAATCTAGGTGTAATACCTAGTGCATCGGGTCCAATGAAAATCTTCTGTGACAATACTGGTGCAATTGCCTTGGCAAAGGAATCCAGATTTCACAAGAGAACCAAGCACATCAAGAGACGATTCAACTCCATCCGTCATCAAGTGTCAGAGGGAGACATAGAGATTTGCAAAATACATATGAATCTGAATGTTGCACACCCGTTAACTAAGCCTCTTCCACAAGCAAAACATGATCAGCAGCAAGACCCCATGGGTGTTAGAATCATTACTTTGTAATCTAGATTATTGACTCTAGTGCAAGTGGGAGACTGAAGGAAATATGCCCTAGAGGCAATAATTAAGTTGTTATCTATATTTCCTTATATCATGATAAATGTTTATTATTCATGCTAGAATTGTATTAACCGGAAACTTAGTACATGTGTGAATACATATACAAAACATACTGTCCCTAGTATGCTTCTACTTGACTAGCTCGTTAATCAAAGATGGTTATGTTTCCTAACCATGGACATGTGTTGTCGTTTGATGAACGGGATCACATCATTAGTAGAATGATGTGATGGACAAGACCCATCCGTTAGCTTAGCATTATGATCATTATAGTTTCATTACTACTGCTTTCTTCATGACTTATACATGTTCCACTGACTATGAGATTATGCAACTCCCGAATACCGGAGGAACACCTTGTGTGCTATCAAACGTCACAACATAACTGGGTGATTATAAAGATGCTCTACAGGTGTCTCCGAAGGTGATTGTTGGGTTGGCATAGATCTAGATTAGGATTTGTCACTCCGTGTTTCGGAGAGGTATCTTTGGGCCCTCTCGGTAATGCTCATCACTATAAGCCTTGCAAGCAATGTGACTAATGAGTTAGTTGTGGGATGAAGTATTATGGAATGAGTAAAGAGACTTACCAGTAACAATATTGAACTAGGTATGATGATACCGATGATTGAATCTCGAGCAAGTAACATACCGATGACAAAGGGAACAACGTATGTTGTTATGCGGTTTGACCGATAAAGATCTTCATAGAATATGTAGGATCCAATATGAGCATCCAGGTTCCGCTATTGGTTATTGATCGGAGATATGTCTCGATCATGTCTACATAGTTCTCAAACCCATAGGGTCCGCACGCTTAATGTTCGATGACGATTTGTATTATGAGTTATGTGTTTTTGATGACCGAAGTTTGTTCGGAGTCTCAGATGAGATCACAGACATGATGAGGAGTCTCGAAATGGTTGAGACATAAAGATTGATATATTGGAAGGTTATGTTCAGACACCGGAAAGGTTTAGGAATGATTCAGGCATTTTTCGGAGTATCGGGAGGTTATCGGAACCCCCCGGGGGTCATTGGGCCTTATGGGCTTTAGTGAAAAATGAGAGGAGGGACGCAAGGTGCCCCCCCCCATGGCTGGTCCGAATTGGACTAGGAGGGTGCGCCCCCCCCCCCCCCCTCTTTCCTTCTCCCTCTCCACCTCTTTCCCTCTCTCCTAGTTGGACTCCCCCTATAGGCGCGCCCCTCCTAGGCCGGCCTCCTCCTCCCTCCTTTATATATGGGGGCAGGGGGCACCCCAAAACACAACAATTGTTCTCTTAGCGGTGTGTGGTGCCCCCCTCCACAGTTTAACACCTCGGTCATATCGTCGTAGTGCTTAGGCGAAGCCCTGCGCAGGTAACATCATCAACACCGTCGCTACACCATTGTGCTGACGAAACTCTCCCTCGTCCTCAATTAGATCAAGAGCTGGAGGGACGTCATTATGCTTAATTTGTGCTGAACACGGAGGTGACGTACGTTCGGTACTTGGATCAGTTGGATCGTGAAGATGTTGGACTACATTTGACACTCCAAAAATTTTGTGGTTTTTGTTTTCAGAAAGAGCCTTGCTTGGTTTGAAGAATGTCATTTAAACCCTTCTTAAAAACCCTCTTCTAAGTTTGCCCTCTCAAAAATCTTTTCTTGGATTTAGTTTCTTCTAAAAAGAAAACCTCTTGCTTTTGGGCTTTTGTTTGATTTTGATCCATTTTTGTTTACCATGCCTCTTATGGTAAAACTTCCCCAAAACCCCTCCTTCCACTTTGGTGCAACCCAAACATTCTGTCCAAACTAATAAAATCCATTTTTGGATTTTATTCCAATTATTTCTTTTCCCAAAATAATTTTGTCCTTTCTTTTGAGCCTAGGTGATTTGCAAAGCAAATACCTTAATACATTTGATTTTTGACCTCAACTCAACTCCTCTGGATAGTCTTTTGCACCCACAACCTAGAACCATCTTGATCCACTCTTCTTCTTTTCAAATATTTCAAAATTCACCCTCTCCAAGTTTGGACCAGATTTGCCAAATTTGGTGAAATTCATATCTACACTTCTCCAAAAATTCCACCAAAATTCAGGCAACCCCTAGCTGCAATGAGAGACAACTCCACCAAAAACCAACTCAAGGAAAAATCCCTACATGCCAGAATCATTCTGTCGAACACTTGGCATGCACTATTACTGTTCATATTCAGTAAATTCAGAGTTTCAGTGTCGTTTCTCCGTCAGTAACTTCAGTCACATGTCCACTGTGCTTTTGGCTTGTTGCTCGCAGCCCCTCCCTCTTGTCCGGAGCACCACACGCGCGCTTGGCGCCTTCCTGGCATCGGTGGCGCCCTGGCCCGCCTGCGCCGGCGTGCTTTGCGGCGGCAGAACCACCGTAACAGCCGAAAGGGGGCAACACTGCGGCATAACGCCGTTCGGCGCTGCCCAATCCTCCTGAGAGCTCCGCGTTGCCACCTCCTTGCCAGTGCACGCATGCAGCACCGTCGCCGTGGCCTAGCACGCGCAGAGCGCGTTCTCTGCCGCCGACGTGCCGTGCGGCCGTTCCGTCGAGGACAGGCCGTAACCACCCCTCCCGTGCTGAGTTGGACGCTGAAATGGCACCAATGCTCCACCTAGATGATGCTCAAGCTCCTAAGCCGACTGTCCAGCCACAGCGCCGCCGTAATCACTCGCCGGACTTATCCGTTCACGGCAACCGCCTCGGGCCGGCTATAAATAGCACCCCCGAGCTTGCTCTCGCCCCCGCACAACTCCACCACCTCACCAGACCCTGCCTAGCCACTGGAAGAGCCTCGAGGGGCCCTTCTTCCTCAGCTCTGGCCACCTCATTCCGCCTCCGCCTCCACCTTGATTCACTCGGGTGAGGCCGTCTCCGGCACCCTAACCTCGTCTGCAACCCTCTCGAGCAACTAGGAGACTAACCCCCACTCCGATTTGACCCTCGCAGCTATCTCCGGCAAGATCCACGACTGCCCGAGCCGCGGTCCGCCGGAGCAAGGGCTGTCGTCAACACAGTGCTCGCCGGCGACCACCACCACCACCCACAGACGCGGAAAGGTGCACTGATCACGAAGGTAACCCCCGATCACCTTGCCTCGCCGTGGATCGCCGCCGGCGACCACCGCACCTCTCGGGCGCCGTCGCGCCCTGTTTCCCTCATTTGAAATTTCAAACCTGACGGGTGGAGCCCGCCTGTCAGTCTCTCAGCCGTTTCTTTTACACGAAACGTTTTCTGGACTTTTCTGCAGAACCCCCTTGAAACTTTCTGTTTCATTACAAATGGGTCCTTGGACCAAAACTCTTATAACTTTTAAACAGAAAATGGTTTTTGATTGATTCTTTTTCTGTCATCTTTACTTTTCTGTCTAGTTTTTTGTCATGTTTATTTGAAAAATATTTGGAATACTTTTATGTACACTCATGGTATTTACGTTACGTACATATTTTTCTTATACCGTAGATACCGGAGGAGGTGACGGAGCTGCAAACTTCACACAGTTAAACTCCGACTACTCCGAACCAGGCAAGCATGTTTGAACTCTTGATATGATGAGTGGTTGTTACATGTTTGCATTTTAGTATAATCATGGCATGTTTATGAACATTTCTTTGAATGATATATTTCATGCACATAAGTGGAAAGTAAGTTTCGGAAAGCATTGTGTTGTGGGATACATATTTGCATGGCCATGTGATGGCATGAGTATGGGTAAGATGGCAGTGTTGTGACATGCCAATCTTATGCCAGATTATTTGACTTCCGTGTCATCGTGAAACAAATCACATTTCCATTCATTCCTTCCTATACTGTCACATGTTTTCCGAAAGGAATATGGCTTAGTAAGTTGCAAATCGTTTTCCTGGTACACACCAAATAGAGAGGCCGGGATGAGGGTTCCATGGCCCTGGATTAAAGCCCGTCATCCGGTCAGGGGGCATGGGTGTTTCCGGTTGGGACCGAGAGGGGGGCACCCCTTAGAGCGCGCGTATAGAAATTTGATCCCATGCTATTCGAGGTTGTGACCTCCCCGTCTCAAAGTTTTTCTTGGACGTTGTCCAGGGTGATTCCTGGCATCGTGAGGTGAAATAGGTGTGTACTAGTTAAATGTGTTTCTACTGAAATACCATAAACAAAACTTGTCCATTCGTGACTACGGAAATCCGTTGGTTGTGGTCAGTCAATACCAACTCTGTAGAGTCACAAATCTTTCAATCATCTTATACGTGTTCAAGTACTATATTCATCTTATCTTGTCAGGTATCAGCCTCAGTGACAAAACTCCGGTGGAATACATGTGGGATAAATCCGGTTAAAGGATTATTCTTGTGGATGGACTAATCTTGTTATTCACTTTTGTTACAAGCCCTGTCTGTGATGTCGCTCAGACGTCCGACGGTGGCATACTTGTATTTACATTTATTGTAAGCCCTGTCTGTGATGTCGCTCAGACGTCCGACGGTGGCATAATTGCATTTACTTTTATTGTAAGCCCTGTCTGCGATGTCGCTCAGACGTCCGACTGTGGCATTCCTTTTAAAGCCCTTTATGTGATGTCGCTCAGACGTCTGACTGTGGCATTCCTTTTAAAGCCCTGTCTGTGATGTCGCTCAGACGTCCGACTATGGCATTCCTTTTAAAGCCCTTTATGTGATGTCGCTCGGACGTCCGACTTTGGCATTTCTTTTAAATCCCTTTATGTGATGTCGCTCAGACGTCCGACTGTGGCATTCCTTTTAAAGCCCTTTATGTGATGTTGCTCAGACGTCCGACTGTGGCATTTCTTTTAAAGCCCTTTATGTGATGTCGCTCAGACGTCCGACTGTGGCATTTCTTTTAAAGCCCTTTATGTGATGTCGCTCAGATGTCCGACTGTGGCATTTCTTTTAAAGCCCTTTATGTGATGTCGCTCAGACGTCCGACTGTGGCATTTCTTTTCAAGCCCTGTCTGTGACATCGCTCAGACGTCCGGCTAAGGCATTCTTTTCAAGCCCTTTATGTGGTGTCGCTTAGACGCCCGACTGTGGCATGAGTTTTATTTGTTTACCTTTCGAGGCGTCGCTCCAGACACCCGATCGGTTTTCATTTATTTGTTTACTTAACAAGTCGTGCATAAATATTATTATTGTTGTATGAGCATCATTTTTATTCATGACGCATCCATGCATTCATTGATTATATCTTTTGTCTGAACTGTCTTGCGAGTACGTTCAAAGTACTCACCTGGCTTGTTGATTTGGCCAGATGTTGATGAAGGCGATCTCATGGATGAAGAGTTTGATAGCGAGTCCGACGCTTAGAGGAGTCCCAGTCAGTCTCGTGCGATCTTGTTTTGGTCACTGTATTATCCGCTTCCGCAACCCCAGAAATAAATTCATCGAGCCTCACCTCAACGCTCGATGAGCTGCCAGTTAGGAGTCAAGTTATCCACCACCACTTTTTACTTCAAGCTAGTAGCATGCCACCTCACCCCTGAGTCATAACCGCCCTTATGTAAGATATTGGCGAGTTTGTAATAATTTGTTGAGCAGCCTCAGCTCAACCCTATAATATATTTAATGCTACTGGTCCTCTGTTCATCAAGTATTTGTCTACCAGTGAGGATGACTTTTCCTATACTGGACTCTAAAGATCGATTTTCTCAATAATTATTTTATTGAAAAAAAACGGTTGTGACAGACTTGGTATCAGAGCCAAGCTGACTGTAGGAAGCCACTAGGTGCGATCGCTAATTGGTTATTAGCATGATAGAGTTATTCATGTTTTTACAAATGTAGTCATTTTTCTGACAGTCAGCATAAAAATTTATGATCTGATCATTCAGAATTTTTGCCTACTTTTGTAGATGGCCGGCAATGACTGCGAGTCTCAAATGTTCGCCAACGTGCCTGAGGGGTTCTTCAAACTCCTCTCCTTCATCGTTCAGGTCGCGATGGGGCCATCCGTGCGCCCAGTCTTCACACTTTATCCGCACAAGATCAACGACAGTCTGACCATGCACCAGGCCACGGGGCAATTCAGGGGAGGGCGTGTTGAGATGCACCGCTTCCGTTTCTTGGGGAGAGCCATGCCTACAGAGAGGCATGCTATGCAGATGGCTGCCCGCGAGGCGATAGCTCGTCTTCGGGATGTCCTTCCTGCAATGAAGACCCGTCGCTACCGCTACCTTCCATGCCATGTGCCTTACACCTGTCACTACTCATTCTCTTGCCCCAGAGGAGAGCGAGACGAGGCTTTTGAGATGCTTGTCGAGTACCTCCAAGCCCTGGAGGCAGCCTTCGACAGCATGGTGGGCGACCTCGTAGCTACCCGCATGGACTCAGTTCATGGCTGTGCTGCTAACAGGAGGGAACTCCTACACACCGCTCCACCGCTGACTTTTATCTCATCCTCAGCTTCTCATTCACCTACCATTCTCGCCACTGCACGTCGTCTGCCTACCACTGAGGAATTTAACCAAGCTATTGCACCCACTCCCGTTCGCGCTGCACCACTTTTTGCACCCACTCCCATACATGCTACTCCACCTATTCTGCCCACTCATATTCAGGTTACTCCGCCTTTGGCACCTGCTCCATCAGCTCAGCGCAGCGTTCCTCGTCTGGAACCTATTAGCGAGGAGGAAGTTGATTCCCCAACGTCACTGCGTCTCACCCTCGGCAGGCCAAGGGAGATCCTCACCATCTCCGACTGAGTACACGTAGACGCCATGCGATGTACCAACTTGTGTAATATGTTTATATGTACATAGGTTGTGAGAAGTAGCCTGTTTGCGCATCATGTAGGATCTGGAGAAGTGCACTAGTTAAATAACATGTCAGGATTATGTACGCATATCCTGAGTGATGTAATGTATAATTATGCTTGCGTGTAAGATATGTAATAGTCCTTCTCCGCATGAAATCGTGTATTTTCAAAAGTATCCCAGAGTTTTAAAATTTGCTTTATGTGTGATTTTTTTGACTTTCGCAACTCTCTTTCTTGTCTTACGAGTTTCACAAAATATATCCCCAGAGTGAAAGATGTCTCATCCTTGGACGCGCTCCACGCCAAAACAACCAGAGGAAAATTATGGCAAACCGCAAAACCACAATTTCACTCAGGGACAGACAAGTCAACAGGACAGTGAAACAGTTTTTACACAAGTGTGTCGTCTGTATGAACAAAGTCAGCAACAACAACAGGAAATGATGAACCAATTCATCAATGTGGGAAGTAACCGTGGTCAGTATCAACCGCAATCCAAATTATCTGAGTTACAGAAGATGCATCCTCCAACATTTTCTCATACTGACAAGCCTCTTGAGGCCGACGACTGGCTTCGAGACATGGAGAGAAAATTAATTATTGCACAGTGTTCAGACCGTGAAAAAGTATTGTATGCACCACATTATCTCACAGGAGCAGCCGCATCGTGGTGGGAAAACTTCCTGCACATGCACCCCAACGAAAATGAAATAACCTGGGAGGATTTCAAAGAAGGTTTTCGTGGGGCACACATTCCTAAGAGTGTTATGAAAATCAAGAAGAGAGAATTTGATAACCTCAAGCAAAGAACCATGACAGTGTCAGAATACAATAGCCAATTTACTCTGCTGTCTCGCTACGCCAATGAAGAGCGCATGACCGAGAGCAAGAAGATGGAAAAATTCCTGGAAGGTTTGGCACCCGCCCTTAAATGCCAGCTGGTTGTGCATACCTTCCCAGATTTTAAAACACTGGTGGATAAGGCCATTACTCTGGAAAATGAGCGACGTAGCCTGGAAGATTTCCGCAAATGCAAAAGGGACCAAACTACTTTTACTCGCAACCCCAGAAGCAAGACGGAATTTCAGAAGGGTGGAATACACAAAACCCCGACGGATAATTCACGCCCAATCAAGAATTTCCATGCAAGAGACAAGGAGTTCACCTATCGCCCAGGCGTTACTTGTTACGCTTGTGGAGAAGAAGGGCACTATGCCAAGCAGTGCCCCAAGCCAAGGAACTCGACCCTGAAGCCCAATAATGGTGGCAATAATTCAGCGCCCAAGCGAAACAATTTCAACCCCAATAACAACCACCGGAAAGGTCACCTGAACCACGTGACCCGAGAGGAAGCACAGAACGCCCCAGATATCGTACTCGGTACCTACCCCGTCAACACAATACCTGCCATGGTTTTGTTTGATTCTGGAGCTTCTCACTCATTCATTTCGAAGAGTTTTGCTTTGCAAAATAATTTTTCGATGCTTCCCTTGGAAAAATCAATGATCATCAAGTCCCCTGGAATTAAGCAAGTGACCCAGAGTTACTGTCAAGGTGTGGTTATTGAATTTGAAGGATTGAAGTTTTACGCCAACCTCATTGTATTGGAAAGCAAAGGACTGGATGTCATCCTAGGAATGGATTGGTTAACCACCAACAAAGGTTTTATTGACTGCTTCAACCAGACCGTGATTCTCACACACCGTCACGAAAAGACAATAAAAGTTTCAGCCAAAGAAAGACATATACCTCGACAACCAAGATTAAACAAGGTGGACGTTTCTGAGCTAAACAAGGTTCCAGTAGTATGTGAATTTCCAGACATATTCCCAAAAGAACTACCAGGCATGCCACCAGACAGAGAGATAGAATTCAGCATTGAGCTAGCACCCGGAACTGCTCCCATTTACAAGAAACCATACATAATGGCACCATCCGAATTGGTAGAGTTGAAGAAGCAAATAAAAGAATTATTGGAGAAAGGATACATACGAGCCAGCTCCTCACCTTGGGGTTCTCCAATTTTATTTGCCAAGACGAAGGATGGAACACTAAGGTTGTGTATTGACTATCGGGCTCTTAACATGGTCACAATCAAGAACAAATACCCAATGCCCCGAATAAATGATTTATTTGATCAGCTCGCACAGGCCAAAGTCTTCTCAAAAATTGACTTGAGATCAGGATACCACCAATTAAAAGTGCGAACAGAAGATATTCCCAAGACAGCCTTCACTTCCAGATATGGACTGTATGAGTTCACAGTAATGCCATTTGGGCTAACCAACGCCCCCGCATATTATGTTCACCTCATGAACAAAGTATTTATGAAGTATATGGACAAGTTTGTTGTGGTATTCATCGATGATATTCTGATATACTCCAAAACACCAGAAGAGCACGCCGAGCATCTCAGGATTGTACTCGGAGAACTCAGGAAACATCAAATGTACGCCAAATTCAGCAAATGTGAATTTTGGCTAAGACAGGTGGGTTTTCTGGGCCACGTGCTAACCCAAGAAGGTATTGCAGTAGACCCGGAAAAAGTCAAGGCCGTACTTGGCTGGAAACCACCAGCTAACGTAACAGACGTACGAAGTTTCTTGGGAATGGCAGGCTATTATCGGAGATTTATTGAAGGATTCTCCACCATAGCAAAGCCCATGACACAATTGCTCAAGAAAGGCAAGAAGTTTGAATGGACGGAAGCATGTGAGAAAAGTTTCCAAGAGCTAAAAAGCAAATTAACAACGGCACCAGTATTAATTGTGCCAGACATACACAAAAATTTTGAAGTATATTGCGACGCATCCCGGAAAGGCCTCGGATGCGTATTGATGCAAGAAGGAAAGGTAGTTGCGTATGTCTCCAGACAACTTCGCAAACATGAGGAGAATTATCCCACCCATGACTTAGAATTGGCAGCGGTCATCCATGCACTCAAAGAATGGAGACACTTTCTACTTGGAAACCGTTGTGAAATATACACAGACCATAAGAGTCTTAAGTATATTTTCACACAGCTGGAACTTAATTTACGGCAACGACGCTGGTTAGAGTTGGTGAAGGATTATGATGTTGGAATCCACTATCATCCTGGAAAAGCAAATGTTGTGGCAGATGCCCTTAGTCGGAATCCCAGCACGGACGACGACAGTATACCAAAGTTGAGGCCAGAATTTCAACAGGAATTTGCCAGACTCAATTTAATAATGGTTACCGAAGGCAGTGTGTCGAATCTGGAAATACAGCCTACCCTGATGGAAAAGATCAAGGAAGCCCAGCACGGACACCCCAACATTGAAGGCATAAAAAGGAAAGTGAGTTTGGGCAAGGCCTCAGAATTCATCATAGATGAGCAAGGGATATTGTGGTATAGAGAGAGACTTTGCGTACCAAATATCAAGGACCTCAAACAGCAAATTTTGGCTGGAAGTCACACAGCTCCGTATTCAATCCATCCTGGAGGGACAAAAATGTACAAAGACCTTCAGGGAAATTTTTGGTGGCACGGTATGAAGAGAGATATAGCCACGTTCATTGCATGCTGTGACTCTTGTCAACGTATCAAGGTCGAGCACCAGAAACCAGCCGGGCTGTTATAGCCAAACAAGATACCCGAGTGGAAGTGGGACGAGATTGGAATGGATTTCATTGTTGGACTGCCACGGTCACGACACGGAAATGATGCCATATGGGTCATAACCGACAGATTAACCAAAGTGGCACATTTTATTCCGGTGAAGACAATTCACACCACTCAGAGGCTGGCCAGACTTTATCTTGCCTGTATCGTCTGCCTACATGGATTCCCAAAGAATATCATATCTGACAGAGGCACACAGTTCGTCTCTAGATTTTGGGATCACCTACAACAGGCACTGGGAACCCAACTAGCATTCAGTACCGCATACCATCCCCAGACTGATGGGCAGACTGAACGCATAAACCAAATCCTAGAAGACATGCTGAGAGCCTGCGTTCTCACCTACGGAACCAGTTGGGAAGAAAGTTTGCCATATGCATAGTTCGCATACAACAACAGCTATCAAGCCAGCTTGCAAATGGCACCCTTTGAAGCTCTATATGGGAGAAGATGCCGTACCCCGCTAAATTGGTCAGAGACCGGAGACAGCCATATCTTCGGCCCAGATATGCTCAAGGAGGCCGAGGAGAAAGTTAAAACAATTAGAGATCGACTCAAAACAGCTCAAAGTCGACAAAAGAGTTATTACGATCGAAAACATCGGGAAGTCAGTTTTGAACTCGGAGAATTGGTATACCTAAGAGTTTCTCCTATGAAGGGTCTACAGCGATTCAGGATTAAGGGAAAGCTAGAACCAAGATTCATCGGACCATTTCATATAGTGGCCCAAAGAGGCACGGTAGCCTACCAGCTAGACCTACCCGGAGACTTATCCGGTATCCACAACGTGTTTCACATCTCGCAGTTGAGAAAGTACGTGAGCAACCCAGAGAAGCAAGTGTCACATGAAAATATTGACGTACAACCAGACCTCTCCTACCGGGAGCACCCACTAAAAATATTAGAAGAGTCTGAGAGGAGGACCCGACAGAAAACCATCAAGTTTTTCAGAGTTCAGTGGAGCAATCACATAGAGAATGAAGCAACTTGGGAGAGCGAGCATTTTCTTTGGACAGAGCACCCACACCTGTTTAAGGATCAGCTAAAATCTCGGGGACGAGATTTTTCCTAAGGGGGTAGGTGCTGTGACACTCCAAAAATTTTGTGGTTTTTGTTTTCAGAAAGAGCCTTGCTTGGTTTGAAGAAGGTCATTTAAACCCTTCTTAAAAACCCTCTTCTAAGTTTGCCCTCTCAAAAATCTTTTCTTGGATTTAGTTTCTTCTAAAAAGAAAACCTCTTGGTTTTGGGCTTTTGTTTGATTTTGATCCATTTTTGTTTACCATGCCTCTTATGGTAAAATTTCCCCAAAACCCCTCCTTCCACTTTGGTGCAACCCAAACATTCTGTCCAAACTAATAAAATCCATTTTTGGATTTTATTCCAATTATTTCTTTTCCCAAAATAATTCTGTCCTTTCTTTTGAGCCTAGGTGATGTGCAAAGCAAATACCTTAATACATTTGATTTTTGACCTCAACTCAACTCCTCTGGGTAGTCTTTTGCACCCACAACCAAGAACCATCTTGATCCACTCTTCTTCTTTTCAAATATTTCAAAATTCACCCTCTGCAAGTTTGGACCAGATTTGCCAAATTTGGTGAAATTCATATCTACACTTCTCCAAAAATTCCACCAAAATTCAGGCAACCCCTAGCTGCAATGAGAGACCACTCCACCAAAAACCAGCTCAAGGAAAAATCCCTACATGCCAGAATCATTCTGTCGAACACTTGGCATGCACTGTTACTGTTCATATTCAGTAAATTCAGAGTTTCAGTGTCGTTTCTCCGTTAGTAACTTCAGTCACATGTCCACTGTTCTTTTCGCTCGTTGCTCGCAGCCCCTCCCTCTTGTCCGGAGCACCACACGCGTGCTTGGCGCCTTCCTGGCGTCGGTGGCGCCCTGGCCCGCCTGCGCCGGCGTGCTTTGCAGCGGCAGAACCACCGTAACAGCTGACAGGGGGCAACACTGCGGCATAACGCCGTTCGGCGCCGCCCAATCCTCCTGAGAGCTCCGCGTGGCCACCTCCTTGCCAGCGCACTCATGCAGCATCGTCGCCGTGGCCTGGCACGCGCAGAGCACGTTCTCTACCACCGACGTGCCGTGCGGCCGTTCCGTTGATGACAGGCCGTAACCACCCCTCCCGTGTTGAGTTGGACGCTGAAATGGCACCAATGCTCCACCTAGATGATGCTCAAGCTCCTAAGCCGACTGTCCAGCCACAGCGCCGCCGTAATCACTTGCCGGACTTATCCGTTCATGGCAACCGCCTCGGGCCGGCTATAAATAGCACCCCCGAGCTTGCTCTCGCCCCCGCACAACTCCACCACCTCACCAGACCCCGCCTAGCCACTGGAAGAGCCTCGAGGGGCCCTTCTTCCTCAGCTCCGGCCACCTCGTTCCGCCTCGGCCTCCACCTTTATTCACTCTGGTGAGGCCGTCTCCGGCACCCTAACCTCATCTGCAACCCTCTCGAGCAACTAGGAGACTAACCCCCACTCCGATTTGACCCTCGCAGCTATCTCCAGCAAGATCCACGACTGCCCGAGCCACCGTCCGCCGGAGCAAGGGCCGCCGTCGACACAGTGCTCGCCGGCGACCACCACCACCACCCACAGACGCGGAAAGGTGCACTGATCACGAAGGTAACCCCCGATCACCTTGCCTCGCCATGGATCGCCGTCGGCGACCACCGCACCTCTCGGGCGCCGTCGCGCCCTGTTTCCCTCGTTTGAAATTTCAAACCTGACGGGTGGAGCCCGCCTGTCAGTCTCTCAGCCGTTTCTTTTAAACGAAACGTTTTTTGGACTTTTTCGCAGAACCCCCTTGAAACTTTCTGTTTCATTACAGATGGGTCCTTGGACCAAAACTCTTATAACTTTTAAATAGAAAATGGTTTTTGATTGATTCTTTTTCTGTCATCTTTATTTTTCTGTCTAGTTTTTTGTCATATGTATTTGAAAAATATTTGGAATACTTTTTTGTACACTCACGGTATTTCGTTACGTACGTATTTTTCTTATACCGTAGATACCGGAGGTGGTGACAGAGCTGCAAACTTCACACAGTTAAACTCCGACTACTCCGAACCAGGCAAGCATGTTTGAACTCTTGATATGATGAGTGGTTGTTGCATGTTTGCATTTTAGTATAATCATGGCATGTTTATGAACATTTCTTTGAATGGTATATTTCATGCACATAAGTGGAAAGTAAGTTTCGGAAAGCATTATGTTGTGGGATACATATTTGCATGGCCATGTGATGGCATGAGGATGGGTAAGATGGCAGTGTTGTGGCATGCCAGTCTTATGCCAGATTATTTGACTTCCGTGTCGTCGTGAAACAAATCACATTTCCATTCATTCCTTCCTGTACTGTCACATGTTTTTCGAAAGGAATATGGCTTAGTAAGTTGCAAATCGTTTTCCTGGTACACACCAAATAGAGAGGCCGGGATGAGGGTTCACCATGGCCCTGGATTAAAACCTGTCATCCGGTCAGGGGGTATGGGTGTTTCCGGTTGGGACCAAGAGGGGGGAACCCCTTAGAGCGCGCATATAGAAATTTGATCCCATGCTATTCGAGGTTGTGACCTCCCCGTCTCAAAGTTTTTCTTGGACGTTGTCCAGGGTGATTCCTGGCATCGTGAGGTGAAATAGGTGTGTACTAGTTAAATGTGTTTCTACTGAAATACCATAAACGGAACTAGTCCATTCGTGACTACAGAAATCCGTTGGCTTTGGTCAGTCAATACCAACTCTGCAGAGTCACAAATCTTTCAATCATCTTGTACATGTTCAAGTACTATATTCATCTTATCTTGTCAGGTATCAGCCTTAGTGACAAAACTCTGGTGGAATACATGTGTGATAAATCCGGTTAAAGGATTATTCTTGTGGATGGACTAATCTTGTTATTCACTTTTGTTACAAGCCCTGTCTGTGATGTCGCTCAGACGTCCGACGGTGGCATACTTGTATTTACATTTATTGTAAGCCCTGTCTGTGATGTCGCTCAGACGTCCGACGGTGGCATAATTGTATTTACTTTTATTGTAAGCCCTGTCTGTGATGTCGCTCAGACGTGCGACTGTGGCATTCCTTTTAAAGCCCTGTCTGCGATGTCGCTCAGACGTCCGACTGTGGCATTCCTTTTAAAGCCCTTTATGTGATGTCGCTCAGACGTCCGACTGTGGCATTTCTTTTAAAGCCCTTTATGTGATGTCGCTCAGACATCCGACTGTGGCATTCCTTTTAAAGCCCTTTATGTGATGTCGCTCAGACGTTCGACTATGGCATTTCTTTTAAAGCCCTTTATGTGATGTCGCTCAGATGTCCGACTGTGGCATTTCTTTTAAAGCCCTTTATGTGATGTCTCTCAGACGTCTGACTGTGGCATTTCTTTTCAAGCCCTGTTTGTGACGTTGCTCAGACGTCCGGCTAAGGCATTCTTTTCAAGCCCTTTATGTGGTGTCGCTTAGACGCCCGACTGCGGCATGAGTTTTATTTGTTTACCTTTCAAGGCGTCGCTCCAGACACCCGATCGGTTTTCATTTATTTGTTTACTTAACAAGTCGTGCATAAATATTATTATTGTTGTATGAGCATCATTTTTATTCATGACGCATCCATGCATTCATTGATTATATCTTTTGTCCGAACTGTCTTGTGAGTACTTTCAAAGTACTCACCTGGCTTGTACTCCTACAGCTGCCTAGAGGCTATATCATGCATCAAAACTACTTTGGACCATATAAATTTGACATGCAAGCTCAAGAACAAGGTCACCTCAGCAGCAAAAATTTGCAATATATAAAGCCCTAGAACAAAAACTAATTGGACCATTGGAGGAGTCACATACGAAGAACAATCCCCAAAAATAGTTTTGCAAATGGAGCTTTGCACAAGGAGATAGAAAATGGTAGTAAGATGAGCAAGAACACGGGTTTGAGCAATGGTATGCTTTTTTCTGGAGGAAGTCGGAGTGGATGGGTGCTGGAATAAGTGAGGGGGACCCACATGGGACCCACAAGCTACCAGGATGCACCCAGGGCGTGGGCGCGCCCCTGAGATTGTGGCCCACTAGTGCAGCCCCCTAGTGTGTTCTTAGTGCCAAAAATTCTCAAATATTCTGTAAAAATCATACTAAATTTTCAGGGCATTTGGAGAACTTTTATTTTTGGGACATTTTTTTATTGCACGGATAATTCAAAAAACATACGAATAATAGTATTTTTTGCTTTACTTAATCTAAATAACAGAAAGTAAAAAGTGGGTAGAGAAAGTTGTGCTTTCTAAATTCATCCATCTCATGCTCATCAAAAGAAATCCATTAACAAGGTTGATCAAGTCTTATTAATAAACTTCTTTCGAGTAACATGAAAACGGAGAATTTTTTAATCACACTAGGTTACCTCAACGGGGATATGCATGTCCCCAACATTAAGAATATCATATTTCTTTTTGATAGTAGGGAGAGGGAATTCAAAACCTCCAATAGTAATGGTTGAAAATTTTCCAATATAGTTGATACTATGAACTTGAGGTTGTTTCTTCGGAAAGTGTACTGTATGCTCATTACCATTAACATGAAAAGTGACTTTGCCTTTGTTGCAATCAATAACAGGCCCTACAGTATTCAGGAAGGGTCTAACAAGGATGATCGACTTGCTGTCGTCCTCGGAAATATCAAGAATAACAAAGCCCGTTAAGATAACACCGTTTGCAACCACAACAGGCACATCCTCGCAAATATCGATGGGTATAGCAGTTGATTTATCAGCCATTTGCAAAGAGATTTCAATAGGTGTCAACTTATTCAAATCAAGTCTAGGATATAAAGAGAAAGGCATAACACTAACACTGGCTCACAAATCACATAAAGTAGTGTTAACATAGTTTCTTTTAATGGAGCATGGTATAGTTGGTATTCCTAGATCTCCTAATTTCTTTGGTATTCCACCCTTAAAAGTGTAATTAGCAAACATAGAGGAAATTTCAGCTACCGGTATCTTTCTTTTATTAGTAACAATATCTTTCATATACTTAGGGTAAGGAGACATTTTCAGAATGTCAGTCAAACACATACGCAAAAAGACAGGTCTAAGCATTTCAACAAAGCACTCAAAATCCTCATCATCCTTTTTCTTGGATGGCTTAGGAGGAAAGTGCATGGGTTTCTGAACACATGGTTCTCTTTCTTCACCATGCTTCCTAGCAACAAAGTCTCGCTTATCATAACGTTTATTCTTAGGTTATGGGTTATCAAGATCAACAATAGGTTCAATCTCCACATCATTATCATTACTAGGTTGAGCATCAACATGAACAACATCATTAATATTATCACTAGGTTCATGTTCATCACCAGATTGTGTTTCAGCATCAGAAATGGAAATATCGTTTGGATTCTCAGGTGTGTCTATAGTAGGTTCACTAGAAGCAAGCAAAGTCCTATCGGCTTTCTTTTTCTTTTTATTACTAGGAGGACTAGGTGCATCAGTATTAGTTCTCTGTGAATCCTGCTCAACTCTCTTAGGATGGCCCTCGGGATACAAAGGTTCCTGAGTCATTTTACCACCTCTAGTCATGACTCTAACAACATGATCATTGTTTTTACTGATCAACTCATTCAACAAATCATTTTGTGCCTTAAGTACTTGTTCCACTTGAGTTTTTATCATGGAAGCATGTTTACTGATAAGCTTAAGATCATTAACAGTTCTACACATATAATCACCCAAGCGTTCAAGCATATAAGCATTACGTTTCAATTGTCTACTAACATAAGCATTGAAATTTTCTTGTTTAACAACAAAATTAACAAATTCATCCAAGCATTGACTGGCAGACTTATTATAAGGAATATCACCTTCATCAAATCTATAGAGAGAATCTACCTCTACAACCTTTGTCGGGGCATTAAGACCATGTATTTCTTTAATAGGTGGTAAATTCTTAACATCTTCAACTTTAATACATTTTTCTTTCATCGATTTCTTTGCCTCTTGCATATCTTTAGGACTGAGAAATAAAATACCTCTTTTCTTCGGAGTTGGTTTAGGAGGTGGCTCGGGAAGAGTTCAATCATAATCATGACTCAATATATTATTCAATAGCACTTCTGCTTGTTCCACAGTTCGTTCCCTGAAAACGCAACCAGCACAACTATCTAGGTGCTCCCTAGAAGCATCGGTTAGTCCATTATAAAAGATATCAAGTATTTCATTTTTTCTTGAGAGGATGATCAGGAAAAGCATTAAGTAATTGGAGAAGCCTCCCCCAAGCTTGTGGGATACACTCTTCTTCAATTTGCACAAAGTTAAATATTTCCTATAAGGCAGCTTGTTTCTTATGAGCAGGGAAATATTTTTCAGAGAAGTAATATATCATATCCTGGGGACTACGCACACAACCAGGAGCAAGAGAATTAAACCATAGCTTAGCACCACCCTTTAATGAGAAAGGAAACAACTTAAGAATACAGTAATAGCGATTTTTTTCTCATGAGCAAACAGGGTGGCTATATCATTCAATTTAGTAAGATGTGCCACAATAGTTCCAGTTTCATAACCATGGAAAGGATCTGATTCAACTAAAGTAATTAACTCAGGATCGACAGAGAATTCATAATCCTTATCAGCAACGAAGATAGGTGAAGTAGCAAACTTAGGGTCATATTGCATTCTAGCATTCAAAGATTTGTCTTTCAGCTTAGCTAATAGTTTCTTAAGATCATCTCTATCATTGCAAGCAAAAAGGTCTCTAGTAGTTTCTTCATCCATAATATAACCCTCAGGTACCTTAGGCAATTCATATCTAGGGGGAGAATCATAATCTTTAGTTTCAATAATATCATCAGTTTTAGTAAATTCATTCTCTCTAACCCTAGCAAGTTGTTCATCAAGAAATTCACGTAGTGGCACAATATTATCAAGCAAAGCAGTAGTATCATCATAAGCATCATACATAGCATAAGTGGCATCATCAATTACTTGCGACATATCAGAATTACTAGCAGGTGGTGGTGTTGCAAGCTTACTCAAAATAGAAGGTGAATCAAGTGCAGAGCTAGATGGCAGTTCCTTACCTCCCCTTGTAGTAGAGGGGTAGATCTTGGTTTTGGTATCTTTCATATTCTTCATAGTGATCAACAGATATAAATCCCAAGTGACTCAGATAATAGAGCTATGCTCCCCGGCAACGACGTCAGAAAAAGGTCTTGATAACCCACAAGTATAGGGGATCGCAACAGTTTTCGAGGGTAGAGTATTCAACCCAAATTTATTGATTCGACGGAAGGGGCGCCAAAGAATATTCTCAAGTATTAGCAGCTGAATTGTCAATTCAACCACACCTGAAAGACTTAATATTTGTAGCAAAGTATTTAGTAGCAAAGTAGTACGGAAGTAATGGTAACTGTGATAAAAGTGATAGTAGCAGTTTTGTAGCAATTGTAACAGTGGCAACGACAAAGTAACTTAGCAAAGATCAATATGTGAAAAGCTAGTAGGCAATGGATCAGTGATGGATAAGTATGTCGGATGGCATTCATCATGCAACAGAACTAACTCCAATTCATCAATATAATGTAGGCATGTATTCTGAATATAGTCATTCGTGCTTATGGAAAAGAACTTGCATGCCATCTTTTTTCCTACCCCCCCATGGCAGCGGGGTCCTAATGGAAACTAAGGGATATTAAGGCCTCCTTTTAATAGAGAACCGGAACAAAGCATTAGCACTTAGTGAATACATGAAGTCCTCGAACTACCGTAATCACCGGAAAAAATCCCAATTATGGTCACCTTGGGGTATGCGGATCATAACTCGTAATAGGTGTCTACAACTTGCAAGATCGGATTAAGAACACAAATATATTCATGAAAACATAATAGGTTCAGATCTGAAATCATGGCACTCAGGACCTAGTGACAAGCATTAAGCATAGCAAAGTCATAACAACATCAATCTCAAAACATAGTGGATACTAGGGATCAAATCCTAACAAAATTAACTCGATTACATGATAAATCTCAGGCAACCCATCACCGTCAAGCAAGCCTATGATGGAATTACTCACGCACGATGGTGAGCATCATGAAATTCGTGATGGAGGAAGGTTGGTGATGATGGCGACGAATCCCCCTCACTGGAGCTCCGAATCGACTCCAGATGAGCCCTCCCAATGAAGAACAGGAGGCGTCGGCGACTCCATATCGTAAAATGCGATGAACTCTTCTCCTTGATTTTTTCCTCCCCGAATAGGGTTATATGGAGTTGGAGTTGAGGTCAGTGGTGGTCTAGGGGACCCACAAGCCAGTGATGCGTGCCAAGGGGGGTAGCCCCCCCCCCTTGTGGTCACCCGGTGGGTCCCCTTGGTTGATTCTTTCGCTAGTATTTTTTATTTATTCCAAAAATATTTTCCATAAATTTTCAGGTCAATCGAGAACTTTTATTTCTGCACAAAAATAACACCATCGCAATTTTGCTGAAAACAACATCAGACCGGGTTAGTTCCATTCAAATCATGTAAATTAGAGTCCAAAACAAGTGCAAAAGAGTTTGGAAAATTAGATATAATGAAGACGTATCACACGCTAAATGTGCGTTCCAGCATCTTCATTCGCCTTTGCTTCCTTGCAGCATGCCAAAGTGTCGGTTCCTGCACGCCGAGCCACCGGTTTTAGCATCACCGTGTGCCATCACTAGCTCGTAGCAGGCTGAGGCACCAGTCGAGCATGCCTGGCGTCGGTTCTAGTATGAGCGGTTCAAGCCTCGCCCTGCAACCATGGCTAGCTTGCCATGGGCAAAAGCAACATGCTAGCACACTGTCGACAAACTGTCGAATGTCGGTTCCAGCACAAAGTGTCGCCTTGTCCAACATGAGTGTCCGCATTCCCATTCCATCAGTGGTCGGCTATCATAGCAACAGTAAGCTCTCTCGTCGAAGTACCGTGGATGTTCATCGCAACAGTGCCAGTGAATGCCCGTCTAGATCCACCTGCTTGCAGCAGTGCTTGTGGCAAGCCGGCAACCTGAAGCATGCGACATCTGATGGATTTGTAGTAGTGCGCAGCCCACCTGTCAGCATTGCGGTCAAAAGCTTGCTGCTTGGCTGCGTTGCGTGTCCCTTGTCGGTCTTGCGACAACTCAGAGCAGAGCAGTGGGAGGAGGTCTCTAGAGGAAGTTGAAAGATCGTGGATGTCGCCTAGGGGGGGTGAATAGGCGCTTTTAAAATAATTATGGTTTAGGCTGGAACAAATGCGGAATAAACCTAGCGGTTAATTTGTCAAGCACAAAACCTACAACAACTAGGCTCACCTATGTGCACCAACAACTTATGCTAAGAAATATAGGCAACTATGTGATAGCAAGATATATGACAAAGAACAATATGGCTATCACAAAGTTAAGTGCATAAGTAAAGGGCTCAGGTAAGAGATAACTGAGGCACGCGGAGACGATGATGTATCCCGAAGTTCACACCCTTGCAGATGTTAACCTCCGTTTGGAGCAGTGTGGAGGCGCAATGCTCCCCAAGAAGCACTAGGGTCACCGTAATCTCCTCATGCATTTGGACAATGCAAGATGTCGTGATTCCACTAAGGGACCCTTGAGGGCGGTCACCGATCCCATACAAATGGCAGCCCTTGGGGGCGGTCACCGAACCCGTACACTTTGGCAACCCTTGGGGGCGGTCACCGGTACCCGTCAAATTGCTCGGGGCGATCTCCACAACCTAATTGGAGACCCCGACGCTTGCCCGGAGCTTTACACCACAATGATTGAGCTCTGAAAAACACCAACCGTCTAGGGCGCCAAGGTACCCAAGAGGAACAAGCTCTAGGGTGCCCAAACACCCAAGAGTAATAAGATTCTCAAACTTCACTTCCACGTATCACCGTGGAGAACTCAAACCGATGCACCAAATACAATGGCAAGGGCACACGGAGTGCCCAAGTCCTTCTCTCCCAAATCCCACCAAAGCAACTAATGCTAGGGAGGAAAATGAGAGGAAGAACAAAAGAAGAGCACGAAGAACTCCAAGATATAGATCCAAGGGGTTCCCCTCACATCGAGGAGAAAGTGATTGGTGGAAATGTGGATCTAGACCTCTCTTTCTTATCCCTCAAAAACTAGCAAGAATCCATGGAGGGATTGAGAGTTAGAAAGCTCTAAGAAGGTCAACAACGGGGGAAGAACACGAGCTAAATAGATAAGGTTCATTAGGGAGAAGACCCCCTTTTATAGGAGGGTGAAAATCAAACCGTTATGCTCACAGCCCGCACAGAGCAGTACTACCGCTCGACCTCACGGTACTACCGCTAGGGGCAGCAGTACTACCGCTAGGGCGGCAGAAGCCCAAAGAAACAACACAGCAAAGGGGCAACAGGGCGGTTGATGTAGGGTGGAACCCTAAGGGCCAATCTTTCACATTTGGAGAGGATCCTACGAGGGACACGAAGAACACGAGGAGGGGAACGAAGGAAAAACATGAGAGAAACACTCAACCCACAAGAACAAAGTCACACGTGCGCTAGATCATCGAAACACAAAGAGATACACGATCCAAATCCAACAAAGGACGATACAAGGTGTTGGGGATATGACTACTGAGTTTAAACCGCCCAGGAGGGGCTGGATTAAACTCACAAGGAGTCCTGTATAAAGAGCCCATGAAGATGAAGGCTATGGCGCTTTAGCTATGGAGGCTTAGAGTCCCAGAGCCCAGTGGCGGATTAGGGCCCATAGTAGTAAACCGCCATAGATGTGTAACTTGTATTGTAAGTTATGGAAAGGAAGAAACCGAGCCAGACACTTGTATGAGCCGGCCTCGAGATTCTGTAGACCGGCCGGGCATCAACCTGTGTATATATAGGGATGACCCGGCGGCGGTTCAGGGACAAGACACAACAACTCGAGAACTAGGAAAAGCGTATTTGCTCCTTGGTAATCAAGACCACATCAAAAACACCACAACTGGATCATAGGCTTTTACCTTCACCGCAAGGGGCCGAACCAGTATAAACTCCCTGTGTCCTTTGCCCGGTTTAACCCCTCTAAGCTAACCCGACCGTGATGGCTCCACGACTAAGTCCTTTCACTAGGACATCTGACATGATAATTCCACGACAGTTGGCACCCACCGTGGGGCAATCGCACGATGGTTTCAAGTTCTTGGAGGGCAAGTTCGAAGGGCTCAAGGGATACGCAGTGGGCCAGATGACTAAGAGTCATCACGGCAAGCTCTACATCGACGACGCAGGCTGGGGCCCCAACGCCGGCTCAATCGAGTACGGGTATCGGGTCCCCTTCGGAGGAATTCATGTCTTCATCGGCAAGATCGGCGAACCGGGCCCTGAGCTGGACATCTGCACCGACCTCGTCGAGACGGCTCAGCGTGCGAGCTCTGCCTGGGTTCAGCCCGCCATGAAGCATGGGTTCGTAGGATTCATTCATGGTACCGAATCTGAACTGGTATCGGATGGTGAGGCGACCGTCTATTCTGATGGCGAGTCATCCACCGGCGAGACCGAGTCTTTGTATCAAGTTCAAGATGTCCTATTTGAGGGTTATTCCAATGGCAACAGTATTTCGGACCCCTTCGAACCGCCAAACCAGGTTGCAATCTTCATGGCTGGTACACAGCTCGCACCCCAATCTTCAAAAGCGGCGGCGATGATTTCCGAATCAGCAGCCGGGGCAGGAGGCCCTGCGCGCCCGCCGGTTCAAGTCTTGTCCGGGTTATTGGACACTCTGGCAACATTGTTGACCGTTGAGGTTAATCTGGATAATCGGGATGAGCATAATGCAGAAGTCAGAAAGTTGCGAGATCAGATAGCTCAGGCTAAGGAGGACATGGCTGCTGAGGAGACCAGGATGGCTGAGGAGCGGATCGCTTTAGATACTCAGGCCCAGCGGGTTCACGTGGAGTCTTATCGGCTTATGCTGGACCAGAACGCTTCAAACGAGGTGATGAGGAGGAGGCACCAGTCTCGACAGCCTCCGGTTTATCAAGCAAGGAATCTCTTTCATATGCCAGGAGCAGGCACCAGTAACCCGCCCATCGTGAACCGGGTTGAAGCACCCAGGACAGGGGCACCGGATCAACCAGGCACAATGGGCCCGCCTCAGCAGAACCGTGATCCGCCACAATACGTGCCAGCACCATCGGGTCATTTTCCTACCCCGTTGGACAATATGATTGCTGCAGCATCAAGATTGGCTGCTATTCCAATGGAAGGTGACTCCCCCACGGCAGTTGAGACATGACGGGCTAGGGATTTACTCGAGACATCAATGGTTCAACAACAGGCTTATTCATACAATCGGGACAGGATACACTCTACCCCTCGTCCAAGCCGGAGTTACAGCAGGCATGTTGAAGAGCCAGCTGTGTCAAGTAGTGGACGGAATTATCATCCTCCATGAAGGCCTAACCCGGCAGTGGGAAGGAATGAAGCACAGGATTTAGTGGACCAAGGATGAGCGCGCCGTGGTGCCGGATTGACTATGCAGGACATGGTGCGTCAGCTTACGTCGGTTCGTCTAACTACTTCAGTGGAGCTAGGAGTTGCTTTTTCCACTTTGGGGGTGCCATGTCTCACACCGGCCCTGCGTAATGCATGGTTGCCCAAGGATTTCAAGGGCCCTCGAAAAGTGCCCAATTACACTGCCGATTTACACCCCGAGTCATGGGTAGAAAGCTATGAGATGGCCATGGAGATGTTGGACGTGGATGGAGCAGTGTGTGCTAAGTACTTCACTATGATGCTAGAAGGAACAGCTCGCACTTGGCTAAAGAGTTTGCCACCTAATTCAATTGGGTCATGGGACAAGTTGAAGAGTCGGTTTATCAACAACTTCAAAGATACTTGCAAACAACCGATGTCAATTGTTGATCTGGCCGCTTGTGTTCAAGGAGAGGGTGAATCAACTACCCATTCGGTATGCCGGGTTTCTGAGATCTTACATTCATCTGACCGCATCAATGCATATTCAAGCCTTTGAAGTTCAAGTTGGGGCGGATGAAGCGTCACTGCAATGATATGGGAACACTCATGGGGGCTCTGGTTAAGTATGCTGACTCTGATAGTACCAAGGATCCCGAGTCTGATGAGGAAAAGCCGGGGAAGGGAAAGAAGAGCGGCAACACCAAGGGACAGTAGCCTAACCCAGCGGGCAACGATAACAATGGTAAACGTAAAGCGGACAATTCAGATTTTGTGGCTAACACCAATGTGCAGGGTAATAATCAACGTTGTAAGGGTAAACCGCCCCAGCACGGTGGTGGTATGAATCTGGAGCGCTTGTTGAATCAACCTTGCCCGAAGCACGGGACAAAGGAGGTTCCAGCCACGCACCTCTGGAAGGACTGTTTCATTATGCGATAGTTCAAAAATTCTGATCTTTTCCAGTATGATCAGGGTCCATCCGGCGGTTCAGGATCTCATGGGTCGGGTTACGGCGGTGGCGGTTCAAGCTCTGGATTCCAGGGCAATCAAGGCAATCAAGGCAATCAAAACAACCAGGGTGGTTTTAATCAACAGAATAATTAGGGGAATCAGCAGCAGTCGGGTTATTAGAGCCACCCGAAGCAATTAATTAGTGGGCAGTATCATGTTTTCACCACTAGCTTGTGCAAGCGCAATCAGAAGCTTCACAAGAGGGCAGTAAACGTTGTTGAACCGGTAGTGCCACGTTACTTACGTTGGTCCGAACAGCCCATTGTGTGGAGCAGAGAGGATCATCCACCCCGGGTTGACAATCCGAGTCATCTGGCTTTGGTGGTGGCGCCTCAGGTTGGAGGTTATAAGTTCACTAAGGTGCTCATTGATGGAGGAAGCAGTATCAATATTCTATATTATGAAACCTTCCGGCGCATGGGATTAATGGACAAAAATCTTAAACTGTCAAACACCGTTTTCCACGGAGTGGTACCACGTAAATCGGCATACCCAGTTGGTAAGATAAATCTGGAGGTGGTATTTGGAGACGACCGTGATTCCTAGTCAGAAACCTTAACCTTTGAAGTGGTGAAAATCCAGAGCCCATATCACGCCCTGTTTGGACGGCCGGCTTATGCAAGGTTCATGGCAAGGCCCTGTTATGTTTATCTACAGCTCAACATGCCGGGTCATAAGGGGACCATTACAGTACATGGGAGCTGTAAAATCGCTTTGGATTGCGAAGAGGGTGATGCGGCTTATGCTGAGTCGGTTTGTGCGGTAGAAGAGTTGAAGTTCTACAAGGACAATGTTGATCCGACAGATATGACTCCTCTAAAGAAGCCCACCATAGAGCATGACCCAACCCTGAAGTTTAAACCGGCTGATGAGACTAAACTTGTTGATTTTGTTCCCGGCAATTCATCCAAACAGTTTAGTATCAGCACTAATCTGGATCCAAAATAGGAAAGCGCACTCATCAAGTTCATCCTTGAGAACCGGGACATCTTTGCATGGAAGCCTTCTTACATGCCAGGTGTACCGAGGGAACTTGCTGAGGACAATCTCAATATTGATCCCAAGTTTAAACCGATCAAGTAGTTTCTTCATCGCTTCAACGAAGAAAGGCGTAAGGCCATTGGTGAAGAGGTAGCCCGGCTGTTGGCTGCTGGTTTTATCATTGAGGTTTTTCATCCAAAGTGGCTGGCCAATCCGGTGCTAGTGCTTAAGAAGAAAGGCACTTGGCGCATGTGTGTGGATTACACGGACTTGAGCAAAGCTTGTCCGGCCGATCCTTTTTCTCTCCCTTGTATTGATCAAATCATTGATGCTACGGCGGGTTGTGAGTGTTTGAGTTTCTTGGATGCTTATTCTGGTTATCATCAGATCAAGATGGCGGTTAAGGTCCAGGAGAAAACAACTTTCATCACTCCCTTTGGAGCCTTCTGCTATGTATTTATGCCCTTTGGGCTCAAGAGTGCCCAGGCGACTTATCAGCGCTGTGTGCAGAATTGTCTTCATACCCAAATTGGGCGCAATGTTCATGCTTATGTGGACGATATTGTGGTCAAGTCCAGGAAGAAGGAAACATTGATTGAAGACTTGAAGGAGATCTTTGACAATCTCCGGGTGTATAAGATGATGCTCAATCTGGCCAAGTGCGTCTTCTATGTTCTGGCAGGCAAGCTCTTAGGTTTCCTGGTGTCTAACAGGGGCATTGAGGCTAATTTGGAAAAGATAAAGGCTATTACGTCTCTGGCTAAACTGGCATGTATCAATGATGTTCAGCGTCTAGCGGGTCGAATTGCAGCCCTGAGCCAGTTTATCAGCCGTTTGGGAGAGAAAGCGGTCCCTCTGTATCAGATGTTGAAGAAAACAGACACTTTTGTCTGGAGTAACGCTGCTGATGTGGCGTTTGAGGACTTGAAGAGGCAGTTGGCTGAACCGCCGGTCCTTGCCGCTCCGGTCGACAATGAGCCGCTGTTATTATATGTGGCTGCTAATGCCCGGGCTGTCAGCGTGGCTATTGTGGTCGAGCGCAAGGAGGCTGGGAAGGAATATCCAGTTCAAAGGCCGGTTTACTATATCAGCAAAGTGCTCATCGAGTCAAAGCAAAGGTATCCGCATTGGCAGAAGCTGGTGTATGGGGTTTTCATGGCGAGTCGGAAGCTTAAGCAGTACTTTCACGGTCATCCCATCACAGTAGTCAGTTCTGCTCCTTTGGGTGATATAATTCAGAACAGGGAGGCAACTGGCCGGGTTGCAAAGTGGGCTATTGAGCTTGGACCGCATGGGTTGAACTATATGCCTCGGACAGCTATCAAGTCTCAAGCGCTTATCGACTTCATCAATGATTGGACAGAGTTGCAGGCACCAGAAGACAAACCGGATAATACATACTGGACTATCCACTTCGACGGGTCCAGGAAATTGGAGGGCTCGGGGGCTGGAGTTGTCCTTACTTCCCCTCGAGGTGATAAAATTCATTATGTTCTCTGCTTAATGTTTCCTTGTACTAACAATGCAGCTGAGTACGAGGCCTTGCTCCATGGTCTTCATGTGGCTAAGGAAATGAACTTAAGCCGGGTATGATGCTTTGGAGACTCTGATCTTGTGGCTCAACAAGTTTCTGGTACTTGGGACTCTAAGGATCCACTCATGGCGGCTTACAGATGAGAGGTGGATACTGTGGTTGGTCACTTCAAGGGTTATCAGGTTGAGCACATTGATCGGCGCAAATATGAAGCAGCAGATGCTTTAAGCCGGCTGGGGTCTCAGCATAAACCGGTGCCACCCAATACCTTTCTGGATGTCCTGCATAAACCGTTAGTTAAGTTGCCTACAGAGGAGGACTTGGCTATTCCTGATCCGGAGGCACAGTTGGTGGCTGCTTTACATATTATCCCGAATTGGACGGTGCCATATTTGGCGTATATGAACCGGGGTGAGTTACCAGAAGATGAAGTTTTGGCCAGACAGATAGTCCGGCGGTCTAAGTCCATGGTTATTCACAATGGCGAGTCACACCACTTCAGTGTCTCAGGTGTGTTCCAGTGTTGTGTTTCTCCTGAAGAGGGCGAGAAATTTTGCGTGAGATCCACGAGGGAGATTGTGGTCACCCTTGGTTGCTAAGGCTTTTCGTCATGGCTTCTATTGGCTGACGGCTCATGCTGATGCTGAGGACTTGGTAAAGCGGTGCGACGCTTGTCAGAAATTTTCACGCCAAGCTCATGTTCCGGCTCAAGAGCTAAGGATGATTCCAATCACTTGGCCATTTGCTACTTGGGAGCTTGATATGGTAGGACCTTTTAAGCGGTCCAAGGATAAGAAGACCCACCTGTTGGTGGCGGTTGATAAGTTCACTAAATGGGTTGAAGCGGAGCCAGTAAGCAAGTGTGATGCAACCACGGCGGTTCAATTCATAAAGAAGGTGATCTTCCGCTTCGGTTTTCCACACAACATCATCACAGATAATGGCACGGACCTCTCCAAAGGTGAGATGGAGGACTTCTGTCAAAGAGAGCGCATCCGGCTTGATGTGTCATCAGTGGCCCACCTCCAGTCTAATGGTCAAGCTGAGAGAGCTAATCAGGAAATCTTGAAGGGTATCAAGCCCCAGCTTATGGTTCCTTTGAAAAGGACGTCGGGTTGCTGGGTGGAGGAATTACCTTCTGTGTTATGGAGCATAAATACCACCCACAATCGATCTATGGGATATACACCTTTCTTCATGGTTTACGGGGTAGAGGCGGTACTCCCAAGTGATATTCGTCATGACTCGCCCCGGGTTTCCAATTATGTTGAAGTGGACAACGAGCAAGCACGTCAAGAAGCACTGGACCTGTTAGATGAAAAACGGGACATGGCGTTGGCTCGTTCGGCGGTTTATCAGCAAGACCTGCGGCGTTATCACAGCCGCCGGGTTAAAACAAGAACCTTTCAAGAAGGCAACTTAGTGCTCCGGCTCATCCAGGATCAGACCGATATGCACAAGGTATCCCCGCCTTTGGAAGGACCCTTTGTGGTCAGCAAGAATCTGCACAACGGATCATACTACCTCATCGATGTTTGAGAGCACAAAGACTCGCGCAAATCTGAGGAGGAGACCCGGCGCCGTGGAACATAGCTCTCCTTCGGCCTTACTACACTTGAGTCATAGGCTCCTGTTATGTACATAGCTTGACAATGTATATATTATGATCATAATATAATAAACCGACATCCTTGCTATAAGCAGGGCCTCTGCTGTTTTTCCAATATTTCTTGATTACATGGGGGCTTCAGCTGACAAAGCGGAGTTCTGCCTATTAATCTGGCTATCACGCCACAACAAAGCTTGGGAGCTTCACACCCAAGGGGCCAAAGAGAGTCTTGTTGCTACGCACAGCTCAAACATAGGCACCCATAGAGCACAGCTCACAAAGCTACTTGGGGGCTCTTTGTGCAACGCAACAAAGAGTTTGAAAGGACCCTTGTAATATGCTATCAAGCACGGCTTGGAAGCCTGGTGTATTCACCTAAAACCCCGGGTTAACACGCCTTCATCAAGTAAGCCACTCCTTTCCAGGTAATCCTGGCATGACCCGCCGAATGTTTGACAAATCAATCTTGTACAGACCCTGAACTTGTCAAAGTTAAAACGACGATTGGTTAGTTGGAGGCCCATCTTGAAAGGCTTTGCAAAAATGGTTTAACTCAGTAGCCTGGCAGCCCATGAAAAGCCTCGAATTTGGGCCTGGCAGCCCTTGAAAAGCCTCGACTACACGGTTTTATTTGCCTTTGTAAGGGTTTTTCTCTTTTGATAAAATTTTATGTTGAACCGGCGTCTATTGACCCGGCATGGCTATCAGTTATCAAATTAACCCGGTGTTTGTTAACCCGGCTTGGCTTTCAGCTATAAGTTGTCAAACCACATTCAATTTTAAACCGGTGTTTATTAACCAGGTCTGGCATTGACTATACGTCGCCAGGATGATCATTTGGTGTTTATGATAACCCGGCATGGCTTATTATACACCAGCACAGCATGGTGGGAGTTATCAACACTCAAGATTTGGGTCATGTAACACCCCGAGTTCGATGCGCCAGGTGTCCGCCAGTTATTCGCTGTCGTTGCCATGTCATTTGCTTGCGTGTTGCATTTTTCCATGTCATCATGTGCATTGCATTGCATACGTGTTCGTCTCATGCATCCGAGCATTTTCCCCGTTGTCCGTTTTGCAATCTGACACTCCTATGTCCTCCGGCATCCCCCTTTTGTCTCTCGTTGTGAGCGGGCGTAAAACCTTCTCGGAATGGCCCGAGGTTTGCCAAGAGGCCTTGGTATAGCACCGATAGACCGCCTGTCAAGTTTCGTGCCATTTGGAGTCCGTTTGATACTCCAACGGTTAACCGCGTAGCCCAAAACCCCCTTCTCTTTGCAGCCCAACACCCCTTAAAAGTGGCCCAAACCCCATCCTAACCCCCTCCATGCTCTCGGTCGTTTGATCACGATCGTGTGGGCAAAAACCGCACTCCATTTGGAGTCTCCTAGCTCCCTCTATCTATAAATTAGTCCCCCTCCCCCGAATTCGCGGATGAACCCTAGCCTAATCCTCCCCGCCGCCACCAGACACGTCCGGCCGCAGCCGGACACGTCCGCCGCCGCCGACCAACCAAACCCCCGCCGCCATGTTGCCACCCGGGCCGCCCCACTCCACCGCGCGCCGCCGTGGGCCCACCGAGCCCATCTGAGGCCCGCTCGGGCCCGGACGCCGCCGATGCTCGCCCGCGCGAGCCCGAGGCGCCACCGGCACCCCGCGTCTCCCGTCGGCTGCCCGGACCTCGCCGGAGGCCTCTCCGCCGACCCTGTCGACCGCCGCGACTCCGGCTCGCCGGCGCCCGCCAGGCCACCCTACGCGCCGCCGCCTCGAAGCCCAGCCACCGCCGCCGTGCCCCGGGCGCCCCGCCGCCGCGCCCCTGCGCGTCCTGCGCTGGCGCCGGCCGTCCGCGCCGCCCCGCACCCGACCCCAGCGCCGCCGGCTCCCTCCGCTCCGCCTCGCCCGGAGCCACGCCGCGCCCGGGTGCCGTGGTCCTTCGCCGCGCCATCGTCTCCCTCGCCGGATCCGGCCGGCCCCGCCCTTCTCCGGCCGTCGTCGTTGCTTCTCCGGCGAGATCCGGTGGATCGGGATGAGATCCACCGGGATCTCAACCAAACGCGGTATCCCGCGCCCCTGGATCCCTCCGTCCCGCACCGTCCCATCCCGGGTTGACTTTTTCGCGAGGGTATAATTCCATGAAGTCCCTGAAAATCTTGCATTCTATCAGCATGTTCATCACATCATAACTCCATGCATACTGCTCCGTTTTGGGCGTGTAATACATCAAAATGTTCATCATGAGATGCTCTACATTTATTTCCATTGTGCCATGCTTGTTTGAGATCATCTTGATGCCCGAATCATCGTTGCAAGAGTGCTATATGGTGTTAACTGCTGTGTGTTAACAAAACTTGATGATTTGTTATTTTTGTTGCATTTTGTGTGTGCATCATATGAGAATGAGCTCTACATGTGTTTTGTAATACATCATGCCATCTTTACAGAGGTGCAATCCATGTATTTTTGTGAGTCTTGTACTGAGTGCATCAAGCTTGTTAAGTAGGGTACTTGTTGTTGCTGTTTTGCTAGGCTGAATCTGTTACAAAGGTGTAAACCTGCTGCTACAAGTCATTCCATGCATAATCTGGAGATGTTCACTAAGGATGTTTTGTTCTACATGTCATGCTATATCCAGACATGCCCCTGGTTGCATTTATAGCCTGCTGTAGCTTGTTGCAATCTTGCTCTCAAATTGCTAAATAATGTTGATGTCAGCCTGTTAACATTAAGTTCAGTTTTGCCATGTGTTTTGCTAGTGATCCATGCACCCTATGAACTTGCTCTTGCCATTTTTAGCTTCATAAATATGCCATCTTACTGTTGGTCACCTTGCCATGCCATGTCTTGCTCTGTGGTGAGTGTTACAAGCTCACCAACATGCCTACTTATTGTTGTTCCTGCCATGCTTGAATCTGTCATATCATTTCCATGTTTACATGGGTGCCATCATATCTTCTGATCCTTTTTGGCTCATGGTAAGTAAAGGACTTTTGCTCTATGCGTTTAGTAGATTCATGCCATGCCTTTGTTTGCCATGATAAGTTCCTGTAGCATGTTGTTTGATAGCTCTAAACATTGCAACCTGATGTTATTTCTGTTAAGTCTGAAACTGTTATTATTTGCAATCTTGCCATGTCCTTTTGAGCTTGTTCTAGTGATTTCTGGAGATAGCTCAGTGTTCATGTTTTGTCATGCTTAACCTGTACTTCATGCCCATGCCTTTTGTTCTTACGTTGAGATGTTGTAGCTTATTGTTTTGATGCTTGCTAGATGCCTAGTTGCTGTTTTGGACAGTTTGTTACCATAACTTGCTTCATGTGTGTGTTGAACCGTTGCTCCGTTTTGAGTGTGCTCTATATGAAACTTGCTTAGAATTGCATGTAGTTTCATCATGCCATATTGCATCCATGTTTTGAGTGTGTTTGCTTGATGTTTGGATGCATTTAGCATCAATGCCATGTTTAACTTGTTTTGCTCATATCTTCTAGGTCGTAGCTCCGAACTAAATGAACTTTATATGTAACTTGACTAGAATTTTGTGTAGATCATATTTGTGCATCTTAACTTGGTGTTTAACAACTAGAACGTAAGGTTTATTCAGATCTGGACTAATTTCGAAAATTGCATATGAGGACTTACCGAAATTGTTATATGTTGTTTCCCGCCTCATTTAAACTTGCCTTGATGTGTTGCTCTTGTTTGCATCATCTCTTGCCATGAGTAGCTTCCTGTAGCCTTGTCATGCATCACACTTGGTTGTTCATGTGTGGTGTGTTTACCATGTTGTGTGCTTCTTCTCGATAGTTCCCGTTTCATTGCGATCGTGAGGATTCGTTCGTCTACGCTTGGTTCAGCTTCATCCGTTCATCTTCTTCATGGACTCGTTCTTCTTCCTTGCGGGATTTCAGGCAAGATGACCGCTACCCTGGATCTCACTACTATCATTGCTATGCTAGTTGCTTCGTTCTATCGCTATGCTGCGCTACCTATCACATGTTCTTCAAGCCTCCCAAATTGCCATGTCAGCCTCTAACCTTTTGCACCCTTCCTAGCAAACCGTTGCTTGGCTATGTTACCGCTTTACTCAGCCCCTCTTATAGCATTGTTAGTTGCAGGTGAAGTTGAAGACTGCTCCATGGTGGACAGGATTATGTTGGGATATCACAATATCTCTTATTTAATTAATGCATCTATATACTTGGTAAAGGGTGGAAGGCTCGGCCTTATGCCTGGTGTTTTGTTCCACTCTTGCCGCCCTAGTTTCCGTCATATCGGTGTTATGTTCCCAGATTTTGCGTTCTTTACATGGTTGGGTGATTTATGGGACCCCCTTGACAGTTCGCTTTGAATAAAACTCCTCCAGCAAGGCCCAACCTTGGTTTACCATTTGCCTCACCACCACCTACATTTCCCTTGGGAGTCGCTCTCTCGAGGGTCACCTTTATTTTAGCCCCCCCCCCCCCCTGGGCCAGTGCTTCTGTAAGTGCTGGTCCGAACCGAGCAGCCCGCGGGGCCACCTCGGGGAAACTTGAGGTCTGGTTTTACTCATAGCTTGACTTATCCGGTGTTGCCCTGAGAACGAGATGTGTGCAGCTCCTATCGGGATTGTCGGCGCATCGGGCGGCTTTGTTGGTCTTGTTTTACCATTGTCGAAATGTCTTGTAGACCGGGATTCCGAGTCTGATCGGGTCTTCTTGGGAGAAGGAATATCCTTCCTTGATCACGAGAGCTTATCATGGGCTAAGTTGGGACACCCCTGCAGGGTATAAACTTTCGAAAGCCGTGCCCGCGGTTATGCGGCAGATGGGAATTTGTTAATTTCCGGTTGTAGATAACTTGACACCAGATCCAAATTAAAACGCATCAACCGCGTGTGTAGCCGTGATGGTCTCTTTTCGGCGGAGTCCGGGAAGTGAACATGGTTTTTGGGTTATGATTGACGTAAGTAGGAGTTCAGGATCACCTCTTGATCATTGCTAGCTTCACGACCATTCCGCTTGCTCTCTTCTCGCTCTAATTTGCGTATGTTAGCCACCATATCATGCTTAGTCGCTGCTGCAACCTCACCACTTTACCCCCTTCCTTACCCCTTTAAGATTTGCTAGTCTTGATACCCATGGTAATGGGATTGCTGAGTCCTCGTGGCTCACAGATTACTACAACAACAGTTGCAGGTGTAGGTTATGCGATGATCATGACGCGAGAGCGATGTTTGCTTGTTTTGGAGTTCTTCTTATGCTTCCTCTTCGATCAGGGGATAGGTTCCAGGTCGGCAGCCTGGGCTAGCAGGGTGGATGTCGTTTCAGTTTCTGTTTGTGTTTCATCCGTAGACGGATGTTGATCTTATGTATGATGATGTTGTATTCGTGTGGCATTGTATGCCTCTTGTATGTATCCCCGTCTATTAATTAATGTTGATGTAATGATATCCACCTTGCAAAAGTGTTTCAATATGCGGTTCTATCCTTGGTGGGACCTTTGAGTCTCTTTAGGATAGTATCGCATATTGGGCGTGACAAGTTGGTATCAGAGCTTCGACCGACCTTAGGAGCCCCCTTGATTGATCATGTAGTTTGGCCGTTGTTGAGTCTAGAAGAAAACTGTTTTTGGAATCTAGTTATATCGGAGAGTAGGAATTCTTTTTACTCCTCAGCCCCTTCGTTGCTCTGGTGAGGAATCTTGACGTAGGTGTTTTGAATTACTTCTCTTCCCCTTCAAATTTTTCTTTAGGTTCACGCAGTTGGTTTTTCCGTTCGTTGGTTCTTAACTCTTTTCATCCGGTGCATTTTTCGTCAAGACGATTCGACCCTCTTCATTTTTGCAAGTTCAATCCACAGTTGTTTTCTTTTTCCCACCCGCCCTCCCCTTTTTCTCCTCAGAGCTAGAGTCCGTAATCGAGTATCCTTCCTACTCGTGCGAAGTCTTTGCTTTCTTTCCTCAATTATTTCAACCGGTGTTTTCTCTTCAAGATATTCGTTGGTTCTCCCTTCCAGGTGCCTTTGTTTTTCCCGCCCTCCCACCCTTGTTCTTCCTGGAGTCTGAGTCTCTTTCAAGCATCAATTTCATTCGTGCGGAGCCTCTTCAGGTTTCCCTCAATTATTTCAACCGGAGAATTCTCGTCTCGTTCGTCATTCTTCATCCCTTTCTTTTTCTGGTGCACTCAATTAAAGTTTTTCGGGTTGATCACATTCTTTTCTAGGATCAAGTGTTCTCCTTGCTCGTTCGTCTCTCGCCAGTTTGTCCTTCCGGGGTGCTCAAGACATCTCAGGAGATTCGTTTGTGTTCCAATTAATCCGAGGTTGTCACCTCATTCAAATATTTTAAGTGTTTCGGTGCATCATCTATCTCGTCAACAATCCTTTTTCAACGGTGTTATATCTTAAGTGGGCCCTAACCCACAGGTCTTTTCCCAGGATCTTACCTGACTCTTCTAATTATTCTGGAGCTATTCCCAAATTCTTTTCAAAGTGTGACGTAAGTATGAATTTCATCAGTCAGATGCTTCTCCAAGATCTCATTCAAATTCTTTTCATTGTTGGCTCAACCTCTTCGTTTTTCATTCTCCTGGAGTAGCTCAGTAATTTTAGTGGTGTTTCTCGTAGCCATTTTAAGATCGAAGAAGAGTTCCTCTTAAATCTTGTTCTTCTCCCGAAGATTCATGGTTCTAGCTTCATGTTATCAGTCTCGAATTATTCCATTTGTCAGATATTCTTTTCTTAACCATCCGGAGTATGTCAGAAGTTGTTTTCTCATTTCTTTTCACCGGAGGCCATCTCTCCAGAAGAATTCTTTGTCCTCACATTTCAGCTACCGTTATCCAATTATCCCGGTGCTTCGTTCAAGTGTTCTTTAATCAGCTCATGATCTCTTTGTTCTTTTGCATCTAAATCCCGTCAAGCATATTCATTCCTCTAATTATTCCCGGTGATTCATTCTCTTTCATCAGTCATTTTCGAATTCTTATAGTGGTTTGTTCAAGATTCTTTTTCCTTGATTATCATATCAATTCATTCGTTCTTTCCAAATCCTACCGGTGGTTCATGAAGACTTTTTCAAGTTTTGCGCCATATTCCCCTTAATACTTTTTCAACAAGAATAAGTTCATGCCAAATCTGCTTGTCATCAATTAAATTTGATGAGGATAAGCATAACGTAATTCTTATTCTTACTTCTTCGTCGTCAAGTAATCCCTTCCTTCAGAGTTTGTTCTTGATGAATAAATTCTAGTTCCAAGTGTTTTCATCTTTTCTTTTCCGGAGTTCAAATTTCCTCGGCCATTTCGTCGGAACCCCCATCTAAATCATCGCAAGGCCTTAATCTTATTCTTTCCATCCTTGGATTCTATCTCATCATCCTTTATTTTACTGGAGTTCTTCACGGTGGTTCGTTAGTATTTAATTCATTCTTCAAGTGTCATCAAGATTCTTTTGGAGGAGCTCAAGTATCTTTCTTCTTGCATATCAAAGTGCAATTAATTCTCCGTATTCTTTTGAAATGGATTTTTGCATTTCTTCTTTCTTCCCAGTTATTTAATCTTTTCCGCTCATGGTCGATTATCGGCCCATAAATTTTGAGATGTTATCCATAATTCCATGACAAGCTAATTCTTTTCGTTATTGATTTTCTCAACAACTCCGTTCAGCCCTTCCTCTAAGGACGCTATCAAATTCATTCGTCGTGAAGTTCTTGCTCTTCCACCCGTTCTTTTCATTCCACTCTTTCAATTCTTTCCGGAGGTTTTGTGTCATGTCTTCATTAAGTATCATTCCATCCTATCAAGCTCGTGTTCTATTCCTCCATGTTTCAGCCGTAGTGCTGCCTAAATCCTTTCGGTCTTATTCGTTTCTTATCTCGTTCTAACCGGAGTGCTTTCATAGTCTATCTAATTCCGTGAGCTTTCGATTCTCGTCATTCTCGTTGTTCCTCTCTTCTTCTCAAGTGCTCTCGATTCTTTGCTTCTTCTCTTGAGTTCTTACTTCACCTCATCCATTTTCCCTTCCGTCTCGGTCCTAAGATCTCGGGACGAGATCTCTTGTTACTGGAGGAGTGTTGTAATGCCCCGAGTTCGACGCGCCAGGTGTCCGCCGGTTATTCACCATCGTTGCCATGTCATTTGCTTGTGTGTTCCATTTTTCCATGTCATCATGTGTATTGCATTGCATACGTGTTCGTCTCATGCATCCGAGCATTTTACCCGTTGTCCGTTTTGCAATCCGACACTCATATGTCCTCCGGCGTCCCCCTTTTGTCTCTTGTTGTGAGCGGGTGTAAAACCTTCTCGGAATGGCCCGAGGTTTGCCAAGCGGCCTTGGTATAGCACCGATAGACCGCCTGTCAAGTTTTGTGCCATTTGGAGTCCGTTTGATACTCCAACGGTTAACCGCGTAGCCCGAAACCCCCTTTTCTTTGCAGCCCAACACCCCTCCAAAGTTGCCCAAACCCCATCCTAACCCCCTCCATGCTCTCGGTCGTTCGATCACGATCGTGTGGGCAAAAACCGCACTCCATTTGGAGTTTCCTAGCTCCCTCTATCTATAAATTAGTCCCCCTCCCCCGAATTCGCGGATGAACCCTAGCCTAATCCTCCCCGCCGCCACCGGACACGTCCGGCCGCAGCCGGACACGTCCGCCGCCACTGACCGACCAATCCCCCGCCGCCACGTCGCCACCCGGGCCGCCCCACTCCACGCGCGCCGCCGCGGGCCCGCCGAGCCCATCTGAGGCCCGCTCCGGCCCGGACGCCACCGATGCTCGCCCGCGCGAGCCCGAGGCGCCGCCGCCGCCCCGTGTCTCCCGCCGGCCGCCCGGACCTCGCCGGAGGCCTCTCCGCCGACCCTGCCGGCCGCCGTGACTCCGCCCCACCGCCTCGCTGGCGCCCGCCAGGCCGCCCTTCACGCCGCCGCCCCGAAGCCCAGCCGCCGCCGCCGTGCCCCTGCGCGTCCCGCGCCGCCCCGCGCCCGACCCCAGCACCGCCGGCTCCCTCCGCTCCGCCTCGCCCAGAGCCACGCCATGCCCGGATGCCGCCGTCCTTCGCCGCGCCGTCGTCTCCCTCGCCGGATCCGGCCGGGCCTGCCCTTCTCCGGCCGTCGTCGTTGCTTCTCCGGCGAGATCCGGTGGAACGGGATGAGATCCACCGGGATCTCAGCCAAACGTGGTGTCCCGCACCCCTGGATCCCTCCGTCCCACACCGTCCCGTCCCGGATTGACTTTTTCGCGAGGGTATAATTCCATTAAGTCCCTGAAAATCTTGCATTATGTTAGCATGTTCATCGCATCATAACTCCATGCATACTGCTCCGTTTCGTGCATGTAATATATCAAAATGTTCATCATGAGATGCTATACATTTCTTTCCATTGTTCCATGCTTGTTTGATATCATCTTGATGCCAGAATCGTTGTTGCAAGAGTGTTATATGATGTTAACTACTGTCTGTTAACAAAACTTGATGATTTGTTATGTTTGTTGCATTTTGTGTGTGCATCCTATGAGCATGAGCTCTACATGTGTTTTGTACTACATCATGCCATCTTTACAGAGGTGCAATCCATGTATTTTTGTGAATCTTGTACTGGGTGCATCAAGCTTGTTAAGTAGGGTACTTGCTGTTGCTGTTTTGCTAGGCTGAATCTGTTACAAAGGTGTAAACCTACTGCTACAAGTCATTCCATGCATAATCTGGAGATGTTCACTAAGGATGTTTTGTTCTACATGTCATGCTATATCCATCCATGCCCCTGGTTGCATTTATAGCTTGCTGTAGCTTGTTACAATCTTGCTCTCAAATTGCTAAATAATGTTGTTGTCAGCCTGTTAACATTAAGTTCAGTTTTGCCATGTGTTTCGCTAGTGATCCATGCACCCTATGAACTTGCTCTTGCCATTTTTAGCTTCATAAATATGCCATCTTACTGTTGGTCACCTTGCCATGCCATGTGTTGCTCTGTGGTGAGTGTTACAAGCTCACCAACATGCCTACTTATTGTTGTTCCTGCCATGCTTGAATCTGTCATATCATTTGCTATGTTTACATGGGTGCCATCATATCTTCTGATCCTTTTTGGCTCATGGTAAGTAAAGGACTTTTGCTCTATGCGTTTAGTAGATTCATGCCATGCCTTTGTTTGCCATGATAAGTTCCTGTAGCATGTTGTTTGATAGCTCTAAACATTGCAACCTGATGTTATTTCTGTTAAGTCTGAAACTGTTATTATTTGCAATCTTGCCATGTCCTTTTGAGCTTGTTCTAGTGATTTCTGGAGATAGCTCAGTGTTCATGTTTTGTCATGCTTAACCTTACTTCATGCCCATGCCTTTTGTTCTTATGTTGAGATGTTGTAGCATATTGTTTTGATGCTTGCTAGATGTCTAGTTGCTGTTTTGGACAGATTGTTGCTATAACTTGTTTCATGTGTATGTGTTGAACCGTTGCTCTGTTTTGAGTGTGCTCTATATGAAACTTGCTTAGAATTGCATGTAGTTTCATCATGCCATGTTGCATCCATGTTTTGAGTGTGTTTGCTTGATGTTTGGATGCATTTTGCATCAATGCCATGTTTAACTTGTTTTGCTCATATCTTCTAGGCTGTAGCTCCAAACTAAATGAGCTTTATATGTAATTTGACTAGAATTTCGTGTAGATCATCTTTGTGCATCTTAACTTTCTGTTTAACAACTTGAACGTAAGGTTTATTCAGATCTGGACCAATTTCGAAAATTGCATATGAGGACTTACCGGAATTGTTATATGTTGTTTCCGGCCTCATTTAAACTTGCCTTGATGTGTTGCTCTTGTTTGCATCATCTCTTGCCATGAGTAGCTTCATGTAGCCTTGTCATGCATCATACTTGGGTGAGCATCATGTCTTGTTCATGTGTGGTGTGTTTACCATGTTGTGTGCTTCTTCTCGATAGTTCCCGTTTCGTTGCGATCGTGAGGATTCGTTCGTCTACGCTTGGTTTGGCTTCATCCGTTCGTCTTCTTCATGGACTCGCTCTTCTTCCTTGTGGGATTTCAGGCAAGATGACCGCTACCCTGGATCTCACTACTATCATTGCTATGCTAGTTGCTGCGTTCTATCGCTATGGTGCGCTACCTATCACATGTTCTTCAAGCCTCCCAAATTGCCATGTCAGCCTCTAACCTTTTGCACCCTTCCTAGCAAACTGTTGCTTGGCTATGTTACCACTTTGCTCAGCCCCTCTTATAGCATTGTTAGTTGCAGGTGAAGTTGAAGATTGCTCCATGGTGGACAGGATTATGTTGGGATATCACAATATCTCTTATTTAATTAATGCATCTATATACTTGGTAAAGGGTGGAAGGCTCGACCTTATGCCTGGTGTTTTGTTCCACTCTTGCCACCCTAGTTTCCGTCATACCGGTGTTATGTTCCCGGATTTTGCGTTCCTTACGCGTTTGGGTGATTTATGGGACCCCCTTGACAGTTCGCTTTGAATAAAACTCCTCCAGCAAGGCCCAACTTTGGTTTTACCATTTGCCTCACCACCACCTACTTTTCCCTTGGGAGTCGCTCTCTTGAGGGTCATCTTTATTTTAGCCCCCCCCCCCTGAGCCAGTGCTTCTCTAAGTGCTGGTCCGAACCGAGCAGCCTGCGGGGCCACCTCGGGGAAACTCGAGGTCTGGTTTTACTCGTAGCTTGACTTATCCGGTGTTGCCCTGAGAACGAGATATGTGCAGCTCCTATCGGGATTGTCGGTGCATCGGGCGGCTTTGCTGGTCTTGTTTTACCATTGTCGAAATGTCTTGTACACCGGGATTCCGAGTCTGATCGGGTCTTCCTGGGAGAAGGAATATCCTTCATTGATCGCGAGAGCTTATCATGGGCTAAGTTGGGACACCCCTGTAGGGTATAAACTTTCGAAAGTCGTGCCCGCGGTTATGCGGCAGATGGGAATTTGTTAATGTCCGGTTGTAGATAACTTGACACCATATCCAAATTAAAACGCATCAACCGTGTGTGTAGCCGTGATGGTCTCTTTTCGGCGGAGTCCGGGAAGTGAACACGGTTTTGGGGTTATGCTTGACGTAAGTAGGAGTTCAGGATCACTCTTGATCATTGCTAGCTTCACGATCATTCCGCTTGCTCTCCTCTCGCTCTTATTTGCGTATGTTAGCCACCATATCATTCTTAGTCGCTACTGCAACCTCACCACTTTACCCCCTTCCTTACCCCTTTAAGATTTTCTAGTCTTGATACCCATGGTAATGGGATTGTTGAGTCCTCGTGGCTCACATATTACTACAACAACAGTTGCAGGTGCAGGTTATGCGATGATCATGACGCGAGAGCAATGTTTGCTTGTTTTGGAGTTCTTCTTCTGCTTCTTCTTCGATCAGGGGATAGGTTCCAGGTCGGCAGCCTGGGCTAGCAGGGTGGATGTCCTTTGAGTTTCTATTTGTGTTTCATCCGTAGACGGATGTTGATCTTATGTGTGATGATGTTGTATTCGTGTGGCATTGTATGCCTCTTGTATGTATCCCCATCTATTATGTAATGTTGATGTAATGATATCCACCTTGCAAAAGCGTTTCAATATGTGGTTCTATCCTTGGTGGGACCTTCGAGTCTCTTTAGGATAGTATCGCATATTGGGCGTGACAGGTCATCACCCTTACTACAATCAAGTTGGTAAACCAACAATATGATTCAATATCACAGGTATGATATATTTCATATTTTGATAATCTTGCAGCATTGGTTATAAACCAGGCTTTATATTGGGCATTATGACCCGTCCGGCGGTAAACCGCCAGGACAACTCTTTTGTGCAGAAACAAAGGATTGCATGAAATTACCAAAGCATATAAGCAAGCATAGCAACAATAATGATGGATTGAACAGTGTCATGTAGTAGCGCACGATGGCAGCAGATCAAATTATTTCAACTAGCCTATTACAAGGCGTTTTGATGCCCAAAGTAATGACTATTTGTCATACAGAACGCAATCTGCGGAAATCAAGTCGGCTGCCGGATCATAATTATTCGTCCCCAGGTTGATGTGAAGTTGATGGATCATCTTGCGCCGGTTCACCCTCCTCCTCCCCATCCACTGGCTGGAAGTCAATGTTTGCCCAGTCAATTCCAGACAAAGCTCGGAAGACAGCTTCATCACTTATAAGATCTAACGGTTCAATGTGAGGGGCATAAGTGTGCTTACGGATTGGCAGGATTAGATTCTGCATTTCATTCACAAATGCATCAATCCGTTTGTTGTCCGTGTCATAGTTGGACCAGTGGATAGACAAGTCAACTTCTTCAGCCAATCTGCTTGCAAGCAGGCGCATCTCCTTTGTCAAAGCTTTGAGGGCTTCATTGTCAAAATCTGACCTGTCTTCTTTTTGGCTAGGATAGCCATTTCCGATATCTTCCAGGTCAAGATCAGCTATCCAAGCTTTGGCCCGAGTCAGTGCAGAGAAAGCGCCAGCCCTTGCAGCAGATTTCTTAACCTCTTCCAGCTGGGCAGGAGTCATGTATAATCTGGCCAACGTATCCTTGATTAAGGCTGGTGGCGGTTTATTGTATGAGGCTGCGCAGATGACCCGTTGAGCACCGGTATACTACTACTCTATCAAGGTGTAGGCAGCCTTCAACTTCTTCCGCATATCTGAGCCAAGATGAGCAACACAACTACCTGCAATGGTTCAAGAAATTGCTGTTAAACCGGCAGTGTCAAAGATGTTTACTAACAAGCTGAAGAAGAATACTTACCAAAGATAGCAGAAGTCATTGCATTGATTTGCCGCTTTAAGCCACTCAGTTCTTCTGCTACTAGTTTAAGTGCCGCTTCAGCATCTTCAGCCCGTTTCAGCAAGGTGGCTTTTTCAATCTCCCAGCCCGCCCGCTCGTTCTTGAAGCTATCCTTTAGTTGCTCCATGGATGTTAAAGCGCCCTTCAGTTCATCTTTGGCTATGGAGGTTTCGGCTTGCTGGGACTTAATGTTTTCCTGGAGGTCGGCGATTTGGGAATCCTTGCTGGTTAAGTCAGCCTGCAAAAGACAGATAGTAAGTTGGTAATACTTTTTCAAAGTCCCAAGCATATAACAAGTTATACACTTGGCACTTGGGGGGTAATGCGAATTGTTCTCTTCCTAACTGCTATTTTAAGTCCCAAGGCTCAATACAAGTATTCATCTTGACACTTGGGGACCAATGCTTATTTGATCAGATAAATTGGATGTGAATGAACTCAACAAGGATAATCTTTACAACAGGAAGTACCGGTTCATCTTCAAGAAGATAAACCGGCCCTTGGGGACTACATAGTTGAAGTTTTTCCTATTAAAGTATCGGTTCATCTTCAAAAGTTAAAACCAGCCCTTGGGGGCTACTATGGAAATGATATAAAGCAAAAGGAAGAACTCTATGAAACGTTCAAACAAGAATTACCTCATAGCGCTCCTTCATCAAGTTGACTAAACCGGCTTCATAGTCACGGCTTGTATACAGGCGGTTTAGAAATCCAGAATGGAGTTCCTGAGCATTGAGGTTAACACAGCTGGATAAATCTGCTTTCCACTTGCCTTTGCCCATAGCAGCAAATTCTTCCTTGGCAGTATGCTTCGTTAAAGCAACCGGGTTACCAGGAACTGTATGACCAGTGCCAGTAATGACAACATCATCACCACCACCTTTGGCTGGGCTTGGCAGAATATCAGTATCCCTGGCTGGGCTTGGCAGATTATCTTCATCCTTGGATGGGCTTGGCGGATCAGCAGGCTGGTTCATGACATTTCTCTCGTCCGGTTCAGTGAAAGTATCATGAACCGGAGGTACTGGGTCTTCCCGGATAGCATCAGTATTCAGATCATGAGGTTCAGGGGTCTTCTCCGGTTCGGAGGTCTGATTATCATTAGTTGGAACAGCCAGCTTGGCTTTCTTGCTAAGTCTGGCTTTGGCACTGAAAAGAGTAAAGTACAGAGATTAGTACAGTAAACTGGAGCAACATATAAAAGTAAGTCTATTATGATTACCCAGGAACGGTCTTGAGTGGAGGCATCTGTGTGGTTGATGAATCGCCAGAGGATGAATTAGAAGTTCCATGATAATTCCAATCAGATGGATTAAGTGGTTGTCGGAAGTAACCCGCCTTGGGATAACAAATATTAGAAGTACAAGAGACCTCTGGCCGGCGTTTTTGAACCGGAGTATCTGGTAAACCGGAGGAAGTAACTTGTTGGCCACTATGCCGGGTTGTGCGACGAGCCTCATGTTGTTGTGTCTTCAAAGAAAAGTGTGGATCCAAATAAGCAAGAGGATGAGAACGTTTTACTTTCCGGACTGTGTGACGGAGGTTTTGTACTAGCACATGATCTGAATCGGAGGAAAGGGAAATTATCTCTACATGGTCAGCACGGCTGGCCTCCGCATCATCCTGATAATGATCATTGTCAATAAGGTGCATGGAAAGTGAACCAAGTGAATCAGGTTCTACCTCTAATTCTGAGTCATCAACATCTTCGGCCGGATCAGGGGACTCGGTAGTTCTCTTCTTGGCAGGCCTCTTGGTGACCTTGGACTTAGCCCGAGGCGCTCTCACCGGTTTGTCTTGTGGCTTTGCCGGTTTGTCTTGATATTTCCTTTTCCAAAATGGATCATTGCCCTACAAAGATAAATAGAAGACCATCAGAAAATATTAAAAGGATGGCGGATTAAAGCAGAAAGTGACAATTCTTACAGCTCGCGGTTTGTTGGAAGCATAAAAGGGACGCAGCCCAGTCTTGCTGCATTCAGATATCGGTTCATCCAACATCTTTTTGACAGCATCAGTAATTACTTCATTAGTTACCTGAATATCAGTGTGCCGTTGAGGATCTTTCACGTCTCCCGTGTACTCGCACATTAAACCGAGACACGGGCTCAAAGGCGGGATCCTCCATGAAACCCAGGAGCGGACAAGGTCAATACCAGTTAAACCGTTTGCCATGAAAGCCCGGAGCTTAGAAATCTGTGGTGCATATTTTGATCATTCCTGGGCAGTAAGCCGATGCGGCAATGGATGTGCATTACTGAGTCGATGAACACGATAACCCGGCAGAGGATTTTCATTTTCAGGGGTGGTGTTTCGGCAGTAAAACCAAGTTTGGTTCCAATCCTTGGGATGGTTGTGGTGTTTAGCATGAGGAAAATTGACCTCTTTCCTTTTTTGAATTGACACACTGCGAAGTTCAGTATTGGGGCCGTCGGTAAACTCGGTACAGCGGTTCAAGTGAAAGAAATTTCTGAAAAAATCAACGGTTGGCTCTTCTTGCAGGTAAGCCTCACAAAACACTTGGAAATTGCAAAGGTTGGACACAGAGTTCGGTCCAATGTCTTGAGGGTGGAGTTGGAAGCTGGCAAGTACATCTCGGAAATTTTTTGATCCGGGAGGCTAAGCCCTCGGTCTATATGATGTACAAACACAACTACTTCTCCATCTTGAGGCTCAGAAGGATTCTCAGTAGCTGGGACTCTTCAATGAATGATTTCTTGTTTCGCTAAAGCGCCAGTCAGAACATACCCAGTTAACTCTTCTTCAGTGACCCGGGAACGGACCCAATTGCAAACAGAGAACTATTTGGCCATTGTTGATGACAAGCTGTAAAAGAAGTTCAAAACATCGGCTCACGGTTCAAGATTGATATGTATAAACCGGTGTCAAACCGGGGGATTCAATCAGAGCATATGTGCACATTAAACCGGATACTTATGTTCAGGTAAAGTTGGCGGTTTAAGTGAGGGCTAATGGTACCTGGCGGATTATCATTTTCTAAAGGTTAAACCGCCTACAGTGGAAGAAGCAAATCTGAAATTTACTAAGTGCTGTAGAAACAGATTTCACAAGATGGTGTTATAATTTTGGATCTACCGCGGTTCAGTAAAGAAAAGTTTCAGAGCCCTAAAATGGCGACAGCAGAACATCAAAGGTCCAAATGGGATCTGTTCAAGAACAAAGAGATACTATGGCGAGACAAAATAAAACTACAGCTTCGGCCGCAAAAGGAAGATGTCAAGTTTGTCTAGATTCGATGAGACAATAAGGGAAAGCAAACAAACAACGATGAACACTGATGAACACCGACGAAGGCATGAAGCCCTAATGCAGATCTAGGGTTGAGGAAGGAAGACTTACCAGCTTCACAGGAGTGGTGGAGAAGAGCTGTGTTTCTCTGGTACGATCAAGTTGATGCAGCGGCCAGCGGTGGTGCAGATGCGAAGGTCGACGACGGCGGGGAAGCTCAGGCTCTTCGGGGTTGCGAGGAATAATAAGAGATGAAGAGGCAAGGGGGAGAATGGAAAGGACCCCCGGTCTTATTTATAAAGGCAAAGGGATAAGTGACAGGCGCGATAATCGAGGAGCCAAAAAATTGGATATCTAATATAGCTATCGCCTCAATATTCAGACATCAATTAATAAAGGGAAATTTTTATAGGTTTTTTACGCAGGTGACGTCATGGCGGTTTAAGGTGATTCCAGAAGATGACGTCACGGCGGTTTACAAGGTCAACACGAAGATGTTCAAATAGGAATTTTTTCTCTAAGTTGAAGATTGACATGAAGAAGTTCAAACCAATCTGGGGACTAATGTTGGGGATATGACTACTGAGTTTAAACCGCCCAGGAGGGGCCGAATTAAACTCACAAGGAGTCCTCTATAAAGAGCCCATAAAGATGAAGGCTATGGCACTTTAGCAATGGAGGCTTAGATGCCCAGAGCCCAGTGGCGGATTAGGGCCCATAGTAGTAAACCGCCATAGATGTGTAACTTGTATTGTAAGTTAGGGAAAGGAAGAAACCGAGCCAGACACTTGTATGAGCCGGCCTCGGGATTCTGTAGACCGGCCGAGCATCAACCTATGTATATATAGGGACGACCCGTGGCGGTTCAGGGACAAGAAACAACAACTTGAGAACTAGGAAAAGCGTATTTGCTCCCTGGTAAACGAGACCACATCAAAAACACCACAACTGGATCGTAGGCTTTTACCTTCACCGCAAGGGGCCGAACCAGTATAAACTCCCTGTGTCCTTTGTCCGGTTTAACCCCTCTAAGCTAACCCGGTCGCGATGGCTCCACGACTAAGTCCTTTCACTAGGACATCTGACGTGATAATTCCACGACACAAAGGGTAACCTGTTCTTCTCCGAGAGGAGGTCTTGATGATGGTCTTGTCCGGATGGAGGTCTTGAATCCAAGTGGATCTTCTCCGAAGAGGCCGCGGTCTCTCAGGAGGAGGAGATCCTAATAGATGAGCAATGTGAAAGTGTGTTATATCGACTAGAGGGGCGTGAATAGGCGATTTTTATGAATTCTTCACTGAGGAATTTGCTGGTGAGGAAATTCCTAAATGAAGAACTACTAGCAGCGGAATAAGTACTCAGAAAGGAACATAACAGAACACCAGCATAGTCATCATGATGAAATGAAGACAGGCAAAGAGTACAGAAAGCGTAAGCACAGGATAACTAGGGAAGAAGACGGACAGACTGGAGAAATAGAGATGAGGAAAGTGAGGAAGTCTTCAGTCAATGTCTTCAAACAGATATGAATAAGCACACAACAACATACATGAGGAAATGAAAGAGTTGAGGAAATAGAACCAGTAAGCTCGGTGAAGACAATGATTTGGTAGACCAGTCCCAATTGTTGTCTCAGTTGTACATCTGGTTGGAGCGGCTGAGTATTTAAAGTCAAGGACACACCGTCCTCACCGTATTCTCCTTGAGCTAAAGTCACACAGACCTCGCCCAATCACTCGTGGTAAGTCTTTAGGTGACTTCCGAACCTTCACAAACTCGGTCAGTCGGCAATCCACAATTCCTCTTGGATGCTCTAGACCTTGACGCCTAACCGTCTGGAAGAAGCACAATCTTCAAAGGAAACAAGCGTCGGATCCACGCAGGATCAATCTCTTCAGTGATGCTCAATCACTTGGGGTTTTGTAGGTTTGGGTTTGGGATTTCCTCACTTGATGATTTTCACTCAAAGTCCTCGGAGGATGGGTTGCTCTCAAATGACAAGTGTCAGTTTCTCTCGGAGCAGCCAACCAGCTAGTGGTTGTAGGGGGCGGCTATTTATAGCTGGGGAGCATCCCGACATGATAAGACATAAATGCCCTTATCTGATATGACCGTTAGGTGGGTACATATTTTGGGACAGCTGGCGCTTAGCACAGCAACAGTCAGAATTCTTGAGTTTGAATTCCTCAGGGCTATCATGTTCCTCACTTGGTAGGCAATCCACACTAGCAAATTCCTAACTCTTCAGTCAGAACAAATTCCTCAGAGACCAGAAGAACTTCGTCTCTGTCACTGAAGAATGTGGCTGAACTGTGCGAGATTTCCAATGGCTTCACTCGAAGGGATTGGTAGGTGTAGGATTTGAGTTGAGCATCACATGGAAATTTCTCCTTAGTATTTCCTCGACCCCCTTTAACTGTACGGTGTTTCCTATGACTCAAGAAAGAGAAAATGAAACTATAAAAACAAAAGTCTTCGCGCTTCATGTTCCTCGAATGAATACCAAGTCTTCAAGGTCGCACCAATTTCTTCACTTTCAAAGTCTTCAGAAAGTCTTCAGAAATCCAAAGTATTCAGTCGAAGAACTTCATTTTTAGGGGTCGACTTTCTCTGTAAATATCAAACTCCTCATAGACTTATAGACCTGTGTCCACTCACAAACGCATCAGTTCCTTAACCTATAAGTCTTCAATACACCAAAATCACTAAGGGGCACTAGATGCACTTACAATCTTCCCCTTTTTGGTGATTGATGACAATATAGGTTAAGTTTTCAACGGGGATAAACATGTGAAGTGTAAATGCTGATTTTGAGGAATTTGATTGCAAGATATAGAAGAACTCCCCCTGAAGATGTGCATCGTGAGGAATTTTCTTTTTAAGCAATGCACACTTGAAGAGTATAATCATGGAGATCTCCCCCTATATCTTGGAATTCATACACGCATTTGATATATAATATGAAGAATTTGAAATGCATGATGGAATATGGTGACTGATGTAATTCAGCATGCGTGCATTAACATTAATGAGGAATAAGCATGCAAAAGAACACAGTAAAAGTATCAAGCCACCATAGAGTTTAAGATTACAACTCGATCCAGCAAAGTCATCAGAAGAACGAGAGTTGTAACTTAGCAAAAAAACGCCCATATATAGACCCGCTTGAAGACTAACTCAAATTTCTCCCCCTTTGTCATTGAAGACCAAAAGGGTTGAAACTGAGGACTAACGCCCCAGAAGATTTTCATGATGATGGAGGAGCGCCAGCATTGTCAGGGTCTTGAGTCGATGTACGGCCTGCTGCAGTGTCGTCCAAATCTTCATACTCGTCCGTTGCGTGTGATGAAGAATACGAGCTGGCCACCAAGGAAGGAACCTTGGCCTTCTTGTATTTCTTCGGTGGAGGTGCAGACCACTCAAAGTCTTCCTTGAAGCCCATTTGCTTCAAATCTTCTTCGTCATATAGATGTGACAGTATAGCCCAGGTGCGATCAAACACTTCATGGAGGTAGTAGTGGTTTTTCTTCACTGCATTATGTGTAGAAGTCATGTTGTGAAGAATAGAACCAAGATGATGCTTGACCCATTTGTGGTTTCGATCGACCTTCTGGTGAAGACTTATGAGCAATTCACGGTCAGTCATCACACGTGGAGCAGTAGCTTGAGGACTTGACTTTGGAGCATTGGCGGTAGAATCATGTGTGGCAGAGTCATCATTGGTGGAATAGGATGCAGCTTTGCGGAATTGACCATCCAATGGAGGAATGCCTTCATCTATCACAGCAGGTGACTTGCCCTTATCATCAGATGAGGAAATGGTTCGCTTGAGGACTTCAATTGGGGGCAAGTAGCTGCCATGGTAGAGAGTATCAGCCTTGTAGTTGAGTGAAGTCCTTGATCTGAGGAATCTCATGATCCAAGGTGCGCAAGGCTTCAGCTCAAACGGTGAAAGTGCAACATTCGCAAGAGTCCTCATGAAGAAATCATGGTAGTTGATAGGAATTCCATGTATGATGTTGAAGAGCATATTCTTCATCATCCCCACCATTTCTTCATCTGAAGAATCATGTCCTTTGATTGGGCTGATAGTCTTCGTCAGAATGTGGTAAATGGTTCTGGGCACATAGAGCAAATCCTTCACGAGGAATTTGGTCCTGTGAATTTGTCCTAGCTTCAGCGGCTTCATGAGCACTTGCATATAGGGATCTGTAAGTTCAGGTTCATCATACAGACAGCGAGCGCCTTCTGGTGGAGGACTGATCGGCAAGCCACGAAGCAATACAGTGGCTGGTGCCTTGTAGTGAGTGTTTTCTGTCATCCAGTCCAACACCCATGAGTTGATGTCAGCTGTGTTGCATGTGATGTGCAAGGTTGCGTAGAACTGAAGAATTAACTCTTCATTCCAGTCAACAATGTCAGTGCAGAAATTCAGCAAGCCTGCATCGTGAAGCAGACTGAGAACCGGTGTGAAGCATGGCATAGACTCCATATCCACGTGAGGAATGTGCTCATGATCGAAGACTTTGTCCTTGTCAAAAAGAACTGAGGAATAGAAGTTGGCCTGGCTGGCTGTCCAGAATCGCTTCCTTCTAAGACGAGCATTGTCATAGGGGTTGAATTTAGTGAAGAATACGTGCTCGCCGAAGAAATCATCATCTTTGAATTTTGGCTTCTTGGAGAAAGGATTCTTTGGCTTTGGCTGAGGAGTGTCAGTGATTTGCAGTATCACCTCAGGAATCGCAATCTCAGGTTCCTCATGCTGAGGAATTTCAGCTTCTTCTGCAGTGGCAGCCTGAGGCATCTGTTCTTCATTTACATTTTCATCAGCGCTAGTGGCTGGAATTTCCTCATTGACGGACGGGGTTGCACAAGGTTCATCAGACTCCACTCGTACTTCTGTAGCGACTGGGGACTGAGGAACAGCTTGGAGAGGAGTGAACAATGGAGAATTGGGGTGCTGACTTTCCGAGAAGTCATCATTCAGCACAGGAGTGGTACACCCAATGTCCACATCCTCATCTTCAAGTTCTTCAACACCTGCCTCTTCAGCAGTGAACTGAGGCATAGGTGAGGAAATAACTGGAGTTGAAGGGAGCTTATCCACTTCAATTTCTTTGTCCAACTGCTCTGTGGAAGCAGCAGATGGAGTTTCTTCATCAGATTCCTCGGGAATCTCATATTCTTCACCATAAGGAACAAGGTCCTTTGATGGCATTGAGGAGACTGGAACGACATCAATTGGATTATCAATTGAACTGATCAGTGTCTTCATCTTCTTTGGAGCTGAAGAATTTGATGAAGTTGATGCCTTCCTTTTCTTCATCACTGCATGTTCTGCAGCCTTGGTCTTCTTCACATCAAGAGCGGATGGAAGGATAGGAGTTGGTGTAGGCGCAGGAGGTGCATTTTCTTCAGGCACAACTGTTGCAGTTGCCCTGGCTTGTTCACTTTCCTCAGGCGCATCACTAGTGGATGCCTTGGCAATATCATCAGCCGCTGGAATGGAGTCATCAGCCCTGGTATTCTCACTTTCTTCAGCAGCCATACTGACATCAGCAGTGCTGGCGTGTTCCTCAGTGGGCTGGGCAGATTCTTCAGCTTGAGGAATTTCAACATGCACTGTGGCCGTGGTAGTTGAAGAGAAAGTCTTCGTCAGCTTGACGAAACGAACTTTTGCGCCCTTCCAATCAGCATGATACCGATCGAATTCATCACTCAATTTCTTGATTTCATCTTGTACAGAAATGAGTTCTTCAGGAGTGAGGGAGACGATATTGTCCTTAAGGTAGCGGTATTTCTTGTACTGTGCTTTCTTCAGCCTTCATCCTTCTTGGTACTTCCACTTCTCTTCTTCAATGAAGTGGGTCAGAACATGACTTTGACCAGGAGTCAGATTCATCTCCGGCAAAGGTGTAGTGGGGTCCTTGTGCCATAGGTCAATGAAGTCCAGGATCAACTTGGGATCCAAAAGTAGAGGCACGTTGCTGCCTTTGGCTCTAGCGGCCTTGGCTTGCCTGTCCCTGATGATTTCATCAAGTTCTTCATCATCAGCTTCATCATCATCAGACGGGATTTGGAAGGCAACCTGCTTCTTGTGAGGACTTGGGCAAAGGCCTCATCCTGCAGTGGCCTTTTTCTTCAACAGAGATGGTCCTGCTGAGGAACTTGGTGCAGCAGTGGAGCTTGCAGATGCTCCTGAGGCAATAGAGATGCCTTGAGCCCTTTGGCACGTGGCAAGATGCACAGGTGCCGAAGATTTTGTTGGAGCAGTCGAAGACTTTGTCGGAGGTGCTGAGGATTTTGGAGGAGGAGCAGACTGAGGAATTTGTCGTGAGGGCTTTGAAGATGCTGGCCGTGAGGGCATTTCTGAAGAGCTTGGCCGTGAGGGCATTGACGGAGAAGCATTGGATTTGTGGGCAGGCTTATTTGGCATAGCCTTCCTGGTCTTACTACCAGAGGCCTCAGCTGCGTGAGCAGCAGCAGCAGAATCTTCATTGAATTTCCTCACTGCCTCTTTTGCTTGCTTGGCTAGTTTGGCCTGGCGCCTAGCCCATTCAGCTGCATAGTCCTCACCACGTTTGAGGCCGGTGGGATCTGCTAGTTGGCCAGGCCTCAATGGAGGTCTTGAGCATGGAGGGTTGAGCGCGAATTTCTTCATGTACTTGGGAGTAACATATCTGTACTCCCTCCATTCTCGTGCCCATCTCCGTTCAATATGTTGTATGCGCACTTTGCGCTGATTCTTGTCCTCCTTGCCAAACTTGGCCTCATCTGGAGTGCAATATCCAACATATATATCCTTAGGGATTTCAAACGTTGTGTTGACCTCAGGCCTTTTTCCTCCCTTCCGTGGCTTCTTGCCGTCAGCCATTTTCTTCAGTTGAGGATTTACAACTGAAGTTTCTGAAGATGTATGCAACTTTTCTTCGAGGAACGTTGCAAATGAGTTAAGTTGATGAGAACTTAGTGATTCAGCAGCGGACATTTTTGTACCTATGAACAGAGTATAGTTGCGAGGAATTTGGAGAGGTCATATGCATTCTCAGAAGATTTTCAAAAAGAATAGGTTTGAGGAATTTGACCGACGAGTCTTGAAGAATTTCACTAAGCGTTCTTTATCTTAGGTTCCAGAGTTGTACAGATTTGGAAATCCACACAATTGAGGAATCTTGAAGAAAATCATTACTTAGAGAAACGAATCAAGAACAGATAACATGTGAGGTGTTTAGTGTGTGAAGATTTGAAGAATAAACACCTTTGAAGATTTTTTGGAAAACACATGAATCAAAGCGGGCAGTAAAAGTAACTTTTAGTTACCCAAACTGAAGAACACGACGAACTAGGAAGTGTAGAAATGAAGTTCATCCATTCAGATCTTCCACGCCCTAACCCAGTAGAGGAAGACGGCTGCGGCGGCGGCGGAGTGAAGAAATCCGCAACCGGTGCGAGTACGACGGCGACGAGGTCGAGGCAGTGAAGCTCTTCCTCACCGGCGACGATGAAGTAGCAGCGGCGCTAGGGTTTGGGAAGCTCGAGCGGGAGAGAGAGGTCGAGCGGAGTAAAAGTGAAGTGAGGAGAAGACAGGGGTATTTATAGCGGCAGTGAATAACTGTGCGCCCAAGGATTTTGGACGAACATGCCCCTGGCTCTTCTCATTCACATGACATGTGTCACCCACGTACTATGAGGTGGCGATTGTGTAGGATCGTGGGTGAATATATAAGTATTTGTCGTGAGAAGCGGAACGGTTTGAGCGGCAAAGCTGAAAATTTGGATAAGATAAGTTTTAATATTACCGTTCGCAATTTCTTTAGCTGTCAAGGACACAGTGAAGATTTTGAATGAGTTTCAAATCAGAACTCATATGAAGAATTTGTGAATAGACTGGGTTGAGTTTAGCATAGAGGGGGAAGGGTCCGATCACATTCACTTAGAGAAAAAGTCAACTTGAAGAATTAGCAATAAGTGAACGCTATAGAGGACATAAACTCATATATATGTTCAACTGAAGACAGACGACAGAAGTAGTGAACACATTGCAAGTTGAAGAATTTGAGAAACTGAGGAATTTCAAAACAAAAAAAACTCAAATTGAAGATTCCCAACTTTTGTGGTAGCGTAACCCACCGTATAAGAAAGTTGGCTTCAGACAACACATACAATTGTCGTAGGGCTCTGAGAGTCAATTTCTTCATTAATTTCTTCACACTTAGAAGGTTAGTCTTCATTGATTGAAGAAAAACATTACTTCGTGTGTTGCGCATCTAAGTCATCAAGTCAGCATAAGTGTTAGGATGAGTGTCCTATTTCAGAGAACATTCAAAGATTCTAGGATATTTAGCTCACACCGCAACTTGCTAAATCTCTTCTCATCCAAGGGCTTAGTGAAAATATCGGCCAGCTGATCTTCAGTTCTTGCATGGCAGATGGAGATATCGCCCTTCAACACATGATCACGAAGAAAATGATGACGAATCTGGATGTGCTTTGTCTTCGAGTGCTGAACTGGGTTGCGCAAAATCTTGATAGCGTTCTCATTGTCGCAGTAGAGAGGCACATTCTTCACGTTGATGCCATAGTCCTTGAGTGTTTGCTTCATCCATAGTAATTGAGCACAGCATGATCCAGCAGCAATGTACTCAGCTTCTACAGTGGAGAGAGATATGTAGTTCTGTTTCTTCGAGGACCAACAGACCAAAGATCGTCCGAGGAAATGGCAAGTGCCTGACGTTGACTTGTGGTCCACGCGATCGCCAGCATAGTCAGAGTCTGAATATCCAACGAGATCAAATGAAGAGCCCTTGGGATACCATAATCCAAGTGTTGGTGTGTGAGCTAGATATCGAAGAATATGCTTCACAGCCTTATGGTGTGATTCCTTCGGTGTAGCTTGAAATCGGGCACACATGCAAACACTAAGCATAATATCTGGCCTAGATGCACATAGGTACAATAAAGATCCAATCATGGAGCGGTATACCTTTTGATCGAAGTCTTGACCATTTTCATCAGTGCATAGATGGCCATTTGTGGGCATTGGAATTTTGACCCCTTTGCAATCTTGCATGCCGAATTTCCTCAATACTTCTTTGAGGTATTTCTCCTGCAATATGAATATACCATTGCACTGTTGACGAATTTGAAGACCTAAGAAGAATTTCAACTCTCCCATCATAGACATTTGATATTCTTCACTCATCATTTAGGCAAATTCATCACTATAACATTGGTCAGTACAGCCAAAGATAATATCATCAACATATATTTGGCATACAAATAGTTCACCATCATAGGATTTAGTGAAAAGAGTTGGATCGAGTGAACCGGGTTTGAAGCCATTCTTCATGAAGAATTCCTTCAAAGTGTCATACCACGCCCGAGGGGCTTGCTTGAGGCCATACAGGGCCTTGTTGAGTCTGTAGACTTTTTCGGGATTCTTTGGATCTTCAAAACCTGGGGGCTGAGCAAAATATACTTCTTCCTCAATCTTACCATTGAGGAATGCACTTTTCACATCCATTTGTTGTAAGATAATATTATGATGGTTAGCGTAAGCAAGTAATATGCGAATAGACTCAAGTCTAGCAACAGGTGCAAAAGTTTCATCCAAATCAATTCCTTCAACCTGTGTGTAGCCTTGAGCTACAAGTCGTGCCTTATTCCTCATCACAAGGCCATTTTCGTCTTGCTTGTTGCGGTAGATCCACTTTGTGCCAATGATGTTGTGCTTGCGAGGATCTAGATGTTTGACTAGTTCCCAGACATTGATGTGCTCAAACTGATGTAATTCTTCTTGCATAGCCTGAATCCACTCAGGCTCCAGAAATGCTTTATCTACCTTAGTGGGCTCTACGATAGAGACAAAAGCAAAGTGCCCACAAAATTTAGATAAATGTGAAGATTTTGAGCGAGTGAGAGGACCTGGTGCTTCAATGTCATCAATGATCTTCTCAATTTGCACTTCATTAGCGATGGGAGGATGAGTGGGTTTTCTTCAAGGAATTTGATCAGCATTCCCTTCAGGAGCATTTTCTTTAGCACCATTTTCTTCAGGTGTGTCAGCTCGGCAATCATCACGATCAGGAATGAATTCTTTAGCAGATTCTTTGGTAGGAATGACATCCTCAGTAGCTTGAACTTGATAGAATCTTCAGGTGCTGGCTCATCTATCACAGAAGGTAGGTGCTCTCTTTACGAGCCATTAGTTTCATCGAACCGCACATCTACAGTATCAACAACTTTGTGAAGAACGTTGTTGAAGACTCTATAGGTGTGTGAGTCCTTTCCATAACCAAGCATAAAACCTTCATGTGCTTTCGGTGAGAATTTGGAAGTGTGATGAGGATCTCTAATCCAACATTTTGCACCGAAGACTTTGAAATAACTCACATTTGGCTTTTTGTCAGTGAGGAGTTCATAAGCAGTTTTCTTGAAGAATTTGTGAAGATATACCCTGTTGATGATGTGGCACGCAGTATCAATTGCCTCAATCCAGAAGCGACGAGGCGTCTTGTATTCATCAGGCATAGTGCAAGGTATTTCAGCGAGGGTTCTGTTCTTGCACTCCACGACGCCATTCTGCTGAGGAGTATAAGGAGCAGATAACTCATGAGTAATACCGAGTTCATCAAGATAGTCATCAAGACCGGAATTCTTGAATTCAGTTCCATTGTCAGTTCCGATGTGCTTGATCTTCACACCAAAGTTGGTTGAAGCCCTCGAGGAAAATCATTTGAAGATTTCCTGCACTTCATGTTTGTAAGTGACAATGTGTACCCATGTGTAACGAGAATAGTCATCAACAATAACAAAGCCATATAGAGATGCATCATTTGAAACAGTGGAATAATGATTAGGACCAAAAAGATCCATGTGAAGCAATTCAAATGGTTGAGTGGTGGTCATGATAGTCTTCGCTGGATGCTTGGCCTTTGTCATCTTTCCAGCTTCACAAGCTCCGCATAAGTGATCCTTGAGGAATTTGACATTCTCAATGCCAATGACGTGCTTCTTCTTCGCAAGCATGTTCAGATTCCTCACGCCAGCATGACCAAGTCGTCGATGCCATAGCCAGCCTTCTGAAGCTTTTGCCAGTAAGCACACGGCTGGTTGTGGTCCTGTAGAGAAATCAACAATATACATATCTCCTCTCCTAAAGCCTTCGAAGACTTTGGAATGGCCAGCTTCCATGATCACAACACAACGATATCTTCCAAAGACAACAACCATATCGAGATCACAAAGCATTGAGACAGACATGAGGTTGTATCCTAAGGACTCGACAAGCATGACTTTGTCCATGTGTCGATCCTTTGAGATCGCAACCTTACCTAGACCCAATACCTGACTTTTGCCTTTGTCAGCGAAGATAATATGCTTCAGATGTGAAGGTGATAAAGGAGCATCCATCAATAGATTCTTGTCACCCGTCATGTGATTTGTACATCCACTATCGAGGACCCACTCGTTTGCTTTGGGCTGATCATCCTGAAGATGAATTAGTGCATCTTACGAACTCATATACTTCATCAGTGAAGAATATGATGTCAAATTCATCAGTTCAATCTCATCAAGCAATAGCACAGATAAACAATGTGAGGACGTGAGAAATGAAAATTCATTTCTTCATGATTAGCCTGCGTCCTTTCAGGCATTTTTCAGGTCTCCAGCAAATTCTTCAGAAGATTTAAGCACGTCTGGAGACCTAACCCTGCATAAGAGATTAGTTCTTTTTCTTCACCACCCACATCTGAAGGGGTGGCAAAGAATTCATCACTCTGCGAGCACCATATGAGAAAGGTGGCATAGAAGCTAGTCCACTTTGTTTCACATAAGAGGGGTTAGGGTAAGCATATGAATAAGCAGAGAAATTCTTCGAGGACTTATGAACATAATGATTTGAAGAATAATGAGCATATTCATAGCCCTTAGCTCTACCCTGCGAAACAGAAGGGTTAGCACGATGATGATCATATGAGTACTTTGATCCATTTGAGGAATTTGATCCATGTGAAGAATTAGGTCCATATGAAGAATTTGATCTGGGGTTCCTGTTCTTCACAGGTGGTGTCATGAGGACATTCACCTGAAGACTTTCAACATAACTTTTGGGAACCCAGATTTTCTTCATAGGTGAACCGTTCCTGCAGTTAGTGCCAACATATCTAGCAAATACTTCACCATTCTGATTTTTGAACAGTTTATAGTTGGAGTCAAAAGACTCATCAGAAGAATGAGAAGATTCACATGTAAAGCCAGATAGGTTGGATGGATCAACTGGAGGTCCCTTTGCAGCAACCCATGAGGTTTTCGGGTACTGCTCAAGCTTCCAATATGTTCCATCAGCATTGAGTTTTCTTCAAAGGTAATACCCTCTTTCCTAGGGTTTCTGTTGAGGATCTGCTTTTTGAGCACATCACAAAGAATCTGATGCCCTTTGAGGCTTTTGTATATGCATGTTGTGTACAATTCCTTCAGCCCTGCATCATTAGTAATACTAGCAATGTCCTCAGATGAGGAATTAGTGATAGCAGAGACGGGTGAAGAATTTGTAACATTTGAAGCATTTGAACATTTAGGTGAAGAATTAGCAGATTCACGTTCAATGCACTTTAGACATGGGGGGACAAATTCTTCCTGAGTACCGCTGATATGTTGAGCAAGTAATGAATCGCGCTCCTTTTGAAGATCTTCATAACTCACTCTTAGCTTCTCAAGGTCTTGCTTTCTTTGAAGAAATTCATAAGAAAGCTTCTCGTGATCAGATAAGAGAGTTTTATGATGACTTTGAAGGTTATCAAACTTAGACTGAAGTCTCTGGAGATTTTCAGTTAAGTCTTTAGTGCGGTCCATTTCATCACCCAACATATCATCACTTTTGTCAAGCATGTTTTGAAGCTTTTCAATAGCCTTTTGTTGTTTCACAGCAATCTTAGCAAGTTTAGAGTAGCTAGGCTTAAGATTTTCATCAGATTCATCCTCACTGGATTCAGAGGAGGGGTATTTAGTTACCTTGGCACCCTTTGCCATGAAGCAATAGGTGGGAGTGAAGTCATCATTGCCTTCGTCAGCATTGTTGGTGTTGCCATTTTCTTCAGCGTTGAAGATAGACGTGCTGACAAATGCGGTAGCAAGAGCTAGACTTGACACACCAGACTCAGACTCCTTGGATGCCTCCTCTTCCTCATGATCCTCAGATTCAGCCTCAGAATCCATTTCCTTGCCAATGAATGCCAGAGCCTTCTTGGAGCTGCTCTTCTTGTGAGATGAAGACTTTGAGGATTTTGATGACGAAGACTTTGATGATTTCTTCTTCTTCTTGGTGTCATCAGAACTGTAATCCTTGTATTTCTTCTTCTTTAGTTCCTTGTCCCACTGAGGACAATCTTGAATGTAGTGACCAGGCTTCTTGCATTTGTGGCAAAGCCTTTTCTTGTAGTCACTGGATGAGGAATCGTTGCTCCTTGAGGATTTTCCAAAGCGACCACGCCTTGAGAACTTCTGAAATTTCTTCACGAGCAGTGGTAGTTCCTGGCTCAGTTCTTCAGGATCACCAAGGCTGCTGGTAGAGTCCTCTTCTTCAGACTCAGAGACTACCTTGGCCTTCAGAGCACGTGGTTTGCCATAGCTCGGACCATAGAGATCTCTCTTCTCAGCAAGCTGGAACTCATGAGTGTTTAGCCTCTCGAGGATATCAGCGGGATCAAGTGACTTGTAATCAGCACGCTCTTGAATCATCAGTGCCAGAGTGTCAAATGAAGAATCGAGTGATCTCAGCAATTTCTTCACCACCTCATGGTCGGTGATGTCAGTGGCACCGAGCGCTTGAAGCTCATTTGAGATATCAGTGAGGCGATCGAAGGTTTGCTGAAAATTTTCATTGTCGAGTCTTTTGAAGCGGTTGAAGAGATTGCGAAGAACGTCAACATGAGTCACGTTGAGTTGAGACTCCTTCGTTTACTTTGGAGAGCCTATCCCAGATAAGCTTAGCAGTTTCCAAAGCACTCACTCTACCATAATGTCCTTTACTCAGATGGCCACAAATGATATTCTTCGCTTGAGAATCGAGTTGCTTGAATCTCTTCACATCAGCAGCATTCAGGGAAGGTATGACTGAGGGAACACCATTTTCCACAACGTACCAGAGATCGTTGTCAATTGATTCAAGATGCATTTGCATCTTATTCTTCCAGTAGGGGTAGTCCGTGCCATCGAAGGTAGGACACCCAGCGGAGACCTTGATCATACCTGTGGTCGACATAACTAGAACTCCAGGTGGTTAAACCAAAATCACACAGAACAAGGGAGTACCTTGCTCTGATACCAATTGAAAGTGCGTTATATCGACTAGAGGGGGGTGAATAGGCGATTTTTATGAATTCTTCGCTGAGGAATTTGCTGGTGAGGAAATTCCTAAATGAAGAACTACTAGCAGCGGAATAAGTACTCAAAAAGGAACAGAACAGAACACAAGCATAATCATCATGATGAAATGAAGACAAGCAAAGAGTACAGAAAGCGTAAGCACATGATAACTAGGGAAGAAGACGGACAGACTGAAGAAATAGAGATGAGGAAATTGAGAAAGTCTTCAGTCAATGTCTTCAAACAGATATGAACAAGCACACAACAACATACATGAGGAAATGAAAGAGTTGAGGAAATAGAACCAGTAAGCTCGGTGAAGACAATGATTTGGTAGACCAGTTCCAACTGTTGTCTCAGTTGTACATCTGGTTGGAGCGGCTGAGTATTTAAACTCGAGGACACCGAGTCCCGGACACACAGTCCTCACAGTATTCTCCTTGAGCTAAAGTCACACAGACCTCGCCCAATCACTCGTGGTAAGTCTTCAGGTGACTTCTGAACCTTCACAAACTCGGTCACTCGGCAATCCACAATTCCTCTCGGATGCTCTAGACCTTGACGCCTAACCGTTTGGAAGAAGCATAGTCTTCAAAGTAAACAAGCATCGGATCCACGCAGGATCAATCTCTTCAGTGATGCTCAATCACTTGGAGTTTTGTAGGTTTGGGTTTGGGATTTCCTCACTTGATGATTTTCACTCAAAGTCCTCGGAGGATGGGTTGCTCTCAAATAACAAGTGTTAGTTTCTCTCGGAGCAGCCAACCAGCTAGTGGTTGTAGGGGCGACTATTTATAGCCGGGGAGCAGCCCGACATGATAAGACATAAATGCCCTTGTCTGATATGTCCGTTAGGTGGGTAGATATTTTGGGACAGCTAGTGCTTAGCACAGCAACGGTCGGAATTCTTGAGGTTTGAATTCCTCGGGGCTATCATGTTCCTCACTTGGTAGGCAATCCGCACTGGCGAATTCCTAACTCTTCAGTCAGAACAAATTCCTCAGAGACCAGAAGAACTTCGTCTCTGTCATTGAAGAATGTGGCTGAACTGTGCGAGATTTCCAATGGCTTCACTCGAAGGGATTGGTAGGTGTAGGATTTGAGTTGAGCATCACATGGAAATTTCTCCTTAGTATTTCCTCGACCCCCTTTAACAGTACGGTGTTTCCTATGACTCAAGAAAGAGAAAATGAAACTAGAAAACAAAAGTCTTCGCGCTTCATGTTCCTCGAATGAATACCAAGTCCTCAAGGTCACACCAATTTCTTCACTTTCAAAGTCTTCAAAAAGTCTTTAGAAATCCAAAGTCTCCACTCGAAGAACTTCATTTTTAGGGGTCGACTTTCTCTGTAAATATCAAACTCCTCATAGACTTATAGACCTGTGTACACTCACAAACGCATCAGTCCCTTAACCTATAAGTCTTCAATACACCAAAATCACTAAGGGGCACTAGATGCACTTACACAATGTTCTATCTCAAATGAGCTAAACCAATGCTAACCCTAGTTAGGAGGTGGGAGAGGTCTATTTATAGTCTTAGTAAAAATGGGAGGCGAAGTGAAGGGGTACAAGGGCATCAGCCCGTGGCTGCGCGCACATAGGAAGCAGACGTCCGGTCTCTACCGGTCGTCCGGTCGCTCGCGGAGGTCCGGACGTCCGGTAGGATCGGACATCCGCTAATTCGGCTTGGGTACAGGAGTGCCGGACGTCCGGTGGCGAGCGGTCGTCCGATTACCGGTCGTCTGGGGACTTTGGTCTTCCGTAGATTCGGCTCGGGTGTGGAAACACCGGTCGTCCGGTGCGGACCGGTCGTCCGTTTGCTGGGATGTGGCTGGACGTCTGGTCCGGGCCGGTCGTCCGCTCGCTATAGTTTGCGTTGGCTGGGACTTGGGCAGGCAGGACTCCAGGTGTCGGATGTCTGGTGGCCAGCGGTCGTCCAGTGGCTGAAGCATCTTCGGTGTCGCTTCTTCTAGATCTTCACGCCGGGTGTCCTCACCATCTTGGCCAATGAATGTAGAAGTTCCATGGCTTCCTTCTAGGTACCTGAGCACACATAGCATCTCGGACTTAGGCAGTAGCCATGTCTCACATGAAGAAGAGGGAAACTCAAGTAGGAGTGATGTCACCTCGAATTGGATAGCACGAGCCCTTGCTCTTATCATTGGTCCAAGTGGTGTCGTGGGAGATGTAGACACGTCCATCGGGATGATCGTGGGATGCTCCGCATCATCTCCCCCCCTCTGGAAAGATCCGACCTCGGATCAAAAGCTTCATCACCATGGTATGGCGATAGGTCTGTGACACTGAAGATGTCACTCACGTTGTATTTGTCGCGTGGGAGGTCGATCTTGTAGGCGTCGTTGTTGTAGCATGCTAGCACCTTGAAGGGTCCATCGGCTCAAGGTAGAAGTTTGGACTTGCATTCGTTGGGGAAGCGGTCCTTGCAAAGGTGTAGCCACACGAGATCTCCAATGTTGAATATCATGGGTTGCTTGTTGATGTTGAGCTTGGTCGCTAGTTGTTGTACTTGGCGCTCGATGGTGTGCCTTGTATCTTCGTGCATCTTCTTGACGTAGCTTGCTCGTGCACCCGCGTCGAGGTTAGTGCGCTCTTGTAGAGGTAGAGGTAGGATGTCCACTGGGACAACGGGTTGAAGTCGTAGACAACCTCAAAGGGGGACTTGCCGGTAGTCGAGTGTCTTGCATGGTTGTAGGCATACTCGGTGATGGGAAGGCACTCCTCCCACTCCCTGATGTTCCTCTTGATCAACACGCAAACTAGAGTGGAGAGTGTATGGTTCGTCACCTCCGTTTGGCCATCGGTTTGAGGATGGTATGCCGAAGAGAATAGGAGCTTGATTCCGAGCTTGGCGCATAACGTCTTCCAAAAGTAACTCAAGAACTTGACGTCGCGGTCCGAGACAATCGTCTTTGGCACTCCATGGAGTCGTAAGATTTCTCTACAACCATGACCACCGAAAGGTTTCGGTGAAACACAATTTCTTCAATTAAAAATGCAGAAGGTAATGTGCTCTCGGATCACCAACAACTGGCTGGCATGTTTTGGTCTGATTTTAATCAGCGAATGGGCAATTCAAAAGGAATTCGCATGGGTTTTAATTTGGACAACTTAATTGCGCATGCTGATGGCCTTGAGGATTTATCTCGGCCTTTCTCTGATTCCGAGGTTGAATTTGTCATTAAGAACATGCCACCGGATCGTGCTCCTGGTCCCGATGGTTTTTCTGGTCTATTCTTAAAGAAGTGTTGGCCAATCCTAAAGGAGGATTTCATGCAAATTGTGAAAGAGTTCTATGAGGGGAGATGCAATCTGGAGTGTCTTAACACTTCTTTAATTACTCTGATCCCCAAAAAGCTGAGCCCTGAAGTTGTCGGAGACTTTCGGCCCATCTCGTTGACAAACACGTGCTTGAAGTTTTTAACTAAGCTGCTTGCTAACCGCCTTCAGAGAGTGATTCTTAGATGCATCCACCGCAATCAATATGGTTTTCTTCGATGTCGTTCTATTCAAGATTGCTTGGCCTGGTGTTTTGAGTATATACACCAATCCAAAGCATCGAAGCGCCCCATCGTCCTACTTAAGCTGGATTTCACGAAGGCCTTCGACACAATTGAGCATGAACTTATTATGAGAGTTTTACAATGCAAGGGTTTTGACTCCATGTGGACTGGTTGGATCAATAGTATATTGTCTACGGGATCTTCTTCTGTGCTTCTCAATGGTGTGCCGGGCAATCACTTCGTTTGCAGAACGGGCATGCGTCAGGGGGATCCTCTTTTGCCGTTGCTCTTTGTGATTGCGGTTGATTTATTGCAATCTGTAGTCAAAAAGATGTGCTCCAGTAACATCCTCTCTCTGCCAATCCCAACCAGCTCCAGTGATTACTCGATTGTACAATATGCTAACGACACTTTAATTGTTCTGCCTGCGATCGATGATCATCTTATTGCTTTCAAGGAGATGCTTGACACATTTGCGGTGTCAATAGGATTGTGTGTTAACTTTAGCAAGTCCTCTCTCATTCCAATAAACATGACTGATGTGGAAGGTGCTAGGGTGGCTTCTTTGCTTGGATGCGATGTTGGGTCAATGCCATTCACGTATCTAGGATTGCCAATGTGAACTTTTAGGCCTACCATCTATGATCTGCTGCCACTGGTTGATCGTGTTGAGCGACGTTTATATGCTTCCTCATGCTTGCTAAATCAAGGAAGCCAACTACAACTTCTTCAGTCGGTGTTGTGTTCCATTCCAATATACTTCTTGTGTACCTTATCTCTTCCCAAAGGCATTTTGCAGCAGTTAGAGCGAATCATGAGGCAATGTCTGTGGAGAGGTAACTCGGATAACCCACGTCAATCTTTGGCTGCTTGGGATTTAGTCTGTCGCCCGAAGAAATTTGGTGGTTTGGGTGTTCTTAGCTTGGGCTTGCAAAATGAGGCTTTTTTACTAAAGCACCTCTTCAAGTTCTATAATAAAGTGGACGTGCCTTGGGTATCATTAATTTGGGACACTTATTATGCATCGTCACCACCCCAAAGCACCTAGATCTGTGGCTCCTTTTGGTGGCGTGATGTCATGCATTTATATCCTAATTTTTGTAAGCTAGTTGTTCCACAAGTTCATGCTGGCGATGCGGTGCTTTTTTGGCTGGACCGTTGGCAGCTGGGAAATCGTGTTGTCCTTTTACACGAATGCTTCCCGAGGCTTCTTTCCTTTGTAGTTGATGATGCAATCACTGTCAAGGAGTTTATGGAGCGGCCTGATGTCTTGGATCATTTCCATTTGCCTCTGTCATAGGAGGCCTATTCGGAATTCACACGGCTCCAGGCACTGCTGCCTTTGATCAAGCTGGATGGTGAGAGCCATGACATTTAGAAGTGGCCTTCGAAGTCTAGTGTTTTTATGTCAAAGATATACTATGACTCTTGCTTCTCACATCTAGTGGTTGACCCCATCTTCAAATGGATTTGGAAGTGTGCATGCACACTGAAGTTCAAAGTGTTTGGCTGGCTTCTTTTAATGGATTGTTTGAACACTAGGGATATGATGCAACATCGTCATTGGATCATCCAGGATGACACATGTGTGCTATGCAACCTTGCACAACATGAGGATCGGGCTCATCTTTTCTTTGCTTGCAATTTTAGCCAAAGGGTTTGGAACTATCTTGGGATTTCTTTGTCTGTTCAACCGAACCAAAACACATACAAGATGGCTCAAACAGTTAGAAGGGATTTTGGTCTTCACTGCTTCTTGGAATATTTGGACACAAAGGAATGGGAAGATCTTCAGAAATGAGCAACCTTCTTTTAGAGCTTGGAGAAGGAACTTTATCCATGACATTTCTCTTCTGTCTCATAGGATTAGATGTAAGTATAAAGATAGTTTACTGTCTTGGATAGCTAACGTTTCTTAGATCCCTTTCTTGTAAGTATATTTTCTCTTTTCCTGTATTTTTTGTAAACTTGTAACTATTCTATTCTTTTTAGTTATTAATAAAGGACTGTGAGGTTGTTGCCTTGCAGTAAATAGTCAAAAAAAAGATTTCTCTATAAAAGAGATTGGCAATATGTGAAGCATGGTCTATCTTGTTGCAAGGAATGAAATGTGCCATCTTAGAAAATTGGTCCACAACAACGAACACGGAATCCTTTCCATTTTGAGTTCGAGGAAATTCAAGCACAAAATCCATGCTATTGTCTTCCCAAGGTTGATAAGGAATAGGAAGAGGCATGTAAAGACCGTGGGATTGAGCTTTAGACTTAGCTATGCGACATGTAGAGCATCAGTTGGTGAAGCATGAGACGTCGCGGAACATCTTGGGCCAAAAGTAGTTCTTGGAGAGCATGGAGAATGTCTTGTCGCGTCCAAAGTGTCCCATGAGTCCGCCTCCATGAGCCTCTTGCAAAAGAAGCAAACGAAGAGAAGACTCGAGAATGCAAAGTTTGTTAGCTCTCATAAGATAATCATCCTTGATGTAATATCGTTCCCAATATGTATGCGTCAAACACTTTGCATAAGGAGTAGCAAAAGAAGGATCATTTGCATACAAGTCTTTTATGTGCTCAAAGCCAACAACATTCAACTCAAGTTTAGTGACAAGCGTGCAAATGCGAGAAAGGGCATCCGCAACTACATTTTCCTTAAACTTAATGTACTTGATCACATAGGGGAAAGATTCAATAAACTCACTCCATTTGGCATGACACTTGTTCAACTTAGTTTGGCCTTTTAAGTACTTACGTGTTTCATGATCGGTATGTATGACAAACTCATGAGGTCTAAGATAATGTTCCAAAGCATGTAACACACGCACTAAAGCATACAATTCTTTGTCATAGATGGGATAGTTAAGTTGAGCACCGGAGAGTTTTTCACTAAAATAAGCAATGGCTCATTTTTCTTGCATCAAAACTCCGCCAATGTCGGTACCACTTACATCACAATGAACCTCAAAAGTTTTGTCAAAGTTGGGCAAAGCAAGAATCGGAGCATGAGTAAGCAAAGATTTAAGCTCATCAAAAGCGGTAGATTGCAAAGGTCCCCAAACAAAAGGAGCATTCTTTTTGCTCAAAGCATGCAAAGGTGCGGCAATGGTGCTAAAGTCCTTCACAAAGCGACGATAGAAACCCGCAAGGCCAAGAAAACTGTGCACTTGTTGAAAATTGGTGGGTTGGGGCCAAGTTTTAATTGCCTCAATTTTAGATTCATCAACATGAACACCCTTGGAAGAAACAACGAAACCCTAGAAAACAAGCTTGTCAACACCAAATGTGCACTTTTTCATGTTGGCATAAAGACGTTCCTTTCGAAGGGTTTGCAAAATAGCCCTAACATGATTTAGATGCTCTTTCATGGATTTGCTAAAAACAAGAATGTCATCGAAGTAAACCACAACAAACACTCCCATGTAAGGACGAAGCACAAAGTGCATAAGACGCATGAAAGTATCGGGAGCTTCTGATAAACCCATAGGCATAACCAACCACTCGTACAAGCCAAATTTGGTTTTGAAAGCGATTTTCCATTCATCACCCTATTGTATGTGGATTTGATAATAGCAACTTTTAAGATCAATTTTTGAGAAAATGGTGGCACCACTAAGTTCATCAAGCATATCATCTAGGCGAGGAATGGGATGCCTATAACAAATGGTGAAAGAATTAGTGGGTCTACAATTGCGACACATGTGATAACTTCCATCTTGCTTAGGCACAAGTATAATCGGAACGACACAAGGACTTAAACTTTCATGTATATGTCCGTTGTCGATGAGTTGTTGTACTTGCTGTTGGATCTCCTTAGTTTCTTTGGGGTTGACGCGGTATGGAGCCTTGTTAGGTAGAGGTGCTCCGGGGATGAGGTCGATTCGGTGTTCAATGCCTCGTAGTGGAGGTAGTCCCGAAGGTAGCTCATCGGGGAAAACATCTTGGAATTCCTGCAAAAGAGATTTGAACACTAAAGGTAGATCGTGAGAGGTGTTAGTTTTTGGTTCCCCATCCTTGCATATAAGGACAAAGTGCATAACACTTGATGGGTTCTCACACACTTCTCTCATCTCACTTTTGGTGGCAAATAGCACGAGGTTTTTCTCTCTAGACAAAGAGGCGCTCAACGCTGGCTTGTGGCACTCACTTTCTTTCGGGTGGGTCACTCTCTCACTCTTTTCTCGATGGGTGGCTTGCTTGTCGGCTATCACTTGGCTAGGAGACATAGGTCGTAGCACATATTCCTTTCCTTTCATCTTGAACCTATAGTGATTGGTACGCCCGTTGTGGATGACGCCGCGGTCAAATTGCCATGATCGACCAAGAAGGAGGTGGCAAACGGACATCGGGACGACATCACACTCCAAAGTGTCTTCATATGCTCCTATTTTGTAGGAAACCTGGACCGTGTGCTCGACGCGTATAGTGCCAGAATCGCAAAGCCATTGGACTTTGTATGGGTGCGGGTGCTTCATCTTGACCGCTTGGAACATAACTCTTCACTTGCCAAGTTGTGGCAACTACCTCCATCGATGATGACCTTGATGGACCTTCCATTGATGCTGGCCTTTGTGTGGAAGATGTGGCATCTTTGGTCTTTGTCTTGTTGATGTTGAAGAGTTAAGACTTTGGAGACAATGAGAGCAGGGTTCGAATCCTCATCACAAAAGAATTGATCATCTTCATCCTCATTCACGCGCCGGTGCATGGCCATTTGCTCAAGGGCTTCCATTTCCTCTTCACTCATGGAGTCATATGTTCCATCATCATTGAGGATCATGGTGCGCTTGTTGGTGCACTCATAGGATTTGTGGCCTCATCCGCCACAAGTGAAACACTTGAAGGAGCTTGTCTTGACGGTCTCATCGGTTGGAGTAGATGATGAAACACGCGGCTTGAAGGTGCTTGTAGTAGGAAGGGGACGACTTGAGTCGAAGCTCGCTTGTAACTTGACTTGTCGTCGTTGCTTGTAAATGGCTTGGTTGAGGTAGAAGTTTGAGTCGTTGAAGCTTGGATGTTGGAGAAGCCATATGTCTTGGATGAATACTTGGCGTACTTGAAGTCATCTTGCACTTGATGTTCCGCCTTGGTAGCTTGATTCACAAGCTCAATGAGGTTGGAGTAGGGTTGGGAAGTCGGCAATCTTCTTGATGGGATGATTGAGGCCATTGAAGAAACGTGCCATGGTTTGCTCATCATCTCCCATGACATTGGCTCGAATCATGGCTATCTCCATTTCCTTGTAGTATTCTTTAACACTCTTTGTTCCTTGCTTGAGTAGTTGGAGCTTCTTGAAGAGATCGTGGTTGTAGTAGGTGGGCACAAAACATGCTCGCATGACATCCTTCATTGGAGCCCAAGTGGTGATTGGTGGTTCACCTCGTGCTTCTCGGCGCTCAATGACTTGTTCCCACCATATGAGCACATAGTCTTGGAACTCAAATGATGCCATAGCAATCTTCTTCTCTTCCTCATAGTTGTGCAAACGAAAGATTTTGTCGACCTTCAATGCCCATGAGAGGTACTCTTTCGGATCATTGCTTCCATTGAACTTAGGCATTGTGAACTTTAGCTTTCCATAGTGTTGCTCTTCATTGTGTTGTTGTTCAGGGTGATGATGATGCCCTTGACATGGAGGATAATCAACCTCATGTTGCTCTTGGCATGGAGGAACTTCATGATCATCTTGCTCTTCTTGAACTTGAGGTTGAGGTGGAACTTGTCGAGCTTGAGGAACTTTAGGAACTTGATGTTGCACTCGCGGTTGGTAGTTCTGCTCTTGGATTTCTTCTCGAAGTGCTTCCTCTTGATTACGCCTATCGCGGTTGCGGTTGGCGATGGCTCGACTCGATTCTTGAAGGGCACGTTGCGCCTCAAGAGCTTGTGCTTCATGTTGTCGTTGTTGAAGACATTGAGCCTCGGTGTCTTGTTCATCTTGATGTTGACGCGCGCACTCTTCCTCTTTGTGACGTTGACGTTGTCGTTCTTGATCTTGTGCAAAAGCAACTTCATGTGGTTGAGGGCGAAAGACTTGCTCGTCGACTTGATCTTGTGAATGCTTGTCGTGTAGAGGATTGCGAGATGCATGACAGTCTTGACACGTGGCTCGACGAAGAGTGTTCGATGTCGGGGTACATGAGCCGGAGAGGGTTTCGTCGGAGTGTCGACTCGAGCGGCTCCATCTTGAGTATGAAGAAGTAGAGGGATGGTGGTTCACCAACAAGGCGCGGATCTCGTCCATTCTTGCATCATTCTATTGCTTGTGAGTGTCGAGCTTGTTTTCGAAGTAGTCTCTTGTGCGTTGCTCGAAGAGTCGCAGGTCAGTGGCGAGATTGTCGATGTGGTCGCTCATTGCTTGTTGCTCTTGGTGCAACACTCGTTGAGCACCAAAGAGGTGGCTCTTGGTGACGAATGATGACATGTCATTGCCGTTCTCGGTGAGGGGTGGATTGGTAGAAGAACTTGGCCTATACATCATTCCAAACAAAATGTAAGTGGTAGAAGGAGAAGAACTTATACCAAATGTACCTTGACCGATGTTGAAGATGGATGAAGATCACTCAAATGCGGACAATGAAATAGCACAATTGGTACCAATTCTTGTCGGTTCTCACAGCTACACAAGTAAAAGCTTATGGTGGAGCTTGGTTAGGATGGTGGCACAAAATTTGATGAAATTGTAAGTGAGCTTCAATAATGTTGGAAAAGATTCACAAATTTGCAAATGCAACAAGTAGACCAATCAAGAAGTGGTACACGGAAACACACATGCAAATAGATAAGTGGGGTTGTGCAAACCAAAAAATGAGCCAAAATGTGGATACCATGAAAATGCTCTTGTTGCACAACACTAGAGAGACGCTAGCACGATTGCACAATAGGCGGATACGTAACTTGTGCACAACCTACTAGGCAAAAATGCAACGACCTCTATCCCAAGTATGCTATATGTATGGTATTTCGATGATATGATCCAAGATGATCGGATATGACAATCTTAATGTCGTATGATGCTATGGTTCTTGCTTATAAGCTCTTTGCTTATCTTTCCTTCTTTGCTTAAAAGCTTGTTCGGCTCTCTCACTTTTGAGCTCTTTTCTTATGCAAAACTTCATGAACCAAGATAGCAATTGTGTATGCGAGGACAACTTTGTGACAAAAAAGATGATATCAAGCTATATGCACCACTATGAGATGGTATGTATGCTATGGAGTATGATCACTAACGTGCACAAGTCATTTTGCCGGCAATACTCAATGGCTAGTCTCGATGGGTAAGCAACGCAAAAGTAAGGCTATGTGGGTATCAATGCAATTGCAAGGAAATGACAAAGATGTCATCAAAGTTACCATCCTTGGCGATGACGAGTCCTTTGCGAAGATGAGCGGTTGTGATGACGATGTCGAACCGTACCTCTATAGCCGAAACACAATAGGACACGGGAACCACAACTCAAAATCTCAAAGACCAAAACGTGTCAAAGCTTGTCGAAGTGCGAAACGGGTGAGCGGTGGTGGTTACGGAAAATGGTGGGGCATGCAAGTGCGTATGCGGAAGTGACGGAGGAAAGGGGGGAATACCAAAATGGAACAGTTCAGTTTCGTTAGGGTTCAGCGGACGTCCGGTGGAGTGCAGATGTCCGGTACTCAGCGGTCGTCCGGTGCCTGGGTGAAATCTGGCACGGGAAGAACAGCTCGGATTCGTGGTGGATGATGGTGGAGAGGTCAAATTGGATCGATTTTGTGGATGGAAGATGTGGGGAAGGTGGAGAAAAGCTAGATCCACACGTGGCAACACAAATCCATGGATCAAATCCAACAAAACTTCAACACACCAGCAAATGACAAAAAAAATTGGGGGCTAATTTTGGTGGGGATTTTCGGATTTAGGACGAAAAGCAAAAAAAATCAAGCTAGAAAGCACGGGGTAGGGGCTCCAAAAACATGATCAACGTGGCTCATGATACCAAGATGATGTAGGGCGGAACCCTAGGGGCCGATCTTTCACGTTTGGAGAGGATCCCTACAAGGGACACGAAGAACACGAGGAGGGGAACAAAGGAAAAACACGAGACAAACACTCAACCCACAAGAACAAAGTCACACATGCACTAGATCATCGAAACACAAAGAGAGATATGATCCAAATCCAACAAAGAACGATACAAAGGGTAACCGGTTCTTCTCCGAGAGGAGGTCTTGATGATGGTCTTCTCCGGATGGAGGTCTTGAATCCAAGTGGATCTTCTCCGAAGAGGCCGCGGTCTCTCACGAGGAGGAGATCCTAATGGATGAGCAATGCTCTATCTCAAATGAGCTAAACCAATGCTAACCCTAGCTAGGAGGTGGGAGAGGTCTATTTATAGTCTTACTGAAAATGGGGGGCGAAGTGAAGGGGTACAAGGGCATCTGCCCATGGCTGCGCGCACACAGGAAGCGGACGTCCGGTCTCTACCGGCCGTCTGGTCGCTCGCGGAGGTCTGGACGTCCGGTAGGATCGGACATCCGCTAATTCGGCTTGGGTGCAGTAGTGTCGAACGTCCAGTGGCGAGCGGTCATCCGGTCGCCGGTCGTGTGGGACTTCGTTCTTCCGTAGATTCGGCTCGGGTGTGGAAACGCCGGTCATCCGGTGCGGACCGATCGTCCGTTCGCTGGGATGTGGCTGGACGTCCGGTCCGGGCCGGTCATCCGCTCACTGTAGTCTGCGTTGGCTGGGACTTGGGCAGGCAGGACTCCAGGTGCCGGACGTCCGGTGGACAGCGGTCGTCCAGTGGTTGAAGCATCTTTGGCGTCGCTTCTTCTAGATCTTCACGTCGGGTGTCCTCACCGTCTTGGCCAATGAATGTAGCAGTTCCATGGCTTCCTTCTAGGTACCTGAGCACACATAGCATCTCGGACTTAGGCAGTAGCCATGTCTCACATGAAGAAGAGGGAAACTCAAGTAGGAGTGATGTCACCTCGGATTGGATAGCACGAGCCCTTGCTCTTGTCATTGGTCCAAGTGGTGTCGTGGGAGATGTAGACACGTCCATGGGGATGATCGTGGGATGCTTCGCATCATCTCCCCCCCCCCCCCCCCCCCCCGGGGAAAGATACGACCTCGGATCAAAAGCTTCATCACCATGGTACGACGATAGGTCCGTGACATTAAAGATGTCGCTCACGCTGTACTTGTCGTGTGGGAGATCGATCTTGTAGGTGTTGTTGTTGTAGCGTGCTAGCACCTTGAAGGGTCCATCGGCTCGAGGTAGAAGTTTGGACTTGCGTTCGTTGGGGAAGCGGTCCTTGCGAAGGTGTAGCCACACGAGATCTCCAATGTTGAATATCATGGGTTGCTTGTTGATGTTGAGCTTGGTCGCTAGTCGTTGTACTTGGCGCTCGATGGTGTGCCTTGTATCTTCGTGCATCTTCTTGAGGTAGCTTTCTCGTGCACCCGCATTGAGGTTGGTGCGCTCTTGTAGAGGTAGAGGTAGGATGTCCAATTGGGACAACGGGTTGAAGCCGTAGACAACCTCGAAGGGGTACTTGCCGGTAGTCGAGTGTCTTGCATGGTTGTAGGCGTACTCGGTGATGGGAAGGCACTCCTCCCACTCCTTGATGTTCCTCTTGATCAACACGCGAAGTAGAGTGGAGAGTGTATGGTTCGTCACCTCTGTTTGGCGTCGGTTTGAGGATAGTATGCCAAAGAGAATAGGAGCTTGATTCTGAGCTTGGCGCATAACGTCTTCCAAAAGTAACTCAATAACTTGACGTCGCGGTCCGAGACAATCGTCTTTGGCACTCCATGGAGTCGCAAGATTTCTCTTCAAAAGAGAATGGCAATATGTGATGCATCGTCTATCTTGTTGCAAGGAATGAAATGTGCCATCTTAGAAAATCGGTCCACAACAACGAACACGGAATCCTTTCCATTTTGAGTTCGAGGCAATCCAAGCACAAAATCCATGCTAATGTATTCCCAAGGTTGATAAGGAATAGGAAGAGGCATGTAATGACCGTGGGATTGAGCTTTAGACTTAGCTTTGCGACATGTAGAGCATCGGTTGGTGAAGCGTGAGACGTCGCGGAACATCTTGGGCCAAAAGTAGTTCTTGGAGAGCGTGGTAAATGTCTTGTCGCGTCCAAAGTGTCCCATGAGTCCGCCTCCATGAGCCTCTTGTAAAAGGAGCAAACGAAGAGAAGACTCGGGAATGCAAAGTTTCTTAGCTCTCATAAGATAATCATCCTTGATGTAATATCGTTCCCAAGATGTATGCGTCAAACACTTTGCATAAGGAGTAGCAAAAGAAGGATCATTTGCATACAAGTCTTTTATGTGCTCAAAGCCAACAACATTCAACTCAAGTTTAGTGACAAGCGTGCAAATGCGAGAAAGGGCATCCGCAACTACATTTTCCTTACCCTTAATGTACTTGATCACATAGGGGAAAGATTCAATAAACTCACTCCAGTTGGCATGACGCTTGTTCAACTTAGTTTGGCCTTTTAAGTACTTAAGAGCTTCATGATCGGTATGTATGACAAACTCATGAGGTCTAAGATAATGTTCCCAAGCATGTAACACACGCACTAAAGCATACAATTATTTGTCATAGATGGGATAGTTAAGTTGAGCACCGGAGAGTTTTCCACTAAAATAAGCAATGGCTCGTTTTTCTTGCATCAAAACTCCGCCAATGTCGGTACCACTTGCATCACAATGAACCTCAAAAGTTTTGTCAAAGTTGGGCAAAGCAAGAATCGGAGCATGAGTAAGCAAAGATTTAAGCTCATCAAAAGTGGTAGATTGCAAAGGCCCCCAAACAAAAGGAGCATTCTTTTTGCTCAAAGCATGCAAAGGTGTGGCAATGGTGCTAAAGTCCTTCACAAAGCGACGATAGAAACCCGCAAGGCCAAGAAAACTGTGCACTTGTTGCAAATTGGTGGGTTGGGGCCAAGTTTTAATTGCCTCAATTTTAGATTCATCAACATGAACACCCTTGGAAGAAACAACGAAACCCAAGAAAACAAGCTTGTCAACACCAAATGTGCACTTTTTCATGTTGGAATAAAGACATTCCTTTCGAAGGGTTTGCAAAACAACCCTAACATGATTTAGATGCTCTTTCATGGATTTGCTAAAAACAAGAATGTCATCGAAGTAAATCACAACAAACACTCCAATGTAAGGACGAAGCACAAAATGCATAAGATGCATGAAAGTACCGGGAGCTTCCGATAAACCCATAGGCATAACCAACCACTCGTACAAGCCAAATTTGGTTTTGAAAGCGGTTTTCCATTCATCACCCTCTTGTATGTGGATTTGATAATACCCACTTTTAAGATCAATTTTTGAGAAAATGGTGGCACCACTAAGTTCATCAAGCATATCATCTAGGCGTGGAATGGGATGCCTATAATGAACGGTGATAGAATTAATGGGTCTACAATTGGAACACATGCGATAACTTCCATCTTGCTTAGGCACAAGTATAACCAAAATGGCACAAGGACTTAAACTTTCATGTACATGTCCGTTGTCGATGAGTTGTTGTAGTTGCCGTTAGATCTCCTTAGTTTCTTCAGGGTTGACGCGGTATGGAGCCTTGTTAGGTAGAGGTGCTCCGGGGTGAGGTCGCTACGATGTTCAATGCCTCGTAGTGGAGGTAGTCCTGGAGGTAGCTCATTGGGGCAAACATCTTGGAATTCCTTCAAAAGAGATTTGAACACTAAAGGTAGATCATGAGAGGTGTTAGTTTTTGGTTCCCCATCCTTGCATACAAGGACAAAGTGCATAACACTCGATGGGTTCTCACACACTTCTCTTATCTCACTTTTGGTGGCAAATAGCACGAGGTTTTTCTCTCTAGACGAAGAGGCGCTCAACTTTGGCTTGTGGCACTCACTTTCTTTTGGGTGGGTCACTCTCTCACTCTTTTCTCGATGGGTGGCTTACTTGTCGGCTATCACTTGGCTAGGAGACGTCGTAGCACATATTCCTTTCCTTTCATCTTGAAGCTATAGTGATTGGTACACCCTCTGTGGATGACGCCACAGTCAAATTGCCATGGTCGACCAAGAAGGAGGTGGCAAACGAACATCGGGACGACATCACACTCCAAAGTGTCTTCGTATGCTCCTATTTTGAAGGAAACTTGGACTGTGTGCTCGACGCGTATAGTGCCGGAATCGCTAAGCCATTTGACTTTGTATGGGTGCGGGTGCTTCATCTTGACCAATTGTAGCTTGGAACATAGCTCTTCACTTGCCAAGTTGTGGCAACTACCTCCATCGATGATGACCTTGATGGACCTTCCATTGATGTCGGCCTTTGTATGGAAGATGTGGCATCTTTGGTCTTCGTCTTTTTGATGTTGAAGAATCAAGACTTTGGAGACAACGAGAGCGGGGTTCGAATCCTCATAACAAAAGATTTGATCATCTTCATCCTCATTCACGCGCCGGTGCATGGCCACTTGCTCAAGGGCTTCCATTCCTCTTCACTCATGGAGTCATATGTTCCATCGTCATTGAGGATCATGGTGCGCTTGTTGGTGCACTCATTGGAATTGTGGCCTTGTCCGCCGCAAGTGAAACACTTGAAGGAGCTTGTCTTGACGGTCTCATCTGTTGGAGTAGATGATGAAGTACGCGGTTGAAGGTGCTTGTAGTAGGAAGGGGACGGCTTGAGGTTGCCGAAGCTCGCTTGCAACTTGACTTATCGTCGTTGCTTGTAGATGGCTTGGTTGAGGTAGAAGTTGGAGTCGTTGAAGCTTGGATGTTGGAGAAGCCGTATGTCTTGGATGAGTACTTGGTGTACTTGAAGTCATCTTGCACTTGATGTTCCGCCTTGGTAGCTTGCTGCACGAGCTCAATGAGGTTGGAGTAGGGTTGGAAGTCGGCAATCTTCTTGATGGGATGATTGAGGCCATTCAAGAAGCATGCCATGGTTTTCTCATCATCTTTCGTGACATTGGCTCGAATCATGGCTATCTCCATTTCCTTGTAGTATTCTTCAACACTCTTTGTTCCTTGCTTGAGTAGTTGGAGCTTCTTGAAGAGATCGCGGTTGTAGTAGGTGGGCACAAAACGTGCTTGCATGACATCCTTCATTTGAGCCCAAGTGGTGATTGGTGGTTCACCTCGTGCTTCTCGGCGCTCAGTGACTTGTTCCCACCATATGAGCACATAGTCTTGGAACTCAAGTGATGCCATAGCAATCTTCTTCTCTTCCTCATAGTTGTGCAAACGAAAGATTTTGTCGGCCTTCAATGCCCATGAGAGGTACTCTTCCGGATCATTGCTTCCATTGAACTTGGGCATTGTGAACTTTAGCTTACCATAGTGTTGCTCTTCATTGTGTTGTTGTCGAGGGTGATGATGACGCCCTTGACATGGAGGATAATCAACCTCATGTTGCTCTTGGCGTGGAGGAAGTTCATGATCATCTTGCTCTTCTTGAACTTGAGGTTGAGGTGGAACTTGTCGAGCTTGAGGAACTTGACGTTGCACTCGCGGTTGGTAGTCCCGCTCTTGGATTTCTTCTCGAAGTGCTTCCTCTTGATTGCGCCTATCGCGGTTGCGGTTGGTGATGGCTCGACTCGATTCTTGAAGGGCACGTTGTGCCTCAAGAGCTTGTGCTTCACGTTGTTGTTGTTGAAGACGTTGAGCCTCAGCGTCTTGTTCATCTTGATGTTGACGCATGCGCTCTTCCTCTTTGTGACGTTGATGTTGTCGTTCTTGAGCTTGTGAAAAAGCAACTTCGTGTTGTTGAGGGCGAAGGACTTGCTCGTCGACTTGCACTTGTGAATGCTTGTCGTGTATAGGATTGCGAGATGCATGACAGTCTTGACGCTCGGCTCGGCGAAGAGTGTTTGATGTCAGGGTACTTGAGCCGGAGAGGGTGTCGTCGGAGTGTCGACTCGAGCAGCTCCGTCTTGAGTATGAAGACTTAGAGGGATCGCGGTTCACCAACAAGGCGCGGATCTCGTCCATTCTTGCATCATTCTCTTGCTTGTGAGCGTCGAGCTTGTTATCGAAGTAGTCTCTTGTTCGTTGCTCGGAGAGTCGTAGGTCGGTGGCGAGATTGTCGACGCGGTCGCTCATTGCTTGTTGCTCTTGGTGCAGCGCTCGTTGAGCACCAAAGAGGTGGCTCTTGGTGACGAATGATGACATGTCGTCGCCGTTCTCGATGAGGGGTGGATTGGTAGAAGAACTTGGCCTATTCATCATTCCAAACAAAATGTAAGTGGTAGAAGGAGAAGAACTTATACCAAATGTACCTTGACCGATGTTGAAGATGGATCAAGATAACTCAAATGCGGACAATGAAATAGCACAATTGGTACCAATTCTTGTCGGTTCTCACACCTACACAAGTAAAAGCTTATGGTGGAGCTTGGTTAGGATGGTGGCACAAAATTTGATGCAATTGTAAGTGAGCTTCAATAATGTTGGAAAAGATTCACAAATTTGCAAATGCAACAAGTAGACCAAGAAAGGAGTGGTACACGGAAACACACACGCAAATAGATAAGTGGGGTTGTGCAAACCAAAAATGAGCCAAAATGTGGATGCCGCGAAAATGCTCTTGTTGCACAACACTAGAGAGACGGTAGGACGATTGCACAATAGGCGGATACGTAACTTGTGCACAACCTACTAGGCAAAAATGCAACGACCTCTATCCCAAGTATGCTATATGTATGGTATTTCAGTGATATGATCCAGGATGATCGGATATGACAATCTTAATGTCGTATGATGCTATGGTTCTTGCTTATAAGCTCTTTGCTTATCTTTCCTTCTTTGCTTAAATACTTGTTTGGCTCTTTCACTTTTGAGCTCTTTTCTTATGGAAAACTTCACGAACCAAGATAGCAATTGTGTATGCGAGGACAATTTTGTGACACAAAATGTGATATCAAGCTATATGCACCACTATGAGATGGTATGTACGCTATGAGTATGATCACTAATGTGCACAAGTCACGTTGCCGACAATACTGAATGGCTAGTCTCGATGGGTCAGCAACGCAAAAGTAAGGCTAGGTGGGTATCAATGCAATTGCAAGGAAATGACAAAGATGTCGTCGAAGTTACTGTCCTTGGTGATGATGAGTCCTTTTCAAGGATGAGCGGTGGTGATGACAATGTCGAACCGTACCTATATAGCTGAAACACAATAGGACAGGGAACCACAACTCAAAATCTCAAAGACTAAAACGTGTCAAAGCTTGTCGAAGTGCGAAACGGGTGAACGGTGGTGGTTATGGAAAGCGGTGGGGGGGAGGGTGCAAGTGCGTATGCGGAAGTGATGGAGGAAAGGGGGGAACACCAAATTGAAATGGTTCAGTTTCGTCAGGGTTCAGCGGACGTCCGGTGGAGTGTGGATGTCCGGTCGCCGGATATCCGGTACTCAGCGGTCTTCCGGTACCTGGGCGAATTCTGGCATGGGAAGAACATCTCGGATTCGTGGTGGATGATGGTGGAGAGGTCAAATTGGATTGATTTTGTGGATGGAAAAGGTGGGGAAGGTGGAGAAAAGCTAGATCCACACATGGCAAACAAATCCATGGATCAAATCCAACAAAACTTCAACACAACAACAAATCACAAAAAAATTGGGGGGCTAATTTTGGTGGGGATTTTTGGATTTAGGACGAAAAAACAATAAAATCAAGCTAGAAAGCACGGGGTAGGGGCTCCAAAAACGTGATCAACGTGGCTCATGATACCAAGATGATGTAGGGCGGAACCCTAGGGGCTGATCTTTCACGTTCGGAGAGGATCCCTATGAGGGACACGAAGAACACGAGGAGGGGAACAAAGGAAAAACATGAGAGAAACACTCAACCCACAAGAACAAAGTCACACATGTGCTAGATCATCGAAACACAAAGAGATACACGATCCAAATACAACAAAGGACGATACAAAGGGTAACCGGTTCTTCTCTGAGAGGAGGTCTTGATGATGGAATTCTCCGGATGGAGGTCTTGAATCCAAGTGGATCTTCTCCGAAGAGGCCGCGGTCTCTCACGAGGAGGAGATCCTAATGGATGAGTAATGCTCTATCTCAAATGAGCTAAACCAATGCTAACCCTAGCTAGGAGGTGGGAGAGGTCTATTTATAGTCTTAGTGCAAATGGGGGGCGAAGTGAAGGGGTACAAGGGCATCATCCAGTGGCTGCGCACACACAGGAAGCGGACGTCTGGTCTCTACCAGTCGTTCGGTCGCTCGCGGAGGTCCGAACGTCCAGTAGGATCGGACATCCGCTAATTGGGCTCGGGTGCAGGAGTGCCGGACGTCCGGTGGCGAGCGGTCGTCTGGTCGTCGGTCGTCTGGGGACTTTGGTCTTCCATAGATTCAGCTCAGGTGTGGAAACGTCGGTCGTCCGGTGCGGACCGGTTGTCCGTTCGCTGGGATGTGGCCGGACGTCCGGTCTGGGCCGGTTGTCCGCTCGCTGTAGTCTGCGTTGGCTGGGACTTGGGCAGGTAGGACTCCAGGTGCCGGACGTCCGGTGGCTGAAGCATCTTTGACGTTGCTTCTTCTAGATCTTCACGTCGGGTGTCCTCACCGTCTTGGCCAATGAATGTAGTAGTTCCATGGCTTCCTTCTAGGTACCTGAGCACACATAGCATCTCGGACTTAGGCAGTAGCCATGTCTCACATGAAGAAGAGGGAAACTCAAGTAGGAGCGATGTTACCTCGGATTGGATAGCACGAGCCCTTGCTCTTGTCATTGGTCCAAGTGGTGTCGTGGGAGATGTAGACACGTCCATGGGGATGATCGTGGGATGCTCCGCATCAGCGGTACTACTGCAGGAGCGGTACTACCGCCTGCCCATGCGGTACTACCGCGCGACCACGGATGAAAAAAATAAGTACCGCGCCTACAACCGCTGGAGCTAGCTATGAGAAAAAGTCAGCACGGTACTACCGCTCGCAGGGAGAAGTACTACCGCGTGAGGGCAGATGTAAAAAATTACATCCGCGCCTACTACCGCGCGCAACAGCAGCAGGACACGAGGCAGCGGTATTACTGCTCACCAGGAGCGGTACTACCACGTAGGCCGCAGAAGTAAAAAATTACTTCTGCACCTACTTCCATGCGCGCCAGCATTCTGGGCTAGAGGTAGCAGTACTACCGCTTACCAGGAGCGGTACTACCGCTGGCCCCTGCGGTACTACCGCTCCCTTGAGTAGTACTACCGCACACCACAAAGGCTTTAGCACTTGGATGCCTTCAAAACGCAGCTAAAGACAACAGATGAATCCAATAAAAACAGAACTGCCATACCTTCTGCAAATGAGCTCCGAATTGAGCAAACTTAAGCTTGTTGGATACAAGATAATGAGTAGCATCAAAACACCAGCTGATTATAGTAAGAAGACGCAGGGGAGGTATGCCTAACAAAAAGAGGAGAGAAACCTCCAATAGAGAAGAACCGACAGAACCTCCAACATCAAAAATATCATAGAAGATGCATGTGAACTCCGTTTTCGATGAACTCGAGATTTTCATCAAGATGACCATAAGCTCCAAATCTCACAAAGAGAACCAAACAAGAACCAAGAAATATGATGCAAGGATGCAATGGTTTGAGCTCTCTATGAATGATACGATCAAGCTACTCATCGAGAGCCCCCCTTGATAGTATGCCAATTGATCCTAAAACCCAGTCTCTCAACAACCACCATGAGACCGGTAAAATAGAAAACCTATCAAGGGCAAACCTTTGCCTTGCACATGGTCCACTTGAGCTAGATGATGACGATCTTGACTCCCTCAAGATGGACCACCTTTCTTGATTGCGTTGGGTCGATGAAGACTAGATGATATATAGCTACCCCATACTCCACTATGGGTGAGCCACTCTTCTGCACATCTTCACAAGTCCATTGTCACCACAATGGACGACAAGCTTCAAGCATTTTATCTCTTCGTGATGCTCCACTTAAACTTGCACACCGCAACCTAACCCCACAAAGAACTCTCACAAATACCATGGGTTAGTACACAAAGCGTAATGGACAATGCTTACCATGCCATGGGATCACTTGATCCCTCTCGGTACATCTTCTATGCTTTGTGAGTTGATCAACTTGATTCACTCTTGACCCAGTCTTGATCAGCCTTGAAACTTTCCAACTCTATTCATTTGGATGATGTCTTGAAGGTAAACATGAATGATCACATAATCTTCTTCTTCAAGACATGCTTGCAATAAGCTCAACACTCACATGACCAATCTTTGGATAATTCCTTAATAGCACCTGGGTCAACTCATAAACTCCTTGAAACCAACACATGGACTTCAAGAAGAGCCTATGGAAAAATCCTTCAAATATAACTCAATGCAATCATTAGTCCATAAAGAGTGTCATCAATTACCAAAACCACACATGGGGGCACCACATGTCCTTTCAAAAGTGAAGGTGCACCGACAAGCATAAGAGACATGAAGAAGTGGGGTGTCGGTAGAGCACTGGAGCATGGAAATGCCAGAAAGATAGAGGGAGAGGAGGGGCTGGCCGGCTTGGGAAGGCACATGAAGACCAGATTTGGCCACAACGATGGGGAAGGAGCACGCTAGAGAGATAGAAAGAAAGAGAAGAAGGAGCCAATGCCTAGGAATGTGTGTATAAGGTTGTTCAGTGGGGATAGAGATAACGAGGGGGCACATAGTGGTGCTTGGGCCCACAAGGCAGGCATGTCCTGGCGGGCAAACGATCTGGCGCTCAACCGGTTGACCGAATCTAAATCTTTCCATTTTGTAAAGTAGATGGTTCCTTTTGTTTGTGGAGAAATATATCATTTTTCTTTTTTGAATTTCTAACTAGTGTTGTGGTCGAGGGCTTGCTGCTTGGCTGCGTCGCGTGTCCCCCATCGCCCTTGCGACAACTCAGAGCAGAGCCACACTACAAGAAATATGTCAACTTGTGACCCTCACTATTGGTCACTGAAAGGTCATAGTTTTTCATTTGCGACCTTTTTGTGACCTAAAACAGAAGGTCAAAAGCTGGCGGTCGTAAACTGAAATTAGTGACCTTCTTTGTGATATGTAAAAGGTCGTTGGTTCCACGACCAAATTTTTGGTCACTAGCAACCTCCCCAGGCCACGTAGGCATCCAGCATGGCAAGCTGATGTGGCACAAGAATCAGCCCGGTTCGATTCGGCATTTTACATGGGCCGAGCCCAACAATTCGGCCTTTTTAATGTTTTTTTTCCTGTTATTTTTTGCTAGCTACATGGGCCTAGCCCAGCAATTCGGTGTTTTTTTCTTGGCCATTGCCTTTTATAGTACAATTTTTTTTCACCCTCAACCCTTTTATAGTCCATTTCTATTTTGGGCCTCGGCCTTTTTACATTCCATCTACTTTTTGGGCCTTGGCCTTTTCGTTTGTCACACTAGTCATCTTTCTATTTCTCACACTTTCACAATAAACAAATGAAAAATATTTCAAATGGCAAGAGAACATATGAAACTGTAAAATGATAGCCAATATTAGCACCAAATATGCTGACTACAGTACAAATATGAAATTACAGTATTTACAATAGTGTTCATACAACCAGATATGCTGGCTACTGTACAACATAACTAGCACTACATTATTACTCGCTACTCTTTACTTTGTCGGGCTTCAAGCTTCTTCAAATTTCTTCAGCCCAGAGCTCCTGTAAAGAGAGGTAACAGCACACTTTTAGAGCTAGATCAAGGCACAAAATGTTTATTTGGTTGGGTCATGCTGCAACAGTCACATAGAAGCATAATTATAAGCACAAATACACCAATCATCTCAGTTCAAGCAAATCATCTATAGTAGCGAAGCATGAAAAAGGAAGCAGCACATGGCAGGAATGTTTACAACAGCTCAGTTGATGACTTCAAATAGGAATAATGTATACAAGTATAATACAAAAATATGAGAAACTATCATAGTACAGAAATGGTATCACAGATATACTCCCTCTGTCCCATAATATAAGAACGTTTTTGGCACTAGTGTAGTGTCAAAAACGTTCTTATATTATGGGACGGAGGGAGTATATAGCTAACTCAATGACAGATTGAAATGTTTTACTCAATGTATGGAACTCAAAGAACTTTTCTGGTTAGTCACCAGCATCGTGCATTTTAACTTCAATAACTACAGAAATTAGATAGTATATGAAGGCAATATTCTAAAGATATATCTCTCTCAAACATATAGAGTAAAAATGAAGCAAATGCAGCCGCTCTTGCTGATATATCTCACTAGACATGGTCTTGCTAACTTACTATGTTAACACAGACTAATCCGAGTGAAGCAGCTAATTCTAGTTTGTCCACAGACCACACAACGAATGAATGCATCAAGGTTTGAAGACAGTACTACGTACATCCTACAACACCGAATCAGCACAACAAAACCAAAGACCATGCAACCAATGAGCTGCAGCTACGGCACTGAATTAGGAGCAGCAGAAACCGAGCTTTGCGCCAGATCTAGCTAGCAAGCATAAAGAAAGGGGCGAACATGGAAAGCAAGATACCTTGATCTGGTACAGCTTGAGCCATGCCGACCAGCATCCATTACTTTGTCGGGTGCCTAGCATCCTCAGTGATGGGGATGACATTGGTCCTCTTCTTAACCATGTTGACAAGATCCCTACCACTCCGGTGAGAGAACTCAACGGTATACACCAACCCAGTCTGCAAAGTGACAAGACTTCATTAAGACAACTCACATTAAGCAGCATTCACTTGAATGAAATACACAAAGGAAATAGCGACGAGATCTCACTGGTCCAACAATGTCAGACACATGAGACACGGTTGTTCCAAAGGCAGCTCCGAGGTACAGCACACGTGTTCCAGGAGCCTGAACCAAGAACCACAAAGTCAGCTACTACAACAATGGTTCCAGTCTGAATTACATCCTTGACAAAACAAGGTATTCAAACAATCCAGAATGCAAGTGAATGCACAAAAAGGACTTACGATCCAGATGTTGTCCACACCACCAAGCACAGCAGCAGCCATATACTGCTAGATACCACCCAACTTAATTCTAGGCGTCCATTCTAAAGAATCTGCTATTGAACAATACAGAACAAACAACCGAGTACCTTCAGAACAAAAAAACAGCATTTCGAATAGTATAAACAAGGAGCAGCCATGCCAATAAACTAATAATAAATTCTATGATAGATCAGAGCAACACGAGACTGCAGCACAGGTTAGACAGCAGTTACATCTAATTTAAATAAGACTAGATCTACATCATATTTTAAATCATAAAGTGGCATCCCAAGCTATCTACAGCATATTTTCAATCATAAGGTGGCATCCCAAGCCATCCATTCCTAAGGATCTCATTTGAGAGTCTGACATGGAACAAATCTCAGAAATAGGGGACTACAGCATGCCAAACAACAGAGAATAAACATGCAGATATGAACCAATAATGAATCTGTAATTAATCTCGGAGACAAGGCACTGCATGACGAATTCGGCAACAGCCACATCTGACGAATTCTAGGCATGCACATTAACACAGCATATTATTGAGACAACAAAAAAGTTTGACATGATTATGACTGCTTTACTATCTTATTCACAATTTCAAACTATTTATTAGCTTTCTACTGCAATTTCAAGAACATATCGATAACAACAGAATAGACCGCCATGAACAAATGCTGACCCAATCATACTATTTTAGTTAGAAGAGAGGGATTGTGTGAGGCAATTTAGGCCAAGCAAGCATCCACCCCATTCCACTCCAGTCGGCCTCGCAATGATCTTCGTTGAGGGCAAATCAGTCAGTAATCATAGCAGTAGCAGCACGCTTTGGTTGAACAAGGCCGCGTGGTGAAGCGCCACACCTACTACCACTACTGGCTAATGAAGAAAATCCCCAATGCACTTTGCAAAGCGGGAGGGTCGATCCCCAAGCTATGAGATCGATACTACTAGCATCACCACATCAGCAACAAGTAGGTAATAATGCATCTGCCCTCTGCCTACGCAGCGCACCTACCGGTGTTTCTTCTTGGTTGGTGGTGGGGTGGCGAGGGGATGAGATCTAGCAGCAACGCGCAACTTAACCGTAGCAGAGAGCGACCCTTGGTGCTGTGGGCCGACAGAGATGAGGGAGACGCGATGCCGGTGACCCACTGCGGTGGCTACGGTTAGAACCGCCGCGCCTTCGGCCAGCTCGCTCTCCTCCACCTCCGTCTTCATCTTCAAGGGCATCACCTGACCGCACACACACACGCATCGAACATGGAGGGTCACACATATGCATAACGCCTCGTGAAATCAAAAAATATGCAAACAAAACAAATATGCAAACAGCTATAGCTCAAACTTATATTATATCAAGCAATAGCATTTAGCATATTCCAATATGTACTCAACATATTCCAATAAGACAGAAATGTACACACATGGATTCACAATTAGACTATGCCTCTGTCTCACTCATTTGCAAGAAACGTTCTCTCCCTCTCTCTATTGATGAACATCAACACAATTCTATAGAGTTGTAAACTGATTTTTGAGAGAATAGACAGTCAATTTGTGTGCTGATTGGACCTAGTTTTGAAGAAACAAAAAAGATTGGCAGCATAGGGAGAGGAAGATGGAGATGGGCGTGCTACCTGCTGCTGTGGTGATGCGTCATGGTGGCCTGCTTGAGCTGTCGTTGGGGATGGGGCCGGTGAACTGGTTGCCGTGCAGCCATGCCTGAGCGGGTTGCGGTGAGGAGGCGGCGAGCGCGGCCAGAATCTCCCACCCACCAGCGGTCTTGTTGAGCGGGTTGTTGTTGAGGCAGATCTCCTCGAGGCTGTCGAGGCCGTCGAAGAAGTCCTTCGGGAGGGAGGAGAAGGCGTTGTCATTGAGGTAGGCGTGGCGGAGGGCCGCCATGCCGCGGAAGGAGGGGAGCGGGCCGGAGAGCGCGTTGGTCTGGAGGTTGAGGTCCTGCAGCGCGTCGAGGGAGGAGAAGGTGGGGGCAGGGCGCCAGCGAGGCCGACGCCCTTGAGGTCGAGGATGTTGACCCCGGCCGTCGCGGTCGCAGAAGACGTGGTCGTGGACCGGGAGGACGCGGCTCTTGTGATGGTGCTCCCCTCGCTGGCCACCATGCTGCCCCTCTCGCTCTCCTCCCCCTCCTCAATCGAGAAGAGCAGCATGAGCCGAGGGAGAGATCCAGGAGGGGATGGGGAGGGAGGTGGCGGCGCGATCTGGTAGAAGAGGAGGAGCGGGTGGTGGTGCGCGGGCGCTGGCGACGGGACCGGCTGAATCGGGGGTGGGAGGTAGGTGGCGGCTGTGAGGAGTGCATCTGAATCGGGGGAGAGGAGTGGAGTTAGGGTTTGGGTGCGGCGGCGAGAGAGGGGAGGGGTTTGTGCTGCGGGTGGGGGTGGGGGTATCTCTTATTTATTTATTTTTTCTGTACATAGATGGATGGATGGATGTGGAATGGAGAGATGAATGGATGGATGGATGGGCGCCATGTCATCATCCGTGGGACGAGTTCTGATTGGTTCGCAAATTCAGTGATTTAAAATAGTTTCCAAGTATTGAAAATAGAGGGATTTTGTAAAGCAACTATCAAAAATATTTTCTAGAAGGGCATCACACAATTTTTCACGAGAGTTAGACCACATTTTATGGATAAGGACCACTTTGTATGCATTTCTGATCTTTTTAGCTATTTTAATCATTTTTCAAGTGCCCGAAATGAGTTTTTTTTTGTGAAGGACCTACCATATATTTGTTGCAAAATTGTATCAAATCAATTTTCTAAAATACTAGGACATATTTAATGCATAATTGACCAAATGGTTGGGTGTAAAAAGTTTTGATACACCTCCCATAAAAAAGACAAATTCTCGCCGATTTAGTTGGAAGCGGGTCAAATTTGAACTGTAGCTACCTCGTAGTTTGCTCTTTATTTTTTTCAAAAAATATTTCTAGGTACATAAGTATCTATTTAATTAGAGAAACACCAAAAATTTTTCAAGATTCAACCACTAGCTAGGAACGGTCATTCCCGCCGTTTTGACCGCATTTTGAAACGGGCATAAAAAATTCAAAAAAAAATCAAAAAATTGGAAAACCTTCGCATTGTGTCATTATATGTGGCCAAGTTTCCAGGAAAAATAATAAACTTGTAATAAGGAGATTATCTTAAAAAAGTGTTCTCAGAAACGAGTTATCATGTGTGAAGATTCATGGCTTTCGAGCCAAATGATCAATCTTATGGCCACATTCATGGCATAGTTTATTCAAATGATCTCATATTGTGCAAAAAGGTGCATCTTGGAATTCCAAACAATGTTGCCTAAGGGAGTTTTCATTTTCTTTGCACGGAAAATTCATTTTCCATTTTTTGAGTGCCCAAAATGAGTTTTTTTTGTGAAGGACCTACCATATATTTTGTTGCAAAATTGCACCAAATCATTTTTATAAAATACTAGGACATATTTAATGCACAATTGACAAAATGGTTGGGTTTCAAAAGTTTTGATCCACCTCCGGTGAAAAAGACAAATTCCCGCCGATTCAGTAGAAAGCGGGTCAAATTTGAACTGCAACTGCCTCATAGTTTGCTATTTAAAAAAATCATTTCTAGTTACATAAGTACCTATTTAATCATAAATACATGGTTTGGTGGCGATACGTCGAGGTTTGGACGGTGGTCGAGGGCCCCAACTCGAGAGCGCGTAAACTCGCATGCCCGCCGCATGGTCACCGCGTGACCTTGGCTTTGCCATGTGTTCTGGGCGGCCTAGGCATGTCTAGTGGGTTGGGCACTCCCCAGGTAGGTGCTAGGAAGAAAATCACAACATAAGATTCTCACGAGGAGACCGATCGATGCTCAAACATGAATAAGCAGCCAAGTGTTTGATTAGCGGTACAGAAAATGCACATGGATAATGGGCGTAAGTTTTGGCTGAGAATGATCAGTTACTAAGAAGACCGTCTTCACAAATTTTCAGCTCAAAAGGAGGAGCCTAGGTGGTACTTGCTTTGTAAAGTACCACACTGGAGATAAATACGAATGTTGAAGCTGGGCTCAAAATAATGAATGGATTGAGCTGGCATTTGGTGGAGGATGGTTATTTGGGCATAGGAAAGCACTGTAGAAAATGGATACCATTTGGACATGTCAAAGTGGTACTTCCTTCACAAAGTGTTTTTCTGAACAAAATAGGAAAATGAATATTTTTGAATTATTTATGAACTAGGCAAGGAAGGTTTTTTACATATTTGATGAAGATATGACCCAAAGAATTTATGAGATTTTTTTGGGGATTTTGGGAATGACAGAAATATAGGTTGCTTCACAACTTAGGGCAAAAACTGCCACATGGACATGACACATATGCAAAACTGATGAGGTGGCGCCTAGTCATAGCAATAAGTACTAATGCATTCACGTTCACAACCTCATAACCATTTATATTGGTCGTAATCAGGTAGAAATAAGGTCATGGACCACTCTTGTCTGCTTTATGACCAATTGGTGTAAGGCAATTCAGGGTTTGAGCCCTTCCAAGCGAAATGGCCGTGGATTTACGACCAATTCAGCTAGGGTCACTAAGAGAAGGTCACTAGTTGACATATTTCTTGTAGTGCCATGGGAGGAGGTCTGTAGAGGAAGTGAAGGTGCGCTGGGGAGCGCAAAAGCCACGAAGAAGTGGGGTGTTGGCGGAGGGCTAGAGCGTGGAGCCGTTAGAGAGATAGAGGGAGAGGGTGGGGGTTGGCTTACTAGGGAGGCACATGAACACATGGTTTGACCGCAGCAGCGGCGGAGGAGCACATGGGAGAGATAGAAAGAAAGAGAAGAGGGAGTCAACGCCTCGGAATGCATGGATAAGGTAGTTTGGTAGAGATAGAGATAACGAGGGGGCACAAAGCTGTGCGTGGGCCCCGGGAGGCAGGCAGGTGCTGGCGGGCGAACGATCTGACGCTCAGCCGGTCGGCGATTCTAAATCTTCCCCATTTTCTAAAGTGGATTGTTCCTTTTTGTTTGTGGAGAAATACATTTTTTTGAATTTCTAAACAACGTTGCGGCCGAGGGCTTGCTGCTTGGCTGCGTCACGTGTCCCCCGCGGGCCTTGCGACAACTCAGAGCAGAGCCATGGAAGGAGGTGTCCAGAGGAAGTGAAGGTGTGCCGGGGATCGGAAGAGTCGTGAAGAAGTGGGGTGTCAACGGAGCGCTAGAGAGATAGAAGGAGAGGAGGGGGGGGGGGGACGGGAGAGGCGCAGGAAAACCGGGTTTGACCGCAGCGAAGGCGGAGGAGCATGGGGGAGAGATAGAAAGAAACAAAAGAGGGAGTCAACACCTAGGAATGCGTGGATAAGGTTGTTCGATGGAGATAGAGATATCGAGAGGGGACATAGCGGTGCATGGGCCCCACGAGTCAAAGCGTGTGCTCGCAAGCGACTGATCTGGCGCTCGGCCAGTGGACCGACTTTAAATCTTTCCCATTTTGTACAGTGAACCGTTTCTTTTTGTTTGTGGCGAAATACATAGTAGTAATTTTCTTCCTTCTATTCACAAAAATAAATAAATTTTCTTCCTTAATTCCCATAGGCCCTAATTTGTAACCAGCGATTACTTGCCCATCGTCAATACGTTATTTCAGTCCTACAATGAAAATGGAAAACTGGAAACAACGCATAGAAGGCCACGTCAGACGAGGGGGGCCGTAATTGCAGTGTAAATTCCGAGCGGGCGGTTCTACCAAAAGAGGGACACGCCTGTAGTTCCATCGTTATCCATTTCGTCAGTGGACTGCTAATCCGCGCCTATAAAAGGATAATCCTCCCCACCCCACCCCACCCCACTTCAACTCGAGCAAGCAAGGGGAAGAAAAAGGCCACAGGAACCAGGGGCGGCGACTCGCTTCGTACTGCTCGCCCCCCGCTTCTCCCCTCCCCTCCCCCTACCCCAATCTCTCCGCCGGCGATCGCCGGGGCGCGCGCCGCCTCCGCCGGGAGGCCTCCCCCTCGCCATGGCCCTGCAGGGGAAGAAGCTCATAAACAACCCCGACGGTACTCCCCGCGCCCATTCCCCTCCATTTTCCGCCGATTTCCGTCGGGTTTTGGCCGATTCTAGGGTTTAATCGCCGTCGCCGCCCTCGGCGGGGCCTCGGGCCGGTCCCGCTTTTGCAGATGTGGTGACGGAGTTCATCGAGGGGCTGGTGGAGACCTACCCGGGCCTGCAGTACCTGGACGGGTTCCCTGAGGTGAGAACACTGTTCGCTGGGTAATGGTTCCGATGATGCTTGGGACCGTTCCGTGACGAAATTCTCCTACAATGTGTGCAGATTAAAGTTGTTCTTCGCGCTGATGCTGTGGGCGGTGCCTATGACAAGGTTGCTGTCATCTCAGGTACGTCCCTGTTGGGAACTCGGCTTCGTGAATGCGATGGTTCATTTAGTGCAGATGTTCAGATTTATTTTTATGTTGATTGCTCTCTGTGTAAAGTTATGTTGATTGCTCTTTGTGTAAAATGCAGTATGTATGGTATGACCCAGCTTGGAGATCACAACTTACAACGTTTGTAGGTTTTGCCTCTTTATGCTGGTTACTGACTGAATTTGCCAATGAAGCATGTCATCTCGCATATCTAGTTTTACATGCGTTTCTGAAAATTCTAATGAGTTCAGGATAAGGATGCCTTTCAGTTTTGCAAGTTCTGCAGTAATATGAATGTATGATGGTGGTCATACTCTTGGCTGCTTACAATTACATGTTATCTCAAAATGCGAGGTTCATTGTACGGCACGAGTACAATCTTGGATCTGTGCTTGGTGCTATTGATGTTGGAGGGCACATGACAGTGTATACCTAGATGGACTGCACCCTGTGGCATTTTGATAGAAAAGGCATGCTGCTTGCCCATGTGAAGGTGGTGCATTGTGGTCCCCACCGGGAAGATCCATTATGTTCTTTGTGTTGTTTGCACGCTGTTTTCCTGTCTGCATAGGCTGCTCATCTAAGAGTTGTATTGAACACTCATGTTTCTCGTGAACCCCAAAATTTGTAGCACTCATAGATATCACGATGAACGAAGTAAAAGGCGCTATTACCATATTTACTGACAGTATGTTATCTGCTAGCCTTTATCCTCACCAATTACCACTATATTATCCGAGAGGCGTGTAGGGCATGTGGGGCACTGTGTTGGTCTTTGTGCCTGAAGTATGCCTAGACACTAGAGCTATGTTATTGCAAGGTGCCTGTACATCTTGTAGCAATAGACTTGGAGCCTACATTCATGAGCTTGTAGTCTATTACTTATTACCAGCTCATTCATTTTTAATATAGTTGATATGATTGAACAAAACTAGCCATCTAATTTGATTACAATTGCTGAAGTAAATACACCCAGTTCTCTGAAAAACCTGTACTGACTACTGAGGTTAACATGCAATGAGCTAGTTGTCATCAGTAATGATACATCAGGGTTACATCTTGAATATACTCAGTTTGAATATTGTTTATATGGTTACTGTTTATTTATGAAACTTCTCTGCTGGTTCTACGAAACCTTGAACTGGTTCCTAGGAAATGTAATTGTTGTCTCCGTGTATTTGTCAAAGATTTAGCAAATATGCATCCGAGTCTGCTATTACTCTTGGTAGCTGTAAATATTATATTCTAATGACTGATAGAAAAGTCAACTAGATACTCTTATATAGATTATTGTTCTTCCTGCACAAACAAACATGTTAACTATTTGCTTTTAGCCAGAACTTCAGAAGGTAGATTTTATATTATCGAGACCATAGAATAAAATCTTATTTGTATATACCAATTTTATTCTTAGGTGGTGGAAGTGGCCATGAGCCAGCCCATGCGGGATTTGTTGGGCCAGGAATGTTGACAGCGGCTGTTTCTGGAGATGTTTTTGCTTCTCCACCTGTTGATTCTATTTTAGCTGTATGGTTCTTTCAGTAAATTGTGTCAACCTGCTTTCACTGCTAAGATTACCCTAGCTCACATTTTTTTGTACTGTATGCTTGCATTGTAGGCTATTCGAGCTGTAACGGGCACTATGGGATGCCTTCTGATAATAAAGGTACTCAGTAGTTTCTATTATGAAAGAACAATCATTACTTAATAGGAACAACATAATGCATCCGAAGTTTGCTTTATCTGATGCTTGGGAAGTTGGGATTGATCAATGCCAATTTGATTCTCAGAAAGATTTTCTATCGCTTTTTGCACCTGTTTAATTGTCTGTACAGTGTAGACGAATACGTTTAGCGATGGACAGGGGGCTCATTTAACTTTGAATGCAGATTCCTGAAAATAAACATGGGACAAACTAAATTGCTGGCTGTAGATATGGTTGATTGGATTTTCTTGAAAGGCAATTTTGTTTGTGTAGAGTGTAAAGAGCTAAGAATTTGATTTGGGGATTGACTTTTGAATATTTGTTAGAGTTCTAGGCAATTTTAGTGGTGAAGGTCTGTGGTCTTTCTCCTGCTCAAAGTGCTATGCAAGCTCCTGGAGGAACTGGCTGTGGTGAAAGACTGAGAAGGAATGGAGGGAACACCCTCAATATTTATTTTCCATTTTTAATTATTTTGAGGAAATGTTCTTGGAAAACAAACCTTACAGTCAATCTTCTTATTTATGATGTTGACATCGTTCTCTACTGATTATTGGATGAAGGCTATCATTGACCTATGCTCAAAAGGAAAAACCTAACCACTGCTCACTGGGGCTTATTTGGCTATAGTTGCATGTGTGGTGCTGTTTCCCAAAAAAATTATTTGCAGTGCTTGTTTCTGTTTATGTCATTGTATTTTGTTCTAGTTATACTCCATTCTGTTCTCCAAGGTACACTGCATTCTGTTCTCATGTTCTGTTCTTGGACATTTGCAGAACTACACTGGGGATAGACTTAATTTTGGATTAGCTGCTGAGCAGGCAAAATCTGAAGGCTATAAGATAGAGGTTGATGAGCACACATCTTAAGACCTTTGTATAGCATACCATGTTATCAGCTTCTAATCAGTATTTGTCCACCGATTGCAGATGGTAATTGTTGGAGATGATTGTGCCCTTCCCCCGCCTCGGGGGATAGCTGGTAGAAGAGGTTTAGCAGGAACAATTCTTGTGCATAAGGTACTTCATTGTGGCTATTGCCTTTTCAATTTTTGATTCTTGTTTTATGCATTGTGGTGATTACTGGTGTGTTGCACTTGCTTTATGAAGTGATGCACCTAGGAAAATCCCTTCCAATTGATATACCACTTGTTCATGGAAGCCATTTTTTTATCTGGTTTGACCAGCTTGTATCTTGTCTAAACAAACCAATGGTGCCTTTTTAAGTTAGGTGCTAGCCTGCTAGATGAGGAGATCATAGTAGCAGACACTAACCAGTAATTATTTTGACTGATGTGACACCAGAGATCTATCTTGCAAGAGTTAAAATTTGTCTGATGTGGAACTATCTTTTTTACTGTTTGTACTCAATAGAACTGATACTATGCGGTGAGCAAATTCTGGCATTGTGGTTGTCTATGTGGGGCCAGCATTACGTTCATCGTGGCCAGCAACCTGCAGCATGAGGCTTAGCTTTGCAACCTCTATTTCCTTAATTATCAAGTTTGTCAGTTAGTTTCAAAAGGTTAAGTGCTAAGTAAGATGTGAAATAATCAGGGTTTGTTAGGAAGGATCTGATCCGACTTGTGGACCAATGAGTTATCTGTATAATGGACTAGCGTGTAAGCCTCAGGCTCATCAAAGGAGGTTTCTCCTCCACCATACCCTGTCCCCGCTGACCTCATTAATGCCATGGTGCAGCCACCACCTCATGGCAACATTCTCATGAACTTGGGTTGTGAAAGTGTCCACCTACATTTTGTGGTCATCCTAACTTCAATAAGAAAACCAATGCTTTGTTGTAATTATATTTTGCTGTTCTGTGAAGTCTTCACTTCGTTTGATTCTACAGGTTGCTGGGGCTGCTGCAGATGCTGGTTTATCTCTTGCAGATGTTGCTGCAGAAGCAAAACATGCATCTGAGGCTGTTGGTACAATGGGAGTAGCACTTTCTGTTTGTACGTTGCCTGGGCAAGTGACATCTGATCGTTTAGGTCCTGAGCAAATTGAGCTTGGCCTTGGAATTGTAAGTCTAGACGGTATCAACAACTGTTCTCATATAGGCTATAGCATGGATGCAAATAAGCAATTGATGTACTTGGATTTTGTTATTAGTTTGTGTTTGCTTTCAGTATATCCAAGAGCTGCAAACTTCAATTTTTTCCAAATATAATAAGCAACTAATTTGTTTCCCAGCATGGAGAACCTGGTGCTGCTGTTGTTGAGCTACAGACAGTTGATGTGGTGGTTGAACATGTTCTTAAGCAGATACTATCACAGGTATGGTTCGTGATATGCAATTTATTTATTTCTAACCTCTCTTGTGTTTCTCCTCTTTTCCTTTAGTTGAATGCAAGCACTGAACTATTGTTAGGCATCTATGCAATATTTGTCAGTCATGCTTGAGTACAATGAAACCATGTTTTTTATGCTTCGTTAAATTCAAGTATTCAACACTAAGCTAAGCTTATCTAGCTATAATTTGTTCTGAAATACCGAAAGGTGAAGTTTGCAGAAGGTTATGAAAATAACTAGGGTAGGTCCTCGCTAGTAATAAAGAGGCCATTGCCTGAACGCCAGGGAAAGGAGTGGAACAGGGTTGAAAGTTTGGGTGGGACTCTCCTTCCATGGCATCACTTTACCTTCATTTAAACATTTTACAAGCACTTAAGGTTAATGCTGAAAGGAGAGTAGCCTTCAGTAAGCAAGAAAACTCATGCTGTTCATGTCCTGGTATAAAGTTTATTTTACGTAGATATTGTTTCAGTGCGAGTTTCTGCAAACTAATGTTATTTATATTTACTAGTCTTGGTACTTTTGCTTATTGTGTGGTGGTCTCTCGCCTTTGCAGGAAACTCAGTATCTTCCTATCACAAGAGGGAGCAATGCCGTTCTCTTAATCAACGGGTAACTACAAAACTGAGCACTCTTGTTACTGTAAGAGTTGATTTTTACTATCAGCAAATTACTAGCACAAATACTGAATATAACGAGGATAGTAATATGGGTGTGCAATGTATTTCACCATCTGCAGCTTTCAGTGATTAGAGAACTTAGTACTTACGATGTCAGTTCTGGAAGAATTTCAACTATGCCCATTATCTATTTTGTTATCCATTTCTATTACAATGGAAAATGTCCTCAGGAAACTGACTGGTATGCGACGCTAGAACTGAAGCAGGCCGTGATTTAGCATTTTTAGGAGACTGATAACATCCCTCAGTGGCTTCAGTAAGATTGAATGGGTCATAGGAAATTAGGACCAACTTTCAAACTCAGACAAAGTGTTGTAAGTTTTACCCACGAATCTAGTTTTGGCGTGCTTGTACTGCATCAGTTCAAGCTTGTGCTTATAGGTAAAGTGCTTGTCTTTCTGTATCATGGTGATATACTTGTTCTCCGTTTCCCACATTTTAGAAATATGTATGAGCTTTCCACGCAACTTCATCTTCCATATAAATTACTGCCATAAAATCTACTGTGACAAACTGTGATATCTTTAGAGGTGCATTACTGTATCATCAATTCCTTTATCTGCATTGTTTACATTATGAATCAAGTATGTCATGTTACTTTGTTGTCTAATACCATCTTACAGATTAGGCGCTACTCCTGTCATGGAGCTTATGATTGCAGCAAGAAAAGCAGTCCCTGAGTTACAGTTGGAGTATGGGATTGCTGTTGACAGAGTCTACACTGGCACATTTATGACATCACTTGATATGGCTGGTTAGTTCTTGCATGGATCTCTCTAAGAGAACCTTAATATCTGCTAAAGGCCCTAAAATAATCTGTGGCTAAGTTTTATGAACATCACTCCACTTCAATTACTAATTAGTACGACACATACTAGGATGATCTGCGTGGTTGCTTGAATATGTATCAGCATTAATTTTATTTGACCAATCGCTGGTTAGCTAGCCACTTTACTTTTCTTCTAATGTGTGTAATCTGCATTTTCATCGGATATGCAAGCATTTGACTCGTGGCTAATTCCTTAGCTTATTATGAATGACATATATTAAATACTTTAAATTATGTTTCCATTGCAGGGCTTTCTATAACCATTATGCGCTCAGATGAAAACATTTTGCAGCGACTTGACGCTCCCACTAAAGCTCCAGCTTGGCCTGTTGGTTCTGAAGGTAGTTATCTTACTAGCAGAAAACTAGTTGCATGTCTGCAGCCGTTAGCCACTAATATCTGTATTCTAGGTTGATGTGATGGTTTTTCCAGTTCTGTGCCTTCTGTTACTAGCCTTTTGTTTTTGAGAATACTTCTGTTACTAGCTAACTTGCTAAGTTTGTGGGTTTCAACATTTATAGCAATCTAAGTTTTTAGTGATTTTAGCACAACTAGAATTTCAAACTCTTCTGTACAAGCTTTAATTGGAGGCTGCAGAACCAGGCTAGTTTGGATGCAGAATTAGCAGGATTCCGATGTAGAATCAGGAGTTTTTTTGAACTGAATGTAGAGTGCAAAGTTACCAAGTTTTAAATACATCATTAGTATTAGTTTGTTACAAAAGAAGGTTTTAAGCTCTGATACAACATTTTTGCCGTTCAACCACCAGTTTTCTAATGATGTTTATTGTAGGAAATCGCCCACCAGCAAAATTTCCGGTTCCAGTACCACCATCACCTTCAATGAAGGATGACGAGGTAAAGTAAAATCCTCTTCCCTGAGACTTTCATGCTGGGAGTAGGTTCACCTTCGCTTTTATTTAGAAATATACAACTATACAAGAACCTCATAATGCTGTTGACTGGTTCTGCATGGGTTGTATTTATAAAGGTCTATTCCAGTTATTGTCTAGATACCTTTTTTTTAAAGATACCAGAGGAAAGGTTAGAGAACATGGTGGTAATAAAAAGAACTACTATGAAAACATTTTCTTGTCTGACAGCAAGTTTAGCCAATACTAGTGTGAATTTTTGACCATACTGGAATATGCATGTCAGTTGCCACTCCCAATTTCTTAAGTATGATGGTTAGCTATTGTTCTGCAGATTCTTTCAGAACGCCAGGAACTAAGCAAGCAAGGATGTATGTTGGAGGCTGCTATTGAAGCAGCTGCTAAAGAACTCATTGATCTCAAGGATAACCTAAATGATTGGGACAGTAAAGTCGGTGATGGTGACTGTGGAACTACGGTAGGTCTAGTAGGGTTTATCAACGTAGTGTTTGTCCGATGAGAGCTGTTTTAAGATTCATTAGTAAGTGTTTTTTTTTTCCAGATGTATAGAGGTGCAACAGCTATTCTTGAAGATATGAAAACACGGTAAGTTACAGACAATGCATATTATTGATGTGTGACGCCCCTTACCTAGTATTCATATGTAATTCTTGTGAAGATTCACTGCTTAAGGACATCATGTCTTTCTGCCTGATTGTCCTGTTTTTTCATTCAAACCCTTCTATGTTGGCTGGGTTTTTCGAGTCATGCATACAAGTTGACCTATTTTAAGTGAACATTCCTCTTTGCCAGTTATCATATGAATGATGCAGCTGGAACAGTAAATGAGATTGGCTCAACAATCCGGAAGGTGATGGGTGGAACAAGTGGAATCCTGTAAGTAATCTGTGCTTGTCCACTCCTTGTTACATTATTGGCCAGAATTGAAAACACAAGTAATTATTCTTCTATACTATGCTCCAGGTATGACATACTCTGCAAGGCTGCATATGCAAGCTTAAAACAAAACAAAAATATTACGGCATATGAATGTAAGATATATGTTCATCAATCATTATGATTGAAAGCTTAAGAACTAACATATATTCCATTATGATCGAGACAACTATCAAGAAATGTGCATACTAAACAAAGCATGCTTCTTTTCTGCAGGGGCTGATGCTTTAGAAGCTTCTATTGCTGCTGTTAGCAAATATGGTGGTGCCAGTGCAGGATACCGCACGATGTTGGATGCTCTAATTCCCGCTTCTACAGTTTTGAAACAGGTTACTTCTCAAGCCTTGGTCTTCCTGCATCATTATCTTTAATCTCTATCTTTAATTATGTTAATTATGTGATGTATTCATTGTGCTTGAACAGTCTCTTAAAGCCGGGGATGATCCGGTGACTGCATTTATCGCTTCTGCTGAAGCAGCAGCAGCTGGTGCTGAATCCACTAAACAAATGCAAGCAAAGGTACGATCTTTCACCTGGCCTTTTCTTAAGAAGAAATAAAATCTGTAACTTGCCTGGCCTCCTTCAGCAAAAGCTTTTCTTTGCCTTTTTGAGCTCGTGCAATTGTACCTCCACTAAAATCTCTACTCTTGTGCCTTTTCCCTTTGATTATGTCCGTTCCCGTAGTAATTTGATTCAGTTGCACTTGCAGGCAGGACGGTCATCGTACATTTCTCCAGACCACCTGGTTTCAGTTCCTGACCCAGGAGCAATGGCTGCAGCTGCATGGTACCGAGCCGCAGCGCTTTCGGTGAAGAACAAGCTGCATGCTTCAGAAAGCTAGTAGTAGTGCATGCTATGCATGCCTCCTTCACAGTCCAAAATACTATACTGACGGCGAAATCCTCAGGGGCCTTTGTCAACCCCTCTGATTTGATTTCCGCTTGTGCTTTGCATGGGCCGAGAAATCGAGTTCCGTATTGTTTTGTGCTGAGAGCAGTTCAAAGGATTTGTAGACGTTTACAAAGGTTGAGTGAAACTATGCTTTTGCCTTACTGGTGAAGTGATGATGATGATCTGATTGTTGTCTATTTTTACCTGAACGGCCTGAATCACATCAGTTCTTTCATCTCGACGGTAGTATGTAGTTGCCTTCAAACTTGCATTACAAGACAATAGGAACCAATGTTTGAAACTGTTATCTTTTCGTAGGGTACATCGGAAGGCTGAAATAAATCTAAAAAGAATACGAGCAGTGGTGTTAATTCCAGGACTTAACCTTGGTGGGCTGGGATACCACTGTCCTCCAATCACATATTGGTTCACTACACGGCCATTTTTAGTAAAGCAAAAGTATCACCATTCTCTACAAAAAATCTAAGCAAGCAAATGTATGTAAATAGCCACAACCGATGAAATTAAGTATATATGAATATGCACATAGCCTATTATTGAATTGTTATCCAAACTGGCTGATGAAATTAAGAATATATGAATATGCACATAGCCTATTATTAAATTGTATATATGAATATGCACATAGCCTATTATTGAATTGTTATCTGGACCGGTTAAATGATGTTTGAAATTGATGTCTCTTTCTATTCTTTGAGCTATGTGATTGTAGTTTTAGACGTCCCGTGCAAGCGTGTATTCTTTGGGTGTGTGCGTGAGTGGTCTATCCGTGGTAGCAGGGTGTGCAGAAATATACCGTCTTCAGCTTCTGCAGTTGTAACCTACAGATCTGCACACCTGATCCGCGAGTGTTCCTCATAGGATCTAAGGAGTGATTGGACAATCATTTGAAAGAAACCTGCTAACCTGTTGGCTAGTCTATTGAACATTGCTTATGAACTACCTGTACTAACTAAACTGGAAGTTTGGCACTGATTACGTAATACAATATGCTACCCCGACAATATATTATTGTGCACCTAATTTGTTTTTGAGGGAAATTGTGCACCTAATTAATAAATGCTCCAGGCATGGAACCTCTGGGTTGGCTTAACTAAGAACTTGAAAAAAAATGAACATACTCTATGCATGTAATTAGAAGAAGTTTTAGTAGCAAGTGTACTTAAATTCATAATTAATTTTCTGGGAGGAGCTTTACCGCTCTCTAGTATCTACCAACTAGATGCCACTTTTCTTTTAAAAAATGATGCTACTTTACTGATAAATTATATTTTTTTATTCTTGTTGTAAAAAACATTTTCTTTTTGGTTGTGTGCATCATTTTTTTTTGTGAAACGTTGTGTGCATCATGTTATGCATAGGCTGGACATTTGCTTGTATTGCCTCAATATACCTACTGAATGAAAAAGTCATTTATCAAAAAATATGATTACCCTGTTTCAAGAAATAAATGCAATTATGAGTTGTCAAGGTAAACGAACCTTCGTTGGGATTTCTTTTACGGATGACATTACCATGGCACATATGTGTTTATGTGGTATGTTAGATGGTTCGTAAATTCGACTACATATTCCTCCAATCATTGTGTGCTCAATAAGGGTGGTGTATAATCAATCTTTGAGTAGGTAATATCTCTTTTCATGTATTTTTTCTGCAAAGCATACAATCATCAATAAACTGTAGATACGCAGTACGATCATTGTGCTTGTTCATTTGTTTAACGCTAGTGCTTTCAAGTATTAGCTAAATCATCACCGTAAAGCTTATAATAATCCAAGAAAAGCTTAGCCAAAAGAAAGAGAGGCCGGGAATTAAGCGAGATTCTTGCCTGGAGCTATAGAGTATTGTTCTGCGATAGCTACCGGCAAGGCAAGGATGCTGCCTGCTGATTAGGATTCTGCATATCTAATCTGGATAATGTCTGCTTCTTGCCTGTCACAGCTAGTTAGTGCTTCCTGATTAGCTAACTTGCACTGACTGTGAGCATGCGGACCCGAATACACCTGGCAAAATTAAGGGCGTGCAGGGTTTGGGAGAACGCTCACGTGATTGTTTCCTTGCACCGTAATAAGTGAAGTCTATCTAATCCTAATCCTAATCACCTCCCTTGTCTCTAGCTAGGACATCTTTTCTGTAAATCGTTTTTATGTTATTCTTTATGGATTTACGCCCATCTTAAAATGTAAGATACACTTGACTTTTCAAAATCCCCAATGCATAACTTTTAAAATAAATTTTTGTCTAATGTGCCTAAAATGGTATATGACTTAATAAAATCTTGCAAAAAAAAACCCCAATAATATTAGCGTTCCGTGCTCAATCTATTCATAGTTCGAACACATTGACTGTGCATATAACATATTCTTGTTGCAAGAATAAAATACACTAATATTCTTCTCGCATGCTTAGTCTATTCAAAGTAACACATCGACTGTGCATATATGATTATTGTATTTCTAGATGGAGGTACTATATCCTTATTGGTCTTGAATTTCCTTTCTGGATGGAGTGCCTTATTATGTAGTGCATGCAAATGGTAGACTTCAAAGCACATATGCTCTTGTCCCTCAACGCATGGGTAGTGTTCGTCTCAAAGTTATTGAGTTGGATGAGATATATGGGTGATATAGTGATGAATGCTTGATAGATATATCTTCTCATCGGTGTGTGTGAAATCCATATCAATTGCCTTGTCCCTGGACGTGATGTCTCGAACCAAAGGTCTGAACACCAAGCGTTGCAGTGCTGAAGTATGAGCCCGTGGACTAGCGATGCTCATTTTATAACCCACTTTCTTTATAATTAGACCATTTTCTCCGGGTCAATTAGTAAGGTGAAGGATAATGGAGTTCTAGGACCTACCATCAAATGTAAAAGGTAAGTCAGGCAAGGAGATTCACTCTCTCCTCTTCTATTTGTTGTAGTTGCCACTACCACTGTCTGGGTTTATTGGCCCCCCTCGTATTTCATGCTAAACTTTGATCATATACTAAAATAACAAAATATAAATTATATGATACAAAAAGTATATTGTTGGATTTGTATTTGAAAGAACTATCTCTCATATAATTTTCGTGACATATTGTTTATATTTGATTAGTAAAACTTATGGTCAAACTGCCCATAATAAGAAGGGGCCTAATAAACTCGGACGAAGGTAGTAATATACTTTAGTCTACCATCAGTGAGGCTCTTGCTCAAAGGATTTGGTAAGGCCTATACCATTGCAATATTGCTAAACTTAGCCAACCATACCATGTAGTATCCAGATGAGAACCGTATTATTTTGCCAGTCAATATGTACCAATTAAAGAATTTGAAAGACCTTCTTCACATATTTTGCAATTTGGCTCAAAATAACTACTCGAAGTCAATATGTTCCCAATCGACAGAAGATATAATTCAACTCTTCACTGGTGTTCTGCAATTCCACCTCGGTACTCTGCCTTTCACTTATCTTGGATTGCACATGTATTACTAAATTGTAGGAGTTCTTCATGTCACTCATTAACCCAAAGAAGTCTTTTAAGATGGGTTCATTTCTTTAGCTATGGTGGCAAGCTCCAATTGGTGAATGTAGTTTTGCCTTCTTTGCCCATATTCTTCTTAATCTACCTCAAAGTATATAAGTGGGTAATTGAAGAAGTGGATAAAGTATATCAACTCCAGTGTCACTTGGGCTTAGGAATAGAGTGATATCAACTCCAGTGTCACCAGAGTTGGGAAACGTAGTAGAAAACACAAAATTCGGGCTTACAAGTAAAGCCCAGGATCACTATGAAGACACAAATAGGTTTGATCTAATCTTTACCAATGAATGCAATGGAGATTAGAGGTTGGTGAAGATTGTTGTTGCAGATTACCGCAAATATGATTAAACCACCCAGCCATGGGAATCATTTCTTTCGTTCGTGGATCAAAGGAATGATCCCTCTGCTGCCATCCAAGTGTACGAGGTCACCAAGCCAGCACGGCTTTGCCATACAAAATAAGACCTAGCAGAGAACTAGATGTGTAGGTGGAGCAGCCTTACGGCTTGAGAACTTTCAGAGAGAGAGAGAGAGAGAGAGAGAGAGAGAGAGAGAGAGCAACCTTCAAGCATAGAATTATGTTTGGAGGGCTGCCCCTCCTCAAGTATTTATAGGCACAGGGGAGGAGGCCACCTTGGAGGAGGGGCTCCACCACAAAGGAGTGCGGCGCCCCAACCCTAGCCGCCCCCAAACTTGCTCCTCAAGGCAAGGGGAGGGGGGAGCTGGCCCGTACATGGGTTCTCGGCCCAAGCGTCTGCCCCACTTAGCATAGCCAAGGGAGCATCCCTCTAGTGCCTCCTCAAATATTCTGGAAGGTTTCAGAACATTCCAAAACCTTCCTAGACTTTTTGGTGGCTTCCACGGCACTCCGGGACTTTCCCGGTTTTCTGAAAAAATTGGTTTTCTCTCCGAGGCATTTTCAATCTCCCCAGAACTTTTCTAGTGTGTTTCTCTCATGCACCTAGCACTTTTAGTAGTCAACAAATCGATGACCCTTAAGCGTGTGACCTTGCCAGTTTTGATAATGTGTGGACATGACCCAGAACTCCTTCTGGTCAATAATCAATATCAGGATCTGAGCATCCATGTTGACTCCTACACATGTATGAATAATTATCGAGCGAACCTTTTGTTTCCATACACAATTACATTTATTTTATGACAGTTGACAAAACCAAGGGCAAGACTTTTATTGGCATCCTTGTGAAGCAACAACTTGATCACAATACTAAGTTATCCTCGTTACTAGTTTTGTTCTCTTTTCTTGTCTCTGTATTTCAGCATCCTAGTGATACTATCATGCTATCTATTGCCAGACGATCATGGATACCAAAATACCGAGAGGGCCCTAAGAATATTTCTCCATCATCAGAGGAGCAAATCCCAATCTTGAGCTATGAAGTTCATTGACATACTTTTCCAATGCATCCAAAAGATATCTTTATAATCACCATGTTACGCATAATGTTTGACGAACCCCAAGGTGTAATGTTCGCCATGAAGGTACTTGATACTCTCATGGTCCAAGGAAGTGTGTATATGTTAACACTTGTATGATTACACTAATAACAATGTGTCTTCACAGTATATCATTCAGTTGGGTCTGCTCAACACCATTGTTCTGATAACAATGTGATCTCATTGTCGCCTAGGTTTGGAATGTTCTGCATTGCTTGATCCAAGTGCCAATTCTCTATATCTAGAGCGGCCTTGGTTGCAATTGGGATGTTCCTGCCTTACTGATTGGACATGGGAGTTACATAGACATCGAGCTTAGCCAGCCTGCACCGCAAACGACATTGCTCCTTAGAGACCTTGCCCATGAAAGACATGGCCTTCAATCTACTCATCATGCCTCGGGCTGCACAAATCTTCATCTAGCACCCTAATTTCTCCATCACCTAGCTTCATCTCGTTGTTGTCCGTGGCTTGCGTTTCTTCGGCTTTGAACTCACGTAATCACAGTCCTCAAGACCGTCATCATGGCTTGCTTTGGGCATATCCACTATGTAACACTCCTGGACCGAGGTCGTGTGCCATAGGCGTAATGGCACTACGGCCGATGGTCGGTTCTCCGCAGACACGCCAACCTCCTCTTCCAGGTCTTCCATCTTTCCAGTTCCTCCCTTGAACACTTCACTGTCAGTGAGATCTTCGCGATCAGGTGGATGGTGGATAGGTCAAAAAATTGACCTCTTACTGCTCCTGGGCCTGACAAGACACCAAGCCTTCGAAAACCATCACATCGCGAGAACCCGCGATGCACTCCTGGATGTCAAATATGATGATCTGCCCTGGAGCAAAGTTTTTGATCTGACCGAGGTGGATATTCAAGTTGTCGACAAACGTGTCAGTGCCGAAGACAAACTTTTGCCCGATGCTTAGATCATAGTTGATTTGATCAGAGATCCCATCAGGCCTCTGTGTTCACCATGTCAGACCTGCATGGGACACGACAATCGAAGATGATTGCTCCCTCGGCAGGGCATCCCATGAAGGAAATATGCCCTAGAGGCAATAATAAAGTTGTTATTTTATATTTCCTTATCCATGATAAAGGTTTATTATTCATGCTAGAATTGTATTGATCGGAAACCTAAATACATTTGTGAATACACAAACAAATTGATGAAAATATGCCCTAGAGGCAATAATAAAATGGTTATTATTATATTTCCTAAATCATGATAAAGGTTTATTATTCATGCTAGAATTGTATTGATCGAAAACTTAAATACATGTGTGAATACATAAACAAACTACGTGTCCCTAGTGAGCCTCTACTAGACTAGCTCATTGATCATAGATGGTTAAGGTTTCCTAACCATGGACATCAGTTCTCATTTGATAACGTGATCACATCATTAGGAGAATGATGTGATGGACAAGGCCCATTCGTTAGCTTAGCATAATGATAAAGGAAATATGCCCTAGAGGCAATAATAAAGTTATTATTTATTTCCTTAATTCATGATAATGTTTATTATTCATGCTAGAATTGTATTAACCAGAAACTTAGTACATGTGTGAATACATAGACAAACCATATAGTCCCTAGTATGCCTCTACTTGACTAGCTCGTTAATCAAAGATGGTTATGTTTCCTAACCATAGACATGTGTTGTCATTTGATAAACGGGATCACATCATTAGGAGAATGAAGTGATGGACATGGCCCATCCGTTAGCTTAGCATTATGACCGTGTCAGTTTCATTGCTACTGCTTTCTTCATGACTTATACAAGTTCCTCAGACTATGAGATTATGCAACTCCCGAATACCGGAGGAACACTTTGTGTGCTACCAAATGTCAAAACGTAAATGGGTGATTATAAAGGTGCTCTACATGTGTTTCCGAAGGTGTTTGTTGGGTTGGCATAGATCGAGATTAAGATTTGTCACTCTGTGTTTCAGAGAGGTATCTCTGGGCCCTCTCGGTAATACTCATCACTATAAGCCTTGCAAGCATTGTAATTAATGATTTATTTACGGGATGAAGTATTATGGAACGAGTAAAGAGACTTGCCGGTAACGATATTGAACTAGCTATGATGATACCGACGATCGAATCTCAGGCAAGTAACATACCGATGACAAAGGGAACAACATATGTTGTTATGCGGTTTGACCGATAAAGATCTTCATAGAATATGTAGGAACCAATATGAGCATCTAGGTTGCGCTATTGGTTATTGACCGGAGACGTCTCTCGGTCATGTCTACATAGTTCTCGAACTCGTAGGGTCCGCACGCTTAACGTTCGATGATGATTGGTATTATGAGTTTATGTGATATGATGTACCGAAGATTGTTCGGAGTCCCGGATGATATCACGGACATGACGAGGAGTGTCAAAATCGTCGAGACATAAAGATTGATATATTGGACAGCTATGTTCGGACACCGGAAGTGTTTCGGATAAAATCGGAGTACCGGGGGTTACCGGACCCCCCCGGAAGCTATTGGGCCTCATGGGCCTTAGTGGAGAAGAGAGAGGGCCGACCAGGAGGTGGCGTGTGCCCCCCTTGCCTTAGTCCAAATTGGACAAGGGGAGGGGGCGGCGCCCCCCTCTCCTTCCTTCTCTCCACCTCCTCCTTCCCCCTTCTTGTAGGACCTTGAAGTATGTCTAGAGGGGGGGTGATTAGACTACTTGACCAATTAAAACTTAACATTTTCCCAATTTTAGAGTTTGGCAGATTTTAGCTATCTAGGAACAAGTCAAGCAATCATCACGCAATTCAAGCAAGCATGCAAAGAGTATATAGGCAGCGGAAATTAAAGCATGCAACTTGCAAGAAAGTAAAGGGAAGGGTTTGGAGGATTCAAACACAATTGGAGACACGGATGTTTTTGGCGTGGTTCCGATAGGTGGTGCTATCGTACATCCACGTTGATGGAGACTTCAACCCACGAAGGGTAACGGTTGCGCTAGTCCACGGAGGGCTCCACCCACGAAGGGTCCACGAAGAAGCAACCTTGTCTATCCCACCATGGCCGTCGCCCACGAAGGACTTGCCTCACTAGCGGTAATCTTCACGAAGTAGGCGATCTCCTTGCCCTTACAAACTCCTTGGTTCAACTCCACAATCTTTTCGGAGGCTCCCAAGTGACACCTAGCCAATCTAGGAGACACCACTCTCCAAGAAGTAACAAATGGTGCGTTGATGATGAACTCCTTCTCTTGTGCTTCAAATGATAGTCTCCCCAACACTCAACTCTCTCTCATAGGTTTTGGATCTGGTGGAAAGAAGATTTGAGTGGAAAGAAACTTGGGGAAGGCTAGAGAGCAAGATTCATATGGTAGGAATGGAATATCTTGGCCTCAACACATGAGTAGGTGGTTCTCTCTCAGAAATGGTAAGTTGGAAGTGTAGGTTCATTCTGATGGCTCTCTCCACGAATGAAGAGGAGGTGGAGGGGTATATATAGCCTCCACACAAAATCTAACCGTTATACACAATTTACCAAACTCGGTGGGACCGATTCAACAGACTCGGTCGGACCGATTTAGTAAACCTAGTGACCGTTAGGATTTTTGGTGGGACGGACATGCAACTCGGTAAGACCGATTTGATTAGGGTTAGGGCATAACGTAATCTCAGTAAGACCGATCACTCAAACTCGGTGAGACCAATTTTGGTAATAAGCTTTCCAGAGAGTTGGTCAGGTAAACTCGGTGGGACCGATTTGCTCTTTTCGGTGAGACCGAAATGTTACAAAAGGGAAACAGAGAGTTTACATTGCAATCTCGGTGGGACCAAGATCCCTATCGCTCACTTCGGTTAGACCGAAACGTTATGAAGGGAAACAGAGAGATTACAATCCCATCTCGGTGAGACCAAGATCCCTATCGGTAGGACCGATTTGCCTAGGGTTTGTGGCAGTGGCTATGACATTAGAACTCGGTGGCGCCGGATAGGAAGAATCGGTGTGACCGATTTTGGCTTTAGGTTTAGGTCATTTGTGGATGTGAGAAAGTAGTTGAGGGTTTTGGAGCATATCACCAAGCACGTGAAGCAAGAGGCTCATTAAGCAAGACCTCATCCCTCCTTGATAGTATTGGCTTTTCCTATAGACTCAATGTGATCTTGGATCACTAAAATGTAAAATGAAGAGTCTTGAGCTTTTGAGCTTGAGCCAATCCTTTGTCATTAGTATTTTGAGGGATCCACTTTCATCATCCATGCCATGCCATTCATTGAGCTTTCCTGAAATAATAGTCTTGAAATAGCATTAGCCCAATGAGCTATATGTTGTTATGAATTACCAAAACCACCTAGGGATAGTTGCACTTTCAATCTCCCCCTTTTTGGTAATTGATGACAACATATAGATCAAAGCTTCGACAAATGATAATAAGATTGAAAAGCATCGTCGCTTTGAGAAGTATGTGATAAGCAAGAGCTCCCCCTAAATTTGTGCATAGTTTAAGATTTGCTTTGGACTGCAAATGCACAAGGAATTATGCTCATGGGTCACTCTTCCATGTCACATACATCTTGGTGGAGCGCTCAAAATGATAAAGATTGAATACATGCACTCATCACCAAGCAAAGTGAATGATCACATATGGATAGGTAAGATAATATCATCAAACATGCATAAGTGTAGCTTATGATCAAACACATCATCATCAATGTCTCACAAAAACAGCATAGTATCTCAAGCAATCAAAAGCAAACAAAGTTTAACCACCAAAGCAAGAGAGAACAAAAGCAACACTCTCTCTCTCGAAGCCTATGATCTATACATTTTTCTCCCCCTTTGGCAACAAGTTACCAAAAAGTTCATAGAAAATGCATAGTGCTAGATCGACTCTCAGGCTTGATCTTCAGGTGGTGGTGTCCGGAGAACTCCAAGAACGAAGGCTTCAGTTGAAGTAGAGGGAGCTAGAGGAGTTGGTGCTGGAGCTGGTTGCACTGGAGCTGTAGAAGCTGTAGTTGGTGTGGCTCTGGTGTCTGTCACAAGCACTGCAGCTAACCTCTGAGCTCTAGGCACTCTGGCAAATACATTAGTGGTAGTCTTGCCCTTCCTCTCCTGCATGTCATCCTGTAGCTGCTCCACAACTGACTGAATCTCAGTTACTTTGACATCTAGATCATAGAATTTTTGTTCCATGATTCTTTCCAAGCTCTTCTAATTTTGAGTGAGGGTGTCCAATCCCTTCTCAATCCTCAGTGATGATGCTATCAAGTAACCAAGATGCTCCTGCTTGTTCTTCAGAAAGTACTCAGATGCCTCCTCTTGAGTTGGCATCTTGGCAGCCTTCTCTTTCCTTGCCTTCTCCTTCTTCTCTTGAGCTTGTACTGATGATGGTTCATTCTCATTCATGACAACCTGATTGTCCTCAAAGTTTGGATAGAGAGGAAAATGTTCCTTATCCAATAGATATTTTCCTGTGCCCATCTTTGAGTTAATCAACTCCTGAATCTGAGGGGCATATCCACAACTTCTCTTTTGATCTACTGCAGTCCTCTTAATGGTTTCAACCATAAGGCTCATGACCTTGAATTTCTGTGGCACATCAAACAAATGCAACATGTTGATTGCATGCCCTCTAATCATGTTGTGGTCACCAGACTTAGGCAACAAAGTGTTCCTTAGGATCCAGTTGATTGTGGGCAGCCCTGCCAGAAGAAAGTGGACTGACCCAAACTTATGTGTCTCTATAGCTTTGTCTGGGATCTCCTTGTACATGTGTGCCATGGAATTGTGGTCCATCTTCTTCTTGGCATAGACATCCAAGTCATCTTCACTCTCCTTTGGGGCATTGATCAATTTTGCCCATTCCTCAACAGTGGACTGGTACCTTGTACCTTCAGACATCCAAACTATCCTCCCATCTAGATAGAAGTGTGCTGTGGAGTAGAATTGCATAATGAGTTCATCATTCTAGTTGGTGAGCTTTTGCCCAACAAAATCCGCAACTCCACAAGCAACAAAATTGTCTTGCACTCCAGGATAGTGTTCTTCATTTTCTTTCATGTAGGTCTAGTCGACCCACCTCATATCACACACTATGGGCTTCTTGTCCAACAAAATTGTCTCATAGAAGTCCTGCTGTTCCTTTGTGTGGAACCTGTAGTCAACAGCATTCCTTCTCCTTGTGGCATATGGATCTGTCATCCTCCATAGCCTCAACCCTGAGTCTCTTCTGATGTTCATGTCCTCAGCCATAGGATGGGCATCATTATGGTCTGGTATCTTGGGCTTGAGCTTCCTTAGGACTTGTCCTTCTTCATCTTCCTCATCAGCAACTTCAGGCACTGGGGCCTTGTTCTTCTCAGCAGCTGGAATATCCTGGTATTCCTCTTTGGTGCAAGCTTGGCCTTGGGGGCAGCTTTGGGTGCTTCCTTGGGCTTTGATGTTGCAGCCCCTGACTTAATAGCATCACCCATAAGCTTTTGTGGCTTGGGTGCTGGTGCAGCAACCTCTTCTTCCTCTTCAGAGTCTCTCCTCATTGAGGGATTTCCAAGAACCTGGGCAGTAGTGGTTCTGGCTCTCTTCTTCTTCTTATCCTGAGCAACAGCTTCATCTTCTGATTCAATGGTAAGCTTCATGGTTTCTCCAGTGGGAACTTTCTTGGGTTTGGAAGTTGTGACTCTCTTTGCAGGTGCCTCTTTGGGTTCAGACTTTTCAGGCACTTGTGTAGATCCTCTGACCTTCAGCATAGGTGTCCTCTTGGCAGGAACCTTCCTATTGAGTCCAGGTTTAGTGTTCTTTGCTGAGGCATACTCCTTTTTGAGCACTACCTTCTTGGAGGTAGCCTCATCCTCTTCTGCTCTATAATCCTCATCCTCAAAATCTGAGGTTCTCTTCTTCCTTGTCCTGGTGGCAGCTTTAGGCAGGTTGCTTGGGGTGCTCCTACTGCCTTTATCTGAGGTGCTAGAGGGACTAGTGCCCTCACTCATGTGATTGTGCTCTTCTGACCTTATCTGACTATCACTTTGGTCTGACATGCTGCAAATCACTGACTGCTGACCCTGTGAAGAGTTATAGATGAGATAGAGTGGATGAGCATCACAAAATGCATGGATTTTTGCAAAAGAATGATTCAAAAATTCAGTTTTAGTTTTCCACAGAAAGCATTTCGGATCAAACGATTTTCAAACTCGGTGATACCGAAGCAGTTTTGGAACCTAAACTGATGAACTCGGTTGGACCGAGTCACAGTTCGGTGGCACCAAGACTGCTAGGGTTTCACAAAGTCCTAAAATCGGTCTCACCGATTAGCAATTCTCGGTCAGACCGAGAGTTACTAGTGCAATGGCATTAGCCAAATCGGTGGGATCGAGTTTTTCAACTCGGAAGGTCCGAGATGGTTTTGGCGGAAACCTAACCCTAAATTTTCAAATCTCATCTAATCTAAGGATTGCATTGACTGGATAGGAGTGTTTCAATCGTTGCAAGAATCATTAAGAACACAATGTGCTAGGAATCGGACGAGGATAGCACTGTGATCGAGTCCATACCCTAGCTTGGCGATGAACTCGCTACGGCGGCAACGACAGGGGTGAATTCCGTTGACGGCAGCGGAGACCAACGACAGGAGGCGGCTGGCGACGAGGAGACGATCCGGAGACCCTGATGGCAGAGCGAGCTATTGCGCGGGCGAAGAGGTTCGGAGAAATTTCCAAATTTTTGCCCGTGACTATATATAGCCCGACCCTGTCGGTGTGACCGAGTGGAACAACTCGGTGGCACCGAGATACATAACTGTGTACAGTTACAGCAACTCGGTGTGACCGAAAAGTTCAAATCGGTTGCACCGAGATTGAAAACCTAGATCGACTTAGTGATCTCGGTGGGACCGAAATGGAGGAATCGGTCAGACCGAGAATCACAAAGAAGTTTTGGAAGTTTAAGTCTATGATGAATTGGGGACTCCGAGTGCTCCTCACACAGAGTGGTTCGAATCTGACTTGATCAAATTTTTTGATGTAGCATGAATAGCGTTTGAGACGAGAAAAGCATAGATAGCTAGAGAAGGTTCTTAGGCATTCTTGTCCATCCACTTGGCAAAAAGAAAAAGAAGCCAATCACTCAAAACAACAAGTGGATGTCCTTGAATGAGTAAAATATGCACCAACATGCTCACACAATAAGATGGCAAATGAAATATGTGGCAAAACATGCACAACCAATTCTAGCATCTATCAAACAATTGGCGGTGACTAGGTCATCTATATATGAGTATATTGACTTAGGAGTCAAATGAAAACATTTGATCATAGGTCATACTCATCGTTTAAGCTCAAGTGGGGTTACCACTTTTACATAATGCATTGATGTGTTCACACCATTAGAGTTTCTTTGACTCAATTCTTAGAGTTAAGCTCCCCCTAGATGTGAGATCCCCTTTTAGAGGGATGAACTAACCTTGGGTTTTGTCGATGAAGACTTCATGTAGGTGTTGAAGATGTGGATGCTCAATGTTGATGTAGATCATTTGGAGCAATCCTTTGGAGTGAGTTGCACTTTCAACTTACCTACATGGGTTAGTCCCACAAGGAACAAACAAGAATATCCATAGACATAGAGTGATGCACACATAAGATAATGTCCATGAAATCATTAGGTTACCTTGTCCCTTGCCTTACCAACATGAGGGTTTGTGACTCCTTGAACTAGTGCAAGATGTGGAAGTTTGATTGCACTTGTTCTTGCCATAATGATATGAGTGAAGAATGTTGGCGGAGTCACCCTCAAGAACTCTCTAGTTCTTCTTCTTCGGGATCCACATCATCTTGATGGGAATCCTTGGAGTTGTAGTTGTACTTGATGAAGTATAACTTGACGTAGTCTTGGGAACCCACTTGACCGAGACCTTAGGTGCTTCTTCAAATGCATCAATCTCTTCTTGAAGCTTGTCCTTGCCTTTGTTCTTGTGGTCTTGTGGTGGAAGATCATCTTGTGCTTGTGTTCCTTTGAAGGAAGTAGGATCATACTTCTCTTGTTGAGGAACAAACTTCATCTTGGGGTATTGATCTTCTTCCCACTCAAGTCGATTGGCATTGAACTTTCGTTCAAAACCAACACCTTGATTCTTCCGGTGCCTTCCTTGCTTGCGTACAATTTCCTCGAATTGCTTACTCCCGGCAAGGCTCTTGTAAACACCTTTCTCTATAATTCCCTTCAATAAGCTATTTTCTTGCTCAAGTGTAACTTGGCTAAGAGAATCATTAGTGGAATCAAGAGAACTACTAGAAGCAACAATATTGGATTTGACATTATTATTGTTACTACTAGAGGAAGGATCTTTCTTGTACTTGTTACTAGACTTGACTTGAGGCATGTAAGTAGATAAGAGTAAACGCTTGGCAATGTAAGAAGAACTTTTCTTACAGAGATCATCATTGATTGCTTTTAAGAACTCATGCTCTTGCTCAAGATTGAGCTTTTCAAAGCGTAACTTCTCATGAGCCCTTAAAAGTTCTCGATGATCTTCGAAGATAGTTTCATGAGCCAACTTAAGAGTGTTTAGTTCTTTAGTTAGAAGCTCAATCTTCTCCTTATCATTGTCATTCATTTTATCTTGATTAGGATGGTTAATTGACATTTCATGATAGTATTCATCACTAGAGTTGTCAACAAGTAAATCATCATCCACAAGTAAGTCATCTTCATCACTATTGAAATCAACATACCCAGGATGTGTTACCTTTGGACCTTTGTCCATGAAGCATCTTCCAATTCCTTCATTTGGTGAATCAAATATGTCATAGGAGTTGGTTGACACAAGTGCTAGACCGGCAACACCTTCATCTTGAGTATATTCGGAGTCAGAGTGATAGCTTCTCTCGGAGTGATTGTCGGAGTCGGAACCGGATACCCATTCACCAACATGAGCTTGATGTCTTCGTTTTGTGTAGCTCCTTGATGACTTGTCCTTCCTTTCCGAATCCTTGCTTCTCCGTGAGGGTCTTCGTTCATAACGATCATCTCTACTCCTCCTCTCTCTCGGTGGTGATTCTTCTCTTTTGCTTCTTCTTTTTGGAGAATCTTCTCTTCTTTTGTAGGGTGCCGTACACTCATTGGAATAGTGTCCGGGTCGCCCACAATTATAGCAATTTTGCTCTCGAGAGAAGATCTTTTGTCATTGTAAGACCTTGACTTGGAGCTTCTTTCTTTGCTTCTACTCTTGTAGAATTTTTTGAAGTTCTTCACCATTAAGCTCAATTCTTCATTGAAGTTTTGTTTCTCACTTGATGATGTGGGGGCTTCACTTGAGGCTTTGTAAGCACCACTTGACTTGTTGTGAAGTTCCTCCTTATCCTTAAGTGACATCTCATGAGCAACAATTCTTCCAATGACTTCCGTTGGCTTGAGATCTTTGTAGTTTGGCATCATTTGGATCAATGTGCACATGGTATCATACTTTCCATCCAATGCTCTTAGGATCTTCTTGATGATGAATCTGTCGGTCATCTCTTCACTCCCTAAGCCGGCAATCTCATTTGTGATAAGTGCAAGCCTAGAGTACATTTCAGCGACACCTTCACCATCCTTCATTTTGAACTTGTCAAGCTGACTTTGGAGCACATCCAACTTGGATTCCTTGATGGAGTCGGTACCTTCATGCATATCAATCAAAGTATCCCAAATTTCCTTTGCATTCTCAAGACGGCTGATTTTGTTGAATTCTTCGAGGCACAATCCGTTGAAGATGATATCATAAGCTTGAGCGTTGTACTGCAGCATCTTCAATTCTTCCGCATTAGCTTCACGGTTCGGCTCTCTCCCATCAAAGAATTCACCTTGCAAGCCAATACAAATAATTCCCAAACGGCGGGGTTATGTCCGAGAATATGCATTTTCATCTTATGCTTCCAACTAGCAAAATTAGTACCATCAAAGTAAGGACCTCTACGGTGATAATTTCCCTCACTAGACGCCATACTCTCCTAGGTTGTGAAACCAAGGCTATGACAACCAAAAGCTATGGAAATCAAAGCAAATGGAGACCAAAGCTCTGATACCACTTGTAGGACCTTGAAGTATGTCTAGAGGGGGGGGGGGTGATTAGACTACTTGACCAATTAAAACTTAACCTTTTCCCAATTTTAGAGTTTGGAAGATTTAGCTATCTAGGAACAAGTCAAGCAATCATCACGCAATTCAAGCAAGCATGCAAAGAGTATATAGGCAGCAGAAATTAAAGCATGCAACTTGCAAGAAAGTAAAGGGAAGGGTTTGGAGGATTCAAACGCAATTGGAGACACGGATGTTTCTGGCGTGGTTCCGATAGGTGGTGCTATCGTACATCCACGTTGATGGAGACTTCAACCCACGAAGGGTAACGGTTGCGCGAGTCCACGGAGGGCTCCACCCACGAAGGGTCCACGAAGAAGCAACCTTGTCTATCCCACCATGGTCGTCGCCCACGAAGGACTTGCCTCACTAGCGGTAGATCTTCACGAAGTAGGCGATCTCCTTGCCCTTACAAACTCCTTGGTTCAACTCCACAATCTTGTCGGAGGCTCCCAAGTGACACCTAGCCAATCTAGGAGACACCACTCTCCAAGAAGTAACAAATGGTGCGTTGATGATGAACTCCTTGCTCTTGTGCTTCAAATGATAGTCTCCCCAACGCTCAACTCTCTCTCATAGGTTTTGGATCTGGTGGAAAGAAGATTTGAGTGGAAAGCAACTTGGGGAAGGCTAGAGATCAAGATTCATATGGTAGGAATGGAATATCTTGGCCTCAACACATGAGTAGGTGGTTCTCTCTCAGAAATGGTAAGTTGGAAGTGTAGGTTCGTTCTGATGGCTCTCTCCATGAATGAAGAGGAGGTGGAGGGGTATATATAGCCTCCACACAAAATCTAAACGTTACACACAATTTACCAAACTCGGTGGGACCGATTCAACAGACTCGGCCGGACCGATTCAACAGACTCGGCCGGACCGATTCAACAGACTCGGCCGGACCGATTTAGTAAACCTAGTGACCGTTAGGATTTTCGGTGGGACCGACATGCAACTCAGTAAGACCGATTTGATTAGGGTTAGGGCATAACGTAATGTCGGTAAGACCGATCACTCAAACTCGGTGAGACCAATTTTGGTAATAAGCTTTCCAGAGTGTTGGTCAGGTAAACTCGGTGGGACCGATTTGCTATTTTTGGTGAGACCGAAATGTTACAAAAGGGAAACAGAGAGTTTACATTGCAATCTCGGTGGGACCGATCGCTCACTTCGGTTAGACCGAAACGTTACGAAGGGAAACAGAGAGATTACAATCCCATCTCGGTGAGACCGAGATCCCTATCGGTAGGACCGATTTGCCTAGGGTTTGTGGCAGTGGCTATGCCATTAGAACTCGATGGCGCCGGATAGGAAGAATCGGTGTGATCGATTTTGGCTTTAGGTTTAGGTCATTTGTGGATGTGAGAAAGTAGTTGAGGGTTTTTGGAGCATATCACCAAGCACATGAAGCAAGAGGCTCATTAAGCAACACCTCATCCCTCCTTGATAGTATTGGCTTTTCCTATAGACTCAATGTGATCTTGGATCACTAAAATGTAAAATGAAGAGTCTTGAGCTTTTGAGCTTGAGCCAATGCTTTGTCATTAGTATTTTGAGGGATCCACTTTCATCATCCATGCCATGCCATTCATTGAGCTTTCCTGAAATAATAGTCTTGGAATAGCATTAGCCCAATGAGCTATATGTTGTTATGAATTACCAAAACCACCTAGGGATAGTTGCACTTTCACTTCTCCTTGTTGGAATAGGAAGGGGGGGGGGCGAAACCTACTTGGAGTAGGATTGCCCCCCGTTGGCACGCCTCCTCCCCTGGCCGGCCTCCTCCTCCCTCCCTCCTTTATATACGGGGGAGGGGGGCACCCCATAGACACACAAGTTGATTTTTTAGCCGTGTGCGGTGCCCCCCTCCACAGATTTCCACCTCGGTCATATTGTCATAGTGCTTAGGTGAAGCCCTGCGCCCGTAACTTCATCATCACCATCACCATGCTGTCATGCTGATGAAACTCTCCCTCGACCTTAGCTGGATCTAGAGTTTATGGGACGTCACTGAGCTGAACGTGTGCAGATCACGGAGGTGCCGTACCTCCGGTGCTAGGATCGGTCGGATCGTGAAGACGTACAACTACATCAACCGCGTTGTCATAACACTTCCGCTTTTGGTCTACAAGGGTACGTGGACACACTCTCCCCTCTCGTTGCTATGCATCACCTAGATAGATCTTGCGTGATCGCAGGGATTTTTTTGAAATTACCGCGTTCCCCAACAGTGGCATCCGAGCCAGGTCTATGCGTAGATGTTATATGCACGAGTAGGACACAAAGAGTTGTGGGCGATAATAGTCATACTGCTTACCAGCATGTCATACTTTGATTCAGCGGTATTATTAGATGAAGCGGCTCAGACCGACATTACGCATACGCTGACGCGAGACTGGTTCTACCGACGTGCTTCGCACATAGGTGGCTAGTGAGTGTCTGTTTCTCCAACTTTAGTTGAATCGAGTGTGGCTACACCCGGTCCTTGTTGAAGGTTAAAACAACACACTTGACGAAAAATCATTGTAATTTTGATGCGTAGGTAAGAACAGTTCTTGCTAGAATCCAGTAGCAGCCACGTAAAACTTGCAACAACAAAGTAGAGGACGTTAACCTGTTTTTGCAGGGCTTGCTGTGATGTGATATGGTCAAGGCATGATGTGATATAATTGTTGTATGAGATGATCATGTTTTGTAACAAAGTTATCGGTAACTGGCAGGAGCCATATGGTTGTCGCTTTATTGTATGCAATGCAATCGCCATGTAATTGTTTTACTTTATCACTAAGTGGTAGCGATAGTCGTAATAACAATAGTTGGCGAGACGACCACAATGCTACGATGGAGATCAAGGTGTGGCGCTGGTGACGTTGGAGATCATGACGAGGCTTCGGTGATGGAGATCATGAGCACAAGATGATGATGGCCATATCGTGTCACATATTTTGATTGCATGTGATGTTTATCCTTTATGCATCTTATTTTGCTTAGAATGTCGGTAGCATTATAAGATGATCCCTTACTAAATGTCAAGGTATAAGTGTTCTCCCGGAGTATGCACCATTGCTACAGTTCGTCGTGCCGAGACACCACATGATGATCGGGTGTGATAAGCTCTATGTTCACATACAATGGGTGCAAGCCAGTTTTGCACACGCAGAATACTCGGGTTAAACTTGACGAGCCTAGCATATGCAGATATGGCCTCGAAACACTGAGACCGAAAGGTCAAGCATGAATCATATAGTAGATATGATCAACATAGTGATGTTCACAATTCAAAACTACTCCATCTCACGTGATGATCAGACATGGTTTAGTTGATTTGGATCACGTGATCACTTAGATGATTAGAGGGATATCTATCTAAGTGGGAGTTCTTAAGTAATATGATTAATTGAACTTTAATTTATCATGAACTTAGTACCTGATAGTATTTTGCATGTCTATGTTGTTGTAGATCAATGGCCCGTGCAACTGTTCCTTTGAATTTTAATGTGTTCCTAGAGAAAGCTAAGTTGAAAGATGATGGCAGCAACTACACGGACTGGGTCCATAACTTTAGGATTATCCTCATTACTGCATAGAAGAATTACGTCCTGGAAGCACCGTTGGGTGCCAGGCCTGCTGCAGATGCTACTGATGACATTAAGAACGTCTGGTAGAGCAAAGCTGGTGACTACTGATAGTTCAGTGTGCCATGCTTTACGGCTTAGAACCGGGACTTCAACGATGTTTTGAACGTCATGGAGCATATGAGATGTTCCAGGAGTTGAAGTTAATATTTCAAGCAAATGCCTGAATTGAGAGATATGAAGTCTCCAATAAGTTCTACAACTGCAAAATGGAGGAGAATAGTTCTGTCAGTGAACACATACTCAGAATGTCTGGGTACCACAACTACTTGACTCAACTGGGAGTTAATCTTCCTGATGATAGTGTCATCGACAGAGTTCTTCAATCACTGCCACCAAGCTACAAAAGCTTCGTGATGAACTATAATATGCAAGGGATGAACAAGACTATTCCCAAGCTCTTCGCGATGCTAAAGGCTGCGGAGGTAGAAATCAAAAAGGAGCATCAAGTGTTGATGGTCAACAAGACCACTAGTGTCAATAAAAAGGGCAAAGGGAAGAAGGGGAACTTCAAGAAGAATGGCAAAAGGTTGCAGCTCAAGAGAAGAAACCCAAGTCTGGACCTAAGCCTGAAACTCAGTGCTTCTACTGCAAAGGGACTGGTCACTGGAAGCGATACTGCCCCAAGTATTTGGCGGATAAGAAGGATGGCAAAGTGAAAGGTATATTTGATATACATGTTATTGATGTGTACTTAACTAATGCTTGCAGTAGCGCCTGGGTATTTGATACTGGTTCTGTTGCTCATATTTGCAACTCGAAACAGGGGCTACGGATTAAGCGAAGATTGGCTAAGGACGAGGTGACGATGCACGTGGGAAATGGTTCCAAAGTCGATGTGACCGCGGCCGGCACACTACCTCTACATCTACCTTCGGGATTAGTTTTAGACCTGAATAATTGTTATTTGGTGCCAGCGTTGAGCATGAGCATTATATCTGGTTCTTGTTTAATGCGAGACGGTTATTCATTTAAATCAGAGAATAATGGTTGTTCTATTTATATGAATAATATCTTTTATGGTCATGCACCCTTGATGAGTGGACTATTTTTGTTGAATCTCGATAGTAGTGATACACATATTCATTGTGTTGAAGCCAAAAGATATAAGTTTAATAATGATAGTGCAACTTATTTGTGGCACCGCCGTTTGGGTCATATCGATGTAAAGTGCATGAAGAAACTCCATGCTGATGGACTTTTGGAATCACTTGATTATGAATCACTTGGTGCTTACGAAAACCATGCCTTATGGGCAAGATGACTAAAACTCCGTTCTCCAGAACAATGGAACGAGCTACTGACTTGTTGGAAATAATACATATCGATGTATGCGGTCCAATGAGTATTGAGGCTCGTGGTGGGTATCGTTATTTTCTTACCTTCACAGATGATTTGAGCAGATATGGTTATATCTACTTAATGAAGCATAAGTCTGAAACATTTGAAAAGTTCAAAGAATTTCAGAGTGAAGCGGAAAATCATCTTAACAAGAAAATAAAGTTTCTACGATCTGATCATGGAGGAGAATATTTGAGTTACGAGTTTGGTCTTCATTTGAAACAACATGGGATAGTTTCACAATTAACGCCACCTGGAACACCACAGCGAAATGGTGTGTCCGAACGTCGTAACTGTACTTTATTGGATATGGTGCGATCTATGATGTCTCTTACTAATTTACCGCTATCGTTTTGGGGTTATGCTTTAGAGATGGCTGCATTCACTTTAAATAGGGCACCATCAAAACCCGTTGAGACGCCGCCTTATGAACTGTGGTTTGGCAAGAAACCAAAGTTGTCGTTTCTTAAAGTTTGGGGCTGCGATGCTTATGTGAAAAAGCTTCAACCTGATAAGCTCGAACCCAAATCGGAGAAGTGCATCTTCATAGGATACCCAAAGGAAACTGTTGGGTACACCTTCTATCACAGATCCGAAGGAAAAATATATGTTGCTAAGAATGGATCTTTTCTAGAGAAGGAGTTTCTCTCGAAAGAAGTGAGTGGGAGGAAAGTAGAACTTGCTGAGGTAATTGTACCTTCTCCCTTATTGGAAAGTAGTTCATCACAGAAATCAGTTCCAGTGATTCCTACACCAATTAGTGAGGAAGTTAATGATGATGATCATGAAACTTCCGATCAAGTTACTACCGAACCTCGTAGGTCTTCCGGAGTAAGATCCGCACCAGAGTGGTACGGTAATCCTGTTCTGGAAGTCATGTTACTGGACCATGATGAACCTACGAACTATGAGGAAGCGATGATGAGCCCAGATTCCGCAAAATGGCTTGAGGCCATGAAATCTGAGATGGGATCCATGTATTAGAACAAAGTGTGGACTTTGGTGGACTTGCCCTATGATCGGCAAGCCATAGAAAATAAATGGATCTTTAAGAAGAAGACCGATGCAGACGATAATGTTACTGTTTACAAAGCTCGACTTGTTGCAAAAGGTTTTCAGCAAGTTCAAGAGTTGACTACGATGAGAGTTTCTCAACCATAGCGATGCTTAAGTCTGTCCGAATCATGTTAGCAATTGTTGCATTTTGTGATTATGAAATTTGGCAAATGGATGTCAAAACTGCATTCCTGAATGGATTTCTGGAAGAAGAGTTGTATATGATGCAACCGGAAGGTTTTGTTGATCCAAAGGGTGCTAATAAAGTGTGCAAGCTCCAGCGATCCATTTCCGAACTGGTGCAAGCCTCTCGGAGTTGGAATAAACGTTTTTATAGTGTGATCAAAGCATATGGTTTTATACATACTTTTGGAGAAGCCTGTATTTACAAGAAAGTGAGTGGGATCTCTGTAGCATTTCTGATATTATATGTGGATGACATATTGTTGATTGGAAATGATATAGAATTTCTGGATAGGATAAAAGGATACCTAAATAAGAGTTTTTCCACGAAAGACCTCGGTGAAGCTGCTTACATATTGGGCATCAAGATCTGTAGAGATAGATCAAGACGCTTAATTGGACTTTCTCAAAGCACATACCTTGATAAAGTTTTGAAGAAGTTCAAAATGGACCAGTCAAAGAAAGGGTTCTTGCCTGTGTTACAAGGTGTGAAGTTGAGTCAGACTCAATGCCCGACCACTACAGAGGATAGAGAGAAAATGAAAGTCATTCCCTATGCTTCAGTCATAGGTTCTATCATGTATGCAATGTTGTGTACCAGACCTGATGTGTGCCTTGCTATAAGCATAGCAGGGAGGTACCAAAGTAATCCTGGAGTGGAGCACTGGACAGCGGTTAAGAACATTCTGAAATACCTGAAAAGGACTAAGGATATGTTTCTCATTTATGGCGGTGAAAAAGAGCTCGTCGTAAACAGTTACATTGATGCAAGCTTTGACACTGATCCGGATGACTCTAAGTCGCAAACCGGATACGTATTTTTATTGAAGGGAGGAGCTGTCAGTTGGTGTAGTTCCAAGTAAAGCGTCGTGGCAGGATCTACATGTGAAGCGGAGTACATTGCTACTTCGGAAGCAACAAATGAAGGAGTTTGTATGGAGTTCATATACGATCTCGGTGTCATACCTAGTGCATCGGGTCTAATGAAAATCTTTTGTGACAATACTGGTGCAATTACCTTGGCAAAGGAATCCAGATTTCACAAGAGAACCAAACACATCAAGAGAAGCATCAATTCCATCCGTCATCAAGTGTCGGAAGGGGACATAGAGATTTGCAAGATACACACGGATATGAATGTTACAGACCCGTTGACTAAGCCTCTTCCACGAGCAAAACATGATGAGCACCAAAGCTCCATGGGTGTTAGAATCATTACTATGTAATCTAGATTATTGACTCTAGTGCAAGTGGGAGACTGAAGGAAATATGCCCTAGAGGCAATAATAAAGTTATTATTTATTTCCTTAATTCATGACAAATGTTTATTATTCATGCTAGAATTGTATTAACCGGAAACTTAGTACATGTGTGAATACATAGACAAAACATATAGTCCCTAGTATGCCTCTACTTGACTAGCTCGTTAATCAAAGATGGTTAGGTTTCCTAACCATAGACACGTGTTGTCATTTGATAAATGGGATCACATCATTAGGAGAATGATGTGATGGACATGACCCATCCGTTAGCTTAGCATTATGATCGTGTCAGTTTCATTGCTACTGCTTTCTTCATGACTTATACAAGTTCCTCAGACTATGAGATTACGCAACTCCCGAATACCGGAGGAACACTTTGTGTGCTACCAAACGTCAGAATGTAAATGGGTGACTATAAATGTGCTCTACATGTGTTTCAGAAGGTGTTTGTTGGGTTGGCATAGATCGAGATTAGGATTTGTCACTCCGTGTTTCAGAGAGGTATCTCTGGGCCCTCTCGGTAATACTCATCACTATAAGCCTTGCAAGCATTGTAACTAATGAGTTAGTTGCGGGACGAAGTATTATGGAATGAGTAAAGAGACTTGTCGGCAACAAGATTGAACTAGGTATGATGATACCGACGATCGTATCTCGGGCAAGTAACATATCGATGACAAAGGGAACAACATATGTTGTTATGTGGTTTGACCGATAAAGATCTTTGTAGAATATGTAGGAACCAACATGAGCATCCAGGTTCCGTATTGGTTATTGACCGAAGACTTGTCTCGGTCATGTCTACATAGTTCTTGAACCCATAGGGTCCGCACGCTTAACGTTCAATGACGATTGGTATTTTGAGTTTATGTGATATGTTGTACCGAAGATTGTTCCGAGTCCCGGATGAGATCACGGACATGACGAGGAGTCTCGAAATGGTCAAGACATAAAGATTGATATATTGGACGGCTATGTTCGGACACAGGAAATGTTCTGGATAAGTTTCGGATAAAACCGGAGTACCGGCGGTTACCGGAACCCCCCGGGAAGCTATTGGGCCTCATGGGCCTTAGTGGAGAAGAGAGAGGGCCGGCCAGGAGGTGGTGCGCTCCCCTTTCCCTAGTCCAAATTGGACATGGGGAGGGGGCGGCGCCCCCCTCTCCTTCCTTCTCTCCACCTCCTCCTTCTCCCTTCTCCTTGTTGGAATAGGAAAGGGGGGGGGGGGGCGAAACCTACTTGGATTAGGATTGCGCCCCCTTGGCGCGCCTCCTCCCCTGGCCGCCTCCTCCTCCCTCCCTCCTTTATATATGGGGGAGGGGGCACCCCATAGACACAAAAGTTGATTGTTTAGCCGTGTGCGGTGCCCCCCTCCACAGATTTCCACCTCGGTCATATCGTCGTAGTGCTTACGCGAAGACCTGCGCCGGTAACTTCATCATCACCGTCACCACGCTGTCATGCCGACAAAACTCTCCCTCGATCTCAGCTAGATCTAGAGTTCTGGGACATCACCGAGCTGAACGTGTGCAGATCGTGGAGGTGCCGTACCTTCAGTGCTGGAATCGGTAGGATTGTGAAGACATACAACTACATCAACCGCGTTATCATAACGCTTCCGCTTTCGGTCCATGAGGGTACGTGGACACACTCTCCCCTCTCATTGCTAGGCATCACCTAGATAGATCTTGCGTGATCGTAGGATTTTTTTTTTTGAAATTACCATGTTCCCTAACAAATGATCATTCAGTTTTATTGTTTTTACTTTCTTCATGTCAAATACACATTCCATTGGCTATGAGATTATGCAACTCTCGGATACCGGAGGAGTGCCTTGTGTGATATCAAACATCACAACAGAACTGGGTGATTATAAAGATGTTCGATAGGTATCTCCAAAGGTGTTTGTTGAGTTGGCATAGATCGAGATTAGGATTTGTCACTCCAAGTGTTAGAGAGGTATCTCTGGGCCCTCTCGGTAATACACATCACAAGCTTGCAAGCAAATTATTAAGGAGTTAGTCATGAGGTGATGTATTATAGAAAGAGTAAAGAGACTTGCCGGTAACAAGATTGAACTAGGTATGAAGATACGGATGATTGAATCTCGGGCAAGTAACATACCGATGGACAAAGGGAATTACATATGTTGTCATAACGGTTCGATCGATAAAGATCTTCGTAGAATATGTAGGAGCCAATATGGGCATCTAGGTTCCGCTATTGGTTATTGACCGGAGAGGTGTCTCGATCATGTCTACATAGTTCTGGAACCCGTAGGGTCCGCACGCTTAACGTTCAGTGACGATATAGTATTATACTCCCTCCGTTCCATATTAGTTGTCGCGGAAACGGATGTATCTAGACATATTTTAGTGCTAGATACATCCGTTTGAGCGACAACTAATATGGAATGGAGGGAGTATGAGTTATGTGATTTGGTGACCAGATGATGTTCAGAGTCCCGGATGAGATCACGGACATGATGAGGAGTCTCGAGATGGCTCAGAGGTAAAGATTGATATATAGGACGATGGTATTCAGACACTGGAAGTGTTCCGGAGGGTACTAGGCACATATATCGGATCACCGGAAGGGGTTCCGGGCACCCCCGACAAAAGATATGGGCCTTATGGGCCAAGAGGGGAAACACACCAGCCACAAGGGGCTGGTGCGCCCCCCATATGGGCCGACTAAGGAGGATAAGGAAAGGGAAAGGAGGAAAGGAAAGAAAGGGAATAGGATTTCCCCTTCCTTCCCCCTTTCCCCTCCGACAAATATGGTAGGGGGGCGCACCACTTGGGAGGACCCCAAGTAGGATTCGGCCTACTTGGGGCGCCCTCCTGGCTGCTCCCTCCTCCCCCACCTATATATATGTGGGAAGGGGGGGCGCCTAGCACACCCAAACAATTGCCTAGCCGTGTGCGGCGCCCCCTCCACCGTTTACTCCCCTGGTCATATTTTCGTAGTGCTTAGGCGAAGCCCTATGGAGATCACTTCACCATCACGGTCACCATGCCGTCGTGCCGACAAAACTCATTTACTACCTTGATGTCTTGCTAGATCAAGAAGGCGATGGACGTCACTGAGTTGAACGTGTGCAGAACTCAGAGGTGCCGTATGTTCGCTACTCGATGGGTGGATCGTGAAGAAAGTTCGACTACATCAGCTGCATTTTCCGCTTACGGTCTATGAGTGTACGTAGACACTCTCTCTCCCTCATTGCTATGCATCTCAATGGATAGATCATTGCATGTGCGTATAATTTTTTTTTGTTTTCCATGCAACCCAATAGTGGCATCATGAGCCAGGTCTATGCGTAGATGATATGCACAAGTAGAACATAAAGAGTTGTGGGAGGTGATAGTCATACTGCTTACCACAAATGTCTTATTTTGATTCGGCGGTATTGTGGGATGAAGCGGCCCAGACCAACCTTACATGTCCACGCACATGAGACCGGTTCAACCGACTGACATGCAACTAATTTTGCATAAAGATGGCTGGCGGGTGTCTGTTTCTCCTACTTTAGTTGAATAGAATTTGACTGTGGCCGGTCCTTGAAGAAGGTTAAAACATCAAACTTGACGAATCACCGTTGTGGTTTTTGCCATAGGTAAGAACAGTTCTTGCTAGAAGCCCGTAGTAGCCACGTAAGACTTGCAACAAAAAAGTAGAGGACGTCTAACTTGTTTTTGTAGGGCATGTTGTGATGTGATATGGTCAAGACATGATGTGATAAACATTATTGTATGAGATGATCATGTTTTGTAAGTTATCGGCAACCGGCAGGTGCCTTATGGTTGTCTCTTTATTGTATGAAATGCAAACGCCATGTAATTGCTTTACTTTATCACTATGCGTTAGTGATAGTTGTAGAAGCAATTGTTGGCGAGACGACCATGACGCAATGATGGAGATCAAGGTGTCGAGCCGGTGATGATGGAGATCATGACAATGCTTTGGAGATGGAGATCAAAGCATGAGCTGATGATGGCCATATCATGTCACATATTTTGATTGCATGTGATGTTTATCTTTTATGCATCTTATTTTGCTTAGTACGATGGTAGCATTATAAGATGATACCTTCACTAAATTTCAAGGTAAAAGTGTTCTCCCCGAGTATGCACCATTGCTACAGTTCATCATTTTGAGACACCATGTGATGATCGGGTGTGATAGATTATGTTCACATACAATGTGTGTAAGACATGCAGAATACTTGGGTTAAACTTGACGAGCCTAGCATGTACAGACATGGCCACGGAACACTGGAGACCGAAAGGTCGAACGTGAATCATATATTAGATATGATCAACATAGAGATGTTCACCATTGATGACTACCCCATCTCACATGATGATCGGACATGGGTTAGTTGATTTGGATCACGTATCACTTAAATAACTTGAGGGATGTTAATTTAAGTGGGAGTTCATTAGTAATTTGATTAACTGAACTTAAATTTATCATGAACTTAGTCTTAATAGTTTTTGCATATCTATGTTGTACATCAATAGCTCGCAATATAGCTCCCCTATTTTTGATATGTTCCTAGAGAAAATAATTTGAAAGCTGATAGTAGCAATGATGCAGACTGGGTCCGTGATCTAAGAATTATCCTCATTGTTGCACAGAAGAATTATGTCCTTGATGCACTGCTACCTCTTGAGCTTGTGTTGGTTTTCCCTTAAAGAGGAAAGGGTGATGCAGCAAAGTAGTGTAAGTATTTCCCTCAGTTTTTGAGAACCAAGGTATCAATCCAGTAGGAGACGATGCACAAGTCACTGAATACCTACACAAACAATCAAGAACTTTCAACCAACGTGATAAAGGGGTTGTCAATCCCTTCACGGTCACTCGCAAAAGTGAGATCTGATAGAGATAGATACATGGTAAAGTAAATATTTTTGGTATTTTTGATGTATAGATTGCAAAATAATAGATTGGAAACTAGCAAGATGTAAATGAGATTCAATAATATGGAAAAGAGATGCAATATAATGAAAAAAAGACTCGGGGGCCATAGGTTTCACTAGTGGCTTCTCTCGAGATAGCATGTATTACGGTGGGTGAACAAATTACTGCCGAGCAATTGATAGAAAAGCGCATAATTATGATGACATCTAAGGCAATGATCATGAACATAGGCATCACGTCCGTGTCAAGTAGACCGACTCCTGCCTGCATCTACTACTATTACTCCACACATCGATCGCTATCCAGCATGCATCTAGAGTATTAAGTTCATAAGAACGGAGGAACGCATTAAGCAAGATGACATGATGTAGAGGAATTAACTCAAGCAATATGATGAAAACCCCATCTTTTTATCCTCGATGGCAACAATACAATACGTGCCTTGCTGCCCCTACTGTCACTAGGAAAGGACACCGCAAGATTGAACCCAAAGCTAAGCACTTCTCTCATGGCAAGAAAGATCAATCTAGTAGGCCAAACTAAACCGATAATTCAAAGAGACTTGCAAAGATATAAAATCATGCATATAAGAATTCAGAGAAGAACCAAATAATATTCATAGATAATCTTGATCATAAATCCACAATTCATCGGATCTCGGCAAACACACCGCAAAAGAGTATTACATCGAATAGATCTCCAAGAACATCAATGAGAAGTTTGTATTGAGAATCAAAGAGAGAGAAGAAGCCATCCAGCTAATAACTATGGACCCGAAGGTCTGTGGTAAACTACTCACGCTTCATCGAAGAGGCAATGGTGTTGATGTAGAAGCCCTCCGTGATCGAATCCCCCTCTGGCAGATCGCCGGAAAAGGCCCCAAGATGGGATCTCACGGGTACAGAAGGTTGCAGTGGTGGAAAAGTGGTTTCGTGGCTCCCCCTGATGTTTTTAAAGTATAAGAGTATATATAGGCGAAAGAACTAGGTCGGTGGAGCTACGAAGGGACCACGAGGGTGGGGGGCGCACCCTCCTGCCTCGTGGCCTCCTCGTCACGTCTCTGACTTCATCTCCAAGTCTTCTGGTTTGCTTTCGGTCCAAGAAAGATAATCGCGAAGCTTTCATTCCATTTGGACTCCGTTTGGTATTCCTTTTCTGCAAAACTCTAAAATAGGCGAAAAAACAGAAACTGGCACTGGGCCCTCGGTTAATAAGTTAGTCCCAAAAATAACATAAGAGAGCATATTAAATCCCATTAAACATCCAAAACAGATAATATAATAGCATGGAACAATAAAAAATTATAGATACGTTGGAGACGTATCATGCACCGCTAGGTGACAGACCTATTGCAGGAGTAGATGCAGACGTTATGAACGTTTGGCCAGCTCGATATGATGACTACTTAATAGTTTAGTGCACCATGCTTTACGACTTAGAACCGGGACTTCAAAAACGTTTTGAACGTCGAGGAGCATATGATATGTTCCAAGAGCTGAAATTGGTATTTCAGACTCATGCCCGTGTCGAGAGGTATGAGACCTCTGACAAGTACTTTGCCTACAAGATGGAGGAGAATAGCTCAACCAGTGAACATGTGCTTAGAATGTCTGGGTACTACAATCGCTTGAATCGAGTGGGAGTTAATCTTGCACATAAGATAGTGATTGACAAAGTTCTCTAGTCACTATCACCAAGATACTAGAACTTCGCGATGAACTATAGTATGCAAGGGATGATGAAAATGATTCCCAAGCTCTTCGCGATGCTGAAATCGGTGATGTTAGAAATCAAGAAAAAAGCATCAAGTGTTGATGGTTAACAAGACCACTAGTTTCAAGAAAAAGGGCAAGGGAAAGAGAGGGAACTTCAAGAAGAATGACAAGCAAGTTTCCACTCCCATGAAGAAGCCCAAAGCTGGACCCAAGCCTGAAACTGAGTGCCTCTACTGCAAAGGAAATGGTCACTGGAAATGGAACTGCCCCAAATACTCGGCGGATAAGAAGGATGGCAAAGTGAACAAAGCTATATTTGATATACATGTTATTGATGTGGACCTTACTAGTAGTAATAGTAGCCCCTGGGTATTTGATACCGGTTCAGTTGCTAAGATTAGTAACTCGAGATAGGAGTTACAAAATAAACAAAGACTAGTTAAAGCGAGGTGACGATGTGTGTTGGAAATGAATCCAAGGTTGATATGATCACCATAGCACACTCCCTCTACCTTCGGGATTAGTGTTGAACCTAAATAAATGTTATTTGGTGTTTGCATTGAGCATGAATATGATTAGATCATGTTTATTGCAATACATTTATTCATTTAAGTTAGAGAATAATTGTTGTTCTGTTTACATGAATAAAACCTTCTATGGTCATACACCCAATGTGAATGGTTTATTGAATATCGATCATAGTGATACACATATTCATAATATTGATGCCAAAATATGCAAAGTTGATAATGATACTGCAACATACTTGTGGCACTGCCGTTTAGGTCATATTGGTGTAAAGCGCATGAAGAAACTCCATGCAGATGGACTTTTGGAATCACTTGATACTTGCGAACCATGCCTCATGGGCAAGATGACTAAAACTCCATTCTTCAGAACAATGGAGCGAGATAATGGCTTATTGGAAATAATACATACCAATGTATGCGGTCCAATGAGTGTTGAGGCACGCGACATGTATTGTTATTTTTTGACCTTCACAGATGATTTGAGTAGGTATGGGTATATCTACTTGATGAAACACAAGTCTGAAACATTTGAAAAGTTCAAAGAACTTCAAAGTAAAGTGGATAATCATCGTAACAAGAAAATAAAGTTTCTACGATCTGATTGTGGGGAGTCCCCTACATCTCTCCGCCTAGCTCCCTGCCAGCCATCTCTCTCCCTTCGCGCCACGAGCCACCCTTACCGCCGCCCAGCATGGGCGCTTCGCCCCTCCCGCTCGCCGGCTCCTTCTCTGGACTGCGGGGCGGTTCAGCGCCCGCCTCCCCTGGCCTGTCCGAGGTCCCAGACTCTCTGGAACCTTGGGCTTCGCAATCCCCAGATCCGGTTTCTACGCCTCGACTCCTGCTGCATGGTGAATGCTCAACGGCGGGAGCTCCTGGAGATCCGACAGTTCCTAGTATGCCCCCTGCTCGACGTCTACAGTCCATCATCGTCGTCCCATCCCCCGCGGATAGCCTTTCCCCTTCTGGCATGGATGGTGGTTGGGCGGCGCACAACCCGGAGGACTTCTTCATCATCTTCACGCAACCTGCCCACCACGACAACGCGGTCCGCCGTGGCTCTCTGCGCGTCGACGGCGCCAACTTCGCCGTTGCGCCATGGAGGGAGAACGACCATGCTGGCCATGGCACCTTCAACTTCCACGTGCACTGCGTCATCGAGAATCTACCCCAATAGTACTGGTCGATCGAGGGCGTCCATGAAGTTTTCGTCGACAAGGTGCACATCGACCGGCTGGACAACCGCACCCTGGAGCGCGACCATACCAAAACCTTCGCTTGCTGGGTGTGGGTCTGGGACATGCCGTTCATCCCGACTAGACACACCTACTGGAAGCTTCCCCAAGGCACCAGCAGGGTGGAGGAGATGGAGGGCTAATCGCCGCCCGACCGTAGGGTGGCCCCTCTGCCTAGCATAGAGCGCTACGACCTGCTCATCCACGTCGACCGGGTCAAAGACTGCCCCCCCCCCCCGCTCTTCGAGATCCTCACACTCCAGTTAGAGTGGCTTGCCCTCCTCCGACTCCGACCATGATGACGACCTGCCCCGCACCTACCCCGACACTTGGATCATGCATGTCAAGGACGGTCAGCCCATGGAGCGGCACCATCGCCAGCAACGCGCCCTAGTGGTAGACACGGACTACCGTGGTCTCCCTGGGGGCGGACCGCGTCGAGACCAGGACAGTCAGGGTGGTGGTGGTGGTGGTGGCGGTCGCCGGTCCTGGAAGGACACACTGCTGGGCCGTGGGCGCGGCCACAATTCCCAGGCGGGTGGAGACAGGGCCACAAGAAAGGAACGCCAGCGCAGCCGCTCCCCTCCGGCACGTCGGTCAAGCAGCTCCAAGGGCCACGGGCGGCATGGCGGCCACTCGGCCGCCCCGGCCTACCCAGGCAAGAAGCAGCACAGCAAAAACAAGCTTGCAAGCCAAGTCCCCGTGCCCACTCCTTCCTCGACCATACGTGCCCCTGCATCAGCCCTGGTCGGCACCAGCAGCGCACAAGATGCCGTCGTAGAGTTCTTCACCACAGCTGAGAAGGCGCTCACTCCCCCTGCCCCGGGCGATGCGGCGATCGTGCTCCTGGATGAGGAGATCGCTACCTTCATCGCTGCGCCACTGGAATTCCAAGGCCACACCAAGACGGGGAAGGGCAAGAAAGAGGCCAAGGAGCCAGACATTTTCAGCCCCACGCTGTTTGGCCGCGCCATGCTCTGGAGCACTTCAGCTACCAGACCCTGATGAGCGTTGCCACGGTCACCATCCAGCTCGGTGCGGTGACCCAACAAGTCTAGCTCCTGGAGATTGAAGAGACGAGGGATGTGCTGAGACACCTCTTCTGTGAGAAGCCTGCCTCCTTGCTCGGGATGGCGCCGGCCAAGCGCAACCATGCCCTGTTCGCATATAGCCCATTTATAGCCCGTTAACCCAGGACCCGTTACGACCTCTCCGAACTAGGCCCAGTAGCGTCATCTGGGCCGTCCAATATGATTCCAGCCCGTTTTAACTTCCGGCCCATGTGTGGCCCATGACTTCTTTTGGCCCATATGAGGCCCTTTGTAACTCTTGGCCCATTAACGGCCCGTGGTGAAACTAGCCCATAATGATTAGTGTATCACTTTATACCCATTAACGGCCCATTATTCCATTGGGCCGTTTCCAGCCCAAGTTATCTTTCGGCCTTCTCAGGGCCCATTTATTCTTGGGCACATTTGCAGCATTCGGTTACATAGACCAGTTACTGTCATTTTCTACTTGTGGGCCAAATTCAGCCCGTCGTTACAGTCGGTCCTTGTGGACCGTTAATACGTTGGTCCGTTTTCATGTAAAAAAACCTGTTGGGCTGTTTTCATAGAGTTATCAAATACGGGCTATTAACGGCCCATTATGGTCCACAAATAGTATGGCCCATGATTGGCGAAATGATGATACGCGCCATAGAAGGCCCATGGGATCCTACGGCCTGTATGATGCCCATGGATTGTACGACTAGTAGAAGGCCCATGGATCGTATGGCCCGTAGAAGGCCCATGGACCCTACGGCCCATAGAAGGCCCATGGATCCTAAGGCCTGTATAGAAGGCCAATGGATCCTACGGCCCATAGAAGGCCCATGGATCATACGGCCCGCAGGAGGCCCATGGTTACAACAGTCCATGTGTTGCCATGATTATTTTGGCCTAGTTACCAAAAATAGGCTATTGTGGCCACTAGAAAAACACAGAAAAAGAACTGCAGTGACTACAAGCAAACAACTAAACAAGACAATAAGGAAATAAATAAGAAAGCAATTAACGATAGCCTATTACCGCTATCACACATATTACATCCACTGGGCATCAAAGTTCGCCACCAGTGCAAATATAGGGAACGAAGCAGCATATTACATACACTGGCCGTCAAAATTGGCCACCAGTGCAAATAAACACGGCAGCAAGACAAGAGCATAACTGAAACAACTTTAGAAGAGCTCAAGAAATGTTATCCTGGGTATCCACCATGCTGGCAATAAGCTTAGCAAGCTTATTAGCTTTGTCCTGTTTGGCGCTAAAATCCTCCAACACTTGCTGTTGCACCAGAAAGTATGCATCTGAATGCTCCAGGGACTTCCGCAGTCCTTCCGCTTCTTGTCGCAGCACGGCTAATCAATGTCTTTCAGCTTGTAGTTGAGACTCAATAAACCGAACTGATTCAGACAGTGAGTTTGAATAGCTTGTGCAAGCGGTAGTGGCCAGTAACTCGAACACTAAACCAAGACAGGACTTTGAGGTTGTCTCGCTGTCTTCAAGATAGTCTTCCTTAGCTATTTTATCAGCTTTGTTGGAGACCAACAAGGATGTGTCACTATCCTGAACCTTATCTGCATTACTTCCTTTACCATTGCTTAATAAGGCACTCTTCCCCAATATTCTGTTAGCATTCTAAAAAAAGAAACAAGCAGACACATAACAAGTTTAGCATGTACTAGTATATGAAACTCATTTCGGTGAACCAGTTCATTAGTAAGGTGGACAAGATTAAACTACTAAGTCTTCTATTGCCAAGTACTAGTACATAATAAAAGCATCAAACAAACATATATCTATGTCCTATGGTCACTGCATTGTCTTGCCAAATCAAAATAGAGACACGGTTCAAATCATATCAGTTCAAAACAAAGCGGCAGCGAAAGAATACAAAGCATGGGAAACTACACGGCACAACAAGATTTCAGATGGGTACCACGGGTCTACATGTACAACAACACTATTGGCTCTGTTGTGATGCTAGTAATGTGCATGATATGAGAAGTCAACTGTATACACAATTGAAATTGAAATCAACAGAGCTATTGATAAGAGCAAACCTGTTAAAGAAACATGCATGAACATATCTGCTGTGCCATTGGAGTTTCGATTGGATCCGTCAATTTAAAAATAAGTTTGTATGAGTAAATACAGTGATAGAAGAGCAAAGCAATCATAGTTAAAAAAGGCGCGCCTAAGCGAGCACTTAAGCGCGCCTAGGCTCTAGGCGTTGGCAAAACGCATTGCGCATAACTACGCTTAATCTGTGCATAACTACGCATAACCATGCGCTTTGGTCAATAAAGTGCAAGGCGGTGGCAAAATGCACAATTAACGCCTAGCGCTTTTGTGAACTATGATAGCAATGGAATCTTAAATTAGAACAGTTGTTCTTCAGGTTTAGGCACTTGTTCTACATGAACAGAGTACAATAAGATGCAAGAATATAATACTTAAAAATAGAAAATGAGCTCATAGACCTTACCACATTCTTGGTTCGGGACCAGTACAAAACAAGGCGTTCCCAGTCATTGTCCAGTAAATGTGTCTCAAGAGAACGTAAGGGAATATGATGAGTTTCTTTGGCGGTGAAGTACGTTTTCTTCAGGTAATTCCGATACTGCCACCAAGCATTCTTGAAGATAGTAGAGGTATTAGCACAGGTTACCTCATCCTGAGTTTCCAAATCGGTCCTTCTCTATAGAGAAAAATGGTGAAAATTTGCTGTATTATAACCATCATGGAGGTAGGATGTATGGGACAAAGCAAAGTAATTGCCATGAATAATATTACTTACACATAACTCCTGGACAAACGCCTACAACTGGCATTTTCCTTCATCTTCAGTATAATATTTCCAAGATGGGAAGATACGCACATACGATTTAACAACATCAAATGCGATAGATGCTAAACTATGACTAGCTGGTTGTGCTTCCTCCACAGGAATAGGCGTACTAACTGGTGGAGTTGGGGTTCGCCGTGATAGTACTGACCCTTTGGGCACTGGAGCTGCCTTACTAACTTCTCTTGTTTGGGAGCTCTGTGGTGGAGATGGTGCTGTGTTAACAGGAACTAGGTTACTATCGGCTGGGGTTGGGGTTAGATTGGGTGAAGCTGGTTCTCTATCCATCACAGTAGGGGTACAATCTGCGAGAGTTTGGGTTATGTATGGTAGGGCTGGTTCTTGTGCATGTACAACCGGGGTGCTATCTCCACCAAGAGGTAGCACTGTTTTATTTGAAGACTATGTTTTTAGTCCGCTAGATACTGGCATCACCCGCTCCAATTCAAATGGCTGATAAACAGGAAACATGGTTGAATGTACAAACATTGTATGAGAGATAGATGCAATAGATAGTGTGGAAAAAAGAGGGCATGAAATAGTTGACATGTATATTGTTTAACTAAAACGGATAGCATGACATAATTTCACATATATGATGTCTATCTAAACTGGATAGCATAGCATAACATAATTCAAAGATATGATGAATAACTAAACAGGACCGCATGACATAATTCACCTACATGTTATCTAACTAATCAGGATTGCATCATTTAATTCACATATGTGATTTATATGCTAAACAGAGGGCATTCGATATGATGTCTGACTAAGAACATGGTGTTGAATATTGTGTACATGATGTCTAAACTATGCAATGCAAGACACCATATGCATGATATGAGCAGTATAACCGTGCCAAGTTAGAGCATACACCTCGGTGGGGGAATAGGACTGGTCATCTGTCTCTGAATCCATCTTTGAGGAGCTATCGGGACCCAACAAGAGATCTGCTTCGACAGGTAGCACTGTTTGCTCTGAAGGCCTTGTTTTCACTCCAGATTTTTCCATCTCCCACCCAAATGGCTGATTCACAGGAAGAGTAGTTTAATGTACAAACATTGTCGACAAATGGAAATGTAATGAAGAAAAGGATGGGCAAGATATCATTCAAATATATGATGCTTGGTTAAACAGGATGGCATTGCACATTTCACATATATTATGGCTGGCTAAAAGACATGAGACTGCATAATTCCCATATATGATATAGACACTAAACAGGTGGCATTAAAGAACATGTCTAAACTAAGCAGATGACATATATGATGTCAAAAGTAGGCACTGCAAGGCAACATATGCATGATATGACTAACATCATCATGCCAAGGTAGAGCAAACACCTTGGGTGGTAAATAGGAGTGGTCAGTGGCGTCCGAATCCGCCTCAGAATAGATGTCTTCCTCTGGATTACAATCTAGAGAGGGGTGGGGAGGGTTTGCCATTGAACCCACCATGGAGCGATGTCTGCATGACATTGTATTGCTGCGCAAAACTCTTCTCTTTTTCTCTACATGTTCAGCATGACTGTGTACAATATTTGACATGCATACGAAAAAAATATGGTGAGATTATGTAAGGAGAGCATGCAAAAAATTAGAGTGATGGTAACAACCAGTGGATGGATCCAAAAATAATGATAGCAGGCTGATGATTGCTTTAATTTAATAAAAAGACAGATGATAATTGCTTTACTATTTGTTTCCCACCCAAGATGAACAACATAGGCATACCCTAGGTGAACCAGATATTAGTCAGACATACTATTCATTGCTGCCTTGATATGTGCCCCACAACTAATTTAGAACTCAAGTTTGAACATTAATTTGGACCTGACTTGGAGTCCAAGAGGTGAACAGGACGATAAAGTAGCAGGTAATTTTAAGCAATGCATAACATAAGCAGAAACAAAAGAGTGCGACCTCTCTTGTGGACCCATGTACTCCTCAGGTTCATCTGTTGAGTCGATGATGGTGATGCCGTTGCGGTGGGTGCCGGCGGCAGGGAAGGAGATCTGAGGTGGTGAAAGACGGTTAGGAGTCGTGATGTCTGGTTTGGTGGATGCTTCTGTTGATGGAGCAACTCAGGTGAGGTGGACGATGTCGCGGCAGGAGCAGGACAAACCACTCAAAGTTCCCTTCGACACCTACCTGTAACTGAAGTAATTCTGTAAGGGCTCATTTGGCTTGCATGATTCTAAAAGCGCAGGGATAGGAAAAACACGGGAATAGGATAGGAATGCACATGGTAAACAGAGCATTTGTAAACACATGATTTCTATCATCTTGGGTGTTTGGTTTACAGGAATTGGAAGAGCAGAGGAATGCAAAGAAACATGGCCAAAATAAAGTGAAACCATATGAAAGCGTGTACAGTTAGAATGTTATTCTGCCACTAATGCACTTGGTCTTGTTTTCATGCATAGGATTTTGAAAAGTAGGTCCAGGTGAATGTTTTGCTTCATTCCTTTCAACAAAATGCATGAATAATTGAATAGTAGAGTGCCATTGGAAAATTCCCTATTGCTATGTTTTTCCGTTGAACCAAAATAGCCCTAATGGATCGACATGAATGTATAGTAATAAGTGATGCAACAAGTGTACAACCTCCTTGCCGTAGCCGTGTAGACCTCAGCATCATTGGGTTGGTCGCTGAAGCAGTTGAGGCAGAGGTGCCTGTCAGAGGTGTGGAGGAAGATCTGAGGAATCTGTAGACGGCGTCTAGGGCACTGCTCTGTTGTGATGGATTGTTCTGTCGTTGGAGCAGCTTCGGTGAGCCGTAAGACGTCAAGGCTGAAGCAGCACAAGACAGACATCGTCAATCTCAAGTGGGATTCTAATAGCATCTCCAATAGATGATGTAAAATAGATGTAAAATTTACATCACCAAAAACCACCCGACTACAACAGATGAGGTAAAAACTGTTGACTCTGAACTTAACTGTCGAAATTGAATTACTGTGGAATCTGAATGTTACTGTCGAAACTGAACGCAATGGTAGCAGAGAGGCACTTGATATGTAGTTTAGGGAGGGCCTGCAGTTCATCTTCACCCTGCACCGCCCTGAGCTGCCAGCCACCACCGGCTGAATCGCCGGCCCCAGCGCCGCCTCGCCGCCCCGAAACAACTCCCCACCGCCGGTCCACCACCGCGCCGACCAACCCTCTAGGCGCCCCACCCCCACCCTGAACCCTAAGATAGATAGTGGGGTACCTCTCTGGCAAGTCCCCCCAACCCCTGAAAATCGACTGACCCAAAAGTTGATTCAGTCGACTGAAGTGTGGCTAAATCGGAGCAGAGCAGCAACACAAGCAAGGGGGAGAGCAGCAGCAGCAGCGTGAGCGAGCGAGTGAGAGCCGAAGCAGCAGCAGCTGGGCGAGCGAGCGATCGAGCGAGAGCCGGAGCAGCAGCAGCAGATCCGGCTGGTATGGCCGCTGCCGCCGAAGGGGCCTCGCACTGGGGGAGAGCCGCCGTGGACATGTCGCCCGCGGCACCGGCTTCAAGGTAGCCGCTCCATGGGGGTGTGGGATGGAGCACCATCGGTGCCGGGAGGTCGAGTTAAGGAGAAGGTGCGTTGCGATGAGTGTACAACCTCTTTGGTGGCGCCGAGTAGGACTCGGCTTCGTCCGAGGAGTCAGTGAGGATGCTGCGGTTCCGATGGAGCAGGTTTAGGCGGCGCTGTGGGGATGGAGCAGCCGCGATAGACGAGGCGATCGTCGAAGCAGCTCCTTGGAGGTGGAGGACAGGGCGGCTGAACCGGAGGGACGACGATATGGACGACGGATCCTCATCTGGGGAGGTGGACGAGGGACATCGAGCTGTTGTGGTGGACGATGTCGTCGGGGAAGAGGCTCCGGCTGGGCAGAGGTGAGGTGGCAGACGGAGGAGGGTGGGCTTTCGCGGCTCAAGCGGAGAGGTTATGGCGGCCTAGGATTTTGAATGGCGAAAAGGGGGCGATGGGAGGGGGTGAACCATGACTTAGGGAGGCGCTTGTCCAAAATGTAGGGTGTGTTACAAAAGTACCCCCTCCGATTTGAACTAGCGGCCCTTTCGGCTCAGGGTTAGAAGGTGGATTTTGCGTGTCGGGATTTGGCAACTGGAGGGAGTTTTCGCGCGCGTTGTAATTTCGGGATAGCAAGGCGTGGGTTGTGAAGGCGCCAGTTTTGGGAGCATGATATCTGAATTTTCGGGATATAACAAGGTGCGGGTTGAATTTTAGGGACAAGCCTAACATGTAGTAATATTGTAATTGTACGTACCAAATCAATTCACACTTCCCTCAACCAAAAAGAAAAAAATAATAATAAAACTATTCACACCACACGAAGAGAGAGTCTTGCCCTGTTTTACTATACAAATGCTATTCAAAGCTACTCCCCCTTCCATCTATATAGGGCCTAATGCGTTTTTTGATGCTAACTTTGACCAAATATTAGAGCAATAATATATGGCATGCAACTTACACAAAGCACACCGTTAAATTCATCTTTGAAAGGTTCTTTCAATGGTATAATTTTCTCATTGGGCATGTCTTGTACTATTAATCTTGTCAATAGTCAAAGGCGGTCTTAAAAAACTCATTACGCCAATATAGATGGAAGGAGGGAGTATGAATCCATGTTATGTCCAATTAAATTTTTTCGCTTGCTGTATAATGCATGTAACCTACTCATACCAACATTTTAGTGCATTCCAAATGTCTATACTACCGCTGCAATTCGAACTAAATTTGAATTCGTTTCTCTATTTCAATAAGAATCTACAATCATGATTGTTGCCAACTTCAACCATCATTCGTGTATTACCTTAATAACACACCACATGATTACTATAGAGATAGATATGAACTATGTGTACTAAATTAACTCGAATTCTATTTTTTGAATACACTTGATGTTGATTCCAAATAATAGTACATTTGATGTACTAACAATATATTCATAATCTAAACCATGTTCCATACGTACACCGTGTTTATCACACAAAGTATAGTGCCCCGCCCCCTACATTATGACAAGTATTTAGACCTGAGTTGCAAAAGCCACACATTAGCCCAAATTATAATCAATGTTCTACATTATGATATCTTCGTCAAGTATCTGTATCCACTTTTTTATAATGAATTATGATCTTTGTTCGTCTTTTACACCTTCACGATCCTCTTCTATTTGTAGCTAGCTAGCGCTAACTTTCTATCGTGCATGCACACACCCGCCCCCTCTCACCCACCCTTAGCGTCCCCTCCATCGCGCACGTTCATTATTTCTCTTTAGGTCGTCCACCCGCGGTGTGTGAAGACCCCCGACTCCTTCTTTCCCGCACACACCAGTCGATATACCTCTCTAGCCAAGTGTGCCTACAACAAACACATATATACTTCCCCTCTTCTCTTCTCACCGTCCATGCCCCCTATGTCCAATACGGTTCCACGCAGGTGCACACTCTCGCCCCTCTTTTCATTGATCACATACTCGCACACTCCTCCCCCCTCGACATGGTAGGCCTCTCGCACCACCTCCTAGCCGCACCCCTCTCCCCCTGTCTGTCTCTCCGGACCTTATTTGCTTCTAACACATACATGCGTGTATATGAACTGATCTCCCTACATATAGCCAGGTCCACTATAATTTATTTTCCCCACGCACCGATACACTTACCTCGCTAGTTATCTCTCTCCCTTTCTCGGACACACGACGATTGATCTTCCTATGTAGTTATGTATGCTTACCACAACCATATCGTCTCCCCTCATCATCCTTGTGTACCTCCCGACCAGTCTCTCACATGCATGTGCATAGACAGACAGACATCCCCCACCATCTCTTATTGATATTGCACTCATACCCTCCGTTTGTCTAGCAGGCCTCTCCTACCATTTGTGAGACGCCACTCCACCACCAACCCTCCTACGCTCTACCTTTGTCTTTCTCCCAACCTTATTCCTCTGCTACACATATCCATGGATGTCGATCGATCTCCCTCAATACATAGCTAGGTCTCTCTCCTTCCCCACACATATACTAGTCGATCGGTCACTGCCCCCTCCCCCCCCACACAGTGATAGTCGAACGTTGTAGGTAGGTATCCATGCCACGGAGAAAAACTGCACCTCTGCCCTCTCAAATTCCAGTAGGCCAGCCGCCCTGTATCTTTGACGTGGGAAAACACAAATTCGATGGTACTCTTTATCGATCGTGCAGCCACACACTTCATCCCTGTTTTCAATTCTATCGATATCTCACGTCCATGACTCCGTTTCACACACATTGCATATGTTACGTTTTTTTGTTTGAGATATCATCAACACATTGCCTCTGTTTCGCACAAACCATCTCTCTCACACCCACCCACATACGTACCTGCACCTAAAGAAGAAGTGCACGCAGGACGCACGTACTCACGGCTCGTTCCCGGCCACACCCGCGCGGGTACACGGTGGAGTTCGTTTTTGTACGAAAAGGCAACCCACGTGATAATTTGACGCGTGTAGTGGTTGTTTACTCGACAGAGGGTCGGGTACCACGCCTAGACGGAACAAAGTTCGACTTGACGCGTTAGTATTAAATAAAGTTATATATTCCTCAATGGCACGTACAGAATATAAAACGATTGCCGTGGGGAAAATGGAAACATGGGATTGTCTCTCGTCACACCATCTCACACAAGGCGGCCATGGCCTCTCTCTCTCTCAGCGTTGGTCAGTTATCCGGCCGCATCCCGTCTGCCGGTGGAAAGGGAGGATGTGCATCGTCTCTCCGTTCGACGGCGTTGAGGCAGCACGTCCCGATCTGGGGTACCTGCCGTTCTCTCTGACCAAGCTCCGGCACGGTAGGGCCTTCGCCACTTGCTCGCTGCTGCAGTATGGACAGATCTCGGCCGCCGGTGCCCTCCTAGTAACATCCCGACGACCCTCAGGTACAGCTTCCTCCGGCCTTGCGCCACTACCCATCTTCCCACGTTGCTGCATGTGGATCTTCTTTAGTTGTTTGCTTAAATTGTATCTCGGCCGGCGTACTTTCCATCTTGCAATCTCGTCCTCAAACCATTTTTGATAAACCACCATGTGCTATCTTTCCCTTATTACATGGAATATGCTTCTTTTTTGTCGGTGTATGTGTCTTCAACTCGTGTTATTTGGCAGTAATTGTTTCCTTTCTACCTCCTTTTGCAAACAGGGCTGTAATGTACACCATTTTCACCTCATTGCTATTGCAACCTTTTGGTGAACTGCACAATTAACTTTTTTCTTAAGAGTGTTTTGTGCAATTCCGCCAAAATGTCACACGTGCAATGTTTTTACATTTCTGTGGGACTGCAGAAAGGGAGATTGGTTTTGCTATCCTCCTCATCCAACTCCGTGCCTAATCTTCTCCAACAAGAAGATAGTCCTAAAGAGAGATCGTAGAGGTGATTGGCTTCTATTTATGTGTGTTATGTTTCATCATCTAGTTCCACTATTATTGTAATCACACTGACTGGATATCTTTGCAAACAAGGATGGTCCGCTCGATTTTAGTGGAGCTGCACAAAATGATCGGATTGTGGTGTCCTCCATACACCTCTTTTTTGGCTACAGCGCTGGGTGAAACTAGCTGCCAAGCAATGAACACTGTGCCAAGGAAATGGAGCCATGCCTACGAATAGCATCAATCAATTATATATTTTTCTTTATTTGTACACCTTCTCACAACTTTGTCTTCAGTTGTGATGTGAATATTGGTGCTGATCTGTGAACCATTGAGATGCATTAGCCATGGTAGCCGTGGTAGTTTCATTTGTATTTGATGGAATGTTGTAACGAGATATTCTCGAGGCAAGACACATGAATCCTAAGTTGAAACCTTTTTTTTCCTGTGGGAACCAAAGTTGAAATTTCATAGCATCACAATACAATTTCATTAAAATTATGCGTACATATAAACAAATCCTGAAGGATTGATAGCAATGCCAGAAACAATTCAACTTCATTTCGCCGACATGTTGGACATCCTTCATCCGGCTCCACCTGCCATGCAGCAATATCGAGTGCACAACACAACTTCAGGGAAAGATTCACCTCGGTCGTTGCACTGTAGTAGTAATGACTAGTGAGCAGTCAAATCATAGAGCCCCACCTTCGCCACAATAAGTTGCTTGGACGAAGCAACCATTATTTCTCTGTTCCTTGAATCCGCTGGTACTCCCATATTCCCACATTTATAAGTTGCTCAGGTGAATCAACCATCACTATATCCGCTCACATGTGATGACCACAGGAGCTATCCATTCAGATTGTATGTTAAAAGAAATAATGGTCGATAACTATTGCGGCAAGCTTAAAAAAGTAATGTGGCACCTCGGGCCAACGCGGCCAGATGGCATTTTGCATGAGAAATTACACACCATGTTTCGTTGACATGTGGTCCCATTCCAACATGTCAGTGAGACGACGGCGAGTCCTTTTCTACTAGTATTTCTGAACGGACGTGTAGGCCGGGGCGCCTCTTCATGTACCGTGGGAAACTGGCAACCATCCACCGACTCTTCGCCTTTCCCTCTCGATTTGGAACTGTTGTCGCACACTCTTCCCCCATCCTCCATTTGCCTTCACCCTTCCTTCTGCCATTGTTCGATCGTCTTCTCCATGGAGGGAACAGGTTGGAAACGACCCCGTTATTCTTGCCCCGATCTGAAAGATGACGTGGTGGAGGAACTCATCGATCGGTGCAGCGTCATCACCTCGGCTAGCATGGCAGGTTCGTTCAAGACCATTCTCGACTCAACTAATAACATCATTACAAGGAACCCAATGGTCAAGGAGTGGTTTGATCTCCCCTATCTTCTTCGCCGTGACCCTGATGACTGGCGCGGGGACGATGGAGGCCTCGCCTTGTGCAAGTTGATGCCGCTTGATAATGATACGTACGATGTTAAGATGCCATCGCTTGAGGGCAAGGATTAGGCAGGAGCAAATGGAGATTGGGTTATTTATATTGGGTACAACTGCGAGTGGGAACTTGTGAATGTGTACACTCGTCACCGGGTTCCACTTTGAAAAATCTCAGTAGACTACCCAGAGGTTGAGCACACCGGTATTGTACGCATGTTCAAATACGATCATGGTGACTGTCTTCTACGGAAGATAGCAATTTGTCGAGTCCCCAACCGCTCTTGGTATTACAAGAACTATGAAGTTGTTGCTATCTTCGACAAGCTTGTTTCCGTCCTTTGTTGTTCGACTCGATGGATATTGCTCAAAAATCAGTTTCTATACACGGATGGGTACCATGATGCAATTCAATACGAGGGTCTTGTGTTTGCTTCCACCACTCATGGCACTGTTTTTGCATGGGATCCTCGTAGTTTCGGTACGTTTGTCTTCCACCATAATTATAATTGTTTCATCCACATGCATGCGGGTTAGCAAGTTTCCCTTTACTAATTAACCATCTTCTTGTGTTTCCAAGGTCCTATGAACATTCCACCACCTATACTTGAAAGTTTTATAACCAAGGGGGAGATGATGATGGTGATGATCACGAGCATGAGGACGAGCAGAACTTATATACTCAGTGGCGCTTGGCAACTAATTCCGATGGATCACCTCTTCTTGTCTGTATACAGCGCACTGAGTTTGTTACTACTGAGGGAGCACGTGTTGTCTCCCATGGTCGCACTCTTCGGACCTATTCCAACACTCGTTGCATGGCATTCGGGATGGATACTAGTGTGCTAGCGCCAACACCTTCTCCCTGGTACAGAATTGATAGTCTTGGAGAAAACTCCCTCTTCCTTGGACAAAACTATCGGATGATGGTGAAAGGCGATCCAACTGCTGTTGACACAATGTTACTAGTACCATTTATGAGAAGCAACTGTATCTATACCTCAGACACTTGGGTGGTTCCCTACCCTGGTACTGATATAGTAGGCCGCTTCAGGCTGGATGATTAGTCTTGCGTTGGTCTCGAGATTGACAATAGATGGCCCGTCCTAGAGAATCACTTGTGGTTTAAAGCAAGCGTTTCCAACGCCGAGGATTGGTTGAGTTGAAGTTCATTTCATTGCTTGTTATTTGTTGTGTGATGAAAACTTTAGTATTTATAATGTATCCTCGTTGTCGATGTGGGTTGATGACCTGTTGTATGTAATAAAATGATATTCCTGTGATAAACTTACAAAATTTATGAATGGCTTTCGAGTCGCTTCTCTGAGTGAGTGGTGCGACGAGGCAAAAAAAAATAATTCCGAATACATAATTGTGCATGCATTGCGACAGGTTATCGGATGAGGCCAATCAACAATAGTAGTACACTATTTGTACTAGCTTCACATGCTTCACGCGTCGGGCGGGTGTTTTTTACTGTAGCCATGTGTTAATGTGTTCATTGTACGTAACCAGTACCTCGAATCCTCGATATTACTAGTACTATATAAGTAGTAGGAGTAGCAGGGTGGCATGGGCCAGAACAAGCATTCACATCCAGGAGTACGGCACATGCCACCAGCGCGACATCCATCCGACACCATATTTCTTGGAGTCCGTGCTAGAGCAATCTCTTCAACCTCGTCGTTTCTCTAACTTAGCCATCGTGCAGCGGGCGAGGTGGGGGTTTGCTGATAGTCGGTTTCCTCAACTGCAGTCCCACTTGTAAGGCTAACTCTAACGCACGACCCCAAACGGACCTCCGTTTTGCACGAGCTTGAACGATAATTTTGACTAGAAAAGCAAGACCAAAGAAAATAAGAACCACAAGAATACATTTTAGAAGATATCCAACTTCCATAACTGCTCCTGTAAGTTGGATTAGTGCCTTCTCGATGCATTCATTGTTGATCTGTGGAGGCTCAATCTTGCGTGCTTCTTTCTTCTTCGAGTGTAACGAAGTAGACGTTGCTTCCTCGCATCTAGTCTCATGTCTAGCCTCTATTCTAGTAGGAGTGTGAACAAGTGCACTAGTCTCATCTCTAGCCTCTATGCTAGCTAAAAGTGCTAGAACATCTACTAAATTGCGCTCTATCAATATATCAATGTACTCTTCTTCTCAATACCAAAACTTGCATCCATTCTACACAATTTTTTTTAAGTTAGCACAACTAGTCTAATCCGAGAGCACAACCGAAGATTTGGTCGGGTTCTTCCTCCTTTTGCCGACACGTGGGACATCCAGCATCCAGGTCGTGTCATGCAAGAAAATAGAGTGGTAGTTGAAGCCATGTGATGTGCATCTTGGGTTAAACTGTAAATAGAATATTACTATTCTTGAGTAACTCCAAACGCGGCCAATGAAGATCTTTACTGGATTTGTTTTTCATCACCAGCACATCGAGGTGAAAGATGTGCAAGTTTAGTGTGTCCTCTTGCATTTTCACTGACATGTGGGACCGCATATGAGCAAACAGACAATGGGCTCCACACGTCCGCTGGATGGCTGAGAAGAGAGATAGAGGAGGGCTGAGCACATACTCCAGGAAATTTGTTCTACGTAACCAGCACCTCAATATTCGCGTGTGGTTGTTTCTAGAATAAAAAAGGAGGTACCCCTACTTATGTTACTCCCACTATGCCTAGCCTAAGGTTAGTAGGTGACCTTGCCTTGGCTCTTCGCCTCTTCTGGAAGTCGATGGTTCTACAGTAGTACTTCTAGCAATCTGACACCAAATGAACTATTGCACATCCACCGGTTGTAAGCAAAAGTTTCTCCTCATGCTGCGAGCCCCCACGCACGCGTTGGCGAGGGAGAAGGCTTAATCAAGCTTCTCGTCGTTCTACGAGTTGACAACACACACCAAAGTTATTTAGTACGTACTCTCTCCAAAAAAGGGTTGACCATGTCATTGCTACCATCCCGTGCCCCGTCGTTGAGTACGTGCCCTATTCATGTGCCATTGAGGAGAAAAAATATTGCGTAGGTGCCATCGAAGTGCACGACTCACTTACGCACTGCTTATTTGATTATCTCCATTTTCTTGCATGACACGTGCACCTTGATGCTAGATGTCTCGCGTGTTGGGAAAAGGATGAACAAAGCTCACATAAAAGAAAAGAGTTGAAGAGCATAGATTCCCGACGACCGAGAAGGAGCAAGGAACCTCACGGTGGAGCGTCTACAAGGAACCTTGCGCGTTTCCCCTGTTTTTTGCCGCCTGCCCAGCTATAAACAAATAAAAGAACATGAACTCTTCGCTAACCACTAGAAATGATACATTAGGATGCTAAGTTGAAGATGTTTTATAGTTTGTATTGATAACCACGCAACAAGCCACGCATGTACAGGACGCATGCAGCCACGCATGTAAACAAGCTAACGCACTAACTCCATCCGATCCAACTCATGCACATACGTGCACAACATGGAGCACACAACACACGTACACAACACGTGCATGCACACACACTCGGCCGCAGAATGCACGTGAATAACACATGCATGCGCACACACTCGGCTGCATGGAGGCGTGCGCCATCTGCGGTGACGCTTGTTTCTTCCTGCGGTCACCAAACTAGTCTCTCTCTTCTTAATTAACTTGCCACATCATATTTTATGCCTACGTGGCAGGCTTAGCAGCTATACATGGTGGAGCACTGGGAGATGCCAAGGCTGGTCATAGTGGGGAGTAACTTATACTATAACATATTACTATGTTACTCTAAACATCTCTATAAAACGGAAAGGAGGGAGTAGTAACATAGACTAGTGTCATATGCAGAGTATGGGACCACACGATATTTCCCCGTCCGGACCGATCCCAAGTTGGCTTCTCACCTTCTTGGCCCAACAAAAACCTTTCCCCCTCCCGCGCGCGCTTCCTGTCTGGCGCCAGCTGAGCCCGCCGCTCCACATTGATGGCAAGTCAAGGCGACACGACCTCTCACTGCTTCTACCGTTAAAGCGGTGCGCCGACCGAGGGCATCGCCCACTGCACGCCCAGCATTTCAGACTACACAGTGGAGAGTAACTTTAGAGCAAGTGCTACAATAAGATGACATAAGCAGGCTATAAGGATTTAAATATAGTATTTGTGCTTAGTTGAAGGAGAGAGAAGAGGAGAGAGAAGAGAAGCAGATTGTAAACGTGTAGCTGGTTGTACTCCAACATACTTTGTGAGACAAAAGGTGGGGCCATTATTAATGATATAGTATTTATACTAAAGGGACTAACAGACGCCTTAATTACTCTGTTTTTTTGAGACAAACCTTGGTGGGGCTATTATTGATTTGGACGTGGGGTTTGGGGGGCAAAAGACCTACTATTATACTTGCACGACTGACCTGACATGCTCTACCCTAGCCGCCACTGTATCATATGGTTTCGCACCGTTCCAGATCTTAGCGCCACCACGCAATTCTTCTCCAGCCCTCCGTCCGGCGTGCACCGCAAGAAGGGGCAGCAGTCCTCCGAACCCCGCCTTTCGTGATCTTGTACGGGAGAGGGGCGATCAGGTTTTTGGGGAGCACACTCCTGTGATTGCTGCCAACGACGACTTCCTCAATGATAGCCTTCTTCCCCAACCTCGGTAACCTCTTCATCAACGACATGAGTGACAACATCAACCACAGCGGTTCTGCTCCTGCTGTACAGTATGTGATTCTGTCCTCCTGGTTTAGTCTGCATCATTACATTGATGTTTGCAATTGTCGTCATGATCTATTTACTGCCGATTCAGATTAAATCTCATACTAAATTGCTCATATATTCAACAATCCAATCAAAAAACCTGATTACAGGCAATTTACTCCGAGTGGTTTTGCTGCGCTTTTGAAGCCGCCTACTTTTAAGGGGGTGCAATATAAAAGGTGGCGTACAAGAGCAGTATATTGTTTTCAGATCATGTACTGCTATGATGCCACTAAGGGTAAGCCTGATGGCGATCTTAATCCTACACAGTAGGAAGCTTTTCAGAACATGGATACCCTCTTCAAAGCCGCCCTGCTGAGTGTTCTTGACGATTCCATTATGGATTCATATATGTCGTTTGACAGCGGCAAAGACACGTGGGCTGCGCTCGAGGCCACGTTTGGGCCCTCGGGTGCTGGCAACGAGTTGTACGTCATGGAGCAATTCTGTGACTACAAGATGACTGATGAGCGCTCTCTTGTTCAGCAGACTCATGAGATACAGTCACTCTCTAAGGAACTTGAGTACTTTAAGTGTGTGTTGCCGGACAAATTTGTTGCTGGGACCATCATTGCCAAGCTTCCACCTTCATGGAACGATTTTTCTACTTCTCTGAGAAACAAGAGACATGAGTTTTCTGTTTTGGATCTCATTAGCACTCTTGATTTTGAGGAGAAGGCGAGAGCAAAAGACACACGTGCTCGGGTCGCTGAGGGAGCTTCTAGTGCCCACATGGTACATGAGAAGAACTTCCAGCCCAACCAACCCCAAAAAGATGATGAGATAGGAATGAAGGATGAAAAGAATAAGACTAAAGCCTTGCGTTGATTTAGATGGAGGTTCCGACGAGATGGCCGAGGACATTTGAACTCCGGAAAAGAAAAGATGAAAACACTTGGAACTAGAATTTATTCCTCACGAACAAACTCTGAAGGAAGGGATTAATCACTTTGAGGAAATAAGAATAAGATTTATTGTGTGCTTATCCTTCATCAAATTAAATTGATGACAAGCAATGGATTTTGCATACTACTTATTCTTCTTGAAAAGGATTGAGAAGTGACATATCGCAAACTTGAGAAGGTATTCATGAACCACCGGTAGGATTGAAAGAATGAATGGATTAAAATGATAATCAAGGAAAAGAATCTTAAAGAACCACCGTTAGAATTCAGAAATGATTGATGAAAGAGAATGAATCACCGGGAAGAATTAGAAGAGCCAATATGCTAGAGGGGATTTAGATGCAAAAGAACAAAGAGATCTTGAGCTGATTAAAGAACACTTGGACGAAGCACAGGGATAATTGGATAACGGTAGATGAAATGTGAGGACAAATAATTCTTCTGGAACGATGGCCTCCGGTGAAAAGAAACAGAAAAACAGCTTCCGACAAACTCCGGATGGGTAAGAAAGGAATATCTGACAAATGGAATAATTCGAGAGGATAACATGAAGCTAGAACCACGAATCTTAGAGAGGACAGACAAGATTTAGAGGAAAAACACTTCTTCGGTATTCAAATGACGACGAGAAACACCACCAAAATTACTGAGATACTCCGGGAGAAGAAAAAGCAAAGAGGTTGAGCCAACAATGAAAAGAATTTGAAAGAGATCTTGGAGAAGGCATGTGATTGATGAAATTCATTCTTACGTCACACTTGAAAAGAATTTGAGAATAACTCCGGGAGAATTAGAAGAGTCAGGTAAGATCCTGGGAAAAGACCTATGGGTTAGGGCCCACTAAAAGAAAACATCGTTGAAAAGGATTGTTGAACAGATAGATGATGCACCGGAACAATTGAAATATTTGAATGAGGTGACAACCTAGAATTAATTGGAACACAGAAGAATCTCCTGAGATGTCTTGAACTCTGGAATGATTGAATGGCGAGAGGCAAACGAGTAAGGAGAACACTTGATCCAAGGAAAAGAATGTGATCAACCCGAAAAACTTGAATTGAGTGCACCAGAAACAGAAAGGGGTGAAGAATGACGAACGAGACGAGAATTCCAGTTGAAATAATTGACAAAATACTGAAGAGGCTCCACACGAATGAAATTGATGCTCAAAACAGACTCAGGCTCCGGGAAGAAGAGGGTGGGAGGGCGGGAAAACAAAGGCAACTTGGAAGGGGGAACCGACGAATATCTTGAAGAGAAAACACCGGTTGAAATCATTGAGGAAAGAAAGCAAAGACTTTGCACGAGTAGGATGGATACTCGATTACGGACTCCGACTCCGAGAAGCAAAGGGGTGGGCGGGTGGGAAAAAGAAAAGAACCGAGGACGGGGAAACAACTTCATTGAGAGCGAACTGAGGATTGAACTTGGCAAAGATGAAGAGGCTCGAGTCAACTTGATGAGAAATGCACCGAATAAAAAGAGCTGAGAACCAATGATCGGAAAAAACCAACTGCGCGATCCTAAATAAAGTTTGAAATGGAAGAGAAGTAATTCAAAGCACCTACGTCAAGATTCCTCACCAGAGCGACGAAGGGGCTGAGGAGTAAAAAGAATTCCTACTCTCCGATATAACTAGACTCCAAAATAGTTTTCTTCTAGACTCGACAACGGCCAAACTACACGATCAATCAAGGGGGGCTCCTAGGGTCGGTCGAGGCTCTGATACCAACTTGTCACGCCCAATATGCGACCCTATCCTAAAGGAACTCGAAGGTCCCACCAAGGATAGAAGCACATATTGAAGACGCTTTTGCAAGGTGGATATCATTACATCGTACCATTACATAATAGTTGGGGATACATACAAGAGGCATACAATGCCACATGAATACATCAATACATCATCCATAAGATCAACATCCGACTACGGATGAAACACAAACAGAAGCTCAAACGACATCCACCCTGCTAGCCCAGGCTGCCGACCTGGAACCTATCCCCTGATCGAAGAAGAAGAAGCAGAAGACAAACTCCAAAACAAGTAAATATCATTCTCACGTCATGATCATCGCATAATCAGTACCTACAACTATTGTTGTAGTAATCTGTGAGCCACGAGGACTCAGCAATCCCATTACCATGGGTATCAAGACTAGCAAAGCTTAATGGGTAAGGAAGGGGTAAAGTGGTGAGGTTGCAGCAGCGAATAAGCATGATATGGTGGCTAACATACACAAATAAGAGCGAGAAGAGAAGCAACGGAACGGTCGTGAAGCTAGCAATGATCAAGAAGTGATCCTGAACTCCTACTTACGTCAAACATAACCCAACACCGTGTTCACTTACCGGACTCCGCCGAAAAGAGACCATCACGGCTACACACGCGGTTGATGCGTTTTAATTAAGTCAAGTGTCAAGTTATCTACAACCGGACATTAACAAATTCCCATCTGCCACATAACCACAGACACGGCTCTCGAAAGTTTATACCCTGCAGGGGTGTCCCAACTTAGCCCATCACAAGCTCTCACGGTCAACGAAGGATATTCCTTCTCCTAGGAAGACCCGATCAGTCTCGGAATCCTGGTTTACAAGACATGTCGACAATGGTAAAACAAGACCAGCAAAGCCGCCCGATGTGCCGACAATCCAGATAGGAGTTGCACATATCTCGTTCTCAGGGCAACACCGGATGAGACATCCTACGAGTAAAACCAGCCCTCAAGTTTCCCCAAGGTGGCCCCGCAGTCTACTCAGTTTGGACCAGCACTTCGAGAAGCACTGGCCTGGGGGGGCTAAAATAAAGATGACCCTCGGGTTGGCCGACCCAAGGGAAAGGTAATAGGTAGTTAGGAAAATGTAAAACCAAGGTTGGGCCTTGCTGGAGGAGTTTTATTCAAAGCGAACTGTTAAGGGGGTCTCATAAATCACCCAACCGCGTAAGGAACGCAAAATCAAGGAACATAACACCGGTATGACGGAAACTAGGGCGGCAAGAGTGGAACAAAACACCAGGCATAAGGCCGAGTCTTCCACCCTTTACCAAGTATATAGATGCATTAATTAAATAAGAGATATTGTGATATCCCAACCATAATCCTATCCACCATGGAGCAATCTTCAACTTCACCTGCAACTAACAACACTATAAGAGGGGCTGAGCAAAAGCGGTAACATAGCCAAGCAATGGTTTGCTAGGAAGGGTGAAAAGGTTAGAGGCCGACATGGCAATTTGGGAGGCTTGAAGAGCAAGTGATAGGTAGCGCAGCAAAGCGATAGAACGAAGCAACTAGCATAGCAATGATAGTAGTGAGATCCAAGGTGACGGTCATCTTGCCTGAAATGCCGCAAGGAAGAAGAACGAGTCCATGAAGAAGATGAAGCCATGAAGACGAACCAAGTGTAGACGAACGAATCCTCACGACCGCAATGAAACAGGAACTAATGAGAAGGAGCACAACCAGAAAGAAGCAAACAACAAGGTAAACACACAACACATAGACATGGCATGATGCTCAACCAAGTATGATGCATGACAAAGGCTATATGATGCTACTCATGGAAAGAGATGATGCATACAAGAACAACACATCAAAGCAAGGTTAAATGAGGCCGGAAACAACATATAGTAAATCCGGTAAGTCCTCATATGCAAATTTCGAAATTGGTCCAGATCTGAATAAACCTTATGTTCAAGTTGTTAAACAGCAAGTTAAAATGCACCATGATGATCTACACTAAATTCTAGTCAAGTTGCATATAAAGTTTATTTAGTTTAGAGCTACGACCTAGAAGATATGAGCAAAACAAGATAAACATAGCATTGATGCAAAATGCATACAAACATCAAGCAAACACACCCAAAACAAGCATGCAACATGATAATATGAAACTACATGCAATTCTAAGTAGGTTTCATATAGAGCACACTCAAAACGGAGCAACGGTTCAACACATACACATGAAACAAGTTTAAAGGACAAGCCATCCAAAACAGCAGCTAGGCATCTTGCAAGCATCAAAACAACATGCTACATCACCTCAACATAAAAACAAAAGGCATGGACATGATTTAAAGGTAAATCATAACAAAATATGAACACTGAGCTATCTCCAGAAAACAATAGAACTTGCTCAAAAACACATGGCAAGATTGCAAATAATAACAGTTTTACAGGCTTTGCAGAAATAATATCAGGTTGCAATGTTTAGAGCTATCAACCAACATGCTACAGGAACTTATCATGGCAAAAAAAGACATGGAATGCTAATACTGAAGACAAAGAGCAAAACTCCCTTAATAAACTAACTCCAAAGATCAACAGAGAACATGGTAGCATCCATGCAAACATGGCAAATGATATGACAGATTCAGACATGGCAGGAACAACGATAAGTAGGCATGTTGGTGAGCTTGTACCACTCACCACAGAGTAATACATGGCATGACAAAGCAACCAACAGTAAGATGGCATAATTATGAAGCTAAACATGGCAATAGCATGGTCATAGAGTGCATGGATCACTAGAAAAACACATGGCAAAAACTGAACTTCATGTTAACAGACTGACAACAACATTATTTAGCAACTTAAGAGCAAGATTATAACAAGCTACAGCAGGCTATAAATACAACCAGGGGAATGAATGGATAGAGCATGACATGTACAACAAAACATACTTAGTGAACATCTCCAGATTATGCATAGAATGACTTGTAGCAGCAGGTTTACATGGCATCATGATATAGCAGATTCAGCCTAGCAAAACAGCAACAGCAAGCACCCTAGTTCATGAGGTCGATGCACTCACTACAAGATTCAAAAAAATACATGGATTGAACCACGGTAAAGATGGCATGATGTAGCTCAAAACGCATGTACACATCAAGCTCATAGGATGCACACACAAAATGCAATGAAAAAGACAAAACAACATTTTCTATTAACAGACATCAGTTAACATCATATAGCACTCTTGCAACGATGATTAGGGCATCAAGATTAACTCAAACAAGCATGGCACAATGGAACAAAAATGAAGAGCATCTCACAGTGAACATTTATATATATTACATGCACAAAACAAAGCTACATGCTAGAAGTTATGGCATGATGAACATGGCACTAGAATGCTAAAATTCATTGACTTAGAGAAAATCCGGGGTCAACCTTGAGAATGGATCTGGATCTGGATCGGCTCGAGGTCGAGTTCGCCGGAGCGAGACCGGCCGGCAGGGAGGAGAGGCGACACAGAGGGGCTCGGGGAGAGGCCGGGGAGGCGCGGCCACCAGCGGAGATGGCCGCGGCGGCGCGCTCGGGCGCGGGAACCGAGCGGGACAGCGAGGGGCGCGGCTCTCGGGGTGGCGGCCGGCAGCGGGGCGCTAGAGGCGAAGGGCGACGGGGCCGAGCCAGATCAGGGAGGCAGGGCGCGAGCACCCGCATGATGCGGCGGCGGCCGAACCGGGCCGGGAGGGCCTCGCTCAGGCCCCGACGGGCCCGCGCGGGTGGCGGCGAAGTGGGCACGGGCGCGGGCGACGTGGCGGCGTGCCATTGGTCGGCGCGACATGGAGGGAAACGGCGGACATGTCCGGCATGGTGGGGAGGTATGTTCGGCGGCGCGGAGGGAAGAAGGCTAGGGTTCATCCGTGAATTTTTTGGGGAGGGGCACATATTTATAGATAGGAGGAGGTAGGAGAGTCCAAATGGAGAGTGGTTTTCTCCCACACGATCGTGATCGAACAACCGAGAGCATGGAGGGGGTTTGGATGGGCTCATGGGCTGTGGTGAAGAGGGGCTGGGCTGCAAAGAAAGAGGGGTTTCGGTTAGCTCGGTTAACCGTTGGGGCATCAAACGACCTCCAAATGGAACGAAATTGGACGGGCGGTCTAGCGGTGATATACCAAGGCAACTCGGCAAATCTCGGTCCATTCCGAGAATGTTTAACACCCGCTCACAGCAAGAGACAAAAGGGGGACGCCGGAGGACATAGGAGTGTCGGATTGCAAAACGGACAACGGGGAAAAAGCTCGGATGCATGAGACGAACACGTATGCAAAATGAGATGCACATGATGACATGGCAAAGACGGCGAATAATTGGCAGACACCTGGCGCATCGAATCCGGGGTGTTACACCCAACCAGCCCCAAAACAACAAGAACAAATATCAGGGGAAAGGCAAGTTTGATGCAAAGAACAAGCTGTCACATTCTACCAACTTCAAGAAGAATTCTCATAACGGGAAGGGATACAAACCTCAATTTTGGTAGCACCGCACAAAATTTATATGGCTGCATCTACCTGCTGTCAGCTAACCTCATGGTGCTCCAGGTATTCCTACATTCGTAACTACGTACAATGACCACCGCAAGATGAAATTAGCTTATTTGTATGTTGACTTGCTGAATGCAGTGCAGAACGATCCTGTCATGTGTGTGGAGGACCAAACAAGCAGTGCAGTCGAAGGTGGAAATCAACCAAGGACTTGTGAAATTATATATAATCTTCCTCAGGTAGGTCAGTATCCCCTTTGTCAAAATGATCGTGTTTTGTCATGCCGAGCTATTGATATGTGCTACTGTTTTGCAACACCGTTTAAGTATAGCTACTGTTTTCCTATCTTTTCAGATTCAGGACAACGAATATGATTTCAGGGGAACTGCACAATATGGACTCATGTTGAGTCATCTCTATTGCCTCATGTGTTTGCTGCAAATGTGTCAGCATCAATTGCAAGATGAGGCATCTAGCTAGCTGTGGAGTTGCCAACATGCTCAAAGTGCTCGCAACATCGAGAAGAAACAAGCATGCCCAGGAAATTAATGCGTGCGCAGGGAGGCCCTTTGCTTAGAGAAGCATCGACCGATTTTATTTATTTCCACACCTTCTCACAGCTTTGTATTGGTTATAGTATGGTGAATCATTGAGATGCATAAACATGCTGAACTTTTGTTCTTCCGTATGTTAGTATGCATACCGTATCTTCTGAAGCTTAGTTTAATGTGAGTGTGTGCATCTAGTACTGCATCCTCTAATTTGGTGGATGCACACAGAGAAAATAAATCTCCTTAATTTACTCCATAACCACCCTATTAAATAGGCCTAGTAACAAACCAGGCGCATGCAGTGGCCGGCGGGCACATGCATCCTGCATGCATGGCCAATCAGCCAAGTCCATGCGCGAGCTCCAATGCAGCAACACAAAAGAAGAGAGCAGTTTTTGGGAAAAAGCGAGTAGTTAGTGCAGCGGGCCTTATAAACACGAACAACTCGCTCTCCCGCTTCCGCCCCCCCCCCAATTCCCCCCACTCCCCAATCTTCATCACTCGTCCAGAAAACCCCCACTCACCTTCTTCCTCACTCGTACAGAAAATTCCTGCTCTTGTTCTTCCACTCATACAGAAATCCCCAACCCTCCTTCTTCCCCACTCGCACTGCCACTAGGCTCGTCTCTAGCTACTCTGCTCAAACCCGTGAGCTCGGCGCAATGCCCACACGGAAAATGGAGTCAGATGGCCCCAGTGCCAAGAAGATGAGGCTCCCGCCAACGGCGACGCCGGTTGTAGATCCCGCACCCGGTAGCGCGGGGAGAAGCGGCGAGCCCCCACGGATCTGAGGAACCAGTAGAATCTCTGGTGGACCGCATCAGCTATCTCCCAGACGTCATCCTTGAGGAGATCATCTCGCTTCTCCCCACCAAGGATTGCTACCGCACACAAGTCCTCTCAACTCGGTGGCGCCCTCTATGGCGCACCGCACCCCTCAATCTCGAATGTCGTCATATATCTGTCCTTCCTGATTTTGATCTCCTCAGAGCCATCATCTCTTATCACCAGCAGGGCCCCGTTCAATGCCTCTGCATTCCGACACGTTACGTGATGTCCATACCAGGCAAGGTGGACGCTTGGCTGACATCCCCTAAATTCGGAAAACTCCAACAGTTTGAGTTGTACCATTAGCACAAAAGTTTCATACCACGAACACACCGAGAATTCGTGCCCACACCATCATTGTCCATCTCGCGGTTTTCATCCTCTCTCCACACCGCCACCTTCGCGCGGTGCCATCTACCAGACGATCTGGTACAAATGCTTCGACTCCCACTGCTAAAAAACTTTCGCTTGTGGTGGTTTATCTGTTGGAGGCCTCACTGCACAACATCATCCACTCCAGTTGCCCTGCCCTGGAGCGCTCGCTGATTGTTTTGGGAATATAAATCCGTATCAGTTCTCTCCAAATAAAGTCGCCTCACCTTAAAAGCATTGGAATTTGTTTTGAAGGACAACAGCTCATCATCGAAGATGCCCCTTCACTTGAAAGGTTGCTCCTTGATAATTGTTATGCACCTTCACAAATAACTGTCGTCTCTGTGCCCAAACTGGAGACCTTGGGTGTAATTCGTGACCCGTTGAATAATCACAAGGAGTTGGTGTTTGGCTCCTCACTTTTTTAGGTACCGTATATTATCATCTACACATTTGTAATCATTTGCTGCATTTTTCATTTGTGCACATAAGTTTTATATCATCTTGGAGTACACTTTGGGTACTAATATTATGTTATATGCTCAATGATGAGTTCGTCCATTGATTGCCTATCAATGCTACTACATTCTGTCAAGATCATATATATCAGAATGTTTAGTTTTGATCTGGACATAATTATTGGCTTGCTGGGATGCTTTCGATCTCTGGAGAATTTATTTATAGAGGTGATGATTTCATGCACATTGAAAGCCCGTATATATTGTACAAGAATTAACAGTTCAGTTGTCGTTCTTTCGACATACTCTTTTTTCAGACCTTAACTATTTTCAATCTTCATGTCTACTTAGGCAGAACCACATGGAGAAAAACATATAACCAATCAGTGGCATAATAAGCACCAGGATTTTCTCAGTTCTCATGACATTCATTTGAGGACAATAATGATGGAATGATATGCATCCAACCAGGCAAACCGAAGCTTTGTCACATTCTTCCTGTTGAATGCGAGGTTACTATTGTCCATGAGGCTTAATTTTTACCGCAATAGATTTCTCACGGACGGACATGTTGAACAACAAAAAAAGAAGTTTCAAGTGGACAAATGGGCTTCTAAACGTGCTCGGCTTCTATTTACAACAAGTTGTAGTCATCCTGAAATAATTTTTTTTGCACAGGATGTTGATTTTATGGATCAGACTGATCCATTTGTTTGTGACTGCAAAAAAGAGTGGTTGGGTTAGATGTCACTGTCATGTTGAATCCGGGTTTTGTCTAAAAATTTGATGAACAATTAATTCTTGGGCTTTTTGTACCATTTGTATGCTTGAGTTGCATGTTGTTGCCCTCGTACTCCCATCCACCTGCCACTACACCGCCGCATCTTCCATGGCTGTTGTTTGTTCCCGTCCGAGGCCTCTCCGTCTTCTCCGCCTTGGTTCGCTCGCTGTGCCCGCCGCCGTCTGGCGTTGTCAACATGGTCAACAACCAAGAGGAATCAGGAGATGACTGTACATGGAGAGGCTGACTGTAGGGACCCACCAGGGTCATTGCATTTCGCAAGCAGGTGCCTCGTTATTACAAGCCAAAAAATACTTCCTCCTAATTGTTTGACAACTAGGTCCCACGCCATTGTCAATGTAGTCAATAAACGAGAAAATTACACAATGAGCGGATAACACCAGGGACCCAACAACTCGCCCAATTGTTTTTTAGTTTCAGAGACGGAGCTCAATTGCGCGTTGTGCGGGGGCTATGGCCCGTCTAGCCCACTCTTATGCTTTTATTAAGCACATGACGATCGCAATTGCTATATTTTTTCTTTCTGAAATTGGCTAGCCCAGTTTTTTTCGAGAATACTGAAACCAAGGCCTACTTGCTTTTCTCAGCCCTGCTGCGCTGCAAATCTTTCAAGACAAGGAGGGATGTAAGTAGTAAGAAATGGGCTTCCCCAGAAAATGGGCTATAAGTTGTAAGAAATGGGTTGTAAATTTTTAAACCAAAGCCAACCGACAATTGCATTAAAATATCATTTTTCCAGGATTTCTCTACTCTGTACTCTTATAAAAACCAAAGCCAACTGGCAATTACATTAAAATATCATCTTTTCTCCCACAAGATAAACTATTCATACAAATGCATCTTCATGTTTCGTGCAACGAACGAGCATCCTGCTAGTTAAGATTCTAAATTTCATTCATTTTTTTCCGAAGAATTGTTTTTTGAATTTTATTTTGATATAATTTTTTGAAAATTATTTTTAACGTGACTCAAAACTTCGTGATTAAAAGAGTTTGGACCCCACTGAAATATGCAAAATTTCGTTGAATTTTTTAGCAATGCCCAGAATATATGGTCTATAATGCTAATAAAAAGAATATGGGCTTCAAATATCCTTAAGAATTAGCATATGGGCTGTAAATTATTGGAAATAATGGCTAGTGGGCTGTATGTTGTTTTCCCCAGATTTGGAGGCTGACTTCTGGGCCTACTAGGTTGACGATGACGCTGTCCTAATTTTTTTTGATGCGTATGCAAGGCTTTGTCAACTTAGTCAACACACAACAGTGACTGTTGGATGTCCATCCAACGGCCGCCGTGCTTCTTCAATCTCTGATCTTCCTGCTCCAGCCACCCAAACCAGCGCCGATGGGATTGCCTGCTCCCTCCTCCCGTGGCTGGCTGTGCTGCCGCCAGGCCATCCCTCTAACCACCCACACAACCTGTTATTTTCCGGCGACGTCGCCCTCACCCCGTAGCCGACCAGTCAGCGCTCGTACTCCCCTCAGCGTGGGCATCCGCTGCGGTGGCTTCACCGACTCTGGGTGGTTCTCTTCCTAGTCCTCGCCCTCGTCCACCGTGTTTGTGCTCTCGGCGCGACGAGGTCAACATGGTCAACAAACAACAGCCATCGGAAGAGGCTGACAGTAGGGGCCCACACAGGGAAATGCCTCCTTATTACGTGCAAAATAATGATTCCTCCACCTGATAGCTGGGACTCACCGGAAGGGCCTCTGTATTTCATGAAAAAAACATTCCCCCTGCTGTCAGCTCAGACCCACCGGAAGTGCCTCCTTATTACGCACAAAAAAATGAATACTCCCCCTGCTAGCTGGGACTCACCTTGGTGGGAGGCTGACTTGTGGGCCTACTAAGTTGACGGGTACGGAGGGCTTGGTCAACTTAGTCAATATGAATGATTCTAGCTCCAGTGACCGTACGAGTCCATCCAACAGACGTAGTGCTTCTTCAACCTCTGGTCTTCGTGCTCCAGCCGCCCAAAGCAGCGTCGGTCGTGCCGCATGGTCCCGCCTCCCGTGGCCGGTTGTGATGCCGCGAAGGCCTCACCGCCCCCTACTACTCCCACCGTTGGCTAGACCATCCCTCTACTCACCCACACCCCCTGTTATTCTGCGACGACGGCAGCCTCACACTGCAGCCGAACCAGTGAACCCTCGTACTCCTCTTTTCCTGGGCATCCACTGCCGCGTCTTCCCCAGCTCCATGTTGTCCCATTCCTAGGCCTCGCCATCGTCCACCGCTGTGGTGCTCTTGGCGCGGCGTGGTCAATGTGGTCAACGACCGACTTCCATCGGAAGAGTACTGTACGTGGAGAGGCTGACAGCTGGGTCCACGACAACCGCAAGGAAGTGCCTCCTTATTACGCGCAAAATAATTATTCCTCCACCTGACAGCGGGGACCCACCGGACGGGCCACTGTATTTCACAAAAAAATGATTCGCCCCCTGACTGCTGGGACCCACCAGCTACATCTTCGCATGCAAGGAAGTGCGCCCGGGCAACAAAAAAACGATTCGCCCCCCTGACTGCTGGGACCCACCAGCTACATCTTCGCACTCAAGGAAGTGCCTGACAGTCGGGACCCACCTGGTCGAAGCGTACGTAGCGTTGTCATTCTGGTCACCGTACGAAGCGTACGTACATACTGGTGGCTGTAGAGGCGCGCACGTGTCGTAGTAGAGGCGCGCACGTAGCATGTACACGTACATACATCGGCCAGTGTGCAAGCAAGAAAATACAGCCACGTACGTACATACGGGCGGGGTCTCGGACGCCTACTCGCGCATACGTATGGCCAGGGCTCGTGTACATGGCTGGGTCGAAACGGAGAAACAACATCGTCGTCGTGTTCATGGGGAGCCAACCGATCGGGTCGGAACGGAACACGTCGTCGTGTTCATCGGGAGGGCTTGGATGGAACAGGCGATGGAAACGAGACCTGGCGTACCGCAGAACGGAGGAAACGGCCTTGTGTTCGACCGACCACGTTCGAAACGGGATCCTGTTCATCGGGAGGGGTCTGGCGTACCGCAAAATGGAGGAAACGGACTTGTGTTGGACCTCCTACGGTCAAAACGGGGTCCTATTGATCGGGAGGGGTGTGGCGTACCGCAAAATGGACGAAACGGACTTGTGTTGGATCGTTACAGTCGAAACGGGGGTCTTGTTCATCGGGAGGGATGTGGTGTACCGCAAAACGGGGCTACTCCAGCCTCCACGGGCTACTGTTCATCCATCGTCGACCTCCTCCAGCCTCCACCTGCGACTGTTCATCCACGGGCTCCTGTTCATTCAGCCTCCACCGCGCGCTACTCCACCGGCTACTGTTCAACCACCCCTCTCCACGGGCTCCTGTTCAACCACCCCTCCACAGGCTACTGTTAATCCACCCCTCCATCATCTACTGTTCATCCAACCCTCCACGGGGTCGTCCTATTCATCCAGTCCTCCACGGGGTCCTGTTCATCCAGCCCCAACCGGCTCGATCGATCGGGGTCCTGTTCATCCAGAGGCAACACCACGGGGTCCTGTTCATCCACCCCACCGCTCACTGTTCATCCACCGCCCCCCCCCCCCGCAACGCTCACTGTTCATCCAGAGGCAGCATCGATCAGCTTCAGTTAGCAGCAGTAAAGAAGGAATCACTCGATGGGGTTCAGTTAAGAGCCATCGATCGATCGCCCGGGTTCAGTAACGCGTAGCCTGCAGTGCAATCGCTCGGGTTTAGTTAGAGCCCAACGCCTCTCTCGGGTTCAGTTAGAGCCAACGCCTCACACACACGTGCGTATGTGTACGAGAGAAACGCGCATCGTTCGGCCCCCGACCACCCACCGTAACCGGGAACTCGCCAAAATTTTCCTCATCCTCGCTTCTACCATGGTTTTTTCCGTCATGGACGGCCCAAAGAATGTCATGCAGCTGCGTCTCCGGCCCGCCCAGGACAAAAAGCCCATTTTCTGTCATGATTTTTTGTCATAGAAGTAGGAGCCCACCACATCTATGATGACACCGGGTTTTGTCACAATTATCGTCATAGAAGTGTCATAAGTATGACAAAAAAATTGTTCGTTCGGCCCAAAATGTCATGGATGTGTCTTTTTTTGTAGTGTTAGTCCCTCCTCCACGCCAGAGTGCAGGCCAAGCTACTCAAAACTGCAATGTGCCGGTGGAACAACACGGCTCACTCCGCCTGGTGCGGGGCCTCGGTCTACTGGGCCCCAAGGAGCGGATGATGAAGAAGGAGGCGGAGGTGCTCATCCGCAAGTTCGACGATCCCCTCTCCGACGAAGACATCGCCATCATCTCCAAGCTCACCAAGATGGATAAGGGTGCTCTCCGCATCGTGGCTGGGATCAACGATCCAGAAGGCATTGCCGAGGAGGCCTTAGTGTGATCATGTTAGTGCTCCCCTGTTATTTTAGCAGTAGTTGTAGTTTCCGGCGGTGGCCAGCGCTCGGCTGGCTAGAGTTAGGTCTTGTTCCTCCTTGTACTAGTCATAGCTTGTGGCTCGGTTTGTGCCATCGTAGGTTGGGGCCTATTGGTGGTCGATGGCGTTCCCCGACAAGGTGGCAGGTGTACTAGTTCAGCTTGTTTCTTAGTAAATGTAGTCGCTGGAGATCCTGCAAGAGTCCCTATGAGTGACGACCCCCCTCCCCCCGATCATGATTTGGAATGTGCACGGGCTGAACTCGCCAGCCAGGAGGGAGGCCGTGCGTGAGGTCATCGCGGCCCACCGCACGACCATCGTCTGCTTACAAGAGAGGAAGCTAGATGCGTGGAACCCGGGCCTCGTGCGTGACATCGGCAGAGGAACCCTACTGGGTTGTGTCGTCCTGCCAGCCATCGGCACGCAGGGAGGCGCCGCCATCCTTCAGAACAAAGATGTAGTTTCAGTAGACACCCACGTAGTAGGCCAGTTCACGATCACGGTGAAGATTACCTTAGCCTGCAATCTTACGCGCTTCTGGCTCACCACAGTCTATGGACCGACGGATGATGCAAACAAAGACTCCTTCCTCGTAGAGCTAGCTAGATATGTACCACAGGCCGCCAAGCCCTAGCTCCTCAATGGTTATTTCAACCTAACCTATGAGGCCAAGGACAAAAACAACCACAACCTCAATAGAAGGCTCATGGGCCACTTTAGAGCTGCGATCGATGGGGCGGGTCTGTGCCAGATCAAATGCACCAGCCGAAAATTCACCTGGAGGAGCGAGCGAGAGAACCCAACCCTAGTAAGCATCGAGAAGTTCTTCTGTAACATGCATTCGGAGACCCTGTTCCCATGCATCTTCCTCATGGTGGCCTCCACAGCATGCTCCGACCACTGGCCGCTCCTCCTTGCTGACGGGGCAGGCCCTCGACACCACGGAGGTTTCAAATTCAAATCCTTCTGGTCGCGCTTCCCGCACTTCCATGACATGGTAACCGTGGCCTGGTCAAGGACGGTGGCCACGTGCTGTGCCTTCTCCCGTCTCTACATCAAGATGAGTCAAGCAGCCAAAGATCTCCACATTTGGAGCAAAAGCTTGATTGTGGACACAAAGCTTCAATTCCACATAGCCTGCAAAGTCCTCTTGTGCCTCGATGTGGCCCAGGAATGGCGACTGCTCACCCCGACAGAAGCAGAACTACGGAAAGGCTTGAAGATCAAGCTGCTGGTCCTAGCGACGATCGAACGCTGCAGGAAAAGGCAAGCCTCTTGTCTCATCTGGCTGCGCTCCGGGATGCACCCACCAAGTTCTTCATGGCCAACATCAGCTCTCGAAGGTGCAAGAACTTCATTCATGCCCTGAAGATCGATGGTGCTGTGACGATGGCGCACTCAGAAAAGGAAAAGGCCATCCATGAGCACTTCAGTAGCATCTTGGGATCAACCTAGCACCGACCCACATCAATCAACTGGAGCCAACTCCAAATGCCACCGTTTCAGGGCGGCGGGTGAGGGATTCCTGGATTAGGGGGTCCTCGGACAGCCGGACTATATACTTTGGCCGGACTGTTGGACTATGAAGATACAAGATTGAAGACTTTGTCCCGTGTCCGGGTGGGACTCTCCTTTGCGTGGAAGGAAAGCTTGGCGATTCGGATATGTAGATTTCCTTCTCTGTAACCGACTCTGTGTAACCCTAGACCCCTCCGGTGTCTATATAAACCGGTGGGTTTAGTCTGTAGGACAACAACAATCATAATCATAGGCTAGCTTCTAGGGTTTAGCCTCTACGATCTCGTGGTAGATCAACTCTTGTAATATTCATATCATCAAGATCAATCAATTAGGAAGTAGGGTATTACCTCCATCGAGAGGGCCCGAACCTGGGTAAACATTGTGTCCCCCGCCTCCTGTTACCATTAGCCTTAGACGCACAGTTCGGGACCCCCTACCCGAGATCCGCCAGTTTTGACACCGACATTAGTGCTTTCATTGAGAGTTCCACTGCGTCGTCACGGTAAGGCTTGATGGCTCCTTCAATCATCCACAGCCATGCAATCCAGGGTGAGGATTTCCTCCCCGGATAGATCTTCGTATTCTGCGGCTTCACGCTATGGGCCAACTCGCTTGGCCGTCTGGAGCAGATCGATAGCTATGCCCCTGGCCATCAGGTCAGGTTTGGAAGCTTGAACTACACCACCGACATCCGCGGAGACTTGACCTTCGACGGATTTGAACCCACGACAGGTGCGCCGTACAGTTGCGATGAGCATGGCTTAGACCTGCCATCGGACGGTGTTCAGGAGAGCACACCTGCAGCTTCTCTGGCCTTAGATCCTGAGAAGATCATGCCATCCAAGGACAGGTGGACAGACCCCGCCATGGAGGCCGCACACTCTTCGACAACAAAGCCAAACATAGACTTTGCCTCCAATGAGGTCTGTGTCATTGGACCTTTAGACTCTTCTCCGGCCATAGGCTCCAAACTGCGTACATCTGTGCCTATCGAATCTGATTGGGCACCGATCATGGAGTTTACCTCCGTGGATATCTTTCAGCACTCGCCCTTGGGCGACATGCTAAATTCACTGAAATCTCTCTCCCTGTCGGGAGACTCTTGGCCGAACTATGTCCGGCTTGAGTGGGAAGCGGACAACGAAGAAATTTGTTCCCCATCGACCACCCACTTAATAGTCACTGTCGATGACTTAACCGACATGCTTGATTTCGACTCTGAAGACATCGACGGTATGGACGACATATAGGAGAAGAACAGGAACCACCGCCTAAAGGGCGCTGGACAACCACCTCATCATATGATATATGCATGGTGGACACACCCAAATAAAACAACGACGAGGAACAGAAGGATGCAACGGATGATAATCCTCTTGAGAAGAAACCAAAGCGACGACGTCGACACCGCTCTAAATCCCGCCACAGTAAAAACAACGATAACAACGCAAGAAAGAATAACACCCTGGTTGACTCCAAAGGCAATGACGACCCCATGAACCCAGCGATGGAGCAGGATGAGCCAGGGGACGACGAACATAGTCCGGGGCCGTTGTCCGATCATAGCGATGGCGGAGATAAAACTCATAAACCTGTCTCCGAAGAGGAGAACAGTCCGGACGACAATGCACTCATCATCCCGGAAAGGCACTTGGAACAAGAGAACCTCCATAGAAGGCTTATCACCACCGCGAGGAGCTTGAAGAAGCATAAGCAAAGGCTTAAGGCTGCGGAGGATACACTCAACCGCATATGGAACAAAGTGCTCGACACTGAAGAAAAATACGGTGGCGATCGCCACACAAAGAGCTACCCAAAGCGCAAGCTGCTGCCCAAATTCGACGACGAGGCTATAGAGCCCATTCCGCCGAAAAATAATACGACCGATCCGCCGGACCGACCACCCCGTGGCCGCGATAGGGCGGCTAATGATGCCGCACACAAGTCAGCACACGATTTACGTGAGCACCTGGACAAAAAAGCCGCTATGGCTAGGTCCATCTATCGATCTAGGAAGCGTGCTCCGGCACAGGATCACGACCACCAAAAAGACTATACTAACCGAATTCCATCTCGGAATCAACACCGAACACGACAACCATTGGAAGCATGCCATGATATATCCAAATACAGGGGTGCCGCACACCCCCTGTGCTTCACCAATGAGGTGCTGGATCAGGAATTTCCAGAGGGATTTAAACCCGTAAACATAGAGGCATACAATGGAACGACAGACCCTGTGGTCTGGATTGAGGACTTTATTCTTCACATCCACATAGCTCACGGAGATGATCTCCACGCCATCAAATACCTACCCCTCAAGATGAAAGGACCAGCTCGACACTGGTTGAAAAGCCTCCCCTTAAACTCAATTGGAAGTTGGGAGGAATTTGAGGATGCTTTCAGGGCTAATTTTCAAGGGACCTATGTCCGACCTCCGGATGTAGACGATTTAAGTCACATAATTCAACAACCCAGAGAGTCAGGGCGTAAGCATTGGAACAGATTTCTCACCAAGAAGAATCAAATCGTCGATTGCCGGATGCCGAAGCCTTAGCGGCTTTCAAGCACACTGTCTGGGATGAATGGCTCGCCGGACACCTCGGCCAAGAAAAGCCAAGGACAATGGCAGCCCTAACAAGCCTTATGACCCGCTTTTGCGCGGGCGAGGACAGTTGGTTGGCCCGCAGCGGCACCAGCGACCCAGGCACATCCGAAATCAGGGACAACAATGGGAAGCCGCGACGCAATAAAAATAAGTGTCAAAACAATGAAGACAGCCTAGAAAACACGGCGGTAAACGCCGGATTCACGGGCTCTCGACCCGATCAACAGAAAAATCCATTTAAAGGCAGCAGAGATGGACCGTCCAGCCTAAACAAAATTCTAGACAGATTATGTCAGATTCATGGCACCCCCGAAAAACCTGCAAATCACACCAACAGAGAATGCTGGGTCTTCAAGCAGGCCGGCGAGCTAAACGCTGAACACAAGGGAAGGGAGGCGCCAAGTGAAGACGAGGACGAACCACGCCAGCCGAACACTGGGGGACAGAAAAAAATTCCACCAGAAGTCAAAATAGTGAACATGATTTACGCAACCCACATACCAAAGAGGAGGCGCAAACACACACTTCGAGATGTATACGCTGTAGAACCAGTTGCCCCCAAATTCAACCCATGGATGGCCTGCCCGATCACTTTCGATCACAGGGATCATCCAACTAGTATCCGACATGGAGGTTCGGCCGCCTTGGTGCTCAACCCAATAATTGACGGATACCATCTCACCCAAGTCCTCATGGACGGCGGCAGTAGTCTTAATCTAATATATCAGGACACTGTCCGCAAGATGGGGATAGACCCGTCAAGAACCAGCCAAAGTAATACTACCTTTAAAGGAGTAATACCAGGCGTAGAAGCCCGCAGTATGGGTTCTCTGATACTAGAGGTTGTATTCGGTTCGCCCGACAACTTCCGAATCGAAGAACTAATCTTCGACGTCGCTCCATTCCGAAGCGGCTACCATGCACCACTCGTAAGAATGGCCTTCGATCGTTTCAATGTAGTTCCGCATTACGCTTATCTTAAACTTAAGATGCCCGGTCCACGTGGCGTCATCACAATTAGCGGAAATACGGAGCGTTCCTTATGTGCGGAAGAATATGTGGTGGCTCTAGCAGCCAAACCACTAAGTGGACTCCCCAACCAGAATAAATGATCGGTCGTCAAGACCATGGACACGGTTAGACGTGTCCGGCGCACCACTAGTTGTAGCAGCTCAGATAAACCTGAGCTTGGGTCGATGGATATACCCCCACAGGTGGTGCTAGGGGCTGCCTGCATGTAAAAAGGCCCATAGTTTGGCTCGACCCTATTAATACAATAATAGATTGAATTCTCATGGTTCGTTAAGAATAACCAACTTTTCGCATGATCACACCAGATTCTTTCACCCGGGTTTCTCTTTTTTATAGATGATCATCATGCCACACCCTTCCAGGATACGGCATAACAAAGACAAGGGCGCAGACATGCAATAAGGCCTCGTTCAAAGGTTTCTTTTTAGATTAAGACCCTGCGTAAACCTTTTTTATTATCTCTTGTTGTTTCACACCCTCCGGGCACTTAAAACAACCGGGAGGGATACTGGCGTTATTGGCATTTCATCACACCAGATTAATGCATGTACCTGGAAATTTAGGGCTCATTATCGAGGGCGGTACTCAGCCTAGTATATGTTATAAAGTCCGAATACCTTCGGGAGTGTTCGGCGTCGCGAGTTTGGCCTTATATGCATCAGCTCCGAATCATGTCTTTGGTCAATAGTTGGGTTTGCCCGGCTCCCGTGTTTTGCTACCTTACGTTCCGCTCTATCAGCTAAGGTGGCACCGGGAGAACTACTGCGATTGTGCCCTGGTTCATCTGGATGAGCACTTCAGTAGAGAAAGCCGAAAACTGACTGTCATGATAAAGCGAGAGACTGGTCAACCACTCGATGACTCAGCGGAATCTTCGGGATTCCTCCGCATTAACGAAGGACCGGTTTCCTGGTCATGTATGTACACGCACCGTATTCGGATGATCGCGGACATACCAGGGGCTATATAGTAGCCCCACCGTCAAACTCCTATGGCTAAGTGAAAGTGTTAAAGCTATATAATATGATTGCCTTGTTCGCTGCGCTATCACCTCCTTAACTGACCAAGACCTTGGATCAAGTGTGATTACGCGCTTTACCGAACACCCCCGCATTATATGCGTGGGGGTTGAAGCCGACGACTGCAAACTTTCAGGTTATATACATACATACATAAACAGCCGCACATGAGGCACCACAATACTTTACGGGCAAAAGTATAAATATAGCCTTTATTATCAAAGAAGCATTGTTTTTACAATCAAGACACATGTCACTGGAACATGGTACTCTTTGAGCACTGAGCCTCTATTAAACGTGCACCTTCTAGGACTTCTTCAAAATAGTGCTCGGGTGAGTCCTGACCCCCGGGCGGACCCCTAGTTACAACAGCGGTGGCCTCCATCTCCGCCCAATATGTCTTAACATGGGCGAGAGCCATCCGCGCGCCCTCTATGCACGCCGACCTCTTGATAGCATCGATATGCGGCACATCACGAAAAATCGTTGCACTAAACCAAAATAACTATCCGGACTTGGTTCCTTCGGCCAAAGATGATCCACAATAGACTTCATGGCAAGCTAGGACAACCTATGGAGCTCGGCCCACTCGGCCATTTGCTCATTCAACAGCAGCGGATGCCTTGGATTACTGAACTGCGACTAGAACAATCTTTCCACCTCAAGATCTTTCCGATCTTTGAAATACTCAGTCGCATCAGCAGCACTCTTTGCTAAATCCAAGTATGCGTCTGTAGAACTCCACAGTTGATCAAGAGGGGCATACTTTGGATCACCTGAACTTCGTCCACAATAAAAAGGGCTTCCCAGCCATGATATCTCCGGCTTGACGAAGCTCCTCCCGCGCCGCTCTAATTTCAGAGCATGTTTCCTTGGCTGCCCCCAAGGCCTTCTTTAGGTCAGCCGTTTTCGCTTGGCTTTCCCTTTCGAGGACTCATATTGGCTGGCGGCATTTTGCAGCTCAAGATCCATGTTGGCTATTTTATCTTCGCTTTGGCGATGAGCAACCTGTTCGGCTTTTAACTGTTCGGCTACCTTCTGGGCGGCCGCACCACTTTTCCTAGCTTGTTCCTTGACTCGGGCAAGTTCTGCCCGAAGGGTCTCCACGGAGGCAACCCCATCTACAGTTAAAGCATATTATAGATACTCGCATCATGCTCCTCTTAATATTTGCTGACCACCTGAAATCTACATACCCTGTGCCTCGTCAAGCCGCTTGTTCACAAGCGTGATGTCTGCATCCGCCACGTCAAGCTGTCGCCTCAATTCAGCAAAATCAGCAGTCCGATTAGCCGCCGGACCCTCAGCCGCCTGCGCATGAAAGCAGCGCTATCATTACCTGAGACTATGATACTCTGTTGGCCGCCTCCGGACTGCAACCAGAGTCTCAAGGGCTACTACCTATACAGAGCACACCTAGCATGTGCGGTACAGTCAAAAATGTATATATTACTTAGTGTACCTCGAAGCCTCTTAGTAGGCTCGTAAAAGCTTCATTCAATCCGCTTTTCGCGAATGAGATCCTCTCAACCACCGTACCCATTAAGGTACGATGTGCCTCTGAGATAGCTGCTTGCTCCAGAAGGCCTATTAATGTGTCTGGTTGTACACCGGACAGGCCCGGGCTCTTTCTGTTGGTCTCCTTAGGAGCCGAATACCCTAGACATCGGGTGGCCGAAGAGTTACCTTATGGCCTTTGTGGATCAGGAGAAATCCTCCGCGACAATACCTCGGGGTCGTCCGCCTCATGAGGCGGGGAGGCAGGAGGAGGCGTTTCGCTCTCCATCATCTCTGGAAGAAGATCCCCCAAAGACGAACTTTGTTGAGAAGGGCTATGAGCCGGACTGCAAAACATATGTCTCGGTTATTATTCTCAGGAAAAAGCAGGGCATATTTACTAATGTGCCTTTGTTTACTTACAGATTGGCTGACGGCTGGCCCCCTTGTGGGCGCTGTGCGGTAATGATGCCCTTTGGGGCGGGCCCCCCTGGCGGTGGTTTCTTACCTCGTTTGGAAACCTCCGTTTCCAAGTCTTCAGGGGCGGCCCTTTTCTTCCCGTGGGGGGAGGGGATTTCAGATTCACCTCCCCGATCACCCTCCTTCGCGGAGGCACCAATTCCCCCAGTTTGGATGTGTAACGTATGAAGCCCGCTTTCGGCTTCTCTATTCCTCCCCTCATCCTCTCCTGGTGGCACTTGATAGGGTGCGTGAGCCAGCATCCTGGTTAGTACAGGATCCGGCGATCCTTTGGGAAGAGGGGCTGAACAACTGATCCCCTCTGCTTTTCTTATCCAGTCCTGGTCGAAGGCAATTTTTAGAATGATGTTATGACAAATATAATGACAGCATGTTCGGTCGCAGAGTTACTTACTTGGGTATCTGGGCGGTTGCAGTTCAGACCCGCATCCTCGATGGTGTCCGGACACTTTATTCGTGATCCGAAGAATAATCGATACATCCCTTCGAGCGTCATGCCGAAGAAGTGTTGAACAGTCCACGGTCCTTCTAGGTTGAACTCCCACATACGGAGAGATCGACGTTGGCATGGTAGGACCTGACGAACTAGCATTACTTGAATTACTTTGACGAGATTGACATCTCTCTTGAGGAGATCTCGGATGCGGCTCTGCAATGTCAGCACGTCATTAACTAGCCCCAGTCCAGCCCTTTGTTGACCCACGATGCCAGTTGGGGTGGAGGGCCCGAGCGGAAGGCTGGGGCGGCCGCCCGCTTTGTACCTCGGGGTACTGTGATGTAGAACCACTCCCGTTGCCATAAGTCAGACACCTTCGGGAAGGAACCCTTTGGCAATAGGGCGTCGGCACCTTTGCTTATTATAGCACCTCCGCACTCCACGTGTCGCCCGTCGATCATCTTCGGCTTCACATTGAAGGTCTTGAGCCACAAGCCGAAGTGTGGGGTAATGCGGAGGAAGGCCTCACACACGACGATAAACGACAAGATGTGAAGGATGGAATCTGGAGCTAGATCATGGAAATCTAGCCCGTAATAGAACATGAGCCCTCTTACGTAGGGATCAAGACTAAAGCCAAGCCCTCGAAGGAAGTGGGAAACAAATACAACACTCTCGTTGGGTTCGGGAGTGGGGATAACTTGCCCTTGAGCAGGTAGCCTGTGGGGGATTTTGGCGGTCAGATACGTAGCCTCCCTAAGCTTCTTGATGTCCTCCTCTGTGACAGAAGAGGCCATCCTCCGGCCTTGAAGGTTGGATCCGGACATGATTGAAGGTCTGAAGCTCTTAGCCTGAACCTTGGGTGTTGGAACTCGAGGTAGGGGAAGGGAAGGATTGGGCATGGAAAGAAAAGGACGGGTCTGGACCTCTTTATAAAGAGGGTGAATATCAAGCGTCCTCCGCGTGGCCGTTTGGAACTTGCCTAAAACCGAGGACTCATACTATTGGCACGATTGGGTTACCCACACCCGTATTAATGAGAATCCCATGATAAGGGGGACACGATCTCTGATTTAACAAGACATGCTAATAAAACCACCTCCAAATACGTGAAGTAGCAGGCTAGGAAAAACGGTTCGTATAATGACTGGGCCGCGGCGTGATGTCACGCTGTGAAAAAGTTGTTAGTAGATTAGATTTGTGGAATATTGTGCTCTCTACGGCGGTATGTGGAATTTGTTTTGCAGAGCCGGACACGATCCTTGTCTTCTAAATCTTCTATGGAGTATTCGGAGAAGGAACCCGCCTTGCAATGCCGAAGACAATCTGCGCGCCTGACTTATCGTCATTGAAGCCTGGTTCAGGGGCTACCGAGGGAGTCCTGGATTAGGGGGTCCTCGGACAGCTGGACTATATACTTTGGCCGGAATGTTGGACTATGAAGATACAAGATTGAAGACTTCGTCCTATGTCCGGGTGGGACTCTCCTTTGCGTGGAAGGCAAGCTTGGGAATTTGGATATGTAGATTTCCTTCTCAGTAACCGACTCTGTGTAACCCTAGCCCCCTCCGGTGTCTATATAAACTGGAGGGTTTAGTCCGTAGGACAATAACAATCATAATCATAGGCTAGCTTCTAGGGATTAGCCTCTACGATCTCGTGCTAGATCAACTATTGTAATACTCATATCATCAAGATCAATCAAGCAGGAGGTAGGGTATTACCTCCATCGAGAGGGCCCGAACCTAGGTAAACATTGTGTCCCCTGTCTCCTGTTACCATTAGCCTTAGACGCACAGTTCGGGATCCCCTACCCGAGATCCGCCGGTTTTGACACCAACAGCGGGCTCAACATCCCCTTTACAGAAGATGAGGTCTAGGCTGCGATCAAGGCCTCTATAGCAGAGATATCCCCCGGGCTGGATGGTTTCAGCAGAGTGTTCTTCAGATCCTGTTGGGGCATAATCAAGGAGGATATCATGCAAGCTTTCCACCAGTTCTACCACCTGGCCGGCCAGAATTACAACGCCCTAAACTCCGCGATCGTTGCACTTATACCCATGAAAGACAGAGCCGGCAACATCAACGACTACCGACCAATCAGCCTGATTCATTCCATAGCCAAATTAATCTCAAAGGTGCTCCTGGTCTGCCTCACATCCTTTGTGCAATCCATCATCTCGCTAGCCCAGACGACATTCTTGAAGACCAGATTCTTGCATGATAGTTTTGTCTACGTCCAAAATTGTGTCAAAGCTCTACATCGGAGGAAGACGTCGGTTGTGTTGCTCAAACTAGACATCTCTAGGGCGTTCGACAATGTCTCCTGGGAATACCTCCTCGAGCCCATGATGATGCTAGGTTTTAGTGCTCGCTGGTGGGATTGGATCACACTACTGCTTTCCACCCCCTCCTCTACATTCCTGCTCAATGGATTACCTGGCACACAAATTATGCACCACCGAGAACTTCGGCAGGGCTACCCCATGTCCCCTCTCCTCTTCATCATCGCAATAGACCCCATCCACCACCTGACACAAGCCGCCGAAGAGGCGCTCGAGATCACCCCGGTGCCTGGCAGAGAGATCAAGCTCAGGGTTAGCCTGTACGCTGACGATACAATCATTTTTGCAAACCCCGACAAGGAGTAGATCGACCACCTCATGGGAATCCTTCATAGCTTAGGGGATGCAACGGGCATGCAGATAAACCCCTCCAAGTTCACAACTACGCCAATCCACTGCAACGACATCGACCTTGGCTCCATGCTTCTATCTTTCTGTGGCCGATCATGCAATTCCCGATCAGATATCTTGGGCTACCTCTCACTACCGACTGGCTCCATCTAGTCCATCTCCAGTTCATCCTTGTCCGCGTCAGAGCTCAGCTTGCCGGCTGGAAGGGATGGATGCTCTCCATCGCTGGTCGGCGAGTTCTCGTCTGTTGTGTCCTCACCGCCCTGCCCACATTCGCGCTCACTGCGCTTTGATTCCCCAAGAAGCTATTGAAAGAAATTGACAAGTGTCGACGCTGCTTCCTCTGGGGGAAGTATCAAGAGCTCTCTGGCGGCAGGAGTAATGTTAACTCGGATCGAGTCTGCTCCCCAATCAAGCACGGAGGGCTTGGCGTGCTGAACTTACCAAAGTTCAGCCACACACTCCGGCTGCAGTGGCTGTTGTCGGTGTCAAAACTGGCGGATCTCGGGTAGGGGGTCCCGATCTGTGCGTCTTAGGCTGATGGTAACAGGAAGCAAGGGACACAATGTTTACCCAGGTTCGGGCCCTCTCGATGGAGGTAAAACCCTACTTCCTGCTTGATTAATATTGATGATATGTGGAATACAAGAGTAGATCTACCACAAGATCGTAGAGGCTAAACCCTAAGAGCTAGCCTATGATGGTATGATTGTAAATGTGATCGGCCTTCTAAGGACCATGCTCTCCGGTTTATATAGACATCGGAGAGCTAGGGTTTACATGGAGTCAGTTACAAGGAAGGAAACATAATATCCGGATCCCCAAGCTTGTCTTCCACGCAAAGGAGAGTCCCATCCGGACATGAGCCGAAGTCTTGAGTCTTGTATCTTGACGCTTCTATAGTCCGGACGGTGAACATAGTCCGGTTGTCCGGATACCCCCTTATCCAGGACTCCCTCAGTATCCCCTGAACCAGGCTTCAATGACGATGAGTCCGGCGCACAGTCTTGTCTTCGGCATTACAAGGAGGGTTCCTCCTCCGAATACTCCAAGGTTCCCATCACGACGAACAGTGTCTGGCATCTTCATTAATGATGTACTTCTCGGCTTCAGTGCTTCAATAATGACCATTTCCACGTGTCGAGAGAATGCGAGGAGTCAAGGCATTTTTTCATTTGCCACCCTCAGTCCTTTGGGCTAACCGTCTATTTGAAGAGACGGGGATTCCCAGATCCAAACCTCACTCTCCCTCCTCGAGCAAGCATCCAACAGAGCGCCCAGAAAAAAACACCCCAACATGGCCGGTCGTCGCAGCTCTTCTGCTCGCTCCCCTTGCCCCAAGCTAGGGGATTGGGGAGAGTGTTCAGTTTCCCATAGTCGTTTGGTAAAGTTACAAACCCAAGGGCTCCTCCCACCAGCGTTCATGGTCCCTATCTGAGCCGGAGTGGCCACCTATAACGGCGGAGAACAAGCGGAGAGATCCCCCAATCCATCTCCAGAGGAGCGAGGATGCTTGGCGTCGGGTTTCCTATTCACCCGTTCCTTCGTGGCCTTCTGGAGTTCTACGGCCTCCAGTTGCACAACTTTACCCCAGCCTCCTTACTGCATATAGCAGGGTATGTCCCCCTTTGCAAGCTATTCCTAGGCTGCGAGGCCCATTTCGGATTGTGGAAGAAGCTGTTCTGCCTTGTCCCCCGCAACCAGGGAGAATCCCTATGTCAAGTGGGCGGGGCCGAAGTATGGTGTATCGCTGAGACCGGATACCCCAAGAAGGTACCAGATAACTGGACTTCAGAGTGGTTTTACATCGACGATGCTCCCCTTCCAGATCCAGTCCGGACAGGACTCCCCAAATTCAGTAACAACCCGCCGAGGGCACACCTAAGCTGGCGCCCCCGCAGCCCCCGAGAAGAGGATTCCAGGGAAGTACATTTCCTGATGAGTAGGATCAAGTTACTGGCCAAATCCGGACTGACAATAGTCGAGGCGATGGCAATATGCATAATGCGGGGAGTGCAACCGCTTCAATACCGGAGCAATCCCATGTGGCACTAAAACGGGATAGACGATGCCACCCGTTGCGGCCGTAAGGGTCCGGACTCCCCCGCCGCACTGGCAAGGATACTGTTCGACCTGTACAAAGGAGAAGAGGAAGAATTCCTCCATATCAAACCACGGGACGGATTCTCCATGTACAACCCCCCAAACTGGGTAAGTCGTTATTTATTTCATCGCTTCACTTATTGTGGCATACTTTGCTAAAGTTACTTGCATTTTCTGAGCAGGAACTGAGGAGGTACGTGGAAGGAATCTCCAGTCCTTCCCCGCAGCCAGAGGACCCCGAAAGGGCCCTAGATCCCGGACTCAAAGAAGACCCAGATGCGGCCGTGGAGCTTGTCGACGGGATATTTTATCGGGTGAGCCGCGACGGCGCCCTGGTAGCTATCGTAGCTGATTATCCCAGACTGTTGCCTTCGTCGCGCGTAAGCAAGCCGAAAACTCGATCCTCCGAAGAGGATTCTTTCCTGATGTCACACCTTATCCTCGACATGTCACGCTTTTACAGAAGCGATGCTCGGAGCGCAGGGCCGATCCCCTAGGGACCCGTCAGCCACAGGTGTCCGGATTGGGTAGGCTCAAGAGGAACGCGATAAGGACCGACACGCCTATACAGAGGTAAGAAAACAACTTGTCGTGTAATTTGTTCTCGTTTGAAGTATAACAGTGCCCTTTGTACAACTTGGCAGGAAGAGGAATATCTGGACAGTATCCGGAGATCCGTCCAACCACACCTCCACCAGTCGGGCTCCTGGACAAACTCCAAGAGAGGTGGCGTACGTAGTGTCGACGCCTCGTAGTCCTCCGATAGAGGACGCATACGTGCTCTCTGCCACAAATTCGGAGGTAGAGAGCGCCATGCATCACCGGTGTCGACGGGCCGTGCTTCGCAACAACATCTTTTCCGAAGAGGCATTTAATGCCTTCAATTCGGGAGACGCATACATCCGAGCTGCTCAAAGCGGACTTGCTCGAGCGACAGTCCAGTATACCAAAGATATACGGGCAAGAAAGCTTGATTAGCATATATATAGCAGTAGCCCCTGAGACTTGAAACGGTAGAAGCAAAAGTTTTAAGTATCAATTCATGCGCAGGTTCTTGTAGACAAGAATGAGCAATTGTCTCGGGAGCTAGAGGAGTGCAAGACTCAACTCAGGGCCACAGTTGCCAAGCTAGAGGAATCCCAGAAGGCCTCATGTGGTAATATTTATCCGAATTTTATGAAAATACACCAGTTGGCAACTGGCTAGTATGATGAATTTAACAGAGAGTTCTGCAGACAACCCCGGTGTAAATTCGGAGGGCGGCGGGGATGACGAGTCGCATCTCCAGAGGCAACTAAAGGACGGTGAGCGCATTCTGACGCAAGTGAAGCATGATAAGAATATGCTCCAAGATGCCAACGTTCGGCTGGACGTGGAATTGAAAGACGTCCGCGCACAGCTGGCGGGCTCCATGAAGGAGAACAGAAGGCTTCGCTGCGACATTTATTGTAAGTGCCTAAACGAACTGTAGTACAGTTCGGCGAGGAAGCATATTGAAAAAGTTATGTTTGCAGGAATGCTGACGGGTTGCCCTGAGGAGGAGATGCCCGCTTCTGCAGGTGATTTACTGCAGGACCTCTCACAACTGCACGAGCGAGCTCGGCAGGTGATGCAGGGCATTGCGCGGTCTTTGTGGCCATCAAGCTCCGTGCCAAAAGGCATGGGGGAGCTTGTGGACATGCTGCAGGGAGCACGGCAGCGCTTTTGTTTGTGGAAGATATCAGCCTGCCGGCAAGGTGCAAGAGAAGCATGGGCGATGGTGAAGACGCGCTACACCAAGCTGGACCCGAACCATATGGCCGAAGTTGGACCGGCCGGGCCAGATGGGCAAGAAATTCCTGTGACTCTGGTATATGACCAGGTGGCGCTAGCCGCAAAGTATTCTCAACAGGATTGTAAGTTAGATAGCCTGTTGAATGGAATACAGGAGGAATATAATCAGTCCAAATGATTGTGTAATTCGATGGGCATAAGTAGCCCCTAGCCGGATTAAAATCATTTGTCGTGGCGGACCTTTTCGCTTTAGCCCCGAGATCCTAAAGTCCGGGGTGTGTCCGAATACCCGCTCGGTTATATAAAACCAGAGTATGCGTGGAGACCAGGCGTAGGGGTCATAAGTGCTTGAACAGACAAGTACCCAACTAGTTAGGTTATATTGCATGGTTAGCAAGAAACATCTTCCAGGGAGAATAGTTCCGTTAAGGGTTCCTTTCCCTGGGTAAAGTAATTTATATTAAGCTTCCGTATAGGAAGCCCCCAGGTAAAGTTTACACACATAGTGCGGCCGGAATAGTCCGGGAATCCCTACTGTATTGAATACTGTGTGTGAAAGGGAAGAGATCGAGAAAGGAAAAAAAAGGGGGGCATAATTGAAAAAGGAGGGTTAAGGAGACGAACACTGAGTTCGGCGCTAGGCGTAGAATCTCCGGAGTCTGGCCGCGTTCCATGGGTTCGGCTCGAGTCTGTTATCGGACGCATTATGTAAGCGGTACGCTCCTCCTGTGAGAACTTTGTCGATGATGAAGGGGCCTTCCCACTTGGGATTGAGCTTGTCCTTCTTCTGCTCTGGTAAGCGTAGAACGAGTTCGCCAATATTATAAGTTTTGGCCCGCACTTCTCTGCTTTGGTATCGTCGGGCCTGTTGCTGATAGAATGCGGAACGGGCTTTAGCGACATCATGCTCCTCCTCCAGGGCATCCAAATTATCCTGCCGATCTAACTCGGCTTCCTTCTCTTCGTACATGCGTACGCGTGGCGAATCATGTATTATGTCGCATGGTAGTACTGCTTCCGCGCCGTACACCATAAAAATGGTGTGTATCCGGTGGTGCGATTTGGGGTGGTCCGCAGCCCCCAGAGTACGGAGTCGAGCTCCTCGACCCAATGAGTATCCGACTCTGTCAAGGAGCGCACTAGTCTAGGTTTGATGCCGCTCATGATGAGACCATTTGCCCTTTCGACCTGACCATTTGTTTGAGGGTGGTAGACGGAAGCATTGTCGAGCTTAATGCCCATTTTGCTGCACCAAGCTTTCACTTCATCGGCTGTAAAATTTGAGCCATTATCGGTGATGATGCTATGGGGGACACCGTACCGGTGTACGACCCTGGATATAAAGTCTATGACTGGTCCAGATTCGGCCGTTTTCACTTGTTTGGCTTCTATCCATTTGGTGAACTTGTCAACCATGACCAATAAGTATTTTTTCTTATGGCTTCCGCCTTTAAGGGGTCCGACCATACCCAGCCCCCAGACCGCGAAGGGCCAAGTTATGGGGATTGTTTGGAGAGCGGTAGGGGGCATATGACTCTGATTAGGGAAGAGTTGGCAACCGACGCAGTGTTGGACAAGGTCCTGTGCGTCTGCTCGGGCCGTCGGCCAAAAGAAACATGTACAAAAGGCCTTGCTGACTAGTGTTCGAGCCGCAGTGTGGTGCCCGCCCAGTTTGGCATGGATCTCAGCCAAGAGCTGCCTCCCTTCCTCTTCAGAGATGCACCTTTGGAGCACTCCGGCAGCACTTTTCTTATAGAGCTCTCCTTCATGGACTTTGTAAGCTTTAGAACGCCGGACAATGCAGCGTGCTTCATTTTGGTCTTTAGGGAGCTCCTGCCTATTTAGGTAGGCCAGGAAAGGCTCAGTCCACGGGGCGATGACAGCCATTATTTCGTGGGCTGACGATGTTATTTCGATGGTAGAACCTCCGAATATGTCTGATAGTTCAGAATCTGCGGATGTATTCGGATCCGTGCTGGTATTGCTGGATTCCCCTTCCCATACCACAGATGGCTTGAACAGTCTTTCCAGGAATATGTTTGGTGGGACAGGGTCGCGTTTAGCACTAATGCGGGCAAGGACGTCTGCCGCTTGATTGTTTTCTCGAGCCACATGGTGGAATTCGAGCCCCTCGAACCGAGCTGACATTTTAAGGACGGCATTGTGATAGGCCGCCATTTTCAGATCCTTGGCATCAAAGTCTCCATTTATTTGTGATATTGCGAGGTTTGAGTCTCCGCGTACTTCTAGGCGTTGAATGCCCATAGAGACTGCCATCCGAAGACCGTGCAACAGAGCCTCGTATTCGGCTGCATTGTTGGAGTCTGTGTATAATATTTGGAGGACGTATTGGACCGTGTCTTTGGTGGGAGAGGTTAGGACAACGCCTGCTCCCAATCCGGCCAGCATTTTAGAGCCATCAAAGTGCATGATCCAGTTAGAGTACGCGCCGTACTATTTAGGGAGTTCGACTTCCGTCCATTCGGCGACAAAGTCAGCTAATACTTGTGACTTGATAGCCCGTTGAGGCTTGTATGTTATGTAAAACGGAAGGAGCTCGATGGCCCATTTGGCAATCTGGCCTGTGGCATCGCGGTTATTTATTATGTCATTTAGCAGCACTTCGGAGGCCACCGTAATCAAACACTCTTGAAAGTAGTGTCGTAGCTTCCGGGATGACATGAAGACCGCGTATGCTATTTTTTGATAGTGTGGGTGTCGGGCTTTGCATGGGGTGAGGATTGTGGATACGTAATAAACCTTCTTTTGTAGCGGGAATTTGTATCCGTCAACCTCTCGTCGACGACGAGTACTGCGCTTATAACTTGATGTGTTGCAGCTATGTACAGCAGCATGGGTTCGCCGATAGTTGGTGCTGTTAGGACTGGGTTACTGGCCAATAAGGTCTTTATTTCATCTAGTCCGGCCGCGGCTACGTCCGTCCACATGAAGTGTTAAAGGAGGTGATAAAGAGGCAATGCCTTTTCTCCTAATCTGGAGATAAAGCGGCTTAAAGCAGCCACACATCCAGCTAGTTTATGGATGTGTTTGAGGTCTGTTGGTATAGCCAACTGTGACAAAGCTCGGATTTTTGTCGGATTAGCTTCAATTCCTCTATTGGAAACGATGAAGCCCAGTAGTTTTCTAGAGGGGACGCCGAAAACACATTTCTCCGGATTCAGCTTGATGTCGTATGTTCGTAAGTTGTCGAACGTAAGCCTCAAGTCATCAATTAGGGTTTTGACGTGTCTTGTTTTTACAACTACGTCGTCCACGTATGCCTCCACTGTTTTGCCAATTTGCTTTTCCAGGCATGTTTGAATCATGCGTTGATAGGTTGCTCCGGCATTCTTAAGCCCGAAAGGCATAGTGTTGAAGCAGAAAGGGCCATATGGCATTATGAAAGCTATTGCAGCTTGGTCGGACTCTGCCATCTTTATTTGATGGTATCCAGAGTATGCGTCGAGGAAACACAGCGAGTTGTGTCCGACTGTGGCATCAATGATTTGATCGATGCGAGGGAGGGGAAAGGGATCCTTGGGGCAAGCCTTGTTAAGGTCTTTGAAGTCGACGCACATGCGCCAGGATTTGTCCTTCTTTGGTACCATTACCAGGTTCGCCAGCCAATCCGGATGTTTGATATCTCTGATGAATCCGGCCTCAAGTAGCTTGGCTAGCTCCTCCCCCATGGCTTGCCGTTTGGGCTCCGAAAATCGCCTTCGGGTCTGTTTAACAGGTTTGTATCCCTTCAGTATGTTGAGGCTGTGTTCGGCCAATCCACGTGGGATGCCCGGCATGTCCGATGGGTGCCAGGCGAAGATATCCCAATTCTCGCGCAAGAAGTCACGCAGTGCGGCATCCATAGCGGGGTTCAACTATGTCCCGATGGAAGCTGTCTTCGTGGGGTCCGTTGGGTGGACTTGGAATTTGACTATCTCATCTGTGGGTTTGAATGAGGTGGACTTGGGTCGCTTGTCGAGTATCACATCGTCCCTGTCCACGGTGGCGCGTAGCATGGTTAATTCTTCTTCCACTAGGGCTTAGGATAATGCTTCCAAGGCCAGCACTGTGGTTTTGTTTTCGGTGCGGAGTGCGACGTCCGGATCACTAGCTAGAGTGATGATTCCATTGGGTCCGGGCATTTTAAGCTTCATGTACCCGTAATGGGGTATGGCTTGAAAGCTCGCAAACGCGTCCCGCCCTAGGAGGGCGTGGTATCCGCTGTTGAAAGGAGTCACTTGGAAGGTGATTTCTTCGGACCTATAATTCTCTGGGGTACCGAATACCACATCGAGTGTGATTTTTCCCATGCACCGTGCCTCCCGACTAGGGATTATTCCCCTGAAGGTCGTGCCACTTTGTTCAATGCGGCTTTTGTCAATCTGCATCTTCTTGAGTGTTTCTTCATAGATTAGATTTAATCGGCTCCCGCCGTCCATGAGTACTTTAGTGAGACGAAAGCCATCCACTATTGGGCTGAGGATCAGAGCGGCCGGCGCCCGGACGGACTGGAATTGGGGTTCGTCACTGGCATTGAAGGTTATAGCAGTGTTGTTCCACGGATTTACCTTTGCCACATGGAAAATTTTGGCGGAGCTTCGATGCGCTCGCTTGCGCCTATTGTTTGAGGCGAAGGTCTCGAAGACCGTCAGCACCGTATTGTGTTCCTTGGCAGGATGTGGTTCTGCTTTATGGCTCTCGAGGAGATCCTCGCCACTCTGAGCTACCTACCGAAGTATCCAACATGCTCTAAGGCTATGGGTCGGCGTTGCATCCGGCGTGTTGTGAAGCTTACACGGCCCGTTGAGCCATTCCTCCAATACGGTTCCGCGCCCTGGGGCAGGTTTTGGTCTCTTGGGAATTGAGTTGGTCGACTTACGAGAGTTCGGCCGTTTAGTTCGGACAAAGGTTCTGGTGAGGGCCGTACTATCCCAAAATTCTGTTTGGGTTTTCCAGGCACTTTCCATCGCACAGTACTTTTGTACTATGGTTGCTAAGTCTGTAAAGTGCACTATGTCACGGCGACTTATAGCATTAATGAGTCCTTTGTTCGTGCAATTCTTGCAGAAAAGAGAGACTACATCCTCCTTGTGGCAGTCCTTGACCTTATTAAGAGCAAGGAGGAATCTGGCCCAGTAACGATGTACCGTCTCCCGGGGTTCCTGCCGGACACAGAAGAGGCAGATCAAGTCCGAGCGGGCGTCGTTGTCTGAATCCGGATTTTGATCTGATCTGACGCCCGGGGGCACGGGAAGTGTCGAGCCTGACAGTTCGGGATCTGGAGTATCACCTAATCCCTTTGGCCTAGCGCCCGATTCTAAGTCCGGGACCTGGGTCACGTATTCCTTAGGGTGGGTGTTCGGCTTGCTGAGTTCGGTGATCTGGACATAATTCGTCCTCAAAGTTGAGGAGCTACCCACGTGTGGTTCCTCCACTACCGCTCTCTCATGGGTGACCGGCGGGGATCCAATGTCCCTCTGGTCAGATTTAAGCCCAACCCGGTCATAGTTTGTAGTGACTCCCAAAGCAGCAATGCGATCCAAGAGCTCGTTAAGAGAGGAGCGCTCCATCGGATCCATCTATTCGGCAAGCTCCGAATCAATGCGAAGGTTATGTGTGATGACCCGAGAGGCCATCATCGGCGCGACAGCCAATGGGGCGGTCATAACGAAGCCGCCAAGTCGAAGAGTCTAGCCTACAGCCAGCGCTCCCCCACAGGTGATGTCGTCCCTGACAATGAGACGAGCCATCGAGCCTTTGCAGCGGTGACACATAGGAACTCTCAATGAAAGCACCAATGTCGGTGTCAAAACCGACGGATCTCGGGTAGGGGGTCCCGATCTGTGTGTCTTAGGCTGATGGTAACAGGAAGCAAGGGACACAATGTTTACCCAGGTTCGGGCCCTCTCGATGGAGGTAAAACTCTACTTCCTGCTTGATTAATATTGATGATATGTGGAATACAAGAGTAGATCTACCACAAGATCGTAGAGGCTAAACCCTAAGAGCTAGCCTATGATGGTATGATTGTAAATGTGATCGGCCTTCTAAGGACCATGCTCTCCGGTTTATATAGACACCGGAGAGCTAGGGTTTACGTGGAGTCGGTTACAAGGAAGGAAACATAATATCCGGATCGCCAAGCTTGTCTTCCACGCAAAGGAGAGTCCCATCCGGACACGAGCCGAAGTCTTGAGTTTTGTATCTTGACGCTTCTATAGTCTGGACGATGAATATAGTCCGGCTGTCCGGATACCCCCTTATCCAGGACTCCCTCAGCTGTGGCACAGCTGGAAGAACCCCTCCCAGCCATGGGTGGGAATGGAGCCTCCATGTGACGTCTCAGACCAAGCTCTCTTTAACGCAGCTACGACGGTGAGCATCGACAGTGGATAGACGGCGAGTTTCTGGCATAGCTCATGGCTGGGCGCGGCGCCACGGAATACCTACTTCCCAACCCTGTTCAAGCATTTGCGTCGAAAGTGCAGAACGGTGACCCAGGCCCTCGCAGGCGACCACTGGATTTCTGACCTGGCGCATGGCAACACCAGCGGCCTAGTAAGAGATGTACTCAACCTCCATCATCTACTATAGCAGCAATAGGTCACCCTCTAGGCAGATGACTAAGATTAGATCCGTTGGGACTTTGAAGGCTCCGACAGTACAACTCTCGTTCTGCCTACACCCTACAATTCCTGGGATCAACGACCGACCTGTACCGCAACCTGACCTGGGATACATGGGCTCCAGCGAAACTGAAAATCTTTGCCTGGCTCCTCCACCAAGATCAGTTGTGGTGCAACGACCGCCTTCAATGTACAGGTTGGGTCAATGACTACTTCTGCCAGCTATATCTTAAAACCTTGAGAGCTCTGACCACTTATTCTGGGAATGCAACTTCATGAAGACGGTATGGACCGAGTTGTCATCATGGTAGCATTGTCAAGAATTGGAACATGCAAGCGGAAACAACTCCACTACCTCACTGGAGAAGGTGGCAACCATGGTAACAACGACACAACCAGAGTTCAGGAAAGGAGTCAAATCCTTGGCGATGCTTGCTCTATGAAAAATTTGGCAAGAGCGCAACGACTGCATCTTCAGGAAGAAGGAGGCAAGGGAGCAGGACGTGCTTAACGAAATCAGGCGGAACCTCAACTTGTGGCAGCAAAGTGGCATTAGATCTGTTCAGAGCCCCTTCAGGAACCCGCCGTGAGCATTTATCCTGAGCAGCGGTGCCTAGGTCACCCTTTTTCTTATTTCTTTTTTATCTCCTTGATCCCCGGATCACCGCATTTGTCACTTTTATCACCTCTCCCTGCTTAAATCAATGAAACACCAGTCAAGGCTAACACTTAAAAAAACGATCTGATCGTGGAGGCGAATATTTGAGTTACGAGTTTGGCCTTCATTTAAAACAATGTGGAATTGTTTCACAACTCATGCCACCTAGAACACCACATCGTAATGGTGTGTCCGAATGTCATAACCGTACTTTATTAGATATGGTGCGATCTATGATGTCTCTTACCGATTTACCACTATCATTTTGGGGTTATGCATTAGAGACAGCCACATTCCTGTTAAATAGGTTACTGTCTAAATCCGTTGAGACGACACCGTATGAACTATGGTTTGGCAGTAAACCTAAGATGTCGTTTCTTAAAGTTTGGAGTTGCGACACTTATGTCAAAAGGCTTCACCCTGATAAGCTCGAACCCAAATCGGAGAATTGTGTCTTCATAGGATACCCTAAGGAAACAACTGGGTACACCTACCACAGATTTGAAGGCAAGATCTTTGTTGCTAACAATGGATCCTTTCTAGAGAAGGAGTTTCTCTAGAAAGAACTGAGAGGGAGGAAAGTATAACTTGATGCGGTAATTGTAACTTCACTTGAATTGGAAAGTAGCACTTCACATAAAACCGTTCCCGTGATGCCTACACCAACTAGAGAGGAAGCTAATGATTATGATCATGAAACATCAGGTCAAGTCACTACTGAACCTCGTAGGTCGACCAGAGCACGATCCGCACCAGAGTGGTACGGTAATCCTGTCGTGGAAGTCATGTTACTAGACCAAGGCGACCCTATGAACTATGAAGAAGCTATGATGAGCCCAGATTCTGATAAATGGCTTGATAACATGAAATCTGAGATAGAATCCATGTATGAGAACAAAGTGTGGACTTTTGTGGATTTACCGATGATCGTCAAGCCATAGAGAATAAATGGATCTTCCAGTAGAAGACTGACATTGATGGTAATGTTACTGTCTACAAATCTCAACTTGTCGCAAAAGGTTTTTAAAAAGTTCAAGGGGTTGACTACGATGAGACTTTTTCTCACCCGTAGCGATGCTTAAGTCTGTCCAAATCATGTTATCAATTGCCGCATTTTATGATTATGAAATCTGGCAAATGGATGTCAAAACTGCATTCCTTAATGGATTTCTTAAAGAAGAGTTGTATATGATGCAACCAGAAGGTTTTGTCAATCCTAAAGGTGCTAACAAAGTGTGCAAGCTCCAGTGATCCATCTATGGACTAGTGCAAGCATCTTGGAGTTGGAATATATGCTTTGATGAGGTGATCAAAGCATATGGTTTTATACAGACTTATGGTGAAGCTTGTATTTACAAGAAAGTGAATGGGAGCTCTGTAGCATTTCTGATATTATATGTGGATGACATATTATTGATTGGAAATGACATAGAATTTCTGGATAGCATAAAAGGATACTTGAATAAGAGTTTTTCAATGAAAGACCTCAGTGAAGCTGCATCTATATTTGGCATCAAGATTTATAGAAGACGCTTAATAGTACTTTCACAAAGCACATACCTTGATAAATTTTTGAAGAAGTTCAAAATGGACCAGTCAAAGAAAGGGTTCTTGCTTGTGTTACAAGGTTTGAAGTTGAGTCAGACTCAAAGTCCGACCACTGTAGAAGATAGAGAGAAAATGAAAGTCATTCCCTATGCCTCAGCCATAGGTTCTATCATGTATGCTATGCGTTGTACCAGGCCTAATGTATGCCTTGCCATAAGTTTGGCAGAGAGGTACCAAAGTAATCCAGGAGTGGATCACTGGACAACAGTCAAGAACATCCTGAAGTACCTGAAAAGGACCAAGAACATGTTTCTTGTTTATGCAGGTGACAGAGAGCTTGTCGAAAATGGTTACGTCGATGCTAGCTTTGACACTGATCCGGATGACTCTAAGTTACAAACCGGATACGTATTTATTTAGAATGGTGGAGCTGTCAGTTGGTGCAATTCCAAGCAAAGCGTCATGGCAGGATCTACGTGTGAAACGGAGTACATAGCTACTTCGGAAGCATCAAATGAAGGAGTTTGGATGAAGGAGTTCATATCTGATCTGGGTGTAATACCTAGTGCATCGGGTCCAATGAAAATCTTTTGTGACAACACTGGAGCAATTGCCTTGGCGAAGGAATCCAGGTTTCACAAGAGAACCAAACACATTAAGAGAAGCTTCAACTCTATTCGTGAATATTTCAAGGATGGAGACATAGAAGTTTGCAAAATACATACGGATCTGAATGTAGCAGACCCATTGACGAAGCCTCTTCCACGAGCAAAACATGATCAACACCAAGACTCCACGGGTGTTAGATTCATTACAATGTAATCTAGATTATTGACTCTACTGCAAGTGGGAGACTGAAGGAAATATGCCCTAGAGGCAATAATAAAGTTGTTATTTTGTATTTCCTTATTCATGATAAAGGTTTACTATTCATGCTAGAATTGTATTGATTGGAAACCTAAATACATGTGTGAATACATAAACAAATACTGTGTACCTAGTGAGCCTCTACTAGACTAGCTCGTTGATCAAAGATGGTTAAGGTTTCCTAACCATGGACATGTGTTGTCATTTGATAATGGGATCACATTATTAGGAGAATGGTGTGATGGACAAGACCCATCCGTTAGCTTAGCAGAATGACCGTTCAGTTTATTGTATTGCTTTCTTTATGTCAGATACATATTCCTTTGACTATGAGATTATGCAACTCCCGGATACTATAGGAATACCTTGTGTGCTATCAAACATCACAATGTAACTGGGTGATCATAAAGATGATCTACGGGTATCTCCGAAGGTGTTTTTTGAGTTGGCATAGATTGAGATTAGGATTTGTCACTCTGAGTATCAGAGAGGTGTCTCTAGGCCCTCTCGGTAATACACATCATAAGAAGCCTTGCAAGCAAATGACAATGAGTTAGTTATGAGATGATGTATTACAGAACGAGTAAAGAGACTTGCCGATAACGAGATTGAACTTGGTATGAAGATACCGATGATCGAATCTCGGGCAAGTAACATACCGATGGACAAAGGGAATTGCATATGTTGTCATAACGGTTCAACCGATAAAGATCTTCGTAGAATATGTTGGAGCCAATACGGGCATCTTGGTTCCACTATTGGTTATTGATCGGAGAGGTGTCTCGGTCATGTCTACATAGCTCTCGAACCCACAGGGTCTGCACGCTTAACGTTCGTTGAAGATATAGTGTTATATGAGTCATATGATTTGGTAACTGAATGTTGTTCGGAGCCCCGGATGAGATCATAGACATGATGAGGTGTCTCGAAATGGTCGAGAGGTAAAGATTAATATATATAGGGCGATGGTATTCGGACACCGGAAGTGTTTCGGAGAAAACCAGATAGTCATCGGAGTACCGGAGGGGGTACTGGGCACCCCGGGAGGATAGTGGGCCTATTGGGCCATTAGAGGGGAGCACACCAGCCCACAAAGGGCTGGCGCATCCCCCATGGCAGTTGTCCAAGTGGGAGGAAGGAAAGGAGGGGGACTCGGCCTCCCCCTTCCTTCTCTTCCCCCCTTTCCTTCTCCTGTCCGGCAAATATGGCAGAGGGGTGCGCCACTTGGGGAAGGACCCTAAGTAGGATTCGGCCTACTTGGGGCGCCCCTTGGCCTCTCCCCTATCCCCCACCTATATATCGAGGTGGAGGAAGGAACGGACCCTCTAGGTGGAGGTAAAACCCCAATCCTACTATGTATATTGCGATTGGGGTGCACAAAGTACATGTATGAACCAAGGGATTGTATGATGTCTATCGACTAGCTTGGCCCTGATTTATATAACATATCGGCCTCCCTAGGGTTACACAACTAGTCATCTACATCAGCAAAGGGGAGTCCTCCATGGCTCTATCTTCCTTGAATTGTACGACAAGGTTTCAGAGTCTCCAATGTAAAGCACCACGGGCCGCCATGATGGCCCAGGGCAGAACCGACTTAGGGGGTCCTCAGGCTGGCCCACTAGGCCGACAATCGACATGGTGAGACACCCCTGAGCCGGAACACCGTCAATTTAAATTGACGGTTTTCACACGATGACTTCTATTTAAAACCTACACATAGCCTTTGAAAATGTCTCTTTTGTTCCGTCTGATTCCTCATCCAGAGACACCCTTTGAAGTTTATCTCCCAAGATATCGTACTCACTTGAACTCTTCTCCTAGACACCTTACTAGACATGCTAGGCGATTGTTGACTACATCCATATTATGGTTTTGCCGTTTCAACGGAAGAAACTATACCAGGAATTACCGCACTAAGATTAAAAACAAAGTATGAATCATTATGTCATGCATTGTGCGGGTAAGGGGAATATTGCTTTATGCAATTAATCTGTTTTATTAGGTTTCAATCACTTTGAGTGGACTATTAACCGTTAGGTTATTCATGCCCACTCCTTCCCCCGGCAAATTTTCGTAACTCTCCGATACTCCAAAAATACCCGAATCACTCGGAACCTTTCCGATGTCTGAATATAGCCTTTCAATATATCGATCTTTATGTCTCGACCATTTCGAGACTCCTCGTCACGTTCGTGATTTCATCAGGGATTCCGAAAAAACTTCGGTCATCAAATCACATAACTCATAATACCGATCGTCCTCGAACGTTAAGCGTGCGAATTGTTGGGGATATAACTACTGAGTGTAAACCGCCCAGGAGGGGCCGGTTTACACTCATCTATATTGAAGCTCATGAAGACAAGGAATATGACGCTCTACTGTTAAAACTTAGAGGCCCAGAGCCCAATGGTAGATTAGGGCCCATAATAGTAAACTGCCATATATGTATAACTTGTATTGTAAGTTAGGGAAAGGAAGAAACCGAGCCAGACACTTGTATGAGGCAGCTTCGGGATTCTGTAAACCGGACGGGTGTCAACCTATGTATATAAAGGGACGACCCGACGGCGGTTCAGGGACAAGAAACAACAGCTCGAGAGATAGGTAAAGCGGATTCACTCCCTGCTCATCGAGATCAATCAATCCCACAACAACTGGATCATAGGCTTTTACCTTCACCGCAAGGGACCGAACCAGTATAAACTTCCCGTGTCCTTTGTTCTGGTTTAACCCCTTTAAGCTAATCTCGTTGTGATGGCTCCATGACTAAGTCCTTCTGCTAGGACATCTGACGTGTTAATTCCAAGACAGTTGGCGCTCGGCCGTGGGGCTATCGCACGATGGTTTCGAGTTCTTAAAGGGCAACTTTGAGGGACTCAAAGGGTACGCGGTTGGCCGGATGACCAAAAGTCGTCGCGGCAAGCTCTACATCGACGACGCAGGATGGGGCCCCGAGGCTGGCTCAATCGAGTACGGGTACCGGGTCCCCTTTGGCGGACTTCACGTTTTCATCAGCAAGATCGGCAAACCGGGACCTGAGCCGGACATCTCCACCGACCTCGTCGAAACGGCGCAGCGTGCAAGTCCTGCCCGGGTTCAGCCTGCCATGAAGCGTGCGTTCGTAGCGTTCATCCATGGTGCGAAATCTGAACCGGTGTCCGACGGTGAGACGACCATCTACTCAGATGGTGAATCATCCACTGGCGAAACCGAGTCGTTGTACCAATTGCAAGATGGCCGGATTGGGGGCTATTCCGATGGCGATAGTATTCTGGGCCCCTTTGAACCGCCAAACCGGGTTGCAATCTTCATGGCCGGTACGCAGCCCACCTTGCAATCTTCATCTGCAGCAGCAATGATTTCCAGATCGGCAGCCAGGGCAGGAGGCCCTGCGCGTTGACCGGCTCAAGTTCTTTCTGGTTTGCTGGACACTTTGACGACATTGTTGACCACGACAGTCACCCTGGAGACCCAAGATCAGCATAATGCGGAGGTTACAAAACTGAAGGATCCGATAACTCAGGCCAAGGAGGACTTGGCGGTTGAGGAGGCCAGGATGACTGAAGAGCGGGCCGCTTTAGATGCCCAATCACAGCAGATTCAGGCACAGAATTACCGGCTTATGTTGGATCAGAATGCGTCAAACAAAGTAATGAGGAGGAAGTACCGGTCTCATCTGCCGCCGGTTTACGAAGGAATGAATCTCTTCAATATGCCAGGAGCCAGGCCTAGTAATCCGGCAGCAGTAAACCAGACGGAGGCACCTGGGGCGACGCCAGATCAGCCACGGGTGATGGACCCGCCTCGACGGATGGACAACCTGCTGCAATACGTACCAACGCCGTCAGGTCACTTCTCTAGCCCTTTGGATAACATGATTGCTGCAGTGTCACGTTTGGTAGCTATTCCGATGGAGGGTGACTCACAGGCGACGGTTGAGACACGACGGGCCAGGGACCTTCTTCAAACCGCTGTTGTGCAGCAGCAGGCTTATTCCTACAGCCGAGACAGAATACATTCAACCCCCCGTCCGAGCAAGAGTTACAGCAGGCACATGGTCTAATCGGCTGTGTCAAGCAGTGCACGGAGCCGTGACGCCCCAAGAGGGCCTAATCCGGTGCACGGCGGTATGAATGCTCAGGATGTGGTAAATAATGGCAGAGCACGACGCGAAGCAGAGTTAGCAGCGCAATACCAGAATCATCAAACCGCTCCGGTTCAACCAGCGACATCAGTTGAACGTGGTTTGGCTTTTAGCTCTTGGGGACTGCCGTGCCTCACCCCGGCTCTACGTAATGTGCGTCTGCCCAAGGATTTCAAGGGTCCGTGTAAAGTGTCTAATTATACTGCCGATCAACCCCCCGAAGCGTGGGTTGAGAGTTATGAGATGGCAATGGAGATGCTGGATGTAGATGAAGCGGCGTGTGCAAAATACTTCACCATGATGTTAGACGGAACGGCTCGTACCTGGCTAAAGAGCCTGCCCGTTCACTCGATCAGTTCATGGGACGAGTTGAAGGCCCGGTTTATAGTGAACTTCAAGGATACGTGCAAACAACCCATGTCCATTGTGGATCTGGCTCCTTGTGTCCAAGGAGAGAACGAATCAACAACTCATTGGGTGCGCCGGGTTTCAAAAATCCTGCATATGTCAGGATGCATCAATCCTGATACGGCAATCGTGACCTTGGACGGTAACTGCCGGTTTAAGTCACTGAAGATGAAGTTGGGACGGCTCAAGCGTCACTGCAATGATATGGGAACACTCATGACAGCTCTGGTTAAGTATGTTGATTCTGATAATACCAAGGACCCCGATTCCGATGAAGAAAAGCAGGAGAAGGGAAAGAATAATGCCGGTACAAAAGGACAGCATAACCAGGCGAGCCACGGGAACAATGGTAAGCGTAAAGCGGACAATTTAGATTTTGTAGCTAACACCAATATGCAGGGCAATGCGCAGCGTCGTAAGGGTAAACCGCCCCAGCGCGGTGGAGGCATGAATCTGGAGCGCCTGTTAAACCAGCCCTGCCCAAAGCATGGGACGAAGGAGGTTCCGGCCACGTACCTCTGGAAGGATTGTTTCATCATGAGGGAATTCCAAAACTCTGATCTCTTTCGGTATGATCAGGGTCCATCAGGCGGTTCCGGTCCAGGGTTTCATGGGCCGGGTTACGGCAGTGGGGGTTCAAACTCAGGATTTCAGAATAATCAGGGCAACCAAAACAACAAAGGTGGTCACAATCAGCAGAGTCATCAGGGAAATCAGCAGCAGTCGGGTTATCAGAGCAACCCAAAGCAGTTAAATGGTGGACATTATCATGTCTTCACTACTAGTTTGTGCAAGCGCGATCAGAAGCTCCATAAAAGGGCAGTAAACTCTGTTGAGCCGGCAGTGCACGGATATCTGCGCTGATTTGAACAACCTATTGTTTGGAGTCAAGAGGATGATCCGCCCCGGGTTGATAATCCTGGCCATCTAGCCTTAGTGGTTGCACTACAGGTTGGAGGTTATAAGTTCACCAAAGTGATCATGGATGGAGGGAGCAGTATCAATATCTTGTATTATGAAACCTTCTGGCGTATGGGGTTAACATATAAGAATCTTAAACCATCAAACACCGTTTTTCATGGTGTGGTGCCTGGTAAATCGGCTTACCCAGTTGGTAAGATAGCTCTAGAGGTGGTTTTTGGCGATGATCATGATTGAAGATCAGAGACGTGACCTTTGAAGTGGTTAAGATCAGAAGTCTGTACCATGCCTTGTTTGGACGGCCGATTTATGCTAAATTCATGGCAAGGCCGTGTTATGTTTATCTGCAGCTCAAGATGCCGGGTCATAAGGGGACCATCACGGTTCATGGTAGCCGCAAGATTGCGCTGGAGTGTGAGGAAGGTGATGCGGCTTATGCTGAGTCGGTTTGTGCAACGGAGGAGTTGAAGTTCTATAAGGACAATGTTGATCCGACAGATATGACTTCTTTGAAGAAGCCTACTACAGAGCATGATCCGGCTTTGAAGTTCAAATCGACTGATGAGACTAAATTGGTTGATTTTGTTTGGCAATTCATCCAAGCAGTTCAGCATCAGCGTCAACTTGGATCCGAAATAGGAAGGCGCGCTCATCGAGTTCATCCGTGAGAACCGGGACATCTTTGCATGGAAACCATCTGACATGCCAGGTGTACTGAGGGAACTCGCTGAGCACACTCTTAATATTGATCCGAAATTCAGACCGGTCAAACAGTTTCTTCGCCTTTTTAATGGAGAGGCGCAAGGCCATTGGAGAAGAGGTAGCCCGGCTGTTGGCAGCAGGGTTTATTGTGGAGGTGTTTCACCCAGAGTGGTTGGCTAATCCGGTGCTGGTACTTAAGAAAAATGGCACTTGGCGTATGTGTGTGGATTACACAGATTTGAACAAAGCTTGCCCAGATGATCCCTTTGCCCTCCCCCGTATTGATCAAATCATTGATGCTACGGCAGGTTGTGAGTGTTTGAGCTTCTTGGATGCTTATTCTGGTTATCATCAGATCAAGATGGCAGTTAAGTACCAGGAGAAGACAACTTTCATCACTCCCTTTGGAGCCTTCTATTATGTGTCTATTCCCTTTGGTCTCAAGAGTGTCCAGGCAACTTATCAGCGCTGTGTGCAGAATTGTCTTCATACTCAGATTGGGCGCAATGTTCATGCTTATGTGGATGATATTGTGGTAAAATCCAGGAAAAAGGAGACACTAATAGATGACCTCAAGGAAACATTTGACAATCTTCAGGTTTATAAGATGATGCTTAATCCGGACAAGTGCGTCTTCGGTGTTCTGATAGGCAAGCTCTTAGGTTTTCTGGTATCTAACAGGGGTATTGAGGCTAATCCGGAAAAGATTAAAGCTATTACGTCTCTCGCTAAACCGGTGTGTATCAATGATGTTCAAAGTCTGGTGGGTCATATTGCAGCTTTGAGCCGGTTTATCAACAAGTTGGGAGAGAAGGCGATCCATCTCTATCAGATGTTGAAGAAGACAGACAATTTTGTCTGGAATGATGCTGCTGATGCAGCATTTGAGGACTTAAAGAAGCAGTTGGCTGAATCACCTGTTCTTGCTCCTCCAGTTGATAAGGAGCCACAGTTGTTATATGTGGCTGCTAATGCCCGGGCTATCAGTGTAGCTATTGTGGTAGAGCGCAAGGAGGCTGGGAAGGAATACCCGGTTCAAAGACCAGTTTATTATATCAGCGAAGTGCTCATTGAGTCAAAGCAAAGATATCCGCATTGGCAGAAGCTGGTGTATGGGGTTTTCATGGCAAGTCGGAAGCTTAAACAGTACTTTCAAGGCCATCCCATCACAGTGGCCAGTTCTGCTCCTTTGGGGGATATAATCCAGAACAGGGAGGCAACTGGCCGTGTTGCTAAGTGGGCTATTAAGCTTGGACCACACGGATTGAAATATATGCCTCGAACAGCTATCAAGTCCTGGGCCCTGGTGGATTTCATCAATGATTGGACAGAGTTGCAGGCACCGGAAGTCAAACTGGACATCACATACTGGACTATCCACTTCGATGGGTCCAGGCAATTGGAGGGCTCGGGGGCTGGAGTTGTCCTTACTTCCCCTCACGGTGATAAAATCGTTATGTTCTTCTCTTAATGTTTCCTTGTACTAACAATGCAGCTGAGTATGAGGCCTTATTCCATGGTCTTCGAGTGGCCAAGGAAATGAACTTAAGCTGGGTACGATGCTTTGGGGACTCCGATCTGGTGGCCCAGCAAGTTTCAGGTACTTGGGATTCCAAGGATCCACTCATGGCGGCTTACCGACAAGAGGTGGATATTGTCGCTGGTCACTTCAAGGGTTATCAAGTGGAGCACATTGATCGACACAAAAATGAGGCAGCCGATGCTTTAAGCCGGCTGGGATATCACCGTAAACCGGTGCCGCCCAATACCTTTCTGGATATCTTGCACAACCCGTTAGTTCAGTTTCCTACAGAGCAGGACCTCGCTATTCCTGATATGAAGGCACAATTGGTGGACGCTTTACACATTATTCCGGATTGGACGGTTCCATATTTGGCGTATATGAACCGGGGCGAGTTGTCAGAAGATGCAATTTTGGCCAGGCAGATAATCCAGTGATCCAAGTCCATGGTTATTCACAACAGCGAGTTACACCATTGCAGTGTCTCTGGTGTGTTCTAGCGTTGAATTTCTCCTGAAGAAGGTCATGAGATTCTATGTGAGATCCACGAAGGAGACTATGGTCATCACACCGGTTCAAAATCCTTGGTTGCTAAAGCTTTTCATCATGGCTTCTATTGGGTGACGGCTCATGCTGATGCTGAGGACTTGGTGAGGCGGTGCGACGGTTGTCAGAAATTCTCACGACGAGCTCATGTTCCGGCTCAGGAGCTACTAATGATTCCAATCACTTGGTCGTTTGCTACTTGGGGGCTTGATATGGTAGGGCCTTTCAAGCGATCCAAAGATAAGAAGACCCACTTATTGGTGGCGGTTGACAAGTTTACTAAATGGGTTATAGCGGAGCCAGTAAGCAAGTGTGATGCAGCCACGGCGGTTCAATTCATCAAGAAGGTGATCTTCCACTTCGGTTTTCCACACAGCATCATCACAGATAATGGCACGAACCTCTCCAAAGGCGAGATGGAGGATTTTTGTCAACGAGAGCATATCCGGCTTGATGTGTCGTGCGTAGCTCACCCCCAGTCTAATGGTCAAGCTGAGAGAGCTAATCAGGAAATTTTGAAGGGTATCAAGCCTCGGCTTATGGTTCCTTTGAAGAGGACGCCGGGTTGTTGGGTGGAGGAATTACCATCTGTGTTATGGAGCATAAACACCACCCCCAATCAATCTATGGGTTATACACCTTTCTTCCTGGTTTACGGGGCAGAGGCGGTACTCCCAAGTGATATTTGTCATGACTCGCCCTGGGTTGCCAATTATGTTGAAGTGGACAACGAGCAAGCACGTCAAGAAGCACTGGACCTGTTAGATGAAAAAGGGACATGGCGTTGGCTCATTCAACGGTTTATCAGCAAGACCTGCAGCGTTATCACAGCCGCCGGTTTAAAACAAGAACCTTTCAAGAAGGCGACTTAGTGCTCCGGCTCATCCAAGATCAGACCAATATGCACAAATTATCCCCACCTTGGAAAGGGCCCTTTGTGGTCAGCAAGAATCTGCACAACGGATCATACTACCTAATCGACATTCGAGAGCATAAAGACTCAAGAAAATCGGAGGAGGAGACCCGTCGGCCGTGGAATATTGCTCATCTACGGCCTTACTACACCTGAGCCATAGGCTCTCATTATGTACATATTTTGATGATGTATATATTATGATCAATATAATAAACTGGCATCCTTGCTACAAGCAGGGCCTCTGTCATTCTTCGGTATTTCTTGGTTACAAGGGGGCTTCTGCTCATAAATCGACGTCCTGTTTGTCCACTAAACCGGCTATCATGCCACAACAAAGCTTGTGAGCTTCACACCCAAGGGGCCAAAGAGAGTATTGTTGCTAAAGCACAACTCAAACATAGGCACCCATTGAGCACAACTCACAAAGTTACTTGGGGGCTCTTTGTGCAAAACAACAAAGAGTTTGAAAGGACCCTTGTAATTGGCTATCAAGCCACGGCTTGGAAGCCTGGTGTATTCACCTAAAACCTGGGTTAACCTGCCTTCATCAAGTAAGCCACTCCTGTCCAGGTAATCCTGGTATGACCCGCCGAACGTTTGACAAGTCAATCTTATATAGACCCTAAACTTGTCAACGTTAAAACGACGATTGATTAATTGGAGGCCCATCTTAAAAGGCTTTGTTAAATGGTTTAACTCAGCGGCCTGGCAGCCCATGAAAAGCCTCGAATTTGGGCCAGGCAGCCCTTGAAAAGCCTCAACTACAGTTTTTTATTTGATTTTGTTTTTGCAAAGTTCTATCTCTTTTTATAAGGTTTTAAGTTAAACCAGTGTCTATTGACCTGGCCCGACTATAAGTCATTACATCAACCTGGCGTTTTTTAACCCGGCATGGCTTTCAGTTATCAGCTGTTAGCACATAATCAATTATGAACCGGCGTTTCTTAATCCGGTCTGGCATTGACTATAAGTCGCCAGGATGATCATATGGTGTTTGTCATAACCCGGCATGGATTATTATGCACTAGCACAACATGGTGGGAGTTTTCAAACACTCAAAATTTGGGTTATCACCCTTACTACATAAGTTGGTAAACCAACAAGGTGATTCAATATCACAGTTGTGATATATTTCATATTTCATTGCTTTACAACCTTGATTATGAAAACTTTGGTTCTGTATTGGGTATCATAACCCGTCCGGCGGTAATACGCCAGGGCATGTTTAAGTTTTTTAAATGCAGAAGGCAGGATTTTATAAAAAAATACTAAGGCACATAAAGCAAGCATAACAACAATCATGCCGGATTACAGTGTCAGGTAGCAGTGCACAATGCCAGAAGATCAAAGTATTTCAACTAGCCTATTACAAGGCGCTTTGATGCCCAGAAGAATAATTGTTTGTTGCCCAGAACGCTATGTGCGGAAATTAAACTGGCTGCCGGATTATGATTCGTCACCAGGTTGATGTGAAGTTGATGGATCATCTCGCGTCGGTTCAACCTCCTCCTCCTCACCGAGTGGCTGGAAGTCAATGGTGGCCCAATCAATCCTGGTTAAGTCTTGGAAGACAGCTTCACTGCTTATAAGATTGGACGGTTCAACGTCAGGGGCATAGGTGTGCTTACGGATTGGCGGGATAAGATTCTGTGCTTCTTTCACAGCTGCATCAACCCGTTTGTTGTCTGCGTCATAGCTGGACCGATGGACAGACAAGTCAACCTCTTCGGCCAATTGGCTTGCCAGCGGGCGCATCTCCTTTGTCAAGGCTTTGAGGGCTTCATTATCAAATTCTGACCCATCTTCTTGTTGGCCAGGATAGCCCTTTGCGATATCTGCCGGATCAAGATAAGCTATCCACGCTTTGGCCTGAGTCAGTGCTGATAAAGCGCCAGCCCTTGCAACAGATCGCTTTACCTCCTCTATCTGGGCAGGTGTCATAGACAATTTGACCAAGGTATCCTTGATTAAGGTTGGCACCGGTTTATTGTATGAAGCTGCGCAGATGACTCGTTGAGCGCCGGTATACAGTTGCTCTATGAAAGTATAGGCTGCTTTCAACTTCATCCGCATGTCCGAGCCCAGATGAGCAACACGACTACCTGAAACGGTTTAAGGATTTACTGTTAAACCGGCAGTTTCAAAGATGTTAAGAAAGGCTCTTGAAAAGAATACTTACCAAATATCGCAGAAGTCATAGCATTAATCTGATGTTTTAAACCGGTTAGCTCTTCCGCCACCGGTTTAAGAGCTGCTTCAGCATCTTCAGCCCGCTTTAATAGAGCAGCTTTCTCGATTTCCCAGTCTGCCCGCTCGCTTTTGAAACCATCCTTTAATTGCTCCATGGCAGTTAAAGCGCCCTTCAGTTCATCTTTGGCCTTGGAGGTTTCTGCTTGCTCAAGTCAGCCTGCAAAAGACAGATGATGAAGATGTTAATATTTTTCTCAAAGTCCCAAGCACATAACAAGTTATACACTTGGCACTTAGGGGCTAATGTGGATTACTTATTTTTTGACTGTTATTTGAAGTCCCAAGGCTCAGTACAAGTATTAATCTTGGCACTTGGGGGCTAATGCATAATTTATCAGAAAAAACAAAGGTGAAGGAATTCAACAAGGACAAGTTTTAAACAGAAAGTCCCGGTTCATCTTGAAGAGCTAAACCGACCCTTGGGGGCTACACAGTTGAAGTCTTTTTTATCCAAAGTCCCGGTTCATCTTGAAGAGATAAACCGGCCCTTGGGGGCTACAACGGAGTTGATATACAGCACAAAGAAAATTTATAAAGTGTTTGGAATGGAAGTTACCTCATAGCGCTCCTTCATCACGTTGACTAAACCGGCCTCATAGTCACGGCTTGTATATAGGCGGTTTAGGTATCCAGAGTGAAGTTCTTGAGCATTGAGATGAGCACAGCTTGACAGATCAGTCTTCCATTTGCCTTTCTCCACATCAGCAGATTCCACTTTGGCACTGTGCTTTGACAAAGCGACAGGGTTGCTAGGAGAAGTGTGGCCAAACCCGGTAATCACAACATCATCAGTTGCTTTATTTGGGCTCGCCGGTTTATCCGAGGCTTTGGCTGGGCTTGGCGGATCAGCAGCTGGACTTTGAGGATTGGCAATTGGGCTTGGTGGATCAACATGAGGACTAGCCGGGTTAACTTCTGGCGGATCAACATAAGTGTCCTGACCTTGTGGCACAGGATCATCCATAGCAATATCAACATCTCCACCAGCACCTTCTGAGGTCCTCTCCGGTTCAAACTCCTCAGTGGGAGCATTTGTTTTCGCTTTCTTGCTGAGTCGGGCTTTGGCGCTGCAAAATAGCAAACAGAGGTTAATATGGTAAACCGGTGCAAGAAGGCAAAGTTAAAAATTATTATACTTACCCAGGGACCATCTTGAGGGGAGGCATTTGTGTGGTTGATGAATCGCCAGAGGATGAGTTGGAAGTTACCTGATAATTCGAGTCAGACGGATTAAGAGGGTATCAGAAGTAACCTGCCAAGGGATAAGATTTGTTAGAATTACAAGAGACCTCTGCACGGCGCTTCCGGATTGGGGTGTCTGGTAAACCGGAGGAAGTGACTTGCTGGCCAATGTGCCGGGTTGTGTGACGAGCTTTAGGGTGTTGTGTCTTCAAAGAAAATTGTGGATCCAAATGAGTGAGAGGATGTGAACATTTCACTTTCCGGACTGCGTGACGGAGTTTTCGTACTGGCACAAGATCGGAATTGGAGGAAAGGGAGATTACCTCTAGGTGGTCAGCACAACTGTCGGGGGTTGGGTGCGACATATGCCAAAGGATGGCTTATCATGGTGGGAGCGAGTAGAACGTCGCCGGTGCCAGGAAACGGGATGAGGCGAAGGCATGCACGCCGGTGAATCTTACCCAGCTTCGGGGCTCTCCGGGGAGATAACACCCCTACTGCTGCTCTGCGGGGTCTCCGCATGATCACTAAGGCGTAATGACTACAAGGTTGCTCCTAGAGCTGTATTCGGGAGGTAGAAGAAGGCAAGGCTAGCTCTCTCCTTCCTATATGATCTGGTCTAAGGCTAATGGATGCGAACCCTTTGCATGGGTGCCCCGGGGGGCTTATATAGGCCTACCCCCCGGGGGTACAATGGTAATCCGGCTGGGCGCGGGTCCCAGCCGTCTGTCTCACAGGCCGCCGTCTTCTCCGCCGACTGCTGGGGCCCGCCGACTTGTGGGCCCCACCGGCGAGTCCGGCACTATAGCCGTGATTCTGATGACACAGGCTTGGTCACGGGGTCATGGCAACAGTGCCGCCGTCTATCCGGCGATCACTGTCGTTACTTCCCGTCTTGTCTGGTTAATGGCGCGTGGGACCCATGGGAGAGGCCGGCCGACTCTAGGGAGCCGACTCCCACAGGGCCGCCATCGGGGCGTATCCGTCGTCTTCCATGCTCTCACTGACAGGCGGGTCCGCCGTCTCTGAGCCGTACAGGTAGGCCATCATGGCCACAGTGCACCGCGCACTGGGTCTAAGGTCAGGGCTGGCATGGCAACAGTGTCGGTCCACGCCGGAGATCTCCAGCGGTACGGCACACTGTAGCCATGCCGGCCCCTCGTAAGCAAGAGGTGACGGCCACACCGTGGTCGTACCCGCCTCGCCTATTGTGACGAGAGTAGGATCGCGGGCCGACTCTCCATAGCCGGCTCCTCCGGAAGTCGTCGGCCATGAGTCGGCTTATCTTGGAGTCACCATCTGAGACTCGGCTTATCTTGGAGTCACCATCTGAGACTCGGCTTATCTTGGAGTCACCATCTGAGGCTCGGCTTATCTTGGAGTCGCCATCTGAGACTCGGCTTATCTTGGAGTCGCCATCTGAGACTCGGCTTAAGGGGCGCAGCCTGCCCCGATGTCTTGAAAGATTCTGGGGCTCGGGTTAGCCTACCCGTGGCCCATTACTCGGACAGTAGTCCCCGAAGCTGGTGAGGCTCCGAGAGTGACACGTTGTGGGGCCTCAACAGTTTCATTCTTTCGGTGGTGGACTCCGTGCTTCGCTTGCCGTCTTCCTCTGGGCCGACTATGCGAAGTCGGATTCGTAGAGGGCCGTCTTGCTCTATAAAGAGCTCGAAAGTCGTGGCGGGAGACCAGGCGGCGTGCCTGATACGCTTCCCTGTTGCCCCCCGCCGCGGTCCTATCGCGCGGCGCCACGCGGCGGGGGCTGTCTGCTTGCCCATGCGTGCGACGGGACGGGCCGTCGGGCGGGGCCTGCCACTACCGCGCCTCGGCATGCGAATGGATCCCCTGCGGCCGTGCGAACGGTTGGGCTTCTCACGTTGTTACTGCGCGCAATAACTTCGTGGGGTAAATCGTGGGGCGGCGTGGGGCTCTAAGCACAGTTAATCCCATGCCCGCCCCCTCGGCTTCTCAGCCTCCAGGCTATAAGTAGGAGGGGGGAGTGGAGGGGGAAAGCACGCGTGCCCATCTTCCCTGCTCCCCGTCTCCTCTCCTTCTTCTTGCCGCCAGTGAGCAGAATCACACCGCACCAGTCAGCGATGAGCTCTTCCTCCGCCGCCGCGGCTCCGGCCGTGCGTTCCGGCATGTGGGACGGCTCGGTGGTCGACGATGACCTCATTGAGTTCCTCCGCAAGACGCGTCACCTCCCCGGTGCATACCTCATGCAAGCCCGCACCACGCCGGCGAGGGAGATATCACCGGCGCCGGAGGAGGGCGAGCGGGTCATCTTCTGCTCGCACCTCATGCGCGGCCTGGGGCTGCCTGCGAGTGGCTTCTTCCGCTCCTTCTTGGAGTTTCACGGGCTCCAGCCGCACCACCTCACCCCGAATACGGTAGTGCTGTTGTCCGCCTTCGCCACTCTGTGCGAAGATTTCCTCGGCGTTCTCCCCACCATCGAGCTGTGGGGAGAATTCTTCTCATCTAAGCTCGGCACGCACGTCACCGGCGTGCTGGCTCAATGCGGTGCCTTCATCGCGATGCTGCGATCGACGGCCGACAACCCCTTCCCTTCCATCTTGCTGATCAAGTGGGTGAAGATGTGGCAGCCCTCGTACTTCTACGTGAAGAACCTCGCCCCTGACGGCGACTGGGTTAATCTGCCGCCTTATGAAGCCGGCGCCCCAGCTGGGAGGCTCCCCAGCTGGTCTCATCGAGTCAAGACGCTGACTCCCGCCGGAGCCGCCGCTGTAGCGCGACTCCGAGTCTTGACGCAGTCGGAGGGCCTCGTCGGGGCCGACTTGCTGGCCGCCTTCGTGGCGCGCCGAGTCCTCCCGCTCCAAGGCCGGCCTCACCTGATCTGTCAGATGAGCGGCCACTGAGACCCGAGTCGGATGAGCACCAAGGAGATGCCCCACGTGGAGGTGGCAAACATGGTGAACCATATCACGAACTGCGAGTTCGGGGAGGACTGGCAGTTCGGCAAGGAGCCGTACTCGCGCGCCAACCCCCCTCCAGTGGTAAGTCGCATCTCCTTATTGATTTATCTTCTTTATAGCCGAATCCGACTTCTGATTTTCGTTGGTTTCTTCTGAGCTAGAACCCCCTCATGCAGCCTGCAGCCGGTGTCACGAGACCGCCCCGCGAGTTCGTCCCCGACCGAGCGGAGAGCAACGTCGACGACCCCGACTTGGGGGCGGCAGCGATGGAAGCCGACGCCGAAGGCGGAGGAGGAGGAGCGGGAAGCGGCCTTAGGCCCTCAGCCACCTTCGCCGACTAGCCTGAGGACGACGCCGAAGGGGAAGTCGTCCCGCGCCATCAGCCAAGGGTCGGCCCCTCGGGCGCGGGTACCTCTGCCGGCTTGGCCGGCCAAGGCGGCGCGAAGAGGCGCCACGCCGGGCCGAGTGCGCCCGGCGGCAAGTTGAAGAAGTTCAAGGGGGTGGTCGCCGCGACCAAGCAGGAGGAGGCGGCTGCGAAGGCAACCGCTTCCATAGGGAAGTGAGAAGGACGCCGCTAGTCTATGCGTAAATTTTTTCGCTTTTGTCTTTATTTTCCTCCGGTGAGTCTTGTCTGAGTTCTTCTTTTACACTCCTCCTCTTTTTTTTTCTTCAGGGCCCCCCTTTCCCTTGAAAGAGTTGCCGTCCCCTCCGTCATGGGGTCGGCAGAGACGTCCGCCAATACTCGGTGGGTCGACCCCGCCGCCGACCTCCGGGAGGCGACGGAGCAAAACGCGCGGGAGAAGCGCGACGAGGAGGAGGCCGACCGCCTGGAGAAGGCGGAGACTGAGAAGGCGGCTGCCTCCGCCCAGAAGAAGCTGGAGGAGGCTGAAGCCACCCTTGCGGCGAGACGGCGAGCTGAGGAGGCCGCACGTCACCAATCGGCATTGCTTGTCGCCCCACTATCCTCAACACCGCCGCCTCCGGAATTCACGGGGCAGACCGGAGAAGCCGGCGCCGAGAACCCCATCGTGGAGAAGGAGAGCGGCGAGGCCTCCATGTCGGACACGCTTGTGCTGCCGCCTCCACCTCCACCACCGTCTGGGAGGGCCCACGACAAACAGCTGGCAGGCCCGCCGGTGCCGCCGACTGAGGATGAGGTCGAGGTGAGGCTGCTTCTTCAAGTTGCCTCGCCAGTGCGCCGCCGCCTCGAGAAGGCGACTTCGGCGCCGCGGCCCCTAGAGGTCGGTGCCGCTAGCTCGGCCATCCCAGACGCCGAGGCGACGAGTGCCGCGCCCGCCGGGTGGGTGCGCGGAGGCGGCACGGGCCCGCTGAACCAGGCGCTTCTCGATGTCCAAGCGAAGTTGTGAGCCGAGTGCGACGCCCTCCAGATCTGCACCAAGGCGCATCTAGCGTCGCGAGCGGCCGTCCGGGTATGTTTTCCTCTTTGATTTTTGTCTCTTGCTCTTCTCTGTGGGGGCGCGCCAGCGCACCCACTGAGTGTAGTCCCCGAGTTTCGGGCCGGCTGCTGAGCAGGCGGCTCGGAACTCCCTCTGGCGAGTTCCAAGTACTTATTTTCGTCTGAAATTTTTGTTTGCAGGAGTATCACAACCTCCGCGCCACTGCCTTCAACCGCAATGTTGAGGAGTTGAGCAAGCGGACTGCCGACTTGACGGAAAGCCGGAGTAAGTTCTTTTTCTCTTCTTCGTGGGGGCGCGCTGGCGCACCCGTGGGCTGTAGTCCCCGAGATTCAGGCCGACTGCTGAGTAGTCGGGCCGGATCTTCCCGGCGATCTTCCTTCTTGACGACTTCGACGTCTCCTTCTTTGCTCTTTTTCGCGGGGGCACACTGGCGCACCCGCGGGCTGTAGTCCCCGAGATTCGGGCCGACTGCTGAGCAGTCGGGCCGGATCTTCCCGGCGATCTTCTTTGCTGATGACTAATTCGTCTCTTTCTTTCGTTCTTCAAGGGCTAACGCCACTCTCCAGGAGCAGCTGGGTGAAGTTAAGACTGTCTTGCGCGTCAAGGGGGAGGAGTGCAGCAAGCTTGTGTGGAGCGCGATCTGCTTGCTGCGTAGCTGGCCGAGCAGAAGGAGCTGCTCAAGAAAACGCAGGACGAGGCCGAGAAGAAGGAGGCTGCTCTTCAGGCCGAGTTCGAGAGTGAGCCCTCCTCCTGGACCGACAACGAGGCGATGCTGACCTCCGGCTTCCATGAGATCGAGGACATCGTCGATGGTAAGTTTCTTTCTTTGAGTTTCTAGCTATGCGTCAGGCTGACTTCTGATTTTTTGACTTGCTTCTTTTTTGTCTTGGCAGACTTCTTCTGTCGGTGTACTAAAGTAGGGGTACCTTAGTATCCCGAACTTGTGCACGGGCAGTCGCAGCGTCCCGCGGCAAGACTTGCCGGGCGTCCGCCAAGACCCTCCGCGGCTGCTTTGAAGACCATTCAAGAACAAAGTACTCAAGGCCCCGGCAAGAGGAGCTTGCCGGGAAGGCCAACCAAGGCCCCGGCAAGAGAAGCCGGCCGGGAAGAAGGACAAGGCCCCGGCAAGAGGAGCTTGCCGGGAAGGCCACTCAAGGCATTCCAAGAAAACTTGTCGTGACACACCGCGCGCCGCAGCAAGGCTCGGTGAGCGACAAGCTCCCGGGCACGACAAGATGACGACCGCGGCAAGGAGCTTGCCGCGGGAAACCCCCACTTCGCGCCCGCGCTCCAGCACACCTGCCAACGTGTCGCTCTGGGACCCTCCCAAGCACACGCGGCAGGAGGCCGTGCAGCTAGGGGTGCGAGGTGGCAAGCAGGCGCTGGCAAGAAGGCCATCGTGGCAATCGGTGGCGCCCCTAACGATCGTATCACACACTGTTTGGGCGACCAGACGGGCATTAAATGCCCTTGTCCCCTGCCGTCAGGGTTAGGTAGGGGGCACTGTTGTAGTGGTTGTACCAACCTGCGTTTTTACTCTTCTACGCTGCCACCTGTCGTGACCCCTTTAGCCTATAAAAAGGAGGCCCATGCGCACGTAGAAGGGGTTCGGGTTCGACTCGTTCGAAGCTACAAGGCACCCACACTCTCAAGCAAGAACAAAATAGAAACACAAAGCAGCAGTAGGAGTTTTATCTCTCCGGAGAGCTCCGAAGCTGGGTAAAAATCCCCCGCGCGCTCCGCCTCGATCTGCTCTTCGTGCGCCCTCCGCCCCCCTGCCGAACCGAAAAGGGGCCCTGCCCCATAGGTGCTCGCACTCCCCGCGGCGACATCTCTGGTGCGCCAGGTAGGGGTGCGTCGAGGTTGTGCGAACCTGATCCGGCGTTTCCGCGTGCTACATCAACATCTTCATCGGCATGCCACCGAAGAAGAAGGCTTCGGAGGTGGCCGCTCCGTCCACGTCTATCCTACCGCCACCGGAGCAAACGGGCGGTGGGGTGGACGCCGGCGGAGGAGCGGGCGCCGGCAGAGGGACTCACATCGTCACTCGGTCCAAGGACAAGGCCCCGCAAGCTTCGGCGTCTGTACATCCGCCGCACCCCTCCCAGGAGGTGCAGGATCGACAATGCCACGGTGCTCCTAGCACCGTACTCGCGCTAGAACAAGGCCAAGCTGGTGGGTCGCGGGACGCTCGAGGCCAACATGCGCGTCAACATGCTGGCGCGAGCGCGGGACGGTCGCCTAGACGGGATGTTACTCCTTCTAACAATGTTAGTAGTCTGAGCATATCCCGCACCTCGCGTCGCTCGCCACCACCACCCAAGACTCCAGAGGAAGCACTGGCCCGAGCCCAGCTGCTTCTAGATTACCCTCCAACGCCAGACAAGATCGACGACTGGAGGGCCACCATTCAGAGCCTCATCGGCTTCGCCAATGGCGACAAGTCCCGACAACCGAGCACATCGACGCCCCGGAAAGACGCCCAGGCGCAAGCCGACACCGATAAGACTGCTGGGGGTGCCACCACCATGTACTCCCCACCACGAAGGCCAAGATCGCCGACTCGCCGGGCCAACCTCGACACCGACTCCACTGCGTCGTCGGACCCGCGAGCTCGCCGCGATCAACGCCAAGTTCTCCAAGAACGACGACAAGAAGATGCTCGTACTCGCATCGAGCGCCGAAGAGAAGCGCGGTGTCAGTCAGACCAGCGCGCTGGGCCCACTGTTGATATGCATGCGCCAGGGGAACCAGGCGACTTGCCGTACGCGGTAGGTTGCCCTGCGTTCACCCGTGAGCTGTGGCAGGTCTAGTGGCCCAGTACCAAAAACTTCAAGCCAGACGTACCCGAGAAGTACGATGGCAGGATACATCCATCGGAGTTCCTCAGCGTCTACACCATCGCGGTGCAGGCTGCCGGGGGACGCGACGAGAAGATCCTCGCCAACTACTTCCCACTGGTGCTCAAGCCCAACGTCAGATCTTGACTAATGCACTTGCCGGACAACTCCATCTCTTCGTGGGCGGGCCTGTTTCATCAGTTTATCGGTGCCTTCACAGGCGGCCACAAACCCCATGGCCAGGAGAGCGATCTTCATCTGCTCGCCCAGAAGGAAGGAGAACCCCTGCGCAAGTACATACAGAGATTCAGCCAGGTGCAGCTCAACATCCCAGACGTCCACCCTGCCGCGGTTATCAGCGCGTTCCATCAGAACGTGCGTAACCGCAGGATGAGGGAGGAGATGGCGATGTGCAAAATCAGAGATGTCAGCGAGCTATATGCTCTGGCCGACAAGTGTGCACGTGCTGAGGAGGGAAGGAAACTCCCCGGAGAGAACGCAGGAGCAGAAGGATCTGACAGTGAGGATGCCGCTCTGGCGAAGAAGAACCGGAGGCGGAACAACAGAAAGAGAAGAGATAAGGATGTGCTAGTTGTTGAGCAGTCCGGCAATGGAGGTGGCGCCGAGAAGGCCAAAGCTGGTGACTCCGGCGAGGCTGTGGTGGCCGCCGACAAGCAGGACGGCTCCGGCAAGCAGTACTGCAAGATCCACCGCACCAAGGGCCATGAACTCCAGGCCTGCAAGAAGGTTGAGCAGCTTGTTGAGCTACAGAAAGCTGAATACGAGCGCCGCGACAAGGAGAAGGCCCAGGAAGGTGGCGGAGGATCCGGCAAGAAGCGTCCCGACCGGGGAGAGCGCCGCGGCAAGGCCAAGCAGCGGCAAGGAGACAGGCCTCCCCGCGGCCGCGACAAAGACGAAGACGAAGATGAAGATGACGAGATGGAGGAAGATGAGGCCGACAAGCAAGAGTTTCAGAAGGCAACAGACGTTTTGTGAGTTGACGGTGGTGCCTCTCTGCACACCTCTCACCGCCAACTCAAGCGGTGGATGCGGGAAGTGAACGCAACAGAACCGTCCGTTGAGTCGCGCAAGCCCCTGAAGTGGTCTAGCACGCCCATCATCTTCGACGTTGAGGATCACCCTGACCGCATAACTGCGGTCGGGTGCTTGACGATGTTGGTTTCGCCAACAATCCGCAACCTCAAGGTCACGAAGATGCTGGTTGACGGCGGGGCCGGCCTGAATCTGATCTCTTCCGCGGTACTCAAGAAGCTCCAGATCCCCGACAGCGAGCTCAAAGAGACCGGCACCTTTCAAGGAATCAACCCGGGAAGGAGCAAGCCAAAGGGGAAGATCATGCTGCCAGTAACGTTTGGCAGTGAGTTGAACTTCAGGACAGAGAGAGTCATGTTCGACGTTGCTGATTTTCCATTGCCCTACAATGGGATACTTGGCCGTCCAGCGCTTGCCAAGTTCATGGCAGCCTCTCATCACGCCTACAACGTGCTCAAGATGCCCGGTCCGATAAGTGTCATTTCTGTCCATGGTGACAAGAAAGATGCACTTATCTGTACCGACGAAATATACCGGGAAGCAGCAGCCGCAGCAGAACACAGACCACTTGCCGCTGAAGCTCCCGGGGGGAAGAAAAAGACCAAGTCCGGCAAGAGTAGCTATGATGCCCACTCTGGCAAGCGCACCTCTTTGGAGTGCTGCGCTACCGTCGAGGGCGCACCATCGAGCTCCACCGGCAAGAAGACCAAGTCCGGCAAGAGTACCTCTGATGCCCACTCCGGCAAGCGCACCTCTTCGGAGTGCTGCGCTACCGTCGAGGACGCACCATCGAGCTGCACCGGCAAGTGCAAGAAAGCAAAGACAGCTTCACCACAGACCAAGAAAGTGGCCGCCAAGGAGGACGGCACTGGTGGTACCTTCACCATCAGTGCCACGCTTGACCCTAAATAGGAAAGCGCGCTCATTGCTTTCCTGCGGGCGAATGTCGATGTATTTGCATGGCAACCATCTGACATCCCCGGTGTTCCCAGGAAAGTAATTGAGCACCACCTTGCCGTCTGCCCTCACGCGCGGCCCATCAAGCAGAGAGTCAGAAAACATGCAGTAGAACGCCAAGAGTTCATTGCAGAGGAGATCAAGAAGTTGGAAGCAGCAGGCTTGGTCCGAGGAGTACTCCATCCAACGTGGTTGGCCAATCCAGTAGTCGTGCGCAAAGCGAACGGGAAGTGGAGGCTTTGTATTGACTTCACTGATGTTAATAAAGCCTGTCCCAAGGATCCATTTCCCTTGCCGCGCATTGACCAGATTGTCGACTCCACGGCAGGATGTGATCTGCTTTCATTCCTTGATGCATACTCAGGATATCATCAGATCTTCATGGCGGAAGAGGACGAAGAGAAAACCGCGTTCATTACTCCATGTGGCACGTACTGCTTTGTACGGATGCCTTTCAGACTAAAGAATGCTAGTTCAACATTTGCAAGAGTAGTCAGTCATGCTTTTGAGCCACAGCTGCACAGAAATGTAGAAGCTTACATGGATGACATAGTGGTCAAGAGCAAGGACAAAGAAACTTTGATCCAAGATCTGGATGAGACTTTTGCAAATCTGCGCAAGATCAATCTCAAGTTAAATCCCGAGAAGTGCGTGTTTGGAGTTCCTTCCGGCAAGCTTCTCGGATTCTTTGTGTCCCAACGGGGGATCGAGGCCAATCCCGACAAGATCGAAGCCATTGAACAGATCGAAGCATCGAAGCGCGTCAAGGATGTGCGAAGGCTTGTCGGCTGCGTTGCTGCTCTCAGTAGGTTCATCTCTAAGTCTGCCGAGCGCGCCCTGCCATTCTTCAAAATTTTGAAGAAGGCAGGTCCAATGAAATGGACTCCGGAAGCGGAGGCCGCGCTGCAGGACTTGAAGAGATACCTATCCTCCACTCCAATACTTGTCGCACCTAAGCCACAAGAGAAGTTGCTGCTATATCTGGCGGCAACCAATCAAGTGGTTAGTGCTGCGTTAGTAGCGGAGAGGGAGGCGGATGATGAGCCAGCGACCGCGGCAAGCGAGTCCAGCGACAAGCAGGGGGCTTCCCCGACAAGTTCTGGTTCCGACAGGGATAGATCTGCGCAGCCACAAGAAGAGAAACAAAAGAAGATGGTGCAGCGCCCAGTTTACTTTGTCAGTTCCCTTCTGCAGGGGGCTAGATCAAGGTACTCTGGTGTGCAGAAATTGCTCTTCGGCCTTCTCATGGCCTCGAGGAAGCTGCGCCATTACTTTCAAGCGCACGAAGTCACAGTTGTCACTCGCTTTCCGTTGAAGAGGATATTGCAGAATCCAGAAGCGACAGGCAGGATTGTCGAGTGGGCGCTGGAATTGTCAAGCTTTGGCCTCAAGTTTGAGAGCACTTCAACTATCCAGAGCCGAGAATTGGCAGAATCCATAGCAGAATGGACGCCAACACCTGATGAAGAAACTCCGAAGAGGAGCATCCCCGTCAAGGAAGCAAGCAAAGAATGGATCATGTACTTTGATGGTGCCTTCTCGCTGCAAGGCGCCGGTGCGGGCGTGCTACTTGTCGCACCCACCGGAGAGCACCTCAAGTACGTGGTCCAGATGAACTTTCCCAAGGAGCAAGCAACAAACAGTACTGCAGAGTATGAAGGCTTGCTTGCCGGACTCAGGATCGCGGCAGACCTTGGGATCAAGAAGCTTATCGTCCGGGGTGACTCACAGCTTGTCGTCCGTCAAGTAAACAAATATTATCAGAGTCCGTTGATGGAAACCTACATTGATGAAGTGAGGAAGCTGGAAGAGCATTTTGACGGCCTGCAAATGGAACATGTTCCAAGAGCTCAAAATGACATTGCAGACGGCCTGTCAAAGTGCGCCGCACTCAAGTTACCTATGGAACCAGGGATTTTTGTGCTCAAGCTGACTCAACCATCTGTAACACCATCAACTGGACAAAGCAAGAAGAGGAAGTTGGTTACTGGCGACTACCTTCCGGCAGAGCTTCCTGAAGCCGCCGTCAAGAAAGTCCCCAAGATCAACACAAAGAGTGCCGAGGAGCAGTCCGCTCCGACAAGCCCTAGGGCTTGTTTCGTTGAAGCAGACGCTCCCGACAAGCTGTGTCCCGACACGCTTGCTGGGGAGCATCACGCTCTGGCTGAATCACATATTCTTGCCGTGGAAGCGGATGTTCCCGCAGCAGCATTTGGGCCTTTAGTCCTTGTCGTCGAGCCACAGGCTCCGGCATGGGCACAGCAGATTGTCCATTTCCTTCAAACAGGAGAACTTCCCGAAGAGCAAGAAGAAGCAGAAAGAGTAGCCCGGCAATCAAGTATGTACCAGTTTGTCGACGACATACTGTACAGAAGAAGATTCAATGGGGTGAAATTGAAGTGCATTTCTCGGGAAGATGGACAGAAGCTGTTGGCGGAGATACATGGAGGCATATGTGGTCACCACATTGGCGCAAGAGCACTTGCCGGCAAAGCTTTTCGGCAAGGTTTCTTCTGGCCGACAGCCCTCCAGGATGCAACTGCACAAGTAACCAAGTGTGAAGCGTGCCAGTTCCACTCCAAACAGATACATCAACCAGCTCAAGCTCTCCAAACAATCCCTTTATCCTGGCCATTTTCGGTCTAGGGGCTCGACATCCTCGGCCCCTTTCCCCGAGCTGTCGGGGGCTTTGAGTACTTGTACGTCGCAATCGACAAGTTCACAAAGTGGCCTGAAGTGGAAGCAGTGAGGAAGGAGACAGCACAGTCAGCAGTCAAGTTCTTCAGGTCAATTGTTTGCCGTTTCGGAATCCCTAACAGGATCATCACCGACAATGGCACACAATTCACGAGCCGCACCTTCATGCAGTATGTCCAAGATCTTGGCGCCACGATCTGCTTCGCTTCTATTGCTCACCCGAGAAGCAACGGTCAAGCAGAGAGGGCAAACACTGAAGTCCTGCGCAGGCTCAAGACCAGAACTTTCGACAGGCTGCACAAGTGCGGAAGAAATTGGATCAAGGAGCTGCCGGTGGTTCTTTGGTCGATCAGGACGACGCCAAATCGAGCCACTGGCCAGACACCTTTTGCTCTAGTATATGGAGTAGAAGCAGTTCTCCCCACGGAACTCGTATACGGATCGCCTCGAGTACTCGCTTATGATGAGCTTGAGCAAGAGCAGTTGCGACAAGATGACGTGCTGCTCCTCGAGGAAGATCGTCTTCAGGCTGCTGTACGAGCTGCTCGCTACCAGCAAGCTTTGTGCCGCTACCATAGCCGCAAAGTTAATGCCAGAAGCTTCGAGGAAGGCGACCTTGTTCTTCGGCGCGTTCAATCCGCCAAGAATTCCAACAAGTTGATGCCGAAGTGGGAAGGCCCTTATCGGGTGAAACGAGTCACTAGGCCTGGCGCTGTCCGCCTTGAGACCGAAGATGGCTTTCCGGTGAGCAACTCCTGGAACATCGAGCATCTTCGTAAGTTTTATCCGTAAGGCGCGGTTGTCGGACCCTGTCCGGCAACCACCTTTTGTACAAGCCTTGCCGCTGTTGCATGTAACCCTTTGTACAAAGCCGGGCGTAGATCCCGTGCATAAAGTACATGTGCTCAGCACATGTTGTCGAATTTCATGCCTTTTTCTTTTATGCATGTATAATCTGACAACTTTGTGCAGCACTCGCCTCCGGTAAGCAATAACAAGCCACAAGGCTCCATATCTTTATTTTCTCTCCTTTCTTCTTCCCCAAAAGGAAGGTTCCTTCGCCCACAAGTTCACGGGGGGGGGGGGGGGGGGGAAGAGAGGATAAAGGTGTGGACCGGGCGTCGTTCAAAGAAGTATGGCCTTGCCGGGACGCAGACAACAGAAAAGCTAAGTTGCCAAAGTTTGAGCATGATCATTTCTTAAAATTTTAAGCTATCCTCCTTGAACGACTGTGCTTTGTATGGAAAACCTATGCGCGGAGGAACCTCCTCGTAGCTAGTTGCGCCCTTACTTTGTTTCGAATCGGCTCAACAACTTAAGTGAGCTGCTAGCGCCCTTACTTTGCTTCGACTCCGCTCAGCAACTTAAGTGAGCCGCTAAGCGCCCTTACGTTGTTTCGAGTCCGCTCAACAACTTAAGTGTGCTGCAACTAGTTGCGGCAAGGTTTCTTGCCGGAACTGGCACCGCCAGCAAGCTGCTGATGTTCCGCACTCAGCACTCGCGGCAAGCGTGCTCCGGCACCGCCAGCAAGCTGCTGATGTTCCGCACTCAGCACTCACGGCAAGCGTGCCCGTGCCGGCAAGTTCCCTGAAAGCGTGGGGTAAAAACATACAAAGAAAGGACCAAGTAAAGGAGATAGCATAGCAAGCGTCGCCCAGAATAAAGTTATATTACAAAAGTAACTTGTTGCCGCACTGACTAAATTGTTCTCATGACTTAGATAAACAGCGGCAAGGAAAGGAGAAGAAAGATGGTCTAATCCACGCGCTCGCCATCAACCCTCTTGACCTCATTCACCTTGTCCACGATGGGTGCGACAATGGCTTTGAGTTCTTTAAGATCGGCACCCGCCGGCAGCTTCTTGAGAACGCGTGTGAGGTTGAGGCCCGGGTTGCGGAAGAGTATCTTCACCAACACCTTCTCCAAGACCTTGGCGCAGATTGCGCGCGACTCGTCCGCCAGCTTCTTCAGGATCCTTTCCTGGAGTTGCTGGAGGGCCGTCACCATGCCCTTGAAGAAAAAAGTGAGCTTGGCGCTGGGCGGGAGATTTTAGTCAGTGGAGTACCCGAAGCCCGCCAAGTCCAGTTCCGCCAGCTCCTCGTCGATAGATGCAGCGATGTTGACGAGGCCCTCCGTCCAGAGCTCCACCGTGACCTTGAAGGTGTTCTGAGTCTCGGCAGCCCTCGTCAGCAGTTCTTCGTTGCCCTTGACCTCTTTCTTCAAGTCATCCTCTCGCCTCTTGGCGGCATCCAGCGTCTCCGTCATGGTGGCCAGCTTCAGCTTCAGATCAGCGCTCGAGTCCTTGGCGGCGTTCAGTTCCTTGATCTTCTCGGCGAGTCGAACTTGCAGATCACCGTGGGCAAGTGCATCCTTCTCGCGTTCACGCTGGAGTGCGGCAAGCTCTTCATTCTTCCCTTTCATGTCCGCCTCCAGCTGCATCACCTTTACCTCTAACTCCTTCTTGGCGGCCTCAGCAGCCGCGGCGGCATCCTTCGCCTCCCTGAGTGCCCCGCCAAGTGACTGCTCCCAGACCTCGAGCTCCTCCTCGTGGCTGTCCAGATTAACCTTTTTCTGTGTCAGTTCACCTTCCCGCCTAGACAGCTCCTCGGCGGCGAGCCTCTGCTGCTCCTCGGCTTCAGCCTTTTCCAGGATGAACGCCTGCTTCGCTTCGTCGAGTTGCTCCCTTTCCTCCGCAATGGATTGGAGGGCCTCCTGGTTGCGGCTCTTGAGCTCCTCCGCATGCTTTTCTATGTCAACTCCTGCCCGCGTGACAAGCGCTTCCCGGGACTCAAGCTTCGCTTGACGGGCGCGGTAGAGTGACACCAACTTCCGGAGCAACTGCTCCTCCTCGGACTCGCCACTGCTGCTGCTGGGCGCGTCAACCACTGCCAGCCCAGCAGAGGCGAGTACTTCTCCGTCAAACTCTTCTCCCTCGACCGGCGCCCTGGAACTTGACGCCCAGGGAAGCTTGATGTATACGCCCTCGCCGGCCTTCAAGTAGGCGCCTGGCTGGGGCTCCTCGGAGCCCGACACTGCATCAGCGGCGGAGGGGTCGGCAGTCGGTGTAGCGCCCCGTGCTCCTGCACCCTCAGGGTTGCCAGTACGATTGCCGGACCCCTCGCCAGCTCCCGCGCCAGCAGCCTTGGCGGCTTCTTCGTCGGCGGGTTCATCAGCGCCGGCCTCTTCCTCGTCCGCGGCGGCATCTTCAGTATTGCCGCGTGCGCCTTCCTCACCGGTGGCCTCAATCTCCATCGGATCTGTAAAAGGGGGATCAGAAGACAGGAAGACGAAGAAAAAGTCAAGCAAAGATCCAAAAAGAAGATCAGAAGAAGAGAAGCCCAAGGGAAAATTTCCGACAAGGAGGGTTACCTGTGCTGGGCTCTGTGACCGTGGGCTCCACCACTAAAGGCTCGCTGGTCCCGCCCTTTGCCGGGGAACTACCCCTTGCCGGGGACCGCTCCCTTGCCGGAGAGCGCTCCCTTGTCGGAAAATCGCCCCTTGGCGGCGTAGTTGAAGCAGACAGCACCTCTGGAGCGGCTTCTGGTTCCTCCTGATGGGCTTGCTCTGCTAGTACACGAGCAAATCAACAATCAAGATGTCAGCAAAAGAAGAAACACCCATGCGCTCCCCACAACAGGAAGTGAACCAAACACTTATGCTGGGGGCTGTGCTGGGGGCTGCTGCGAGGAGAAGGAATCGGGTCCGCCAAGGTGGTCTCGGACGTGTCTTCTGCCGTCGCAGCAGGATCGTCCTCCATGACAACCACAGGAATCCTGGCCCTCTTCGCTGCTCTCTCGACCAGAGTCCTGAAATGGAACAGGGATTCAGAGGGAAGCAAATCAGATACAAGATGAGCAACAACAAAGATCAAAAGAAAAACAAGTACAGGGAAGAAAAGCCTTACTCCTCCTCCTCTTCTTCCTCCTCGTCGGAACTCAGCGCAGAGAGGTCAAAATCTGGTACCCTTTCTGCGCGGCGAGGCGAAGGAGTAGGCTCCCTTGGACGTTTGCCGGGAGCTGCGGCAGGATCGGGCGTAGCAGCCCGGGAAGACCCCGCCTCAGTTGCCGGCACGGCCTGAGACGCTCCCGCGGCAACGGTACTTGCCGCGGTGGAGCGCGTCCCACGACGCTGCGGCTGTTGGCCTGCTTGCCGCTCTGCTACGTCTCCAACTCGACGGAGGCGCCTTCTTGGTTGGAATTGGGACTGCGCTGGGGGCTCCGCCTGCGGCAAGCTGCTCGAGGATGGCTGGCCGCCCGCGCCCTCGGCGGGCTCGCTCGCTTCGGCCTCGGGCTCCCCCTCGCCAACGACCCCTCCGCCAAGGTCCTCCCGGTCGGCAAGGCTTGCCGCCTCGGCCACGTCTGCCTCCTCCAACGTGAAGCCAAACTCACCTGTGGCGGCGGCTGCCACCGCCTCTTCAGCCCTAGTGGCGATGTACCGCATCTCGTCGTCGGTGGTGTCGCGGGTGAGGAGCCTCTGCTCGTCGGCATTGACTGCTACCTCCGTCAAGCCATCAAATAATTGCTGCACGACGTCGTCGGCGGGCTCCATCCAAGTTGGGCTTATCCCGTGCGAGTCGCACTCTGGCATCATTGCGCAGATGCGATCGCGCTGGGAGTTGTTGCACAATGGGATGACACCCCGCGGCAGCCTGAACCACTCTGGATGATTGTCGTCATGCTTGAACAGCTCCTTCAGCATCCCGTCAAGCTCCAGAACTGTGAAGTTGAAGTTGAGGCCTGGACGCAGCCTCATGATATCCCCCGGGCCGCCAAACAGCCAGGCAGGCCTCCCCCTCTTCTGCAGAGGGGCGATACGATGGCGAAGGAAATCCGCGCTAACTGCCCCTGCTGTGAGCCCGGCAAGCCTGAGCCGGAGAATTCGGGTGGTGGCAATCTTCAGCCTGGCGTCGTCCGGCGACAGAGCGCTCCAGTCGCCGCCGCGCACTACTCGGGTCTGGCGCAGGTTGGTGAATGGCTGCGGATTGGCGTCAACGATCCAGCACCACTCCGCCCTCCACTCATCCCACTTGCTGCGGAGCTCGCCCGTCAGATACACGTCCTTCATGCCGATTCGTGAGGTCCAGGCGATTCTGCCAGCCAATGGCTCTCCTTTCTCGGCTCGGGGGGTGAAATAGTGGCGAAAAAGAGCAACATTTGGGTGGATGCCAACAAAGTTCTCGCAGAGGTGTGCGAAAACCGCCATTGTCAGAACGGTGTTGGGGGTGAAGTCAAGAAGATGAAACCCGTAGGTATTCATGATGTCGCAGAAGAAATCAGAAAAAGGTGGGCAGAGCCCACAATAGAAGAACACCGGAAAGAAATAGTATCCCCTGGGACACTTTTTCGAAGTAGAAGCTTCGGTGGAAAGTACCTGCGTGCGTGGATGCGCCCGCGTCTCCGTCGACCAGAAGAGATAGAACTCCTCCCGCAGCGCCTTCGGGGTGAGCTCGGGGAGGAAAAGTGCTCGCTCCTTGCGCAGCGCCTCCAGCCGCAGCGCCTCGGCCGACTTCACGCGCTTCCCAGTCTTCGGAGCCATGGCGGGAGCAGTGGAGGAGGTAGGCGATGGCGACAGCGACGGGCGGCGGAGCGCCTCTCTCTTTCGGTTTGGGAAGCGGAGGGGAGCGGCGGAGCTTTCTGAAGAAGGAACTGCAAGTGGCGAAGGTGGGGGAACGGCCCTGTTTCCCCTGCTTATAAGCAGGGGGTGGACGTTACGCATTTCCTGATTAAAATATTGGCCACGATCTCTCCCACGACGCCGCGATTGACGCGTGCCGTTACGGGAGGGCGTGGTGGATATGGAGTGGATTTGGTTTGGACCCAGGCCGCGCGTGCCCGTGCACTGTTTTGGGGCTGGCCCAACAGCGCCCGGCACCGTGTATGGCCCAGGCCCGGGGGCTCCTGTCGGTGTACTAAAGTAGGGGTACCTTAGTATCCCGAACTTGTGCACGGGCAGTCGCAGCGTCCCGCGGCAAGACTTGCCGGGTGTCTGCCAAGACCCTCCACGGCTGCTTTGAAGACCATTCAAGAACAAAGTACTCAAGGCCCCGGCAAGAGGAGCTTGCCGGGAAGGCCAACCAAGGCCCCGGCAAGAGAAGCTGGCCGGGAAGAAGGACAAGGCCCCGGCAAGAGGAGCTTGCCGGGAAGGCCACTCAAGGCATTCCAAGAAAACTTGCCGCGACACACCGCGCGCCCCGGCAAGGCTCGGTGAGCGACAAGCTCCCGGGCACGACAAGATGACGACCGCGGCAAGGAGCTTGCCGCGGGAAACCCCCACTTCGCGCCCGCGCTCCAGCACACCTGCCAACGTGTCGCTCTGGGACCCTCCCAAGCACACGCGGCAGGAGGCCGTGCAGCTAGGGGTGCGAGGTGGCAAGCAGGCGCTGGCAAGAAGGCCATCGTGGCAATCGGTGGCGCCCCTAACGGTCGTATCACACACTGTTTGGGCGACCAGACGGGCATTAAATGCCCTTGTCCCCTGCCGTCAGGGTTAGGTAGGGGGCACTGTTGGTAGTGGTTGTACCAACCTGCGTTTTTACTCTTCTACCCCTCTTTCTACACTGCCACCTGTCGGTGACCTCTTTAGCCTATAAAAAGGAGGCCCATGCGCACGTAGAAGGGGTTCGGGTTCGACTCATTCGAAGCTACAAGGCACCCACACTCTCAAGCAAGAACAAAATAGAAACACAAAGAAGCAGTAGGAGTTTTATCTCTCCGGAGAGCTCCGAAGCTGGGTAAAAATCCCCCGCGCGCTCCGCCTCGATCTGCTCTTCGTGCGCCCTCTGCCCCCCTGCCGAACCGAAAAGGGGCCCTGCCCCATAGGTGCTCGCACTCCCCGCGGCGACATCTTCCCTGGCCACTCGCAGGCAGTTCCTCTGGCCATCGCGGCTGATCGTGAGGCGCGGTGGGCAAGCGGCGAGGTGATTGCTGCCAACGCTCCCCTCACTGTCGATGAGCAGCTTCTGAGCATCGAGGCCCGTCTTCGTCCGGCCCATCGGCTGATGCGCCGGCTTCAGCGTGCCGGCGCCCAGGCAGTTGCCACCCTATGGCCAGACATGCCGGCTCTGCGCACCGCCAGTCGGACTGCCGACTGGCTGGAGGTCGCAGCCGGCCGTCTTGAGGCCTGGAAGGGTTCCTCGGCACGGGCCGGAGCACGCCGGGCCTTGGAATTCGTCAAGACGTGGTATCCGGGGCTGGACCTGGACCGTCTGGCCGTGTTCCGGTCAGAGGCCCAGGCCGAGCTGGAGGTTGTGGAGGGCGCCCTTGTCGAGCATGCGGCGGCCATTGCCGACTACATGGAGACTAGTGTCTTCGTCCCCGAGCGGGCTGAAGGCGGCGAGGAGGTGCCGCCAGAGTGGTTCAGGATGAACCCAGAATATGGTGAGGACTCGGTGGAGGTGATTGACTCCAGCACCGAGGAAGAAGGCGAGGCGGGGGACGAAGGCGAGATGGAGGCGCCAGAAGACGGAGCGGGCGACCAGCCTGAGCTCGACCGCGCCTCTAGCAACGAGCCGCGTCTGACCGGGCCGACTGCCGCTGGCGGCGATCAAGCCGAGACTGCCCAGCCGGCCGCCCCGGCGCCTGACACCGCCGTCTCCTCCGAACCTGCGAACCTGTCTGCTGCTCCCTAGGCTGCCTTCTGGCTTTATTTTATCTGCTCTAGAAAGTCTTTAAGGAACTTGTTACTTTGCACAATTCCACCCTCGGGGTGTATTTTGAACTTCTGCCTGGAGATTCGGCCAATGGGCCTATGCTTATGTAAATATTAATCCGAGTTCTATCTTTCCTTGCTCGTTGCTCCTTTGGCTTTTTTCCTTTGCCGCCTTCCCCTAGTTGCCGCTTTGTCAGCCGGATGACCGCTCTGCGGACTGCCGCTGGACCAAATGCCTGGCTACTTTGGGGAAAGCAAGTACTTGCTTTTCATTGGAGTTTTTTTTAACAAGTTGGATAGAAAGCGGTAAGCCGAATACTCGCGAGCCGGCTTGTGAAAGGGGGCTGGAAGCCGGCTTAGGCTATGTTAATGTTTTTTAGGTCCTTAGCCATTTTTCATGTGAACGCCCATTCATCCTTACTCCTGCCTACCAAACAGTCGCTCTGCGAGCTGCGGCTTCTGGCAGGAGACGGCTTAGGCGCCGCACACTACTTGTCCGACTTCAGGAAACATTTCATAGCGCCAAACGGCGAGTCCCCGGGCCGACTGGTCGAACCCGGAACCAAGCGGCGTAGCAAGAAGTAGCATACTCGAAGGCATAATTCTTATCATACAGATAATCAAAAGGGACAGTCCCCGAGCTCGTCTCGGGGGGCCCGTAGTCTCGGTACTTTAATACAAAGGGGTAGCGTGATACATACTGAATCAACTATAAAATCTTCAAAGGAGGTTTGAATTCCATGGCCGTTCCGACTCTTTGCCGGAGTTGTCTCTCTTGCATGCTCGGGGCTTCTGAGTGTCGATCAGGTAGTAGGAGTCGTTGCCCAACACTTTGCTGACAATGAAGGGGCCTACCCAAGGTGCCGATAGCTTGTGCTGGCCGGCTGTCCGCTGGATCAGTCGGAGCACAAGGTCACCCTCTTGGAAAGATCTTGGCCTGACCTTCCTGTTGTAGTATCAGCGCAGGCTCTGCTGGTAGATGCCGGACCGACTGAGTGCCAACAGCCGGCCCTCTTCCAGCAGATCGACGCCGTCTTGACGTGCTTCTTCTGCTTCCTCCTCAGTGTACATGGTGACTCGCGAGGAGTCGAATTCTATGTCCGTCGGGATGACGGATCAACCACCGTAGATGAGGAAGAAAGGCGTGAAGCCGATTGACTTGTTTGGAGTCGTGCGCAGACTCCAGAGGACGGCTGGCAGCTCCTCAAGCCAACAGCCGGCCGAACGCTCCAGTGGTTCGACCAGGCGGGGCCTGATGCCGGATAGGATGAGGCTGTTTGCTCGCTCCACCTGGCCATTTGACTGCGGATGGGCGACGGACGCTAAGTCTAGTCAGATGCCCTGTGTTGCGCAGAAACGGGCCAAGGCTCCTTTGGAAAAATTTGTGCCATTGTCGGTGATGATGCTGTGTGGTATGCCGTACCGAGTCGTAATGTCGGCGATGAAGGTTACTACAGTCGGACCATTCAACTTCTTGATGGGTTTTACTTCTATCCACTTGGTGAACTTGTCCACCGCGACAAGTATGTGAGTTAGGCCGCCTCGTGCTGTCTTGAATGGTCCCACCATGTCCAAGCCCCAAACTGCAAAGGGCCAGGCGATGGGAATGGTCTTGAGCGCGGAAGCCGGCTGGAGTGGCTTGGAACGGAACATCTGGCATCCTTTGCAGTTTTGGACTAATTCCTTGGCCTCTTCTAGGGTAGTCGGCCAGAAGAAACCGTGTCGGAAGGCTTTGGCGACGAGTGCCCTTGAAGCCGCATGGTGGCCACACTCGCCTTCATGAATGTCTCTGAGAATTGCTTGGCCTTGTTCTGCCTAACACAGCGTTGGTAGACACTAGTGACACTGCGCCTGACCAGCTCTCTGTTGACTATGGTATAGGCTGCCGCTCGGCGTTGCACTTGCCGAGCCAGGATTTCATCAGCTGACAGCTCTCTGTTTACTAGGAACTTGAGGATGGACTGGGCCCATGAGGGTGCTTCTATTTCTTCAATTGCCACTATTGCGACTTGGACAAGGGCGGCTGGGCTGGGAGGCGGCGGGCTGGGATCCGCGGCCGCTTGCTGGATCGGTGAAGTCCTCGGGCCGAGTTCTGAAGTCTTCGGGCTGACCGTCGCAGTCCCGGGGCCGAGTTCTGAAGTCCCCGGGCCGGCTTCGACTGCGGTATTTTTGGAGCCGTCTGTAAGAAATCTTGTGCCGTCTGCTGGTACTCTTGAGTCGGATCCGACTTCTTAGGGGGGAGCTGGCACAAAAATGGAGTCTGATTTTGGTGAAGGCTTGATAGACGGCTTGAGGAGGCGCTGAAGAGCGACACCAGATGGTATTGCTTGACGGGTGGAGCCGACTCGTGCCAAGGCGTTTGCTTGGTCGTTGTCATTTCTTGGAACGTGAAGGAATTCGCACCCCTCAAAATATCCGCTGAGTTGCTGCACCAGGAAGTGGTAGCTCGCCATGTTTGTATATTTGGTGTCCCAGTCGCCTGACGACTGCTGGACCACCAAATCGGAATCGCCGCAGCACAGGATCCGGCGGATGCCGAGCTCTTTGGCAAGCCGGAGCCCGTGAACGAGCGCCTCGTATTCGGCAACATTGTTGGAGGCAGCGAAGTGGATCTGCAGTGCGTACTTGAGCTTGTCGCCTTTGGGGGAGGTGAGGACGACGCCGGCTCCCAAGCCGGTGCGCATCTTGGAGCCATCGAAATGCATCCGCCAATGGGTGGAGTCAGGTGCTGGCGGCAGGTACTGGGTCTTGGCCCAGTCGACAAGGAAGTCGGCCAGTGCTTGTGACTTGATGGCGGTGCGGGGCTGCTAGTAGATGGTGTAGGGAGCCAAATCTATGGCCCACTTGGCTACTCGGCCCGAAGCATCACGGCTTCCGATGATCTCGGCCAGTGGAGCGGTGCAAACCACAGTGATTTGATGCTCTTGAAAGTAAGGCTTCAACTTCTTGGCGGCGAAATGCACGCCGTAGCACATCTTCTGGTAGTGGGGGTAGTTCTGCTTGGAGGTCGACAGTACCTCGCTTAGGTAATATACCGGTCTCTGGACAGGGAGCGCCTTGCCTTCCTCCTTGCATTCGACTATGATAACTGTGCTGACTACCCGGCTGGTGGCAGCAATGTATAGGAGCATAGGCTCTTTAGGAGTCGGAGCCGCCAGCACAGGGGGAGTAGTCAACATCTTCTTCAACTCGAGAAATGCTTCGTCCGCCTTGTGGTTCCACTCAAAAAAGGTGGTCTTCTTCATCAGTTGGTACAAAGGGAGGGCCTTCCCGCCCAGCCGACTGATGAATCGGCTGATGGACGCCAAGCAGTCGGTGAACTTCTGCACATCTAACAGTCGGCGGGGGACTTCCATCCTCTCGATGGCTTTGATCTTTATAGGGTTACACTCTATGCCGCGTTTAGAGACCAGGAAGCCAAGGATCTGGCCGGCTGGTACCCCGAAGACACACTTCTCTAGATTGAGCTTGATCTAGAATCAACACAGATTCTCAAAGGTTTCTTGGAGATCTTCCAACAGTGTCCCACGCTTTTCCATTTTCACCACCACATCATCCACGTAGACGTGGGCATTCCTGCCGAGTTGCTTGAGGAGACACTTCTGCATGCAATGCTGAAAGGTGGCGCCGGCATTCCTCAAGCGGAACGTCATAGTCAGGTAGCAGAAGGCTCCAAACGGCATGATGAAGGCAGTCTTCAGTCTGTCTGCCGGGTTCAGCTTGATCTGGTGATATCCTGAATATGCATCTAAGAAGCTCAACAGCTCGCATCCGGCTGTGGAGTCTATCACCTGGTCAAATCTTGGCAGAGCAAATGGATCTTTGGGGCAAGCTTTGTTGAGGCTTGTGTAGTCGATACACATCCGCCACTGCTTGTTCTTCTTCCACACTAGGACCGGGTTCGCCAGCCATTCTGGAAAGAACACCTCCATAATGAAGTCGGCCGCTAGGAGTCGGGTTATCTCTTCTCCAACAACTCTTCTTTTCTCTTCTGACAGGCGGCGCAAGGGCTGCCTGACGGGCTTCACATCAGATCGGACATGTAACTTGTGCTCGGCGAATTCCGTCGGTACACCTGGCATGTCTTTAGGGGACCATGCGAAGATGTCTCGATTCTCACGGAGGAAATCGACGAGCTCGCCTTCCTATTTGCTGTCCAGGTTTGCGCCTATGACAGCGTGCCTCTCCGGATGCTTCGGGTCCAAGGGTATCCTCTTTGTTTCTTTAGCTGGCTTGAACGAACCCTCAGCTTCCGACTCCTTGGGGTTGGGCGACATCTCTGGCTGCTTGCCGCCCATTGCCACAACCCGGTCAAGGAGCCGCCTCTCAGCTGCGATCACCAGGGACTCGGCCAGCCGACTACTCTTGGCCGCGCAGGCGGACGACTTCCTGTAGTCGCCGGCCACGGTCAGAATCCCCTTTGAACTTGGCATCTTCATCTTGAGGTAAGCGTAGTGGGGGACCGCCATGAACTTGGCCAAAGCAGGTCGGCCAAGCAATGCTTGGTATGGGCTTTCAAGGTCCACCACTTCAAACCAAATTGGCTCTCGGCGAAAATGATCTTTGTCTCCGAAGAGGACATCTATCTGGATCTTGTCGATTGGGGAGCAAGAAAGGCCAGGTACAAAGCCGTGGAAAATAGTTCGGCTGCTTTGAAGCTGTCTCTGCTTGATTCCTAATTTCTCCATGGTATCCTTGTACAGGATGTTAATGCTGCTGCCCCCATCTATCAACACTCACGAGAAGCAAGCGGCCCGCCTATCAGTGGCCAAGGTAGCACTCATAACCAAGGCATAGGAGCCCGGATTCGGCATCACCTCTGGGTGATCAGCTCTGCTCCAACTAATAGGCTTCTCGGACCAATGCATGAACTCCGGAGTATCTGATGCTACTGCATTTACTTCTTGCTGCTGCAACCGTCTGCTACGTCGATCATCAGCCACACTGGTGAACACTACATAAGCTCCGTGTTCTTCTGGGTATGCATCTTGGACGGCGCCGGCTGGCCTAGCCGCCGGCTGCTGGGGCGGCTGTGGAGGCGGAGGCCTAGCAGGCGGAGGAGGAAGGAGGTCGTCTCCTTTGGCGATTCTGGTGAGCCAGTGGCATTTCCGGGTGGTATGGTTGGACGGCTTCGCGCCGCTGTGGAACTTGCAGGGACCATCTAGAGTCTGTTCGTAAGAGAAGGCTGGCAACCAGTTGGACTTGCCGCCTTTCTGCCGCTTCGTCGGAGGCTGCCCCTCAGGCTGTTGGTCTTCGACTGTCGCAACCTGCCGACTGCTGGAAGTCGGCTGTGGGGCCTTGCGCTTGTGATCATTCTGCTGCTGTCGCCGACTGGTGTCTCCAGCCGGAGTTCTGGGAGCTTGAGGGGCCACTTTGCCAGTCGCACTAACTTGAATCTCTGTCTTCATGGAGGAGTCGGCCGTGGCATACTTGTCTGCTATGACCAGCAACTCGTCGAGGGTCTCTGGCTTGTCGCAGAGGAGCCTGTGCTTGAGGAGGGTGCCTTCTCTGCACCCGGCGGTGAAGTACTCGATAGCCTGCACCTCGTGCACGCCCTCGCAGGAGTTCTGAAGCTCGCCCCATCACGTGAGGTAGTCGCGAGTCGACTCATCCTGGCCTTGCACGCACAAGGAAAGCTGACGCGGCTTGGGGGGTCGCTTGTACGTGCTTGTGAAGTTGCGGATGAAAGCCTTGGTGAAGTCGACCCAACTGTTGATGCTGCGGGGCTTCAAACTATTCAACCATATCCGGGCCGTACCCTGGAGCATGAGCGGAACGTACTTCATGGCAACGCGCTTGTTGCCGTTTGCTATGTTGACGGCCGTGGAGTAGTCAACTAGCCAATCTTCCGGCTTCATGGAGCCGATGTACTTGGGCGTGTCTCGAGGGAGCGTGAATCCTTTGGGAAAGGGCTCGTCTCGGATGCGGGGTCCGAAGCAGGGCGGGCCCAGCTCATCTTCTTCTTCCAGCGCGAGGGATCGGTGGAGTCGGTCGATCCGGTGGCGGGCGTCGTTCTCTCCGACTCCCTCTCGACGGCCGAGGCGGTCGCCGAGAGTCGGGTGCTTGACAGGCGGCGGGGAGACTCGTCTTTCTCTTCGTGGTGTGGGAGGCAAGTAGTCGCCCTGTCGTTCCACTGCTCTCGGGCGGCCGTCTTGGTCGCGCTCGATGGTGATGCGAGTCCGACTGTGGCTGACAGCCGGATCCTTCTCTCTTCTTTCGCGGGCTCCGCCAGTCGGCGTCCGAGACGTCGCGCCTTGATCTTGGCGGGGAGGCAAGTCGTCATTTTGTCGTTGTGGCGCCTCCGTGCGGCAGCTGGCTTCGTTGCGGCAGCCGCTTTGAGGAGTCGCTGACTCGCTCGGTCATCAAGCGGCGCTCTTCGCCTTCGAAGTTGTCTAGTTCGTCTGCTGCCGCCTGGGCAGCGCGGATGTTCTCTGCAGGCGTGGCATACACGGGGCGATCGGCCCCGAACATGTTGGCGATGGCCGCGCCGCGCTGTTGGACCGCGCCTAGGCGGCTAGGCCAAGTCGGGACTGGCGAGCCGCCCACGGCGCGATCCATCTCATGTTGGTAGGCCTCCGACAAGCGTCTCATGCTTGCCAGCTTCTTCGCGCCTTCGATGAGCTGAAGGCGGCGTGCCTCCAGCGTCTCGGCGTCAGTGTCCTCCAGAATGGGCGCCGTCAGGTCTCGCAGAGCCGCGTCAAGCGGGTCATGAGCTCCTTCACCGGAGTGCTCGCCATGACTAATAACGAGCACCTCCGTGATGGCGCTTCCGCCGCTCTCCTCGCGAGGGAGCGGCTCGTCGTAGATCACCACAATGGAGGGGAACGTGTCGAGCGACACACTGTCGGAATCGACCAGCATCGGGTCGGTGGAGCCTACGGACTCCAAGTCCACGACAGGCTCGCCGGCGACATGGAGATGGTCGAGGAGGCCCGCGAGGAGGCTTTCGGGGCCACCCGTGCCTGCGTCTGATGCAGGCTCGTCGGAGATGCAAACCTCGCCAAGAAGGTCAGCGAGGCAGCTCGCCGCGCAGGCGTCGTCGACGCTTTGCAGCGCGTCAGGGCAAGCGCCATCGGGTGTGCCGGGCTGGCTACGCTCGCGGGGATGGAAGAGGGTTCCCGTCCAGAGCAGGTCTCTGGACGACGGTGCACCTCGCCCCACGGTGGGCGCCAAATGTCGGGGGTTGGGTGCGACATATGCCAAAGGGTCGCTTATCATGGTGGGAGCGAGTAGAATGTCGCCGGTGCTAGGAAACGGGATGAGGCGAAGGCATGCACGCCGACGAATCTTACCCAGCTTCGGGGCTCTCCAGGGAGATAACACCCTTACTGCTCCTCTGCGGGGTCTCCGCATGATCACTAAGGCGTAGTGACTACAAGGTTGCTCCTAGAGCTGTATTCGGGAGGTAGAAGAAGGCAAGGCTAGCTCTCTCCTTCCTATATGATCTGGTCTAAGGCTAATGGATGCGAACCCTTTGCATGGGTGCCCCGGGGGGCTTATATAGGCCTACCCCCCGGGGGTACAATGGTAATCCGGATGGGCGCGGGTCCCAGCCGTCTGTCTCACAGTCCGCCGTCTTCTCTGCCGACTACTGGGGCCCGCCGACTTGCGGGCCCCGCCAGCGAGTCTGGCACTGTAGCTGTGATTCTGATGACACAGGCTTGGTCACGGGGTCATGGCAACAGTGCCGCCGTCTATCGGGCGATCACTGTCGTTACTTCCTGTCTTGTCTGGTTAATGGCGCGTGGGACCCATGGGAGAGGCCGGACGACTCTAGGGAGCCGACTCCCACAGGGCCGCCTTCGGGGCGTATCCGTCGTCTTCCATGCTCTCACTAACAGGCGGGTCCGCCCTCTCTGAGCCGTACATGTAGGCCATCATGGCCACAGTGCACCGCGCACTGTGGCTGAGGTCAGGGCTGGCATCGCAACAGTGCCGAACCACGCCGGAGATCTCCAGCGGTACGGCACACTGTAGCCATGCCGGCCCCTCGTAAGCAAGAGGTGACGGCCACACCGTGGTCGTACCCGCCTCGCCTATCGTGACGAGAGTAGGATCGCGGGCCGACTCTCCATAGCCGGCTCCTCCGGAAGTCGCCGGCCATGAGTCGGCTTATCTTGGAGTCACCATCTGAGACTCGGCTTATCTTGGAGTCGCCATTTGAGACCCGGCTTATCTTGGAGTCACCATTTGAGACTCGGCTTATCTTGGAGTCACCATCTGAGGCTCGGCTTATCTTGGAGTCGCCATCTAAGACTCGGCTTATCTTGGAGTCGCCATCTGAGACTCGGCTTAAGGGGCGCAGCCTGCCCCGATATCTTGAAAGGTTTTGGGGCTCGGGTTAGCCTACCCGTGGCCCATTACTCCGACAACGACTGGCTTCCGTGTCATCCTGATAATGGTCATTGTCAATAAGATGTATGAAAAATGAACCAAGGGAGTCAAGTTCTACCTCTGGTTCCGAGTCATCAACATCTTCGGGCAGATCAGAGGACTCGGCAGTTTCTTCTTTGCTGGCCTCTTTGTGGCCTTGCTTTTGGCACGAGGAGCTCTCACCGGTTTGTCTTGTGTTTTGCCGGTTTGTCTTGGGTTTTCCTCTTCCAGAAAGGATCTTTGGCCTGTAAGAATAAACAAAAGATATCAGAAAAATGTTAAAGGGGAGACGGATTAAAAAGCAGAAAGATAAAATTCTTATAGCTGGCGGTTTGTTGGAGGCATAAAGGGGACGCAGCCCAGTCTTGCTGCACTCAGATATAAATTCATCTAGCATCTTTTTTACAGACTCAGTGACTTCATCATCATTCATCTGTATTTCAGTGTGTCGTTGAGGGTCTTTGACATCCCCAGTATATTCATGCATTAATCTAGTGCGGCGACTTAAGGGCAGGATACCCCATGAAACCCAACAACGGACGAGGTCAATGCTGGTTAAACCGTTTGCTAGAAGAGCCCGGAGCTTAGCAAGCTGTGGTGCATATGTTTATCATTCTTTGGCAGTAAGCCACTAAGGCAGTGGATGTCCATTGCTGAGTCGGTAATCACGGTAACCCGGCAGAGGATTTTCATCAGCAGGAGTGGTGTTTCGACAATAGAACCATGTTTGATTACCATTCTTGGGGTGGCTGTGATGTTTGGCATGAGGAAAATCAACTTCTTTCCTTTTTTGAATCGACACTCCGCCAAGTTCAGTATTGGGGCCGTCAGAAAATTCAGTACGGAGGTTCAGATGGAAAAAGTCTCTAAAGAGTTCAACAGTCAGTTCTTCTTGTAGATAAACTTCACAGAACACTTGGAAATTGTAGATGTTGGACACAGAGTTTGGTCCAATGTCTTGAGGATGGAGTTGGAAGTTGGCAAGTACATCACGGAAAAACTTTGATCCGGGAGGGCTAAACCCCTGGTCCAGATGCTGCATAAACACAACTACCTCTCCATCTTGAGGCTCAGGAGGATTTTCAGTACCTGGGACTCTCCAATGAATGACCTCCTTCTTTACCAAAGCGCCAGTTACGACATATCCAGTAAGTTGTTCTTCTGTGATCCGGGAGGGAACCCAATTGCAAGAAGAGAATTGCTTGGCCATTTTTGATGACAAACTGTAAAGGAAGTTCAAACGCCGGTTCACGGTTCAAGATTGATATGCATAAACCGGTGTCAAACCGGGGAATTTAATCAAAGCGTGTGTGTACATTAAACTGGATATGGATGTTCAAGAAAAGATGGCGGTTTACGTGAGGGCTAATGGTACCTGGCGGATTGTCATTTTCTACAGGTTAAACCGCTTATGGTATGAAGGAAAACATATCTGAAAATTGCTAAGTGCTACACAAACAGGTTTCACAAGTTAAGGATTATCATTATGGATCTAGCACAGTTCAGGAAAAGGGAAAATATCAAAGCCCTAAAATGGCGACAGTAGAACAGAAAGGATCCAGATGGGATCTGTTCGTAGTCGAAAGGATACTATGGTGAGGCGAAATAAATTACAGCTTCGGCCGCAAAGGAAAGGTGTGAAGCTTATATAGATCCTATGAGACAGTAAGGTCGAAACAACGGATGCGGACGAACGCTGATGAACACTGATGAACACGGATGAACATCGAAACCCTAATGCAGATCTAGGGTTGAGGGAAGGAGTCTTACCGGATTTGCAGGAGTGGCGGAGAAGAGCCGCGGATCTCTGGTATGTTCAGGTTGATGCAGCGGCCAGGGATGATGCAGCGCTTGAAGGTCGAGGGCGGCGGCAAAGCTTCGGGCTTGAGCGTCGAGAGGAGGAAGAAGAAGCGCGGAAGGGGAAAAGGGAAAGACCCCTGGGCCTATTTATAAGGCGAGTGGATAAGCTGGCAAGCGCGGGGATTGAGGAGCTTGAAGCGGAAAATGGGGCACAACTATTGCCTCAATCTTCGGAAATTAATAAAGGAAGGTATTTATGAGTTTTTTACGCAGATGACATCATGACGATTTGCTGCAATTTTAGAAGATGACGTCATGGCGGTATACCAAGCTCACATGGAGAAGATGTCATGGCGGTTTACAAGGATCATAGGAAGATGTTCGTGGAGTTTTTTCTAAGTATTGAAGATTGACATGAACAGGTTCAAATCAATCTGGGGCCTAATGTTGGGGATATAACTACTGAGTGTAAACCACCCAGGAGGGGCCAGTTTACGCTCATCTATATTGAAGCTCATGAAGACAAGGAATATGGCGCTCTACTGTTAAAACTTAGAGGCCCAGAGCCCAATGACGGATTAGGGCCCATAATAGTAAACTGCCATATATGTATAACTTGTATTGTAAGTTAGAGAAAGGAAGAAATCGAGCCGGACACTTGTATGAGCCGGCCTCGGGATTCTGTAAACCGGCCGAGCATCAACCTGTGTATATAAAGGGACGACCCGGCGGCGGTTCAGGGACAAGAAACAACAACTCGAGAGATAGGTAAAGCGGATTCGCTCCCTGCTCATCGAGATCAATCAATCCCACAACAACTGGATCGTAGGCTTTTATCTTCACCGCAAGGGGCCGAACCAGTATAAACTTCCCGTGTCCTTTGTTCCGGTTTAACCCCTTTAAGCTAATCTTGTTGCGATGGCTCCACGACTAAGTCCTTCTACTAGGACATCTGACGTGTTAATTCCACGACGGACCCTACGGGTTCGAGAACTATGTAGACATGACAGAGAAACGTCTCCGGTTAATAACCAATAGCAAAACTTGGATCCTCATATTGGTTCCTACATATTCTTCGAAGATCTTTATCAGTCAAATGGCATAACAACATACGTTGTTCCCTTTGTCATCGGTATGTTACTTGCCCGAGATTCGATCGCCGGTATCTCAATACCTAGTTCAATATCGTTACCGGCAAGTATCTTTACTCGTTCTGTAATATTTCATCCCGCAAATAACTCATTAATCACAATGCTTGCAAGGCTTATAGTGATGAGTATTACCGAGGGGGCCTAGAGATACCTGTCGGAAACACGGAGTGACAAATCCTAATCTCGATCTATGCCAACCCAACAAACACCTTCGGAGACACCTATAGAGCATCTTTATAATCACCCAGTTACATTGTGACGTTTGATAGAACACAAGGTGTTCCTCTGGTATTCAGGAGTTGCATAATCTCTTAGTCTGAGGAACATGTATAAGTCATGAAGAAAGCAGTAGCAATGAAACTGTAACGATCATAATGCTAAGCTAACGGATGGATCATGTCCATCACATCATTCTCCTAATGATGTGATCTCGTTCATCAAATGACAACACATGTCTATGGTTAGGAAACATAACCATCTTTGATTAATGAGCTAGTCAACTAGGGACTATATGTTTTATCTATGTATTCACACATGTACTAAGTTTCCGGTTAATACAATTCTAGCATGAGTAATAAACATTTATCATGAATTAAGGAAATAAATAACAACTTTATTATTGCCTCTAGGTCATATTTCCTTCATTCTCCCACTTGCACTAGAGTCAATAATCTAGTTCACATCACCATGTGATTTAACACCAATATTCACATCTGTATGTGATTAACACCCATAGTTCACATCGTCATGTGACCAACACCCAAAGGGTTTACTAGAGTCAATAATCTAGTTCACATCGCTATGTGATTAACACCCAAAGAGTACTAAGGTGTGATCATGTTTTGCTTGTGAGAGAAGTTTAGTCAACGGGTCTGTCATATTTAGAGCCATGTGTATTTTGCAAATATTCTTATGTCTACAATGCTCTACACGGAGTTACTCTAGCTAATTGCTCCCACTTTCAATATGTATCCAGATTGAGACTTAGAGTCATCTGGATTGGTGTAAAAGCTTGCATCGATATAACTCTTTACCACGAGCTCTTTTATCACCTCCATAATCAAGAAGTATTTCCTTAGTCCTCACTAAGGATAATCTTGACCGCTGGCCAGTGATCTACTCCTAGATCAAAATTGTACTCCCTTGCCAAACTCAGGGAAGGGTACACAATAAGTCTGGTACACAGCACAACATACTTTATAGAACCTATGACTGTGGCATAGGGAATGACTTTCATTCTTTTTCTATTTTCTGCCGTGGTCGGGCTTTGAGTCTTACTCAACTTTACACCTTGTAATACAAGCAAAAACGTCTTATTTGACTGATCCATTTTGAAATCTTTCAAAAAACTTGTTAAGGTATGTATTCATTGAAAAATCTTATCAAGCATCTTGATCTATCTCTATAGATCTTGATGCCCAATATATAAGCAACTTCACCGGGGTCTTTCTTTGAAAAACTCCTTTCAAACTCTCCTTTATGCTTTCTAGAAAATTCTACATTATTTCCGATCAACAATATGTCATTCGCATATACTTATCAGAAAGGATGTAGTGCTCCCACTCACTTTCTTGTAAATACAGGCTTCACCGCAAGTCTGTATAAAACTATATGCTTTGATCAACTCATCAAAGCATATATTGCAACTCCGAGATGCTTGCACCAGTCCATAGATGGATCGCTGGAGCTTGCACACCTTATTAGTACCTTTAGGATTGAAAAAACCTTCTGGTTGCATCATATACAACTCCTCTTTAAGAAATTTCCATTTAAGGAATACAGTTTTGATATCCATTTGCCAGATTTCATAAAATATGGCAACTGCTAACATGATTCGGACGAATTTAAGCATCGCTACAGTTGAGAAAATCTCATTGTAGTCAACACCTTGAATTTGTCAAAAACCTTTTTGCGACAAGTCGAGCTTTGTAGATAGTAACATTACTATCAGTGTCCGTCTTCCTCTTGAAGATCCATTTATTTAATATAGCTTGCCGATCATTGATGTCTACTACGCAACCTTATCCTTGTAGAAGTTGTTGGGCCTCCAAGTGCAGAGGTTTGTAGGATAGTAGCAAATTTCCCTCAAGTGGATGACCTAAGGTTTATCAATCCGTGGGAGGCGTAGGATGAAGATGATCTCTCTCAAGCAACCCTGCAACCAAATAACAAAGAGTCTCTTGTGTCCCCAACACACCCAATACAATGGTAAATTGTATAGGTGCACTAGTTCGGCGAAGAGATGGTGATACAAGTGCAATATGGATGGTAGATATGAGTATTTGTAATCTGAAAATATAAAAACAGAAAGGTAACAAGTGGTAAAAGTGAGCGTAAACGGTATTGCAATGCTAGGAAACAAGGCCTAGGGTTCATACTTTCACTAGTGCAAGTTCTCTCAACAATAATAACATACTTGGATCATATAACTATCCCTCAACATGCAACAAAGAGTCACTCCAAAGTCACTAATAGCAGAGAACAAACGAAGAGATTATTGTAGGGTACGAAACCACCTCAAAGTTATCCTTTCTGATCGATCAATTCAAGAGTCCGTAGTAAAATAACACGAAGCTATTCTTTCCGTTCGATCTATCATAGAATTCGTACTAGAATAACACCTTAAGACACAAATCAACCAAAACCCTAATGTCACCTAGATACTCCAATGTCACCTCAAGTATCCGTGGGCATGATTATACGATATGCATCACACAATCTCAGATTCATCTATTCAAACCAACACAAAGTACTTAAAAGAGTGCCCCAAAGTTTCTACCAGAGAGTCAAGACAAAAACGTGTGCCAACCCCTATGCATAAGTTCACAAGGTCACTGAACCCGCAAGTTGATCACCAAAACATAAATCAAGTCGATCACGTGAATATCCCATTGTCACCACAGATAAGCACATGCAAGACATACATCAAGTCTTCTCAAATCGTTAAAGACTCAATCTGATAAGATCACTTCAAAGGGAAAACTCAATCCATTACAAGAGTGTAGAGGGGGAGAAACATCATAAGATCCAACTATAATAGCAAAGCTCGCGATACATCAAGATCATGCCAAATCAAGAACACAAGAGAGAGAGAGAGAGATCAAACACATAGCTACTGGTATATACCCTCATCCCCGAGGGTGAACTACTCCCTACTCGTCATGGAGAGCGCCGGGATGATGAAGATGGCCACCAGTGAGGGATCCCCCCTCCGGTAGGGCATCAAAATAGGGTCCCGATTGGTTTTTGGTGGCTACAGAGGCTTGCGGCGGCGGAACTCCCGATCTATTGTGCTCCTGGATGTTTTCGGGGTATATGGGTATATATAGGAGGAAGAAGTAGGTCGGTGGAGCTGCGAGGGGCCCACGAGGGTGGGGGGCGCACCTAGGCGGGCAGGCACGTCTCCCTGCCTCGTGGCCTCCTTGCTTCTTTCTTGACATCCACTCCAAGTCCTCTGGATCACGTTTGTTCCAAAAACGATTCTCCCGAAGGTTTCATTCCGTTTGGACTCTGTTTGAAATTCCTTTTCTGCGAAACACTGAAATAGGCAAAAAAACAGCAATTTGCACTGGGCCTCCGGTTAATAGGTTAGTCCCAAAAATAATATAAAAGTGCATAGTAAAGCCCATTAAACATCCAAAACAGATAATATAATAGCATGGAACAAACAAAAATTATAGATATGTTGGAGACGTATCAAGCATCCCCAAGCTTAATTCCTGCTCGTCCTCAAGTAGGTAAATGATAAAAACATAATTTTTGATGTGGAATGCTACCTAGCATAATTCTCAATGTAATTTTCTTTATTGTGGCATGTATGTTCAGAACCATAAGATTCAAGACAAAAGTTTAATATTGACATAAAAATAGTAATACTTCAAGCATGCTAACCAAGCTGTTTATGTCTTATCAAAATAACATAGCCAAAGATAGCTTATCCCTACAAAATCATATAGTTTGTCCATGCTTCATTTTCGTCACACAAAATGCTCCCATCATGCACAACGCCGGTTTCAGCCAAGCAATTGGTTCATACTTTTTAACGTGCTTCGGCCTTTTCAACCCTCACGCAATACATGAGTGTAAGCCATGGACATGGCACTATGGGTGGAGTAGAGTATGATGGTAGGGATTATATTGGAAAAAAAGAGAAAGTCTCACATTGATGCAGCTAATCAACGGGCTATGGAGATGCCCATCAATTGATGTCAATACAAGGAGTAGGGATTGCCATGCAACAGATGCACTAGAGATATAAATGTATGAAAGCTCATCAAAAAGAAACTAAGTGGGTGTGCATCCAACTTGCCTGCTCATGAAGACCTAGGGCATTTTGAGGAAGACCATCCTTGGAATATACAAGCCAAGTTTTATAATGAAAAATTCCCACTAGTATATGAAGTGACAACATAGGAGACTCTCTATCATGAAGATCATGGTGTTATTTTGAAGCACAAGTGTGGAAAAAGGATAGTAACATTGTCCCTTCTCTCTATTTCTCTCATTTTTTATGTTTTTTTATTTGTGTTCTTTGGCCTCTCTTTTTTTCATTAAGTTCGGAGACTCATCCCGACTTGTGGGGGAATCATAGTTTCCATCATCCTTTCCTCACATGGGACAATGCTCTAATAATGGAAAACATCACACTTCTATTTATTTTAAAACTCAAGAATTACAAGTCAATACTTAGGACAAAATATGAGTCTATGTGAATGCCTCTGTCGGTGTACCGGGATATGCAATGAATCAAGAGCGACATGTATGAAAGAATTATGAACGGTGGCTTTGCCACAAATACGATGTCAACTACATGATCATGCAAAGCAATATGACAATAATGATGCGTGTCATAATAAACGGAACGGTGGAAAGTTGCATGGCAATATATCTCAGAATGGCTATGGAAATGCCATAATAGGTAGGTATGGTGGCTGTTTTGAGGAAGATATAAGGAGGTTTATGTGTGATAGAGTGTATCGTATCACGGGGTTTGGATGCACCGGCGAAGTTTGCACCAACTCTCAAGGTGAGAAAGGGCAATGCACGGTACCATAGAGGCTATCAAATTGCAGAACGGTAAGAGTGCGTATAATCCATGGACTCACATTAGTCATAAAGAACTCATATACTTATTGCAAAAGTTTATTAGCCCTCAAAGTAAAGTACTACTACGCATGCTCCCAGGGGAAGGGTTGGTAGGAGTTAACCATCGCGCGATCCCGACCACCACACATAAGGAAGGCAATCAAAGAAGGGCTTATTCCATCTGTGCCGCGAATTCCTTAGTTGTGCTCAGTTTTCCCCATGCTCCAAAGTTTTGCTCACCTTTCCCCACTCTCTTAGCTGAAACTCTCACAAATGTTCATAGCAGATGTTTGCCGTCTTGGCCGTTAACTGACTTGTGGGGCCATGTTGGACTCTGTTGACTGTGGCTGTGGCTTCGCTGGTTGGGCCGTGTTTGTGTTCATAGGACGGGCCCGTTAGTTTGTTGGTAATAAATTAAAAATGGAGCCCAATTAAAAAGGGATCGATGGATGCAGCCTGCTATGCATGCCCGGCTTTGGCATCGATGTGGCCTGCTATGCATGCGAACGCCGCCACGCACGCATCTAGTTACCTAGACCTAATCGCATGCATGCACGCCGACGCGCACGCATCGATCCGTGCCACACGGTTGCCAACAGGACATGCACACCGCACGCACACGTCATGTTGCACGGTCACTCTGTAGCGTCGTTTCACGCGCCGCAGGCATACGTGCCGGTGGCAGAAGGGGAAGGCTGCACGCTCGCGTCCATATGTCGAGGCATTGGTTCAGTTGTGGGAGGCAGGCAGCCGCCAACGTAGAGCACGCAGAAGGGGGAGGCACGCAGCCGCCAATACAGAGCACGCAGAGCACACTCGCATCAATTCACGTTCACACATTGGTTCACGCATGCCCACATCGATTCACGATCGCATCGGTTCACGCATGCACTGAGTCACGATCTACGTCGTTTCCGCGTGTACCCTATTCATGTCCCCCAGCTATTCAAACCGCCCTTCATTGCCTCTTCTTCTACAGATCCATCTGTGCCTCCCCCTTCTCTTCTTCCCCCAAAAGCCAAAGCAAACACTCAGCAAAGCGAGCAAGATGCAGTACAATGGGCCGACGTTCCAAGAGCCGCCCACCGTGCCGGAACGGCGGTACCCCTCCAATGTCATCGTCGAGGCATCGCTCCGCGTGTGGGCATTCTCACACTAGAGGGGTAGCACTGAGCTCGGGGGTTCCTCCGTGCGGGCTTCCACCACCTCCCAGCGGGCTCGCCGCCCATGTTCAACCTCGTGGAGCAGCGTCCCCACGCCAACGCTCCAGTGGTAGGGCTCGTCGTCCACTTCACCAACAGGTTCAATGCCTACTACCTGCTCGGCAAGGTGTATTGGTGTGGGTGCGAGTTCATCGTAGTCACCACCTATAACATCTTCACCGACTTCGAGAGCGTCTTCCCCGCTCACAACCGCATGCATAGCCTCCCGTACTACCTCAGCGAGAGCGGCCTTGAGGAGGAGCAGTACTGAAGCCGGCGGCAAAGAAGACGGTGAAGCCGGCGGTTAAGGTGAAGACGACGGTGAAGTCATGGCGGTGTTGCCATAGCTACCCTATCTACTATGTAGTGTGAGTTTGGTGTGTGTGTTGCCCAAGCTAGCTACCCTATCTATGTAAGGTTAATTATCTATCGGTGTCGTGTTATATGTAAGAACTTGTGTTGCCCTAGCAACCCTATCTAAGTTAAGTTATGTGTGTTATATTAATGCTTTGTTATGTTTGTATTTTGTTTGTCTCAAGTTTAGACACGGCTAATTGACGTCGGCAAAATTAACCAAACTAACTAAAAATGATGTGTTTATAGATGCCTTCTAAAAATAAGAACATATTGTACACAGCTTTGGTTTGGGAGCTCTATATTTTTTAGGTATTCCAAGAATACTTTGGTTTCCAGAAATATTGAAGTATCAAATACTTTGAGATGTTTGGCTTTAGTCAAAAGTGTGGTTTTATATACTTTAATATGTAGAAAACTACACTATTTTTGAAGTATATAAAAAATAGGGTTGGACCTCTTTTTCCAATACTGGAGTACTGGTTCGCTAGGCATAATAATATTGTGGTTTGCAAATACTTTGATTCTAAAATTACTTCACCGCCAAACTAAGCCAGGTTGTGAGCAAGCAAAACAAAATCACATACGGTGAAGAGAAATCAAATCAAAAAAATGAAGGGACCCATAAAGGAAAGCCAAAAAAATTCCTCAATGAAATAGAAGAGATTGGGCAACCAAATTAATGAAAAAATCAGTCAGAAACAAAAAAGAACAAAGCAATCGTTCCTAAATAAAAAAAGAAACATCGCTTGTTTCTGGGCCTCATTTATCCTTTGTGGGCCTATTGCAGCTTGATTCTCTTTGGGCCCGTGAAGTAGGTTTTTTTTAGCAGAACTGACAAACTTGAGGACAAAAGTTTGGCAAGTGCGAGAGAGAAGAGATGAACTTGATGTATATCCCATGTGCTGCTCAAGTACTGCTTACTGTCATCTAGCGAGCTAGGGTATGATCCAACACTCGAGGTTATTAGCTAACAAAATAATACTATCACTGAACTGGTAGTTGTCTTCTACCGAAACTGAGTGTCGAAACATAACAGTAAACTGCATACATTCAGAGATCGACAGTTGCACTAAACAGAGTTGCATTTGAGATAAACAGACTTGGATTGCTAAACAGTGGCAAGAATAGTAGACAAACATCTCTAAAGAGAGATGGCCATCAAGTAAAAAATTCCTAGAGCAAGTATTCCTAAAGCTATCAGATTGGATTGCTTCTTCAACTCAATCAGCTGCTTGAAGTTCTTGTTCATCTTCTTCAATCCCATCTTCAGTTCGACATCTACCACCGTCGGGTATTCCGGACCCGCTGCTGCTGCCGGAGCAGCACTGTCATGGGGCAGATTGAACTTGCGGATTACATTCCCCCTCGAATCCAGCAAGCCCAACCCTTGAAGCCTCTGGATGTAATCATCCATCCACTCGAAATGGTGGCATTTCTTCACGATCTGAAAACGAAATCACGTAACCTAAATCCCAAATCTAACAGTTTTTTTTGAGAAATTAGAGATAAAGGATGCGAGTAAAACTCAGATCTAACCTGCCCCTCCAGCTTGCTCTCGCATTTGATGAACTCACGCCCAAAGTTCCCATTCTTCTCCTCCTTTGAAGTCAACCGCTTCAGTGGCGCAGTCCATGGGCAGTCAGTGCATTGATTCATCAGCACTAGACCATACACCGGCCACGTGGAATGGGGGCTGACGAGGAGGTCGACATATCGCCGGAGAGGAAGAAACAGAGGAATTGCTCGAGAGGAATAAGAACGAGAAGATGGGGAAAGAAACAAAGGAACTGCTCGAGATCTGCTCGATGCCTTTGTCTGTCAGATGGAGAAGAGGAGAAGGGGAAGCTATATTGATGATTTGCCACATTGTATTTTGCAGTTTGAATATTTGAACCAACTCATAACACTGACATGTGGTGGTCATGTGCGAAAAATACAATTTCATATGTAAAGTGGGGCAGATCGTAAAAGGGAGTGCAGTAGCCAATCAGGATGCGTCACACGGATCGCGCATGCCTGCCCCCACATCTGACGGGTGGTGTTTGGCGCTTGGTAGGATCCGACGGCGGACGTTCGACGCTAGGTTTGGAGCATTTCCGTGGGGTTATGAGCCAGTCAACGGGGTTATTAGGGTTTGACCAGATTTCTAATGGCCATAACTAAATTAGAAAAAATCGCAAAAATAAAAAAAAATGTAGTTCGTCCGTTTATGAGACCTAGTTACCATAAAAAAAATATAAACTCGGTATAGGGGCGTTTTAAAAAAAATCATTTTTTGAAGTGATCTATCGAAATCAAGTTCAAATGTTTTTAAAAAATTCAAAAAAAAATCAAAATGTTGTAATTCTTGCGCACATAGCCGTCATATGTGACAAGGTTATGAGAAAAAATATAAACTTGGTGTAGGTCATTTTCATGAAAAAATGCTTCACACAAATGAGCTATCACCTATGAACATGTTCAGAGTTTGTAGAATAGAGAGAGAGGGTTTAGGGTTTGAAAAAAATCAAAATAATTCAAAAAAAACAGAAAAATCTCCATAGCTTCATTTTGGAGTGAATAAGAAGGATCTTAACTTACATTTTCATTTTCATATCTTGTTATTTGACGGTTTTGAATTAAAAGCATATTTTTTCAAAAAATATGTAGTAATATGAATATTAATCAATAAATAGTGAGACTTCGTTTCTACCCTATATATATGGAATAAGTGTTAATAAAAATATATATGCCTCATTTAGACAAGGTAAACAAAACTTGATTTCAAATAGGACTGTTTACCCTAGCTTTCGAGCTCGTTTCTAGCACATTTCTCATTCGGACTGTTCACCTACGAATATTGGACTTCAAATGCTCGATCAAATACACCGCACAGAGCAATGAACCTCCAATGTTCAACTTCAACTTTGGCTCGAATCCAAATTTTGGCCCAAATTCAAATATTGATTTAAATTCAAATTTTGATGGAAATTTGAATTCTGACTCAAATAAGAAACCAAAGTAGAAGCAACATTATTACAACTGATAACTTTTCACATTAGCTCAAATCTACCAAGTTTTAAGATGCTCAAATCTACCAAGTTTTCAGATGCCAACATCTTAATACAAATCTACCAAGTTTTAAGCGATCGACTCACCCTCAAATTGACAACACAAACATTTCCCAACAACTTAATTCAAATTTTCGACTTGCTCCTTGTGTTTGCAGCTGGCTTCACCGTATTGCTCCTAGTTTCCCTAGTTGAGATGCTCTTTTCTTTCAGACTCTTGTTCCTTTTGATCTTTACTTGGGGTTTTCGCCATGGAGGTGCTGATGGAGTAGTTCCATTCGCCGAGCACTTGACGACCATTTGACGGTCATCTATGGGTTCAGTAATCTTTAAAGGCACAATTGGAAAAATTACCCCCTCCTCTTCCTCTCTTATAGCTTCAAAACCATCAAAGGCCATGGTTTCAAAATCTTCCGCTTCTTCATCTCTTGGCCTTTTCTCCCTAGAGCTGGTAAATAAAATTATAAGCCATAGGCAAAAAAGAGAACAAATGCAAACAAAAGGGTAGCTGCATTCTACAAATGCAAACACATACCAAGATGCTTCATTTGCTGCTGCATTCTCCACTGCATCTTCAGTCTCCATTGTTGCTGCATTCTCCTCTGCGTCTTCAGTCTCCATTGCTGCTGCATTCTCCTCAGCATTGGCTGATGTCCATCTTTTTCCTCCTCTCCAAATGATGCATCCACTGCATTGGTACAAAGCCTAGCAATATGCCCAGTACTCCACATTTTTTGCAAGCACGCTTCTTTGGTAGACGACCCTCCTCACCTGCTCTAATCCTCTGGTTCCCTGGTCTTCCTGGTGGTCTAGTAATGACAGGATCGTGGAGTTTGAACCCTGGATCTACTATGTTCCATTGATCTTTCCCCAAGAGTGCATGCACATTGTCAGCATAAGCAGCCATAAATTTGGCAACAGAGAAATACTCAGAGCAATATTGATCAACTTCACCATCTGCACCCCTAATAACGGTCATCAGATGTAGGGCATGTATGCATGGCTTCCCACGGATCTGCCATTGCCTACAAGTACATTCTCTAGTACTTAGGTTCACAGAATACCTCCATACCCTATTTTAGTGTCAGTATAGGTAACCTCTCCCTCATATGTACCAGATCGAATACATTTCATCTTCAGTCCTCTTGCCTTCAAGTGCAATGCCTTAATCAGTGATGGGAGCATTTGATGACCAACATATTGTGTTTATGCAATTCTTTTGCGAAGAGCCATCTTTATCATGATCATCTGCCTCATCTTGTCAAATGCTTGCCACAACAAGAGCCCTTTCACTGACTTGAACTTTGAATTGAAGCATTCTGCAAGGTTACTGGTCACATAATCTACTTCGCAAATTTCGTTGAATTTGCTTCTTGACCACACCTTGCCATGATGTGCATCCATGTACTCCTTAACAAGAGGATTTTGAGCATACAACACTCACAAATGGTGTTCATGCTTCCTTTTGCTGCATGTGTATGATGCTGGCCATAAGTTCTCATCATAAACTTCACCTTTGAACTTCCTTTTGAAATTACGCGCTAGGTGTCACATACATTCCCTCTGCTCCACTCCAGGGAATACAATTTCTACTGCACTCTCTAAACCCTTGCAAGCATTTGTGTGTCTAGCTAAACCTGGGGGTGTGCCTATAATGTTGCGCAACTGCTGCAGAAACCAGACCCAACTTTCCTCAGACTCTGCCTCCACCACACCAAATGCAACTGGGAGTAGCCAGTTGTGTCCATCAACTGCAGAAGCTGCTACTAGCTGTCCTCTCCATCTTCCAGTCAAATGTGTAGCATCTACGACCAAATAGGGCCTGCAACCATCTAGAAACCCCTGCCAGCAAGCCTTGAAACAAACAAAAGCCCTTCTGAAGAACTCCTTCTCAAATGACTTCCCTTTTATTTTGAATGGAACTGTATGCTTGTCAATCTCTACAACACTCCTTGGACTTGCCATCTCCACTTCAGCTTTGAAAGTGTAAAGCAGCTGAAAACTGTCATTCCATTGACCATTAATTCTGTCAAGAGCCTTTTCCCTAGCATTGAAAATTCTCATGTAAGGAATTTCTATCTTGTACTTCTGAAAAAGCTTCCCATGGAGTGCTGTTGGACCAAGTCCAGGTTCTTCTCTCAGCCAATCCAATATAGCATCTGCCACCCACCTAGTTTTTGCTAGCTTGGTTTTGGCCTTTCCCCCTCCCCCTCCGGGTGGACAGGTGTGCTTGTGTGGGTTTTTCTTTATCTGAAACAAAATAAAAGGGTAAAAAACAGTTAAGAAACCTTACTCAATGATCTGAAACTAAATTACTAACTGAACTTGGATTACCTTAATATATTTGCTCTTTCTCATACGAGATGCATGCAACTTCCACCTACACCTAGGATATGGACAAAAAACTGTGAACCTTGCTGGCTCACTCCTTTTAATCTTGTAGGTGTTTTCAGATATAATGCACTATGTTGTCACTGCATTCCGACAGTCCACCATTGATTGGAAAATGGTACCTACACTAAGCTCAGGTTTTTCCCTGTTCCACTCAATTGTTGGCATGTCATCACCATCGTATTCATCCTCGATTAAGCTGTCCATGTTCTCTACCTTCTCTTCATCGTCAGTGTCATCAAACCTAGCTTGACTGATGGGCTCCTCCGTATATTGATCATCCACTGCTTGCTGACTGGCTACATCGACCAGCTCAGGAAACATCATCTCATCTTCATCATCATTTGTAGGCACTGCCTCGTCAGGTTCTGCATCTTCTTCTACACCAACTACAGAAGGTACACGAGAAGCAGCAGCTGAATCGGAACCAGAATTGGCAGCAGGCATGTTGTGGATCCATGAACCACTTGCTTTACTTGGTGTCGACCTACAAGGACTGCCGGGGTGCTGGCTATTAGCACAGACAGATGATGTCTGAACTCCCTTCCCCTTCGCCCATTCTGCGTGTGGCTGAAACACATTGATTTGGAGTTTGCCGAATTGGCAGCCAGCAATCCCAGCAAAAAGCAACGGCATATGATCATCGCAAGTTAGTGGGAGAAATCTTTGCTCGTCACTGCTGAAGTAATTCAGTTCAACAGCATCGGCATCACTCCAGGGATAGGTGTTTCGGAGCTCGGCTCGCAAATCTTTGAAAGATATGCTGGTTTCTACCACTTTGGGATAGAAAAATGATGAAATCAAATGCGGTTTAGTACCACGCAGCACACTAGTTTCCATTCTAATCGCCAGCCGAAAAGCCAGCGCGGGATCAATCCTATTTTGTTGAAACAAAGGCTTCAGTTAGCCGGGTAAAGTCGAGCACAAATTCAAATGATTCAAGCAAAAAGAAGTCAAATATGGCCTACAATACAACTTAGAACGTCAATTCGAGAGGAAACGATGGTTACCCAGGTTTAATCCATGAATTATCAGCCGCGGATTCGACCCAATCCTCTCCATGGTTGACTACATTCCGGGCATTCTCACTCAACATCGCTATGTAATCCCAGATGGGGAGGTGGGCTATATCTGGCGGAGACGCAGCATCGCCGACGAACGGAATAGGGGCATAGGGTGGAGGAAACAACTGTGGTGGATGCGGCATGACACCGGCGGAGGGGGCGGGGCGGCGCGGTGCGGTGCGGTCTGTCTAGATCTATTTCAGATTCAAACAAGTTGCCCAATACGTGTCTCCTTGCGGTCCCACCCGTCACCAAGCAACGGTCAGACGAAGACTCGGCCCCACTCGTCTGCAATTAATGGTCAATGGACGGTCAAGACATCAAACGCCCGTTATGAGTATTTGTGAGAGTTTCAGCTAAGGAAGAGGGGGAAAGTGAGCAAAAGTTTGGAGCATGGGGAAAAGTGAGCACAACTAAGGAACCAGGGGCACTAATTTAAATATCCCATCAAAGAACACCCCATGCTTCAAAATTGTCAGACAACGTTCACCATACGTGCATGCTACGGGACTTGCCAACTTTAACACAAGTATTTCTCAATTTCATAATTACCCAACTAGCATGACTATAACATTACCACCTTTGTATCTCAAAACAATTATCAAGTATCAAATTTCTCATAGTATTCAATGCACTTTATATGAAAGTTTTGATTATATCCCTCTTGGATGCCCATCATATTAGGACTGAATTCATAACCAAAGCAAATTACCATGCTGTTCTAAAGACTCTCAAAATAATATAAGTGAAGCATGAGAGTTCATCTATTTCTTCAAAATAAAACCACCGTCGTGCTCTAAAAGATATAAGTTAAGCACTAGATCAAATGACAAACTACTCCGAAAGATATAAGTGAAGATCAATGAGTAGTTGAATAATTATGCAACTATGTGAAGACTCTCTAACATTTAAGAATTTCAGGTCTTGGGATATTATTCAAACAGTAAGCAAAACAAAATAAAACAAAATGACACTCCAAGCAAAACACATATCATGTGGTGAATAAAAATATAGCTCCAAGTAAAGTTATCGATGAATGAAGACGAAAGAGGGGATGCCATCCGGGGCATCCCCAAGCTTAGGATCTTTGTTGTCCTTGAATATTACCTTGGGGTGCCTTTGGCATCCCCAAGCTTAGGCTCTTGCCACTCCTTATTCCATAGTCCATCGAATCTTTACCCAAAACTTGAAAACTTCACAACACAAAACTTAACAAAAAACTCGTAAGCTCCGTTAGTATAAGAAAATAAATCACCACTTAGGTATTTTTATGAACTCATTATAAATTCATATTGGTGTAATATCTACTGTATTCCAACTTCTCTATGGTACATACCTCCGATATTACTCATAGATTCATCAAAATAAGCAAACAACACATAGAAAACAGAATTTGTCAGAAACAGAACAGTCTGTAGTAATCTATAACTCTCGAATACTTATGTAACTCCAAAAATGCTACCAAATTAGGAAAACCTGACCAATTTGTGTATAAATCTAGAACAAAAAGAATAAGATCCAAATCATGTTTCTTTGAATTACAAAAACTAATTTACTGGGCGCAAAAGTTTCTGATTTTCAGCAGGATCAACACAACTATCACCGTAAGCTATCATAAAGGTCTTACTTGGCACTTTATTGAAACAAAAGCTATAAAACATTATTACTACAGTAGCATAATCATGTGGACACACAAAAATAGTAAGGGTAAATATTGGGTTGTCTCCCAACAAGCGCTTTTCTTTAATGCCTTTCTAGCTAGGCATGATGATGACAATGATGCTCACATAAAAGATAAGAATTGAAACATAACGGGAGCATCATGAAGCATATGACTAGCATATTCAAGCCTAACCCACTTCCTATGCATAGGGATTTTGTGAGAAAACAACTTATGGAAAAAGAATCAACTAGCATAGGAAGGTAAAACAAGCATAGCTTCAAGATTTTTAACACATAGAGAGGAAACTTGATATTATTGCAATTCCTACAAGCATATGTTCCTCCCTCATAATAATTTTCAGTAGCATCATGAATGAATTCAACAATATAACCATCACATAAAGCATTATTTTCATGATGCACAAGCATATAAATTTTACTACTCTCCACATAAGCAAACTTCTTCTCATGAATAGTAGTGGGAGCACACTCAACAAAATAACTATCATGTGAAGCATAATCCAATTGAAAATTAAAATCATGATGACAACTTTCATGGTTATGTTTATTCTTTATGGCATACGTATCATCACAATAATCATCATAAATAGGAGGCATGCTTTCATCATAATAAATTTGCTCATCAAAACTTGGGGGACAAAAAATATCATATTCATCAAACATAGCATCCCCAAGCTTGTGGCTTTGCATATCATTAACATCATGGGTATTCAAAGAATTCATACTAACAACATTGCAATCATGCTCATCATTCACATATTTTATGCCAAGCATTCTATGTTATTCTTCTACTAGTACTTGAGCACAATTTCCAGAATCCTTATTTCACGGAAGACATTAAAAAGATGAAGCATATGAGGCACCCTCAATTCCATTTTTTTAATTTTCTTTTATAGACTAAACTAGTGATAAAACAAGAAACAAAAAGATTCGATTGCAAGATCTAAAGATATACCTTCAAGCACTCACCTACCCGGCAATAGCGCCAAAAAAGAGCTTGATGTCTACTACGCAACCTTCACCTTGTAGACGTTGTTGGGACTCCAAGTGCAGAGGTTTGTAGGACAGTAGCAAATTTCCCTCAAGTGGATGACCTAAGGTTTATCAATCCGTGGGAGGGGTAGGATGAAGATGGTCTCTCTCAAGCAACCCTGCAACCAAATAACAAAGAGTCTCTTGTGTCCCCAACACACCCAATACAATGGTAAATTGTATAGGTGCACTAGTTCAGCGAAGAGATGGTGATACAAGTGCAATATGGATGGTAGATATGAGTATTTGTAATCTGGAAATATATAAATGGCAAGGTACCAAGTGGTAAAAGTGAGCGTAAACGGTATTACAATACTAGGAAACAAGGCCTAGGGTTCATACTTTCACTAGTGCAAGTTCTCTCAACAATAATAACATACTTGGATCATATAACTATCCCTCAACATGCAACAAAGAGTCACTCCAAAGTCACTAATAGCGGAGAACAAACGAAGAGATTATTGTAGGGTACGAAACCACCTCAAATTTATCCTTTCTGATCGATCTATTCAAGAGTCCGTAGTAAAATAACACTAAGATATTCTTTCGGTTCGATCTATCATAGAATTTGTACTAGAATAACACCTTAAGACACAAATCAACCAAAACCCTAATGTCACCTAGATACTCCGATGTCACCTCAAGTATCCGTGGGCATGATTATACGATATGCATCACACAATCTCAGATTCATCTATTCAAACCAACACAAAGTACTTCAAAGAGTGCCCCAAAGTTTCTACCGAAGAGTCAAGACAAAAGCATGTGCCAACCCCTATGCATAAGTTCACAAGGTCACTGAACCCACAAGTTGATCACCAAAACATACATCAAGTCGATGACGTGAATATACCATTGTCACCACAGATAAGCACATGCAAGACATACATCAAGTGTTCTCAAATCGTTAAAGACTCAATCCGATAAGATAACTTCAAAGGGAAAACTCAATCCATTACAAGAGAGTAGAGGGGGAGAAACATCATAAGATCCAATTGTAATAGCAAAGCTCGCGATACATCAAGATCGTGCCAAATCAAGAACACGAGAGAGAGAGAGAGATCAAACACATAGCTACTGGTACATACCCTCAGCCCCGAGGGTGAACTACTCCCTCCTCGTCATGGAGAGCGCCGGGAAGATGAAGATGGCCACCGGTGAGGGATCCCCCCACCGGCAGGGCGCCGGAACAGGGTCCCGATTGGTTTTTGGTGGCTACAGAGGCTTGCGGCGGGGGAACTCCCAATCTATTGTGCTCCTGGATGTTTTCGGGGTATATGGGTATATATAGGAGGAAGAAGTAGGTCGGTGGACCTGCGAGGGGCCCATGAGGGTGGGGGGCGCTCCCAGGGGGCAGACATGCCTCCCTGCCTCATGGCCTCCTTGCTTCTTTCTTGACGTCCACTCCAAGTCCTCTGGATCACGTTTGTTCCAAAAACGATTCTCCTGAAGGTTTCATTCCGTTTGGACTCCGTTTGATATTCCTTTTCTACGAAACACTGAAATAGGCAAAAAAACTGCAATTTGCACTGGGCCTCCGGTTAATAGGTTAGTCCCAAAAATAATATAAAAGTGCATAGTAAAGCCCATTAAACATCCAAAATAGATAATATTATAGCATGGAACAATCAAAAATTATAGATACGTTGGAGACGTATCAATCATCAGGCATGTCTACCAAAGTCCACACTTTGTTCTCATACATCGATCCCATCTCAGATTTGATGGCCTCAAGCCATTTCGCAGAATCTGGGCCCATCATCGCTTCCTCATAGTTCGTAGGTTCATCATGGTCTAGTAACATGACTTCCAGAATAGGATTACCGTACCACTCTGGTGCAGACCACACTCTGGAAGACCTACGAGGTTCTGTAATAACTTGATCTGAAGTTTCATGATCATCATCATTAACTTCCTCACTAATTGGTGTAGGAATCACTGGAACTGATTTCTGTGATGAACTACTTTCCAATAAGGGAGAAGGTACAATTACCTCATCAAGTTATACTTTCCTCCCACTCACTTTTTTGAGAGAAACTCCTTCTCTAGAAAGGATCCATTCTTAGCAACAAAGATTTTGCCTTCGGATCTGTGATAGAAGGTGTACCCAACAGTTTCCTTTGGATATCCTATGAAGACGCACTTCTCTGATTTGGGTTTGAGCTTATCAGGTTGAAGCTTTTTCACATAAGCATCGCAGCCCCAAACTTTAAGAAACGACAACTTTGGTTTCTTGCCAAACCACAGTTCATAAGGCGTCGTCTCAACGGATTTTGATGGTGCCCTGTTTAACGTGAATGTAGTTGTCTCTAATGCATAACCCCAAAACGATAGTGCTAAATCGGTAAGAGACATCATAGATCGCACCATATCCAGTAAAGTGCGGTTACAATGTTCGGACACACCATTACGCTGTGGTGTTCCAGGTGGCGTGAACTGTGATACTATTCCACATTGTTTTAAATGAAGGACAAACTCGTAACTCAAATATTCTCCTCCATGATCAGATCGTAGAACCTTTATTTTCTTGTTACGATGATTCTCCCCTTCACTCTGAAATTCTTTGAACTTTTCAAATGTTTCAGACTTGTGTTTCATTAAGTAGATATACCCATATCTGCTCAAATCATCTGTGAAGGTCAGAAAATAACGATACCCGCCACAAGCATCAACACTCATTGGACAGCATACATCGGTATGTATTATTTCCAATAAGTCACTAGCTCATTCCATTGTTCCGGAGAACTGAGTTTTAGTCATCTTGCCCATAAGCCACGATTCGCAAGCATCAAATGATTCATAATCAAGTGATTCCAAAAGTTCATCAGCATGGAGTTTCTTCATGCGCTTTACACCAATATGACCCAAACGCCAGTGCTACAAATGAGTTGCACTATCATTATCAATTTTGCATCTTTTAGCATCAATACTATGAATATGTGTATTACCATGATCGAGATTCAATAAACCATCAACATTGGGTGTATGACCATAGAAGGTTTTATTCATGTAAGCAGAATAACAATTATTCTCTGTCTTAAATGAATAACCATATTGCAATTAAGAAATTAACATGATCTAATCATATTCATGCTCAACGCAAACACCAAATAACATTTATTTAGGTTCAACACTAATCCCGAAAGTATAGGGAGTGCTCGATGATGATCATATCAATCTTGGAACCACTTCCAACATACATCGTCACTTCATCCTCAACTAGTCTCTATTTATTCTGCAACTCCTTTTTCGAGTTACTAATCTTAGTAACCGAACAATTATCAAATACCCAGGGATTACTATGAGTACTAGTAAGGTACACATCAATAATATGTATATCAAATATACCTTTGTTCACTTTGCCATCCTTCTTATCCACCAAATATTTGGGGAAGTTCCACTTCCAGTGACCATTTCCTTTGCAGTAGAAGCACTCAGTTTTAGGCTTAGGTCCAGCTTTGGGCTTCTTCACGGGAGTGACAACTTGCTTGCCATTCTTCTTGAAGTTCCCTTTCTTTCCCTTTTCCCTTTTCTTGATACTAGTGGTCTTGTTTAATCATCAACACTTTATGCTCCTTTTTTGATTTCTACCTTCGTCAATTTTAGCATCACGAAGAGCTCAGGAATCGTTTTCGTCATCCCTTGCATACTATAGTTCATCACGAAGTTCCAGTAACTTGGTGATGGTGACTAGAGAACTCTGTCAATCACTGTATTATCTGGAAGATTAGCTCCCACTTGATTCAAGTGATTGTAGTACCCAGACATTCTGACCACATGCTCACTAGTTGAGAAATTCTCCTCCATCTTTTAGGCAAAGTACTTGTCAGAGGTCTCGTACCTCTTGACACGGGCATGAGTCTGAAATACCAATTTCAGCTCTTGGAACATCTCACATGCTCCGTGACATTTCAAAAATGTTTTTGAAGTCCCGTTTCTAAGCCGTAAAGCATGGTGCACTAAAGTATCAAGTAGTCATCATATTGAGCTAGCCAAACGTTCATAACATCTACATCTACTTCTGTAATAGGTCTGTCACCTAGCGGTGCATCAAGGACAATTCTTCTATGCAGCAATGAGGATACACCTCAGATCATGGACCCAGTCCGCATCATTGCTACTATGATCTTTCAACTTAGTTTTCTCTAGGAACATATAAAAAACATAGGGAAGCTATAACGCGAGCTATTGTTCTACAACATAATTTGCAAAATACTATCAGGACTAAGTTCATGATAAATTAAAGTTCATTAATCATATTACTTAAGAACTCCCACTTAGATAGACATCCCTCTAGTCATCTAAATGATCACGTGATACAAATCAACTAAACCATGTCCGATCATCACGTGAGATGGAGTAGTTTTTAATGGTGAACATCACTATGTTGATCATATCTACTATATGATTCACGCTCGACCTTTCAGTCTCCAGTGTTCCGAGGCCATATCTGCATATGCTAGGATCGTCAAGTTTAACCCGAGTATTTTGCGTGTGCAAAACTGGCTTGCACCCATTGTATGTGAACGTAGAGCCTATCACACCTGATCATCATCTGGTGTCTCGGCACGAAGAACTGTCGCAACGGTGCATACTCAGGGAGAACACTTATACCTTGAAATTTAGTAAGGAATCATCTTATAATGGTACCGCTGTACTAAGCAAAATAAGATGCATAAAAGATAAACATCACATGCAATCAAAATATGTGACATGGTATGGCCATCATCATCTTGTGCTTATGATCTCCATCTCCAAAGTACTATCATGATCTCCATCGTCACCGGCATGACACCATGATCCTCCATCATCTTGATCTCTATCAACATGTCATCCCATGGTCGTCTCGCCAACTATTGCTTTCGCAACTATTGCTATCGCATAGCGATAAAGTAAAGCAATTATATGGCGCTTGCATCTTATGCAATAAAGAGACAACCATAAGGCTCTTGCGAGTTGCCGATAACTTTAACAAAACATAATCATCTCATACAACAAATTATATCTCATCATGTCTTGACCATATCACATCACAACATGCCCTGCAAAAACAAGTTAGACGTCCTTTACTTTGTTGTTGCAATTTTTACGTGGCTGCTACGCGCTTAGCAAGAACCGTTCTTACCTATGCATCGAAACCACAATGATTTTTCGTCAAATGTGCTGTTTTAACCTTCAACAAGGACCGGGAATAGCCACACTCGATTCAACTAAAGCTGGAGAAACAGACACCCACTAGCCACCTGTGTGCGAAGCACGTCCGTAGAACCAGTCTCGCGTAAGCGTGCGCGTAATGTCGGTCTGGGCCGCTTCATCCAACAATACCGCCGAATCAAAATATGACATGCTAGTAAGCAGTATGACTATTATCACCCACAACTCTTTGCGTTCTACTCGTGCATATAACATCTACGCATAGACCTGGCTCGGATGCCACTATTGGGGAACACAGTAATTTCAAAAATTTCCTACGATCATGCAAGATCTATCTAGGAGATGCATAGCAAAGAGAGGGGACAGTGTGTCCACATACCCTTGTAGACCGAAAGCGGAAGCGTTATGACAACGCGGTTGATGTAGTCGTAAGTCTTCACGATCCGACCAATCTAAGTACCGAACGTATGGCACCTCCGTGTTCAGCACACATTCAGCTCGATGACGTCCCTCGTACTCTTGATCCAGTTGAGGCCAAGGGTGAGTTCCGTCAGCACGACGGCGTGGTGTCGGTGATGATGATGCTACCGGCGCAGGACTTCGCCTAAGCTCCGCAACGATACGATCGAGGTGTTTAATTGTGGAGGGGGCACCGCACACGACTAAAAGATCAACTTGTGTATATATGGGGTGCCCCAGGCCACGTATATAAAGGAGGGAGGAGGAGGAAGTCGGCCTAGGAGGGGCGCGCCTATAGGGGGAGTCCAACTAGGATTCCTAATCCTAGTTGGAGTCCCCTTCCTTTTCCAAGAGGGGAGAGAGGGAAGGAGTAGGAGAGGGAGAAGGAAAGAGAGGGGGGCACCACCCCCTCCCTAGTCCAATTCGGACTTGCCATGGGGGGCGTGCGGTCACCCCTTGAGGCCCTTCTCTCCTTTCCCGTATGGCCCATTAAGGCCCACTACATCCCCCGGCGAATTCTCGTAACTCTCCGATACTCCAAAAATACCCGAATCACTCGGAACCTTTCCGATGTCCGAATATAGCCTTCCAATATATCAATCTTTACGTATCGACCATTTCGAGACTCGTCGTCACGTCCGTGATTTCATCCGGGACTCTGAACAAACTTCGGTCATCAAATCACATAACTCATAATAGAAATCGTCATCGAATGTTAAGCATGCGGACCCTACGGGTTCGGAACTATGTAGACATGACCGAGAAACGTCTCCGGTCAATAACCAATAGCGGAACCTGGATGCTCATATTGGTTCCTACATATTCTTCGAAGATCTTTATCGGTCAAACCGCATAACAACATACGTTGTTCCCCTTTGTCATCGGTATGTTACTTGCGCGAGATTCGATCGTCGATATCTCAATACCTAGTTCAATCTCGTTACCGGCAAGTCTCTTTACTTGTTCTGTAATACTTCATCCCGCAACTAACTCATTAGTCACAATGCTTGCAAGGCTTATAGTGATGAGTATTACCGAGAGGGCCCAGACATACCTCTCCGAAACACGGAGTGACAAATCCTAATCTCGATCTATGCCAACCCAAAAAACACCTTTGGAGACACCTGTAGAGCATCTTTATAATCACCCAGTTATGTTGTGATGTTTGATAGCACACAAAGTGTTCCTCCGGTATTCAAGAGTTGCATAATCTCATATTCTGAGGAACATGTATAAGTCATGAAGAAAGCAGTAGCAATGAAACTGTAACGATCATAATGCTAAGCTAATGGATGGGTCATGTCCATCACATCATTCTCCTAATGATGTGATCTCGTTCATCAAATGACAACACATGTCTATGGTTAGGAAACATAACCATCTTTGATTAACGAGCTAGTCAACTAGGGACTATATGTTTTGTCTATGTATTCACACATGTACTAAGTTTCCGGTTAATACAATTCTAGCATGAATAATAAATATTTATCATGAATTAAGGAAATAAATAATAACTTTATTATTGCCTCTAGGACATATTTCCTTCACCCCGGTTCAATTTCTATATACGGAAAACTCCAAAATTTCACTATTTGGACTTCCATTTTCATTTCTGATTTGTTTTGATGATACAACCTATATTTTATACCATTATCCACTCATAACTTGTTGCAACTAGTAGTACAAGGACTGTTGGGGACACAAGTAAGTCTTCACCTTATTCTGGTGCTGCTTGACGGGTCCTAGGTAGTATCTCTACAAATTGTTTATATTGATTCTTCACTGAAGTTGGGCAAGAAACATGATAGTTTGTTGCTCATCATGTTTTGTATTCACCTAATGCTACGTTTTAAGTCCATAAAAGTGCCTTTTTTCGAAAAAAAAATCTCCTACCCAGCCATTACTGTTGATCTCCTAAGATCATTTTGCTTGGGCTTATTGTTAAGCTAGTCAGTGCGTCATGTATGGACTGTCTACTACTTTATCTATAAAGTATCGCATAAGGGCGCCTCTAACATGGACTATCAAAATGCCTACATACATTCGGACATAGTTTGCCATCCAACACGAACTTCTATTCGTCCGCAGAAGTCCGCTTGTATGAATTCCTGCAAAACGGATGTAAACAGGGGGGAGAGCTTTGCGGGAGTATGTACTATTGGTAAACGCAGTAGAAAACAAAAAACCCGCCTTATGATCACCCAGGAACAATATCAGGATGCATATAGGGTTTGGTCAACAATCGTTACCGACTCTAGAGTGCAATGGAAGTAGACGAGTCAGTGTAGATCATACTTGTGTTGGAAATATGCCGTAGAGGCAATAATAAAATGGTTATTATCATATTTATTGTTCATGATAAATTTTTATTATTCATGCTAGAATTGTATTGACCGAAAAATTAAATACATCTGTGAATACATAAACTACACCGTATCCCTAGTAAGCCTCTACTAGACTAGCTCGTTGATCAAAGATGGTTAAGGTTTCCTAACCATAGACATGAGTTGTGATTTGATAACGGGATCACATCATTAGGAGAGTGATGTGATTGACAGACCCAACTGTAAGCTTAGCATTATATCGTTTAATTATTTGCTATAGCTTTCTTCATGTCAAGTATAAGTTCCTTAGACCATGAGATCATGCCACTCCCAGATACCGGAGGAACACTTTGTGTGCTATCAAATGTCACTTCATAACTGGGTGATCATAAAGGTGCTCTACAGGTATCTTTGAAGGTATCTGTTGGGTTGCATGGATTGAGACTGGGATTTGTCTCTCCATATGACAGAGAGATATCTCTGGGCCCTCTCGGTAATATAACATCATAAGAAGCTTCATGTGACTAATGAGTTTGGTCACGGGATCTTGTATTACGGAACAAGTAAAGAGACCTATCCATAACGGGATTGAAGTAGGTATGGAGATACCGATGATTGAATCTCGGGCAAGTAACATATCGTCGGACAAAGGGAATTGCATACGGGATTGACTGAATCCTTGACATCGTGGTTCAACCGATAAAGATCTTCGTTGAATATGTAGGAATCAATATGGGCATCTAGGTCCCGCTATTGTTTATTGACCAGAGAGGAGTCTTGATCATGTCTTCATGATTCTTGAACCCATAGGGTCGCACGCTTAACGTTTGGTAGCGCTAGGGTAGTATTAAGATATTAGTAGTGGAAAGTCCGAAAGTTGTTCGAAGTCCCGGATGGGATCCGGGACATCACAAGGAGCTCCAAAATGGTCCGGAGGTAAAGATTTATATATGGACAGTTGTTGTCGGGGTTCCGGGAAAAAGTTTGGTTTTTCGATATTGTACTTGGAAGCCACTGGAAATTTCCAGAGGGTTCTGGAAGGCCTTAAAGGGTTCCACCATGTCCCATACAGTATCATGGGCTGCAGGGGGCGCCCTGGCCTTAATGGGCTAGGGGCACCAGCCCCTACAAGGCCCATGCACATGGGGAGGGGAAACCCTAAGGGAGAGGGCCTCCACTTGGCTCGGAGGGCACTCCTCCCCCCTTGGCTGCTGCACCTGCCTTGGGAAGGGGGCTAGGGCTTCCACACCCCTCCCTCACCCCTATATATAGTGGGGAAGCACAGTGGGATCCAACCCTTCCGTGCTTGCCCCGTCTCCGTCCCGTTACTCCTCCATGTTACATCAGCGCTTGGCGAAGCCCTCCCGAATTCCGCTGCCATCACCATCACCATGCCGTCGTGTTGGTTCAGATCTCATCTACCTCATCTCCCTCGCTTGTTGGATCAAGAAGGAGAGGACTCGCCGAGCCGTACGTGTGCTAAACTCAGAGGTGTCGTCCGTTCAGCACTAGATCGGATTGGGTCATGATTGGATTGCGACAAGTACGACTACATCAACCACATTACGATTCTAACGCTTTCGGTCTACAAGGGTACGTAGACACACTCCTCTCTCGTTGTTGTACATCTCCTAGATTGGATCTTGGGGGTTTCATAGGAATTTTTTTGATTCTCATGCTTCGTTCCCCATCAACTTGGAGTCCCTTAAAGTGATGAAGACGATCCGAAGAACGCCCTCGAACGATCCCTCAAACCAAAGACCGAAAGCACAGCCTTTCTACTTGGTTGAAAGCATACGGTCCTCACGATCTGGCAGTGCTTTGTTGTCTAGAGCTAGTCGTCAACGGAGAATTATAGGGAGGATATTAGAACCACATATGGCTTCTAATTATGAGGATTAGAGGAACTCGACCAAGCTCTAATTAGTCAACTAGGACCAACTAGAACTAGAACTAGAAACACTAGAGGAGGCTCCAAAACTTTGTTTTGTGTTCAAAAGAGCTCAATACCTCAGGTATATATAGGTTAGGAGGAGAGGAGGGGTGCCACCAGGGGGAGTCTCCTCCCATGTCCGGCCAAGGAGGAGGGGGACTCCTCCTCCAATTCGGCCTCCCTCTTCCCTTTCCATGGGGAGAAGTGGGTGCCACCCCAATTGGGCCCAAGTGGCCCAAGTGGTCTTCCACCACTTGGACTTTTAAATTCCATTGACATTAAATTAATTATAAATAATTACCAGAGCCTTTTATATATAATTTAACATCACCGGAAATTTTTTTCCATCTATATATTAATTATCGGGAATACCCGATAAACTCCAAAACCCATCATGTGACCCCGAAATGCTTTCAGTTCCTCTCGAAACTATTCTGAATATTAATGAAATAATTTCACAAATAAATCCTTGGTACTCCCGTCCTACTAATACTCAGTAGATCGTGATTACCTGAAGCTTGTGACCTCGTAGGTTCGGTAAATCATAGACATGAAAGAATCCTCTCATTCAATCACCAATAGCGGAACCGTGGACACCCATATCGATCCCTGTGATTACACGAATGACATTCGAGTGAACCTTTGGTTATCATGTGATGTTTCCTTTGCTTCATGATACTTTAAAAATCTGGGATGCATTGGTATCCTCCTGAGTCATGCACATGCTCACTATACCATTGATCCCGTTGTCGCTTTTGTTCTTCTTTCTCATTGAAGTGTTCCGGCATCCCCGTGACGTAGTCACCTTTGTCTGGGAAGATGATGATGGATGCCGTCACATCGAGAGGACCCTAAGAATATCTCTCCATCGTCGGAGGAGCAAATCCCACTCTTGAGCTATCTAGTCCCTTATCAAAGTTCCCAATGGACCTGTAAGTTGTTGTTACGATCACCTAGTTATAGATGGCGTTTGAGCAACCCGAAAGTCCACCGTACGATAGGAAGTGACTATGATAATCTCATGGTCCGAGGAACTAAAACACATGCATGCTAACACTCCGTGTTATAACAATTGATTTCAGATGATATTGTCTCAAAGTATATAACAAACAAGTTTGGGTCGGTTCAATATGACCATTCTTCTAACATTATACTTTCAATGTGGTTTTAGGACTATCGTTACACTTAACAATATCCCAAGATACAAAAAACTTGATAACCAACAACACTAGATCTAGTCTTAGAGGCAAGACTGGAAACCTATATATTATTGTTTATCATTTTGCACGTGCATATGAGTTTTCCACGGAATCGCATATTCCAGGATCATAACAATTATACCATGAAATATAAACTCTTCATTATGAACATGGAAATATAATAATACAATATTATTGCCTCTAGGGCATATTTCCAACATGAAACGTTGTCACATAGGACTCCGACACCCCTGGCCCACTCAAATCCTCTCCCAGGCCACTTTTCTTCTAGTCCACCCCTGTTCCCCCTTGCTCTGTATCCACACCCACCTCGTCTACCACCACCGATGTACCTCTCCGCCAAGGCATTGTCGGACATCCACAACACCCACCCACATGCCTGCCCACCATGGACTATGTCGTCGTTCACTCAGGATCCGTCCATAGCCAGGTACCCTCTGCCCCCCTGCCGACACCGTCCATGGCAGATAACACTTCCAACAGGTGTTCGGTCAAATGCCACTGAACATTTTTGTTGAATTTCTCATTGTTTTCTAGAGTAAGCGCGATGGTGGAGAACTCAGTGATGGAGGATGAGTTGTTGTACAATGCGTGTAAAGTCGTATGTGCGGACTTTATAGGCATGATGCAAGGGGGGTCCAAGCCCACAATGTGAATTTGCTAGCCCATCAGTGGTAGACCATCTCCAACTCCGTCATGAAGTTTTGTACTGCGGTTGCACGAGTGGAGACAATGTGGCCACAAGGCTCGTCGACAATGGAGATCATAATTTTTGCTTCTTGTTGCTTTACATGTTGGTCAATTCATTGATTCAATCAATGTTGCAACTTTATAATCATCACGTTGTATAGCCCGAACGTCGACATGAACGAGGGAAGACCATTTACGTTAATACATTGTTGTACTAGGGATATTTGCAAGTTATCTGTGGATGAATTGTGCTATTTACCATAATTATTTTGAGTGTTGCCGAGTTCTAGGGATATTTGCAAGTTATTTACGGATGAACTGTGCTATTTTTCATAATTATTTTGAGTGTCGCGGAGTTCTGGAAAACAATAGGGGCCGACTCGTGTATCCGTATCCACGGACTAGTCCACAGATAAATACCCCCTCCGTTCCATAATGTAAGACGTTTTTTGACACTAATGTAGTATCAAAAGACGTCTTACATTATGGGACGGAGGCTAGTCATTATGAGACGGAGGGAGTAGTGTGTTTCTTGAATCATGCTTTTTTAGGAATGTTTATTGAGACATCTTTGGTAGACTGCTCGTATGAACAACGGTTTAGAAAAATTCCATGAGAGGTACACGTACACTTGGGTGAACCCGACACCCAACATCTGTCTGAAGCATATATGAACCACCGAAACGAGCATGCGATTCTTTTTCCGTCAAATCAATCTGCTGGTCCTTTATCCACGCTTTCCTCAGCTTAATCAATGCAGAGGCATCGACCGTTGATGATTGGGACTGTTGGAATGTTTGCATCAGGCGTGGGGCCCCCATGCAAGCGCACACAACACTCAGTTCTTCCACGCCAAATATTGGGTGCCGCGAACACATTCGCTCGCATAGGTGCAAAAGCACGGCCGGGGGTTTGCCGCCGGTTGGGGATAGGATTTGCACCAACCCAAGCATATCATTCATCAGCTTTGCCGTTGCCGTTGCCGTTGCCAATGCATGCATGCAACCACCGTGAGACAGGCCCAAAGATAAAGAAGCCTGGGAAGGAACAATCCCAATCATAGCATCTGGTGTGTGGTCTATTTCCGGGTAGTAGTTGACCTCAAGCCTGCTTTATTTATTCACTTGCTAACCTACCGCGAAAAAAGCCCGGAAACCCTCTTGGAAAGCTAAAGAGGGCTTAATCGAACAATAATCGAGGGATTTGCTTGCTATCGATGTCGATCGACATCATGCATGGGTGGACGAATAGTGAATTGGATAGACACCTTTCGGGTAGCTCTTCTTAATCTTAATCGGGTGGCAATTTTCCTCCTTTTCCCGTGCACTGATGCATACATGAAAAGTACGGGTAAACATCTTTCCGTTGGACCGTCGGGACTTCTTTCTTTTATTGAAAATCCTGCAAATCCTGACGTAAATGTGAAACATAGTACCTAACTAGCATTAATACATGTTGCACTAAAGCGGCGACACACACATATAGTGCAAAATCTCGTCAGGGACAGCCGGCCGAGTGTTCTTGTTATTAGTAATTGTTACCGGTTTAGTCACGGACCAACTACTCGTGCATGTCGTGTCAGTGGCAGATCAGTATACGCACGCATGCAATTGAGTAACTATGTACTACATCGATCTAATTTTATTTTATTTTACTTGGCCTGCAAAGCAAACTCATTCTTTTATCCATGTGGGAGTGCAACGGATGATGCAAATTATCTATGTTTCGGGTAGGTCTTCTTAATCGTAGTCAGATGGCAATTTCCTCCTTTTCCCATGCATGAAAACTACGGGCAAACATCTTTCCGTTGCACCGTCCGGATTTCTATCTTTTTTTATATATTGAACTTCTCCTAAACCCTGACGTAAATATGAAACATAGTACCTAACTAACGAGCATTGACACCCATGTTGCACTAAACTAGCGAGATAAATATATAGTATTGTGCGAAATCTCGGTAGGGACAGCCGGCGGAGAGTTCTTGTTATCACTACTTCTCGTGCATGTCATGTCAGTTGAAGAGTATATGTATGCAATTAACTATGCACATCAATCTGATTTTGACTAGGCTAGCTAATTCTTTTTCCATGTGGGAATGCAACGGATGATGCAAACACCCCGGACGGGCGTTCTTAATTCATTTGTTTGTGACGCGCGCAAGTCGGCAAGTGCCAATATCATATCATAAAATTAGGGTTCATGGCCAGCATGCATGATCGGTCGACGATGGTTCCAGGCCAACTGCAGCCCAGCCAGAAGTAGGCATAAACAAACCACAAATCAGGCAGCATATTATCACACACCAAAACCCTGGCTGGCTTTATTAGCCAGGCTTCCTCTTCTCTTCCAATATAGGAGTATTTCCTTTCCTTTTTGCTCTGCCCTACACGGAGTCAGTCGATCATCATCATCATCATCAGCGCGGCTGCTGGCTGGTCAGTGGTTACACACGGGGCCATCCGATACTTGTCGCGTACCGAGCCGCGGAGGCTGCGAGCGGGCCCGGCCTCCCGACCCGAGGCCCTGGCACTTTCAGCTATATATGCTCTCCTCTCCACCCGACGCATCCATCCATCAATCAGCGACGTCTACCTCTGGCTAGCTGGACGCTTAAACCCTCTCCCAACTCTCGAGCTAGCTGCTGCATCGTCGTCTCGTCTCCAACAGCCAGCCAGCATACGCGTGCAACGACCATGGGAGAGGTCGCCGCCGAGCTGCTGTACAACATGGCGCCGCTGGCCCTGTCCGGCGGCGGCGCCGAGGTCGGCAGCTGCGCGCCCCTGCTCGCGGAGCTCAGGGTGCGTCCGACGATCCTCTCCCGGCCGGCTGGACTCTGTTCTGTTCTTTGAGTTTTCAAGTGCTGTGGTTTGACGTGTGGAGTGGATGTGTGTGTGCAGCAACTGTGGGGGGAGATAGGCAAGAGCCGGGAGGAGAGGGAGCGGATGGTGCACGAGCTGGAGGCGGAGTGCACGCGGGTGTACCGCCGCAAGGTCGACGAGGCCACCGGCGAGCGCGCGCTGCTGCACCAGTCGCTCGCCGCCAGCGAGGCCGAGATCGCCGCCCTCACCGCCGCCCTCGGCGCCGAAAACTCCACGCAGTTCAAGGTGCGTAACTTACCTCGGGCCTTTGGCAACCCGCTTCTCCTTTCACTGCACCCATCTTGTTTTATCAGTACTTATTACTTTGAGGAGTCAAAAAAATCCCGCGTTAACTGTAAGATGTTATATTTTCAATATCACGATCTTTGTATGATCAGTCAAAATATATAGTTTTGCACTCCATTTACAGTCAGCCCGAAGGAAGTCCATTCGAGCACCAGGCACAGGAATTCTAAAACTTAATAGAAGTTAAAAACCTTTAGCTTTATAATTGATATTGATGCAAAGGCTGGGGATTCCCTCCTTTTCAAAAAATAAATAAAAAACATTGATCTCTATCGGTCTAAAGATTGTCGAGAATATTTCGTAAACATGCAGTCTTTTCAGCCTATCCATAAAGGGAAATATAGAGTTGTAACGAATAATTTAACATAATCAAGCTCTTTAGTACCGTTATTAGAAAATACAACTGATACCAGGATGAAGAGAGAAATGGAGGTGCCTGTCATGTGGGTCCTAGCTAACTAGGATGGCACCGTGGAGTGGTCAACTTGCCACGGCAATAGTCATAGCCAGCGAAACTCGTTTGGGACCAAGTAGACCTTTTAAACGAGTTTAGACTTTAGAGACACAAGCATGCATTCCTTATAGGAGTAGATGGAGTAAGGTGGAAGCCCATCACATACTCCTGCGTTGAGACTACCAGTTCACTTTACTCTTTAGCCCTCCTTTGGTTCAAAGGTAAAGTGAGGGAAACACATATAGGAATAGAAAAAAGATGGAGGATAATTTTCTTTGATATCAGTTTCAGAGAAAAATCATAGAAATTTTACAATCCGCTTGGACCTCCTTTTCAAATTCCTACGCAGAAGAACGAGACTGACATCTTTAGTGGCATGGTATTTATTGTTGAGGCCTCTGTTTAACTTGCTCACTGAAACCATGATGTCTGAAACTTACTGCTCACTATTCCGAACTTTCTTTTCATCTTTAGGTGAACAAATGGACCGTGTCGCTGAACGAGCGGGTGTCATTGGCGACGGCTCTGCTGGAGGAGCTGCGGGCGATGAGAGCAGAACGGAGCAAGCAGTTCACCGACATCCGGTCGGAGATCGAGAAGATCAGCGCTGAAATCGCAGGGCGGAGCCACGGCCAGGACAACTCCCCCAGGGCCGGCGACGGCCATGACCTCACCATCAGGAGGCTGGGCGAGTACAAGGCACGCTTGTCCACTCTTCAGAAAGAAAAGGTAAGAAATTTGTTCTGAAACTTCAGAATTTTACAGCTTTTCGTCGATGGATACATCCGACCGGGATTGCTTAAAATAAGCCCTCCATCAAGATACCCAATCAAGTTTCGTTTTGTTTAAGACGGACCTATCAACAGCTGGTTAGTAGGACATCAGTTCAGGTCCTGAACTATCCGTGCCGTTGTTAAGTTGGCTAATCGGTCCATTCACGTCAATATTTCCTAGCAATCATTATAGCGATTTTATGATCTTCAGGAGATCAGAACATGCCAAGACTTATGATTTGTCAAGTAGTATAAAATGTTGATATGTAATGACAATCATCAGCATATCTGAACTGAATATGATGGCGACAAGCTGACGGCTCCTGCAAAATTGTTTGCAGTCGGACCGCCTGCACAAGGTCCTGGAGCACGTGACGGAGGTGCACTCGCTGTGCGACGTGCTGGGCGAGGACTTCATCGCCATCGTGAACGAGGTCCACCCGGGGCTGCACGAGGCCGACCCCGGCAAGCCCACCAGCATCAGCGACACCACGCTCACCAGGCTCTCCCAGGTCGTCGCCATGCTCACCTCCGAGAAGGCCAAGCGAGCAGCCATGGTACATTACTTACCACTACACCACCACCGGTTAACCTTAATTTGTTCGCCTCTGCTTCCAAGCTCCAACGTTGACGCTAATGGTTGTTGCCTCCGTTTTGCCGCAGCTGCGGGAAGCCGTGGTGCCGTTGGTGGAGCTGTGGGACCTGATGGACTCGCCGGTGGAGGAGCGGCGGGGCTTCCAGAAGGCGGCGGCCGTCCTGAGGCCCGCGAAAGAGGAGGTCCTCCTGTCCTCCGGCGTGCTGTCCATGGCGAGCATCAAGAGGACGGAGGAGGAGGTGGAGAGGCTGACGAGGCTCAAGGCCGGCCGGATGAAGGAGCTGGTGCTCAAGCGGAGGCTGGAGCTGGAGAACATCTGCCGGAGCATGCACGTCGAGCCCGACGCCAGCACCGTGCCGGAGAAGTCCATCGCGCTCATCGACTCCGGTACGTACAGTACAGTACAGTACCACGAGTTCAGGCTTCAGACACAGGCTTCCTGTTCGGTTTTACAGTAGTACCGGGAAAAAAATTCAGACACGCCGAGCTTTTCTTTACTTGTTGCTTAAATGCATTTCAAATGTGGACGCAATTCTAATGGTGATTGCATCTCAATATGTTTCAGGCCTTGTGAACCCTTCTGAGCTCATGGCCAGCATCGACGACCAGATAGCCAAGGCCAAGGAGGAGCATCAATCGAGGAAGGACATCATGGAGAAGATGAACAAGTGGCTGCTGGCCTGCGAGGAAGAGAAATGGCTCGACGACCACAACGTGGTATGTGTCCCCATCTTACAATTTGAATGCGTATTTGGGTGCATTGGGCAGTGATGATCTCTGGGTGCTGATCTCAGCCGCTGGTTTTCATTCAGGATGAGAACAGGTTCAGCACCGGCAGGACCGCGCGTCTGAACCTGAAACGCGCCGAGAAAGCCAGGGTCATCATCATGAAGATTCCAGGTATGTACATGTACATGTACATCTGGGTTTTATGAAACATACATAAACATCTATTAATTTAGAAGAATGTTTGGGCAAAAAATAATTCGCTGTTGGTCAACCTGCAGCTATTGTTGATAACCTGATGAGTCGAACGCTGGCATGGGAGAGCGAAAGGAAGAAGCCTTTTCTGTACGACGGGGTAAGCTACAGCTTCAACTCTAATGTAGCAGCATACTACTCACTACTCAGTAACAATTTCCATGGCAGCTGATGAATTGTTTGCATCTCGTCTCTTGTAAAGGCTCGCCTAGTGGCCGTGTTGGAGGAGCACAAGCAAGCCAGGCTGAGGCAGGAGGAGGAGAGGAGGCGACTCCGGGTAAATATTACTGCATTTTGGTTGGGACTTGCTAGAATTCTTCTGGATTCTGAACTCACCGGAAGCAAATTGATGGCGTGTTGCAGGAGCAGAAGAAGCTGCGCACCCTGTTCAGCGAGAAGGAGACGATGCCGCGCCTGAAGAGGCCCAGCGGCAGCGGCAGCGGCGGCTTCAGCAGGACGCCGGAGCCGGGCAGCATGAACCGGAAGAGGGTCGACGCCGGCAGGCTCACGTGCTCCGCGCCGTCGATGCGCAGCAGCAGCAGCGGCTCCAGCTGCGGCGGCGGCGGTCGTTCCTCGGCCGAGCTCGACAGGCCGCGGTCGTCGGCGGCCGGGGCCGGCCGCTGCGGCGAGCTCCTGCAGGGCGCGCGGCGGCTGTCGGCGGCCTCTTCGTCGTTCAACTACGTCGCCGTGGCCAAGGCGGGCGGCGGCATGTCTTCGTCGCTGGCGTCGCTGTCGTGAGCTCTCAGATTTTTCGTTCTTGAATGGTAGGGGGGGAAATAGCACGGCAGGAAAGAATTTGTTACTAGTACAATCTTGTGTGTCTTGAAATGATGTTGTTGTTTTGCTGCCGAAAGTTGTGATGCGATTCATGTTCTTTTTTGTTTTTTACGGAGTGGCCGTGTGTAAATACTTTCACCGGAAGAAATGACAATATTGTGCAACTTTGCCAGCCCGGTGTCGCAGCAGGGAGCGATAATACTACATTCACTGGCAAGTTTCAACGGGCTTCCACGGGGTGGAGGACGTGCTGTAATCTAATTGGGCCCCCTGATTTTACAAAAATGCTAGACATACAAAGACTTACACGCTTTTACACGCTCCTTTCATCTAACAACCAATCACAAACCTCTCCCCCCTGATTTTCAAGGGGTGGGCCGCCCCACTCACCTATTTACCAATCAAGATTAACCATCCTGTAAAAACCTGTAAATCGTTTGTTCGTGTAGCATTGCCGCTGATTTTAAGTGGAGTAAATCACAACCATTAATCTTTAATTAGCCCGTAAAACCCCGTGAAGTCCCGTGCGTGTAGCATTACTCAGCAGGGGAGTCTGAACTCTGAGAACGCTGCTCCTGCCACCTCGCGCGCGCAGAGAACGCGACTCGGAACGCCGGCGCAAAGCAAACTCGCGTGCGTTTGCACTTTGGCGGCCTCGGCAGTGCTGGAAGCGTGCTATCCACAGCGAGTGCGCTGGCAACTCTCGGCAATGCGATGCGAACGAGCGCGGAGCGGGCCAAACACGCTCCCGGCGTAGCGTGGAGCGTGCACTACGGCGCATGCGCGTGCTGCTGTCGGCCAACATCAGAGATTTTTTTTTTACGGGGCCAACATCAGAGCTTATGTATCTCCTTGGAGTTCTAAGAGCAACTTTAGCAGATCGTCATATCGACCCGATCCCTGCCATGGTGGGAGCTTGCCTGCGACCTTGTCCACAAGGTGTTGAAAATGAATGCTCTTGAGGCGTTTGGCTTGACCGATAGCGGAAGGCCAAGGTACCGCATTGGGAACGCCGTGCGCACCACTGGAAAGGCCTCAAGAATGTCATCCAAATTTATGTTGTCGCATCGAATAGGAGCCACCAAACTTTTGGTACAGTTAGTATGCAGGCCGGTCACCTCTCCAAAAGCGGCCAAGGAGGAAGCAAGAAATTGGACGTCACCCTTAATGGGTTTGACAAAGACGGCAGCATCGTCTGCGTACAAGGACGTCCTGATGGTCGGTGCACTTCCGCAGATGGGTTGAAGATGTCCTTGTGCAGTGGCCTTGTTGAGCAGGTGGTGCAGGGGGTCCATTGCCAGGACAAAGAGCAACGGGGATAGTGAATCTCCCTGCCGGAGGCCACAACCGTGCTTCATCAGATCACCCAATGCCTCTGCTGGGCGTGTGGTGCTTGTAAAGGCGGTCCTCACGGCCATTGCAATTTATCATCTCACGCCTCTCGGCATCCCCGTGGAGATCCTTAACGCAATCGACCGACTTCGGCGTGCTTACCTTTGGGAGGGTACTCACAAAGTCTCCGACTACGATGGCTTTGGTTTGAGTGGGTGGACAAAAACAAGCCTTGGGTTGGCATGGGGTCTCCCTGCACCGAGGACGACCGCAAATTTTGTGTGGCTGCTACAATGGTTACAGTGGGAAATGGGCGCACGGCCAGATTCTGGCACTCCCCTTGGCTGAATGGTCTCTGTCCCTGTGACTTAGCACCGAACATTTTTTCCATCTCCCGCAAGAAGAATTCCTCCGTCCAGCAAGCCCTCACCAACAACAGCTGGATCTCTCTCATTGACACCTCCAATGGCCTATCGTTCGCACACGTCCAGCAGTTTGCCGACCTCTAGGAGAAGATACCCATGACCTCTCTGAATGATGACATAGAAGATTCCATCACTTGGAAGTTCACCAAGGATGGGGTGTACTCGGCTTCCTCTGCTTACAAGGCACATTTTAAGGGACTCACATCGTCCGATCTCATTCACTCTGTATGGGGGGTTTGAGCCACCCCTCGGTGCAAGTTCATTGCTTGGCTAGTCCTTCAAAACAAGATTTGGACATCGGATCATCTCATACGTCGCGGCTGGCCAAACTGTGGCCTTTGCCCACTTTGTAAGCAATGCTAGGAGTCGGGGGCCCATCTCCTCTTCCAATGCCGCTTCACCATCCGCATTTGGAACAATATTCTGGCGTGGCTTGGCATGCATCACATTTCTACGGCGATATGGCAGACGAGGACTTCGGTGAAAGACTGGTGGAACGGCAACCTTCAGACTCGCCTTGGCTCCCCTAAGACGCTAGCCTCCTTGATGATGCTTATATCATGGGAGATATGGACAGAGCGTAACGCTAGGGTCTTGCGAAACACGGTCGTCCCTTCCATGGTCCTAATCTGTAAGATCAAAGAGGAGGTGTCTCTTTGGGCAGTGGCAGGTGCGAAGCACATGAGTAGACCTTTTATTTTACCACCTTGCGGCCCTTGTTCGATAACTCCTTTCTTAATCAATGATACATCTCCAACGTATCTATAATTTTTGATTGTTCCATGCTATTATATTACCCCTTTTGGATGTTTATGGGCTTTATTTTACACATTTATATCATTTTTGGGACTAACCTATTAACCGGAGGCCCAGCCCATGTTGCTGTTTTATTGCCTGTTTCAGTATTTCGAAGAACAGGAATATCAAACGGAGTCCAAACGGAATGAAACCTTCGGCATCGTGATTTTTTGGAAGAATATCATCCTGGAGGCTTGGAGATCAAGTCAGAAGATACTCGAGGAGCCCAGGAGATATGGGGGCGCCCCCCCCCCCCCCCCTGCAGGGCGCAACCCCCTGTCTCGTGGACCCCTCGAGCACCTCCCGACCGACTTCTTTTGCCTATATATGCCTACGTACCCTAAAACCATCGAATATCAAGATAGATCGGGAGTTCCGCCGCCGCAAGCCTCTGTAGCCACCAAAAACCTCTTGGGAGTCCGTTCCGGCACCCTGCCGGAGGGGGAACCCATCACCGGTGGCCATCTTCATCATCCCGGCGCTCTCCATGACGAGGAGGGAGTAGTTCACCCTCGGGGCTGAGGATATGTACCAGTAGCTATGTGTTTGATCTCTCTCTCTCTCTCGTGTTCTCTCTATGGCACGATCTTGATGTATCCCGAGCTTTGCTATTGTAGTTGGATCTTATGATGTTTCTCCCCCTCTACTCTCTTGTGATGAATTGAGTTTTCCTCTTAAAGTTATCTTATCGGATTGAGTCTTTATTTGAGAACACTTGATGTATGTCTTGCCGTGTTTATCTGTGGTGACAATGGGATATCATGTGCCACTTGATGTATGTTTTGCTGACCAACTTGCGGGTTCCGCCCATGAACCTATGCATAGGGGTTGGCACACGTTCTTGACTCTCCGGTAGAAACTTTGGGGCACTCTTTGAAGTTCTTTGTGTTGGTTGGATGAATCTGAGATTGTGTGATGCATATCGTATAATCATGCCCACGGATACTTGAAGTGACAATGGAGTATCTAGGTGACATTAGGGTTTTGGTTGATCTATGTCTTAAGGTGTTATTCTAGTATGAACTCTTGAATAGATTGATCCGAAAGAATAACTTTGAGGTGGTTTCGTACCCTACCATAATCTCTACGTTTGTTCTCCGCTATTAGTGGCTTTGGAGTGACTCTTTGTTGCATGTTGAGGGATTGTTATATGATCTATCTATGTTATTATTGTTGAGAGAACTTGCACTAGTGAAAGTATGAACCCTATGCCTTGTTTCCTATCACTGCAATACCGTTTACGCTCACTTTTATCATTAGTTACCTTGCTGTTTTTATATTTTCAGATTACAAAAACCTATATCTACTATCCATATTACACTTGTATCACCATCTCTTCGCCGAACTAGTGCACCTATACAATTTAGCATTGTATTGAGTGTGTTGGAGACACAAGAGACTCTTTGTTATTTGGTTGCAGGGTTGTTTGAGAGAGACCATCTTCATCCTACGCCTCCCACGGATTGATAAACCTTAGGTCATTCACTTGAGGGAAATTTGCTACTGTCCTACAAACCTGTGCACTTGCAGGCCCAACAACGTCTACAAGAAGAAGGTTGTGCAGTAGACATCAAGCTCTTTTCTGGCGCCGTTGCCGGGGAGGTGAGTGCCTGATGGTATATCTTTAGATCTTGCAATCGAATCTTTCTTTTCTTGTTTTATCACTAGTTTAGTTTATAAAAGAAAACTACACAAAATATGGAGTTAAGTTTGTCTCGTACGCTTCGTCTTTTTAATATCTTTCGTGAGTGATGGAAAGGAAAATTGTGCTTGAGTGCTAGAAGAAGAGTGCATTAAAATGCTTGTTACTAAATCTTTGAATGATGAGCATGATTGCAATGTTGTTAGTATAAACTCCTTGAATATCCTTAGTACTAATGAAGATTGCTCTAGTCATGATGAAAATATCTCTCATAAGCATGTCAACTTTTGTGGAGTACATGTTTGCATGAACACACCAAATAAACAAGATATATATTGCAAGAGGCATAAGTATTTAGAAACTAAGAAGTTGCAAGAAAGGCTAGATAAGAGTGCGGAGAATTTAAAATATCTTTCCCGTTGTGAATTTTGCACTAAACAAGATCATTTACATCTCTAATGCAAATTGTTTCATGATCGGATCGTGTCCAAAAATTGTGATGATTTGATCTCCCCTTCTCATTACAATGAACTTAGATTGCTTTTGGGTTGTGAAGAGTTGAAACATTTAACTAAGCCTATTCCAGAATTTAATCTTAAGCATTTTCTTGATATCGATTTAGAAAAGATTTATATGTTTTGTGCGGAGAATTGCATTGAAAATCCTTATATTTCCAATTACCTAAAGAAAATAAAGCAAATAGAAGATGATGAGAATACTGATTAAAGGGAAGAGACTTCCCAATCTCCTCCTATTATTTCTTATGCTGAATCAGGTAACGAGGAGGAGCTTTCTATTCAACCAATCTCGTCAATAAGGAGCTCAAAGAGGAAGGTTGAACCCACACATAATATGAAGAAGAAAAAGAAAAGAATGAGCAACAAAGGTAAAAAGGTATCCCCCCAAATGATGTTGCTCCTACTACTCATTGTGATGATGATAATTGCTTTACTATTGGTGCTATCCATATTTTTAATGATGAGAGTGATTATGCTTATGATATGAAAGGGCCCAAGCTTGGGGAAGCAATGTTTGATGGGGATGAATTATTTGAGAATATATTTGCTGGAATTAATGTTTGTCCCAAGCTTGGGGATGCTATGTTTAATGAAGATAATATTTTTAGCATCCCAAGTTTTGATATGCAAAGTTATTATGATGATAGCATGCCTCCTACGTATGATGATTATATTGATGAAAGTGGGTTTAGAAGAGTGTCAACTTTAGGAAGTAGTGATCCCACTATTTTGGAGGATTTTGAATTTTATTGTGATGAATATGAAAGTGGATTTGGAAGAGTGTCAACTTTATTTAGTGATTCCACTATCTTGGGAGAGGTTTCAATCGATTATGATGAGAACGAAGTTGCTACTTATGATGATTATTGTGATGAAACTTATGCTATAAAAAGTAGTGATGATTATATTTACAAATCTTGTCATGATTATGATTACCCTTTTTCTGAACATTACTCTTTTAATGTGGAAACAATTTTTAGTGTTCAAGTCCCTTATGATACTCCCACTATTCCGAATGAGAAGAATTTTTCTTATGTGGAGAATAGTAAATTTTCTATGCTTGTAGATCATGAAAAGAATGCTTTAGGTGCTGGTTATATTGTTGAATTCATTCATGATGCTACTGAAAATTTTTATGAGGGAGGAACATATGCTTGTAGGAATTGCAATAATATCAGGTTTCCTCCCTATGTGCTCAAAATCTTGAAGCTATGCTTGTTTTACCTTCCCATGCTAGTTGATTATTGTTCCCATAAGTTGTTTGCTCACAAAATCCCTATACATAGAAAGTGGGTTAAACTTAAATGTACTATTCATATGCTTCATGATGCTCCCGCTATGTTTCAATTCTTATCTTTTATGTGAGCATCATTGTCATCATCATGCCTAGTTAAAAGGCATTAAAGAAAAGCGCTTGTTGGGAGACAACCCAATGTTTAAATTTACTATTTTGTGTATACACATGATTATGCTACTGTAGTAATCATGTTTTATAGCTTTTTGTTTCAATAAAGTGCCAAGTAAGACCTTTAGGATAGCTTACGGTGATAGTTGTGTTGATCCTGCTGAAAATCAGAAACTTTTGCACCCAGTAAATTAGTTTTGTTAATTCACACAAACGTTATTCTTATCTAATTCTTTTTTCTCTGGATTGGTACAGAAATTTATTAGGACTTCCTAATTTTGTAGGATTTTTTGAGTTCCAGAAGTATACGTTTGATACAGATTACTACAGACTATTCTGTTTTTGACAGATTCTGTTTTCTATGTGTTGTTTGCTTATTTTGATGAATCTATGAGTAGTATCGGAGGGTATGAACCATAGATAAGTTGGAGTACAGTAGATATTTAACCAATATGAATTTAGAATGAGTTCATTACAGTACCTAAGTGGTGGTTTTATTTTCTTATACTAACGGAGCTTACGAGTTTTCTGTTGAGTTTTGTGTTGTGGAGTTTTCAAGTTTTGGGTAAAGATTCGATGGACTATGGAATAAGGAGTGGAAAGAGCCTAAGATTGGGGATGCCCAAGGCACCCCAAGGTAATATTCAAGGACAACCAAGAGCCTAAGCTTGGGGATGCCCTGGAAGGCATCCCCTCTTTCGTCTTCGCCTATCGGTAACTTTACTTGGAGCTATATTTTTATTCACCACATGATATGTGTTTTGCTTGGAGCATCATTTTATTTTGTTAGTATTTGCTTGATGTTATTTATAATAATGTCTTGCATCTTTAGTTCCAATAAAGAAGTCAAGGATAGCCTTTGCCATGATTAATTTGCTAGTATACATGTTGCTGTTTGAAAACAGAAAGTTTACCGCTGTTGCAAAAATTCCCTAGAAAATTCAGAGCATGATATAATGTTGAAACGTTTTGCATAATGAGATATGATAAATTTACTACAGTGGGAAATTTAGTTCATAATTTTTGGAGTTAGGGAAGTATTGATACTCCTGCATCCTTTACAGACTGTACTGTTTTGGCAGATTGCTGTTATGTTTGCATTGTTTGCATATGTTTGCTTGTTTAATGATTCTATTTGAGGATATGAGTATTAAATATGCAGAGCCATTTAGTATGCAATGTTGAATAATAATTTTAGTGATTTGTTACAGTAGAAAATGATAAGATTTTGCATTGGTTTATAGTAACCTATCTCACGAGTTCTTGTTGAGTTTGGTGTGACTGAAGCTTTTGATAAAAAGAGAAACCATGATATGAGAGGAATTAAGGAGACACAAAAGTTCAAGCTTGGGGATTCCCAAGGCACCCCAAGATAATATTCCAAGAAGTCTCAAGCATCTAAGCTTGGGGATGCCCCGGTAGGCATCCCACCTTTCTTCTTCAACCACTATCGGTTAGTATCGGTTGAGTCTAAGTTTTTGCTTCTTCACATGAGTTGTGCTATCCTTGCAATGTCATTTTTTTTGTTTTGCTTGCTGTTTGAATACAATACCAAGATCTGAAATTCCATAATGCTAGAGAGTCTTCACATAGTTGCACAATTATTCGACTACTCATTGATCTTCACTTATATCTTTCGGAGTAGTTTGTCATTTGCTCTAGTGCATCACTTATATCTTTTAGAGTACGGAGCTGGTTATATTTTGTAGAAATTGATAGTCTATCATGCTACACTTATATTATTTTGAGAGTCCTTTAGAACAGCATAGTATTTGCTATGGTTACATAGTTGGTCCTAGAATGATGAGCATCCAAGTTGGGTATAATAAAAACTATCATAGAAAGTGAATTGGATGCTATGATAAATTTGATGCTTGATAATTGTTTTGAGATATGGAGGTAGTAATATTAAAGTTATGCTAGTTAGGTGATTATGAATTTAAAGAATACTTGTGTTAAAGTTTGTGATTCCCATAGCATGTACGTATGGTGAACCGCTTTGTGATGAAGTTGGAGCACAATTTTATTTATTGATTGTCTTCCTTATGAGTGGCGGTCGGGGACGAGCGATGGTCTTTTCCTACCAATCTATCCCCTAGGAGCATGCGCGTAGTGCTTTGGTTTTTGATGACTACTAAATTTTTGCAATAAGTGCATGAGTTCTTTTGATTAATGTTGAGTCCATGGATTATACACACCCTTTCACCCTTCCATCATTGCTAGCCTCTCTTGTACCTTGCAACTTTCGCCGGTACCATACACCCACCATACTCCTTCCTCAAAACAACCACCATACCTACCTATTATGGCATTTCCATAGCCATTCCGAGATATATTGCCATGCAACTTTCCACCGTTCCGATCATATGACACACATTACTTTTGTCATATTGCTCTTTGCATGATCATGTAGTTGACATCGTATTTGTGGCAAGGCCACCTTCATAATTTTCATACATGTCACTCTTGATTCATTGCATATCCCGGTACACCGCTGGAGGCATTCATATAGAGTCATATCTTGTTCTAGCTTTGAGTTGTAATTCTTGAGTTGTAAATCCATAAAAGTGTGATGATCTTTATTATTAGAGCATTGTCCCAGTAAGGAAAGGATGATGAAGACTATGATTCCCACACAAGCCGGGATGAGACTTCGGACTTTACAAAAGAAAAAAATGAAAAAAAGAAAAAAAAGAGAGAAAGGCCAAAAAGAAAAAAAAGAAAGGCCAAAGGAAAAAAAAGAAAAGAGAAAAAAATTAAAATGGGAGAAAAAGAGAGAAGGGACAATGCTACTATCTCTTTTCCACACTTCTGCTTCAAAATAGCACCATGATCTTCATGATAGAGAGTCTCTTATGTTGTCAATTGCATATACTAGTGGGAATTTTTCATTATAGAACTTGGCTTGTATATTCCAATGATGGGCTTCCTCAAATGCCCTAGGTCTTCGTGAGCAAGCGAGTTGGATGCACACCCACTTACTTTCTTTTGTTGAGCTTTCATATATTTATAGCTCTAGTGCATCCGTTGTATGGCAATCCCTACTCACTCACATTGATATCTATTAATGGACATCTCCATAGCCCGTTGATATGCCTAGTTGATGTGAGACTATCTTCTTCTTTTTTGTCTTCTCCACAACCACCATTCTATTCCACATATAGTGCTATGTCCATGGCTCACGCTCATGTATTGCGTGAAAGTTGAAAGAGTTTGAGATTATTAAAGTATGAAACAATTGCTTGGCTTGTCATCGGGGTTGTGCATGATTAAATACTTTGTGTGATGAAGATAGAGCAACAGCCAGACTATACGATTTTGTAGGGATAACTTTCTTTGGCCATGTTATTTTGAGAAGACATGATTACTTTGATTAGTATGCTTGAAGGATCACCATTTTCATGTTAATATGAACTTTTATTTTGTATCATTTGGATCCGAACATTCATGCCGCAATAAAGAAAATTACATTGAGAATTATGCTAGGTAGCATTCCACATCAAAAATTCTATTTTTATCATTTACCTACTCGAGGACGAGCAGAAATTAAGCTTGGGGATGCTTGATACGTCTCCAACGTATCTATAATTTTTGATTGTTCCATGCTATTATATTACCCCTTTTGGATGTTTATGGGCTTTATTTTACACATTTATATCATTTTTGGGACTAACCTATTAACCGGAGGCCCAGCCCATATTGCAGTTTTATTGCCTGTTTTAGTATTTCGAAGAAAAGGAATATCAAACGGAGTCCAAACGGAATGAAACCTTCGGCATCATGATTTTTTGGAAGAATATCATTCTGGAGGCTTGGAGATCAAGTCAGAAGATACTCGAGGAGCCCAGGAGATAGGCCCCCCCCCCCCTACAGGGCGCGGCCCCCTATCTCATGGACCCCTCGAGCACCTCCCAACCGACTTCTTTCGCCTATATATGCCTACGTACCCTAAAACCATCGAATATCAAGATAGATCGGGAGTTCCGCCGCCGCAAGCCTCTGTAGCCACCAAAAACCTCTTGGGAGTCCGTTCCGGCACCCTGCCAGAGGGGGAACCCATCACCGGTGGCCATCTTCATCATCCCGGCGCTCTCCATGACGAGGAGGGAGTAGTTCACCCTCGGGGCTGAGGGTATGTACCAGTAGCTATGTGTTTGATCTCTCTCTCGTGTTCTCTCTATGGCATGATCTTGATGTATCCCGAGCTTTGCTATTGTAGTTGGATCTTATGATGTTTCTCTCCCTCTACTCTCTTGTGATGAATTGAGTTTCCCTCTTGAAGTTATCTTATCGGATTGAGTCTTTATTTGAGAACACTTGATGTATGTATTGCCGTGTTTATCTGTGGTGACAATGGGATATCATGTGCCACTTGATGTATGTTTTGGTGACCAACTTACGGGTTCCACCCATGAACCTATGCATAGGGGTTGGCACACATTCTTGACTCTCCGGTAAAAACTTTGGGGCACTCTTTGAAGTACTTTGTGTTGGTTGGATGAATCTGAGATTGTGTGATGCATATCGTATAATCATGCCCACGGATACTTGAAGTGACAATGGAGTATCTAGGTGACATTAGGGTTTTGGTTGATTTGTGTCTTAAGGTGTTATTCTAGTACGAACTCTTGAATAGATTGATCCGAAAGAATAACTTTGAGGTGGTTTCGTACCCTACCATAATCTCTACGTTTGTTCTCCGCTATTAGTGGCTTTGGAGTGACTCTTTGTTGCATGTTGAGGGATTTTTATATGATCTATCTATATTATTATTGTTGAGAGAACTTGCACTAGTGAAAGTATGAACCCTATGCCTTGTTTCCTATCATTGCAATACCGTTTACGCTTACTTCTATCATTAGTTACCTTGCTGTTTTTATATTTTCAGATTACAAAAACCTATATCTACTATCCATATTACACTTGTATCACCATCTCTTCGCCGAACTAGTGCACCTATACAATTTACAATTGTATTGGGTGTGTTGGGGACACAGGAGGCTCTTTGTTATTTGGTTGCAGGGTTGTTTGAGAGAGACCATCTTCATCCTACGCCTCCCACGGATTGATAAACCTTAGGTCATCCAGTTGAGGGAAATTTTCTACTGTCCTACAAACCTATGCACTTGCAGGCCCAACAACGTCTACAAGAAGAGGGTTGTGTAGTACAAATCAATCAATGAAATGACAAATCTTTTGCCTTGTTTCAAAAAAAAATCGACCCGATCATCTAACAGCGCCGATTTTTTGCTTTAACAATCGTCAATCGGTATTAGCAGAATTGCCGTTGCATGCTCCGTCGGCATGTTTTCTTGGAGGTTGCTCCGAACTGAATCCTCAAGTCTCCACATTTACAGGTTGAAAAGCCAACGACTATGACCATATGAGCACAACTAGCAAGCCTCGCAGGCACGCAAATCGCACCCAGACATCTCTTGAGGCGTATCGGAAGACCGGAGATTGAGCCTCCCATCATCAGTTGTGAAGATCTCATTGACCATCAATGGTAACTAGCCAGGCAATACTATGTTTACATTTTTTTTTAATTCCTTACATTTTACTTGAACAATTTGTTTCATTGGATTATTTATTGATTTGGATTATTGTCATATTTAAATTAGTTGTTTGTAATAATATTGTTGAATTATTTGATGTCAATGACAAATCTATAATACCTAAATAGTTGATGCCCACTAGCTCCAATTCTCTCAACATGCAGCCCTTCACATCACCAAATGTGCCATGTCCTCATCTGCTAAAACTATTTTGTGCACATGCGTACCCAATTCAATTGTTTCATCTTTAATAATCCAGGATACATGCATACTCTTTGTTCACACACAATTATTTTTAAAATTAATATTTTCTGATTTAGAACACTTCATTCATACAAATTTATCAAAAAGTAACATTTAAAATCCCGTAGCAATGCGTGGGGAAGTTACCTAGTTGAACTAGTGGAGTGGATAGAAGAAAATAATGAAGGTAGCATATGAGGACTATGTGTCTACGCACAACCTTAAAAAAATTTGTAGCACCCTCCATACACGGTTTGAAGGCCGTGGGTATGGCGACTCTGATGGAGTTGTTCTAATTCCATCACACTTCTTATGCTTTATTAGTCAAGTCTATCAGATTTCCTAAACTAACTCCAGAAAACAACAAAATCTATGGTGTGTTGAGGACGTCACCGTCCCATTTCAACACATTGTCGCCGTCAAATATGCCTCCCACAGGAGATCTGTCCCGTCCACACCGCGCTCCAGCCACTGGTTGTTGCCCCGCCACCCCTTCCTGAGCCCCGTGTGGTCGCCTAGTTAGCCTCTGGTCCCATATACCCCCTCCCCCATGGTTCTCCTCCGGCCTTTCCTCGCAGGCTCAACCGCCGCCGAGGTCAATTTCTTCATTAACATGATCCCTAGAGGTAATTTAAGTTTGAATATCTATATTCTGTTTGTATACAACTTGTGTTTTGTCTAGATGACGTGGATTGTACAAATTGTGTAGATGAGATCAATTATGAAAGATTTTTCGAGGATTCTTCGACCTTAGATTATTATGATGATGGTTTGTTCAAAGGCGGTGACTTGGAGGAGGTTGCTTAATGATTGCTCAATGGGAGGTAAATGGAAACAAGAAGAGGAAGCATCCAGGGTCATGATCGGGCCTTCAAGAAATCAAGGTCAGGGCAACTTCAACAATCAACCTCAATTCGCAACTCTGAACCAGCTTCTCAGCAACTAGCCCAAGACTTTCAGCTTCTACGCCGAGCCTCTCGATGCTGACGATCAGCTCGTCGATGTCAACAAGCACTTCAAAAGCAGCAATGTCTGTCCTGAGGACTACGTCAAGTTCCCTACTTTCCAACTCAAGAATCAAGCGATAAATTGGTGTCAGCAGTACAAGGACTCGAGTGGTTAGCTGGACCGATCTCCGTCATGATTTTAGAGCTCACCATATTCCAACAAGTGTGACTGAAGGTATGCACAAGAAATTCATAAATCTCAAGCAATGAAGTATGTCCGTCTATGAATATAACTCGAAGTTCCAGAGGCTTGCTCGATATGCCAAGTAAGATCTTCCCGATGAGAAGAGTAAGATTTACCAATTTAGGGTGGCCTCAAAGAGGACCTTCAGTTCGCTCTTATTCTCCCGGAGCCGACTGAGTTTGACCAGTTTTACACACTTGGCTCTCAAGCAAGAAATAACGTAGATCAAGTTCAAAACTTCTAAGAAGAGACTCAGAGATGCCACTCAGTCTACCGCAAGATTCACATGTTCATGCCGAGCTCACTCTACATCCTAGTTGACACGTACGTGCGTAATTCATATTTAAACAAATGCGGCGCCAAGATCACGCGATCACTTATGATAGTGTGGACTATAGTCTGTTCTATTCAACATGGGTTCAGATAAACAGTAGTTATACCAAACTTTTATACCTATTTAATTTATTCCATTGTACTCCCTCCGTTCCTAAATATTTTTCTTTCTAGAGATTTCAAATGGACTACCACATACGGATGTATATAGAGGTTTAGTTTAATGGATTTCTAAAAAGACAAATATTTAGGAACGGAGGGGGTAGTACAATATCAACTAAAATACTTTGTTCTACCATTTAGTTTAATTTGCAAAATTAAAAGAATGTAAGGTTACTAAAGTTTCTTAGACATGCACTTCTATATAACCCTAACCACTTGTCCTTAAAAAGTTAACTTGCGCCGCTCTAAATTTAAATTGCAGCTTGTATCAAAAGTTAAGTAAAGTTTTCTCTTTTAAAGGCATAACTATGGAGTGGATCTTTACTTAAACCAAAATCCTTTAAATATTAGGAAAGTAAAATAAAAGGGACAAATACCCCCTATATTGGTATGTAGTGTATGATTAGTTACAAGCAAATAGAGAATTCTAGAGTACATACGATATTTATTTGAGTCTCAACATCTAATTGTTGTCGTTGATTGCTTCCTCTCTGTTAGGAAGTTGTTGGGCCCCAAGTCGCAAGTTTAAAGAAATCTACAACTTTTCCTCATGTCAATGACCTTAATGTTTATCAAACTAGTAGGAGCGCTTGAACTGATCGGACAATGCGGAGAGCCCCTGAGAAGCCCATGTGGCACGCCTCTGCGGAACAGGCAACGCGGAAGGCACGCTCACCCTTGAAGGCCCCTAGGAGGCGGTTACTCCAGCATCCTGTTGGAAATATGCTCTAGAGGCAATAATAAAATGGTTATTATTATATTTCCTTGTTCATGATAATTGTCTATTGTTCATGCTATAATTGTTTTGACCGGAAACCGCAATACATGTGTGTATACATAGACCACAACATGTCCCTAGTGAGCCTCTAGTTGACTAGCTCGTTGATCAATAGATGGTCATGGTTTCCTGACCATGGGCATTGGATGTCATTGATAACGGGATCACATCATTAGGAGGATGTGATGGACAAGACCCAATCCTAAGCATAGCACAAGATCGTGTAGTTCGTTTGCTAAAAGCTTTTCTAATGTCAAGTATCATTTCCTTAGACCATGAGATTGTGCAACTCCCAGATACCGTAGGAATGCTTTGGGTGTACCAAACGTCACAACGTAACTGGGTGGCTATAAAGGTGCACTACAGGCATCTCCGAAAGTGTCTGTTGGGTTGGCACGAATCGAGACTGGGATTTGTCACTCCGTATGACGGAGAGGTATCTCTGGGCACACTCGGTAATGCATCATCATAATGAGCTCAATGTGACTAAGCAGTTAGTCATAGGATCATGCATTACGGAACGAGTAAAGTGACTTGCCGGTAATGATATTGAACAAGGTATTGGGATACCGACGATCGAATCTCGGACAAGTAACGTACCGATTGACAAAGGGAATTGTATACGGGATTGATTGAATCCCCGACATCGTGGTTCATCCGATGAGATCATCGTGGAACATGTGGGAGCCAACATGGGTATCCAGATCCCGATGTTGGTTATTGGCCGGAGAGCTATCTCGGTCATGTCTGCATGATTCCCGAACCCGTAGGGTCTACACACTTAAGGTTCGGTGACGCTAGAGTTGTTATGGGAATTAGTATGCGGTTACCGAATGTTGTTCGGAGTCCTGGATGAGATCCCGGACGTCACAAGGAGTTCCGGAATGGTCCGGAGGTAAATACTTATATATATGAGAAGTCCAGTTTCAGTCACAGAAATAATTTCGGGGGTTACCGGTATTGTACCGGGACCACCGAAAGGTGTCCGGGGGTCCACCGGGTGGGTCCACCAGCCACGGGGGACTCAATGGGCTGAACAAGGGTGGGAACCAGCCCCCTAGTGGGCTGGTGCGCCCCCCCCAAGGGCCCAAGGCGCCTAGGGTTGAAAACCCTAGGGGGTGGGGGCGCCTCCCACCAACTTGGGGGGCAAGCTCCCCCCCTTGCCCTCCCTTAGATGAGATCTAAGGGGGCCTCCCCCCTCTCCCCTTCCCCCTATAAATAGTGGGGGGGGGAGGGGGGAGGGCTGCCATACCCTTCCCCTGGCGCAACCCTCCCCCTCTCCAACACCATCTCCTCCTCCGTAGTGCTTGACGAAGCCCTGCCGGAGAACCGCAAGCTCCTCCACCACGCCATCGTGCTGCCGGAGCTCTCCCTACACTTCTCCTCTTCCCTTGCTGGATCAAGAAGAAGGAGACGTCCCCGGGTTGTACGTGTGTTGAACGCGGAGGCGCCGTCCATTCGGCGTTAGATCGGATCTTCCGCGATTTGAATCGCCGCGAGTACGACTCCCTCATCCGCGTTCTAGTGACGCTTCCGCTTAGCGATCTTCAAAGGTATGAAGATGCTCATCCTCTCCCTCTCTTGTTGCTAGAATCTCCATATACTGATCTTGGTGATGTGTAGAAAATTTTGAATTATTGCTACGTTCCCCAACACATCCTTTATAGGAGTAATATCCATGAACATTAGTGAGCCTTAAAGCCACTTTTAGCCCTAAAAATGAACAGGTTACCGAAGATCATGTTGAGAATTAGTGGTACCTACATGACCATTAGCTTTGTGCTTCTTGATCATGTTTATTCCTGTCTTACCCTCTTTCCAAACTATTCAATGCACTCCTTAAACTTTTTTTGCAAGAGAAACCTCCAATCTATTCATTGTGCTTCTTAACTTTTTTTTGCACGAGAAACTTTCAATCTATTCATATTCAATCATGATAGTCATAGAGAACACTGGATGTAAAAAAATAGAACCTGGTTCATGGACCATCTGGTGGCGACCACAAGTATTGAAGTGAGATCATCAACGTTCTTCCCTTACCAAGCAGGGCAAACTTTGTAATAATAGACAATCGAAAAGTAGCGTGCTAAGGTCACACTGGACCAGAGCATCGACCATCACCGATGAAGAGAGTCATAGATCGGGGTCATGTCAGCTCCAAAATAATTTGAACCCAAAAAATGAGCCAAGTTAACGGTTTGGATGGAAAACACAAACTTTTCTTCTTATAGGTATTGCTATACATATCTTAATTAGTTAGTTTGTCCAATTCACATCTAGATGTTTTTTAAGGATGTCACATCTAAGTTTCCACAAATATATAATGCAACAACAAGAAACAAAAAAAATTAGTACAAAAAAAAGATAGACCACAAACAAAGTGAACATCACCTTAGATGTGACATAAATATGTCACATCTAGATGTGTCCTAGACAGACCCAGTAATCTCGGACAAAAGAAAATTTTCACTTGAACTTCATTGGGATTCAACCAAATATCTTGAAAATTCAAAAAAAAAAATTGAATTTGGGTGCACTACCTAAAAAATGACAGCTATTTCAGTATACCGAAATTGACGAGGTTTCTGAAATTTCAGTGAAATTACACTGAAAGTGAAAACCATGCATATGAATAGAGTGAAGATCACATTTATGCTTGGACATACTGGGGAGAAATTAGCAGTCACATGCAGTTGACGAACCGGAGGAACGTTTATTATTTGCGGTATAAAACACAAACAACTATGTGATTTCCCTTTGGGATGTTCATCGACATGCCTACGTATACAACAAACCTATGGCACATATGAGAAGGTAAATTAAGCACACCAATGTACGTACGTAGGTACTCCAGTATGCATGCATGGGTATTTTTTTAATCAGCTGTATGTTAGGACTTCACGAGCATTTGGAGCCGGCTGCGGTTGCGTTCCGGCCGCAGTAGTTGAGGACGAGGGGGATGTCGAGCGGCAGGTTGACGGGGATGCCGAGGACGCTGAGCTTGATGGCGGCGCAGAGGCAGGCGGCGACGTCGAGCTTGACGAGCTGCCCGATCATCGGGCAGCACTGCTGGTTGGCCGGCACGTTGATCTTGAGCTTGAGCAGCACCAGCACGTCGGCGCACACCTTGAGGTCGGCAAGCGCGTTCGTCGGGCACGGGTTGCGGCTCTGGCCGCGGACGCCGGCGACCAGGAGGAGGTTCAGCGCCAGGAAGAGCGCCGGGAAACAAGATGTGGATTTGGACGCCATTGCTTCGGTGCAAGTCCGGTAGTGGAAGTGCACGTACGTAGTGGTGCTCTTGTTTCTTAGTTCGCACGGCGTGGGATGGCTCCTCCGGCATGGCTCTGTGGAGAATTTATAGTCAAATGTACCTACGTGAGTGGGTTTGATGGCCGGTGGTGGAATAAGAGGTGTCCTCCCAGGAGATATTTTGCTGGCAGCTCCATCGCAGTGGCGTGTGTGTGAACGTGAGACGAATAGCGGCGGCAGCGGCGCAGCGCACGTTTTGCGAAACAATGACATCCACTCAACGCAACATTACCTCCATGTACCACTGATACTTGATAAGTTTGTGCAGATGGAGTGCTGGCTAGTTGCTCCTACTATATTGTGGAACTTTACAACTCAACCAGCACCGTGTACGTAGGTGCCAAGACTGGCCGGCCGGAACGTCCACTATTGACACCTTTCGGTTGTAGTACTAGTACATACGCGCTGCCTCACAGTGGCAGAAACACGATGGTTCGTTCCAAAGCAACCTAGCCGACATCGATCCCAGTGCGCGCGCAGCGCAGCCGCGTCGTCGCCACTCGTTCAAGAGATTCAAAAGATAAATCGATTGATCGCCACTCCACTCGGTGTGATACATTTTCGACCAGGACGAGATGCCACCGCTTCACTGTGTTGATTACAGAACGGATTGTCTCTTCCAAAAAAAAACAGTTATAGCAGTTTTGCTACGTGCTAGTAGACTTGATGGGTCCATCCATCATAAGTGGTCAAACATACGGTTAAAATAGGAGAGCCCCTGTATGAGGGCATCTTCAACGGCAACCCGCAAATTTTCTCCTGGATCCGTCCGTGGACAGGGAACCAGTCCGCGGACACGGATGCGGGAGGACAACATCCGATGCTAGGTGTGTACATTTCAAACTTTTTTTCAACAAACCGGATGAAATTATTGTAAACACAGTCGGATTTCATACAAACAAGATGGACATACAAACACGACGGATTTCACTATATTTAGAAAAAAAGGACCCCCCTAAACCTATCCTATGGTGGCGGTGCCCGGCGTCCAAGCCCGTGTCGTCCTCCATCCGCTGTCTCCATGAGCACCGGCGATAAGACCGATGAAGTGAAGGTGCCGTCTCCCGCGAGGAAGAGTAGAACACGGAAATAGACCGTCCCACATGGGACACAAGGCACTGCCGCTTCCCGTGGCCTACTCATTCTCAGAGGAGTCTGTGACCTGTCCGTCGCCAGTGGACGTGAGGTCCACGATTGAAATGGTGGCGCCGGCGCTGTCTTCGTCCCACCGGGCCGGCTAATGGTTCGTCGACGGTGTGAAGGAGGCGCAGCTGGCGTTGTTCTTCTCCGCAACGGCCGCTTACTGGCGAGCGGTGGCTTAAGCACGAACGACATCATAGATGGCACGCTACTCCATGACGAAGTTGGGGTTCATCGCGACCATGGCCGCCATGGCTTCTGTTGGGGATATAACTATTAGTATAAACCGCCCAGGAGGGGCTGGGTTATACCTATGGCGATCCATCACATGAAGCCCACGATGATGCTTGAAGATGGCGGTTCAGGTAAGGGCCCAAGGCCCAAAGGCGGCTTAAGGCCCGTAGAGATAAACCGCCATATGTGTATGACTTGTATTGTAAGGCAGGAATAGATAGTCACCGAGCCGGACACTGTTTATGAGCCGGCCGGGACTCTGTGAGCCGCTGGGCGTCGATCTCTGTATATAAAGGGACGACCCGACGGCGATTCATGGAAAGGAACAACATATCGATAACTAGGTCAAGTGGATTCGCTCCCTGGTGATCGAGACATAAGCAATCCCATCTCAAACTGGATTAGGCATTTACCTTCACGGCAAGGGGCCGAACCAGTATAAACTTCCGTGTCCTTTGTCCCGTTTTAACCCCTTTAAGCTTTCTAGTTGCGATGGCTCCACGATTAAGTCCTTTCGCTAGGACATCTGCCGTGACCTTTCCACGATAGTTGGCGCCCATCGTGGGGCCAGCGCACGATGGATTTGAGTTCTTGAAGGGCAACTTTGAAGGGCTCAAAAGATACGTTGCGGGTCGGATGACCAAGAGTCATCGCGGCAAGCTCTACATCGACGACGCGGACTGGGGCCCCGACGCCGGCTCAATAGAGTACGGGTACCGGGTCCCCTTTGGCGGAATCCACATCTTCATCGGCAAGATCGGCGAGCTAGGCCCTGAGCCGGACATCTGCACCGACATCATGGAGATGGCTCAGCATGCAAGACCCGCCCGAGCTCAGCCCGCCGTGAAGCGTGCCTTTGTGGGATGCATCCATGGAAGGGAATTTTCTGAAGGATCTGTGTCTGGCGGTGAGACGGTCATCTACTCTGATGGTGAGTCGTCCATGGGCGAGACCAATTTATTGTATCAGCTACAAGATGGCAGGCTTGGGGGTTGTTCCGATGGCAGCAGTATTCCGGACCCCTTTGAGCCACCGAACAGAGTCGGGATCTTTGTGGCCGGCACGCAACCCGGGCAAAACTCTACGGCCGCGGCAGCAATGACTTCTGGGTCGGCAGTGGTGACGGCAGCCGAGGCAGGAGGCCCTGTGCGCTCACCAGCTCAGGTTCTGATGGCTTTAATGGATAATTTAACGGCTCTGTTAACGGTTGTAGTCAACCCGGAAAATCAAGCTCAACATGATGCGGAAGTGGCACAATTACGTGAGGAGGAACTACAAGCCAAAGAAGACCTGGCGGCGGAGAACGTCGGGATGGTCGCGGAGTGGGCGGCTCTGGACGCTCAAGCCCAGCGGATTCAATCTGAGGCTTTCCAACTTACGATGGATCAGAACGCATCAAATGAGATCATGAGGAGAAGGCACCAGTGCTGCCTGCCTACGGTTTATGAGCCTAGAAACCTCTTCCGCACACCTGGTGCAGGACCCAGTAACCCGCCGGAGATAAACCGGGCCGCGGCGCCCGGGGCTGGGACGCCGGTTCAACCACGTGTGACGGAGGCCCCTCGTCAGCATACTGCTCCGCCTCAACATGTACCGGTGCCACCAGGTCATTATTCTAATCCTTTGGAGAACATGATCGCTGCGGCGGCACGATTGGCGGCTCTCCCGGTGGATGGCAACTCTCCGACGACGGTTGAAACATGAAGGGTAAGAGAACTTCTTCAAACAGCTCTGGCGCAGCAGGAGGCGTATTCTTATAGTCGAGACATGATTCGTTCCACCCCTCGCCCAAGCAGGAGCTATAGCAGGCACATGGACTCACCAGCTGTTTCAAGCAACGCCCGGTGCTGTGACCAGCCGCACGGGCATGACCCGACTCGTGATGGAGCTCTTAATTTGGTTGATCAGGACAGATTGCATTAGGAAGCTGAGTGGGTGGCTCAGCAGGCAGCTTATCAGCCCCTTCCGGTTTATCCGACGACTTCAATTGAGGTAGGCGTGACCACTAGGACTGGGGGCATACCTTGTTTGGTACCGGCTCTGCGTAACAAGCGTTTGCCCAAGGATTTCAAGGGACCTTGAAAGGTGCCTAATTACACGGTCGACTTACAACCTGGGGCATGGATCGAAAGCCACGAGATGGCCATGGAACTACTGGAAGTCAGTGATGCTGCAATGGCCAAGTATTCACCATGATGTTGGATGGGACTGCCCGTACTTGGTTGAAGGGGCTGCCACCTAATTCCATCGGTTCATGCGCAGAGTTAAAGGACCGGTTTATTCAGAACTTTAAAGATACATGCAAGCAGCCCATGTCGATTATGGACTTGACTAATTGCAAGCAAGAGGAGGGTGAATCCATGACCCATTGGGTGCGCCGGGTCAAGGCCATAATACATTCATCTGATAAGACGGACGCTGGCTCTGCAGTCTTAATGTTGGAGAAGAATTGCCGTTTTGAGCCTCTGAAACAGAAGCTAGGGCGGCTCAAGCGCGATTGTAATGACATGGGCTAGATGATGGCGGCTCTAGTCAAGTATGCCGACTCTGATAGTACCAAGGATCCCGAGTCTGGCGATGAGAAGACAGGGGAGGGAAATAAGAACGACAACGCGAAGGGCCCGCAGCATAACCCGGTGAATCAAGGGGACAATAACAAACGTAAGGCTGATGGTAGCTCAGAGTTTGTGGCTAACACCAATGCGTAGGGCAACAATCAACGATGAAAGGGGAGGCCGCCTCCTCGGTCTGGCTGGTCAGCTCCTACTCTTGAGCAGTTGTTAAATGAGCCCTGTCCAAGGCATGGCACTCGGGAGAAGCCGACCACTCACCTGTGGAAAGATTGTACGATTATGAAGGCTTCCAAGAATTCTAACATTTTTGACAGCAATCATGGGTCGGGCGGTGGCTCAGGTGGCTGCGGTTTTCATGGCCCGGGTTATGGAGGTGGCGGTTCTAATTCCAGCTTTCAAGGCCCTCAAGGTAATCAGGGTGGTTATAATCAGCCATCCGGCCAGGAAGGTCAGCAGTAGCAACAATCTGGGTATCAGAGTAATCCAAAGCAGCTGAATAGTGGGCAGTATCATGTGTTTACCACAAGTTTGTGCAAACAGGACCAGAAACTTCATAAGAGGGCTGTGAATGCTGTTGAGCCGACAGTTCCTTGTTACTTGCGATGGTCTGAGCAGCCTATTCTATGGAGTAGAGAGGATCACCCTCCCCGGGTTGACAATCCGGGTCACTTGGCTTTGGAGGTGGCGCCTCAAGTTGGAAGATATAAATTCACTAAAGTGCTCATGGATGGAGGCAGTGGCATCAACATCCTTTATTATGAGACTTTCCGTCGTATGGGGTTGACTGATAAAAATCTCAAGACGTCCAATACCGTTTTCTATGGAGTGGTGCCTGGTAAGTCGGCGTACCCAATGGGTAAGATCGAGTTGGAAGTGGCCTTTGGAGATGAGCATGACTCCAGGGCTGAGAAGTTAACTTTTGAAGTGGTCAAAATCAAAAGCCCGTATCAGGCTGTGTTTAGATGGTCGGCTTATGCAAAGTTCATGGCGCGACCGTGTTATGTTTATTTGCAACTCAAAATGCCGGGTCATAAGGGAACCATCATAGTGCATGGGAGTCGGAAGATAGCCCTGGAATGTGAGGAAGGTGATGCTGCTTACGCCGAGTCCGTGTGCGCAACGGAAGAGTTGAAATTTTATAAAGACAATGTTGACCTAGCAGATATGACGTCTTTGAAGAAGCCAACTGCGGAGCATGACCCGGTGATGAAATTTAAATAGGCTGATGACACCAAGCTTGTTAATTTCGTTCCTGGCGACTCATCAAAGCAGTTCAGTATTAGTGCTAATCTGGATTCCAAATAGGAAAGCGCACTCATCGAGTTCATCTGTGAGAATCGGGACATCTTTACATGGAAACCTTCTGACATGCCGGGTGTACCGAGAGAACTCGCTGAGCACACTCTCAATATTGATTCGAAATTTAAGCCGGTCAAGCAGTTTCTTCGGCAGTTTAATGAGAGAGGCTTAAGGCCATTGGTGAGGAAGTGGCCTGGCTCTTGGCGGCCGGGTTCATTGTTGAAGTTTTTCATCCAGAGTGGTTGGCTAACCCGGTGCTAATGCTTAAGAAGAACGGCACCTGGCGTATGTGTGTGGATTACACGGACTTAAACAAGGCTTGTCCGGCTGATCCTTTTGCTCTCCCTCGTATTGGTCAAATCAATGATGCTACGACGGGTTGTGAGCGTTTGAGCTTTTTGGACGCTTATTCTGGTTATCATCATATCAAGATGGCACTTAAGGACCAGGAGAAGATAAATTTTATTACTCCTTTTGGAGCCTTCTTTTATGTGTCTATGCCTTTTGGGCTCAAGAGTGCCCAGGCGACTTATCAGCGATGTGTGCAGAACTGTCTTCACAATAAGATCGGGCGCAATGTTCATGATTATGTGGACGACATTGTGGTGAAGTCTAGAGAGAAGGAGACCATGATAGATGATTTGAAGGAAACCTTTGATAATCTCCGGGTCTATAAGATGATGCTTAACCCGACCAAGTGTGTTTTTGGTGTGCCAACAGGCAAGCTTTTGGGTTTTCTGGTTTCTAACAGAGGCATTGAGGCTAACCCGGAAAAGATCAAGGCTATCACCTCCTTGGCTAAGCCGGCATGTATCAATGATGTTCAACGTTTGGCAGGTCGTATTGCTGCTTTAACCCGGTTCATAAGCCGGTTAGGTGAGAAGTCCATACCGTTGTATCAGATGATGAAGAAAATAGATGACTTTGTCTGGAGTGATGCTGCTAACGATGCATTTGAAGATTTGAAGAGGCAGCTAGCTGAGCCGCTGGTTCTTGCTGCTCCCATTGATAAGGAGCCATTATTGTTATATGTGGCTGCTAACACATGTGTTGTCAGTGTGGCCATTGTGGTGGAGCGCAAGGAGGCTGGCAAAGAATATCCGGTTCAACGGCCGGTTTAGTACATCAGTGAGGTACTTATTGAGTCCAAGCAGAGATATCCACATTGGCAGAAGCTTGTTTATGGGGTGTTCATGGCCAGCCGGAAGCTTAAACAATATTTTCTGGGTCATCCCATCACTGTGGTCAGTTCTGCTCATTTAGGAGATATCATTCAAAATAGAGAAGCCACAGGATGAGTCGTCAAGTGGGCCATTGAGCCTGGGCTTCATGGTTTAAAGTATGTGCCACGCACTGCTATCAAGTCTCAAGCACTAGTGGATTTCATCAATGATTGGACAGAGCTGCAGATGCCTGAAGAGAAGCCGGACAACACATATTGGACTATTCACTTTGATGGGTCCAGGCAATTGGAGGGCTCGGGGGCTGGAATTGTTTTAGCTTCCCCTCGAGGTGAAATTTTTTGTTATGTGCTAAGGTTGATGTTTTCTTGTACTAATAATGCAGCTGAGTATGAGGCCTTGCTCCATGGTCTTCGGATGGCTAAAGAGATGAGCTTAAGCTGGGTAAGGTGCTTCGGCGACTCAGATTTGGTAGCTCAACAAGTTTCGGGCAAATGGGATTCCAAGGATCCCCTCATCGCGGCTTATCGTCGTGAAGTTGATGTTGTTGCTGGACACTTCAAGGGTTATCAAGTGGAGCACATTGATCATAGAAAGAATGAGGCGGCTGATGCTTTAAGCCGTCTGGGATCTCAGCGTAAGACGGTGCCACCGAACACTTTCTTGGACATTCTGCATAATCCTTTTGTGTTACCTACAGAGGAAGACTTGGTTGTTCCTGACTCAGAAGCATAGTTGGTGGCGGCTCTTCACATCACCCCAGATTGGATAGTGCCATACTTGGCTTATATGACCTAGGGTGAGTTGCCTGAGGATGAAGCCTTGGCTAGACAGATAACCCGACGGTCTAAGTCAATGACAATTGCCAATGGCGAGCTGCATCATCGTAGTGTCACTGGGGCGTTTCAGCGTTGTGTCTCTCCTCAGGAAGGTTAAGAGATTCTTCGTGAGATTCATGAAGGAGATTGTAGCCATCATGCCGGTTCAAAGTCCCTTGTGTCCAAACCTTTTCGTCATGGGTTTTATTGGTTGACGGCTCACGCTGATGCAGAGGATCTGGTAAGTAAATGTGATGGTTGTCAAAAATTCTCACCGCGAGCTCATGTGCCGGCTCAGGAATTGAGGATGATTCCAATTACTTGGCCATTTGCAGTGTGGGGGCTTGATATGGTTGGGCCTTTTAAAAGGTCCAAGGATAAAAAGACCCACCTTTTGGTGGCGGTTGACAAATTCACAAAGTGGGTTGAAACAGAGCCGGTCAGTAAGTGTGACGCGGCAACGGTGGTTCAATTCATGAAAAAGGTGATTTTCCATTTTCGCTTTCCCCACAGTATCATAACTGATAATGGCACTAATTTGTCCAAGGGTGCCATGGAGGAGTTTTGTTAACATGAGCATATCCGGCTTGACGTTTCATTAGTAGCTCACCCCCAATCCAATGGTCAAGCCAAAAGAGCCAATCAGGAGATTTTGAAAGGCATCAAGCCCCGGCTTCTGGTTCCTTTGCAACGAACATCGGGTTGTTGGGTAGAGGAGTTACCATCAGTGTTATGGAGTATCAATACTACCCCCAACAGATCTACGGGTTACACCCCTTTCTTCATGGTTTATGGAGTAGAGGCGGTTCTTCCTAGTGACATCTGTCATGACTCGCCCCGCGTGGCAGCTTACGTTGAAGTTGATAATGAACAAGCGCATCAGGATGCACTTGACCTGTTCGATGAAAAGCGTGACTTGGTAGCAGCCCGCTTGGCGATTTACCAACAAGACCTGCACCATTATCACAGCCGCCGGGTTAAGTCCAGAACCTTTCAAGAAGGTGATTTGGTGCTCTAGCTCATCCAGAATCAAACTGATGCACACAAGTTATCCCCCCCCTTGGGAAGGGCCCTTTGTGGTCAGCAAGAACTTGAACAATGGGTCATACTACCTTATCGATGTTCAAGAGCACAAAGACTCACATAAGTCAGAGGAGGAGACCCGTCGGCCGTGGAATATTGATCATCTTCGGCCTTACTACACTTGAGCCACCGGCTCTTATGATGTACATATTTTTTGTATATATCATGATAAGTAATAAAGCAGGACCTCTGTCCTTTTTATCCTCAATGATCATGTGTCTTCATCATTACAAATTGAAAGACCAATTGGGGGCGGATCGTATTCGAATCTAGCTTAACCCCTTTTGGTCCGACTTTGATCGTATTTGAATCAGAGTCATTAAAAAAATCTCAAGGTCATTTGGGGGCTTCCTGTTCAAACATAGGTCGTATTCGAACCAAAGAGAACATAGCTGTCGGTACCCTCTTGATCGGCGCAATGCCAAACCCACTAGGGGGCTTCTTGATCATATTCGAATCACAGCTTAACCCCTTTTTGGGTCCGACTTTGATCGTATTCGAATCAGAGTCCTTAAAAAAGTCTCAAGGTCACTAGGGGGCTTCCTGTTCAAGCATAGGTCGTATTCGAACCAAAGAGAACATAGCTGTCGGTACCCTCTTGATCGGCGCAACGCTAAAACCACGAGGGGGCTTCTTGATCGTATTCGAATCCTAGCTTAAAACCCTTTTGGTCCGGCTTACTGATCGTATTCGAATCAGAAGCCTTGTTTTTCCTCTCTGATTGCCTTAAGTTTTTGACAACAATCTTTGAGTTTGTCCTGAGACTTTTTTGTTCATATCTAAGGCATATATATGTGGTTTCTATTTAACCCGTCTTAACTCTGGACAGTAAGTCGCCAGCATATGACAATCATCAAACATTTGGAAGTCTCGACTTCTAAAGATTGGGTTATCACCCTTACTGCACAGGACACATAAACCGGCAGTGACAATTCAATATCATAGGTACGATATTATTATTATAGTTATGTTTCAAAGATATGATTCATAACAAGGCTTATCTGTGACTCCTTTTTACACATCGGTGGTTATATGTGGGATATTATGACCCGCCCTGCGGTAAACCGCCAAAGGTTCTTGTGATCTATCTCTGTGTGCAGGATATTTTAAGGACTTTCTTTTGCACAAGGAACATAGATGATAAGTATAACAAGGGTGAACATAAAGGAGGCGGCTTAACAGTGTTGAGCACCAAAAACGTGCACGATGGCATGACAGATCAATGTTATTTCTACCCTATTACATGACTCCCCGAGTCCAAATGAGTGAATTTTTTTTTAGAAGGCTGCTAATATGAGCCGCCCGACGGATCAATTCTCTTGTTGGCCTGATGCTTCCAGGTCAACCCTCTCCGTGTCTTTGTCCTGTCCGGCGTCCTGGAAGGTTGATGATGAACATTCAATGCCATTGAAAGCTTCAAATTCAGCTTCATCATCAATTAGCCTGTCTGGGTCAACTTCAGGGGCAAAGGTGTGCTTATGGATTGGTGGGATCAGGCTTGTCACTTTATAAGTCAGGGTTGGCTGCCTCTGATTTACTGCGTTGTAAGCTGGATGATACTTGGTGAGGTCTATCTTATTGGCAATCATGATGGCCACAGGACGTATCTCCTTCATGCAAGCAGCAAAGTCCGTCTGCTCAAACGGAGTGCCATCCTCCTTATGGCTAGGGTACCCAATGGCGATGTTGGCCGGGTCTAATTCTAGCAGCCATGCTTTGGCTTGGCTTAAGGCAGATACGACTCCAACTCTCACAGATGATCGATTCAATTCATTAAACCGCTGGGGCAGCACAGAAAGCTTCTTCAGCACATCAACCAGGAGTGTGGGGGCTTCATTTGACAGGGCAACTGTGGCTAAGGCACGCTGAGCTCCAGTGTAAATTTGTTCCACGAGCTTGTAAACCACTTTCAGCTTCACCAGCATGTCCTAGTTGAGGTTGGTGCTCCTGGGGCCTGCATAGCAATAACAGGTGAGTTAACAACAATTCATATGATTACCAGAAAGATTCAACATTTAACACTTGTACGACGGCTTACCAAAGATTGCTAAGACCATCTGAGACACATGGCTTTTTAAGCCGGACAATTCAGTGGTCACCTCTTCAAGAGCCGCCTCTACTTTCTCAGCTCGATGGTTAAGGCAATCTTTTCCTCAGCCCAGGCTTTTTTCTCAACTTCAAACTCAACCCTCAATTTTTCTTGTTCAGACACGCTGAATTCAAATTTGGAGTTTGCTCTTTAAGTTTCCGTCTCTTGCAGCTCCAAGCGGTTCTTCAATTCAGACAGCTCTGATTGAAGTTCAATAGTGGTGGTCTATACATGTGCCGGGTCAAAATCATAAACATTAGTATGCAATATTAAGTCCCAAGCCTTTTGCAAGCAACAACACTTGGCAATTGGGGGCTAATGTCTATCGAAACATTTGTCTAAGTGGCGGCTTATGAGAGTAAAGTCCCAAGCACTTTGCAAGCAACAGTACTTGACACTTGGGGACTAATGCATATTGTTGTTCAAAGTTACACAAGTACTATCTTCTACACAAGCATATAAAGGACCGGCTCATTCATGCTGGCTAAACCGGCCCTTGGGGACTACAGATTAAGCCAGATTTTAAGGTTTTACCAAAGGATATTACTATTTCTCATAAATTTGTTCTAAGTCTGCAGCATATTCATCATAAGCAGTACACTTGGGGGCTGGCATAGTAAGGTTAATTCAATGAAGGGAAGAATTTATACCTCAAATTTCTGGTGCATTTGTTTTACCATATCAAGTTCAAGATCACGACTGTTGTGCACTTGGCTAAGATAACCAGAGAAAACTTCGCCAATGCTCAAGTGAGTATAGTTAGCAACATCAAATCTGACTTTACGACGTTCAATGTGCTCCTCCTTGGTAGAACACTTGGCTAGCACAGTAGGTCTCCCCGGATCAGTATAGCCGGTCTTGGTAATTTCCACATCAACATATTGTGGGTCGGCTGTCTTAGCCGGGCTTGAAGCTTCAAGGTTTACAGAGCCATCGGCGGCTTGATCGACATGCGGGTCAGCAGTCATTGTTGGCATGTCGTGAACCGACTCAAGTGGCGGCTCAGGAGCGGACGCCTCAGGCGCTCCGGGTTGAAGCTTCGGCTTATTGAAGGTCAGTTCTTCGGCCGGCTTGTTTTTCTTCGCCCTCTTACTAGGCTTTGCTTTTCCACTACATAATGTCAAAGAGGTCAGTACAGGCATAAAGGTTTGTAATGAGTACAGGATAAATAAATTGTCTTTACCCTGGAGCGGTCTTAAAAGCTGGCATGTTGGACTGAATTGAGTCGCCGAAAGAATGTGAAGTTTCCTGATAATTTGAATCAGAAGAGTTGAGCGGTTGACGAGTGAGACCCGCCAAAGGATAAAAAGAATTTAAGTCGGAGGTGACCTCATTCCGGCGCTTGCTTGGTGTATTTGGTAAGCCCGAGGAGAGTTCCGCATCCTTGCTGGTCCGGGTCTGCCTCCGACTCTCCTGAATCTGCTACTTCAAAAGAAAATGAGGATCCTGGTAAGCTAAGGGATGTGAAAATTTTACTTTCCGGGTTACTCTAAGAACTTTTTGTCTTGGCAAAGGCTCTGAGTCGGAGGAAATAATATTTACCTCTTCATCCACTCCCTGACTTGTTCCCGTGTCACCCTGATGATAATCAGTGTCAATAAGTGATGGGGAACGTAGTAATAATTCAAAATTTTCCTACGTGTCACCAAGATCAATCTAGGAGATACTAGCAACGAGAGAGAGAGAGAGATAGAGAGAGAGGGAGTGCATCTTCATACCCTTGAACATCGCTAAGCGGAAGCGTTACTAGAACGAGGTTGATGGAGTCGTACTTGCGGCGATTCAAATAGCAGAAGATCCGATCTAGCGCCGAAAGGACAATGCCTTCGCGTTCAACAGACGTACAGCTCGGGGACGTCTCCTCCTTGATCCAGCAAGGGGAGAGGAGAAGTTGGGAAGAGCTCCGGTAGCACAACGGCGTGGTGTTGGAGCTTGTGGTATTCCTGCAGGGCTTCGCAAGCACTACGGAGGAGGAGGAAGAGTTGGAGGAGGAAGGGGTTGCGCCAGGGAAGGGGTGTTGCAGCCCTCCCACCCTCCCTCTTTTTATAGGGTGAAGGGTAGAGGGGCCGGCCCCTCTAGATCCCATCTAGAGGGCGGCCGGCGGCCAGGAGGGGGAGACTTGCCCCCCAAGCAAGGTGGAGGCGCCCCCTCCCCTAGGGTTTCCAAACCCTAGGCGCCTTGGGCCCTTGGGGGCGCACCATCCCACTAGGGGCTGGTTCCCTCCCATATTCAGCCCATTAAGTCCCCCGGGGCAGGTGGCCCCACCCGGTGGACCTCCGGACACCTTTCGGTGGTCCCGGTACAATACCGATAACCCCCGAAACCATTCCGGCGGCTGAAACTGGACTTCCCATATATAAATTGTTGGGGAACGTAGTAATTTCAAAAAAATTCCTACGCACATGCAAGATCATGGTGATGCATAGAAACGAGAGGGGAGAGTGTTGTCCACGTACCCTCGTAGACCGAAAGCGGAACCGTTAGTACAACGCGGTTGATGTAGTCGTACGTCTTCACGATCCGACCGATCCAAGTATCAAACGTACGGGACCTCCGAGTTCACCACACGTTCAGCTCGATGACGTCCCACGAACTCCGATCCAACAGAGTTTTGCGGGAGAGTTTCGTCAACACGACGGTGTGATGACGGAGTTGATGATGCTACCGACGCAGGGCTTCACCTAAGCACCGCTACGATATTACCAAGGTGGAATATGGTGGAGGGGGGAACCACACACGAATGGGAGAGATCAATAGATCAAATTGTTGTGTTCTAGGGTGCCCCCTGCCCCTTATAAAAAGGGGCAAGGGGGGAGGCAGGCTGGCCCTTTGGGGCGCGCCAAGGAGGGGGGAGTCCTCCTCCTAGTAGGAGTAGGACTCCCCTTTCCTAGTCCAACTAGGAAGAGGGAAGGGGGAAGGAAAGAGAGGGAAAGAGGAGAAGTAAAGCGGGGGTGCGCCCCCTCCCCTAGTCCAATTCGGACCCCTCATGGCCCAATACTCCTCCGGGGGGTTCCGGTAACCCTTCCGGCACTCCGGTTTTCTCCGAAACTACCCGGAACACTTCCGGTGTCTGAATATAGTCGTCCAACATATCGATCTTTATGTCTCGACCATTTTGAGACTCCTCGTCATATACGTGATTATATCTGGGACTCCGAACTACCTTCGGTACATCAAAACACAAAAACTCATAATACCGATCGTCACCAAACTTTAAGCGTGCGGACCCTACGGGTTCGAGAACTATGTAGACATGACCGAGACACATTTCCGGTTAATAACCAATAGCGGAACCTGGATGCTCATATTGGTTTCCACATATTCTATGAAGATCTTTATCGGTCAAATCACATAACTACAGATGTTGTTCCCTTTGTCATTGGTATGTTACTTGCCCGAGATTCGATCGTCGGTATCTCAATACCCAGTTCAATCTCGTTACTGGCAAGTCTCTTTACTCGTTCCGTAATACATCATCCCGCAACTAACTCATTAATCACATTGCTTGCAAGGATTATAGTGATGTGTTTTACCGAGAGGGCCCAAAGATACCTCTTCGACAATCGGAGTGACAAATCCTAATCTCGAAATAAGCCAACTCAACAAGTACCTTCGGAGATACCCGTAGAGCACCTTTATAATCACCCAGTTACGTTGTGACGTTTGGTAGAACACAAAGTGTTCCTCCGGTAAACGAGAGTTGCATAATCTCATAGTCATAGGAACATGTATAAGTCATGAAGAAAGCAATAGCAACATACTAAATGATCAAGTGCTAAGCTAATGGAATGGGTCAAGTGAATCACATTATTCTCTAATGATGTGATCCCATTAATCAAATGACAACGCATGTCTATGGCTAGGAAACTTAACCATCTTTGATTCAACGAGCTAGTCAAGTAGAGGCATACTAGTGACAATTTGTTTGTCTATGTATTCACACATGTACTAAGTTTCCAGTTAATACAATTCTAGCATGAATAATAAACATTTATCATGAAATAAGGAAACAAATAATAACTTTATTATTGCCTCTAGGGCATATTTCCTTCATAAATCTTCACCTCCGGACCATTCCGGAACTCCTCGTGACGTTCGGGATCTCATCCGGGACTCCGAACAACCTTCAGTAACCACATACAATTTCCCATAACAACTCTAGCATCACCGAACCTTAAGTGTGTAGACCATATGGGTTCGAGAACCATGTAGACATGACCGAGACGTTCTCCGGCCAATAACCAACAGCGAGATCTGGATACCCATGTTGGCTCCCACATGTTCCACGATGATCTCATCGGATGAACCATGATGTCGGGGATTCAATCAATCCCGTATACAATTCCCTTTGTCCACCGGTATGTTACTTGCCCGAGATTCGATCGTCGGTATCCCAACACCCTGTTCAATCTCGTTACCGGCAAGTCTCTTTACTCGTTCCGTAACGCATGATCCCGTGACTAACTCCTTAGTCACATTGAGCTCATTATGATGATGCATTACCGAGTGGGCCCAGAGATACCTCTCCGTCATACGGAGTGACAAATCCCAGTCTTGATTCGTGCCAACTCAACAGATACTTCCGGAGCTACCTGTAATGCACCTTTATAGCCACCCAATTACGTTGTGATGTTTGGTACACCCAAAGCATTCCTACGGTATCCGGGAGTTGCACAATCTCATGGTCTAAGGAAATGATACTTGACATTTAGAAAACCTCTTAGCAAACGAACTACATGATCTTGTGCTATGCTTAGGATTGGGTCTTGTCCATCACATCATTCTCCTAATGATGTGATCCCGTTATCAATGACATCCAATGTCCATGGTTAGGAAACCATAACCATCTATTGATCAACGAGCTAGTCAACTAGAGGCTCACTAGGGACATGTTGTGGTCTATGTATTCACACATGTATTACGGTTTCCAGTTAATACAATTATAGCATGAACAATAGACAATTATCATGAACAAGCAAATATAATAATAACCATTTTATTATTGCCTCTAGGGCATATTTCCAACAATCTCCCACTTGCACTAGAGTCAATAATCTAGTTCACATTACTATGTGATTGTAATGAATTCAACACCCATGGTGTTTGATCATATCTCGCTTGTGAGAGAGGTTATTAGTCAACGGATCTGAACCTTTCAGATCCATGTGTGCTTTACAAATCTCTATGTCATCTTGTAGATGCAGCTACCACGCGCTATTTGGAGCTATTCCAAATAACCACTCTACTATATGAATCCGGTTTACTACTTAGAGTCATCCAGATTAGTGTCAAAAGTTTGCATCGACATAACCCTTTACCACGAACTCTTTTACCACCTCCATAATCGAGAAAATACCTCAATCCACTAGTTACTAAGGATAAATTTGACCGCTGTCCTGTGATCCTTTCCTGGATCACTCTTGTACCCCTTGACTAACTCATGGCAAGGCACACTTCAGGTGCGGTACACAACATAGCATACTGTAGAGCCTATGTCTAAAGCATAGGGGACGACCTTCGTCCTTTCTCTGTCTTCTGTTGTGGTCAGGTCTTGAGTCTTACTCAATACTCACACCTTATAACACAACCAAGAACTCCTTCTTTGCCGATCTATTTTGAACTCCTTTAAAATCTTGTCACAGTATGTATTCATTTGAAAGTACTATTAAGCGTTTTGATCAACCCTTATAGATCTTGATGCTCAATGTTCAAGTAGCTTAATCCAGGTCTTCCATTGAAAAACACTTTTCAAATAACCTTATATGCTTTCCATAAATTCTATATCATTTCCGATCAACAATATGTCAACAACATATACCCATCAGAAATTCTACAGTGCTCCCACTCACTTCTTTGGAAATACAAGTTTCTCATAAACTTTGTATAAACCCAAAATCTTTGATCATCTCATCAATGTGTATATTCCAACTCCGAGATTCTTACTCCAGTCCTTAGAAGGATTGCTGGAGCTTTGCATACTTGTTAGCATCTTTTAGGATTGACAGAACCTTCTGGTTGTATCACATACAACCTTTCCTCAAGAAAATCGTCGAGGAAACAATGTTCTGACATCCTATCTGCAAGATTTCATAAATAATGCAGTAACTGCTAATATAATTCCAACAGACTCTTAGCACCGCTATGAGTGAGAAAGTCTCATCGTAATCAACTCCTTGAACTTGTCAGGAAACATCTTAACGACAAGTCGAGCTTTCTTAATGGTGACACTTACCATCATTGTCCGTCTTACTTTTAAAATCCATCTGTACCCAACAGCCTTACGACCATCAAGTAGTTCTTCCAAAGTCTACACTTTGTTTTCATATAGGGACCCTCTCTCGGATTTTATTACCTCAAGCTATTTGTCGGAATCCGGGCCCATCATCGCTTCTCCATAGCTCGTAGGTTCATTGTTGTCTAGCAACATGACCTCCAAGATAGGATTATGTACCGCTCTGAAATAGTACGCATCCTTGTCGACCTACGAGGTTTGGTAGTGACTTCATACAAAGTTTCATGATCACTACCATCAACTTCCACTTCAATTGGTGTAGGCGCTATAGGAAAAACTTCATGTGCCCTGCTACACACTGGTTGAAGTGATGGTTCAATAACCTCATCAAGTCTCCACCGTCGTCCCACTCAATTCTTTCGAGAGAAACTTTTCCTCAGGAAAGGACCCGTTTCTAGAAACAATCACTTTTGCTTCCGGATCCGAAATAGGAGGTATACCCAACTGTTTTGGGTGTCCTATGAAGATGCATTTATCCTCTTTAGGTTCGAGCTTATCAGGCTAAACCTTTTTCACATAAGCGTCGCAGCCCCAAACTTTTAAGAAATGATAGCTTAGGTTTATCTAAACCATAGTTCATACAGGGTCATCTCAACGGAATTATGTGGTGCCCTATTTAAAGTGAATGCGGTTGTCTCTAATGCCTAACCCATAAACGATAGTGGTAATTCGATAAGAGACATCATGATGTGCACCATATCCAATAGGGTGCAGCTATGATGTTCGGACACACCATCACACCATGATGTTCCAGGCGGCATTGGTTGTGAAACAATTTCCACAATGTCTTAATTGTGTACCAAACACGTAACTCAGATATTCATCTCTATGATCATATCATAGACATTTTATCCTCTTGACACGACGATCTTCAACTTCACTCTAAAATTACTTGAACCTTTCAACAATTCAGACTTGTGTTTTATCAAGTAAATATACTTAGCATCTACTCAAATCATCTGTGAAGTAAGAACATAACGATATCCACTGTGTGCCTCAGCACTCATTGGACTGCACACATCAAAATGTATTACTTCCAATAAGTTGCTTTCTTGTTCCATCTTATTGAAAATGAGGCTTTTCAGTCATCTTGCCCATGTGGTATGATTTGCATGTCTCAAGTGATTCAAAATCAAGTGACTCCAAATGATCCATCTGCATGGAGTTTCTTCATGCGTACATACCAATAGACATGGTTCGAATGTCTCAAAATTTTCAAAAATGAGTGAGTCTAAAGATCCATCAACATGGAGCTTCTTCATGCATTTTATACCAATATGACTCAAATGGCAGTGCCACAAGTAGGTGGTACTATCATTACTAGCTTATATCTTTTGGCATGAACATGTGTATCACTACGATCGAGATTCAATAAACCATTCATTTTAGGTGTAAGACCATTGAAGGTATTATTCAAATAAACAGAGTAACCATTATTCTCCTTAAATGAATAACCGTATTGCGATAAACATAATCCAATCATGTCTATGCTCAACGCAAACACCAAATAACAATTATTTAGGTTTAACACCAATCCCGATGGTGTGCGATGTTTGATAAAATCAACCTTGGAAATACTTCCAACACATATCGTCACCTCACCTTTAGCTAGTCTCCGTTTATTCCATATCCTTTTATTTCGAGTTACTAACACTTAGCAACCGAACCGGTATTTATTACCCTGATGCTACTAGGAGTACTAGTAAAGTACGCATTAATATGATGTATATCCAATATACTTCTGTCGACCTTGCCAGCCTTCTCATCTACCAAGTATCTAGGGTAGTTCTGCTTTAGTGACCGTTCCCCTCATTACAAAAGCACTTAGTCTTGGGTTTGGGTTCAACCTTGGGTTTCTTCACTAGAGCCGCAACTGATTTTCCGTTTCATGAAGTATCCCTTCTTGTCCTTGCCCTTTTTGAAACTAGTGGTTTAACTAACCATCAACAATTGATGCTCCTACTTGATTTCTACTTTCACAGTGTCAAACATCGCGAATTGCCCAAGGATCATCATGTCTATCCCTGATATGTTATAGTTCATCACGAAGCTCTAATAGTTTGGTGGCAGTGACTATGGAGAACCATCACTATCTCATGTGGAAGATTAACTCCCACTCGATTCAAGCCATTGTAGTACTCAGACAATCTGAGCACATGCTCAACAATTGAGCTTTTCTCCCTTAGTTTGCAGGCTTTAAGAAACTTATTAGAGTTCTCTTGCCTCTTGACGTGGGCACTAGTCTGAAATCCCAATTTCAGTCTTTGGAACATCTCATATGTTCTGCGACGTTTCAAAAACATCTTTGGTGCCTCAATTCTAAACCGTTAGCATTACGCACTGAACTATCACGTAGTCATCAAAACGTGTATGTCAAATGTTCGCAACATCCACAGACGACGCTCGAGGTTCAGCACACCGAGCGGTGCATTAAGGACATAAGCCTTCTGCGCAGCAATGAGAATAATCCTCAGTTTACGAACCCAGTCCGCATAATTGCTACTATCAACTTTCAACTAAATTTTCTCTAGGAACATATCTTAAACAGTAGAACTAAAACGTAAGCTACGATATAATTTGCAAAGACCTTTTGACTATGTTCATGATAATTAAGTTCATCTAATTATTTAATGAACTCCCACTTAGATAGACATCCCTCTAGTCATCTAAGTGATACATGATCCGGGTCAACTAGGTCATGTCCGATCATCACGTGAGACGGACTAGTCATCATCAGTGAACATCTTCATGTTGATCATATCTACTATACGACTCATGTTCGACCTTTCGGTCTCTTGTGTTCCGAGGCCATGTCTGTACATGCTAGGCTCGTCAAGTCAACCTAAGTGTTTTGCGTGTGTAAATCTGGCTTACACCCGTTGTATGCAAACGTTAGAATCTATAACACCAGATCATCACGTGGTGCTTCGAAACAACGAACTTTTGCAATGGTGTGCAATTAGGGGGAGCACTTTCTTGAAATTTAGTGAGGGATCATCTTATTTATGCTACCGTCGTTCTAAGCAAATAAGATGTAAATATGTCAAACATCACATGCAAATCATAAAGTGACATGATATGTCCAATATCATCTTGCGTCTTTGATCTCCATCTTTGAGGCGTGGCATGATCACCTTCTCACCGGCATGACACCATGATCTCCATCATCATGATCTCCATCATCATGTGTTCATTAAGTTGTCTCGCCAACTATTACTTCTACTACTATGGCTAACGGTTAGCAATAAAGTAAAGTAATTACATGGCGCTTTCAATGACACGTAGGTCATACAATAAATTAAGACAACTCCTATGGCTCCCGCCGGTTGTCATACTCATCGACATGCAAGTCGTGATTCCTATTACAATAACATGATCAATCTCATACATCACATATATCATTCATCACATTTTATTGTCCATATCACATCACATGGCATACCCTGCAAAAACAAGTTAGATGTCCTCTAATTGTTGTTGGATGTTTTACGTGGCTCCTATGGGTTTCTAGCAAGAACGTTTCTTACCTACGCAAAAGCCACAACAATGATATGCCAATTGCTATTTACCCTTCATAAGGACCCTTATCGTCGAATCCGATCCGACTAAAGTGGGAGAGGCAGACACCCGCTAGCCACCTTATGCAACTAGTGCATGTCAGTCGAAGGAACCTGTCTCACGTAAGCGTACGTGTAAGGTCTGTCCGGGACGCTTCATCCCACAATGCTGCCGAACCAAGATAAGACTAGTAATGGTAAGCAAATTGAACAAACCAACGCCCACAACTACTTGTGTTCTACTCGTGCATAGAATCTATGCATAGACCTAGCTCATGACGCCTCTGATGGGGAACATAGTAATAATTCAAAATTTTCCTACGTGTCACCAAGATCAATCTAGGAGATACTAGCAACGAGAGAGAGAGAGAGAGAGGGAGGGAGTGCATCTTCATACCCTTCAAGATCGCTAAGCGGAAGTGTTACTAGAACGCGGTTGATGGAGTCGTACTCGCAGTGATTCAAATCGCAGAAGATCCGATCTAGCGCCGAACGGACGGCACCTCCGCGTTCAACACACGTACAGCCTGGGGACATCTGTAACGCCTCGGATCCGATGCGCCAGGTGTCCTCCAGTCATTCTCCGTAGTTGCCATGTCATTTGCTTGCATGTTGCATTTTGCCATGTCATCATGTGCATCTCATTTTGCATATGTGTTCGTCTCATGCATTCGAGCATTTCCCCGTTGTTTGTTTTGCAATCCGGCACTCTTATGTCATCCGGCGTCCCCTTCTTGTCTCTTTTCGTGAGCGAGTGTTAAACATTCTCGGAATGGACCGAGGTTTGCCAAGCGGCCTTGGTACACCACCCGTAGACCGCCTATCAAGTTTCGTGCCATTTGGAGGTCATTTGATACTCCAACGGTTAACCAGGGAACCGTAAAGGCCTCTTTTGTGTGCAGCCCAACACCCCTCCAAAGTGGCCCAAAACCCATCCAAAACCCCTCCACCCTCTCGATCATTCGATCACGATCACGTGGCCAAAAACCGCACCTCATTTGGAGCCTCCTAGCTCCCTCTACCTATAAATATGTGCCCCTCCCGGATTTTTCGCGCAGACCAAACCCTAGCTCCACCCTCCACCGCCTCCAGACACGTCCGGGCGGAGCCGGACGCGTCCGCCGCCGTGCCCTGCCAACCGGAGGCCGCCACGTGGCCCCGCCACCGCGCGCCGCCGCCGGCCCGCAGGCCCAGCGCCTGCCCCTGCAGCCCGAGCCGCCCCGCGCCCCGCGCGCCTCTGCCCGGCGCCCACCTGCGCCAGCGCACGCCGCCACCGCCCCGTGCCAGCGTCCGCCGCCGCCGCCCTCGTGTCGAGCCCCCGCCACCTTGTCCGCCGGCAACCGCGCCCGCCGCCGCCCCCTCACCGCCCGCGCCTTCCTCCTCCACTCTGGCCGGATCCGGCCGCAGGAGGGCTAGGTCCGAAGAGCCTGGCCCTTCTCCGGCCATCTCCACTTACTCCGGCGCCAACTCCGGCCGTCCTCGATCCGCGTGATAAACCCTAGATCCGGAGTCCGCGAGGTGGTGAAATTCGTCCAAGTCCTTTTTTGCAGTATTTTTATGCCATGTTCTTTGCGTCATATCTCATCATCCGTTGTTCAGTTTTGTGCGTGCTATATATCAAAATATTCATTGTAAGATGCTCTTAATTTTGTTACATTGTGCCATGCTTGTTTGAATCCATCTTGATTCTCTAATCATCATTGAAAAAATGCTATATGATGTTAACTGTTGTTTGTTAACAGAACTTGCTAATTTGTCTTTTTCATTGCATTTTGTGTGTGCATCCTATGAGGTTGATGTCTACATGTGTTATGAGATACATCATGCCATATTTACTTTGGTGCAATCCATGTATTTTTAAGTCTTGTAGTGAGTGCATCAAGCTCGTGAAGTAGGGTACTTGTTGTTTCTGTTTTGCTAGGCAGAATCTGCTACATCATGATGCTATGTTAACCTGCTACTACAAGTCATTCTATGCATAATATGGAGATGTTCACTAAGGACGTTTTGTTACACATGTCATGCTATATCCATCCATTCCCATGGTTGAATTTATAGCTTGCAGTAGCTTGTTGTAATCTTGCTCTCAAATTGCTAAATAATGTTCCTGTCAGCCTGTTAACATTAAGTTCAGTTTTGCCATGAGCTTTACTAGTGATCCATGCACCCTATGAACTTGATATTGCCATGCTTAGCTTCACAAACATGTATTCTTACTTTTGGGCACCTTGTAATGCCATGTATTGCTCTGTGTTTAGTTTTACAAGCTCACCAACATGCCTACTTATCGTTGTTCCTGCCATGTCTGAATCTGCCATATCATTTGCCAGGTATGCATGGATGCTACCATGTTTTCTGTTCATCTTTGAATTAGTTTAGTAAGGGAGTTTTGTTCTTTGTCTGTAGTATTAGCATTACATGCATTTTTTGCCATGGTATGTTCATGTAGCATGTTGTTTGATAGCTCTAAACATTGCAACCTGATGTTATTTCTGCTAAGTCTGTAAACTGTTATTATTTGCAATCTTGCCATGTCCTTTTTAGCATGTTCTGTTAATTTCTGGAGATAGCTTAGTGTTCATGTTTTGTCATGCTTTACCTGTACTTCATGCCCATGCCTTTTGTTCTTACGTTGAAATGCTGTAGCGTATTGTTTTGATGCTTGCTAGATGCCTAGTTGCTGTTTTGGACAGCTTGTCCTTTAAACTTGTATAGTGTATGTGTTGAACCGTTGCTCCGTTTTGAGCGTGCTCTATATGAAACTTGCTTTATTTTGCATGAAGTTTCATATTATCATGTTGCATCCATGTTTTGAGAGAGCTTTCTTGATGTTTGTATGCATTTTGCATCAATGCCATGTTTAACTTGTTTTGCTCATATCTTCTAGGCCGTAGCTCCGAATTAAATGAACTTTATATGTATCTTGACTAGAATCTCGTGTAGATCATCTTGGTGCATCTTAACTTTCTGTTTAACAACTTTAACATAAGTTTTATTCAGTTCTGGACCAATTTCTAAATTTGCATACAAGGACTTGTCGGTTTTGTGATATGTTGTTTCCGACCTCATTTAAACTTGCTTTGATGTGTTGTTCTTGTTTGCATCATCTCTTGCCATGAGTAGCCTCATCTAGCTTTGTCATGCATCATACTTGGTTGAGCATCATGTCATGTATATGTGTGGTGTGTTTACCATGTTGTGTGCTTCTTCTCGATAGTTCCTGTTTCGTTGCGATCATGAGGATTCGTTCGTCTACGCTTGGTTCGTCTTCGTGGCTTCATCTTCTTCATGGAATCGTTCTTCTTCCTAGAATGATTTCAGGCAAGATGACCGTCACCTTGGATCTCATTACTATCATTGCTATGCTAGTTGCTTCGTTCTATCGCTATGCTGCGCTACCTATCTTTTGCTCTTCAAGCCTCCCAAATTGCCATGTCAGCCTCTAACCTTTTTCACCCTTCCTAGCATACTGTTGCTTGGCTATGTTACCGCTTTGCTCAGCCCCTCTTATAGCGTTGCTAGTTGCAGGTGAAGTTGAAGATTGCTCCATGGTGGACAGGATTATGTTGGGATATCACAGTATCTCTTATTTAATTAATGCATCTATATACTTGGTAAAGGGTGGAAGACTCGGTCTTATGCCTGGTGTTTTGTTCCACTCTTGCTGCCCTAGTTTCTGTCATATCGGTATTATGTTCCCGGTTTTTGCGTTCCTTACGCAGTTGGGTGATTTATGGGACCCCCTTGATAGTTCTCTTCGAATAAAACTCCTCCAGCAAGGCCCAACTTTGGTTTTACCATTTGCCTCACCACCACCTACTTTTCCCTTGGGAGTCGTGCTCTCGAGAGTCATCTTTATTTAGCCCCCCCGGGCCAGTGCTTCTCTAAGTGCTGGTCCGAACCAGAGCCACTTGCAGCGCCACCTCGGGGAAACTTGAGGGCTGGTTTTAGTTGTACGTAGTGTTCATCCGGTGTTGCCCTGAGAACGAGATATGTGCAGCTCCTATCGGGATGTCGGCGCATCGGGCGGTCTTGCTGGACTTGTTTTACCATTGTCGAAATGTCTTGTAAACCGGGATTCTGAGACTAATCGGGTCTTCCTGGGAGAAGGAATATCCTTCTTTGACCATGAGAGCTTGTGATGGGCTAAGTTGGGACACCCCTGCAGGGTATAAACTTTCGAGAGCCGTGCCCGCGGTTATGTGGCAGATGGGAATTTGTTAATGTCCGGTTGTAGATAACTTGACACCAGATTCGAATTAAAATGCATCAACCGCGTGTGTAGCCGTGATGGTCTCTTTTCGGCGGAGTCCGAGAAGTGAACATGGTTTTGGGTTATGTTTGACGTAAGTAGGAGTTCAGGATCACCTCTTGATCATTTCTAGCTTCACGACCATTCCATTTGCTCTCTTCTCGCTCTTATTTGCGTATGTTAACCACCATATATGCTTAGTCGCTGCTGCTAGTCTTGATATCCATGGTAATGGGATTGCTGAGTCCTCGTGGCTCACAGATTACTACAACAACAGCTGCAGGTACAGGTTATGCGATGATCATGACGTGAGAGCGATGTTTGCTTGTTTTGGAGTTCTTCTTCTGCTTCTTCTTCGATCAGGGGATAGGTTCCAGGTCGGCAACCTAGGCTAGCAGGGTGGATGTCGTTCAAGTTTCTGTTTGTGTTTCATCCGTAGTCGGATGTTGATCTTATGTATGATGATGTTATATTCGTGTGGCATTGTATGCCTTATGTATGTATCCATATCTATTATGTAATGTTGATGTAATGATATCCACCTTGCAAAAGCATCTTCAAGATGCGCTTCTATCCTTGGTGGGACCTTCGAGTTCCTTTAGGATAGGGTCGCATCTTGGGCGTGACAAGTTGGTATCAGAGCCTCGACCGACCATAGGAGCCCCCTTGATTGATCGTGTAGCTTGGTCGTTGTTGAGTCTAGAAGAAAACTGTTTTTGGAGTCTAGTTACACCGGAGAGTAGGAATTCTTTTTACTCCTCAGCCCCTTCGTCGCTCTGGTGAGGAATCTTGACGTAGGTGTTTTGAATTACTCCTCTTCCCTTTCAAACTTTCTTTAGGATCACGCAGTTGTTTTTCCGGTCGTTGGTTCTCAGCTCTTTTATCTGGTGCATTTCTCGTCAAGTTGACTCGAGCCTCTTCATCTTTGCTAAGTTCAATTCCTCAGTTGTTTTCTTTTTCCACCCGCCCACCCGTTCTTCTTCTCGGAGCCGGAGTCCGTAATCGAGTATCCATCCTACTCGTGTGAAGCATTTGCATTCTTTCAACCGGTGTTTCCTCTTGAAATTATTCATCGGGTTTTCCCCTTCCAAGTTGCGTTTGTTTTCCCGTCCTCCCACCCTCTTCTTCCCGGAGTCTGAGTCTGTTTCGAGCATCAATTTCATTCGTACGGACCCTCTTCAGTCTTCCCTCAATTATTTCAACCGACAAATTCTCGTCTCGTTCGTCATTCTTCATCCTTTTTTTTCCGGTGCACTCAATTCAAATTTTTCGGGTTGACCACATTCTTTTCCTTGGTTCAATTGTTCTCCTTGCTCGTTTTCCTCTCTCCATTCAATCATTACGGAGTTCGAAAAACATCTTAGGGGATTCATCTATGTTCCAATTAATTCGAGGTTGTCACCTCATTCAAATATTTCAACTGTTCTAGTGCATCATCTATCTGTTCAACATTCCTTTCCAACGGTGTATTTTCTTTTAGTGGGCCCTAACCCACAGGTCTTTTCCCAGGATCTTACATGACTCTTCTAATTTCCCGGAGCTATTCTCAAATCCTTTTCAAAGTTTGACGTAAGTACGAATTTCATTAGTCAGATGCCATCTCCAAGATCCTTTCAATTTCTTTTCATCTTTGGTTCAACCCTTCCTTTTTTTTACATTCTACCGGAGTACCTCAGTAATTTTGGTGGTGTTTCTCATTGTCATTCGAAGATAGAAGAAGAGTTTTCCTCTAAATCTTGTCTATTCTCTCGAAGATTCGCGGTTCTAGCTTCATGTTATCCTCTTGAATTATTCCATTTGTCAGATATTCTTTTCTTACCCATCCGGAGTATGTCAGAAGTTGTTTTTCCCGTTTCTTTTCACTGGAGGCCATCATTCCAGCTATTGTTCTCTATTTATCCCGGCGCATCTATCAAGTATTCTTTATCAGCTCGTGATCTCTTTGTCCTTTTGCATCTAAATCCCCCCAAGCATATTTGTTCTTCTAATTCTTACCGGTGATTCATTCCCTTTCATCAATCATTTTCGAATTCTTACGGTGGTTCGTTCAAGATTCTTTTTCCTTGATTATCATATTAATTCATTCATTCTTTTCAGCCCCAACGGTGGTTCATTGAAGACCTTCCTAAAGGTGGCGCTATGTCACTTTTCAATCCATTTCAAGAAGAATAAGTAGTATGCAAAATCCATTGCTTGTCATCAATTTAATTTGGTGAAAGATAAGCATACAATAAATCTTATTCTTATTTCATCCAAGTGAGTAATCCCTTCCTTCGGAGTTTGTTCTTGATGAATAAATTCTAGTTCCAAGTGTTTTCATCTTTTCTTTTCCAGAGTTCAAATTTCCTCGGCCATTTTGTCGGAACCTCCATCTAAGTCACCGCAAGCTTTAATCTTATTCTTTCATCTTTCATTCTATCTCATCATCCTTTTGTCACCGGAGTTCTTCATGGTGGTTATTCATGATTTAATTCATTCTTTCAAGTGTTCTTCAAGATTCTTGTGGTGGAGTTCAAGTACCTTTCTTATCGCGTCTCGAAGTGTAATTAATTCTCCGTATTCGTTTGAAGTGGAGTTTTGCATTTCTTCGTTCTTATCAGCTATCCAATCATTTCCGTTTGTGGACGGTTATCACCTTATGGTCTTGAGATGTTACCTATAAGACCACAACAAGCTTATTCTTTTCGTTGTTAATTTTCTCAACAACTCCGTTTAAGTCTTCCTTAGATGCTTTCAATTTCATTCGTGGCACAAGTTGTCATTTTCTTCTCCGTTCTTTTCATTCAACTCTTTCAATCCTTTCCGGAGGTTTTGTGTCATGTCTTCATCAAGTATCATTCCATCATGTCAAGCTCGTGTTCTATTCCTCCATGTTTCAGTCGGAGTGCTGCCTAAATCCTTTCAGTCTTATTCGTTTCTTATCTCGTTCTAACTGGAGTGGTTTCATAGTCTATCTGATTCCGTGAGCTTTTGATTCTTGTCATACTCGTCATTCCTCTTTTCTACCGAGTGCTCTCGACTTTGTTCATCTTCTCTCTTGCATTCTTACTTCACCTCTTCCTCTTTCTCTTCCGTCTCGGTCCTATGATCTCGGGACGAGATCTCTTATTAGTGGAGGAGAGTTGTAATGCCCCGGATCCAATGCGCCAAGTGTCCTCCAGTCATTCGCCGTAGTTGCCATGTCATTTGCTTGCGTGTTGCATTTTGCCATGTCATCATGTGCATCTCATTTTGCATATGTGTTTGTCTCATGCATCCGAGCATTTTCCCGTTGTCCGTTTTGCAATCCGGCACTCCTATGTCATCCGGCGTCCCCTTCTTGTCTCTTTCGTGAGCGGGTGTTAAACATTCTCGGAATGGACCGAGGTTTGCCAAGCGGCCTTGGTACACCACCGGTAGACCGTCTGTCAAGTTTCGTGCCATTTGGAGGTCGTTTGATACTCCAACGGTTAACCGGGGAACTGTAAAGGCCTCTTTTGTGTGCAGACCAACACCCCTCCAAAGTGGCCCAAAACCCATCCAAAACCCCTCCATCCTCTCGGTCATTCGATCACGATCGCATGGCCAAAAACCGCACCTCATTTGGAGCCTCCTAGCTCCCTCTACCTATAAATATGTGCCCCTCCCGGATTTTCCGCACAGACCAAACCCTAGCTCCACCCTCCACCGCTGTCGGACACGTCCGGGCAGAGCCGGACGCGTCCGCCACCGCGCCCCGCCAACCGGAGGCCGCCACGTGGCCCCGCTACCGCGCGCCGCCGGGTCCAGCGCCGGCCCCCGCGGCCCGAGCCGCCCCGCGTCCCGCGCGCCTCCGCCCGCCGCCCGCATGCGCTAGCCCAAGCCGCCGCCGCCCCGTGCTAGCGCCCGCCAGCGCCCGCCGCCGCCGCCCCCACGCCGAGCCCCCGCCGCCTCGTCCGCCGCCGACCGTGCCCGCTGCCGCCCCTCGCCGCCCGCGCCTTCCTCCTCCACTCCGGCCAGATCCGGCCGCGGGAGGGCTAGATCCGGAGAGCCCGGCCCTTCTCCGGCCATCTCCACTTACTCCGGCACCAACTCCGGCCGTCCTTGATCCGCGTGACGAACCCTAGATCCGGAGTCCGCGAGGTGGTGAAATTCGTCCAAGTCCTTTTCTGCAGTATTTTTATGCCATGTTCTTTGCGTCATATCTCATAATCCGTAGTTTTGTTTTGTGCGTGCTATATATCAAAATGTTCACTGTGAGATGCTATTCATTTTGTTCCATTGTGCCATGCCTGTTTGAATCCATCTTGATGCTCTAATCATCATAGCAAAAGTGCTATACGATGTTAACTGTTGTCTGTTAACAGAACTTGCTGATTTGTCTTTTTCATTGCATTTTGTGTGTGCATCCTATGAGGTTGATGTCTACATGTGTTATAAGATACATCATACCATATTTACAGTGGTGCAATCCATGTATTTTGGTAAGTCTTTTAGTGAGTGCATCAAGCTCGTGAAGTAGGGTACTTGCTGTTTCTGTTTTGCTAGGCAGAATCTGCTACATCATGATGCTATGTTAGCCTGCTGCTACAAGTCATTATATGCATAATCTGGAGATGTTAACTAAGGATGGTTTGTTATACATGCCATGATCTACCTGTCGATGTCCCTGGTTGAATTTATAGCCTACTGTAGCTTGTTGTAATCTTGCTCTCAAATTGCAAAATAATGTTGCTGTCAGCCTGTTAACATTAAGTTCAGTTTTGCCATGAGCTTTTCTAGTGATCCATGCACCCTATGAACTTGATCTTGCCATGCTTAACTTCACAAACATGTATTATTACTTTTGGGCACCTTGTCATGCCATTTACTACTCTGTGATGAGTTGTACAACCTCACCAACATGCCTACTTATCGTTGTTCCTGCCATGTCTGAATCTGCCATATCATTTGCCAGGTTTGCATGGATGCTACCATGTTTTCTATTGATCTTTGGAATTAGTTCTGTAAGGGAGTTTTGTTCTTTGTCTTTAGTATTAGCATTACATGCCTTTGTTTGCCATGATATATTCTTTTAGCATGTTGTTTGATAGCTCTAAACATTGCAACCTGATGTTATTTCTGCTAAGTCTGTAAACTGTTATTATTTGAAATCTTGCCATGTCCGTTTGAGCATGTTCTATTAATTTCTGGAGATAGCTCAGTGTTCTTGTTGTGTCATGCTTTACCTGTACTTCATGCCCATGCCTTTTGTTCTTACGTTGAAATGCTGTAGCATATTGTTTTGATGCTTGCTAGATGCCTAGTTGCTGTTTTGGACAACTTGTCCTTTAAACTTGTATAGTGTATGTGTTGAACCGTTGCTCCGTTTTGAGTGTGCTCTATATGAAACTTGCTTTATTTTGCATGAAGTTTCATATTATCATGTTGCATCCATGTTTTGAGAGTGTTTGCTTGATGTTTGTATGCATTTTTGCATCAATGCCATGTTTAACTTGTTTTGCTAATATCTTCTAGGCCGTAGCTCCGAATTAAATGAACTTTATATGTATCTTGACTAGAATCTCGTGTAGATCATCTTGGTGCATCTTAACTTGCTGTCTAATAACTTGAACATAAGGTTTATTCAGTTCTAGACCAATTTCTAAATTTGCATATGAGGACTTACTGGTTTTGTGATATGTTGTTTCCGACCTCATTTAAACTTGCTTTTATGTGTTGTTCTTGTTTGCATCATCTCTTGCCATGAGTAGACTCATCTAGCTTTGTCATTCATCATACTTGGTTGAGCATCATGTCATGTATATGTGTGGTGTGTTTACCATGTTGTGTGCTTCTTCTCGATAGTTCCCGTTTCATTGCGATCGTGAGGATTCGTTCGTCTACGCTTGGTTCGTCTTCGTGGCTTCATCTTCTTCATGGACTCGTTCTTCTTCCTAGCGGGATTTCAGGCAAGATGACTGTCACATTGGATCTCATTACTATCATTTCTATGCTAGTTGCTTCGTTCTATCGCTATGCTGCGCTACCTATCTTTTGCTCTTCAAGCCTCCCAAATTGCCATGTCAGCCTCTAACCTTTTTCACCCTTCCTGGCAAACCGTTGCTTGGCTATGTTACCGCTTTGCTCAACCCCTCTTATAGCGTTGCTAATTGCAGGTGAAGTTGAAGATTGCTCCATGGTGGACAGGATTATGTTGGGATATCACAATATCTCTTATTTAGTTAATGCATCTATATACTTGGTAAAGGGTGGAAGACTCGGCCTTATGCCTGGTGTTTTGTTCCACTCTTCCTGGCCTAGTTTCCGTCATATCGGTATTATGTTCCCGGTTTTTGCATTCCTTACGCGGTTGAGTGATTTATGGGACCCCCTTGATAGTTCGCTTTGAATAAAACTCCTCCAGCAAGGCCCAACCTTGGTTTTACCATTTGCCTCGCCACCACCTACTTTTCCCTTGGGAGTCACGCTCTCGAGGTTCATCTTTATTTAGCCCCCCCCCCCGGGCCAGTGCTTCTCTAAGTGCTGGTCCGAACCAGAGCCACTTGCAGCACCACCTCGGGGAAACTTGAGGGCTGGTTTTAGTTGTACGTAGTGTTCATCCGGTGTTGCCCTAAGAACGCGGTATGTGCAGCTCCTATCGGGATGTCGGCGCATCGGGCGGTCTTGCTGGACTTGTTTTACCATTGTCGAAATGTCTTGTAAACCGGGATTCCGAGACTGATCAGGTCTTCCTGGGAGAAGGAATATCCTTCGTTGAACGTGAGAGCTTGTGATGGGCTAAGTTGGGACACCCATGCAGGGTATAAACTTTCGAGAGCCATGCTCGCGGTTATGTGGCAGATGGGAATTTGTTAATGTCCGGTTGTAGATAACTTGACACCAGATTCGAATTAAAATGCATCAACCGCGTGTGTAGCCGTGATGGTCTCTTTTCGGCGGAGTCCGAGAAGTGAACACGGTTTTGGGTTATGTTTGACATAAGTAGGAGTTCAGGATCACCTCTTGATCATTGCTAGCTTCACGACTGTTCCGTTTGCTCTCTTCTCGCTCTTGTTTGCGTATGTTAGCCACCATATATGCTTACTCGCTGTTGTAACCTCACCACTTATCCTTTCCTTACCCATTAAGCTTTCCTAGTCTTGATACCCATGGTAATGGGATTGCTGAGTCCTCGTGGCTCACAGATTACTACAACAACAGCTGCAGGTACAGGTTATGCGATGATCATGACGTGAGAGCGATATTTGCTTGTTTTGGAGTTCTTCTTCTGCCTCTTGTTTGATCAGGGGATAGGTTCCAGGTCGGCATCCTTGGCTAGCAGGGTGGATGTTGTTCGAGTTTCTGTTTGTGTTTCATCTGTAATCGGATGTTGATCTTATGTATGATGATGTTGTATTCATGTGGCATTGTATGCCTTATGTATGGATCCCTATCTATTATGTAATGTTGATGTAATGATATCCACCTTGCAAAAGCGTCTTCAAGATGCGCTTCTATCCTTGGTGGGACCTTCGAGTTCCTTTAGGATAGGGTCACATCTTGGGCGTGACAACATCTCCTCCTTCTAGATCCAGCAAGGGGAGAGGAGAAATTGGGAAGAGCTCCGACAGCACGACGGCGTGGTGTTGGAGCTTGTGGTATTCCTGCAGGGCTTCGCCAAGCACTACGGAGGAGGAGGAAGAGTTGGAGGAGGAAGGGGCTACGCCAGGGAAGGGGTGTTGCAGCCCTCCCACCCTCCCTTTATTTATAGGGTGAAGGGAAGAGGGGGCCTGCCCCTCTAGATCCCATCTAGAGGGGGGCGGCGGCCAGGAGGGGATACTTGCCCCCCAAGCAAGGTGGAGGCGCCCCCTTCCCTAGGGTTTGCAAACCCTAGGCTCCTTGGGCCATTGGGGGGCACCAGCCAACTATGGGGCGGGTTCCCTCCCATATTGAGCCCATTAAGTCCCTCGGGGTAGGTGGCCCCACCCGGTGGACCTCCGGACACCTTTCGGTGGGCCCGGTACTGTAAGTGCATCTAGTGCCACCCCTTGTTGGTTTTGGAGTATTGACGACAAAGTTGGATGAGGGACTAATGCGTTTGTGAGAATTGCAGGATAACGCAGTTAGTGTCCCTCATTGATTTGGTTTACCTACCAGAGATGACCCCTAAAAATGTATGAAGATATTGAAGACAATGGTGGTATGTGAAGATATTCACATTGAAGACTATGATAAGAGAAGACATTGAGTGAAGACTATGGAGCGCGAAGACTGTGTCATTTTGTTGCTTGCTTTTCTTCTTTGTTGAGTCATAGGAACCATCGTACTGTTACGTGGGGTCCAAGTGAACTAAGTCAGGATGACTGAAGTGATGCTCAACCAAAATCCTATGTCTTCGAGCGAAGACAATGAGAGCAAATCTTATCCAGAGCTGGATGAGTCAGATTTGCTTGTAGCCCAAGTAAAGTTGCCGTGTGTGTTTGAAATCTGACCGTTGGAACACGTGTCAGTTCCTTAGTGAGCCAGGGTCATTTCAGACATATCAGGTCGGGTTGCCTTGTGGCTATAAATAGCCCACCCCCTACACCATAAATTGGTGGCTGCTCAGAGTTAGTTTATGGCTTTTGTCGTTTGAGAGCAACCCACCTCGAAGCCTTTGAGAGAGAGAAATCCTTGCGAGGACAAAGACCAAACACCCAGAGCCAAAGAGTGTTAGGCATCACTGAAGTCTTTCTGTCTGTGTGACCTGAAGACTTATTACACTTGAGGACTATGAATCCTCCGGCCTGTTAGGCGTCATGTTTTGAGCATCCAAGAGTCATTGTGGATCGCCGGTGAACGAAGTCTGTGAAGGTTCGGAAGTCTACCTCGAAGACTTACCAGAGTGATTGGGCAAGGACTAGGTGTCCTTAGCTCAAGGGGAGTAAGGTGAAGACACGGTCTTCTGAGTTGAATCTCAACCTCCCTAACCAGACGTACAGTTGTCACAGCAACTGGAACTGGTCCAACAAATCCTGTGTCTTCAACAAGTGACTGGTTCTATCCTCTTCCTTTTTACTTAGTGTTTGTCTTTGTGAAGACATTGCTTAATCGTCGTACCTGTTTGACTTCATTGCTTGACTACTATTGTTTGCTGGCTACATACTATCTTCCATCCTGATCTTTACTACCTAGCTGCTATTAGTCTTTGTATTTTCACATTATCGCATACTTGACTATGGCTTGCTTGTTGTAGTTTATCTTCCGCTACATATCAATTAGGTCGTTTCTATTGTTTGTCTTCGAAACTTCCACGTTTTGAAGACTTTCATAAAAATCGCCTATTCACCCCCCCCCCTCTAGTCGATAACTAGCACTTTCAATTGGTATCAGAGCAAGGTACTCCCTTGTTCTGTGTGATTCGGTTTAACCACCTAGAGTTTAGCTATGTCGACTGCAGGGATAATCAAAGTCTCCGTTGCTTGCCCCGTGTTCGATGGAACTGAATATCCCTACTGGAAGAATAAGATGCACATGCATCTTGAAGCCATTGATGTCGACCTCTGGTATGTCGTCAAGAACTGCGTTCCCAAAACTGGTGAAGGTGTCACCCCCACTGATGTCAAGAAGTTCATTCAACCAGACTCTACTGCTAAGAACATCATCTGTGATCATCTGACCAAAGGACAATATGGCCGTGTGAGTGCTCTGGAAACGTCGAAGCTAGTCTGGGACTGGCTATCCAAAGTCAATGAAGGCGTCTCAACCCAGAGAGATCAAAGGATCAGTGTTCTTCGCAACCTCTTCAACCGCTTCAAGAGAAACGACAATGAAAATGTCCAGCTCACGTTTGATCGTCTGACTGACATCACAAATGAGCTTCAGGCTCTCGGCGCCACTGAGATTACCAAGCATGAAATAGTCAAGACACTACTGAGATCACTTGACAGCTCCTTTGACACCCTTGCCCTCATGATACAAGAACGCCCTGACTTCAAGACACTCGATCCGTCTGATATACTTGAGAGGCTCAACACACATGAGTTCCAACTTTCTGAGAAAAGAGATATCTATGGTCACAACTATGGCCGAACTCACGCTTTGACGGCAAAAGTTGTTTCCTCATCTGAAGAAGAATCTGACTGCGGTTCTGATGATCCTGAAGACATTGGAAAGGAACTTGCTATGCTTGTGAAAAAGTTCCAGAAGTTCACCAAGAAGAAAGGCTTCAGAAAGTCTTCACGATCTAGCTCAAGAAATGATGAAGCTTCCACTCATGACAATAAGAAGAGAACATGTCACAAGTGCAAGAAGCCTGGACACTATATCTCTGAGTGTCCACAGTGGGACATTGAGAATAAGAAGAACAAGAGCAAGGAATATGATTCTGATGACAAGAAGAAGAAGAAATCTTCAAAGTCTTCTTCCAAGTCCTCATCAAGGCCTTCATCTCATAAGAAGAGCTCATCTGGCAAGGCACGTGCTTTTGTTGGCAAGGAAATGGATTCAGAGGAGGAGTCTGCATCTGAGGAGGTGGAGGTGGAGTCTGGATAGGAATCCGACCCTGGCGTTGCAAGTCTAGCTCTAGCCATAGCCTATGTTGCCAAGTCCATATTCAACACTGAAGACACTGACTTCTACACCAACGCTAAAGCTGATGACAAGGACGATCCTGCTCCCACCTACTGCTTCATGGCATGTGGTGCCAGGGTAAAATCACGTGATGCTTACTTCCAAACATCAAGTGAAGATGACTCTGATTGTGAATCCAAACCTAGCTACAAAACTCTTGCTAAAATTGCAACTGAACAACAAAAAGCTATGGAACATACTCAAAAACTGTTAGACAAAAGCGATGACCTATTGGACGCGGAAATGACACGTTCACAGTCCTTAGTTGAAGACATGAAAAATCTTCATGCTAAGTACCAAGACCTTGAAAGTCTTCATGAAACGCTCTCAACCACTCATGAAAGGCTCTCCTATGATTATCTTCAAAGGAAGCAAGAGCTTGAGAAATTGAAAGTGGCTCATGAAGATTTTCAAAAAGAAAATGTGTCACTTCGCGCTCAATAGACCAGTTCCGCTCAGGATGGATTTGAACCACCATGTCTAAAATGCATTGAGCGTGATAACACTACCTCTGTTGCTGAATGTTCCACTGCTGCTACTATTGCATTGTCTTCAACTACAAATGTGGTAACTAACCCCTCTGCAGAGGATACCACTACTATTGCTGATGAAAATGCTAGGTTGAAGACATTGCTTGAAACAGGGATGTATAAAAGTCTGAAAGGACATCAGACACTTTGCGATGTCCTCAAAAAGCAGATTCTGAACCGAAACCCTAGGAAAGAGGGTGTTGGGTTTGAGAGGAAAATGAATGTTGATGGTTCCTACTGGACGCCTGAGCAGTATCCCAAAACCACATGGGTTGATGCAAAGGAACCTTCAGTAGATCCATCCACCTTATCTGGCTTTACCTGCGCTAACCCTATCATCATTGATGAATCCTTTGATGCAAACTATAAACTGTTCAAAAATTAGAATGGTGAAGTGTTTGCCAGGTATATTGGTACTAACTGCAGGAATGGACCACCTATGAAGAAGATCTGGGTACCCAAGCAGTGTATTGAGAATCTTCCTATGAATGTCATCATGACACCACCAAGGAAGAAGACAAACCCCAGACCTATGGCTTCATACGTCCCAAAGGCTTCATACAGATACATGACTCATCTGAGTCACCCTAACGCCAATATTTTGCAGGGAAATCATACTCAAACTGATGAATATGAGCGGGTGTCTTCAAACCGCTATGTTCATGAACTAAGAACTTTTCTGCTTATTCATATGAGTATCATTCATCTCCTGCAAGGCTATTTGCTAGGGCTTCAAAGCCGAAGTTCTCAGATGCTGCACTTAGACTCATTGCTTCTAAACCACCCCTGAAGATGTGGGTGGTGAAGAAGAATTAACTTTCTTTTGCAGGAAATGGTCTCCAGCCAGCAATCAAAGGCGTCCGATACTATTGCTGGGGACCTAAAACACATAATAGGACGCATGATAAAATGATCTTGCTATGTATTTCACATCTGAATCGCTTACCAGTAATACTATGTGTCCTAACCTTGACCTATGTTGTGATAATCCTAATGAGCGTCAAATACTTATGCTTGACAACACTCTTTGTGAAGCCTATCCTCCTAACTGCACTGTAGGGTATGACACCAAAAGCTTCAGAATGGATTATTGACAGCGGATGCACTAATCATATGACTGGTGATCGAAGTCTTCTCGTGGACTCAACCTTACGTCCATCAGACAAGAGTCACATCACGTTTGCTGACACTGGTAAAAGCAAGGTATTGGGTCTAGGTAGAGTTGCAATCTCAAAGGATCAACACATGGATAAAGTGATGCTTGTTGAATCCCTTCGTTTCAACTTAATGTCTGTCTCAATGCTTTGTGACTTAAACATGATTGTGCTATTCAGAAAATATTGTTGCCTTGTACTAATGGAATCTGACAAGTCTCTAGTCTTTGAAGGGTATCGAAAAGATGATCTATACATGGTAGATTTCTCAGCAGGTCCACAGCTTGCCGTATGTCTTCTTGCAAAAGCTTCAGAATGCTGGCTATGGCATCGGAGGCTGGGGCATGCTGGCGTGAGGAACTTACACACACTCGTCAAGAAGAAGCATGTCATAGGCATCGAGGGTGTCAAGTTCAAGAAGGATCATTTGTGTGGTGCCTGCGAAGCTGGAAAGATGACAAGGGCAAAGCACCCCTCGAAGACAATCATGACTACATCTCAACCCTTCGAGCTGTTACACATGGACTTATTTGGCCCTACTCACTATTCTACCCTCACAACAACTGCTTGTCTCTATGGCTTCGTCATTGTTGATGGCTACTCAAGATACACATGGGTGCACATAATTCTCTACAAGACTGAAGTGCAAGATGTCTTCAGACGCTTCGCCAATCGAGCAATGAACAATTATGGTGTGAAGATCAAGCATATCAGAAGTGACAACGGCACTGAGTTCAAGAACACAGGGCTTGATCTTTATCTGGATACAATGGGAATCACTCATGAGTTTTCTGCTCCATACACTCCTCAGCAAAATGGCATCGTAGAGCGCAAGAACAGAACTCTCATTGAGATGGCTCGAACAATGCTCGACGAGTACAAGACACCAAGAAAGTTCTGGCCAGAAGCTATTGATACAGTGTGTCACATCATCAACCATGTTTACATCCATAAGCTTCTGAACAAAACATCCTATGAGCTCCTTACTGGCAAGAAGCCAAATGTCAGCTACTTCAGAGTATTTGGAGCTAGGTGTTGGATCAAGGATCCCCATCACAAGTCAAAATTTGCACCTAAAGCTCACGAAGGCTTCATGCTTGGCTACTGAAAGGACTCTCACTCTTACAGAGTCTTCAACCTCTATCTCTACAAAATCATTGAAACTGTGGACGTGAGATTTGATGAAACCAATGGTTCACAAAGAGAGCTCCTGCCAGGTACACTAGATGAAGCTCCGCCCAGCGAATCGATCAAGCTGATGGGAACTAGTGAAATCATGCCTTCTAAAGCATAGCCTGAAGAGGAACTTATCATTTCTGCATCTAACCAATCAGAAGACAATGCACAGACTAAAGACAATCCTCCAAATGATGACAATGATCAGCAAGAGCAAAGTCTTCGTCCTGTTCATCCTCGAGTTGCAAATGAAGTACAAATTGAGAAGATAATTGATAGCATCAATGCACCTGGTCCACTTACTCGCTCAAGAGCAACACAGTTAGCAAATTTCTGTGGGCACTTTTCATTTGTGTCAATATCAGAACCCAAGAGAGTTGCTGAAGCCTTTATGGAACCTGAATGGATACAAGCTATGCAAGAAGAACTTCAACAGTTCAAGCTGAATAATGTTTGGGAACTTGTCAAGCGTCCTGACCCTCGCAAGCATAACATTATTGGTACAAAATGGATATATCGAAACAAACAAGATGAGCATCGATAGGTCGTCAGAAACAAAGCACGTCTTGTGGCTCAAGGATATACTCAAGTTGAAGGAATCGACTTCGATGAAACGTTTGCTCATGTGGCTAGGCTTGAAGCTATTCGCATACTGCTAGCCTACGCTAATCACCACAACATTCTGCTACATCAAATGGATGTGAAGATTGCATTTCTCAATGGCAAGATTGAAGAAGAAGTGTACGTAGCTCAACCACCTGGTTTTGAAGATCCAAAACATCCTGATATGGTGTACAAGCTGAACAAAGCACTGTATGGCCTCAAACAAGCTCCTCGCGCTTGGTATGATACGATCAAAGAGTTTCTGAAGAGCAAAGGCTTGAAACATGGATCCCTTGACCCCACACTCTTGACGAAGACATATGATGGTGAACTGTTTGTGTGCCAAATATATGTGGATGACATTATTTTCGGATGCACTAACCAGAAGTATAGTGATGAATTTGGATACATGATGCAAGAGCAATATCAGATGTCCATGATGGGTGAGCTGAAATTCTTCCTTGGTTTTCAAATTCATCAGCAAAGGAATGGCATCTTCATATCTCAAGAAAAATACCTCAAAGATTGTCTGAAGAAGTTTGGAATGGAAGACTACAAAGACTATACGACGCCTATGCCAGCCAAACACCATCTTGGTCCCGACGACAATGGTAAAGAGTTCGATCAAAAGGTATACCGCTCCATGATTGGTTCTTTACTTTACCTACGTGCATCTAGGCCAGATATTATGCTTAGTGTTTGCATGTGTGCTCGATTCCAAGCGGCACCAAAGGAATCGCATCACTTAGCTGTGAAGCGAATTCTTTGATATTTGGCTTACACCCCAACACTCGGATTATGGTATCCAAAGGGCTCAAAATTTGATCTGGTTGGTTTCTCGGATGCTAATTATGCTGGTGACAAGGTGGATCGCAAGTCTACATCAGGCACATGTCACTTTCTGGGTCGATCACTTGTGTGTTGGTCTTCAAAGAAGCAGAACTGTGTGTCACTCTCAACTGCTGAATCTGAATACATTGCTGCGGGATCTTACTGCGCTCAGCTTCTATGGATGAAGCAAACTCTCAAGGATTATGGCATCAATCTGAAACAAGTACCTCTCTTCTGCGACAACGAAAGCGCCATCAAGATTGCCAACAATCCAGTCCAGCACTCGAAGACAAAGAAGATTGAAATTCGTCATCACTTTCTCAGAGATCATGTCATGAAGAAAGATATTGACATCATTCACGTCAACACTGAAGAGCAACTGGCAGATATCTTCACAAAGCCCTTGGATGAGAAAAGGTTTTGCAAGTTACAGTGTGAGCTAAATATCTTGGAATCCTCAAATGTCCTGTGATCAGGCACACATCCTAACACTTATGCATGTTGATGACTTAGATGTGCAACACACGAAGTAAAGTATATCTTCAATTAATGAAGACTTACAATCTGAGTGTGAATACATTAACGTGGAATTTGACTTCGGAGCGCCACGATAATTGTGTGCCGTGTCTGAGTCTAATACTTCCTATACGGTGGGTAACGCCACCACCAAATTTCTTGGTTTGAAGTGTTTCACTCATGGCGTTATTTTTGCAATGTCTTCACATTTTGTTTGTCTTCAATTTCAATTTATCTTCATGATTCTCGTCACCATGATGATTTGATTGCTTTCTGATATATAAATATTAGTGTTTTATCCTCTACAGCATTCACTTATAGCTATGTCTTCCCAGTTGAACCTTTTGAACTAAGTGAATGTGATCGGACCCTAATCACTCTATGCTTTCTGTCTCAAACTCTATCTATCCAAATCATATGCATTCTATTGAAACTGTTGAATGTCTTCTCTGCGTCCTAGTCAGCAGAAGACACAGAGACAAACATTAAGTCTGTTTTAAATGATTTATCTTTATTGGTTGAAATCTGGAGAAGCCAGAACAACCATCCGACATGCTTGGCGGACGTGGGAACGTGGGACAACTCTGAGTATGTTGCATGCTTGCCACGTGCCCCTCAAATGCGAACCGCCAGGGGCACCTGCGTAATTGCGTTGTGCCGCACACTTCCTTATAAATACGTGCCCCTTGCTGTAAAGAAAACCTTCTTCCACCTCTCCACCTTGTCAAAACCATAGCGCCACCACTAGCTCTCGACAACGCTGGCGACGGAGCGCTTAGCTGCCGCAACTTCTCCGACGTCGTCCTCACGCCGGCCGCGGACATCGTCCTCTCCGCCGCCGCCGTAGGTGTCCTCCGTCGCCGAGTTAGGGCACGGTGGATTGAACTGCTCGTCTCCTATTCATCCCATCTAGCAGTTCTTCGTGTGGTAAATATTACTCTATTTTTACCATCTTTTTTATCCTCAAAGATTCATCCTACTTACCAAAAGTGGTTTCTACCTATACAATGTTAGATCTAATCTGTCTGCACCTCATACTGCCTAGTATATTCACTTAAGCTTCATATCAAGTTAGACTCCTCACTTGTACTTATTCACGGATTCGTACAAATCTGGAACCAACTCTCAACATATAAGTGAATGTCTTCGCATCATGAGGTCAATGTCTTCAAACTGATTTATCTTTAAACTTTCTGAGAATGCATATGACCTCTTCCCCTTCCCTCGCATCTCTAATGCTATCACAGGTACATGTCCGTGGGAGAATCCCTTGGTTCTCATAGTCTGCATTCGTTTCCAGAATTCTTACAGCATCACATTGATTCTCCTGAAGCCAGTTCTTGTTTGTCCAGCAAGCGAAAGCTCTTGAAGCCTCTGAACGTATTGAAACCATTCAGTTTGAAGTTCATGGCTTCAGAGAAGCCAGTAAGGAAGGGTGGCAGACAGCGTCGAGGGGGAACATCAAAAGATTTGCCTGATGACCTCGCAGAACTGTATAAGACAGATCCTGAAGAGAATTATCATTGGCGCAAGACACGGATCCAATGGATTCGACGATATTGGGCTGAACAATGGTTCAAATACAAGTTCGTGACCCAGGAATATGCTGAGAAGAATGCTATCAAAAGTCCTTGGGGTGATATTCTCTATCGAGGCCTTCAACCCAAGAACAGAGCTGAAGCTATTGCACAGGGTTTCTATCCATGTATGGTCCGTGGACCTCAGCCTGAAAATGCAAACTCAACATCATTGCTCTGGTGTCGTGATGACAATCTCTTCAAGCGTAACTTTCAGCATGCAAAGGCATTGGCCAAAGAAAACAAGAAGTCATTGGGATTAGACTTCAATCCCGGTCCCTCTGCTCCCCGTGCTGACGGCTCACGTGATGCAGAACCCAATGTCATCGGCCCCTTCTCCAACCTTGATGGCCTCATCACTTACATCTTGGTCCAAGGTGCCAAAGTGGATCATTCTGATAATGATGCTGACACTCATGAAGCCCCAGCTCCTCCTCCTCCAAAGCCACAGAAGCTAAAGAAGCTTAAGGCTTCAGAATCAGCTGCTCCTCCAGAAGCTTCACGTGTGAAGCCACTGGCCACTACACCTCCTGAAGACAGTGTGCAGTCTGAGGATCTATCGCGTATCTCCAAGAAGACGGAGAAGAAAAAGAGAATCGTCAAGCACACTGATCAAATCTTGACTCCTGCTGCCATTCTGCGTGAAGAGCACATTGATCTGTCCAGTGATGAAGATCTTGCGGATGATGCCCTTGAGCAACTGATCAAGAGCAAGGAAGAAGCAGAGATCTTCAATAATTTGCCCCTCTTCGATGTGGCAATCATCCATAACTTCATTGATGAGTGGTTTGACACCCCAAATCTCAGCTTTGATGATCTGCAACTTCCCATTGGCCTCAGCGTCGCCTTCAATGGCGCCATTGCTTCTGAGCTAGCTCTTGCTCAGCGCATCGTTGAACTTAAGCACAAAATCGACTATGAGAAGGCCCAGTTCAAGAAGCATGTTGCCAAGCTCAGCGTGCAAGATGTCAAAAACTTCAAGATCATGCTGCACGAGCTCAAAGAAGCCTTTCATAAGAAGCGTGAAGAAGCTCAAGGCTCTCGTGAGCGTATGAAGAGTCTGGCTGACAAGTGTGTGCTAGCCTACAATGAGGCTGAGAAGCGCAAGTCTGTTGGTCGTCGTGGCATTGACCCAAGAATGGATGCAAAGAAGAAGAAGCTATCAACTGCCTAATCTGCACCTTCAAGGCAGTAAGAACCTCGCATAGTCTTTCCAAGCAGCATGACTGGCTCGAAGCCAAAGGTCATGTCAACTACTTCAAAATTGAAGAAGACAAGGGCTGCAGAGGCTGAAGCCAGAAAAAGGAAAACTTCAAAAGCCTCTGATGCTGCTCCCTCCAAGAAGAAGCGCAAAACCAAGAATAATCGGGCTGCTCCCACAGAGCTCTTAGTTGTTGAACCCATCTCAATGGTGTGTCCTGCATCTGAACACCACGAACAACAGCTGATAGTTCATGAGCCTGCTTCCACAGAGGCTTATGAAGCTGAAGACATTCCAGCAGTTGAACCCACCGCTGCTGAAGACATTGTCACCATGACAATGTTGAAGATGATGACGTTCTTCCTCAGATCGAACACAACTTGGTATCACCGCCTGTTCTCACGAACAGCGAACTCATCAGCATTGGTCGTCCTCTGACGCCAATTGCTCAGGATGCATCATGGGCTGATCACCCACAGCAACAAGACTCCCGAAGTACTCCCCAACCACAACCACAAGTAACACCGCCTGTTAAAGAAGAACAAGAAGACTTTGAGGCCCAGCCAACTCCACCTCCAAAGGCGTCGCCAGCTTTTCGCAGGCTTCGCAAAGGACAAAAGCCTCAGGTCCCTCTTTCGAGCATTCTAGAAGGAGAAGTGCACCACTCATCTATTGCACGTCAAGTGTTTCCAGAAGCCACTCCAACTGTGAATGTCTCCATGTCTGAAGCCCAAGCTGTTGAAGACAATCCGGCTGCATCAGCCGATGAACATCAAGAAGACGCACGTGTCCCCACTCACCCCAATACTGAAGAAGTTGTTCCTGATGTGAACGTGCCAGTGCCCGACCCTCCAGCTCGTCAAGTGGAGGTTGAAAATCTTGAGGCTGCCACCACCAACACCAATGACGCCAATGACGGTGTCATGGCTGAAGCTAATGTGGAGCTTGCACCAACTAATGTGCCCGAAGCCAATGATGCAACTACTCCTGAAGTGTCTGTTATGCAGCCTGAAGCATCAGTTGTTGCCACTGCTCTTGTTCCGCCACCAAGGCCCTATACTATTGAGCAAGCATACAATCATGGTCAGCTAACCACTGTCCAATGGCCCGTTCTGGTCCCTCTGCCTACTGCTTCTGGTCCTCAGTTTGATTATCATGTTGAGCACAGGCCTCAGGTCCAGAAACCAAAGCCAAGACTGCCAAGGTTCCAGGAACTGCCAACTCTACAAGGTCCTTCATGCGAATGGCTTCAAAAGCCACAACACCTTCTTTGACAGCGCAAAGAACCCCTACACAAAACCTAGAATATCATCTGACCGGTTCTGGAGCTATCAGCAGCGAAGCTATTACTCCTGCGTTTTGTATGATCAAGGGCGCATTTTCCCTCATATGCGCCTCGACACCGAAGCCATTGCTGGACTGCCATGCTTAGAAGAAGCACTTGACTGCTTTCGTGATGCAGGTCTGCTCAGCTTTGTGACAGACCAAGAGCATTGGAATGTGGAACTATTGCTTCAATTCTATGCTACCCTCCACATTCGCGGCTACAACAGGGATATAAAGACATGGGTTCTCGAGTGGATGACTGGAAATGTTCACCATGAAGCCAAAGCTCATGACATCATTGAGCTTACAGGCTTATCCACTCCCGGAGAGCTGTACAAACCTAATTGTCAACTTCACCGCAATGCACTAGAGAGCATCTTCCATAAGCCAGAACCCAACATGAGCCTTATGTTGAGCATGATGAAGCCTTTGCCACATGACGCTAAATACCCAACAGAGTTCTTTGTTGATGACCTTGAGTATCTGCCTCGCACCATATATCACATCATCAGGCGGACTCTATGGCTTATCAAAGGGCATTCATCAGCTGCAAAACTTGAAGGAGCCATGAAGACATTGGTCTTTTACATCCTCAATGGCATCAGCTTCAATGCACAAGAATTCTTCATCCGGCAACTTACTGCATCTGGATCTGACCTTTTTGGCCTGAAGTTCTATGCTCCATGGGTCATGCGCCTCATCAAGCTACACTCTGCTATCAACTATCAGCCCTCTGCTCGCAATCATCTGATCTTTCTACCAGAGGTTGATATGTCAGTTGAAGCCATATACCCTGAGCCAGCCAAGAAGCCTCTTTGTCTTCAAAATGCTGAACACCAAAGCTTCACTTAGCCCATGGAAGGAGTCCAAGCAATAACTCGTATCTATCCAATGGCTGGGAACACTCGACTGCCTCATCGTGCGCAGACTGAAGCTACTGAGAGCACAACTGCCCAAAGACCCAAGAAGCGCTCTCGCATTCTAAATGACCGAGAACTACTTGTGGCGCTGCATCAGAATCAAGATAAGCATCACTTTTGGCTCAAGCGACAAATGCAAAGCCTCTTGGTGGACGTCAATCGCATTCGAAATCTTGCCACCAAAAATGCCTTTGTCACTCACGAGACCTGTCGGCGATCATGGAAGAGTTTGACGCTGATAAGTGCTGAAGAAGATCTTCAAGATGATGGCTTCACTGAAAGATTCAAGTTTGACTCCACTCCTCCACGGAATGCTATCCTACGTCAAACCCCATCTCTTGAAGACTCCGACTATTCTTCCTCCGCGGCAACTGTGAATGCCAGAGTGATCGATGATGAAGACGATGCGACTTCACCGTCTCCTACTTCTGCATGCATCGACACTGCACCAAGTACAACTGCACCGCCAAACAACAACGACAACCCTGATGCTTCTCCTACTCCTGAGAACGAGTAGATACTCTATGTCTTCAAACCTTTTTGGTCATTACTGACAAAAGGGGGAGAAGCGTACGAGTTGATAGTCTTCAAACGGGTTCATATGGGCGGTTGCTTTATATTTTGCCTCGTGTTTACAACTCTCACTTCTGATACATTTGGTTCTTTGAGTTGTAACACTTAAACTCGATGGCCGTCTGCTACTTATTTGCTTTTCTGTGATACGATGATAAATTCCGCATGTGCGATGATAACTTCCGCACTTAGATCATTCTACAGACGTCCATTTTTCATCATGCATGTCATTCCTTTTGTTACATCATTTCATGCATGATGAATTATCTTCATAAGTTGAAGAGGATCTCCACAAGTACAACCTGCCATGTGCATTTGCATTCCAAAAGCAAATTACTTATATGCACATCTTCAGGGGGAGCCTCTGCCACTTATGAAGACAATATCCTATCCTCTACAATTTCACATACTTTATTTCCGTTGAAAACTTCAACCAGTTTGTCATCAATCACCAAAAAGGGGGAGATTGTAAGTGCATCTAGTGCCACCCCTTGTTGGTTTTGGAGTATTGATGACAAAGTTGGTTGAGGGACTAATGCGTTTGTGAGAATTGCAGGATAACGCAGGTAGTGTCCCTCATTGATTCGGTTTACCTACCGGAGATGACCCCTAAAAATGTATGAAGACATTGAAGACAATGGTGGTATGTGAAGATATTCACATTGAAGACTATGACATGAGAAGACATTGAGTGAAGACTATGGAGCGCGAAGACTGTGTCGTTTCGTTGCTTGCTTTTCTTCTTTGTTGAGTCATAGGAACCACCGTACTGTTAAGTGGGGTCCAAGTGAACTAAGTCAGGATGACTGAAGTGATGCTCAACCAAAATCCTATGTCTTCGAGCGAAGACAATGAGAGCAAATCTTATCCAGAGCTGGATGAGTCAGATTTGCTTGTAGCCCAAGTAAAGTTGCCGTGTGTGTTTGAAATCTGACCGTTGGAACACGTGTCAGTTCGTTAGTGACCCAGGGTCATTTCGGACATATCAGGTCGGGTTGCCTTGTGGCTATAAATAGCCCACCCCCTACACCATAAATCGGTGGCCACTCAGAGTTAGTTTACGACTTTTGTCGTTTGAGAGCAACCCACCTCGAAGCCTTTGAGAGAGAGAAATCCTTGCGAGGACAAAGACCAAACACCCAGAGCCAAAGAGTGTTAGGCATCACTGAAGTCTTTCTGTCTATGTGACCTGAAGACTGATTACACTTAAGGACTGTGAATCCTCCAACCGGTTAGGGCGTCGCGTTCTGAGCATCCAAGAGTCATTGTGGATCGCCGGTGAACGAAGTCTGTGAAGGTTCAGAAGTCTACCTTGAAGACTTACCAGAGTGATTGGGCGAGGACTAGGTGTCCTTAGCTCAAGGGGAATAAGGTGAAGACACGGTCTTCTGAGTTGAATCTCAACCTCCCTAACAAGACGTACAGTTGTCACAGCAATTGGAACTGGTCCAACAAATCCTGTGTCTTCAACAAGTGACTGGTTCTATCCTCTTCCTTTTTACTTAGTGTTTATCTTCGTGAAGTCATTGCTTAATCGTCATACCTGTTTGACTTCATTGCTTGACTACTATTGTTTGCTGGCTACATACTATCTTCCATCCTGATCCTTACTACCTAGCTGCTATTAGTCTTTGTATTTTCACATTATCGCATACTTGACTATGGCTTGCTTGTTGTAGTTTATCTTCCGCTGCATATCAATTAGGTCATTTCTATTGTTTGTCTTCGAAACTTCCACGTTTTGAAGACTTTCATAAAAATCGCCTATTCACCCCCCCCCCCTTCTATTCGATAACTAGCACTTTCAGGTACAATACCAATAACCCCCGAAACCATTCCGGCGACTGAAACTAGACTTCCCACATATAAATCTTTACCTCCGGACCATTCCGGAACTCGTGACATCCGGGATCTCATCCGAGACTCCGAACAACCTTCGGTAACCACATACAATTTCCCATAACAATTCTAGTGTCACCGAACCTTAAGTGTGTAGACCCTACGGGTTCGGGAACCATGTAGACATGACCAAGACATTCTCCGGCCAATAACCAACAGCGGGATCTGGATACCCATGTTGGCTCCCACATGTTCCACGATGGTCTCTTCGGATGAACCACGATGTCGGGGATTCAATCAATCCCGTATACAATTCCCTTTGTCCACCGGTATGTTACTTGGCCGAGATTCGATCGCCAATACCTCATTCAATCTTGTTACCGGCAAGTCTCTTTACTCGTTCCGTAAAGCATGATCCCGTGAGTAACTCCTTAGTCACATTGAGCTCATTATGATGATGCATTACCGAGTGGGCCTAGAGATACCTCTCCGTCATACAGAGTGACAAATCCCAGTCTCGATTCGTGCCAACTCAATAAATACTTTCGGAGCTACCTGTAGTGCACCTTTATAGCCACCCAGTTACGTTGTGACGTTTGGTACACCCAAAGCATTCCTACGGTATCCGGGAGTTGCACAATCTCATGGTCTAAGGAAATGATACTTGACATTTAGAAAATCTCTTAGCAAACGAACTACACGATCTTGTGCTATGCTTAGGATTGGGTCTTGTCCATCACATCATTCTCCTAATGATGTGATCCTGTTATCAATGACATCCAATGTCCATGGTCAGGAAACCATAACCATCTATTGATTAACGAGCTAGTAAACTAGAGGCTCACTAGGGACATGTTGTGGTCTATGTATTGACACATGTATTACGGTTTCTAGTTAATACAATTATAGCATGAACAATAGACAATTATCATGAACAAGGCAATATAATAATAACCATTTTATTATTGCCTCTAGGGCATATTTCCAATAATAAGGTGGTTAAAAAATGAGCCAAGAGAGTCAAGGACTACCTCCGACTCAGAGGAGTCATCCAGTTGAAGGAAGTCGGAAGCACTGTGCATTTTCCTCTTTTCTGAACGGCCGCCTTCCTGGAGGCTTTCTTGGCCTTCCTGGCTCTCTTTGCAGCCTCATGATCATATTTTTTTCTTCCAAAACTTATCATCAGCCTATGAAAATCAGCAAAGATTTGAATTATGACAAAACATCAGAGGTAAAGGTAAAATAACTAGTTTTGCCGGCTTACCGCTGGAGCCGGGTTAGCCCTGCAGAAAGGGCTCAGGCCCAGCTTGCGGCAGTCTGCTAGGCTTTCGTTCAAAAGTGACTTTGTCATATCATCATTGACATCATTAGGTAAATCGTCAGGGCTGTGGCGCAGTGGATCATTCTTCTCGCCGGTGTAGGTGCACATCAAACCGGAGTGGCGGCTCAACGGGATGATCCGCCAGGCGACCCAAACCCGGACCAAGTCAATACCATTTAAGCCGTTCCCCAAAAGAGCCTTGACTTTAGCCATGGTAGGGAAAGCTTCTGACGATCAGCAACTGACAACTTGTCTAGAAGAGGATGATTGGAATCAAGGCACAGGGCGCGAAGACCGGGCAGGGGGTTCTCATCAGCCGGAGAAGTGTCTTGACAATAGAACCATGTCTGGTTCCATTCTTTGGGATGACTCGGCGGTTGTGCATAAGGAAAAATGGCATCTCTCTGTCGTTGGATTGAGACCCCGCCCAGTTCCAAACTCGGTCCGTTGGAATATTCATTCTGGCGGTTCAAATAAAACAATTCCCAGAAAAGTTCCAAGATGGGCTCTTCTTCAAGATACACCTCACAGAACACTTGAAAGTTGCAAATATTAGACACGGAGTTGGGTCCGATGTCTTGAGGACGGAGGTCAAAAAAGTGCAGGACGTCTCTGAAGAACTTTGAGACGGGTGGCGAAAAGCCCCGGTTCATGTGATCAGTGAAAATGATGACTTCCCCCTCTTTGGGCTGAGGCTTTTCTTCTGTTGGATCAGGAGCACGGTATGACATCACATCCTTTTTTGGCAGATAGCCGGTTTTCAGAAAATCATCGAGTGTACTCTCCGTGACGATGAATTTGACCCAGTTGCTTGAAGTGGTAGTTTTGGGCGGCATTGTGAAGATGGAAGCCTAACAAAGAATAAATTTTTCGGTTCAAATTTAAGCCGGGGAAAAATGTTACAGCACATATTCGGAATGGCGGCTTGTAAAGGGCCCTAATGGTATATGACTAATTACGTCAGGTTATTTAAACCGCCGTGAGCAGTCAGGTTACTTAAGCCGCCATGAGTAGTTGATGTTATCTATTGATCACTGCAATTTAAGCCAATGGTTTGAGCCGCCATGGCTAAGTGGATCTATCAAAACGCAGATTTTTGGCTAAGTGTCACACAAACAAGTTTCACAGATTGCAATCATTATTTTGGATCAGCGGATGTTCAGGAAAAGGAATAAGTTTAGCCCTAAAGAACCAGTACATATGAGTTCCTAAGAACCACGTGATCTTTTCTTCTGGAAAAGGTGATCTGTTGGTATTGAAGGTGAAGGGAAAAAACAAGTACTGCATACACTACAAAAAAATACACTTCCATGATGATATGTGTTTGTCACAGTAGGTCGCGTTTTTTGTCATGCATGTACATCCATGACTATTTTATGACAGAATCAAGATAGTCATACCTGTGCTATCGTAGAAGTGTTCCATGACATTACCAAAATTATCATCACGGAAGTGTCCACTTCCATGACGATAAATTGCGCGTCACAGTAGTGCTTTCGTCAAGGGTGACCGACACGTGGCATCCACCATAACGGAACGCCGTTAAGCTATCGGGTCGGGTTTCGGATCCGATAACCCGTTAACAGCCCCAACCAATGGGAAATTTCCACATGTAAAATTCTTATTGGCCGGACGAAACACGTGTTAGCTCGTCAGTGGGTCTGATAGGCACCTATGATATGTTGACACGTGCCACGGCCCACCACTGGCCCATTTAGCTTACAAAGCCGACCCGTTTGACTTGGTCAAAACTTAACGGGCTGGCCCATGAAAAGCCTGTTAACGGTCTCTTCGCAAATAGCCCATTTTACGGCCCGGTAACACACAGGCCGTTAGGCCCTAAAGGAAATCGGCCCAACAACGTCATGTGGGCCGTCGAATATAACACAAGCTCATTTCACTTTCGGCCCATGTATGGCGCACGACGTCTTTCAGCCCATATGAGGCCTTCGTATCTTTAGGCCCTTTAGAGGACCACGGTGACTCTAGCCCATAATGAACAGTAATTTTCTTTGTGCCCGTTAACGGCCCGTGATTCACATGGGCTGTTTCCAGCCCGTGTTAGCTTTCGGCCTATTGACGGCCCATACGTTCTTGGGCTCCTTTCCGGCCCTCGATTACTTCTGGCCCGTTACTGGCCTGTTCCCCTAATGGACCAAATTTGGCCCATGGAAAGAGTCGGCCCGTTTCTGGCTTGTTAACCCGTTGCGCCATTTCCAGCCCATCCTATATTCTGGCCCATTAACGACCCGTTATGCCTGTGACAGAATTAAGCCTTTGCTATCCTCCGACCTATTAACGGCCTCTTACCGTGCTGGGCTGGTACCAATTACGCCCGTTTATGGCCCATGTAGACCCATTTATCCGACGGCCCGAGGCCCACGATTCTACGGCCCTATTGGAGGCCCATTTATCGACGGCCCGTAGGAGACCCATGGATCCTATGGCCCATATATGGCCCATGGTTGTTGCGGCCACTAGTAAACCAGGGAAAAAGAAGACTAGGAAATAAATAAGGCCGAAACCAACGCTAGGCTATTAAGGCGATTGCACAGATTACATCCACTCGGCATCGATCACCACCAGTGCAAATATAGGGAACACCCTACACTATACAAAAATGGCTTGCTGTCTTCTTCAGCCGGTGGCTGCACGTTAAGAATAAATTTTGTATCGCACCAAAACAAATTACAACTATATAACAAAAGGAAGGTTGGCATAAAACTTAACAGTCTAGCAGATAAATGCACCACCAGAAGTTCAGAAGCTCAGTTCATTTGACCTGACTGTTACATTTTCATGATGTATTGTCCGATGGAGCACCATAACCCTCGCCTTCATTTCTCCTAGGCTCCTGAACAACATAGCAAATGTCTAATAGTCTGGTTTCAAAACCATGCATATCTTGACGACATCGAACAATGTCTCTCCTTGTTTCACAAAGGGTCTCTGTTAGGGAATGGACTTGTGTCTGGAGCGCAGATACAACATTGCTTTGAGCTTGCATATCTTGACCATGAGGCAGTTTGGACGAGATTGCCTTAACAACCAACCCAGTATTACGCAGGAATGTGCTTTTGGCACTGTTAGTGGATAGGTACTGACCCACTGCAGCAAGAGCTGACATTGCAGTTATAGTTGCCTCGCCACCTTCAGAAGGTGGCGGTTCCACAATTTTTTCCATAGCTTGCTGAAAAGTTGAGTTTTTACATTAGTAGTACCAGAACAGGAGATATTAAGGAGGCAACAAAACCAAACAAAATAGCTTTGGTCTATATACAGAACTTATTCTGGTGAATCCATGTAAAATATTAGTTGTATTTTATTGCAAAGTACATAATAAAACCAGGTTCCAAACATATGACCATGTACCATTGCTAATCTGTTGTCTATTTCTTAACATTGTATTGAGGGCTAAGGATAAAGAGATGAAGTTTATAATACGGTAAGCATAGTATGACATCATTCATACCACAAAACAACTGAGAATAGACAAACATGCAATTGTAACGTTGTGCGGGCAAGTCCAGCATGGAACTAGATTACGGGTCAAGATCAAAGGAACATCACTCCTCTCTTTTAAACCTTGTAAGGTGCAATGATACACTAAGACAATTGTGTATAAAATTGAAAAGAGTAATAGACATTGGCTGCAAACCATGCAGTTCAAGGCACAAGTCAGAGTAAGTAGTAGTTAAAAGGCATGAGGATTAAGGACTTACAATAGCGGCTTTGACTGGTGTAGTCATGCCCTTCTTCTTGCTGGTGTGACAGTCCTTGAAGATTTCCATAGCATTAGGTTCAGGTACTTTTTGGTCCTTGCGGGCTTTCCTCTGCATTTGGAACAAGTCAATATAGATCTGATAATATGGTATAATGAAAAGAGTGAAACAACAGCTAATTACAAGAGCCTCGCAGTGTGCAATATAGCTACGAGATCTTGTCGTCTGTTGGAATTTCACATTCGTACGGTTGGCCTTGTTCTTTGAACAGTTCACCTACAAGAAAATAGATTTGTGTGGCACATGCGTAAATAGGACTTCAACATGTGATCTGATCACATATATATAATGTACTTGATACTTCAGATCAGACCAGTGTTTAACAAGGCCCCTCCAGTCTTCATCCGATATATTTTCCATTGGAGATGTTTGGGAAAGTTCACTGTTAGCCTTGCCTTCAAAGTGAGTTTTCCTCAAGTTATACCGATATTATCGCAGAGCAGACTTGAAAACATGGGTGCAAGCTTGTCTGGTTGCATCATCTTGGCTATCCAACTTGAACCTCATCTGTTGAAAATTATGGGAGTCTCATTATCAGCAACCTAGAAAGTATGGGACAGAGCAAGACGATATTACTAGTTTCCATACATAACCATACTTACAGATAAATGGTCGAGGAAAGTGTTGAACTGGGTTTCGTCTTTGTCATTCCTGTACTGAATCCATGTTGGGAGGATACGTACATGACACCTAACGGCAACCGCTACCTCTGATACTAACTTGGCAGACTCTGTAGCATCACGTGGCCTTTTTAAACCTACCTCAAAACGGATCTCCATTCTTCCTCCTCTAGATTTAGTTAACCTATCGAGCATTATCCCTGATGTTTGTTTCCTCTTGCGCCTAGGTGCTAGTCCAACAACAAACATAGGAAGTGTTAGTGTACATCAAACTGTGAGACTACATATAAAGAAGCATGCAACTGTAACTTGACTCCAGCAACTACCTTCTTGCTGTTGAAGCTCACAAGGTTCATTTGATCTTGCCAACTCGTCTTGTGTCAAGAGTGCTTGGGAAGTAGTGTCAGGTGGCAAGGGAGCTTGGGAACGTGCTGCTAGCTCAGTTGACGCATGAGTAACTCGTGCAACTGGTAGTACTGTGGTAGGTGTTGCAAGAACTAGGGCTGTCTCTGCTTGTTTGGTGGCAGCTATTTGTTTCTATTTGACTTTTTTGCAGCTCGTGTAGCATGGGATGCCTTGTTTGTAGAATTTTCCGCTGGACTTTGACCTTCTATTGCACCATCAGTACCAGCAGAATCTGCAGGATTCATCCGCTTCTCATTCCCTGCCATTCTGTGTTTCTTTCTCTTTCTCTGTGCCATGTTAAGTCAAGCCGACAAGAAAAACGAATAACAATTTAGTTATTCAGAACAAATTGATGTGTGATACAGACGAACTGAACTTTGATGTTAGACAACCACATAATAGGAGGATGTAATATGTACGAAAAATAGGGCGGAAGAGATAACCAGAACTATGATGTGTAAACTAAGCAGAAGACATTTCACCAAATTAGAAGCAATGCAATGGAAGGTAGACACCATATGAAAGATACTACAAATATCGCTCTGCCAAATTAACAGTGTCTCATCATAAATGGTGTTTAAACAAATGTGAAGCAGTACAAGAAATAAATCATATGCAAGATGCAAACAACATCACACTACCATGTTAGAGGTCTCTCGTCATTAGTGCCATTGCATATTCACAGCATTGCATATTCACAGCTTATGATGTGTAAACTAAGAAGAAGGCATTTCAACAAATTAGAAGCAATAAAAGCTAGACACCATATGAAAGATGCAACGAATATCACTCTACCAAGTTAAAACTGTCTCGTCATAAGTGCCATTTCAACAAATTAGTAGTACAAGCTAGAAAAGAATGTGAGATGTAACCTATAAAACACTCTGAAATCAAACATGTCTTATGATAAGTGATTGTTGCAGGTTACACAACAGTAGTAATTTGATGTAAGAACATGGTGTCATAGACAGATATTGTATGTTCTAGAAACAGGAACATGTGTCTTATTCAAGTATAATGTGTAAAGTAAGCAGATGGAATTCAACAAAATTAGAAGCAATAAAAGCTAGACATCACACATAACATGCAACCACATATAACAGTGCCAAGTTAGAGGGAGCACCGGTGATGGTGCACTAGGGGAGACGTGCTCATCATAAACACAACTTTGTTGAGTGTTTATGCATGTGTTGTCTTGGAAATCACCTTGGGGGTGTGGAGGAGTCGAAACTCTAGAGGCCCTCCATTCGGGAGGAGCACCTTTTATCTGCTGCCTTGCTAACTTCCTTCCGCTTTATTGATTTTGAATTGTCAAGTAAAACCGACAAGAAAAAGCAATAAAATTCTCTCTTCAGAACTCATTCATGCATGATAGTGACAATCACTACTTTGATGTAAGGCAAACACATGATACCAGGATGGAATATGTACGAAAAACAGGACGACATGGCATGTTCACAACTGTTTGTGTAAATTAAGCAGAAAGCATTCCAACAAACAAGAAGCAATGCAATCTAGACAGCACATGAAAGATGCAACCAATATGACTCTACCAAGTTAAAAGCGTCCCATCATAAATGGAATTTCAACAAATTAGAAGCAGCGCATGCTATAAATCATATGAAAGATGCAACTAATATCGCACTGCATATACTAAAGGTGTCTCGTCATATTGATTGACGCGGGATACAAAAAAACAATAGTTTTATGTAAGGACATGCTTAATAGATAGATGTACTATGTACTAAATATAGGAAGGCATGTCACATTAACAGGTATAATGTATAAGCTAAGCAGACTAGCACATGCAGTTTAACCAGATTGGAAGAATTACAATCTAGACACCATATGCAACATGCAACCACATATCACGCTGCCAAGTTAGAGCAAGCACCTGCGATGCTAGTGTAGGGAAAATGTTGTAATCAACTACAGAGCTACATTCACTATCTTCATCTAGCCTTGCTATTTCTTGAGAATCATGTCGGGAGGCTGACGCTGCATTCTTTAAATGAGGAGTAGTCCACTTGCATGCCTACCTCATCATAAGTGATTGATGAGGGATACACAAGAACATTAGTTTGATGTAAGAACATGGTTAATACACAGATGTACTAGTATGTACCAAAAACAGAAAGGCATGTCATATTCAAAGGTATAATGTGTAAGCTAAGCAAATGCAATTTAACCAAATTGGAAGCAATACAAGCTAGACATCCGGCTGGAGTGGTGAGCATGATCATCTAGGACCTGAGAGCCTGGTGGGAGGCGGGTTGCTTCGCCACCATCGCAGCTTTTTAGTTGGCTTTCATGTGCTGCCTGTCTTTGCTGGGCTTGTCGCTGGCTCGGCCAGTTCCCTGACTAGATATTTGTCTTCTGGTGCTCACGGGATGGTGGTTCAGGTAAAAAGTATCTTTCCTTATCTTAATAAAGACCGACTTCGGCCTTTCGAATACAAGCTGGACACCACATGGAACATGCAACCACATATGACACCGTGAAGTTAAATCAAGCACCTGGGATAGTGGTTCATTGCGAGCGAGGTCATCAACTCCAGAGCTACGTTTACCGTCTCCATCTGCTAACACTGCACCCTTTATAGCGTTGTAACATGCCATGCCCACCCGCATACCAAGCTAGAGCAACTTCTCTATTTTATTTTCTACTTCTCTCTTGGCAGCAGAGTCTGAAATACCCTTGCATAAAAACACAATAGTGAGAGTAAGGGTGAAGTGTGTAAAAGTAGGAGATAGCAGGTGGCTGGAAAATAAATGACAGGAGACATATGATAGCTCTAGAACATTGCATGGCAAACAAAATTAGATTCTACTCCGTATGATTTTGTAATATATGAGCACAGGAAATGCAGGTACTCCTCCAGCACACCACCACATGTGGTCATATCTAAGATAACAGTCGACTAAAAATAAATAGGTCAGTTGATTTTTTTAATGAACCCTCCGACCTATAAGGAACGGGCAGATGGCCTTCGTCTACCTCCCGCCAATCACTGTTGACGATCTTTATCGAACCGCCAGCGACCACTGGCCCAGACCCCTGCCTTCGCCGCCACACCCTCCCCTTGACCTCACACCACCGCCGTGCTTGGTAGCGCCCTCAGGCCATCCCTTTAATCTCAGCCGACCTCCAGATCGGGTGCGAGTAGCTCTAGGCCCCACACGCCCCTAAGATAAACACCAAGGCGTTGCTTCCCCGGTGTAATAGGCGTACTAGCGCCTGTTACGCTGGGGAATGCTTCCGTTAATTGGAAATCAACTGACCAGAAATTGAAATTCAGGGGGGCGACGGACCTCTAGCTAAGGTGAAATAGTATATGAGGAGAAACCTTGTGCATCGCGAGTTACTAGGAACATCTATTATGAAGAAGAAGCGGTTAACTAGTGTCTTTTGTGGGATGAATACCGTGCAAGCAGACACGTAAGATTTGCACGAATAAGGGAAGAGGAGTACCCTTATCGGTTGTCAGTGTGGTCTCAATATGTCGCGGCGATCTTCTTGTTTTTCCCGGGGGAACCGATGTTTTGGAGAGCCGTGGATCCTTGGACAAATCCATGGCCAAATTGTTGACTGTGTTTTCATGGCCGTATATCGGCGGAGGGGAAGCAGATCTGAGGCGGCAAAGGACGACGTAGCAGGAACAGATCCGATGCGGTGGACGGTGGCGAAGTTGGAGCGGCAGTGGTGAGGCATAGGACGGCGTGGTTGAACTGGCTCGGGTACGGATGGCTCGGCCTCGGCTTCAACTACTAGCCATAGAGGGCGTTGCGGTTGAGGTTGCGGTGGACAACAACGTCGGGGTATCGGCTTCGGCGTGATGGAGGAGGGCGGTGGTTGATGGGTGGGATGGGGTGGCGGACGGAGGACGCCGGGGTTTCGCGGCTGGTGGAGAGGTAGTTTTTGCGCCCATAGAGTATGAATGGGGAATCAGACGGGTGGGCGGGGGGAGGGGGGAACCATGTTTCGGTCTGGGACGCGCTTGTTTTTGGCTTTTTTGAACAGAAGATGGGACGCGCTTGTTTGAAATTTGGGGAAAGTACAAACTTTGCCCCCCTCTTAAATTTTGGACCTACTGCGGGTCGAGGGTAGGATGGTAATCCCAGGTGTCCCAAATAGTGGGCGGGAGCGATTTCGTCCGCGCGCATGTGTGCTTAGGCGGCCATTGTGTATGAATGTTTTTCGGAGGCGGTAGCGTGGCGTCTAGATGAAGCTACAAGCGTACCCCGGTTTAGACCTTTGGATGTCGGGCCGGTAGGTTTCATGGGTCGGAGTTATTAGAAAAGTAATTTCCTTGTACTACCAAACATTGGTCTCACGTGGTTTCGGGCGAGTAGAGGCTCTTTTGGCGCTTCCTTCAAAATTTTGAAACACAAGCATTCACGTTTAGAGTACTCTTGAACTATGAGGATTGACCTAAATAGACAACGTTATATTTGACCTTGTATATTTGAAAACCTCAATAAATTATCCGCTTCTTTTTGAAATTTTGACACTTGAAAATCCTATAACTATGATTATTTTGGAATGGAGGAGCTAAATTTGAATCTATTTTGTACACGGCTACATATGCTATTATGTACAAAATCAGAGCAAAGATTGGTGCCCCCATAATTTAGATATGATTTACAAATGCCATGATATCAAATTCAAATAATTGAATGGACTTCATGTTGAATTCGATTTTTTTTAAACCACCTTAAGTTGAATTCAAATGTATGCTAGTTCATAGGTAGCTATTTACAATGTTCATTGTGTAACTTTCATATATATAATGTTCTTTACACACACAACATGAACTATACTCACGTTTATATTTGATTGCTAAAGTGATGCATTGTCTAGAGTTCAAAATACTAACTATGTGGATCAATTGTGTCGAATAATAACATAGACATGCTCAAATTCGATAGAATCTAGATGTCTGATGGATCAATGACCGTTCCTTATGCGAATTGAAAATATCATGACCCCATCCTAATATTTGGATACAATTTATATCTTTAATCAATGTGTCCAGCAGTCTTTTGCGTGTAGTTTCACTCTCCATCAGTGGTCCCTCACACATGCTCACACACTCTCTCCCGAGGTGTCTTTCTCGCACACATGCTCTAGATATAACCCTCCCTTCCTCTCGTTACCATTTACAACTGTTTTCACTAACCTTTATCACAAGCACTCTTCCTCTCGCAAGCATACACACGCATAATCCCCATCGACCCTTTCTATATACATGGACCTGTCTACGTGTCTCCTGTACGCACATTATCTTTAGGCCTGTCTCTCACGCATTGTCTCACACCTCTCTTCCTAATCGACAAGTATGATTCTAGCAGAGCATTATGTAGGATGCCCCTTAAAGTTAGGCTGAACGAATAGTAATATCAGAGATAAAGGGGTTACCTTAGTCCGAGAACCTAGGGATACAAATCCTAGCCGGCTTTGTCAGTGAACATAGAGTCCTTCACAATTCTGCTATCTTTGTCTTGTATGACTAGTCATCCATGGGTCTTCCTAAATGCGTCATGGGCCGACCAATGTGGCGCAGGACGGAACCGAACGAAGGGTCTCACCTTGACCCACCGGACCTCACGCGGTGACACACCCTCTGCCCCCATGTCTTGTTATCTTCTCACACCCACACATATCAACACAAACACCACACACACACAAAAATCTCCGGGTGCCTCTATCCCCTCCCCCTTTGCGTATACACACTCAAGGGAATCTCTCATCGTGACGTCATATTCGTCTCTCTCTCTCTAGACCACTCTCATTTCTCGTGCTATCTCTCCCAAGCCCCCCCCCCTCCCCCCCCCCCCCCCCGCCGACCCCTCTATCCATGCCTCTCTCGAATACGTAATACACACACATACCTCTCTAGGCCCCGCCAAATGCATCAACTACACATTCACACATGTTACATCACGTACCCCATTGATCTAAAAATCCCTCTCTTCACGTTTATTTCGCATACAACATTCCTTTTGAATAAAGTGTGACCAAAAAATTATTTTAGAATTTCTACATATATACAACATTACAAAGTTATATGGAGGAGTACGAACACTAATTTGCATTGTATGGTGCCCACAATGATATTTATTCCGCACTGTGAATTTGTATATTTTTATACTATATACAAAGTTAGTCATAATAAAGAGAAATGAAGAGCATCTCTCTCTGCATCGCATACCCCCCCCCCCTCTACGCCCTTTTCATGTATGCACACAAACTATCTCCAGGTCCTCTAAAAGTAAGCCCCCAGCACATTCACGCATGTTTCATCTTTCTCTCGCGATATATACAACGACGATCATTGTATTTGAAGTAAAACCATGATACGTACATTGGACTTCAGAATCCACTCATTACGGTCACCATTTACATTTAGTGGTTATTATACAGTCACGGGCTCATCGTACAACTCTGTATTTTCTCAAGACACGACTAGTTGACTAGTTAAACGCTCCACGTGGCACCTCTAGTGTTACATCACATTATCTCACTACCATCATGCCCACCTGTCGGTTTGTATCTACTCTACATCTACACTCTTATAAAAAATAGAGTTGGTGATGATGGTGTGCCTGCCATCCTGCAATATAGGCCGTCTGATTTATATCTGACGGATAGGAAAGAAACTATGGCAATTTTGCAAAAAGGTACCCACTAACCTCTCCACATTCGCAAATAAGGCCTTCCGTCGTTCATCCTTTTCTCTCACAAGATAAAGTAGTTATACAAATGCATCTTCATGTTACGTGCAACTCACAGGCATCTTGCTAGTAAGAATTAAAACAAACGACAAAAATATATTTGGACGGTGGTTCGAAGTCATGACCGCGGGCACAACGGACAAGGTGGCCTTGTATTGGTATGCTAAGTCATCTGTTTTAACACATAGGAGCTGGTGTGGTGATTATACACACACGCACGCATGCACATGAACCGCATGCATGCAACACTCACACAAACACATGCACCCATGCACGCACGCAACACTCGCACGTACACATGTAGCCACGCACGCACGCAACACTCACATGCACACACGCATGCATGCATGCACACACCAGTACACCACACGACCAACACACACTCTCATGCTCAAGTGCTCAACCTACACGTGCATGCGCACAATCAGGCCCTGGCAGACACATACACAACCAGGTGATTCCCGCGCACGGGTTGGAGCCTTGTCGCGCCTGCGTAAATTTGTGTTTATCTGTCCTTTTACCTATGCGAACTGACAGGTGGGAACCACAAGGAACATGGTTAATTTAACTAGTCAACATGGCACCATGCAGACTATTTGGCCGGTCAATAGAGTGCAATCCGATGCTGAACCGTGAGCAAGTGACCGTATAATCACCGCAAAACGTATATAGTGACCGTAATCAGCTTATTCTGAAGTTCGATGACCGCATTACGCTTTTCTCCCTATAGGCCCTCCAAAACTACATCTCTACACGTTCTCGCATGTTACATCTAACAACTATGCAATACCGCACTACTACTACACTCTAACACAATAAATCATATGTGTTTTTAGTATTACTAGATATCATATTGTTACTTAATTATTCAGTTTGCATACATTAAAATTGCCTTTGAAATGCATGCCCAGTATCATCTACCACACGGGAAAAATCCCTCCCTTTCCTGTTTAATCCGGTTTGTATCGATGGGTCGTGCAAAACCGCAAAACTATAGTACTATACAGTACAAGTGACAGTTCACTGGGCCGTCATGTCGTGTACTCCTCCGTCGTAAGAGTGGAGCGCTCGTTTTCATAAATCTTCTAGTCCCTTTCGCCGATATGTGGGACATCAAGCTACCGGGTCCACATGCCATACCGGAATACAGTGCAGAGCAGCCGGGGTGAAGCACCCCAGTCATGGCGCCGGCATAGTAATGAGCAATGAGGCGTTAAATCACAAAGTTGCACCTTTCCCGCAGTTAAGTTGGAGGGACAAAGTAATAATGCTAAAAAAAAGAAGTTGGAGGGACGAAGCAACCATCATTTCACTCGTTGCTGAATCCGCTTCTCCCTCATCTTCTTCAACTTAACCACGTGTTACTCCTGCCGTTGTTCTGCCTCATGTGGGACACGGATCGGCTTGGTAAAGCACTGACACGTGGGACCGCATGTTAGAAAACCGCCAGGACAACATCCTCTAAAAAATAAGAAACCTCCCCTGCCATCCGCGCGGCAAAATCACCTCCTTTTTACTAATCTTGATTCTACAATTTTTTAGATCAATATAATTGAGATTTGTATAGATAGCACATAGGAGCAAAACCAAGTGGTATGGTTAAGGGCATCCACAATGTGTAGCCAAATGTGAAAATAGCTTTTAGCATCCTGGGAACCATTGTGGACGGTGTTGCCAAAGCCAGAAAGATGGAACCGAAGCTCCCTGATTGATTGATTGAAGGAATAGAAAAATGCAACTTCGCTCCTCTTTCTCCCATGCTTGGACGCATGTAGTACAACATAGAGCACAAAGTCTACTCCCCTGTCCCTTCTATCACAAATCACAAAGCAGTGAGGCATCAAATCACAAAAGCACGGATGAAGCAACCATCATTTCACTCTTCGCTGACTCTGCTTCTCCATCGTCTTCTTCGAGAAACCATCTCACCGCACTAAGCTGGACGGATGATGCTATTGTGTACTAGTAGTACTAGTACATTTACGCGTCCTTTGGTTCAACAGACTTCCTGGATGCAAATAAGGTGGTTGTCTCAGCTTGCAGGCGGCACTTGCGAACGACTTACCGTGGTCTCCCTCAATGGTGTTCTCCGTCGAACGCACTTCGCCAAACCACAATGTTCGAGATATCATCGACATCACCGCAATGGTGAAGGAAGTCAAATATAGTTACTACCTCCATTTTTTGTACACAAGGCCAGTATATCAAAATTACAATTTGCAAAAGGCCACTAACACTAATCGAGGCAAAATTGATGGGGTTTGCCTCGTACTAGAAACCAAGGACATTAATATCCCCTGCATGCATGCGGAAGTGAGAAGGTTGGTTTGCATGGCGCTGCATTAATCAAGCGATGAGGAGTGAGATGGTTAGCTCTTTGATCTTTGGAGAACAAATACGCATTAATTGACACGTGAAACAAGCATTTATATCGATTAAATACCGCGAAGGAAAACCCTGCCTTTCTTTTTTAACACTAGTACTCCTAGTACGTACGTACTTATCCTGTTTGGGTCTATGCCTTGCATTAACATACTTCGCCACACATTTTGCCAAGCTTGCCTAAAGTTTTCAAAATGAGAAGGAGGTACACTTGCGCACGGCTGTCGCGGTCGCACCGCACCCTCACACGGTCGCTCCTGCACGCCGTGGTCGCACCGCACCCTCACACAGTCGCTCCTGCACGCCGCAAACCCAACCAAGGGAACGCACCCTCACTGACACGTGTTGTCGCATGTGAACAAACCAAACTCAACCATCCTACCGCTAACACATAATTTTCGTTCATAGAGTATGTTTATCCAACCGCATGTTGTGGAGTATCCGTACAGCCCGTGCGGTGGTCTGTTGGGGAAGAAGAAGAGGTGAGGAAGAAGGGTTATGAGACGTAGGATATTCATCCAACCGCCTGAAATGGTAGACTGACCCAAGTCAGGCGACTTGCATAACAATATATGTTTTTACACAGCAAAAGGTCCATAAAAACAACAACATAAAGAAAAACTATCACTGCTCGCGGAACAAGACGGCCTCATCGTCTTTGGCTGCCAGCGCGAACCAGTCGTAGCTGCCGACGTGTGTCTCCACACCGTGGTTGTCCTTGGCCTCCAGCTATTCGTTCACGCGGAGCGTGCAGGCGCTCTGCACGGATGAAAGCACAGCTCGGTTCAAGTCAAGGACATCCGATTCCGCCTGCAGGAGGGCCTCGATGGCAGCGGCATCTGCGTGCTCCGCATCGAGTCGAGCCCCTGCTGCCCGGTTCAAGTCCAGGATGTCCGGTTCCGCCTGTAGGAGGGCATCGATGAGAGCGGCATCCACGCGCTCCGCGTAGAGTTGAGCCTCTGCCGCCCGGTTCAAGTCCAGGACGTCCGGTTCCGCCTGCAGGAGGGCCTCGATGCCAGCGGCATCCGCGCGCTCCGCCTCAATTTGAGCCTCCGCTGCCCGGTTCACATCCACGACATCTGGTTCCGCCTGCAGGAGAGCCTCGATGGCAGCAGTATGCGCGCGCTCCATGTCGAGTTGAGCCTCTGCCTCCCATTCCTTCTTTAGTATCACCATGTTGAACCGCTGGTCCGCCTACACCATGGGGGACTCGGATGCCGGCATGAAGTCGACGTCCATCGTCACATACCCATCGGGGGCCTTCTGCGCCGCGACCTCCGCCATGAACATTGGATCGGCTTCCTCCTCCTCGTAGCTTGGCTCTAGAGAACTTGGGGATTGGCCCGCCGCAAAGCGAGCTTGGGAACAAAGGTCTATGGCACCGACCGCCGCCGCGATTTCTGCGCGGCGCTCCGACGTCAGCATCTTGTAGTAAGTGATCTTGCGGCCCACCATGGCTTTCCGGCGAACTAGGGGACGCTTGATGCGGGCTAGGGGATCGAAAGGTGGGGGAATGGGCTGGAGATTAGGTGTGGTTTTATGGCAGTGGATGGCGTAGGCCGAGCAGCGAAGGTTCTGGTGTGAATAGTGGTTCCGGTGACGACCGGTTAATCGGTTTTGATTGTACACCGCTCTTGTCGCGTTCGCATTGCAGCCCGACATGCTGGACCCTCCACGTCGCTCACTGAATTGAACGCGCTTCGTCTTGCGTTTTCGCTCGCTTGTGGGACCGTAGTTGAGAGAAAACCGAGGTCCCTCCCCCTCCCCCGCCTGCGTCATTTATTATACTACCACTCCTTCCATTTTATGCGGAGTAAATAAAAACAGAGGGTGTATACTATGGATGAGGATCCCCTGACGTGGCCGAACCCATTGAGTAACTGACATGTGGGGCCTAGCAAGCATGGGGTCCACCAGTAAGTGACCGAAAGGGAGGGTAAGGCAGGGATACCTACGTCAGAGGATCCACTTCCACTACTACTCCCTCCTTCCATTTACTATACAGGGTCTAATGCATTTTTCGAGGCTAACTTTGACCAAATGTTAGAGTAATAATATATGACATGCAACTTACACAAAGTATACGGTCAAATTCGTATGTGAAAGGAGCTTCCAATGATATAATTTTCACATTATACATCTCATGTACTATTAATCTTGTCAATAGTCAAATGCGGTTTTAAAAACGCATTAGAGCATGGTTAATAATAGCCAGTCGATGGCTATGAGGGACTGCCATGTCATCTATAGTCATCATCTATTATATGCACTCATACAGTAGTGTGGGCTATAAGGTTGGCTATTTCCTGCAAAAAAATATAAGGTTGGCTATTGTATTAGTACTTTTTTCCATCTCCTCCCTATCTCTTTCTTCATATTTATTGTATTTAACTAGGAATGCGTATATAGCTAGCCTCTTGCATGAGAGCTCACTCCCCTTACTTTTTCACATCTCTCTACTCCACATAGGCCCTATATAAATGGAAGGAGGGAGTACTACTATGAGTACTGCATACTCTAGTACAGATGTTGTCAATACTCCACTAGTACTATTGGACAAGGAGCTTAAAAAAATTACTATTGGACTGGCTATACGTGGCGAAATCCTAGTTGGAAGAGCATGCGCGAGAACAAGCACATTCACGTGGTTGAAAACAAATTGGAAACCATCTCGAGTACAAATCTAGGAGTACGTACGAATCTAACAATATTGATTGGGCGTTGTTGAATGTTGATACTTTTTTTTATCAAAGTAGAGATACTTTGACTACACATAAAACTTATATGTAAACTAGAAAGGACAGGAGGGAGTATATTGTACGTTCAAAAACGAAATGAACATTGAATACCCTTTATATATGATTTGCGGATGCTATGATCATCGGTTCAAAATTTTGAATCCACCTTAGGTATCATGTGCCCCCACTCGTTCTCTCTCGATTTCATCTCGGGGTCCGGAGATTGATTGAAAGAGGACTAGGGTGGGTACATGCGAATGATACTCGGTGGAATGTTCAAATGAGGCATGCGGGAGGATGGACTCGACTAGAGGGCAACATGATCGATGGAGAAGAGGGTTGGAGAGGAATGAGAAATAAGCAAACGCCACATGATTATACTTGAACGCCTCAAATAAACAATAAGTTGTCTCGCTTGGCCTACATAGTGAAAGGCCTAATGCGCAACGCGAAGCACTGACACTCGAATATGGCCGGGAAAACATGGAAACCGACATGTGGGGCACACCCGTCGGGACGACGTAGCGCAGACTAGTGCAATGGAGGAGCTGGCCCACGACCTCCTCGCCACCGACAACCGTTCATGTGGGTCGTTGGGACCAACAACATGGCGCAGCTCCAGCACCGCCTCTGGACACGGCGATCGCGGTGATCGACACGCTCATCGTCGCTAGACACGGTCGGTTTCAGTGTGCCGAGGGTGGCGTTAGTGCTGTGGCACGACCAACAGTATGTTTGGTTTGTGCCCAAGGTTGCCCCATCAAAGCATTGTGTAGCCAAAATTTTGGTTGAGGTATTGGTTGCCCATGATTTGGCCGACATTGGCAAGAAAAATGAACTAGAGTTGGCTAGAGTTCATTGGCATGCCAAAAAAAAGGCAACCATCCAAACAAAGGCTAATTTTTGGGTCATGGCCAAAATTTTGGTAAGGTGCACTTTGGCCACAATCCAAACACACCCCAACACCTGGCTCGTCGAGGATGCACGGGGCGTCGTGATGCGTCCGGGGAGTGGTGTAGCGCGGCCAACTGCATCCTCAAGACCTGAGACCATGTCGGGTCGTATTGCTTTTTCAATGACATGCGGGGATCACATGTGACCAAAGGGCATCTCCAATGTTGCCACGACCGTAGCTGACTACCCTGGCACACCAAAACCCTCGTCCCTCGCACCGTTGCGCGGTGCGTTCCCAGCCGGCGCCACCTGCCCGCATTCATGTCATCCGTTCGTATGTAGTCGTTAAGAGGCTCGGTGCCCGAGGAACCAACTCCGGCGACTTAATGACGCACCCGGACGCTTGACCTCACCGGCATGCGCTACTTAAAGAGGCAACGCCCAGCTAACCTCCACACCATAGCGCATCGTCCTCCTACCTGGCACCACATCCGCCATGACTGCAAGGACGAATGCTCTGCAGGAGATCTTGTCTTCGGGGATGAAGCTCGAGGTCGCCACCCTCACTCAAGTCGCCTCTCGCGACGCAATAGCGACGTATCTGGACGCGGACATGACCGCACAAGCGGTGGCCACGCTGGCGGCCGACAACGGGAGCACCGTCAGCCACGTGTCCTACTTGCCGCCGTCCAACGTCCAGCACCTCTGAGGTAGGGGACTCCTCCGAGGATGAGTAGGGCATGGGAGGCGGCAGGGCATGGTGTGCCCACTGGCCAGTCTGTATCCCGTGTTCTACTCTTCCTCGCCGGAGACCGCACCTTCACTTTACGGGTCTTGAACCCCGCCCCCATACATAGAGATCGCAGATGGAGGACGTCGGTCGCCACCGTAGAATAGTTTTAGGGTCGGGTTTCTTTTATTTTTCTGTCCTATAAAAGTTCAAAATGTAATGAAAATCTGTCGTGTTTGCATTAATCTCGGCCGGTGTATATGAACTTTCACAATAATATAGTATATTGTAGGAGTACTAGCAAGATGCCTGTGCATTTCACGGAAGATCAAGATCTTGTGAGAGAAAAGGATGGACGAGGGAAAGCCTTATCTGCAAATGTGGAGAGGAGTGCGGGTAAATTGTCATAGTTTCCTTCCTATCCGTTAGATATAGATCAGACGGCCTATATTGCAGGATGACAGGCACACCATCATCACCAACTCTGCTTTTTATTGAACCGAGACAAATCTAACATGCGAAGTAAAATAAACACATAGGGTCTATACATACACAATTTATCTTAGTCATTCCAATAGTACGTCCACTACACATTCACGCATTTCACATCTTTCTACATCTATGGGAACCTACGAAAGGGTTAACATAAATTGCCTCTCTCTCTCCTCCCCTGATTTTCATGGTGGTGGGCCCCTCCCTCTCCCCAATCTACAATCAACAGCTCACACGTTTCACATTATGTTAATTACGTAACTGGGATTATGTAGGTGTAGCATTACTCGTCCTAAAAAACCCAAATAAGCCAACCTCCCAGCATATCGCGCGGGAAAAGACCCGGCCGTGCCGTTTTAGTCTGGATTACCGGAATACTAGTAGTAGTATTGATGGATCGCGTGAAGCAACAAGTTTTTTTGAGGGGGTGAAGCATCTAGTTTAAAAGGAAAAAAGGTGGTACACTCACAACACTCCTGTCGCGGTCGCATTGCACCCCACACACGTTCGGTCCTGCACACGGCTCACGCAAATGGAACGCGCTTCGGCTTGCCTCTTAACTGACACGTCGGACTGCACTTGGAGAAACCGACCATGCGCCAAACTCCTCGCGCCCACTGCGCAAAAATCCTCCCCCACCCCACCCAAAAATTCCCCCCAAATCAGATTCAACCGCCCTTTGGCCAACTAGCCAATAATATTCCCCAAACCCCCCTCCCCCCGTCCCCCTCCACTACATTCGCTCTGCCAAAGCCGCCCTCCCCGCTGCACCGATACGTTGGCGCCGCGGTTCATCAAGGGGACGCACGGCGATCCTCTCGCTCCCACAGTACGCTCTCATAGACTGCCGTCTTCTAGCTGCGCCGCCACCGTTGGCTACGTTCTTGTGGAGGCGCACGATGGTCAGCGCCGCCACCGCTAGCGACGTTCGTGTGGAGACGCACGGGTCAGCTTCTCCCATAGTATGCGCATTCTAGACTGAGGCCCCGTTCATGTCGGTGTAGCCCTGAATGTTAGCTGATAGACGCTGTTAATCTCAATTTTTTCCGAAGTAGTTTACAGTTAATATGCTCTGCTTAAGAAGATTCCTTGCCCTGTTCTGCACTCAATCTGCTTAGCTGAGATGGCATGCCAAGGCCGATTAGTTGCTAAAATATACTGCCATATATTTATTGTGACGTAGATTGCCATGGTCTAGTAGCCAATCTGTTAGGTGAAATAGCTCTACACCATTTTATACTCGATCTTTGTTGCTGCGATGGCCTTCGATAGTTCGATGGCTATGTGCCCGGCCTCATTGACTGCTGAAATAGCCTGCCATAATTTAGCACTCAAATCTGTTTGCTGAATTAGCTTTACATATATTTCGTTACTTAGATCTGCTCGTCCAAATATCTTGCCATAGCTTTAGACATCGACCTAGGTATTTTTTTCTGAACTTCATAAAAAAGCATATATGTTTTTCCTGTATATCTAGTAGAAGAACTAATTTGTATGTCTAACAGATGGACAGGACTTGGATAACTTCTGCTCGAAGATTCTCCGCTGCATATGTCGAGGGGGTTGAAAACTTCATGAACTTTATCAGAGCTGAGTACGGTGGTCCGAAATCATATGTGCTCTGCCCATGTAGCAGTTGTATGAATTCAGTTACAAGACCCTAGTCAACTGTGGAAAATCATCTACACTTGTATGGGATGTCGGTCACATATACTAGGTGCATTCATCATGGTGAAACTGTGAACGTCAATGTTATTAACTACGTGGAAGGAGTAGATCACCAGCTTGATCTGCCTGATGCTCAGGTGGAAGAGGAAGAGGAGGTGGTGGTGGCGGAGCCAGTGAGTTTAACCAACATTGAAACAATGCTACGAAATGCTCGTGCATTCTGTGAACGTTCACCTGCAGAAGAAAAACGGTGGGCCCGCATGTTGGAACAATGCAACGTGGTTGTCACCCTAGGAAATAAGCTGTCAGTATTCTCAACTATGGTCACCTTTCTTCAGGTCAAGACATCTGAGCGGATGACCAACAAATCATTCGATGTGATGTACTACTTTCCGCAAATCTTTCTCAGATGCGTTTGAGCTACCACACACCTACAGTAAAATGAAGAATTCCCTTCATGCAGTTGAAATTGGATATAATATGATCCATGTTTGTAAGAATAATTGTGTTTTGTTCCGGAAGGATTATGACAACTTAAGTGAATGCCCGAAATGCAAATCATCAAGATGGAAAGATGGCGATGCTGTGAAGAGGATTCCTCATAATATTCTGAGACATTTTCCAATTATACCAGGATTGCAGAGGTTGTTTCATGATGCTGAAACAAGAGAGGATGTACTATGGCATTCTAGGAACCAGGAGTATAGAGATCAGAATGTAATGAGCCATCCATCTCATGGTAGTGAGTGGAAAAGCTTCAATCATAAACACAAAAAGTTTGCTGCTGACCCGAGAAACATTAGATTTGGCTTAGCTTCAGATGGATTTAACCCATTTGGCCACCAGAGCGCCACATATAGCATGTGGCCAGTGCTTGTTATCCCTTACAACATGCGTCCAAATGTCTGCACCAAAGAATCAAACTACATGATGGCCTTGATCATCCCAGGTCCAAAATGTCCTGGAAAGGATTTTGATTTGTTCATGGAGCCTCTTGTGGAGGAACTTCAATAGCTCTGGAGGGGTGTTCTCACTCGAGACCTATATACCAGCCCACCAGCTAATTTCTTTCTGCATGTTGTTATAATTTGGTGCGTCCATGATTATCCGGCTTTGGGCACTATGTCAGGGCGAACGACACATGGTTACAATGCATGTGTTCACTATGACAGGAATCCGCTGTCATACGCAATACTTAGCAAGATCTGTTACATTGGACACTGCCATTTCCTTGCCAAGGACAAGACGCATCCTGGAAAATACCGAAGACATGTGTTCAATGCAAAGCATGAAAACCGTGATGCGCCAAAGAGGCTCACCGCCGATGAGTTGCAAGTGGAATTAGAGAAGGTCAAGCATATTACACCAGGAAACTATCCTGGTAATGGTAGCGGGAAAAGGAAGCATGGCAGGGCAGAAGAGAGATTATTGTTTACTCGCAGGTCCACTTTGTGGGACTTGGAGTATTGGAAAGATTTGGATCTGCGGCATAATCTTGATGTGATAAACATCAAGAAAAATATATGTGACAGCATTATCGGCACACTTCTTAATATTGAAGGCAAGAAGAAAGATACCTTAAAATCTAGGATTGATTTGACACACCTGGGTATCAGACAGGATTTGCAGGTGCAAGATGAAGGTAAACCACGGGATATGGCACAGCTGTGTATGTCTTGGACAAGGTAAAAAGAAAAGAATTCTGCGAGGTCCTGTCACATGTGAGATTCCCACATGGATTTGCTTCCAACCTTGAAAGGAGAATCAGTGCAGATGGAAACAAGGTACAAGGGTTGAAAACTCATGACTGCCATGTCCTACTTCAAAGGGTTTTACCTGTTATCCTGAGAGGATTGGGCCGCCCTGACTTATACAGAGCAGTTGCAGAGTTGGGACAATTCTTCAGGAAACTCTGCAGTAGAAATATCAGGATAGATGCTTTGGAGCGTCTTAGAGACAAGATACCAACTATCCTATGCGACCTTGAGAAGATATATCCTCCAGCCTTCTTTGATGTGATGGTGCATTTGGCTGTTCATCTACCTGATGAGGTGCTACTTATAGGTCCAGTATAGTATGGATGGATGTACCCTATTGAAAGGCGGCTAGGCACTTTCAAGGGCTATGTTAGGAATAGAGCTAGACCCAAGGGTTCCATTGCAGAGGCCTACATTGCTACAGAAGCGTTGACATTCTACTCAAAATACATTGAAACAGCTGGTTAGCTTAGCAAAGAGGTGGGTGAAGACAATCCCGGGCTCAATGTTTTCAATTATTCTGTTCGAGTTATAGGGAAGAGTCGACAAGAGGACAAACCTAAAGATTTGGACAAAATGGTTTGGTATGTGTTGAATAATTGTCTTGAGATACTACCTTATATCAAGTAAGTGCTAAGTACTGCAGCTTATACATCGTAATCTACTAAACTTGCAACACATTATTATATATTTAGATGTTTGACGCGATCACTATGTTGTGCAGCATCTACAAAAAGGAGTTACTGCCGCAAAATCCAAGAAACATTGATAAACTGGTTATGGTAGGATTTGTGAAATGGTTCAAGAGCCATGTAAGCTTTTGAATTGCACTGTCAGTTTTTTAAATATATTGAGTACATAAGATGATCATCTTGTCTAGTTTCTAACCATAGGTTAAGAAGATGCGGGAGGATGGGCAGGCAGTTGATGATGCCCTTTACTCACTAGCAATGGGTCCTGATACTCGGGTAAGACATTATGAATCTTGCTTTGTTGGAGATGTGCGCTACAACACCCTTGCACGAGACTAATGCAGGAAGACACAAAACAGTGCCATCATGAGCATGGATATGTATGACAAAGAGATAACTGAAATGTATGCTAACATAACAAACATTCTTCAGTTGCAGTATATCTCAGGTTTCAAGGATCATCAGTGTGTGGTTCTATTGTGCTGTCGTTGGTATAACCTGTTTTCCAGGATCGCAAAACCTAGAGCTGATGATTATTTCAAATCCATCAATGTCAAGGCGGCGTACCAGACCAACGAGCCTTTTATGTTGGCAAATCAAGCAACATAGATATTTTTCTTGGAAGACACATTTGCACGTAGCGATGACTGGAGAGTATTGCCTTTGCGCCTACCATGGAGCGACGTCTGCATGAAATTTTATTGCCATGCAAGGCTCGTCTCTTTTGCTCTACATGTTCAGTTCCATTGTTTACAATAACCGTCATGCATAGGAATAAAACATAGTGAGATTATGTAAGGAGTGCATGCAGAAATCCAGAGTGATGGTAGCAACCTGTGGATAGACCCAAAACCAATAATAGCAGGTAGATGATGGCTTCAGTTAAAAAATACAGATAATGGCTTCTTTACTGTTTGTTTCACACCCAACATGAAAGTCATAGTAGACACCGGAGATTAACCAGATAGTAGATAGATGCTATTGATTGTGGCCCCAGTATGTACCCCACAACCATTTAAAAACTCAAGTTTGACCATTAGTTTGGAGCTGACTCAGAGTCTAATCGATGAACAGGATGATAAAGTAGCATGTAATATTAAGCGATGCATAACATAAGTAGACACGAAAGAGTGCGACCTCTCTTCCGGACCCGTGTTGTCCTCGAGGTCATCTGCTTGGTTAATGATGGTTATGCGGTTTTCATGGCTGCCGGCGGCAGGGAAGAAGATCTGAGGCAGCGAAAGATAACCTGGAGGCCGGATCCCTGCTGTGTTGGACCCTTCTGTCGTTGGAGCAGCTGAGTTGGGGTGGACGACGGCGCACTAGGAGCAGGACAAACCACGCAAGGTTTTCTTTGACAACTATCTGTAAGAGAAGTAATTCTGTAAGGGCTCGTTTGAATTGGAGGATTCCAACAATGCAGGGATAGGATATAGACAGGAATAGGATAGGAATGCACATGCAAAACATAGAATTTAAAAACACAGGATTTCTGCCAATCTGGGTGTTTGATTCACAAAAGTTGGAAGATCACAGGATGCAAAGAAGCATGGTGAGATTAAGTTAATCCACAAGAAAATGTACGGTTATAATGCTATTATGCTACTATCTCTTAGTCTTGTGCTTCATGAATTGGAATTTGAAAAGGAGGACAAGTGAAAATTAAAATTTCTACGTTTTTATTTCAAGGAGACACTAAAGGAACAAATCCTTCAGTTTCCCTTTGCTCCATTCCTTTGAACCAAATTCATGAATAGTAGTACCATAGGAAACTTTCCAATTCCTATGTTTTCCATTCACTTTTCCTTTCATGCACTGCCGATTCTAGTAGGCAGGCTTGATCAAGGAAAAGCCTACGCTAAAAAAATGTTTTTGTGCTACTTCTATTACTTTGGACCCAGGCCATTGCCCTACTAGCTCAACTCCCAGGGCCATCGACAAATGCACAGCTCAAACGCGCAGAAATAAATAATTATGGCGTTCAAGAGAGTCCATCACGGATAGCTAAGTTGCCTGGTACCTCACTGCTTGTCATATAGTAGGATAAAATAATGATATTTCCCGTTACTACGTGTGCTCAGTGGACAATATATATAACATGTAGAGTAAAAAAGAGATGCAACAAGTGTACAACCTCTTTGGCGAAGCCATGTCGATCTCAGCGTGATTGGGTTGGTCGGTGAGGATGCTCCGGCTGACTTGGCTGTCGGAGGAGGGGAAGAAGATCTTAGGCGTCTGGAGATGGAGCCCGAGGTACTACTCCGCTGTGATGGAGGGTTTCGTCATTGGAGCAGCTCCGGTGAGTTGTACGACACCGAGGCTGAAGCAGGACAAGAGAAACAACATTAACCTGAGTGGAATTCTAATAGCATCTCTAATACATGGCGTAAAATACATAACCACAAAGTGCTAGATGTAAAATACATCAGCCGCTCATCTCTGAACTTAACTGTCGAAACTGAGTTTAACTGTCGAGACTGAACTTAACTGTTGAAACTGAATTTTGCTGTCGAAACTGAATTTTACTATCGAAACTGAACGCACTAGCAAGGTGAGGCTACATGTCAGTCGACTGACTTTTTCATCTCTGGTCAGTCAATTTTGCAGCCGTTGGATACGAAATCAAGGGTCTGCAGTCCATATTCAACCTCCACCCCCCTGAGCCGCCAGCCACCACCGGCCAAACAGCAGCCGCCCACGGCCGGCGGTGCGCTGCCCTGCCCGCCCCGAAAACACTCCCCACCGACGGTCCGTCACCGCCCTGGCCATCCCTCTAGCCCCCCCCCCCCCCCCCCCCCCCGTGCTGAGCTTTTTCTCCGGCGATCCCCACGCCACCGCCCCACCACCGTCGGCGACCAAAGCCCCCACCCTAAACCCTAAGATAGATACTGGGGTACCTCTCCAGCAAGCCCCCCTCCCTGCTGCGGCTGGTTCTTCCTTCACCTAGCGAGCCCCCCCACCCCCTGAAAATCGAATGACCCCAAAGTCGATTCAGTCGACTAAAGTGTAGCTAAATCGTAGCAGCATCGCAAGCAAGAGCAAGAGCGAGAGTGATGTCTACTATGCAACCTTCTCCTTGTAGACGTTGTTGGGCCTCCAAGTGCAGAGGTTTGTAGGACAGTAGCAAATTTCCCTCAAGTGGATGACCTAAGGTTTATCAATCCGTGGGAGGCATAGGATGAAGATGGTCTCTCTCAAACAACCCTGCGACCAAATAACAAAGAGTCTCTTGTGTCCCCAACACACCCAATACAATGGTAATTTGTATAGGTGCACTAGTTCGGCGAAGAGATGGAGATACAAGTGCAATACGGATGGTAGATATGAGTATTTGTAATCTGAAAATATAAAAACAGCAAGGTAACAAGTGATAAAAGTGAGCACAAACGGTATTGCAATGCTTGGAAACAAGGCCTAGGGTTCATACTTTCACTAGTGCAAGTTCTCTCAACAATAATAACATAATTTGATCATATAACTATCCCTCAACATGCAACAAAGAGTCACTCCAAAGTCACTAATAGCGGAGACAAACGAAGAGATTATGGTAGGGTACAAAACCACCTCAAAGTTATCCTTTCTGATCGATCTATTCAAGAGTCCGTAGTAAAATAACATGAAGCTATTCTTTCCGTTTGATCTATCATAGAGTTCGTACTAGAATAACACCTTAAGACACAAAATCAACCAAAACCCTAATGTCACCTAGATACTCCAATGTCACCTCAAGTATCTGTGGGCATGATTATACGATATGCATCACACAATCTCAGATTCATCTATTCAACCAACACAAAGTACTTCAAAGAGTGCCCCAAAGTTTCTACCAGAGAGTCAAGACGAAAATGTGTGCCAACCCCTATGCATAAGTTCATGGAACCCGCAAGTTGATCACCAAAACATACATCAAGTAGATCACGTGAATATCCCATTGTCACCACAGATAAGCACGGCAAGACATACATCAAGTGTTCTCAAATCCTTAAAGACTCAACCCGATAAGATAACTTCAAAGGGAAAACTCAATCCATTACAAGAGAGTAGAGGGGGAGAAACATCATAAGATCCAACTATAATAGCAAAGCTCGCGATACATCAAGATCGTATCACCTCAAGAACACAAGAGAGAGAGAGAGAGAGAGAGAGATCAAACACATAGCTACTGGTACATACCCTCAGCCCCGAGGGTGAACTACTCCCTCCTCGTCATGGAGAGCGCCGGGATGATGAAGATGGCCACCAGTGATGGGTTTCCCCCTCCGGCGGGGTGCCAGAATGGGATCCTGAGAGGTTTTTGGTGGCTACAGAGGCTTGCGGCGGTGGAACTCCCGGTCTATCTTGTTTTTTGAGGGTTTTAGGGTATATAGACTTATATAGGCGAAAGAAGTCGGTCGGGGGAGCCACGAGGGGCCCACGAGTGTGGGGGCGCTCCCAGGGGAGGTGGGCGCGCCTCCCTGCCTCGTGGCCACCTTGAAGCTTCCCTTACGTGCACTCCAAGTCCCCTAGATTTCTTCCGTTCCAAAAATAACTTTCCCAAAGGTTTCATTCCGTTTGGACTCCGTTTGATATTCCTTTTCTTCGAAACAATGAAATAGGCAAGAAAACATCAATATGGGTTGGGCCTCCGGTTAATAGGTTAGTCCCAAAAATAATATAAAAGTGCTTAGTAAAGCCCATAAACATCCAAAATAGATAATATTATAGCATGAATGCTTCATAAATTATAGATACGTTGGAGACGTATCAGCATCCCCGAGCTTAATTCCTGCTCATCCTTGAGTAGATAAATGATAAAAGAAAGAATTTATGAAGTGTGAATGCTAGCAGGTGCACAAGTTTGATCAATGATAATTTCAATCACCTTTTCTAGCATGATTATATGTCGTAACAGTAGTTCATCTCATAAAACTTCTCAAGATCAAGTAACAAGCTATCCACATGTTAAAGCATAGACCATAAACCTTCTTGAAAACTAGCAAACTTCATTCTTAGTCATCAAACAATTACAATTCATCTTATTTTCAGGAAGGGACTATGTCAGAGCTTTGATTTAGCAAACTCCACATACTCAACTATCATATAGTCTTCCATGATTGCTACCACTCAAAGCATATTCTTAGAACAAATAGCATCCATCGAACACAGAGAAAGATAGGGGCTTAGTATTTCGCCTCCCAACTCACTTATCATATAGATAATTGTCAACAATGATAATTCATGATCAAATATATTTGCATGGCCATATATGCTTAGATCTTTCCCCAACACACGATGCTTGCCAACTAAAGAGTTGGTAGGAATGAGAAGGAATACTACTGACTCTTGCATAAAAGTAAAAGATAGGCCGTTTGCAGAGGGAAGCAGGGATTTGCAGAGGTGCCAGAGCTCGATTTTGAAATAGAGATGAAAATAATTTTGAGAGGTATGCTTTCATTGTCAACATAACAACCAAGAGTTCCCAATATCTTCCATACTACATACATTATAGGTGGTTCCCAAACAGAATGGTAAAGTTTTTACTCCCCCTCCACCAACAATCATCAATCCATGGCTTGCCTGAAACAACGGGAGCCTCCAACTAACATCAATCCTGGGGGAGTTTTGTTTGCAATTATTTTTTATTTGATTTTGATCTTTTGATCATGGGACTGGGGACCCCAGTTACCAGCCATTTTTCTCGTCAATGATGAGTGGAGTCCACTCATCGTGAGAATAACCCACCTAGCATGGAAGATACTGACAGCCCCTAGTCGCTACATGAGTGATTCGGGCATAGAAAACAGATTATTATTTGAAGGTTTAGAGTTTGGCACATGCAAATTTACTTGGAACGGCAGGTAAATACCGCATATAGGTAGGTGTGGTGGTCACTCATGGAAGAAACTTGGTTCAAGGAATTTGGATGCACAAGCAGTATTCCTGCTTAGTACAGATATTTTGGCTAGCAAAGGATTCTAAAAAGCAAGCACCACATGTTGGAGGATCTATAACCATATAACTTCCATACAAATATACCCAAGCATAACTCATTATGTTGTCTTCCTTGTCCAACTTCAACTAATTTGCTCAGGTTTGAAAATAATTAATTGGGCTCACAATCATAGAAGATGTCTAAGATAGTATATTTATATGTGAAATTTCTCTTCCTTCAATATTCTTTCATGAATTGTTCAAGTGACCAATACAATGCTTGCTAACCTTCAATAAATTTACTACCTCTACTTATTAGATGTGAAGTCATTACTCCCAATGGGGTAAGCATATGAAACACATATAATTTCAGATTTATGACATTCAACTCATTCAACCATTTACTCATAGGATATAAGTTAAGCACACGAGTAAATGACAAACTACTCCAAAAAGATATAAGTGAAGATCAATGAGTAGTTAAATAATTACGTAACAATGTGAAGACTCTCTCTCCTTTAAGAATTTCAGATCTAATGTATTTTATTCAAACAGCAAGCAAAACCAAATAAAAAAAATGACGCTCCAGGAAAAACACATATCATGTGGTGAATAAAAATATAGCTCCAAGTAAAGTTACCGATGGACGAAAATGAAAGAGGGGATGCCTTCCGGGGCATCCCCAAGCTTAGGCTCTTGTTTTTTTCTTGAATATTACCTTGGGGTTCCTTGGGAATCCCCAAGCTTAGTCTCTTTCCACTCCTTATTCCATAATCCATCGAATCTTTACCCAAAACTTGAAAACTTCACAACACAAAACTCAATAGAAAACTCGTAAGCTCCGTTAGTATAAGAAAATAAAACCACCACTTAGGTACTGATGTGAACTCATTCTAAATTCATATTGGTGTAATATCTACTGCATTCCAACTTCTCAATGGTTCATACCCTCCGATACTACTCATAGATTCATCAAAATAAGCAAACAACACAAAGAAAACAGAATCTGTCAAAAACAGAACAGTCTGTAGTAATCTGTATCAAACATATACTTATGGAACTCCAAAAATCCTACCAAATTAGGAAGTCCTAAGCAATTTGTGAACCAATCCGGATCAAAAATAATAAGATCAAAAGTACGTTTCTGTGAATTATCAAAACTAATTTACTTGGTGCAAAAGTTTCTGATTTTCAGCAGGATCAACACAACTATCACCGTAAGCTATCCTAAAGGTCTTACTTGGCACTTTATTGAAACAAAATCTATAAAACATGATTACTACAGTATCATAATCTTGTGAACACACAAAATCAGTAAGGGTAAATATTGGGTTGTCTCCCAACAAGCGCTTTTCTTTAATGTCTTTCTAGCTAGGCATGATGATGACAATGATGCTCACATAAAAGATAAGAATTGAAACATAATGGGAGCATCATGAAGAATATGACTAGCACATTTAAGCCTAACCCACTTCCTATGCATAGGGATTTTGTGAGCAAACAACTTATGGGAACAATAATCAACTAGCGTAGGAAGGCAAAACAAGCATAACTTCAAGATTTTAAGCACATAGAGATGAAACTTGACATTATTGCAATTCCTACAAGCATATGTTCCTCCCTTATAATAATTTTCAGTAGCATCATGAATGAATTCAACAATATAACCAGCACCTAAAGCATTATTTTCATGATCTACTTGCATAGAAAATTTACTACTCTCCACATAAGCCAAATTCTTCTCATTCAGAATAGTGGGAGTATCATAAGAGACTTGAATACTATAAATTGTTTCCACATTAAAAGAGTGATTTTCAGAAAAAGGGTAATCATAATCATGACAAGTTTTATAAATATAATCATCACTACTTTTTATAGCAAAAGTTTAATCACAATAATCATCATAAGTAGCAACTTTGTTCTCATCATAATCAATTGAAACCTCTTCCAAAATAGTGGATTCATCACTAAATAAAGTCATGAGCTCTCCAAATCCTCTTTCATAAATATTATAAGATTCAACATCCTCCAAAATAGTGGTATCATTACTTCCTAAAGTTGACACTCTTCCAAACCCACTTTCATCAATATAATCATCATAGGAAAAAGGCATGCTATCATCATAACAACTTTGCATATCAAAATTTGGGAGGCTAAAAATATCATCTTCATTAAATGTAGCATCCCCAAGCTTGGGACAAACATTAATTTCAGCAAATATATTCTCAAATATGTCATCCTCATCAAACATAGCTTCCCCAAGCTTGGTCCTTTTCATATCATAAGCATAATCACTCTCATCATTAATAGTATGGATGGCACCAATAGTATAGCAATTATCATCATCACAATGAGTAGTAGGAGCAACATAATTTGGGAGAGATACCTTTATACCATTGTTGCTTCGTCTTTTCTTTTTCTTCTTCACATTATGTGTGGGTTCAACCCTCTTCTTTGAGCTCCTTATTAATGAGATTGGTTGAATAGCAAGCTCCTCCTCGTTACCCGATTCATCACAAGAAATAATAGGAGGATATTGGGAAGTCTCTTCCCTTTTATCAGTATTCTCTTCATCTTCCATTTGCTTTCTTTTCTTTATGTAATTGGTAATATAAGGATTTTCAATGCAATTCACCGCACAATACATATGAATTTCCTCTAGATCAAAGCCAAGAGCTCTCCCAATGGCAAATTCTGGAATATTCTTAGTTGCACATTTCAATTCTTCATAACACAAAGCAAACTAAGTTCATTATGATGTGCAAGGGAAATCAAGTCATCACAATTTTTGGACATGATTCGATCATGAAAGAATTTGCATTGGGGATTTAAATGATCACGTTCATTGCAAAGTTCACAAGTACGACGAAGAAATTTTAAATTTTCAGCACAAACATCTAGCCTTTCTTGCAACAATTTAGTTTCTAAATGCTTATGCCTCTTCCAATATCTATCTTCACTATTTGGTGTGTACTTGCAAACCCAATGTACTCCACAAAAATCGACATGCTTATAGGAAACATTTTCATCATAATTAGTGCAATCACAATTAGTACTATGGATATTCAAAGAATTCATACTAACAACATTTCAATCATGCTCATCATTCAAAGATTTAGTACCAAGCATTTTAATGCATTCTTCTTCTAGCACTTGAGCACAATTTTCCTTTTCATCATACTCATGAAAGATATTAAAAAGATGAAGTGTATGAGGCAAACTCAATTCCATTTTTTTAAGTAGTTTTCTTTTATAAACTAAACTAGTGATAAAACAAGAAACTAAAAGATTCGATTGCAAGATCTATAGATATACCTTCAAGCACTCACCTTCCCAGCAACGGCGCCAGAAAAGAGCTTGATGTCTACTATGCAACCTTCTCCTTGTAGACGTTGTTGGGCCTCCAAGTGCAGAGGTTTGTAGGACAGTAGCAAATTTCCCTCAAGTGGATGACCTAAGGTTTATCAATCCATGGGAGGCATAGGATGAAGATGGTCTCTTTCAAACAACCCTGCAACCAAATAACAAAGAGTCTCTTGTGTCCCCAACACACCCAATACAATGGTAAGTTGTATCGATGCACTAGTTCGGCGAAGAGATGGTGATACAAGTGCAATATGGATAGTAGATATGAGTATTTGTAATCTGAAAATATAAAAAAAGCAAGGTAACAAGTGATAAAAGTGAGCACATACGGTATTGCAATGCTTGGAAACAAGGCCTAGGGTTCATACTTTCACTAGTGCAAGTTCTCTCAACAATAATAACATAATTTGATCATATAACTAAACCTCAACATGCAACAAAGAGTCACTCCAAAGTCACTAATAGCAGAGAACAAACGAAGAGATTATGGTAGGGTACGAAACCACCTCAAAGTTATCATTTCTGATCGATCTATTCAAGAGTCCGTAGTAAAATAACACGAAGCTATTCTTTCCATTCGATCTATCATAGAGTTTGTACTAGAATAACACCTTAAGACACAAAATCAACCAAAACCCTAATGTCACCTAGATACTCCAATGTCACCTCAAGTATCCATGGGCATGATTATACGATATGCATCACACAATCTCAGATTCATCTATTCAACCAACACAAAGTACTTCAAAGAGTGCCCCAAAGTCTCTACCGGAGAGTCAAGACGAAAATGTGTGCCAACCCCTATGCATAAGTTCATGGAACCCGCAAGTTGATCACCAAAACGTACATCAAGTAGATCACGTGAATATCCCATTGTCACCACAGATAAGCACGGCAAGACATACATCAAGTATTCTCAAATCCTTAAAGACTCAATCCGATAAGATAACTTCAAAGGGAAAACTCAATCCATTACAAGAGAGTAGAGGGGGAGAAACATCATAAGATCCAACTATAATAGCAAAGCTCGCGATACATCAAGATCGTATCACCTTAAGAACACAAGAGCGAGAGAGAGATCAAACACATAGCTACTGGTACATACCCTCAGCCCCGAGGGTGAACTACCCCCTCCTCGTCATGGAGAGCGCCGGGATGATGAAGATGGCCACTGGTGATGGGTTTCCCCCTCCGGCAGGGTGCCGGAACAGGCTCCCGAGAGGTTTTTGGTGGCTACAGAGGCTTGCGGCGGCGGAACTCCCGATCTATCTTGTTTTTTGAAGGTTTTAGGGTATATGGACTTATATAGGCGAAAGAAGTCGGTCGAGGGATGCACTAGGGGCCCACGAGGGTGGGGGTGCGCCCAGGGGAGGTGGGCGCGCCTCCCTGCCTCGTGGCCACCTCGAAGCTTCCCTTACGTGCACTCCAAGTCCCCTGGATTGCTTCCGTTCCAAAAATAACTTTCCCAAAGGTTTCATTCCATTTGGACTCCGTTTGATATTCCTTTTCTTTGAAACACTAAAATAGGCAAGAAAATAGCAATATGGGCTGGGCCTCCGGTTAATAGGTTAGTCCCAAAAATAATATAGAAGTGCTTAGTAAAGCCCATAAACATCCAAAATAGATAATATTATAACATGAATGCTTCATAAATTATAGATACATTGGAGATGTATCAGAGAGCAGCAGCGCGAGCAAGAGTAATAGCAAGAGCAGACCAGGCAGGGGACCGAGAGCAAGAGCAGAGCAGCAGCGCGAGCAAGAGCTAAAGCAGCAGCAGCTCCTACTGATGTGGACGTCGCTGCCGAGGGAGCGACTCCATGGAGGAAGTGGCCGGTGACGCCGCCGTGGATGGAGCCTCGCCGTGTCGGCTCGGGACCGAGCACCGGCAGCACGGTGAGATCGAATCAAGAAGAAAATGCAGCGATTAGTGTACAACCTCTTTGGTGGCGCCGATTGGGCCGCGGCTTCATCCGAGGAAACGGTGATGATGATGCTCTTCCGGTGGTGCAGGTGAAGACGACAGTGTGGGAATGGAGGTGGCGCGAAAGACGAGGGGAATGTTGGGGCAGCTCCTTGGAGGTGGAGGACGGGGTGGCTGAACCGGCGGGACAACGAGATCGACGACGGATCCTCATCCGGTACGGTGGATGAGGGACGTCGAGGTGTTGTTGTGGACGACGTCGTCGGGGAAGAGGCTCCGGCTGGGTGGCGGGTGGAGGAGGGTGTGGTGCTTCGTCGTGGGTTTTCGCGGCCTTGGTGTATGAATGGGTGGGCGGATGGGATGGGAGTGGGGAACCATGGCTTAGGGACGCGCTTGTCCAAAATGTGGGGTAAGTTACGAAAGTACCCCCACCGATTTGAGGCGGTTCTTTCGGTTCAGGGGTATCACGGGCATTTTGTGTGTCAGGATTTCACAGGAGGTGGGAGTTTTCTAATTTCGGAATAGCAAGGCGCGGGTTGAGATGGAGGGAGTTGTCGGAGCACAACGAGACAAAGATATATCTTAAATATTTCGGACTAACAAGGTGCGGGTTGAAATTTCTGGACAAGCCTAACGTGTACTGTACCAAATCAATTTTCACTACAAATGTCATTCAAAACTTTGAATTCATGTTATGTTCAATTAAAATATTTCGCTACGTGTATAATGCATGCAACCGACTACTCAAATGAACATTTTAGGGCATTCCAAACATATATACTACCGCTTCAATATGAACTAAATTTGAATTAGTTTCTCTATTTGAATAAGATCTACAGTAATGATTGTTGTGAAGTCAAAGCATTTGAATTCGTTTCTCTGTTTTAATAAGATCTACAATCATCATTATTGTCAAGTTAAACCATCGTTTGTGTATTATCTTCACAACACACCACATGATTACTCTCGAGTTACATATGAACTATGTGTACTATATGAACTCGAACTCGATTTTTTAATCCACTTTATGTTGATTTCAAATCACATTACATTTCTAGCTCTAGCTAGATCTTCATAATCTAAACCATGTCTCATATGTATAATGTGTTTATCACATTATGTATGGTGCCCCGCCCCCTACGCCTACAAGTATTTAGATGTGAGTTGCAAACACCACACATTACCACAAATTCAAATAAAATGTGAGAATGTTCGATAGATAGTATTGTTTAGATTGTTCGATATTTAGTTGTAAGCTGCAAACGCCACACATTATCACAAATTCAAATAAAATGTGAGATTATTTGATGTATAGTATGGTTTAGATTGTTCGACATTTAGCTGTGAGTTGCAAATGCCATGTATTATCACATTATGGTATAACATGTGCACAGCACGTGTATCACCGCTATATTCATGCATGCATACGTTTAAAACACTATGATATCCTATTCAAATATATTAATCCACTTTCATATCAAATTATGATCTTTGTTAGTCTCTTACACCCACACAATCCTCTAACCTTTGTAGCTACCACTAACTTTCTCTCGTGCATGCACACACCCTCCTCGCCCTCCCCCTCCCTCGGCATTCTATCCACCAGGCACATTCATTTTTTTTCTTTAGGTTGTTCTCCCAGAGTCTCCACAACTCATTTCCGACACACACCGATCGATAAACCTCTCCAGCGATGCCTGCCTACTACACAAGCACCTTCAATCTCCTCCTTTATGTGTCCTTGCCTTGTGTCTCTCATACGGTCACACACACGTGTAAACTCTCGCCCCTCTTTTCATCGATCTCACAACCGCACACTCCTCCCCCTATCTAGCTAGTAGTTGGGCCTCTCGCACCACCTCCTAGCTCCATTCTCTCTGTCTATCCGTCTCGTTGGGCCTTATTTGCCTCTAACAAATGGACGTACACCGACCGATCTCCCGCTATACATATAGCTTGCTAGGTCCTTATAACTCGTTTTTACCCATGTGTCGATCGATCTACCTCATTAGTTATGTCTCTCCCTTCCTCCGACAAACAAAAATTGATCTACCGATCTAGTTAGGTTTGCTTACCAAACACATGGTTCCCCTTCATCATCCATGGATACGTCCCGACAGATCTATCACGCACAGGCACACACAAACACATCCCCACTCTTATTGATAACATTGCAGTTCCACCCTCAGTTTGTCTAGTAGGCCTCTCCCACCATCTTCGAGAAGCAATTCCATCACCCATCTAGCACTCTACCCCTCTCCCGCCCTCTCTCTCTCCTCTCTCTCTCTCTCTCTCTCTCTCTCTCTCTCTCTCTCTCTCTATCCCATCATATTTCCCGTACTTCAGTTATGTATGGATGTCAACCGATCTCCCTCAAGACATAGCTGGGTCTCTCCTTCTCAACACATATATGAGTCATTCTACCTCTATAGTTAGGCCTCTGCCTACCCCTCCCCCCAGCCCCCTCCCCCCACACACACCGATACATCGAGCACTCTAGTCATGTCTCCCTGCCACACACAAACTTGACATGTGCCCTCTGACATTCTGGTAGGTCAGTCGCCCTATATCTTTGACTTGCACACACACACAATTTTGATGGCTCTCTTCATCGATCTCGCACCCACCCACTTGATCCTCTCTTCGACTCTATCGATATCTATGACCCCTCCCTCTCTTGTCGTGGATCGCCCAACCCTCTATATATGATATGGAGAGGCCTCCATTTCACATACATTGCATGCAAAACTTTGTTTGAGATGTCATCGACACATGTTCCCACAAATACATTCACGAAATCAACCCCCCACCCCCACCCCCACCCCCCACCCCACCACCACCCCAAAATAAAAAACACTCATGAACGCGTTTGTATCTCTCACACACACCCACGTAGGTGGGGAACGTGCACGAAGAGAAGAGGTGCATGCACGGCGCACGTACTCCTGTCTCTTTCCCAACCACACCCGCGCGGGTACACGGTGGAGCTCATTTCTGTACGAAAAGGCAGACCACGTGGTAATTTGGCACGTGTATTGGTTGTCCAATTGGTGGAGGGAGGATCGTCTACCACGGGTGAACAAACAAATTGCGACTTGACGCGTTATGTTAAAAAAAGAGGCAAACCATGTGGGGCCTACCTTAGAGGCAAGGCTCTATACACTGGAGTACTTTTGATGTGTCCCGTCAACTCACAGAACGAGGAGAAGCTTGCTTAGTACGCCGTCTCCCCCGCCCACGGGCGCGGTGGCTCGCAGGATGAGGTGAAGCTTGCTTAGTATTGTACGCCTTACGCCCGCTCCCTCGCCCACGCGCGCGGTGGCTCACAGGACGAGGAGAAAAATTTACTACTCCCTCCGTTTACTCCTCGTTCCTACTACCTTGGTTATATAGATTATATCATATTTTTTGGAATATATATGTCCTTTAGTAGATTTCAATATGAACTACTAGTACATACTCCAAACACTGATGTATATAGACGTATTTTAGTGTGTAGATTCACTCATTTTGCTCCGTATGTAGCACTCTCCCTCGCCCCTCGACCCTCGCCCACGTGGTGGACGTGTAGCAATTCATTCAGTCTCATATAGCCAGAACGATATATACTGCACTACCATTATTGCTCGACTTCCCGAAGAGGCGAAGAGCCAATCGCAAGGTTAATATTTTGGAGATGCCAAGCGCAAGGTTACAGGAGAACGAGTAGTAGGTGCCGCGTCATTTATAAATAAAGTTTTTTTTCTTCAGTGGCACGTACGCAATATGATAGGTTCATATGGAGAGAAAAGGAAACCGCTCCACTATATACATAGTCAGGACGGGCCAGCCTACACGGTTGCTTGCTGGGGTTGCTCTCTTCACACTCTCTCGCACAAAACGACTGTGGCCACATCTCTAACATTCCGATGGATCATGTCCGCTGGGGGAAGGGCTGGATGCTTAGTGTAGATGCGGTCGCCGTCGCCGACGATGAAAACCCACTGTCGGCACGTCCCGATCAGGGGTCCCCGTCGTTCTCTCTCACAAAGCCGGTGAGGTTGCCTTCGTCCCTTGCTCACTGCCGCGACGTGGGCAGTTACCGCCTCCCGCCGCCCTCCTCAAGGTTGAGCTATGTCCCGACATCACTCGGGTACAACTCCCTTTATAGCCAGCTTGCACCACTGCTAGCTCCAGCTGCCCACATCACTCCATGTGGATATTTCTCTACTTCTTTGCCCCGCACATACCTCTACTTGCTTCTACGTACTGTATTTGTGATGAGTTTATGTCTCATCAACTAGTCCCAGTAATCTTATTCTAATCACGCTTCTTCAATTTCTTTGCCATAGGGATGCTCATCTCGATTTTGCTGAAACTGCACAAAATGATCCGATGGTCAAAAGGTTGCAAACTTCATTTCTTAGGAAGCTCGAATGTTGCCAGCAAATTGAAGCCTGGTTAGGGTTCACGGTTCAAGGGCTAGGGACTGCATGGATTGTTTTTTTCTTTAGCTGCCTCTGTTCCAAAATAAATGTCAACTTTAGTAGTAGTACATCTTTGTACTAAAGTTTGCATAAAGTTGAGACACTTATTTTGGAATGGAGGGGATACATATTTGCTATGATCTGTCAATCATTGAGATGCAATAGCATGCATGTTATTCTCCTTTGTATTTGATGAAATATTGCAACGGGCAACCTTGGACGCAAGATACATGTAACAGAAGCTGGAAGCTTCATAGCATTGTACAAATTTATCTCGCTAATAAATTACAGTACGTACTATACTAGTACTTCCTCCGTTCCTAAATAAGTCTTTGTAGAGATTTCACCATGAACCACATGCGGATGTATATAGATACATTTTAAGTGTAGATTCGTTCATTTTGTTCCGTATGTACTTCACCTAGTGGAATCTCTACAAAGACTTATCTACTAGTAATAGCTAGCCCCCACTACTAGGAATTCTCTATCCTCTCCTTGAGCCACATCATCAAAATTAATGTAGTCATTAGATGAACTAAATCAGTCCATAATAGCCGTCTGATCTAGATGTTGAGAGGCTCCGCACTAAGCCACATGCAAGCATGCAGAAATACCATGGCATGCATATGAGTGGGTTTTAAATCACATCAACATGTCTGCATGCAAGCATGCACCGGTAGTACATGTAAGTGAGATTTTAAGTCCCATTAACATGTCAAAAAGAAAAATATAATCCCATTATGCAGTAGGAGTTGGCTGATCTTTTTTCCTTACGTGGGATGATCTAAATGATGATGGGAGTTTTTTTAGTTTGGCTACCACATTTGTCATGCGGTTATAGAGTTTTTTTTAGTTCTATGAAATCGATAATTTTACGCAGAGAGATATACGGCTGTTCCGCGGCAAAGCGCGGGGACTCATCTAATATTTAGGAACGGAGGGAGTACTATGTAAAGAGTTAGGTGTCGCACGGTGTCCAGAAAATATGGTGATAGTGTGAGGTGGGCCATGTAATCACTAAGCCTGCGTGTTTTCACTGCTCTTGCACTCCTCTGCTATAAGAATGGAGAAAATTGTAATCTAGTAGTACCTCCTTTCGCCGAAAGCGTGGGACATCCAGCAGTCCTACCACCTCAGTAATAAAGACCAATGAGCCATCAAATCACATAGACCCAGCAGTAAGTTGGACAGACGAAGCAACCATCACTCTTGCGCCAGTGAGAGGTTGCGTCCGCTCTGCCCGGGCATGAATGCGGCACCGATTCTTTGGAGCGGCGTTGACCGTTTTAGGCGGGAAGCGCGCACGGGTGATGGAGGGGCTTTGGGTGGGCCAGGCTGGTCAGGAGCGGCCATGGCAGCTGTCTGCCTGTCCCTACCGGACACGCCCGGAAATGAGAGGATGCACCGACTCTCGCGGCTAAAATCATACACTACACACCATCTCTCTGTAGGAGTAGGTCGATCTGTCGCTCTCTCTAACACACACTTGCTGTTAAACACACACACACACACACACGCACGCACACACGCACCTTGGTCCTGCTGCACCTTCTAACGTGACTTATTACACCTAGACGGAGGGAGTAGTAAGTACGAGATACGGTGGCACACTAACTTAGGTTGAATACAAGTGCCCAAAATTGTGTGCATGTTATAATAAGGATTCACTTAAAATAGTATGTGAGCGAACAGATGGATCAATTGGACAGTGTTCCTGAGCAGTAGCGAGATGTGTGAGGTAAGATACACCGCTGGCACTTTTAATTTTTCTTATTAATTTGTTTGTTTCACCCTCTTACTGGTGGGATCCAACGTACTACGTGGAGAGAGGTAAGGTGACTAAGGCTGCATTATTTCTGCACCACTGTGGATAGTCTTACAACCAAAGCCACATGACACGATTATGATTTAAATCCCAATGACTCCCACACACACACACAAAACACGGCATGCTTGTCACACGAATGCAGGAATGTATAAAAGGTTATTTTCCTCTCGTTGAACATAACGGGAGGGTTGTGTATCTGGTTAGCCTGTTCGCTCATCAAACTTGAGGTCTCGGGTTCGATAACTACACTTGAGAATAATTTGTGCCAGGAGGATTCTTTGACTGGTCAAAATGGATGGATACGGAGCTATACGATCTCGTAGTGACCGTATAATCACCTCATCATGTATAAGCTGTAGCCTCGGCGCTTGTTTTCTAGGGTTTGCATGCTTCACACTCTCTCTCAAGTATATATATACACGCTGGAGCCTCAGCGCTTGTAGTTGCTCTCTTCACACTCTCTCACCCTCTCCAGATCTAAACAAGACTTCGTTGGCCTCTCTCTCCCCTCATTGCTGGTCAAAGAGTCGGCAGGATCCGTCCGCCGGGAAGGGAAGGAGGCTTAACGCTGTTGCCGTCGGTGATGGAGGGAATCCACTACCGGCGCAGCTATTCACTTTCACCCAGCGGCGGCGCGGGAGGGCCTCCGACCCCTTCTTCTTCGTCACCGTCCCGTCGCCCACTGGACCACGCCCCAAGGACCTTAAGGTATAATTTACTTATTCCACATGCATTGCTCTAGATGCATGTATACCATGAATCTAGGACGTGGTTCAAAGAGGAAAGTAGTGGGGCAAAGTAGTGGGAAAAGTTGTATAGCATGAATCTAGGACGTGGTTCAAAGAGGAAAGGAAGGGGGAAAGTAGTGGGGAAAGTTGTATAGCATGAATCTAGGACGTGGTTCAAAGAGGAAAGGAATGGGGAAAGTTGTATCGCATAAATCTAGGACATGGTTCAAAGAGGAAAGGAAGGGGAGAAAGTACTAGTACAGACTAGCTATCCAGCACCTACGTTGGTCGAGAAGGGAAAACAATGACAAACGCAGTACGCACATCTGTAACAAACTGATCTTTTGTTTTGGGGGACAAGGCTGTAGAGTTTGAGCAGGACTAGATTTGCTGCGCTCACATAGGGAAAGGTGTCTAAAGATAAAAAAAACTGGGACCAACACAAATATGCTCCTTGGTTGTTTGTTCTTTGTTGCAACAGACTGTGCAGGACCACAGTACATCGGTAGATGCACATGGTGCTGGTGCGTCCACTGTCCCGTGCAACTCTTTAGTTGTTGTTAATCTAAGGCCATATTTGGTTAAAAACTCCCTAGTCCCTACCTGCTTGGTTCCAAGGACTAAACATGGACTAGATATTATTAAATGACATGCTAAAAGACCATGTTACCCCTAGTAATGAACTAATAGAGACAAGGTGCGATGCATGGCAGGGGCAACTGTTGGAAAAAGTCCCAAAAAGACTCCCTCGGGGTCTTCTTTCTTTAGTCCCAAATGCCCACTTTTAGTCCCTAAAAGTCCCTCCTGTTTGGTTTAGATAGGACTGACACGGAGTTTTTTTAGTCCCTACACCAAAATGTCCCTGTAAACAAACACCCTCTAATAATGCTGCTGGAAAATTGATGCAATGCCACAGTGAAAAGCAAATTACATGTTTAATGAATTTTATTGTTAATATAATCTCTATGTTAATATTAATCAATGCCACCGTTTGAGAAATGCTACTGTCTTGCTTTCTTTCCCATTTAGATAAGGTAGATGCTTCTTTTTGTTGGCTTCTATGTCATCCACCATTATTGACCACTAGTTGTTTCCTTTGCACCTCTATGTAAACAGGGTTATCTACTTCACCTTGTTGCCATTGTGACCTTTTGTTGCACTGCACAAAACACTTTTGTTTTAAGAGTGTTTTGTGGAGTTCAACCAAAATGTCACACCGACAATGTTGCTTGATTGCTTGATCTTAGTGGAACTGCACAAGAGGAGATCTTACTTTCTATCCGTGTTGCCAAATTTGGTTCAGATCTTCTTCTTGTGAGTTGTTTGAATTCTGCATCATGAGAGGTCAGTACTAGCCTTCTTTCACATGATTCTGCAGTGTGATTTCATATGTTGTGCTACTTGTACGATAATATTGCTTGATTTTAGTGAACTGCACAAATGGAGACAAGACTTCCAATCTGTATGTGCACCATAATATCCCATTGAGGTAAGATAAGGATATTTCACAACTATTGGCCCATATTTTGCCACTTTCATCAGAAAATTAATGTCATTGTTTAGTGCTATACTTGTGCTCCCTAATTGACATGCCAAATCTTACATTGAAGGCGAAGCTTGTCTGTTATTGAACCAAGTGATGAAGGGGAAGAACAAGTGGAAGAAAAACAAAAATCAACTCCCAGTGTTGTAATGAAGCACTGGAACTGTGATGACACAAGTAATGATATAGTTTTGCATCTTAATTTATTGCTATGGCTGGAACGAGCAATTGTTTTGCCACTGTTTTGATGCCACTCTTAATGTAATACGTAATTATCTCTACTTGTGCAAACAGGGATCTTCTTTGAAGATACCATATATTTTAGTGGAACTGCACAAGAAGATGTTGGAAACATTAAACTAATCGAGGAGTATATAGTAAGCATGGCCACCACAGTAGATAGCAACAGATGGTTTTGCAGAAGTGCTTCATCTGTATGCTCTACGCAATAAGCCTCCTGACAAAGATTGGTACTCGCCCACTGATTTCATCCATATGATTGAGCTTTGTCATCTCTATTGGTGTTGTGCTACTGTTTAGATACTGTCATGAAAAAGTGGTATTGTCCTTGAGAAGTGCTTCATCTGTGTTGTTTTAAATATTTCCTTTCCTTTTTTTTGAGCAAACAGGGATGCTAGCATTTAGTTTCCCTCTTGTCTTTGCACAACAGGACCATCTTCCTCTGAAGAAGAATATGGAGTACATGAAGTGACTAGTTCTGATTATGCCAAGATGAAGAAGCCCTATCTATCTTCTCATCAGAAGGAGCAGTTGAAGGATGGTTACATTACTCCCCACAAGACCAAACTAACTTCAGGTCAGAAAGACTGACAAATCTCCATTTTTTGCTGTGATGTGCGAGTACAATGTTGTTCTAGGATTCTTTCTGGTGAGTTCCATTTTTCTAAAAGTGTGCTCTACATGGACCATGTAGGTGCATGTTTAAACTGTCAATTCATAGTACAGTTTGCTTTATACTAATCACTTTTTTGTCATTTGTGCAAACAGGGGTGCTCAGCTTGATTTCAATGGGAACTGCACAAAATGTTCATGAATACATCAAATCATTCATTTCCACCACAATAAAGGAGGTGCCCATAAGTTCAAGGCGTTGCAACATATAAGGGCGAAATCATACAAGCTCCGCACGAATTTGGTTGATTTTGGTGGAACTGCAAAAAAAAGAACAGCTGGCTTATTTAGCATGAGGTGCCATGTCAATGTTCGAACTGATGGCAAACCCTGCCCATTCCACAATCGTAGGCATTTGATATTTTGGAATGGGACAACCTTGTCAAATTTTTCTCATTGATTTTAGCAAGAAGACATGCATTTGATATTTTTGAATGGGACACCCTTTGTTGTCAGCAGCGTAGATCAATTTTTTCTTTATTCTTTAGTTGTGAAGTAAATATTGCCTCTGACATGTGAGTCGCTAAGATGCATAATTATCGATTGTTTTGAATGTTCTCTATGAATTGACAGCCATGTGTGTTTGATTGCAATGTACAAAAACGCTAAAAAGCTGCTCAAACTCTTTGTACTCCTTCTGTTCTTTTTTACTTTGCACATTGTGAAAGTGCATACTTTTTTCTATAAGATTGGTCAAAGTAGAGATACTTTGAGTGCAGACAAAACTTGTATGCAGACTAGAAAGGACCGGAGGGAGTACATGTGAAACTAATGCAAACGAGGTGATCACCCTGGGAATAATGCTAGTACGTATTGTTTTGCATGTTCATCCAATGCCAGTGATACATGAATTCGAACTAATCAAAATAAATTCATTCATACATGGTCTAATTTCATATAAACATGCTGGATTTCATTACATTTCATACACTCTTCAACTAAAAAGGGGTGCGCTGGAGGTATAGTTAATTAACCGAATCTACCCACCTGTGTCCCGCTGAGCCGAACAGAAGCTTCAGTGACTTAACTGCAGGTGCAGTTGTGTAACTGACATGTGGCCTGTTGGGCCCATGTGTGAGTCAGCCAACTACACCAGCAGTTAAGTAGAAGCAGCGTTCTTCTCCAACACAGCTCTCTGACTCCACGTTGCCGCCAAGAAGCTAACCGGCCGTCAATGGTCAACCCGCCTAGCTTGGCTTCAACTGGAGGGTAGCAGCGGTGGCCTTACTTGGACCCAAGCGGCAGCGACCTACCATGTTCTACTCTTCCTCGTTTTCTATGTGGCGCGGCCTCGTTGGCAGCGGGGCGGGGCCTCGGCGGAGCCGGCGATGTCCTCTATCTTGTTGCCGGCGGGCGGCGCCTCGGCGGAGCGGTGGAAATCCTCCCCCTCGTTGCCGGCAGGGTGGGGCCTCGGCTGAGCCGGCGATGTCCTCTGCCTCGTTGTTGGCGGGGCGGAGCCGGCAGTGTCCTCTGCCTCGTTGTTGGCGCCGCGGGGCCTCGGCGGAGCAGGGCCTCGTTGATGCCAGCGGAGCAGGGACTCGTCGGAGCCGGCATTGTCCTTTGCCTCATCCGCGGTCTCGCCAAACAGCGCCTCGCCCGCTTCATCGCCCTCTTTGTAGGCGGCCGCAGCCTTCGCCACCCGCATGTGGTATAGCCAGCGCTCGAGGCGGCCCTCGTGGTCGGAGCGGTACGAGTCGAGCAGCGCCTCCTGCCCGCCCGCTCCGCGGTGATCTACTCCTCTGCCTGCAGGTGCTCCTGGAGGAGATAGTGGTTGTAGGCGGCGTCGGCCAGTGCCTGCCGGAACTGCTCCTCATGCATCTGCCTCGCCGTGTCCATATATTGGGCACGGGCCTCGCTGATGGTCATGGTGCAATGCACCGGCGAGGATGGCGCGGAGGAGGGGGTTGGCGCCAGATTGTCGACTACCATGTTCTCCATTGGGACGTCGTCGTCCTCCGGCTGCCTGTCGGCCAGCCGGTCGGCAGCAATGGCTGACATCTCCTTGTGGTCCGCCGTCCACCCGTCCTGAAGAGCGCTGGAGCGCGAGGAAGCCATGGTGGGCAGTAGTGGTGTGGACAGGAGAAAGGGAACAGATGCAGATGACTGCGGCTATGGCCGGCGCAGCAGTTTATATAGCAATGTTGGGCGGCGGAGGGACGGACGTGTGGCGCCAGAGTAGCCGCCTCGGCAACCGCGTATCATTAATGTGGGTGGCAGATGGACGGACGGACGACACTTGTGTCATTTGAAGGTGGAGCAATCGCCTGCACCGGGAAGCGAGGCGGGCGGCGCTGACTGTTTCGGACGGAAAGCGCGCGCGGGCGAGGAGATGACTTTACTTGGAGAGGATGACAATGGGGACCCACCAGGGCCATAGCGTCACGTACGCAAGTGCCTCCTTATTATATAAAACTATATTTTTTTGCTTCCTCCTGGTTTCCTGACATCACGGTCCCACACCATTGTCAACCTATGTAGTCAATAAACGAGAGAATTGCACAAGAAGCGGCCGACGGCTGGGACCAAGCAGCTCGAGCAGTATTTGTGTTTTTGAGGTTTGAGCACTGCAGAGTTTTTTGATGTTTAGCCCAGATATTAATTTTTCTCCTCTAAACAACAACGAAAACATTGCTGCAGGTATTAACTAGGCGGGCTATGGCCCGTCTAGCCCAGGCCAGATATCCAGCCCAGATATTAATTTTTTTCAAGCTGAAAATGGCTAGCCAAGCTAGGAATACCCAGGCAAGGTCAAGTTGTTATTCTCCGCCCCGCTGGGCTGCAAATCTTTCATAGGAGGGATGCATTAGGCTTAACAAGAAAATGAGCTTTAAGAAATAATAAATGGGATGTAATTATAAAAACTGGGCAGTAACTAAAATAATGCACCAAACACGTAATTACTTAATAAAATATTATTTTTGGATATTGAAAATTTTTATTTCATTAATTGTTGCGAGCGCAATGTTTCGTTGGATTTTTACGTAATATAAATTTATATTGACATTGTATTTAATCTGACTAGAAATTTTGGGATAAAAATATTTCGGATCCAATCAAAATGTGGGAAATTTTATTGAATTCTGTTTTGAACGGTTGGTTGAAATGGGCTGTACTTTTAACAAACTGTAAATGGGCTATAGTAAATTCCATTAGAATTCAAAAATGGGTTGCACATTCTTACAAATCTCAAATGGGCTATAAGTTATCTGCCACACACTTGTGGCCTTACTAAGTTGACGCGTCCCCTAAAAAGAGAGAATTGACGCGTATGCAAGGCTTTGTCAACTTATAGTCAACACACGGTTCTAGCAGCAGTGGCCATTGGATGTCCATCCAACGGATGTCGTGCTTCTTCTTCAATCTCGGATATTCTAACTTCACCCGCCCAAAAAATGATTCCTCCCCCTGACATCTGGGTGCACCGTTTCGGAAGCTGACCTGTGGGCCTACTAAGTTGACGCGTACCAAGGGCTTTGTCAACTTAGTCAATATAAACGATTCTAGCTGCAGTGACCGTACGATGTCCATCCAACGGCCGTCGTGCTTCTTCAACCTCTGGTCTTCTTGCTCCAGCCACCCAAAGCAGCGCCGGTCGTGCCGCCTGCTCCTTCCTCCTGTGGCCGGCTATGCTGCCATGGAGGCCTCACCGCCCCCTACTACTCCCACCGTTGGCCAGGCCATCCCTCCACTCACCCACACCCTCTGTTATTCTGCGGCGACGGCTGCCTCACACTGCAGTCGAACCAGTGAACCCTCGTACTCCTCTCCGCGTGGGCATCAACTGCCGCGTCTTCCCCGGCTCCGCATCGTTCCCTTACCAGGCCTCACCATCGTCCACCGTCGTGGTGCTCTCGGCGCGGCATGGTCAACATGGTCAAGGGATGACTTCCATCGGACGTGGACTGTACGTGGAGAGGCTGACAGCTGGGTCCACGGCCGCAGCAAGGAAGTACCTCCTTATTACGCGGAAAATAATGATTCCTCCACCTAACAGCTGGGACCCACTGGACGGGCCACTGTATTTCATGAAAAAAACGTTTCCCCCTAACTGCTGGGACCCACCAGCTACATCTTCGCACGCAAGGAAGTGTGTCCGGGGAAAAAACGATTCGCCCCCTGACTATTGGGACCCATCAGCTACATCTTCGCACGCAAGGAAGTGCGTCCGGGCAAAAAAAATGATTCGCCTCCCTGACTGCTGGGACCCACCATCTACATCTTCGCACGCAAGAAAGTGCCTGACAGTCGGGAGACGCCTGGTCGAAGCGTACGTAGCATTGTCATTCTGGTCGCGAACATGTACGTACATACTTGTGATTGTCGAGGCGCGCATGTGACATATTAGAGGTGTGCACGTAGCATGTACACGTACGTACATCGGCTAGTGTGCAAGAAAGAAAATACGTCCATGTACGTACATACGGGCGGGGTCTCGAATGCCTACTCGCACATACGTACGGCCAGGGCTCATGTACATGGCTGGGTTGGAATAGATAAACAACGTCGTCATCATGTTCATGGGGAGCCAACCGGCTGGGTCGAAATGGAATGCATCGTCGTGTTCATCGGGAGGGCTTGGACAGAACATACGATGGAAACGAGGCCTGGCATACCGCACAACGGAGGAAACAGCCTTGTGTTCGACCGGCCACATTCGAAACGGGATCCTGTTCATCGAGAGGGTTCTGGCGTACCGCAAAATGGAGGAAACGGACTTGTGTTGGACCTCCTACAGTCGAAATGGGGTCCTGTTGATCGGGAGGGGTGTTGCGTACCGCAAAACGGACGAAACGGACTTGTGTTGGAGCGCTATGGTCAAAACGGGGGTCCTGTTCATCGGGAGGGGTGTGGCGTACCGCAAAATGGGACTCCACAGGAAACTATTCATCTCCACCGTCGACCTCCTCCAGCCTCCACGGGCTACTGTTCCTCCACCGTCGACCTCCTCCAGCCTCCACCTATGACTGTTCATCCACAGACTCCTGTTCATCCAGCCTCCACCGCGCGCTACTACATCGGCTACTGTTCAACCACCTCCCTCCACGGGATCCTATTCAACCACCCCTCCACGGGCTACTATTCATCCACCCCTCCACCGTCTACTATTCATCTAGCCCTCCACGGGGTCGTCCTATTCATCCAGCCCTCCACGGGGTCCTGTTCATCCAGCTCCAACCGGCTCGATCGATCGGGGTCCTGTTCATCCAGAGGCAACGCCACGGGGGCCTGTTCATCCACCCCCACGGCTCACTGTTCATCCCCCCTGCAATGCTCACTGTTCATCCAGAGGCGGCATCGATCGGCTTCAGTTAGCAGCAGTAGTGAAGGAATCGCTTGATCGGGTTTCGGGTTCAGTTAAGACCCATCAATCGATCACTCGGGTTCAGTAATGCGTAGCCTGTAGTGCAGTCGCTCGGGTTCAGTTAGGCGACGCCTCGCTCGGGTTCAGTTAGAGCCCAACGCCTCGCACACACGCGCGTACGTGTATGAGAGAAACGCGCATCGCTCGGCCCCCGACCACCTACCGTAATCGGGAACTCCCCGAAATTTTCCTCGCCCTCGCTTCTATCACGGTTTTTTCCGTCATGGACGGCCCAAAGAATGTCATGCAGCTGCGTCTCTGGCCCGCCCAGGAAGAAAAGCCCATTTTCTGTCATGATTTTTTGTCATACAAGTAGGAGCCCACCACATCTATGATGATACCGGGTATTGTCAAAATTATCGTCATAGAAGTGTCATAAGTATGATAGGAAAAAAATTCGTTCGGCCCAAAATGTCACGGATGTGTCTTTTTTTTGTAGTGATAGGCTAGGCTTCTAGGGTTTAGCCATTACGATCTCGTGGTAGATCCACTCTTGTAATACTCATATTCATCAAGATCAATCAAGCAGGAAGTAGGGTATTACCTCCATAGAGAGGGCTCGAACCTGGGTAAACATTGTGTCTCCCGCCTCCTGTTACCACTCGCCTTAGACGCACAGTTCGGGACCCCCTACCCGAGATCCGCCGGTTTTGACACCAACATTGGTGCTTTCATTGAGAGTTCTGCTGTGACGTCGAAAAAATGATTGATGGCTCGCCTTGTTATCAAGGACAGTATCACTTCCGTAGGAACCCTGGCCTCAGGCCAAACCCTCCGGCTGGGAGGTTTTACCATGACCGCCCGTTCGGCCGTTGTGCCGACGATGACTTCTCGGGTCATCGAAAATCGCCTTCATGTCGATTCCAAATACTCCAAACAGATGGATCCGACAGAGTTGTCCTCTTTAAACGAACTCCTGGATCGCTTTGCCGCCCTGGGGGTCGCTACAGACTACGATTGGATTGGGTTTAAACCCGATCAGAGAGAAATCAAATCTCCGCCGATCACCCATTAGATAGCGGTAGTGGAGGAGCATTACAACAATTCTCCCTCTACATTGAGGATGAACTATGTTTGGACCTCCGAGCCCGGAGAGCCGGATACCGGTCCACGGAATGACGTGTCCCTTCCTACGAACTTGGAGTCACACTGTGGACCTGAAAAATTGGTTGATATCCCGGAGCCCGAACTATTAAGCTTGGAAGTTTTTCAGACTCCAGATCTCAAATCGGGTCAGGGTTCGGATTCGATCCCACCGACCCACCCAGATATACGCGATCTTATTCACATCAGACAGCAGCCTCAAGAAATGGTTCATCACTTTTGGGCCAGATTCCTCCTTGTCAAAGACAAGGTCGGAGACTGCCGCGATGAAGACGCAATCTCATTATTCTGCAAATATTGCATGGACGAGGGAATCCTTAATGCCATCAACCGTCGTCATATATTACACTTTGCTGACTTGGCAACCATAGTACATAAGTACTGTGCAATGGAAAGCGCCTGGAAAACTCAGGCAGCTTCTTGGGAGCCACCGGTCCACACCCAACCCCTCGTTCGAACAAAGAGGACACACCCTCGTCGGTCGCCTGATCCAATAGTAAAAAAATCAAAGCCCATTATGGGGCGCGAAATCGTTCTGGAGGGATGGCTTGATAGGACATGCAAAATACACACAACCCCGGACAACGTACCAACCCACAGACTTAGAGCATGTTGGATACTCCGGCAAGTGGCCAAGAGCGGCGAGCAACATCCCACGAAAGACAACAACCCTATAGTACTAACAGTCTTTGAGACTTTCACCTCAAACAATAGGCGCAAAAGGGCACTCCGCGGCCTCGCTGAAGTCTGCCAAGTCGCAGCAATAAACCCCTGGAACAACACGGCCATAACTTTCAACGCCAGTGACGAACCAAAATTCAAAACAGTCCGGGCACCAGCCGCATTAGTCCTCAGTCCGATCGTGGACAGCTTTCAACTTACCAAAGTGCTCATGGACGGCGGCAACAGACTAAACCTCATTTATGAGGAAACTCTCAACAAAATGGAAATAGATAGGAGCCGCATTGAGCAAAGTAGCACGACCTTCTAAGGAATCATTCCTAGTCGGGAGGCGCGATGCGCGGGAAAAATCACACTCGATGTGGTATTCGGCACATCGGAGAATTACCGGTCCGAAGAGATAACCTTTCAAGTGGCCCCTTTCAACAGTGGATATCACACCTTATTAGGGCGAGACGCATTTGCATGCTTCCAAGCTATACCCCATTACGGGTACATGAAGCTTAAGATGCCCGGGCCCAATGGTACTCTCGCTGGTGATCCGGACATTGCACACCGCGCCGAAAACAAAACTGCAGCCCTAGCCCTCGAGGCATTGTATGAAGCCCTCGCGGTCGAAGAGTTAACCACATTGTGCTCCACCGTGGACAAGGACGACTTAATCCTGGATAAGAGACCCAAATCCACCTCCTTCAAACCAGCAGACGAAATAGTCAAATTCCAAGTCCACACGACGGAACCCAAGAAGACTGCATCCATCGAGGAACAGCTCGATCCAACGGTCGACGCCGCACTACGAGCGTTCCTACGTGAAAATTGGGACATATTCGCCTGGCATCCTTCTAATATGCCAGGGATCCCATGCAATCTGGCCGAACACAGCCTCAATATATTGAAGGGATATAAGCCAGTCAAGCAAACACTGTGGCGCTTTTCTGAACCCAAACGACAAGCTATGGGGAGGAGCTAGCCAAGTTACTCGAGGTTGGATTCATCAGAGAAATAAAACACCCGTACTGGCTAGCAAACCTAGTGATTGTACCAAAGAAGGATAAATCCTGGCGCCTATGCGTCAATTTCAAAGACCTCAACAAGGCCTGCCCTAAAGATCCCTTCCCCCTCCCCCGCATTGACCAGATTATCGATGCTACCGCAAGACACGACTCACTGTGTTTTCTCGACGCATACAACATCAAATCAAGATGAAGGAGTCCGACCAAGCCGCAATGACATTTATCACCCCATACGGGCCTTTCTGCTTCAACACTATGCCCTTCGGGCTCAAAAACGCCGGCGCCACCTACCAACGCATGATTCAAACATGCCTGGAGAAACAAATCGGCAAGACAATTGAAGCATACGTGGATGACGTAGTCATCAAAACTAGTCACATCGAGTCATTAATAGACGATCTGCGTCTCACCTTCGACAACCTCCGAACATATGACATCAAGCTCAATCCGAAAAAGTATGTTTTTGGCGTTCCCGCTGGAAAACGGATGGGCTTCATCGTTTCCAATAGGGGAATTGAGGCAAACCCAGCTATCCGAGCTTTGTCACAGTTGGCTACGCCAACAGACCTCAAACAAGTCCAAAAACTATCCGGATGTGTGGCAGATTTAAGCCGCTTTATCTCCAGACTAGGAGAAAAGGCGTTGCCACTCTATCGTCTTCTCCGACGCACTAATCACTTCGAGTGGACGGACGCGGCAACGGCCGGACTAGAAGGAATAAAGGCTCTTCTAGCAAGCAACCCAATCTTGGACATGCCAAACGTCGGAGAACCTATGTTATTACACATATCGGCCACACACCAAGTCGTTAGTGCGGTGCTTGCCGTCGAATGAGAGGAGGACGGACACAAAATCCCGCTTCAGAAGCTGGTCTACTATGTATCCACTATCCTCACACCATGCAAATCTCGGTACCCTCATTACCAAAAAATTGCATACGCGGTCTTCATGGCATCCCGGAAGCTACGACACTACTTTCAAGAGTGCTCAATAACGGTGGCCTCCAAAGTACCACTCAATGACATAATAAACAACCGCGACGCTACGGGCCGGATCGCCAAGTGGGCCATTGAGCTCCTCCCATTCGACATAACATACTGGCCGACTTCCTCACCGAATGGACAGAGGCCAAACTCCCTAAAGAGTACGTCACATATTCCAACTGGGTCATGCACTTCGACAGCTCCAAAATGTTGGCAGGCTTGGGAGCAGGCGTTGTCTTAACATCCCCCACCGGAGATACAGTTCAGTACGTACTCCAAATACTATACACAGACTCCAACAATGCAGCCAAATACGAGGCCTTGTTGCACGGTCTTCGGATGGCTGTCTCCATAGGCATACAACACCTAGAAGTGCGTGGGGATTCAAACCTCGCTATATCCCAAATAAAGGGAGATTTTGATGCCAAAGATCCGAAGATGGCGGCTTACCGTAACGTCATTCTCAAAATGTCGGCTCGGCTCGAGGGGCTCGAGTTTCACCATGTGGCTCGAGAGTGTAATCAAGCGGCAGATGTCCTTGCTCGCATCGGTGCCAAGCGCGACCCCGTCCCACCTAACATACTTTTGGAAAGGCTTTTCAAGCCATTCATGGTGTGGCAAGGGGAGAGCGGAAACACCAATACGGATCCGACTATAGCCCCAGATTCCGAACACACCGACATCCTCGGGGGCTCAGCCACCGAAATTACATCATTGGCCCATCTCATCATGGCAGTCATTGCCCCATGGACCGAACCCTTCTTGGCCTACCTCAATAGGCGAGAACTCCCCGAGTATCAGAATGAGGCGCGCTGCATTGTGTGGTGCTCTAAAGCCTACAAAGTTCACGAGGGAGAACTTTACAAGAAAAGTGCTACCGGAGTACTCCAAAGATGTATCTCCGAAGAAGAAGGGTGGCAGCTCTTGGCTGAAATTCATGCCGGTCTCGGTGGTCACCACACCGCAACTTGGGCCCTTGTAAGCAAGGCCTTCCGTACATGTTTCTACTCGCCAACAGCCCGACCAGACGCACAGGACCTTGTCTAACATTGCGTCGGATGCCAGCTTTTCGCCAACCAAAGCCATATGCCACCCACCGCTCTACAAACAATCCCCATCACTTGGCGTTTCGTGGTCTGGGGGCTTGATATGATCAGACCCCTTAAAGGAGGAAGCCATAAGAAAAAATACTTGTTGGTCATGGTGGATAAATTCACTAAGTGGATAGAAGCCAAGCCAGTTAAAATGGCCGAAGCCGGACCAGTGATAGATTTTATATCCAATGTTGTGCACCGTTATGGTGTTCCACACAGCATCATCACCGATAACGGCTCCAATTTCATAGCCAATGAGGTGAAAACTTGGTGTGCTAATCTGGGCATCAAGCTCGATTACGCCTCCGTCTATCACCCGCAAACCAACAGTCAAGTCGAATGAGCCAATGGTCTTATTATGAGCGGCATTAAACCCAGACTAGTGCGGTCTTTGACAGAATCAGACAAGCACTAGGTAAAGGAGCTCGACTCCGTACTCTGGGGGCTGCGGACCATGCCCAATCGCTCTACCGGATACACACCTTTTTTCATGGTGTACGGTGCAGAGGCTGTGTTACCCTGTGACATTATTCATGACTCACCTTGAGTGCGCATGTATGAAGAGAGGGAGGCCAAGCTTGATCGGCAGGACAGCCTAGATGCCCTGGAGGAGGAGCGTGACGTCGCAAAAGCCCGTTACACACTTTATCAACAACAGGCCCATAGATATCAAAGTAGAGAAGTACAGGCCAAGACCTATAACGTTGGTGAACTCGTTCTACGCTTGCCAGAGAAGAAAAAGGACAAACTCAAGCCCAAGTGGGAGGGTCCCTTCATCATCGACGAAGTCCTCACCGGCGGAGCGTACCGACTGCGTGCTACATCATACAATCGCCTAGAGCCAAACCCATGGAATGCGGCCAGATTCCGAAGAGTCTATGCCTAGCGTCGGACTATTCGTTCGTCTCCTTTTTCCCTCTTTTTCCATTATTTATTTTCCTCTCTTTTCACATTTTTTTACCTTTAAAGCTCTAATGCGCCTAAGCCGTACAATTACGACACACACATTCTAAATTGTGAAGGTCAATTATACCCGGGGGCTTCTTGTACAAAAGCTTATTATTATTATCATTATTATTTTCCGAGCATCAGCTCACCACATATGTGTCCTTTTCGCGTATGTACCTTTTCTTCGCCATTATATGCATCGATATGACTTAAGTTTTGGCCAAGCTGGGTTGCCTGGCTCCTGTGCTTATGCCCTACATTCTCGTTAGTTCAGCTAGGGCATAAAGGGAGCACCTCTGCGATTGTTACTGTCGGGTCATCCGGACATGTACCTCATACTGGGTGAAGCTGAAAGCTAGCGTTCTTAAGGGAATATTCGATTGGCGGACTAAAGATGTTTTTATTAGTTACACTATGAATCCCCAGATGCTAAGTATGTTGTGGTTTTTCAATCATAGTTCGGACATGCACGTTAACGCATGCGGACCCAGGGAAAGGAACCCTTAATGGAACTATTCTCTCTAGAAGATGTTTCTTACGATTAAAAATGTAATATAACATAGCTAGCCGGTTACTTGTATGTTCAAGCAACTATGACCCCTACACATGGTTTCCATGCATACCCCGATATATATTACTGAACGGGTATTCGAAAGCACTCTGCACCTTTGGGTCCAGAGGTCGAAGCGAAAAGGTCCGCCATGACATTTATAATCCAGCTAGGGACAAATCTGTCAATTAAAGTACATAGTCACTTGGACTCAAAAATTTCTTCCTCTATGCCATCTAACAGGCTATCTAGCCTACAATCTTGCTGGGAATACTTGGCGGCTACTTGTACCTGGTCATATACCAAACTAACAGGAATTTCTTTTCCATCTGACCCTAAAGATCCGACCCGGGCCATGTGATTCAGGTCGAGCTTGGTATATCGTGTTTTCACCATGGCCCAGGCCTCTCGCGCACCTTCCCAGCAGGCTGATATCTTCCATAATCGGAAGCGCCGCCGTGCTCCCTTGAATAGCTGTACAAGCTCCTCCATACTTCCTGGAGGGGAGTCAGATGGCCATAAGGCCTTGGCAATACTTTGCATCGCCTGCCAAACTCTCTCGTGCATTTCCGATAGCTCTTGTAGCAGATCGCCCGAAGATCCGGGCATCTCCTCTTCGGGACGGCCGGTCAGCATACCTACAGACATAACTCTGCCAGTTCCTTTCCTTGCCGAACTATGTAAAGGTAAGCTTGAACACATACTAAATATGCTACCTCGTAGCCTCTTATTTTACTTCACGGAGTCAGCTAGCTGGGCCCGAACATCTTTTAGTTCCACGCCCAGCTCGGTGTTGGCATCCTGGAGTTTGTTCTTCTCATCCCTGACCCGTGTCAGTATACGTTCGCCCATGGCCAGTTGCCTTTGAGCTTCCGGACCTTCCGCTTGTGTGGCTTCCGGTATCTTCTCCGGATTATCTCGACGGTAACTGCAGCTAGCTAGGTCTGACACATTTTTAGCTCTTGAGACAACAGGTTGTTCTTCTCTATAAGCACCTGGTCATACAATGATCCTTAAATCAGTTGTACCAACTGTTTCAAGTCTCGGGGGCTAATGTTATATGATTATTAGATTTGTACTTACCCGCATATCTTTCAAATACTGGTCCGTGGCTCTAGTAAGCCCATCCCGAGCAGCTCGGATGTATGCATCACCCGAGTTGAAGGCGTTGAAAGCCTCTTCTGAAAAACTGGGGTCTCGAAGAGTTGCCCGCCGGCGCCGATGATTCATGGCGCTTTCAACTTCAGAGTTAGTGACGGATACATTATCCGAATCCTCTGCAGAAGAACAGTCTGGCGTCGCTCCCGCACCATCCTCGGTCCTGTAAGCTGGATCTGGAATTCGGCTTGTGGAGGCATGACCAGAAGGATCCCCGGACATAGTCCGGCGAATGTTCTTCCTAAAAAGACATGACGGACAATGTCACACTTTAATGCGACAGGCAAGGAATGTATTTAATAACCATACCTGTTTGATGAAGGCTCAGTTATATTTCTATTCGCCTTCTTCTTCAAGGGCCTGCCCGACATAGGCGCTGCTCTCTTAAGAAGTGCCTCGGGTGCAGTATGGCGCGCCTAGTGCCTCCCCTTTAGAGCATGAGACAGTGCGGTGGGTGAGGCGTAACGAGGAAGCTCTTTTTGAGGGAATGTCTCCTGGTTACTTACGTGCGAGGCTGGGAGAAGACCGGGATAGTCGGTGCTGATGGCCACTTCCGTGTCATCCTGGCCCGCTTGGTACAACACTCCGTCTTCAAGTTCCATGAATATATCTGGATCTTCTTTGAATCCGGGGTCGAGGTCCCGGTTGTGATCCTCTGGCTGTGGAGCGGGGCTCTTGAGCTCTTGGGCGATCTTCCGCCATTCCTATTCCAAATGGACGGATTAATGTCCATGAAAAGCAACTCAGGGAGCAGAATGAGAAGAGTAGTGGGGATTAGAACTCACCCAGCTAGGAGGATTGTACATGGAAAATCCATCTTGGTGCTTAATACGAATAAACTCCTCTTTCTCCCCTTTGTAAAGTTCGGCCAGTATCTTGGCTAAAGCGGCAGGGGTATCCGGACCCTTCCTACCGCAGCTGGTGGCGTCATCTTCTCCATTGTAGTGCCACATGGGATTCCATCTGTATTGAAGTGGTTGAACCCCACGCACTATGGAAGTCGCCATTACCTCGACTATTGTTAATCCGGACTGAGAGAGCATCTTTATCTTGCTCATCAACTAATGGACTTCCGCGCTATCTTCCTCCTTAAGGCTCCGAGGGCGCCAGCTGTAGCATTTCTTCAACGGGATACTTGAAAATTCAGGAAGACCCATTCAAACTGGGTCGGGGAGGGAGACGTCTTCGAGATAGAACCATTCGGAAGGCCACTCTTTGGACGCCTTCTTCGGCGTGCCGGACAGGTATTCGGTCCCAGCAATGCGCCATACCTCGGCTCTGCCCACTTGAAATATTGATCCCTCTTGATTATGAGGGACAAGGCAAAACAGCTTCTTCCATAACTCAAAATGGGCCTCGCGACCCAGGAATATCTCACAAAGAGCAACATAACCCGCGATGTGCAAGATGGAGGTAGGAGTGAAATTGTGTAGTTGGAGGCCATAATACTCCAGAAGCCCTCGGAGGAACTGATGGATTGGAAATCCGACGCCTCTTAATAAATAAGGAACGAAGCATAATCATTCCCACCTGGATGGGTTGGGGAAATTCTCCGCCTGCGCCCCGCCATCGAAGGAAGCCAATCCGGCTCGGGCAGGGACTAGATCTGCGGGGGGAAGAAATCCATGTGTCTGCAGCTTCATTAGTTGATCGTGGGATACGAAACACTTTTCCCAATCACCCTTTTTGGGGTCGCGAGGGTGCGATGAGGAGCTGGGAGCTAGCCATATTAGGGTGGATTTTGCTAGCAAGCTCTGAGGATTCCGCGCTTGGTGTGGATTGGATCTGAAGATTCCCATCGCTTTAAATAGACATCTTTCTTACATGGTCAGGGTGGTAAGTGCAAAAATGCCCCTACTTCTCGTATTCGCTCGACATGTGGAAGCTGGAATCATGAAGGTGTAGAAGCCGATGAGCGCGACATTAAATGAAAAGTCGGATACTGCTCTTTGAGTCAGGTACTTTGAAGTATTAGGAGAAGGAACCCGCCTTGCAATGTCGAAGACAATCTGCGCGCCTGACTCATCATCATTAAAGCCTGGTTCGGGGGCTACTGAGGGAGTCCCGGATTAAGGGGTCCTTTGACAGCCGGACTATTAACATGGGTCAGACTGTTGGGCTATGAAGATACAAGACAGAAGACTTCTTCTCGTGTCCATATGGGACTCTCCTTTGCGTGGATGGCAAGCTTGGTGATTCGGATATGTAGATTACTTTATCTGTAACCGACCTTGTGTAAGCCTAGCCCCTTCCGGTGTCTATATAAACCGGAGGGTTTAGTCCATAGAGACAACTTCAATCATAATCATAGGCTAGGCTTCTAGGGTTTAGCCATTATGATCTTGTGGTAGATCCACTCTTGTAATACTCATATTCATCAAGATCAATCAAGCAAGAAGTAGGGTATTACCTCCATAGAGAGGGCCCAAACCTGGGTAAACATTGTGTCCCCCGCCTCCTATTACCATTTGCCTTAGACGCACAGTTCGGGACCCCCTACCCGAGAACCACAGGTTTTGACACCGACAATGGCCTCGGAACACTGGAGACCGAAAGGTCAAACATGAATCATATAGTAGATATGATCAACATAGAGATGTTCACCATTGAAGACTACTCCATCTCACGTGATGATTGGACATGGTTTAGTTCATTTGGATCATGTATCATTTAGATGACTTGAGGGATGTCAATCTAAGTGGGAGTTCTTAAGTAATTTGATTAACTGAACTTTAATTTATCATGAACTTAGTCCTGATAGTATTTGCAAATTATGTTGTAGATCAATAGCTCGTGTTATAGCTCCCTATGTTTTTTGATATGTTCCTAGAGAAAAATAAGATGAAATATGATAGTAGCTATGATGCAAACTGGGTCCGTGATCTAAGGATCATCCTCATTGCTGCACAGAAGAATTATGTCCTTGATGCACCGCTAGGTGACAGACCTATTGCAGGAGTAGATGCAGATATTATGAACGTTTGGCTAGCTCAATATGATGACTACTTGATAGTTTAGTGCGCCATGCTTTACGGCTTAGAACCGAGACTTCAAAAATGTTTTTGAACACCACAGAGCATATGAGATGTTCCAAGAGTTGAAATTGGTATTGCAGACTCATGCCCATGTCAAGAGGTATGAGACCTCTGACAAGTATTCTGTCTACAAGATGAAGGAGAATAGCTCAACTAGTGAGCATGTATTCAGAATGTATGTACTACAATCACTTGAATCAAGTGGGAGTTAATCTTCCAGATAAGATAGTGATTGACCGAGTTCTCTAGTCACTATCACCAAGCTACTAGAACTTCATGATGAACTATAATATGCAAGGGATGACGGAAACGATTCCCGAGCTCTTCACGATGCTGAAATCGGCGAAGGTAGAAATCAAGAAAGAGCATCAAGTGTTGTGGTTGACAAGACCACTAGTTTCAAGTAAAAGGCCAAGGGAAAGAAATGGAACTTCAAGAAGAATGGAAAGCAAGTTGCCACTCCCATGAAAAAGCCCAAAGCTAGACCTAAGCCTGAAATTGAGTGCTTCTACTGCAAAGGGAATGGTCACTCAAGTGAAACTACCCCAAATACTTGGCAGATAAGAAGGATGGCAAAGTGAACAAAGGTATATTTGATATACAGATTATTGATGTGTACCTTACTAGTGTCCGTAGTAGCCCCTGGGTATTTGATACCGGTTCAGTTGCTAAGATTAGTAACTCAAAACAGGAGTTGCAGAATGCACAAAGACTAGTTAAGGGTGAGGTGACGATGTGTGTTGGAAGAGATTCCAAGGTTGATATGATCACCATCGCACACTCCCTCTACCTTCGGGATTAGTGTTGAACCTAAAATAAATGTTATTTGGTGTTTGCGTTAAGCATGAATATGATTAGATCATGTTTATTGCAATACGGTTATTCATTTAAGTCAGAGAATAATGGTTGTTCTGTTTACATGAATAAAACCTTCTGTGGCCATACACCCAAGGTGAATGGTTTATGGAATCTCAATCAGAGTGATACACATATTCATAATATGATGCCAAAAGATGCAAAGTTAATAATGATAGTGCAACATACTTGTGGCACTGCCGTTTAGGTCATATTGGTGTAAAGCGCATGAAGAAACTCCATGCAGATGGATTTTTGTAATCACTTGATTATGAATCATTTGATACTTGCGAGCCATGCCTCATGGGCAAGATGACTAATACTTCGTTCTCCGGAACAATGTAGAGAGCCACTGACTTATTGGAAATAATAATACTGATGTATGTGGTCCGATGAGTGTTGAGGCTCGTGGCGGGTATCGTTATTTTCTGACCTTCACAGATGATTTGAGCAGATATGGGTATATCTACTTGATGAAACACAAGTCTGAAACATTTGAAAAGTTCAAAGAATTTCAGAGTGAAGTGAAGAATCATCGTAACAAGATAATAAAGTTTCTACGATATGATCGCGGAGGCGAATATTTTAGTTAAGAGTTTGGCCTTCATTTAAAACAATGCGGAATAGTTTCACAACTCATGCCACCTGGAACACCACAACGTAATGGTGTGACCGAACGTCGTAACCATACTTTATTAGATATGGTGCGATCTATAATGTCTCTTACCGATTTACCACTATCGTTTTGGGTTATGCATTAGAGACAGCTGCATTCACTTTAAATAGGGCACCATCTAAATCCGTTGAGACGACACCGTATGAACTATGGTTTGGCAAGAAACCTAAGTTGTTTTTTCTTAAAGTTTGGGGTTGTGATGCTTATGTGGAAAAGCTTCAGCTTGATAAGCTCGAACCCAAATCAAAGAAGTGCGTCTTCCTAGGATACCCAAAAGAAACTTTTGGGTACACCTTCTGTCAGGGATATACCCCGCGGCATGACCCGGCCGGACTTGGCGACTCACTGGTGACCCGCCCTGACTTGGCGACTCAATAAGTAACCCGCCCGGATCTCTACATTCACTAATAACCCAGCCGTGCCAGGTGACTCATTGGTGACCCAGCAGGCGGGTTAGAGGAGTGACAAGACCCGGAGGCCCAGAAGACTCAAGGCCCAGAAGGCTGGCTCATGTTCTGGTGGGCTGGCTTAAGAGGAAAACATAAGGAATATTCCCTTAGAAAGGAAGCAAGACTAGGACTCCACTTGTAAAAGAGTAATCCTAATCCTACTAGGACTAGTCATGTAAGCCGCCCCTTCAACTTATATAAGGAGGGGCAAGGCACCCCAAGAGGGACAAGTTTCACAAGTTAGACAAGTTAGGGTTAGACAAACAAATCTATAGCTCTCGAGATAGAGCACCCTTGTAATGTGACCATCATCATCAATATCAATGAAGCATGATGTAGGCTTTTGAAGGAAATATGCCCTAGAGGCAATAATAAAGTTATTATTTATTTCCTCATATCATGATAAATGTTTATTATTCATGCTAGAATTGTATTAACCGGAAACATAGTGCATGTGTGAGTATATAGACAAACATAGTGTCACTAGTATGCCTCTACTTGACTAGCTCGTTAAATCAAAGATGGTTAAGTTTCCTAACCATAGATATGAGTTGTCATTTGATTAACGGGATCACATCATTAGGAGAATGATGTGATTGACTTGACCCATTCTGTTAGCTTAGCACTTGATCGTTTAGTATGTTGCTATTGCTTTCTTCATGACTTATACATGTTCCTATGACTACGAGATTATGCAACTCCCGTTTACTGGAGGAACACTTTGTGTGCCCTAAACCCTAAATCACAACGTAACTGGGTGATTATAAAGGTGTTCTACAGGTGTCACCGAAGGTACTTGTTGAGCTGGCATATTTCGAGATTAGGATTTGTCACTCCGATTGTTGGAGAGGTATCTCTGGGCCCTCTCAGTAATGCACATCACTATAAGCCTTTCAAGCAATGTGACTAATGAGTTAGTTGTGGGATGATCCATTACACAACGAGTAAAGAGACTTGCCAGTAATGAGATTAAACTAGGTATTGAGATACTGATGATCGAATCACGGGCAAGTAACATACCGATGACAAAGGGAACAACGTATGTTGTTCTGCGGTTTGACCGATAAAGATCTTCATAGAATATGTGGGAACCAATATGAGCATACAGGTTCCGCTATTGGTTATTGACCGGAGACATGTCTCGGTCATGTCTACATAGTTCTCGAACCCGTAGGGTCCGCACGCTTAAATTTCGGTGACGGTCGGTATTATGAGTTTTTGTGTTTTGATGTACCGATGGTAGTTCGGAGTCTCAGTTAAGATCACAGACATGACGAGGAGTCTTGAAATAATCAAGACGTAAATATCGATATATTGGACGACTATGTTCGGACACCGGAAGTGTTTCAGGAGGTTTCAGACATTTACCGGAGTACCGGGGGGTTACCGGAACCCCTCGTGGAGTATATTGGGCCTAATGGGCCTTAGTGGGAGAAGAGGAGGGGTGGCCAGGGCAGTCGTGCGCCCCCTCCCCCTCTAGTCCAAATTGGACAAGGAGGGGGGCGGCGCCCCCCTTTTTCCTTCTCCTCCTCTCTCCCTTCCTTCCCTTCTCCTACTCCTACAAGGAAAGGAGGAGTCCTACTCCCGGTGGGAGTAGGACTCCCCCCTTGGCGCGCCCTCCTCCTGGCCAGCCGCCTCCCCCCTTGCTCCTTTATATACGGGGCAGCGGGCACCTCTAGACACACAAGTTGATCTGTTGATCTCTCCAAACCGTGTGAGGTGCCCCCCTCCACCATATTCCACCTCGGTCATATCGTAGCGGTGCTTAGCGAAGCCCTGCATCGGTAGAAATATCATCACCGTCATCACGCTGTCGTGCTAACGGAACTCTCCTGTGAAGCTCTGCTGGATCGGAGTTCGCGGGACGTCATCGAGCTAAACGTGTGCTGAACTCGGAGGTGTTGTACGTTCGATACTTGGATTGGTCAGATTGTGAAGACGTACGACTACATCAACCGCGTTGTGCCAACGCTTCCGCTTTTGGTCTACGAGGGTACAAGGACTCACTCTCCCTGCTCCTTGCTATGCATCACCATGATCTTGCATGTACGTAGGAATTTTTTTTTTAAATTACTATGTTTCCCAACAGTGGTATCAGAGCCAGGTTTATGCGTAGATGTTATCTGCACGAGTAGAACACAAGTGAGTTGTGGGCGATACAATTCATACTGCTTACCAGCATGTCATACTTTGGTTCAGCGGTATTGTTGGATGAAGTGACCCGGACCAACATTACGCGTACGCTTACGCGAGACTGGTTCTACCGACGTGCTTTGCACACAGGTGGCCGGAGGGTGTCTATTTCTCCAATTTTAGTTGAACTGAGTGTGGCTACGTCGGGTCCTTGTGAAGGTTAAAACAGCACTAACTTGACGAAATATCGTTGTGGTTTTAATGCGTAGGTAAGAACAGTTCTTGCTCAGCCATAGCAGCCACGTAAAACTTGCAACAACAAAGTAGAGGACGTCTAACTTGTTTTTGCAGGGCATGCTGTGATGTGATATGGTCAAGACATGATGCTATATTTTATTGTATGAGATGATCATGTTTTGTAACCGAGTTATCGGCAACTGGCAAGAGCCATATGGTTGACGCTTTATTGTATGCAATGCAATCGCCCTGTAATTGCTTTACTTTATCACTAAGCGGTAGCGATAGTCGTAGAAGCAATAGTTGTCGAGACGACAACGATGCTACGATGGAGATCAAGGTGTCGCGCCGGTGACGATGGTGATCATGACGGTGCTTTAGAGATGGAGATCACAAGCACAAGATGATGATGGCCATATCATATCACTTAAATTGATCGCATGTGATGTTTATTCTTTATGCATCTTATTTTGCTTTGATTGACGGTAGAATTATAAGATGATCTCTCACTAAATTTTAAGGTAATAGTGTTCTCCCTGAGTATGCACCGTTGCCAAAGTTCGTCGTGCCGAGACACCACGTGATGATCGGGTGTGATAAGCTCAACATTCATCTACAACAGGTGCAAGCCAGTTTTGCACACGCAGAATACTCGGGTTAAACTTGACGAGCCTAGCATATGCAGATATGGCCTCGGAACACTGAGACCGAAAGGTCGAGCGTGAATCATATAGTAGATATGATCAACACAGTGATGTTCACCATTGAAAACTACTCCATTTCACGTGATGATCGGTTATGGTTTAGTTGATTTGGATCACGTGATCACTTAGATGATTAGAGAGATGTCTATCTAAGTGGGAGTTCTTAAGTAATTTGATTAATTGAACTTAAATTTATCATGAACTTAGTACCTGATAGTTTTTTGCTTATCTATGTTGTTGTAGATAGATGGCCCGTGTTGTTGTTCCGTTGAATTTTAATGTGTTCCTTGAGAAAGCAAAGTTGAAAGATGATGTTAGCAATTACACAGACTGGGTCCATAACTTGAGGATTATCCTCATTGATGCATAGAAGAATTACGTCTTGGAAGCACCACTGGGTGCCAGGCCTGCTGCACGTGCAACTGCAAACGTTGTGAACGTCTGGCAGAGCAAAGCTGATGACTACTCAATAGTTCAGTGTGCCATGCTTTACGGCTTAGAACCGGGACTTCAACGACGTTTTGAATGTCATGGAGCATATGAGATGTTCCAGGAGTTGAAGTTAATATTTCAAGCAAATGCTCGGATTGAGAGATATGAAGTCTCCAACAAGTTCTATAGCTGCAAGATGGAGGAGAATAGTTCTGTCAGTGAACATATACTCAAAATGTCTGGGGTATAACAATCACTTGATTCAACTGGGAGTTAATCTTCTAGATGATAGTGTCATTGACAGAATTCTTCAATCACTGCCACCAAGCTACAAGAGCTTCGTGATGAACTATAATATGCAAGGGATGAATAAGACAATTCCCGAGCTCTTCGCAATGCTAAAAGCTGCGGAGGTAGAAAACAAGAAGGAGCATCAAGTGTTGATGGTCAACAAGACCACCAGTTTCAAGAAAAGGGGCAAAGGGAAGAAAAAGGGGAACTTCAAGAAGAACAACAAACAAGTTGCTACTCAAGAGAAGAAACCCAAGTTTGGACCTAAGCCTGAGACTGAGTTCTTCTACTGCAAACAAACTAGTCACTGGAAGCGTAACTGCCCCAAGTATTTGGCGGATAAGAAGGATGACAAGGTGAACAAAGGTATATGTGATATACATGTTATTGATGTGTACCTTACTAGAGCTCGCAGTAGCACCTGGGTATTTGATACTGGTTATGTTGCTAATATTTGCAACTCGAAACAGGGACTACGGATTAAGCGAAGACTGGCTAAGGACAAGGTGACGATGCGCGTGGGAAATGGTTCCAAAGTCGATGTGATCGCCGTCTGCACGCTACCTCTACATCTACCTTCGGGATTAGTTTTAGACCTAAATAATTGTTATTTGGTGCCAGCGTTGAGCATGAACATTATATCTGGATCTTGTTTGATGCGAGACGGTTATTCATTTAAATCTGAGAATAATGGTTGTTCTATTTATATGAGTAATATCTTTTATGGGCATGCACCCTTAAAGAGTGGTCTATTCGTGTTAACTCTCGATAGTAGTGACACACATATTCATAATGTTGAAGCCAAAAGATGCAGAGTTGATAATGATAGTACAACTTATTTGTGGCACTGCCGTTTGGGTCATATTGGTGTAAAGCGCATGAAGAAGCTCCATACTGATGGACTTTTGGAATCACTTGATTATGAATCACTTGGTACTTGCGAACCATGCCTCATGGGCAAGATGACTAAAACGCCGTTCTCCGGAACTATGGAGTGAGCAACAGATTTATTGGAAATCATACATACTGATGTATGTGGTCCGATGAATATTGAGGCTCGCGGCGGGTATCGTTATTTTCTCACCTTCACAGATGATTTGAGCAGATATGGGTATATCTACTTAATGAAACATAAGTCTGAAACATTTGAAAAGTTCAAAGAATTTCAGAGTGAAGTGGAAAATCATCGTAACAAGAAAATAAAGTTTCTACAATCTGATCATGGAGGAGAATATTTGAGTTACGAGTTTGGTCTACATTTGAAAGAATGTGGAATAGTTTCGCAACTCACGCCACCTGGAACACCACAGCGTAATGGTGTGTCCGAACATCGTAATCGTACTTTACTAGATATGGTATGATCTATGATGTCTCTTACTGATTTACCACTATTGTTTTGGGGTTATGCTTTAGAGACGGCTGCATTCACGTTAAATAGGGCACCATCAAAATCCGTTGAAACAACGCCTTATGAACTGTGGTTTGGTAAGAAACCAAAGTTGTCGTTTCTTAAAGTTTGGGGTTGCGACGCTAATGTGAAAAAGCTTCAACCTGATAAGCTCGAACCCAAATCGAAGAAATGTGTCTTCATAGGATACCCAAAGGAAACTATTGGGTACACCTTCTATCACAGATCCGAAGGCAAGACATTTGTTGCTAAGAATGGATCCTTTCTAGAGAAGGAGTTTCTCTTGAAAGAAGTGAGTGGGAGGAAAGTATAACTTGATGAGGTAACTGTACCTGCTCCCTTATTGGAAAGTAGTTCATCACAGAAACCAGTTCCTGTGACGCCTACACCAATTAGTGAGGAAGCTAATGATATTGATCATGAAACTTCGGATCAAGTTACTACCGAACCTCGTAGGTCAACCAGAGTAAGATCCGCACCAGAGTGGTACGGTAATCCTATTCTGGAGGTCATGTTGACCATGGTGAACCTACGAACTATGAGGAAGCGATGATGAGCCCAGATTCCGCAAAATGGCTTGAAGCCATGAAATCTGAGATGGGATCCATGTATGAGAACAAAGTATGGACTTTGGTTGACTTGCCCGATGATCGGCAAGCCATCGAGAATAAATGGATCTTCAAGAAGAAGACTGACACTGATGGTAATGTTACTGTCTACAAAGCTCGACTTGTTGTGAAAGGTTTTCGACAAGTTCAAGGGGTTGACTACGATGAGACTTTCTCACCTGTAGCGATGCTTAAGTCTGTCCGAATCATGTTAGCAATTGCCGCATTTTATGAGTATGAAATTTGGATGGATGTCAATACTGCATTCCTGAATGGATTTCTGGAAGAAGAGTTGTATATGATGCAACCAGAAGGTTTTTTCAATCCGAAAGGTGCTAACAAAGTGTGCAGGCTCCAGCGATCCATTTATGGACTGGTGCAAGCCTCTCGAAGTTGGAATAAACGCTTTGATAGTGTGATCAAAGCATATGGTTTTATACAGACTTTTGGAGAAGCCTATATTTACAAGAAAGTGAGTGGGAGCTCTGTAGCATTTCTGATATTGTATGTGGACGACATATTGTTGATTGGAAATGACATAGAATTTCTGGATAGCATAAAAGGATACTTGAATAAAAGTTTTTCAATGAAAGACCTTGATGAAGCTGCTTATATATTGGGCATCAAGATCTATAGAGATAGATCAAGACGCTTAATTGGACTTTCACAAAGCACATACCTTGATAAAGTTTTGAAAAAGTTCAAAATGGATCAAGCAAAGAAAGGGTTCTTGCCTGTATTACAAGGTGTGAAGTTGAGTCAGACTCAATGCCCGACCACTGCAGAAGATAGAGACAAAATGAAAGATGTTCCCTATGCTTCAGCCATAGGCTCTATCATGTATGCAATGTTGTGTACTAGACCTGATGTGTGCCTTGCTATTAGTTTAGCAGGGAGGTACCAAAGTAATCCATGAGTGTACCACTGGACAGCAGTCAAGAACATCCTGAAATACCTGAAAAGGACGAAGGATATGTTTCTCGTTTATGGAGGTGACAAAGAGCTAGTCGTAAATGGTTACGTCAATGCAAGCTTTGACACTGATCCGGACGATTCTAAATCGCAAACCGGACACGTGTTTATATTGAACGGTGGAGCTGTCAATTGGTGCAGTTCTAAACAAAGTATCATGGCGGGATCTACGTATGAAGTGGAGTACATAGCTGCTTCGAAAGCAGGAAATGGAGGAGTCTGGATGAAGGAGTTCATATCCGATCTAGGTGTCATACCTAGTGCATCGGGTCCAATGAAAATCTTTTGTGACAATACTGGTGCAATTGCCTTGGCAAAGGAATCCAGATTTCACAAAAGAACCAAGCACATCAGGAGATGCTTCAACTCCATCCAGGATCAGGTCCAGGTGGGAGACATAGAGATTTGCAAGATACATACGGATCTGATTGTTGCAGACCCGTTGACTAAGCCTCTTCCACGAGCAAAACATGATCAACACCAAGACTCCATGGGTGTTAGAATCATTACTGTGTAATCTAGATTATTGACTCTAGTGCAAGTGGGAGACTGAAGGAAATATTCCCTAGAGGCAATAATAAAGTTATTACTTATTTCCTCATATCATGATAAATGTTTATTATTCATGCTAGAATTGTATTAGCCGGAAACATAGTACATGTGTGAATACATAGACAAACATAGTGTCACTAGTATGCCTCTACTTGAGTAGCTCGTTAAATCAAAGATGGTTAAGTTTCCTAACCATAGACATGAGTTGCCATTTGATTAACAGGATCACATCATTAGGAGAATGATGTGATTGACTTGACCCATTCTGTTAGCTTAGCACTTGATCGTATGTTGCTATTGCTTTCTTCATGACTTATACATGTTCCTATGACTATGAGATTATGCAACTCCCGTTTACTGGAGGAACACTTTGTGTGCTACCAAACGTCACAACATAATTGGGTGATTATAAAGGTGCTCTACAGGTGTCTCCGAAGGTACTTGTTGAGTTGGCGTATTTTGAGATTAGGATTTCTCACTCCGATTGTCGGAGAGGTGTCTCTAGGCCCTCTCGGTAATGCACATCACTATAAGCCTTGCAAGCAATGTGATTAATGAGTTAGTTGTAGGATGATGCATTACATAACGAGTAAAGAGACTTGCCGGTAATGAGATTGAACTAGGTATTGAGATACCGACGATCGAATCATGGGGCAAGTAACATACCGATGACAAAGGGAACAACATATGTTGTTATGCGGTTTGACCGATAAAGATCTTCGTAGAATATTGGGAACCAATATGAGCATCCAGGTTACGCTATTGGTTATTAACCGGAGACATGTCTCGGTCATGTCTACATAGTTCTCGAACCTGTAGGGTTCGCACGCTTAAAGTTCGGTGACGATCGGTATTATGAGTTTTTGTGTTTTGATGTACCGAAGGTAGTTCGGAGTCTCGGATATGATCACAGACATGACGAGGAGTCTTGAAATGGTCGATGCATAAAGATCGATATATTGGACGACTATGTTCAGACACCGGAAGTGTTTCGGGAGGTTTCGGACATTTATCGGAGTATCGGGGGGTTACCGGAACCCCCTGGGGAGTATATTGGGCTTAATGGGCCTTAGTGGGAGAAGAGGAGGGGAGGCCAGGGCAGCCGCGCGCCCCCTCCCCCTCTAGTCTGAATTGGACAAGGAGGGGGCGGCGCCCCCCTTTTTCCTTCTCCTCCTCTCTCCCTTCCTTCCCTTCTCCTACTCCTACAAGGAAAGGAGGAGTCCTACTCCCGGTGGGAGTAGGACTCCCCCCCTTGGCACGCCCTCCTCCTGGTCGGCCGCCTCCCCCGCTTGCTCCTTTATATATGGGGGCAGGGGGGCACCTCTAGACACACAAGTTGATCTGTTGATCTCTCCCAGCCATGTGCGGTGCCCCCCTCCACCATATTCCACCTCGGTCATATCGTAGCGGTGCCTAGGCGAAGCCATGCGTCGGTAGAAACATCATCACCATCATCACGCCGTCGTGCTGACAGAACTCTCCTGTGAAGCTCTGCTGGATCGGAGTTTGCGGGACATCATCGAGCTGAACGTGTGCTGAACTCGGAGGTGCCATACGTTCGGTACTTGGATTGGTCGGATCGTGAAGATGTACGACTACAGCAACCGCGTTGTGCTAACGCTTCCGCTTTTGGTCTACGATGGTACGTGGACTCACTCTCCCCGCTCGTTGCTATGCATCACCATGATCTTGCATGTACGTAGGAATTTTTTTGAAATTACTACGTTTCCCAACAGCTTTTACCTCCACCATGAGGGGCCGAACCTGGGTAAAAAACCTCGCGTTTCTCGTCCCGCTCAACCCCTCTCAAGCTACCACATAGATGTGTTGGCCTCACGACTAAGTCCTCACACTAGGACGTTTGCCGTGACAAATCCACGACACCTTCTATCACAGATCTGAAGGCAGGATCTTTGTTGCTAAGAATGGATCCTTTCTAGAGAAAGAGTTTCTCTCGAAAGAAGTGAGTGGGAGGAAAGTAGAACTTGATGAGGTAATTGTACCTTCTCTCAAATTGGAAAATAGCTCATCACAGAAATCAGTTTCAGTGATGTCTACACCAACTAGAGAGGAAGCTAATGATAATGGTCATGAAACTTCAGATCAAGTTACTACCAAGTCTTGTAGGTCAACCAGAGCATGTTCCGCACCTAAGTGGTATGGTAATCCTGTTCTGGAAGTCATGTTACTAGACCATGACGAACCTATGAACTATGAAGAAGTGATGATGAGCCCAGATTCCGATAAATGGCTTGAGGCCATGAAATCTGAGATAGGATCCATGTATGAGAACAAAGTATGGACTTTGGTGGACTTGCCCAATGATCGGTAAGCCATTGAGAATAAATGGATTTTCAAGAGGAAGACAGACAGTGATGGTAGTGTTGCTATCTACAAAGCTCGACTTGTCGCAAAAGGTTTTCGACGAGTTCAAGGGAATACGATGAGATTTTCTCACTCGTAGCGATGCTTAAGTCTGTCCAAATCATGTTAGCAATTGCCGCATTTTATGATTATGAAATATGGCAAATGGACGTCAAAACTGCATTCGTCAATGGATTTCTTAAAGAATAGTTGTATATGATGCAACCAGAAGGTTTTGTCGATCCTAAAGGTGCTAACAAAGTGTGCAAGCTCCAGCGATCCATTTATGGACTGGTGCAAGCATCTCGGAGTTGGAATATATGCTTTGATGAGGTGATCAAAGCATATGGTTTTATATAGAATTTTGGAGAAGCCTGTATTTAAAAGAAAGTGAGTGGGAGCTCTGTAGCATTTCTAATATTATATGTGGATGACATATTGTTGATTGGAAATGATGTAGAATTTGTGGATAGCATAAAAGGATACTTGAATAAGAGTTTTTCAATGAAAGACCTCGGTGAAGCTACTTATATATTGGGCATCAAGATCTATAGGGATAGATAGAAACGCTTAATAGGACTTTCACAAAGTATATACCTTGGCAAAATTTTGAAGAAGTTCAAAATAGACCAGTCAAAGAAAGAGTTCTTGTCTATGTTGCAAGGTGTGAAGTTGAGTAAGACTCAAAACCCAACCACGGCAGAAAAGAGAAGGAGAATGAAAGTCATACCCTATGCCTCAGCCATAGGTTCTATAAGGTATGCTATGTTGTGTACCAGACCTATTGTGTACCTTGTCATGAGTTTGGCAAGGAGGTACGATAGTGATCCAGGAGTGGATCACTGGACATCAGTCAAAGTTATCCTTAGTTACCTAAGAGGACTAAGGAAATATTTCTCGGTTATGGAGGTGGTAAAGAGTTCGTCATAAAGAGTTACATCGATGCAAGCTTTGACACTGATTCGGCTGACTTTGAGTCTCAATCTGGATACATATTGAAAGTGGGAGCAATTAGCTATAGTACCTCCGTGCAGAGCATTGTAGACATAGAAATTTGCAAAATACATACGGACTAAATGTGGCAGACCCGTTGGCTAAACTTCTCTCACAAGCAAAACATAATCACACCTTAGTACTCTTGGGTGTTAATCACATGGTGATGTCAACTAGATTATGGACTCTAGTAAACCCTTTGGGTGTTGGTCACATGGCGATGTGAACTATGGGTGTTAATCACATGACGATGTGAACTATTAATGTTTAATCACATGGCGATGTGAACTAGATTATTGACTCTATAGTGCAAGTGGGAGACTGAAGAAAATATGCCCTAGAGGAAATAATAAAGTTGTTATTTTATATTTTTCCTTATATCATGATAAATGTTTATTATTCATGCTAGAATTGTATTAACCGGAAACTTGATACATGTGTGAATACATAGACAAAACACCGTGTCCCTAGTAAGCCTCTACTAGACTAGCTCATTAATCAAAGATGGTTAAGTTTCCTAACCATAGACATGTGTTGTCATTTGATGAATGAGATCACATCATTAGGAGAATGATGTGATGGACAAGACCCATCCATTAGCTTAGCATGTTGATCATTCAGTTTTATTGCTATTGCTTTCTTCATGTCAAATACATATTCCTTCGACTATGAGATTATGAAACTCCCGGATACCAGAGGAATACCTTGTGTGCTATCAAACATCACAATGTAACTGGGTGATTCTAAAGATGCTCTACAGGTATCTCCGAAGGTGTTTGTTGGGTTAGCATAGATCGAGATTAGGATTTGTTACTCTGAGTATCGAAGAGGTATCTCTGGGCCCTCTCGGTAATGCACATCATAATAAGCCTTGCAAGCAATGTGACTAATGAGTTAGTTGTGGGATGATGTATTATGGAACGAGTAGAGAGACTTGCCGGTAACGAGATTGAACTAGGTATGAAGATACCGACGATCGAATCTTAGGCAAGTAACATACCGATGACAAAGGGAATAGCGTATGTTGTCATAATGGTTCGACTGATAAAGATCTTCGTAGAGTATGTGGGAACCAATATGAGCATCCAGGTTCCTATATTGGTTATTAACCGGAGAGGAGTCTCGGTCATGTTTACATAGTTCTCGAACCCGTAGGGCCCGCACGCTTAACGTTTGATGACGATTTGTATTATATGAGTTATGTGAGTTGGTGACCGAATGTTGTTCGGAGTCCAGGATGAGATCACGGACATGACGAGGAGTCTCAAAATGGTCGAGAGGTAAATATTCATATATAGGACGATGATATTTAGACACCGGAAGTGTTCCGGGGGTACCAGGTACATATCGGGTCACCGGAAGGGGTTCCGGGCACCCCCCCCCCCCCCCGGCAAAGATACGGGCCTATTGGGCCAAGAGGGGAAACACAACAGCCAGCATGGGCTGTTGCGCTTCCTTGTTGGCCGAATAGGAAGGGTAAGGGATAAGGGAAAGGGGGAAGAGAGAAGGAAGGGGAGGCAATTCGGCCTCCCCCTTCCTTCCCTCTCTGTCCCCCTTCCTTTCGTCTCCGGAAAACATGGTAGGGGGGCGAATTGGACTAGGCCCCCAAGTAGGATTCCTCCTACTTGGGGTGCCCTAGGGTTGTTCCCCTCCCCCTCCCACCTATATATAAGTGGGGAGGGGGTGCCTAGAACACACATCAAACATTGTTAGCCGTGTGCGGCGCCCCCCTCCACAGTTTACACCTCCGGTCATATTCACATAGTGCTTAGGCGAAGCCCTGCGCGGATCACTTCACCATCACCGTCACCATGCCGTCGTGCTGACAGAACTCTCCCTCGACACTTTGCTGGATCAAGAGTTCGAGGGACGTCATCGAGATGAACGTGTGTAGAATTCGGAGGGGTCGTACATTCGGTACTTGATCGGTCGGAACGAGAAGAAGTTCGACTACATCAACCGCGTTAACAAACGCTTCCGCTTTCGGTCTATGAGGGTACGTAGACACACTCTCCCCCTCTCGTTGCTATGCATCTCCTAGATAGATCTTGCGTGAGCGTAGGATTTTTTTTGAAATTGCATGCTACGTTCCCCAACACTCCAGTGCTTCGGGGGTCTCTTTTGGTCAATAGAAATCACCGTAAATTTTCAGCCCATCCTGAGAACTTTTATTTCTACACAAAAAATGACACCACGGTAGTTCTGCTGAAAACAGCGTCAGTCCGGGTTAGTTCTAATCAAATCATATGAAAATCATATAAAACTGTTGTAAACCTGGCATGAATACTTCATAAATTATAGATACGTTGGAGACGTATCACTTGTCATCAGTATCTGAATTCTTCCTCCAGGACAATGCATCACTCCCCTTGCTGCCTCCACTGCAGCTTCTTCCAAACCCCCATTTATCACTAGGATCCCTGCCCCTATCATCTTCTTTCAGGTTTCTCTTACATAGCTCGGCCTTGAGCCAGGGGCCAAATTCCAGATTAGCCCCACACTGTTTCTTACTTGGGCAAGCTTTGTCAATGTGGCCGATTATCCCACAACGATAGCAAAAGTCAGGCAAATATTCATATCTAAAAATATTCCCTTCTCCCCCTCCTCCATTCCTTTATCCCCTTCAGCAACAACCTTGTCGATGCTATCCTCATCGTCATCCACATCATCAAAAGCCATGATGCCTCTCATCAGGGGTTTAGTAATATCTAGCCATACCTTTACTCACATGTAACCACCTGCAGCCATGCCACACTCATTCACATCTACATCAATAACCTCCCCAATTTCTCTGCCAATATCCTCACCTGTCTCCCTGCACATCAAACCCATCGGAATACCATAGAGTCTTACCCCAATTGGTGTGTACTTAAATTGATACTCCTCTAGAGTTTTAGATGGCTTGAAATCTTCCAACACCAGTAGCCTTTTGTTAAACATCCAAGCGCCACCATCTAGTGCTATCCTCTTCCCTGCTTCCTCCCAAAACAGGAACATAAACCTGTTCATGACAAGGTCTTTGCATTCGATTCCAATGAACGGGCACCAAATTCCTCGAAGCGCAATTTCCATGGCCTCCGCTCTTGCAGGCCTATCAGACATGACCTTACCAATCACTTGCGGCTTCATCAGCCCCTGTTAGGTTGCGTTCCTCCTCCCAATCCGCACCCCTTTCTTTTCCGCTTCTGACAGCTTCAAAGACTGGAGCTTCCTCTAAACTCCCTCCATTGGAACGCCTTAGGGGTTCCTGCTGGGAAGGCCACCACCCCCACCGTCGGGTGCCGCTACTCCACTCCCAACCGCCGCCGCGCGCGCCGCACAAGCCCCAATCGCCACTGGGCGCCGCTGCACAACCCCTACCCACCGCCAGGGCCTGAGGAATTGGTTCCTCTCTCAGGCTAGGATCCTCCCCAATAATAGTTCACGAGATGCTACGGGAGAGTTGGATCTAAAAAGGGCCTGGATGGATCGAAGTAGAATAAGAGATTTACAGAGAGATTGGTGTATTTTTGGACTAGATTGGCGGCAAGATCGCCGACAGAGAGCGCTGGTGAGTCGCTACAGAAGAAGCTAGAAACAGCATGAAACGTCATGGACGGACGACGGAAAGGGGGGGGGGGGTTCTGTCCAGTGGGGGAGTTGATGACAACACCGTCCGAGTTTCTAATGAGGGAGAGGACAAACAAGAGGATGGAGAACCGGAAGAAGAAACAGACGAAGAAGAGGAGGCAAACGAGGAGGAAGAAGACGGGGAATGATTGTTGATGTGTAATTTGTTTGTGTGAACTTGTTTGTCATGAACTTGCTTGTGATCATCTTGTTTGTGCGAACTTTGCATATTTTGAACTATGCTATGTTTCTCATTGATGTTTGAGATCATCTTGTTTGTGTGAAATCTGCATATTTGGGATGTTTGAGATCATCTTGTATGTGTTGGTTGTGCTCTGGCTAGGCACGCGTGTTCTATTTTACCGCGCCTGTTAAAACGGCACGGTGGCGCTCTTCAAAATTTGGACGCACCGACTAGTTTGGCGCTATAAGAAACATTTAACGCGTCGCGCCTGCACGCGTATGTTTGTTGGAGATGCTCTTAGTCCATACTGGGTGCATCTTCCATTTTCTGATTGACAAGTGACATCTCCTTTGAAGGCATGTAAAATGCAGCATGGAGAAGCATATCGAACACCCCAGAATCCCAGATGGAACGAGGTACGTACCAGCAAATTGATTTGTTTGGCGCAAGGAAAAGCTATAGATCTGGTTCACGAGAATTTAATTCCGGGTAACCTGATTTGGAACGAAAAGGACATCCCCATCGGTTCTTCGGTCTACACACACTGCTGTAAAGACGAGTGGGTGCGAAGCTGCACCAGGAAAATCAATGTACGCTGATCAATAAATGCGTTGCGTCCTCTTCGCTGAGTGACAGATTTTTTTTTTTCATTTTGTGGTCGACACAACAAAAATCGTATTATTTGTCCACCCTTAATATGATTCTTTTGATAGGAATTGACGGTACCACGGACCACGGCACCACAGCAACACCATACCGTAGCACAGTAGCATCATTCATCAGCCGTCATCGGCCGATCCGCCTGTAGAGTCCGGTAGTACTTCTTGCCAAATAAAATACCCTCCTCTCGCCCTCGTTTGCATCTACTACTCCAAGAACACACCAAATCAAGGGGAGCGGGGTGAGAGCTCGAGGCATCGTCATGGTGCATCCGATTGCGGAGGCCGACGAGCGGAGCCCCATGGGCGGGCTCACCGCCGAGGAGTACTACGCGCGCCACGGCGTCACGCACTCCTCCTCCACCTTCGTCAACCCGCGGGGGCTCCGCATCTTCACGCAGCGCTGGGTGCCCAGCGGGGACGCCCCGGTGCTCGGCGCCATCGCCGTCGTCCACGGCTTCACCGGCGAGTCCAGCTGGATGGTCCTGCTCACGGCCGTCCACTTCGCCAAGCAGGGCTTCGCCGTCGCCGCCGTCGACCACCAGGGCCACGGCTTCTCCGAGGGCCTGCAGGCCCACATCCCGGACATCACCCCGGTGCTCGACGACTGCGAGGCCGCCTTCGCGCCCTTCCGCGCCGACTACCCGCCGCCGCTGCCCTGCTTCCTCTACGGCGAGTCCCTCGGCGGCGCCATCGCGCTGCTGCTGCACCTCCGGGACAAGCCCCGCTGGCGCGACGGCGCCGTGCTCAACGGCGCCATGTGCGGGGTGAGCCCCCGGTTCATGCCGCCGTGGCCGCTGGAGCACCTGCTCTGGGCGGCGGCCGCCGTGGCGCCCACCTGGCACGTCGCCTTCACCAGGGGGAACATCCCGGGGCGGTCCTTCAAGGTGGAGTGGAAGCGCGCGCTGGCGCTGGCCAGCCCGCGCCGCACCACGGCGCCGCCCCGCGCCGCCACCGCGCTCGAGCTCCTCCGGGTGTGCCGGGAGCTGCAGGCGCGCTTCGAGGAGGTGGAGCTGCCGCTGCTGGCCGTGCACGGCGGCGACGACACCGTGTGCGACCCGGCGTGCGTGGAGGAGATGCACCGCCGCGCCGGGAGCAAGGACAAGACGCTGCGCGTGTACCCCGGGATGTGGCACCAGATCGTCGGCGAGCCGGAGGAGAACGTGGAGCAGGTCTTCGCCGACGTCGTCGACTGGCTCAAGGCCCGCGCCGCCGCCGGTCCGCACTCCGCAGTAGTTGGTTAGTGGTTGGGTCACGCGTCGCGCGCGGGCCGTGTCAGGCAGGTGCGTCTTGTTCGGAGAGATCGATCGATCAATCATGGTCATGGGTAGGGCGTGCTCCGGCCCGGCGGTGTTGCCGGTGTGTGGTCCGTGGCCGGTTGGTTCAAGTACGGGCGCAATAAAAGAATCTGTTGACTTTACGTACGTCTTGATGAAATGAGATCTGGTCCTGCTGTGGTGTTGTGTACTGTAGGAGTATCTTCGTGTATTTGCAAGTGGGCATGGCTTCTCATCAATGAAAATGTCGGCGTGGTCTCCATATCCATGGTTAGTGGTTGGGAGTTGGGGCTGCCTATCTTGCCGATCTGATTTAATTTCCAGCACAAATCCGTCACTGTTCTGAGTATTGATCTAAATATCGAATGTGGCAAAATATCGATGCTCCGCAACAATCCAATCTCCAATTCTGTGTCAGGACAACTGTAGAAGAATGTGTCAGGACAACTGTAGAAGAATAGGGAAAAAGTCTATTTTAAACCCTAAACTTGTTTCGGCGAAACAAACCCTCAAGTCGAAATCCCGGTCATTTGCACCCTAAACTATGCAATCCCGGTCTAAATTGAACCTTCGGGTCGTTTGGATGACCGGGATCAGTGGGAATTCGCTGAGGTCGCTGGGACTACAGCCTGCTAGCCCGGCCCGCTTTTGTTTTTTTTTGTTAGAAAACAAAAAGAAGCGCACGCTCGTAATCGAGACCGATGCTGGTGGTTGGAACGACGCTACTAACCAGGGACACTACATACGTTGTGTTAACTTACTCCCTTTTTCTTCTTTCTTTTGTTTCCTTTTTTTTTCGTTTCGTTTTGTCTTTGTTTTTATTTTATTTTTTTGTTTCCTTTTAAAAAAAATCATGATTTCTTTTGAAATTGACGAACCTTTTTCCAAATTTGCATATTATTTTTTAATGCCGTAAATTTCTAATTTTTTAAAAGCTCGAGTTTTTAAAACTATATAAAATCCGTTTTACTAGGAAATATCAAACGAAAAAAAGAACCTTGTGAACCAGAATTTAAAAAGATATTTTTTACGAATTTTGAACAAAATGTTCATGGATTTGAAAACGTCCATGAAAAAAGATGTTTATCACAAACGTCCATGAATGTTCAATGTTTATTCGAAAATAGTTCAACATATATTACAAAAGTGTTCAATGCGTATTTTCAAAAACCAATCGTTGCATATATTCATATTTTTTTTAAAAATGTTTATCACATAATACAAATGTTCAATACATATTCAAAAATTGTTCAACACATATATTTATAGTTTTTCGAAAATGTTCAGTGCATAATATTCTCAAATGTTCAAAAGAAGTTTGAAGCATAATGTTTCGTGTCGTGAATCTATCAGTTGAACTCACTAGTTTGGTTGGCAAATTCCAGCAAATAACAAGATTGAGGTCGCGAGTTCGAGTCGCTCCCGTAGAACTTTTCCACAATTTTTTTTTGCGCGCCTACTATTCAATAGCTCCAAATGGGCCGGTTCACGAATTTAAGAAAAAACAGAAAATGAAAAATAAAATGAAAAAAGAAAGAAAAAGAAAGGCTAAAAGGAGGAAAAAGAGAGCAAGTTAACACAACGCAAGTGGTGTCCTTGTGGTTTGTTGCTTCGATCAACAACAAATGATCTTCGGTTCGAGCCACCACCACCACGCAGTCATTTTTTTGAACGAAAAAAAAACTAAAGCGGGCTGGTTTAGCGGGGAGCCGGGTACGCGCCCCACCACGCGCTCATTTTTTAAAACGAAAAAAAAAACTAAAGCGGGCTGGTTCAGCGGGGAGCTGGATGCGCGCCACCATACGAATCCCAGTTCAAACGATGCCAGGGTTTGATTTAGACCGGGATTGCATAGTTCAGGGTGCAATCGACCAGGATTTCGATTTGAGGGTTCATTCCGCCGAACCTCTACGAGTTCAGGGTTTGAAATGGACTTTTTCCGAAGAATAGCGGACTACCAGCATATGTCCCACCCATTAAAATTTTGACAAAAAGGAAACACATTTGGCTGTTGCATTTAATATTCTCGAATTCCTCTGATCGCCACATGGCATACAGCAGCAGCAGGCACCCATCGCACCGCAGGGAATGGATAGGGGATAGGGAAAGTGTGGCCGGGAGTGTGGTCAAGAACAAGCATTTACGAAAAGTTAAGATCATGTATTTGAAAAATGTTTAATGTGTATCAAAAAAATGTTTCATGTGTACACTAAAAAATATATATTTTATACTGAGAAAACCTACGTGAAATAAAAGAAAAATGAAGAAAATCAAAAGAAAACAAATAAAATAAACAAATAAAATAAACAAATAAACCAATTTAAAATGATAAAGGACCTTAAAAAAGAAAACCGGAGTATAATGAACAAACTGATGAAAAAAAAGAAAATCATAATATATCAAAAAAAAGAATAAACAAAGAAAACCGATGAAGAGATAAATAATATCAAAGAAAAGCCAAACAAAATTAAAAGGGTTTTTATCACTTTTGCCATCAGTTGTGTAACGCTACTCAGTTTTGCCACTAAACATTTTGACTACTCAAAAATGCCACCGTTCTATTAGATCAAGCTCAAAAAGACCATTCTTCACCCTTACCGTTTGGTCAATGCACGTTGACCAAAGTTAGATGACGAAACTACCCATATCCCATTTGTAAGGGCGCATGAGAAAAAGAGAATAGAATTCGGGAGGGTGGGGTTGTTCTATGAGAAGATACAATCCTTATATACCGATGTCTGAACCTAACTAAACAGAACCTTACCTTATCATTGACCCGATCTGTTCGTGAAAGTTTCCCCAACCGGAACCAACATCCTCAGCCACCCCCGCCGCCTGCCAAACTCCTCACCTGGCACCGCCGGTCACCGGGTTGCCCGCCCAGCTCCTGCACAGCCCCACTCGCCGCAGCTGCGGCACCTCCCGCCGAGTGCCGCCACCCATCGTAGCTTCGGCTCTTCCTCCCGCCCGGCACCACCACCGGAGGCAGGCAGCTCCAGCGCTTCTCTCGGTTGACTCCGCAGGTCCTCCCGAGTCTTTAAGTGCAATTGTTCCACGACAATGACGACGGATAGCAGGACCAAATCGGAGGGTTGCGTCGGCCACATGACGCCCCAACATGACATAGGCTCTGAAATTTCTGCATTGTGAGTATACTAATTCTCAGTGTACGTTTGTGGTTCAGTATAGCTTATAGAGGTCGAAATTTGTATGTAGAATTTGTAGTAGCTGACTTTGCCTTAGTGATAATCGCGTGTAATTTGGTACTTGTGTTCTTGATGGTCAGGATGGATGCAGACACTGTATCTGTTAATTAGTGTGTGACCCTAAAAAAAATTGGGCATGCAGGTCTGCCTCATTTATTTATGTCTACTCGTACCAGACAAATTCTTCCAACCGGCCAACCACTCGTGCAGATCTTTGTCCAAACCAACTTTCAAAACCAACCTCAACTAACTAGGAACAAGAAAAGATACGAGGCGTTGCTGTGTTGGATTATTATTCCATGTAAAATATAAGGGATATATCATCTTCTAAATCACAATATCTTGTTGGCTCAGTTGTTTAGCTTGCACCTTCCAATTTTTATTCTCTTTTCATGTGCCCCTCACAAATGGCCCCACAAGTCAACAGAGAGAGGGGGGGGGGGGGGGGGCTGCCAAACAGGATAGGGGTATTTTTGTCATCTACCTCCCGTCAACGTGCATTGACCAGCCGGTAACGGTGAAAAATAGTATTTCTGAGTTTGTGTCTAACAAAACAGTGACATTTCTGAGTAGTGAAAACATTTAGTGGCAAAACTAAGTAGCGTTATACAGCCGATGGCAAAAGTGATAAAAACCTAAATTAAAAAAGAAAAAAAACGAAGAACCACCAAAGAAAAAACCAAAAACACACAGCGAAGAAAACCAACAGAAAAACCAAAAAAACATGAAGAAACAAAGAAAAAAGAAAAACCAAACAAGAAAAAAAAAGATCAAGGCAAGCGAACCCGTGAACTCACTCGACGAAGCCATCGCGCTATTGGACGAACTCATGTGTTCAATAGGATTTGCCATGTGCTGTAGCGCTCGCTCACGTCAGGGATCGCGTAAATGGCCGCCCAGGTAGGTAGCTCCTCCTTGTTTTACAATTTCGCTTTTGTTTTTTTACTTTTCTTATATTTTGAAAAATTCTAAATATATCTATTATAAAAATCACTTTACATAGAAAAATGAAAAAAATGATGCATTTAAATATTAACTGTGTATAAAAAGTGTTTCTCATTATACAAAATATGTACAATGCGCTCGGAAAAGTAGACATAAAGATATGTATTTTAAAAACATTAATCATGTACCTAAAAATGTTATAAAACTTTTAAATACATATAAAACATGTTTTTGACGTATACCAATAATGTACAGTGCGTATGAAAAAACTAGATACGGAAATTATATATGCTTAAACATAGTTAATCATGTATCTCAATATTAAGCATGCATTTTAAAATTTTCAAACATGTATAATTCTTCCCTGATGTATACAAAAAATGTAGAATGCATATGAAAAAACTGTACGTAAAAATAAATATATGTTTAGAAAATATATTAATCATATATTAGAAAAGTGTTAAACGTGTACATAGAAAATGTTTGTGATATATACAAAAAATGTAGAATGTGTACGAGAAAACTAGACATACAAAATATATTTGACAAATGTTAATTATGTATGTGAAAATGTTAAATTTTAATATAGAAAATGTTCTTGGGGCATACAAAAAAATAATGAGTATGAGAAAATTAGACATCAAAAGTATATATTTAATAAAAATATTAATCATGTATTAGAAAAATTTTAGACATGTATATGAAAAATGTTTAAACGCATATATAAAAATTCCTGGTGTATACAAAAACTGTATGATTTATATGTAAAAAGGGAGACATAAAAAAGTATGTATTTACAAATATTAATCGGTGTATTTGAAAAATGTTCATGTTATATAAAAAAATAAAAAGATGAAAACTGACAAACAAAAAAGGAAAACAAAGAAAAACCTAAAAGAATCCAATGGACAAGCAACAATCCACAATCAACAAATGTTCCAGATTCCGATGAAACCGTAAAAAAAACACATACAAAAAATGGAAAGAAAAAGGGAAATAAATTGGGATAAAACGGTGAAAAAGACAGAGAAACAAAGAAACCAAAAGAAAAATTATAACCGAAGGAAAAAAATTCTAAGAAAAAAACACTAAGAAAAACAAAGAAGAAAGGAAAGAGGAGGAATAAGTAGTGAAAACCGAGGAAAAAAAACCCAGTGAAAAACAAAAAAAACTGAAGTTATCACAAAGGAAAAAAGAAAACCCAAAGAAAACGGTGAAAAAAAAGAACCAAGGAATAAGGAAAATAATCAGAGAAAACCAGACCTATAGTGAACGAGAAAACTGCAGTAGAAGTCCCGGCTAGCTCGGGCTTGCTTATAGCGAGACGACCTACCATCTCGCCATAGGCAAGAAATAACTAGCTCTTGCGCCTCGTGGGTGCCCCTCGTGATGGATTCTGTCGTAAGCCTAATGGCCTAGTTTCCCCAAGCCCACACTCCACGACGGCCGTGTTGTTATGCAGTATGTGTCCGCGAGACCATGGCGTCCGCCCATGTCCGCAGTCACTAGCTGAGTGCTACTGCAATCGCTAAAAAAAAATTCAAAGAGAAAAAAACTACAATCGCCCATGCCCGCGGTCACCACATTTGACCCCCTAGATATGCACTTATGACACTTACCCCGTCGAGCGAAAAATCGTCTAGAATACCCCTTTTAGAAGCTTTGGACCCTCGTTTCTGATGAGTTTTCATTAGGCAAGGTGTGAGGTGACGCTCTGGGTCCAAAAATATATGGACGAGGAGGAGGACTGGAACAGATGGACAAAAGAAGTCTGGACATGATCGTCAATGATGCCCTCCGATCTTTATAGAATTTTGTACGTATCATTTATGCAACACGCCGATCCTACCTAACATAAACAAGAAAAATGCAAAATCGGGATAAAACCGTGTTAAAAGTCTCCAAAATCTGATATTCGATGGAAATTTCACTAAATGGGCCAACATGTGTCACAAATATACAACTACAGGGTAAAAGGTGGACTCAAAGAAAAACCTTCAGTGCTACTGCATGAGTACTGTCCATCTTCTGAATTTTAATATACACATGCTCATTGTTTTCTAAAATTTGGCGCAAAATCGATTTCTTGTGATATAAATATAAATATAAATATAAATCGAGTTCTACTATGCGTGGAAATGTGGATGCAGCTTGATTGATAAACTGTGTTCAAAATAAACGTATGCACAAATAACGCACATAGCTGTCTTTTTCATTTCCTTCGATCAGAGCACACGCTGTCGCGGCTCGCGCCTCTGACCCTGAACATCTTATCGAGAGCCGTCTGATATGGATCCAACGTCTCCGATCGCTGCAGTTGCCCATCGCTCGCAGTATAGCAGGCCTTGCATTTGCACTTTGCCGAAGCCGAACCCATCACGGCGAATCGCGGCGGCGGCATTCCCCCTTGCCATCCGTGGCCTCATCTCTGACCTCTCGCCGCCCCCGGCGTCGCCGACGCGATGCCTCCGCTCCCCAGGCTCCTCCACCGCCACCTCTCAGTCCCGCTCGCCCGCCGCCTCACCCCTTGCCATCCGTGGCAGCCCGCGGCGGACGCCTTCCTCCGCCGCGGGCTCGCATCTTCCTCCGCCGCGGCCGCCGCCGCCGCGGCAGCGGGCCGGGAGAAGAGCTCTAGGAAGACCCTGGGTTACCTTGTCGGCGTGGCAATCGCCATGGTCGGCGCCTCCTACGCCGCCGTCCCGCTCTACCGCCGGTTCTGCCAGGCCACCGGGTACGGCGGCACCGTCCAGCGCCGCGAGGTCTGCCCCCTCCCCCGCCCTCTACTACCCCCCGTTCGGGGTTCTCGGAACGGCGCATTTGCGAGGATCGCCATTAGGTTGTGCTTGATTTGGTCGATACTAACAACACCGATCCATGATTGAGTAGGGTTTAGATTTAAAATCTGCTTCTTGTTCATGTTATGTGCGGGAATTGATATGATTCCTTGGTTACGCAGAGTTCATAATTTGTGATCCTCTTCCTTAAGGTTAAAATGGGGATGTGTAGACTAAGGAGTAGTTCTCTAATTAGAAGATTATATAGCATGGGGAAATGCGGCCTCTCCTGGGCCTCTGTATGTTCTATCCATGGCCATCTATAAATTTGTGCATGTTCTGTTGAAATGCCATCAAACTATTTCTGGTTCATTTCAAGACAAAGATTTGCATGCAAGGTGTTGATCTAATTTTGAAAAAAAAATGGTAACTGCCAGGCTTAGTCTAAAATTTGGTATGGAGACAACTCTTATTGGTGCTGGTAAATAGATAAATAGTCGAAAAGGGCATTAAGAGTGAACATCCAGTGTGCTTGTACTTGGAGTGTTGTGTTCCTGGTGTATAACAATGTTTGATCCTCTGCAGAGTGTAGAGGAGAAGATCTCCCGACATGCTCGAGTCGGAACGACGCCATCAAGGTGACCCTTGTTAAACATGGTGTACCAAGTTTTTGGGTACTTCCATTTCCGTTTAGATCTTTTTGAACCCCACACCATACCACTGAACTATCATTCCCTTAGCAGTTTCCTCTTGATAGATTATTTAGCACAGTTCATTTTATTGTACCTTGAATGTTAATATAATTATTCATTGATGCGCGAAGCTTTTGTGTGTTTTACTTCTAAAGAAAGAATTGTTGATCTGAAGATTCCATTCAAGGACTTCACCGTGAGTTTACTCTGAGAGGTCGTGAAGTTCCAGTCTGCTCCATTGTGCTTGCTGACTTCTCTAGAATAACTTGCTGTTTCATCTTGGCTGTTCATACCTTATAAAGAGCACTTCTAGTGTGACTTCTAACTTGGCTGTAGTTAGTTTTGGGAACGTTTGCATAAAGTAGATTCCTTTTGCTTGTCCCCAACACGGTCCTTCTGATTTTATTTCCTCGTCAATACGAAGCTGATATAACACTTGATCTGGTTCTTGATTTGGTGGGAGATATATGGAATACGTTATCTTGAAGGTTTAGTTGCTACAGTGTTGACCACCATTGCATGTCTGCAGTACTAACCGTAAGCTAACTGTTGTAGAACTTGACAAAAGCGTTAAGGTGCTGAAATAGATCCCTTTTTAACGTTTGAATTGAACTGGTTGTCGATCCTTCAAACAAGAAAAAACAATCTGCTTGCAGTTTCCTGGTATTCACATAAGTGGCATAGCATTTCACCTGTAATGTCATGCCGGAAGTAAAGTAGTGCTTCAGTTTTTATGTCGACGCTTTCCCTTGTTCCTTAGATTAAGGCGTCCATTTTGTTTGCAGAGAGATAGTTATCCAATTTAATGCTGATGTTGCTGATGGAATGCCATGGAAGTTTATTCCTACGCAGAGAGAGGTACTATCAGAACTTTAGCGCCAATGAAAAAGCATTTTTGTTTGTGCGTGTATTTATTGTTGATCTATTCCAATTACAGGTGAAGGTTAAACCTGGTGAAAGTGCTCTTGCATTTTATACGGCTGAAAATCGCAGTTCAGCTCCAATTACTGGTGTGTCAACGTATAATGTTGCTCCGATGAAGGTATAAAAGCTGTAATCTTGCATATTCTTCATATCCCTGCTGTTTCCTGTTGGAACCTAATTGCATGTTGCAGTATAGCTGTATCTGTTTATCTTGTTTTATTATTTTGTCAGAAATTTTGTGGGATCTTTGTGTAATACGTTGTTCTCATTGCTGCATAGTGTTCCTGAGAGCATCTCTAACAGATGCTCTAAACTTAATCCCTCAAACCTTCTCCATATCCCCAAAATTCAATTTTTTTGAGGGATTAAAGTTTTCTTCAGCTAGCAGATCCCCTAAAACCTAATCCCCTGTACTAAATTTTTGGTCATGCATTTTATCAAACACATATAACATGCACGCACGCAGCCCACAATCATCATGATCGTACGCATACACAAGCAATCCCCATAAACACAAAGCAGCACATGTAGCGTGGAGAAGGTTGCGGCACCGGTGCCGGTGCCGACGGTGTGGTTCGTGCTGAAGAAGTCGCTGCAGTGCCGGTCCCAGCCGTCGGAGGTGCACGTGCCCAAGCCCAAGGCCAGCAGCTCCAGCGCCGGTGCAGTCCGAATTCACGCTCGATAGCCAACCCGGGGGACGTCATCCACGGGAGCAAGCGCCGCCCAGCTGCACCCCAAGGTCCATCGGCGTCAGCGAGTTCCTCAACCCCATCGGCCACGAGGTGGTGCTCAGCACCAAGTCCCGCTGCGAGCTCAAGATCACGGGCTTCATGGCTGGGGGGGGGGGGGGGGGGGGGGGGGGGGGGGGGGGCGTGGAGCGCACGAGGCGGAGGGCGATGGCGGTGGCTTCGTTCGTGGGCACGCTCTGCCTGGCATGCCGTGGCTCGTGCAGAGCAGGCAGCATGCAGTCAAGCCTAACTGCATGATCTTGCTGCAACAGAATTTCGCGTAGCTGCATCATCTCGGTCGCTGGAGATGGGGCTGGTGGCGGCGGCAGCGGCCTGGGAAAACGCCTACGGGAAGTGGCTGTGTCAGGCAGGGGGTGGAGAAGGAGGAAAAGAACGGACCAGGATGAGCGGGATGCTGCCGACCATGGAACCGGCTGAAGTGGCTGCTGCCCGATTTTGTGAAATTCCTCGTTGCTCTGAGATTCGCCGGATTGCGGGGGCGGTGGGGGTGGGGTAGGATCCATTTCGCGGTCACCGGGTCGGCGGCGGCAACAGCAGGCGGGAGCCGAGCGTCTCCCTATTTTTACTGAGAATGGCTGCTGCTGGACTAAATTTGAGATGGACGGCAGATTTTTTTTTTGGGGGGGGGGGGAGGGGGGGGGGGCATATTTGTGGGATTAAACTTTTTGAGGGATCTGCTAGCTGATGCTTAATTCCCCCAAACAAAAAAATTCTCCTCAAATATGGCTTTTGAGGCATCTGCTAGAGATGCTATGATGTACGACAATTTGTTCAACCAATAAAGCGTAGTTCCTTCTGGCAATATTTCCTATGTTGTGATGGCCAAGAAATGTCAGGTGCAATATTTTCCTTTCATCTTCTTAGAGCATCTTAGAACATCAGAAAATCTCTGTCGATTTTTGTGGTTCAGACTTTAGAGTTGTAGAGGACCTTCAAAATACATAAGAGCATGAGACATTGTAGTTAAGCCTTGAAAATGCATGTATCATACTGGTTTGCTACTATTTGCAGATGTAAGTTTTGATAGATATATCCTTTACTCTTTGAAGATTATACTCGACCTGTTACAAAAGCCCTACCCTAGAAACAAGACTAGGTACATGTATTTTTGTGATGTCAAATAAGCTGCAATTGTTATGAATCAAAGAAACCCCTGTCTTTGATGGAGCACAACTTCGAAACCTTAACCTTGTTGGCATGTGCTGGGAAGCATGATTGTCAAGAGTGTTCAGACTGTAGACTTCTCATCATGTTTTCTTCTTGTTAGCCTATAATCAGTGCCTACGTGGCAATACGTTGGGTAAAATAGCTCTGAACTTGATTTGTACCAGAGAAAAATATGAATCACGGTTGACTTTTGCGAATGAGGTGAAAATGAAATTGCTTTCAGAAAATTGTAGATATAAAACCATTGTTGAGGTGATGGCTATTTTTTTTTTAACATGAAGCACTAAGATGACTTTAAATTTTCAGCCTAGTTTGTTGTTTCACTGAAGATAAGTTGAGGGTATTCTCTACCTATGCCAAGTCATGTCTCCTGATGTTTCGAGTTTACAAGCCCTTTTTTCCTACTCTGCAGGCTGCAATTTACTTCAATAAAATACAATGTTTCTGCTTTGAGGAGCAAACACTTCTTCCAGGGGAGCAGATTGACATGCCGGTGAGTTTAATTTTGCACTCTATACAGTAATGATGGCTTTTCTAGTTGCCACCATTATTTCTGCACAAACAGAAAAACAACGTAAACAGTGAGATTCAGGGCACCTCACCTTTCGTTCCAAGGGCAAAAAAATATATATATATTCCAAGAACAATCCTATAAAAGAAAATTCCTAGATATCCTGTCATAAATCGAGGCAAAAAGAGAAGGGTCTACTCTACATTGCTTATTTTGGTGGGGACTTAACTTATTATAATAGTCTAGATACAAGTCTATTATTTCTAATGACAGGACCTGAAACTGTGTATGTTGAACTACTGTAGCATAATATCCACCCATGGTAACTCTGCTAGTACTCTTTTTTTTTCCTTGCAAATGGTAGCTCTGCTAGTACTCTTTTTTTTTCCTTGCAAATGGTAGCTCTGCTGCTTGTTGTAACATGCACCTGAAAACTTTCAGGTATTCTTCTACATTGACCCTGAGTTTGAGACGGACCCCAAAATGGACGGGGTGAACAACATAGTTCTTTCCTATACATTCTTTAAGGTGAAAGAGTAGGAAAGTTTGTAAGTGACCCGTAACATTAATTCTATTGAAACTGTTACGCAAATTGTGTTCCTAAAAATTCCTTGTCATGTAACACCAAGAGTAAAAGGTTAGGTTTTTCATGTAGTTATTAGTTCACATGGTTTGGTGGAAATTTTTGCAAATAATCTGCAATGGTTGTTCCGATGCAGTCAAATTGGAGAAACAGTTTTGGGCTGATCTGAAGAATCGAGGAACGGGAATGAATGTATTGATGGGATCAGGGAACTTTATCACGTGTGTTTGGACCTAAATGATTAAAGTTTTTTTTCCTGGTAATCTACGTCTGAACCCCAGCTCAGATGCTCGCGATGAATGGAAAATTCAGGAAAAGTAGCAACAACAAAAATAATAACCAAAATCAGTATTCTTGTTGAAGTTATTACGTAGGACCGTACCTTTGCATTTCATCTCGATCAGCCAGGGCCAGAATTTTTACTAGAAGTAGAAGAGTTACACAAATTTTGCGAAATGATCACAAGGGTTTATGCAGTAAGAACATGCAAGCCTTTTTAGGTTGTATCCGAAGACATGGAGGGTTGATGTTCCAAATCTAAACACATCCTGATAAGATTTTGTCAGAATAAAATAACACATCCTGATAAGATTTTGACTTGACATTCTTCTCAAGTCCTGTACTATGTGGTGCCAACAAATACCATTGGTAAGTACTACTCCTTAAACAAATATAAGACGTGTCACTGAGTACGTAGCTCCCAGATGTAGTAGAAAAAAAAATACTCTTAAATTTCCGATGTTTTTCGACATTAGCGTAGTGTCAAAAAGGATCTTACGTTATGGGACGAAGGGAGTATGTATCACCAGCTAGTGTACGTGCTGTGTGTGTCGCGACATGCATTGCTGCCTAGGAGGAGAGAAGACCACATGAAAAATCGATGGAATCTTATGGGACGGTACTGGTGATCTGGTGAACCACACCACAGGTGTTTCGGACGGTAGCCGGCAGCCGGCAGCACTGTGCAGTCGATTCGATTGGCCCCGCCCCCGCGGCTACGGGAGAAGAGACGAGGCCAGGGCTACCCTGCTGCTGCTGTCGCACGTTGAGTGGAGGCAGTGCGGGAGTACCTCTTTTTCTTGTACCGGCGCTACTGTTTGGCCGCGAGCCCGCGTCGCGCCAGGGAGCGAATCCGCCGTGCGGATCGCCTCGCCGTGGCCGTGGCCCGTGGCCCCTGGCCCCGGGCCTGGATACGGCGTCCGGGACCGGCGAGCGCCACCGAATCCACCCCCGTCCGCGGAGGCTGCTGCGGCCTGCGAGCCCCGACGCCTCGTCGCTGACACCAGCATATGCTACGACACCCACGGCCCATGTCTGTTGGGAGGCGCCTCGGCCTCGCCTCGGCGGCTAGCGGCGGAGCACGGAGCGCGCCGGCTTTTGCAGCAGCACTGCATCAGTTCGGTTGCATGCCTGCCATCGTGTTGCTGCGCGGCGCAGGAGACAGTCGCTGCTCGCTGCGTACGGCGGCCGTGGCGGTGGCGACGTACGCACGTACGTACCAACTCATGCCGTACGGTGCGGCAGTCATCTTTACGCAGGTACTCGTTTGGATGATGCGTGCAGTGCAGTACAAGTGCTGAGGTGAGTTTGGCCAAGTTCGTGACGATGCGGATCCGATCCGGGTTGTCACGTTTCGACCCGTGTCCTATGATGATGTGAGTACTCCGGCTATAGATGCTCTAAGGCCAACTCCACCGCGCGACCCTATCCTGTCCGCCTCCGTCCGTTTGGGGTAAAAGGGACAAAGGAGGTGGCGCAGCGCGCGGACGCAAACGGACTTTTGTCCGTTTTGTGTCCGCTTTCGACCCATCCGCGGCCCAAGTTTGCGCCGCTTTTGGGGTGAAACGGACACCACGCGGACGCGCGGGTCATCTGCGCGTGTCCTCCCCTGGCCTGCCCGTCGATGGCACAGGACGGGCCTTTTTCTATCCGCCCCCTCCTCCCTCCGGCCGCATCCACTTCACTCTTCCGCACTCTTCCCCTCTCTCCCCCTCGCCGCCGCCGGCCGCCCGCTGCCATTGCAGCCGTACACCTCGGACGCGCGCTTGCCCAGCCCCTCCCTCTCGTCGCCGCCGAGCTACCCAAGCACGGCCACCTTGTTTGCGCACCCGCCGGCCGGATTTGGGGCGGATCCGGTCGGTCTTGAGCTCGCCCGACTGTGGGAGGCCGGGCCGCGCCATGGACTGGCCGGGCACCTTGCCGGAAGGCCCTATCAGGGCCGCAAGGCCACATGCAGGCAGTGGCTCGTCCTCTAGCCGCTCGGATCTGCACCGTCGGTGGTCCGCCGGCAGATACGCGAATGGCGGCCGGCCGGGCTCGGTGCTTGCCCAAAATCTCGTCGGCACACCGTTGCCCCTCATCAAGTGCAACCACTGCCCAAGGGTGGTCGTGCGCCGCGTGTCTACAACGCCGGAGCATCCCGGATGGGTGTTCATCAAGTGCTTAAACGATGGGGTATGTGCTCTTTTAGCTTTGGTGCATGTTTGTGCTCTTGGATTAGACTAATGGTGCTAACTTTAAGTTTTATTGTGTAGACCGGATGCAAGTTTTGGTATTGGGAAGAAGAGTACATCGATATGTTGATAGAGCAAAATGTAGTGCATGTTCGTGCACTTTTAGCTAGCCTAGAGGCTTTAGATGAGACAAGTGCACTTGTTGCTAGATTAGAGTCTAGGCACGATACTACGTGCGAAGAAGCAAAAAGGCACGATACTACGTGTGAGGAAGCAACGTCGACTTCTGGCTTGAAGAAGAAAGGAGGGGGCAACGTCGTGTCTCCTCCACAGATCAACAATGAGTGCATCGAGAAGGCGCTAACCCAACTCAATGGAGCAGTTACGGAAGTTGGGTATCTTCTCAAATGTATTCTTGTGGTTCTTGTTTTCTTTGGCCTTTCTTTACTAGTCAAAATGTGATGATGTATTGTCATGTATCGAAAATGAATGATAAAAAAAGTTGAAGGACTTGCAAAGAAATATACGCGGACAGGATGGGGCAAATGGATGCGGCCGCGCGCTGGGCGCACGGCCACCGCATCCCAGGACAGGCCCGAACATGACCCCAAACCCCTACCCAACCGGACAGAATCCAGACAAAACGGACGTCCGTTTGGGGTCGCGCGGTGGAGTTGGCCTAATCATAGCGACTATACTCACATCGGACACTCAAACACCCGTGTCCGGACAGTGCATCTAGATGCCTCATACTATAAATCTTAAATCCATACAAAAGCATGTAAAGAAAAAAAAATCTACCTACTAAGTAGATCAACTAGCGTCGGAGATGTCCACTACATTGACGGCAACCGCAGCTCCGGCTCCTGCGACTCCTCCGGCTCCTTCGTGGCGACCTCCACATCCATCTCCGCTTCAACCTCGTTGAAGAGGGTGTCGGTCGCTGGCCATTCCTGCCGGATGAACCGCCGGTTGGCCTTCACATAGGCCTCATCCAGGATGAAATTCAGGATGTCCTGCTGCTCCGCCATCTCGTCCGCTTGGGCGACGACGAACCCCACCTTAGCCTGCTTCATGTTGAAGCCTGGAGCCGGAGCCGGCGCCAGCTCCCGCTCCGCCTTCTCGTCGTCCTCGGGATCCGTCACCTTCATCGGAGCCGGTTGCTGCTCCCCTCCCTCCTCCTCCGTCGAGTCCGAAGGCAGCCCGGCAGGAATGCAGGGGGCATGCGCGACACGCCTCGCCCAGATCTCCTGCTCGATCTCGTACCGGCACTCCGGCGTGAGCATAACATAGGTGGTTATCTTCTTTCGGACCATGGCGAAGCTGGAGAGTGTGGGACGAGCGCCGGAGCGGGAGAGAGGGAGATGGATGAGCGCGGGCTGGGCGACGCGAAGAGGAAGGAGGTGGATGGACTAGGGTTGAGGGACGCCGGCCGGCTTAAATAGCCGGATTTGGCCTCGCCGGACCGGCACCACGCGGTGTTCACAACCCCCCTCCCCCCTCCCCCCACGCACCAACCGAAGGAGACGTCCACCAGATCGCCGGGTTTTCGGGCGATTCTGTATGGGACCCCATCATCAGTCAGGCGTGACGGACGCGTCTGGGCGCCTTATATCCGACTCATATTTGGGTTGGATATGAGGGGTGCCAGTCAATCCGGACGTTTGAGACCCGTTTGAGAAGGCCATATGAATCAAATTTTCTTGACCGGTCTATCCGTCCGAGCGTTTAAAACGGGTTTGAGACGTGTGGCGGCTGCAGATGCTCTCATGTGATCTTCACTCGGCCGCTGTGGGCGTAGGTGGCCAGTCAAAGGCTTCAGACTTGGGCGTCTCCCGGTGCGATGCACCCAAGTGCCAGGTCTCTGTTCCGGACAGCGGCGGCCAGTGATGTGACACGTAAGCACGTCGGGACAAAGTAAACAGCCGGTGATGATGACGTGTCAACTTGAGAACGTCTCCTCGCTTTTGGCATGTGGTACACACGCAGAAAATTTTAGTTACTCGTCTTATCGTCCTCCTGGCATTTTTGCAGTTGTGTGCGTGTGTATGCCTCTACAATGTGTTTGCTAACTTTGTACTAAAGAAGCGACTCTTGTTTTAAGACCGAGGAAGTATAATACTTGCCTGGAAAAAATGTATACTTAATGTATAGCCTCCACTGTGGAACCGAACCTAAAGTTGGCATGACAAAAAGAAATTCCCAAACCTAGCTGTCGGAATTTATGTGGTTTCAAAATACAGCGAGTGGACAAGTTACATGGTATTGTTTTTCTTTACTTTTGATATTTTAAAATGAGTTTTATTGAAATTTGACTTGATTTGGTAGGCCATAACAATTGCATTTTAATTTTACTTAGAACATAACACTCGTATAAAGGGTTTATGGGAAGAAGTTATTTTTCGATAATCAAGTGATGAAGTTTGGCTATCCATGTGAAGAAAAAAGCTCTTCAGGGAATCATCCCTTTTTTCTGCGGCTAGGCGGCATCACATTTTGCCTTATAAAAAACTAGTAATCTTTTCAGAAGGGGATTTAAGTTGTGCTCCCTCGAAAATAATTGGCAAGTGAAACCACTTTACAATAGCGGGGTGGTAGACATAGGAATGTATCTCCGCGTTTGTGCCTATTTTTTTTCTCACGCAATCCCGATGGTGAGACGTAGACGTCATAGTCAGACGTTGTGTCGCCGACAAGCCCAAGCCAGGGCCAGGCCAGAGACAGGGCCGGCACGGCTTGCTACTGGCGACGAAGGACATGATTACTGAGGTTGACTGGTTCGGGTGCAGGGGTTCCCGGCGCTAAGACAAATGTGAGGTTCAGGGGGAACGTCAGGGCGGCGATAGCTTGCCGGAGGGGCATTGAGGCACATGTGATAGCATTACCACACGGGTGGCGGGGTCCTGCGGTTCGGCTGGCATTAGGGGAGGTTGGGGTCGTTGGGGTAGGAGAAGGAAAACGGCAGAATAAGAAGAAGGGGCACTCGGTCATCGGATCCCTGATCGAACGATACACAAAAAGGTGGCCGGAAGCCAATGAAAATCCAATCACCTATGAAATATTCCGCACCATATGTCTCACTCATACGGGTTTAAACTCTTCCGCATTTTTGCATCACGGGGTGTTCGGTGTGAATTTTGTGGGATCACTAATTTATCCCTGATATCCACCAATTGTTCTACTATGTGTTACTACTAGTGGACGTGTTCTTGCGCATGTCTTTCTGTAAGTGGCCCAAAATGACAAGAATACTACTCCCTTCGTTTTAAAATACTTAACTTTCATTTATTTAAAAATGGATGTATCTATATAAAAGACATGTCTAGATACATCTATATTTTAGCAAATGAAAGGCCGGTACCGTGGAACGAAGGGAGTAGCATATTGTTAGATTTTCCAGAATTTGATCCAATCACTCTTGGTTTCGTGAACATTCTTACCCTTTACTAGTCGACATCTTCTCGAATGGAACATAAAATGTTAGCCGACAAAGCAGTAGATTAATCAATCTAATGCAGCGGTAGGAAGTAGCTAGAAACAGCCTGATCTATCCCTGGCCATACCTCGAATATATATCCCATGATTATATATTCCTCTCACGGCCATGCATCTCGCCACATGAGATCACAGTACATGCATGATCGCATACGGACACGCACTCGAGTTAGCTGATCCCGTTCTAGCTTCACCCCATCCCACACATTACTCCACTAAAATCAGTATCAGTCTATATATAGTATTATCACCGTACCCGTTGCAACCCAATCACATGCGAGTATGCGACGCCCTGCATGATCATAAATAGTAGGAGTACGATCGATCGAGATGGCTCCGCTTGGAATTACGTGAGTTATTTCGTTTGACAAACCCACAGCCGTACGCGCGAACCAGATACAGCTCCTGCATTCAAGCCCTTACGGTGTACTGAACGATCTCTAGTTATTTTGTGTTGGTTCGTTGTGTACTTGTGTTATTCATCTTTCATCAGTAAATGATTATTTATGGGACTTCGTAGTCGGCAAACCGTCAACAATGCCTTGCTCTGTGGTACTCCCTCCGTTCGAAAATACTCGTCGAAAAAATGGATGGATCTAGACGTATTTTAGTTATAGATCCAATCTTATCAATTTCTCCGACAAATATTTCGAGACGGAGTGAGTAATATGCATATCTCCCTTGCTTAAGCTAAGGATATAGGCAACCATTCTTAATAATATTGACTCATATTTATACATGTTTCGAGTTGAAAGCTATGTATGTGCTTAGATTTGCATCTAAAAAATATATATTCTAAATGTACCGTTATGTGATGTTATAGGATTTTACAACTATACTACTGCATACTGTAATAAAAATGGTGAACGAATCTGAGGTGAGGAATCCGGTCTATATACCAAAGAGTAACATTTAAATAATACTACCTCCGTCCCATAATATAAGAGCGTTTTTGGCACTACATAGCGTAAAAAATGTTCTTATATTGTGGGACGGATAATCGGATATTGAAGCAACGATAAAGGGGGTAGGCTAGAGATGAGACCCATAAAATACCAACTCATTGTTCTGACACATGAATAGTAAGCTTCCACACACTCCTGCCCATATCTAGTTCTTTGGTGATACTCCAGTCCTTCAGATTTTTCTTTATGGGCTTCTCTCATGTTAAATTTTGTTTACCTTGACCTCTCTTGATATTATCTGCACGCTTTATGCGACGCCCTGCATGATCATAAATAGTAGTAGGAGTACGATCGATCGAGATGGCTCCGCTTGGAATTACGTGAGTTATTTCGTTTGACAAACCCACAGCCGTACGCACGAACCAGATACAGCTCCTGCATTCAAGCCCTTACGGTGTACTGATTGATCTTTGGTTATTTTGTGTTGGTTCGTTGTGTACTTGTGTTATTCATCTTTCATCAGTAAATGATTATTTATGGGACATCGTAGTCGGCAAACCATCCACCTTGCTCCGTGGTACTCCCTCCGTTCGGAAATACTTGTCGAAGAAATGGATGGATCTAGACGTATTTTAGTTATAGATCCAATCTTATCAATTTCTCCGACAAATATTTCGAGACGGAGTGAGTAATATGCATATCTCCCTTGCTTAAGCTAAGGATATAGGCAACCATTCTTAATAATATTGACTCATATTTATACATGTTTCGAGTTGAAACCTATGTATGTGCTTAGATTTGCATCTAAAATTCTAAATATACCTTTATGTGATGTTATAGGATTTTACAACTATACTACTGCATACTGTAATAGAAATGGTGAACGAATCTGAGGTTGGAGGAATCCGGTCTATATACCAAAGAGTAACATTTAAATAATACTACCTCCGTCCCATAATATAAGAGCGTTTTTAACACTACATAATGTAAAAAACGCTCTTATATTGTGGGACATATATGGCAGAGTAACTGATATGTCTACAACAACAAAGCTTTTAATTTCAAACAAGCAGTTGGGGTAGGCTAGAGATGAGACCCATAAGACCTCGCGACCAACTCATTGTTCTGACACATGGATAGTAAGCTTCCACACACCCCTGTTCCTAACTAGTTCTTTGGTGTACTCCAGTCCTTCAGATCTTTCTTTATGGACTCCTTCCATGTTAAATTTTGTCTACCTCGACCTCTCTTGATATTATCTGCATGCTTTAGCCGTCCGCTATGCACTGGAGTTTTTGGAGGCCTGCGCTGAATATGCCCAAACCATATCAGACAATGTTGAACAAACTTCTCTTCAATTGATGCTACCCCAACTCTATCTCATATATCATCATTTCAGAGTCAATCCTCCTCATGTGGGCACACATCCATCTCAATATGCGCATCTCCACCACACCTAATTGTTGAACATGTCGCCTTTTAGTCGGCCAACACTCAGCGCCATACAACATCGCGGGTCGAACCGCAGTCCTGTAAAACTTGCCCTTTAGTTTTTGTGGCGCTCTCTTGTCACATAGAATGCCAGAAGTTTGGCGCCGCTTCATCCATCCGATTTGGATTTAATAGTTTACATCTTCATCAATAACCCTATCCTTCTGCAGCATTCAGCCCAAATATCGAAAAATGTCCTTCTGAGGCATCACCTGCCCATCAAAGCTAACCTCCTCCTCGCGCCTAGTAGTACTGAAACCGCACCTCATATATAGTAACTGATGTGTCTCTAACTAATGTTTATCAATACAAAACTACAAGTAAAAAATGTATAAAGATGATCAATAATATGCGACACCTATAAGTAAAAATTGCAGGTGTCACATATTATCAATATCAATCATTATAAAAAAAACTGAGTTGGTGATGATGGAGTGTATGCCATCCTCCAATATAAACCGTCCGATCTATATCTGACGGATAGAAAGCAAAGTATGACAATTTTACAGAAAGATACCCGCATCCCTCTCCACATTTGCAGATAAGGCTTTCCCTCGTTCATCTTCGTCTCCCATGAGATAAACAGCTTGTATAAATGCATATTGATGTTCCGTGCAACGCATAGGCCTCTTGCTAGTTATCAATCAAATGCGATAGGAGACCAAAAGAGGACCATGTGGCTGTCTTGAAATTATATTCAGGAAGTGATATCCCTGGCTGTTTGAAAGATTACACTGCACTCTTTATGCAGCACAAATCAGGCTGTGTGGAATATATTGGCTCATCAGAATGGACTAAAACATAATGAACCCTCAGCCTCTTTGGAAGACAGGAATAAAATGACATGACTCAGTACTTCCTATCTTGGACCGGACTAAGGCAATAAAGTTGTTTCATTGCACCGCTAAGAAGCACAAAAAGTCTCCAAAATGTTTGACTTCGTGGTAAAAGAAAACCTGAATTAGTACATAGGAAAGCAATGAATTTTGGAAGTTCAGTTGTTCTAAACCAAAAACTCCACAGCAAAGGAAAATCATATACTCCCTCCGATCCAATTTTTTTTTGCGGGGGCTCCGATCCATATTACTTGTCGCTCAAACTGATGCATCATTCAAATGTATGTTTTTTGTAGAACTACTCAAATGTATGTATGTAAGGCATTTCGATGCTAAGTACATCTGTTGAGCGACAAGTAATATGGACTGGAAAGAGTATTTTTTTTTTTTTTGCTGAGTCCCACCGTTCAGAGTAGTCTAGTGGAGCAAGCTAGCCTTCTCAAGCATGTTTATCTGTACTCTCCATCTTTCATGAATGAACTAATTGAGTCCTTACGAGATCAAGTTAAACTAAGTGCAAAGGAAAATTAAGCATGCATGGCTCATTTGTAGTTCATATTTCATATGCATTTCAAGTCTGCTATCATGATAGTAACAAGTAAAGACACGAGCCTCCTTTGAGGGTAACAACAAAATCAATTAATTAATCATCAAAATAACGCATCATTAGGATCACTGTTAAAACACAATCGTCAAGAATCAACCAGTCGAAGCAAAAAATGCCGAAGAAATTAGCGAAAAAGAAGGAGTTAAATTATCCCAGCCTAGCCATGCCATCCCTCCCACTACACGTAGGGGGAAGAACTACTACATGCACATCTCGCTGCCCCTCACCTCCCTCGTCGTCCTCACCGTCGCCACCCATCGCCGGCGACATGCCCCCCGCACCTCCACCTCCACCTCCGCCGCCACGCGTGGTCGACGACGACGTCTGGGCTCCGGCGCCCCCGCTGCCGCCGACGCCGGCCTTGTGGTTGTGCATCCAGACCTTGAACACCTGCCTGGTGACCCCGATCTCCCGGCAGAAGCGCGCGACCTCGTCGTCCCCGGGCGCGCGGCCGGGCTCGCGCTTGGGCATCCGCCACCCGAGCCGCTCCGCGAACCGCAGCATCCGCGCCTTCTGCTCGTCCGTGAACTTGGTCCGCGTCCGGCGCCTGCTGCCCCCGCCGCTGTGCGACCCGCCGCCGTCGCCGCCGCCCATGGCGACCCCAGGCCCGGAGGGGCCGGCCATTGCCAGGTGGTGGTGCATGTAGCCCGGCGGGGCGCCGGGAGAGGGCAGCATTAGCGGCGCGTGCTGGCTGGCGGCGCCGGGAGAGGCCGCGCCGTCGAGGAATGCCTTGCGGTGGAAGTTGCGGTGGCAGCCGCAGGCGGCGCAGAGGAGCGCGGCCGGCTGGCTGTCGTCGGGGGTGTACTCGCAGCAGCCGTCGGAGGCGTAGGTGCCCAGCTTCGCCGCGTGGTTGCGCAGGCACTCCCTGTACACCTCCCGCGCCCGCTCCTGCTGGTGCTGCAGCTGCTCCATTGCTCTCTTGTCCCTCCCTCCCTCTTTCTTGCCTTCTTCTTCCTCTTTCCCTTCGCTCCTCTCTCACTATTCCTCTCCTTCTCCCTCCCACCTCTCTCTCTCCCTCTCTCTCTCTCTCTCTACTTCTACTATGTGGCCCGTTCAGCAGCAGCTGTGCATGCTACGTGGGAGCTTGAGAGGAGCTGTAAGTTTGTGCTGGGTATGTGGAAGAAGTACTGCTGGTACTCAAGCATAGTGCATGTGGAGATGTGGGAACCGGGTTTGTGGCTCGGCAGTTCGGTGCACGTCGAGATGGTAGATTTGCCGTGTGTTGTTCTTGATTCTTGCGATATTTTTTGTCATCCTGGTGTTTTGGGGCGTAGGGGGGACTGCTTCTCGCTGCCGCAAGCAAAAGGAGGACAGACAGGGCACTGTTTGACTTTCCTCTGTGCTGCCCTTGGAGGGTAGCAGGTGCAATGTTTTGAGCCAGAATCTTTTCAAGATACGATCACACATGGAGTATCTTCCCATGTCGTATTTAGGATGTGCATGCACTTTGCATACAGAAGTGTATATGATCCATAAACAATAAAATTGTAACTTCGCTTGTTTTGGAAACTAACTCTAATGTGCATGCATGTACATTTTATGCGATTAAGAACATTTCTGCCATCTCTTATGCTAAGCGTGATTCGGCAGACACAACCGATCGCCCAGATCTATCCTATGATTGGATATGTTAAATAATTATTATCAGTAGAATATTTGGTGATCTCCGGTTTCATCATGCACGATTCTTCATGGAATCGCGAATGAGTCGATCAGAGCATCTTCAGCACAAGATTTATTTGGCCATCTATCTTTGAATGAGATGACCAAGGGAGAAAAACAAGGGGCCTACAACAGATGGTGTATCGTGGCATCCATCCCTCAACGTATATATCGGCCTATTCCCTTGGTTTCGAAATAATTGAAGTTTTTTTAAAAGTTTGATCAACTTTATAAGATCTAACCTACCAAATACATGTAGTATGACAATATATATGTTTTGCGAGTATAGCATAATACTCCCTCTGTTTTTAAATATATGTCTTTTTAGAGATTTCAATAGGGACTTAAACAAAGGCTTATATTTAGAATCTCTAAAAAATATATGTCTTTTCGAGTATAGCATAATAGTCCGTATTAAAATCTCTAAAAACGCTTATATTTAAAAACGGAGGGAGTAATATATTTTATAAAAAATCACATGAAATTAATTAGTGGTGTACTATGTTAATATATTTTTCTATAGATTTGTCATACTTCAAGAAATTCAAATTTGTGCAAACCTAGAACTCGATTATTTTGCAATGGAGGGAGTATTTCAGTGAAAATTGTACTTGAGTACCAACAGTACTCAAGCAAATTCGTCCACCTCTCACAACTTTTTTGCATTTCCCTCATAAAACTACATTTTAACGGAAATATTTCTATTCAATAATGTATTCTAATATCCGCACACCGTTCTGAATTTGTAATATATTCAACGACGAAGACGTCCACAATGACTTCATCAATCTATTTTGTGTTGCATTAGTGTCCCACAAGTGCTCATAGGGGTAGACTGTGCGTGCATGTGTTCATTAAGGTGAGTATATGTGCATGTATGCGAGCATGTATGATTGTAATGTGTTAAAAAAACGACACACACACACACACTAGTTAATAGAACATTCCACGGTATTAGTACCGCAAAAGAAAAATATTTTTTGAAGGTGTAAAAGAAATGATTGATGTGGGGACCTTTTGCTTGCTAATGTATATTTCTAAGAACAATGCTCCATAGTACCCCCGGTCTACCATTCCTACGTGCGACTCCGCTCTATTATACCCATGATGGCTATTAACGGGAGTGGTACAAGGTTGTATAGAGTTTAGTAGGGCAAGGCACTCAAGGAACACCTTGCCTAATTTGGTACTAACGGATAGGTTCTTTGGAGAGGGACAAAAGAGCCGGTGGCTGATGCTTGAATAATTAGCTCTGGGATCGAGTGCACTGATTACCAGCTCAAGGAAGTCAGTGCCCAGATTAGGATGGGAAATAATTCAGAGTATAAAAATAGGTAAATAACTAATCCGTATTGGAAGTTGTGCCGTGAGACCAAAGAGCGTGTGATATACAAATGCGGTCAGCTGGTTCCATAACGTGGGTTTTTGTCTCCGGAAAGTGCTCCAATCCAACATTGTACTCCATGCATTTGCACCGTATTCTAATCCAAAAAATATATAAACATGTGGTACATGTAGTTGTCTATGTGGAAGCTCATCATTTCTCCGCGTGTCATCAAGTTCAACATTAGTACATACTCCCTCCGTTTCAAAATAGATGATCCAACTTTGTACTAATTTTAATACAAAGTTAGTACAAGGTTGGGTCATCTATTTTGCAACGGAGGGAGTATGAGAGGTGATGCACATTTATGTATTTTTAGAGTAAGGCACATGATTGTGTGTGCAATCAATATATCAAAACTTTAACCATATTACTCATCCATTCCTAAATATTTGTCTTTCCAGAGATTTCAACAAGCGACTACATACGAAGCAAAATGAGTGAATCTACACTCTAAAATATGTCTATATACATCCGTATATGGTAGTCCATTTGAAATCTCTAAAAAGACAAATATTTAGGAATGGAGGGAGTATGTTATATGCACTAATACAACTCTCTTTGTCTCAAAATGCAAGACTAATTTTGACAATAGGTACTCCCTCCATCACAGTTTAAAGGGCATACCTCACATCTCTCTGGGCCCAAGGTTGCTAGCGATTGGAAGGAATAATTGATGCGCTGGAGCTGCGGTAGTTAAGGATATGCGCCTAATTAATCGCCAAAAAAATGCATAGTAACCTCCCCGTCCAGCAAAAGAAGGAAACCATCACATGCATTGGTGGAGTAATTTCAGTTCACACATGCATGCGCACCAGGAAGGCAAGCTAGGTTTTCTTCTTCGAGGGTTTGGATGGATAACGCCCCTGATGAGGTTATCCCTTTACTTGTAAACGATGCTACTTTACTTATGAATGAATAAAGGAGAAGAAGTTTATCAAAAAAAGCTAATTCCTCCCAAAACAATGCAGTTAATAGGTTAATTAATGACCTGCGCCCTATTTTCCTTTAATTGTGAAAAATTCTGGTTTTAGAGATACGCCCTTTAAACTGTGATGGAGGGAGTAGTCTATCTTTTTAGGCATACATTGTACCTAGACGCAGCAAGCCAATGCATGCATGAGGATTTTAGACCAGAATCAAATGCACAACAACTACTGGTTGGCATGCGTAGATTGTCTGAATGCGAAGTAAAATGTGACAAAAGAAGTGCACTGCAGGCAGTAAAGTTAAGCGAGCCGGCAAATAATGTGTTGGAGCAAACCCTAATCTTTTATCACTCACACTCAACCGACTGTTAATTTGGGTAAACGACGGGATTTTTGTGGTAATCTGACAACCGGTGGGCGAACGCCATCCAGATGATCCCACCCATATAAAAATGTGAACCCACAGTTCCACACACAGAGAGAGCCCCCGTCGCCGTACGTCCTTGAGCTTGAGGTCTATAGCCCGGCCATAGGCATGCATGCAGGCATACGCAGCCGCGAATGCTTCCAACCCACGCGCGACAAGGCCACCAACGGTTGACAGCACGAAACGCGAGAAAGCCCCTCTACTACTCCAGCGACCAGCAGGCCACTGAACCTGAGCCTGAGCCCTGACCCGCCCGGTCGGCCTATGACCGCGACGGCGCTTGTAGACCGTCCTTCCCCTCCCCCGTGCAAAGTCCAACCCTGCCGCGTCCTGCGCGCGCGCTGTGCGGTGCGGTGCCGTGCATGCGTGCGTGCATGCATGCACGCGCACGGACGTTGGCCAGGCCACGGACCGGCGCGTGCGTCGAGCGGCGGCACATGGGCGCATGCCGGCGTGTCGCGAGGGAGTATTCGATCGATCGCCCGCCCGCCCGCCGCGGCGACCCACCGGCATGGGCCGCGGCACACGCGACGTGGGGGGATGGACGGGGGAGGCAGATCTTCCTCGCGCCACCACCCGCCGACTGTGCCGAGAGCGGCTTAGAAAAGTTACGCCCTAACCAAAACCAACCACCCGTTGCTCTCGATCCACCGGTCGAGCCGAGCGCGCGCCCATGCCGTGCCGACGCATGCCGGCCGCGAGCGCGCGACAGCCCACGGCAAAGAGCCCATGCGCACCTTGGCTACTAGCACGGCGGGGAGGTGCACTGCACATCGCAGTGGATGTGGCGTCGTCGTTATTAGGGCCGATCTTATCTGCTTATCCTGGGCGATAATGACGACGGGACGCTGATGCGGCGCTGTGCAGCGTGTCCTGTCCGGTTTCGGCCCAGTCCCCTCGTGGCCGGACATATCGAGCTGCGATTCCAGGGCGGGAGTGAGCTTTTGCGAGCTGGAAAGATACGCTTGACATGGGCGCGACTTGACGGTGCGAGCTCCTCTGTGTCCCGAGCTTTCGGCCCGGTCACCTGGGGGCGCGTTTCAAATGTACGCGCGCGCGCGCTCGAAGAAAATTTGCGTGGAGAATGAACGTACAGTTTGTTCTTAGAAACGGGCGTGGGGTAAACATCCATGCTCACCCCTTCGAGGACGCCACGCACCTGGTCATCTCCTGCCCTAGAGCGGTCCAGGTGTGGCAGCTGCTAGGTCTTCACCCACCTCCCGACATCAACCATTTGTGGGATACAGTCACCCCGCCTGGCCTCGACATCAACATTCGGCCCACCGTTGTCCTTGCCATCCTCTTGAAACTCTGGGACTCTCGCAACGCCCAGGTGTTCCGCTACGTAATGTAATCTCAGATTTCACGCTTTGGGTCTTCCGTTTTAAAGACCCGGTCTGTACGGACGACGCCCTGGCTTGGCACCTGTTCATCTCTTCTCACTGTAAGCTATGATGTAACTCTCTGCTTCGGCCCTTTTTTGAGTAATATATTCAGGTGAGGAAGCTCTCCCCCCGGCGGTGATTGTTCAAAAAAAAGAGAAGTAGAAGCATTCGTGTATGTCATGTTTCCGCATGCATGTAACACTTCTTCCTCGAATACTCAAGCGGTTTCCAAACGAAAGTGCCATGCGTACGACGATTTTTTTGTACGATTTCGTACGACAAGACACATGCACGTTTCCCGAGGTTTGGGCCCACACCACCAGATGAGTCTGGTCGTCTAAAAATCGTATAGATTTCTGTCGTACGTATAGCAACTCTCGTTTCCAAACTACCTTCCACAGTCCGTACAATTACAGTATGTTCAGCTTCTATTATCATATTAGAGCATCTATAGTCGGACTTGAGAAATCCAGTCCCCTATACGTCCGCGGACACTGACCAGGCACTCCTTAAATCCGCGCATCCACAAACGCCTATCTCATATTCCGAACCTTATATCCATACAAATTCATGCAACTAGTACGTAGATCGCCAAACGATCCAAGTCGACATGAAACGGGCATATAAACTGGTACCAAACGTGCATAATTCACATAAACATCACCAAAATATCACCAAACGGGCATAAGTCACAGAGTTTAACGATCCGGCACATTGTAACTACATCCCTTCCGGTCGCCGGCGCAGCTGTAGGAGTCCGCGGCAGGAGGTGGGTTCACGCTGGAGCCGTCGGAGGAATCGGAGATGACGATGTAACCTTGCAAGCACCGGTCGACGCTGCCTTTCTTGCGCTTGAGCGTGGCCACCCTCGCCGCCTCCCGTTTGGATTGCTCAATGCCGAGCCGGAGATGCTTGGCGTTGACCCTCCGAAGTCGTCGGAACTTCGACTCCGCCTCAGTAAGTGACCGACAGTACACCCACTTGAGGAGACGGTCCTCATTGTCGGGCATCGGCATCACGCAGCGATGGTGGGCGAACTGCATAGCTGCGTCGGACCCGTCCCCATCTCCCCTTGCCCTCTACCTCTCGCGGCGGGCGACACGTGCCTCCGACTCCGGAGTCCGCATCCGCGGCGTTGGCAGAGTGGACATTAGAATCCACCACATCCGCGCGGAGTAGTGGTCGGAGATGGTGGAGGCCGTCAGGCGGGAGGAGCAGATCAAGCAGGCCTCGCACATCCGCGCGCGTGGCGGGAAGGGCCGGCGCCGGTGTCGGTGCTGCAGCGACAGGCGACAGGTGGCGTCACACCGGACCCGGAGTTGCCGCCCGTATTGACCCGCGAGCGCTCGAGCGCGATACGAAGCGCCAGCCCCTCCTCATCTCCGGAGCTGCCGTCGGAGTGGCTGCCGGTGCTGGACATGCTCGCCAGTGATAGGGATTGGACGGATTGGGAAAATGGTAGCGTTGGGGGCGCAGCGAGCTAGGGTTTCTTCCGGGCAGGGCATTTTGTTCGGTCGGGGTAGGCCAGCGGTGGGCCGGGCTGACGTGATGGACGCGTCCGGGCGTGCCCGGGCTGCCTCATATCCGCCCTACATTTTCAGACAGATATGAGGGGTGCCGGTCAGCCCGGACATTTGAGGCCCGTTTGAGAGTTGTTGTTGGGTCGGTTTTTTGTGACTGGTTAGTGACCGGACGACTTGCCCGGACGTCTGAAACGGATATAGGGCGCCCAGATGTAGATGCTCTCATGTTCTACTCGTGCATGCGCTTCGGGCTGAAAACCTCTGATCTGGTCTTTGGTGGCCGGGTCCGACGACAACTACGTTGGTATATCACCGCTTTCTTGAAGGCATTTCTTTGGGTAACTTTGTTTTTGGAGAAATTGTGTTGTCAAGGGTGATGGTGGATGTCTTTTTACTAAATTTATTTCAGACTTTCCGGCGATGTGTGTTTAGTGAGAAGATGTTCCCGTCGACTACAAAGACATCTATGACGACTTCGTCAATCTCAAGGCGATGTACCGGCTCAGTCTCTCGGAGGTGCTCATAGAGATAGAATGTGCTTGCGCGCGTTTTTAAGGATGAGTATATGTGTGTATGCATGATCGTCCGGTGTTAAAAAATGTACACAAGCTAGTCGATCGAAAGCGATCAGGAAGCGATATACACTGAATGTGCTCCATTAGTTGTTAAAACATTGACACGCAGAAAAATGTTGCGATGACTCCTCTCCTGTTGTCTCCGTAGAGGAGGCAAAACTTTGACGAGGAAAAACGTTCTTCCCACTACGATAATAGATAAAGCCGGTCATATATAGCTCCACGTGGTCCGATGTACTCCCTCCGTTCCGAATTACTTGTCTTAGATTTGTCTAGATACGGATGTATGTAGATTACATACATCCGTATCTAGACAAATCTAAGACAAGTAATTCGGAACGGAGGGAGTAGATCCACAAAATACCACCATAATGCCCAGAGATCTCAAGACGATACGCAGAACGATTGACTTGAGAATGTTGTTTGTGCTTAGCACTAGCACGCCATGGGCGTTCGTGTCATAAATTCGTAATCCCAAACGGTCTGCGAAATCGATTCTATGTCGACCAATCAAACAACGTTAACAAACAATGCGTGCGCCAATTTAAGACTCTCAGCTCCTGCAGCAAGAACCCTTAAGAATAACATGTGTTGTAGTACTCTAGCTAGGATTAGATTCTGTCGAGGTTGCTGGAGGAATCGAGCTATGTTTAAGTAGGTTCCTCCCAAGGGCACAACAATCGCTAGATTAAAATTCAGAGATGATCCAGCCTGGTGAACTTTGTTGGGAACTGTATAGTGTATAACTGTTGCCGGATCCACGGTACTAGACCAGATCGATTCCTTTGACTTTGCAGTTTTTTCTTCTTTCAAACTGAAGTTAGAAGGATGCTCCAAGTTTAGTTGTCCATGGACCATTTGGATAGGTTCGTTGTGCTCCATTTTTTGAAGGGTCGGTATTTTTTTATTGGGAGATTTTCAGGGTCTAACTGTACAATGTAATGTTTTTTCTTCTGAGGAGGAGGCAAGTATATTTTTCACCCTCAAATCCCTTTTTTTACGCTTGAAGCCCCCTCTTTATTTATTGGTAATCAAAGATACATCATTAACAAGAAACAAAATTGAACCCTTGGGGGGTTCATCTTACCAAATACTAGGATTATCATATCTGGCAACACCGGCTAATTCATGAGCCACTGTGTTTTCCTCCTGTGGACAGTGCCCGAATATGACATAAACAAAGTGTGTCTGCATATGATAGCACTCATCAAAGATGGGAGCTCCAACACCTGCATAGAAACCTTTTTCGCGCATATGCTAAGAGCATCTACAACCAGACTTAGCAAATCCAACCCCCTATACGTTTGCGGAACCGTCCGAGCACGCCCACGAACGCATCCAGACAGGCCCTCATATTTCGCTCCCGGCATCCACATATCTCAAATCCGGACTCTCAAATCCATGCAAATCCATGCACATCGATCATACAAGCCAATATCGCACATAAATAACAAATGTTGGTATCGAGCATAGATAGCGTTTACATAAAATTTATTTTAAGTGCACAACTCAAACATTAGCTCCTTGGTTTCCATTGTGGGTTCACATGTACTCCACAAGATCATTGAGTAGCTGCGTGTGCACCTGATGATCTCGAAAAGCTGAGATGCATCTTGATCTTCCAGGATTTCAACTTGTTCTCCAGGTGCTTCAAAATCATTGGTTTGAGCTACACCATCACCCTCATCCTCGACAATCATATTGTGCAAAATAACACAACATGTCATCAGCTGCCACAAAGTTTCTGATTCTCACATCATTGCAGCGCTACGCACAATTCACCAACGAGCTTGAAGCACACCAAATGCCCTCTCCACATTCTTCCTAGCCGCTTCCTGCTTTTTGGCATAGTGGCTCTGTTTATTGCCATGCGGTTCGGATATGGTCTTCACAAATGTCGCCCACTGAGGATAGATACCGCAAGATAGTATCCCATGTTGTACTCTCTGGCGTAGTTGCATGGCGGTGATTCCCCATTGCAAAGCCTCTTGAACATCGAAGATCGTTGAAGCACGTTGATATCTTTGTGAGAACCTGGCATTCCACAAAAAGAAAGCCAAATTCATAAGTCATATGATGCCACCGCTTCTAGTATTATGGTGGTCTCTTTGGTGTGACCTTGATACATTCCACGCAAACCTCTGGGGAAGTTCTTTCATTTCCAATGCATGCAATCAATTGATCTGAGCATTCCTGGAAACCCCCTTGCCTCACCAATAGCCAACAAATTCTCTATGTCATGCGCATTTGGTTCTCTGAGATACTCAGGTCCAAACACCTCCACCACGGACCCGGGAAAACTTGACAGTAGTCTTCATGCACGTGCTCTCCCCCGTCCTGACCATCTCACCAACGGCATCTACAGCAGTACCCAGTGCAAGCATCCTCAGAGCAGCCGTGCACTTCTGCTTGGCAGAGAAAGAGATTTATCCGTAGCAATCCCTTGTGAGCTTGAAGTAGTCGTCGTGTGCCTTCACAATGTGCAAAAACAATGGTTTCTGCATGCGAAAACGATGATGAAACCATGGATCATTCAGGAAAGTAGGATTGGGAGCAAAGTAGTCCATGTGTAGTGTAGTAACTTTGCTCTGGACACCTTATCCCGGTTGATCACTCTTCTCCCTTTGATTGAGCCCTTGAAGTTGAGAATATGCTCCACTTGTTGATCCATTTTCTCTTGCATGCTCATGAGCATGAGCATGTCCACTTCTTCGTCCGAGTCCGAGGAATCGAAGAACTCATCTTGAATTGATCAAGCTCCGCCGGTCCATACTCCTCGTCTGACGAACCATCGAAATCCACCGTTTTCCCCAATAAAATCATAAAAAATTCAGTCAGACAATGTGTCGAGCACATCAAGCTCAAGGCGGAGCCAGAGAGTCGCCAGACGTACCACGGTGGCGTCTGGGCCAGCGGCGATGTCCCACGCGGCGGTGGATGGGACAAAGGACTGCTCTGGCGGAGCTGGCGGCGTAGAGGCTAGAAACGGTTGCGGAGCGCGCGCGGCGGCGGAGCTGTGAGACGGACGACGCGGAGGAGGAAGAAGAGAGGAGAGAGCAAATGGATCTGGCAGGTCGGGTGTGGATTTGGTGCAATTAGCGACGGGGTCGGGCGCTCCCAAATCCAACCCATATTTGGGCTAGAAATGAGGGATGCCGGTCAGCCCAGGCGTTTGAGGCCCGTTTGAGGCGCTCGTCTGGGTCGAAATTTCGCGGCCGGACAGTGACCGGGCGGCCCGCCTGGGTGTATGAGGCGCGTTTGAGGCGCCCAGCCATAGACGCTCTAATAACATCATCATTGTCAGAGTTGACAACCAGGCGGTTGCAGCCAACAACCTACGCTAAGGGCGTGTTTGGTTGCCTGCGTATGGCCCAGTCTGGCCCGTGCGGGAAAGATTGAGCCCGTTTGGTAGCCTACGTTCACTGTGCGGCCCGCATCGCATGGAACTTAAAGCACGTCCAGGCCAGGCCCAGGGGAAACACCCGAATCGGCAGTAGCTCGCGAGCCTGGCTCGGGTGAGGCAGGGAAGGGCGACATGCTTCTCCCCTCGTGCAAGCAGGGAGATGGCGCGAGCTCGCCCGTGTCACCGAAAAATCTGCGGGAGGATTTCGGCTCACCTCCCGCCGAGTCCACCCCTATTTAGCCCCCTCCCTCACCGCCCCAACTCCCGCTACCATTCTCCCTCTATTCGAGCTTTCCCGCCGATGCGTATCGGCACCGACGAGCAGGTAAGCGACGCATCTTCATCGGCTGGCGGTCCACAGCGTCGGCGCTCCTTCACCGGCCGGCGTTGATCTTCCACGACCGTCCCCCCTCGTCCTCGAGCTACAGCCATGGCCTCTGTGAGTTCAATCCTCCTTTCTCTCTGTCCCTTCTAGCTAGATCTGAGCTGCAGCTAGGGTTTAATCTAGATGCATGGTTGATTAGTGGTCTAATTTGTGAGCTGATATGGTTGATTGCTATGTTGCAGTTGCAATTTATGATAGGGCTAGATGTTCAAGCATGTGGTAGGCTAGATTAGTAGTAGAGTTTGAAGTTGAACCTTGTGCTTGTGTTGATTCGTTCTTAGATCTGGATTTGTACCTATTGGTGGTCCATTTGTAGCATGTTGTTTGTTGTAGATGTATGTTCGTGCTCATAGGTTGTCCGGTATGCTTAATATGATAGCGATGAACCATATGTGCTTAGTATGGTAGTCATGAACCATGTACATGTATGCTGCTGCTTTCATGGATTGTCCGGTATGTTGTGTGCTATGCTTACCGTCAATGCATGCTACGATTGTAGGACATGACCACGTAGACGCAAGATCTTAGTCAGGCCCTTATCCTGTCCGACAGCCAGTTTGCTCCATCGTTTGTCGAGGACTCGCAGCCTATGTCTAAGATGGCACATGATTCAGAGGTGTTCGCGTCTGATTCTCTCTATGTGCCAGTAGTGCTCGTTGAGCCAACTCCTGCTACCGTTGCACTCAAGGTAGCAGCAGCAAAGGCAAAGAAGGATGGTAGGTCGAACAACATGAAATGGCAGCCGTTCATGTCCACGTTCATGTTGAACAAGATGTGTGAGCTCATCTCTAGTGGAGTTAGGACTGACAAGGGCTTCAAGGAGGTGCACTTGAACACCGTTGCGAAGCAGGTGTTCGGGTTCTATGGGTAGGAGGTGTCTGCCACCCAGGTGTACAACCACCTGAGGAAATGGAGATGTCAATGGATCCAAGTGTCCAAGCTAAGAGACCTTAGCGGCGCCTCATGGGATGAGAACACTTGCTCCATAGTTCTGGAGGCAGAGCACTACACCGGCCATGTCGCGGTTAGCTCAGAACCCTCTTCCTTTTCATACTGTCCACCATTGCCTACTCCTAATCGCAACTAACAACACTTATGTTTCATTCGTAGGACCACCCAAGGGACACTGAGTTCCTCAACACACCCATACAGAACTACAGCCAGATGCAGCACATCTTCTCCTTCGGGCTGGCAACTGGGAAGCATGCCATTGGCTCAGGGGAGCCTCTTCGTTCTCCCATGCCAGACTTTCCTGGGACCCCGGACATCGAGGTCCTTGATGGCCCTGACAAGCCAGCTGCGAAGCCCTTCGACAAGCCATTTGACCCCGTCCATGATAGGAAGAGGAAGAGAGGAGGCCTGATGGAGGAGGAGATCAATGTCTTTTGCAGCATGACTGAGGCGGTGAAGGAGGTGGCAACAATCAGCAGGGAGTGCAAGCCCCTCGACGTCCACCCTGACCTGTATGGCGCTGTCATGACCCAGGGTGGCTTCTGTGACGAGGCTCTCATGGCAGCTCTCAGCCACCTGCTTGACAACAAGGCCTAGGGTGTTGGGTTCGTTGCCATGACAGACGCTCACGGGGTGCGGTGGCTCAGGAGCTGGCTGGGCAGGCACTACTACTAGAGTAGTGCTGCCTGTGAGCGTGCATGATCCCCGACGGCGATGGCGGTGGCGACGACGACGACGATGACGATGACGACGTACATTTTGTGTAGCTTGGGCTGAAAAACAATTTGATGGTCTGTATATTTTGGTGAGATGGTATATACTAACCCCTCACGTTGATGGTGAACTTGCAGTGGTAGGACGAGACCCTCTTTTGGATGTGGTGGTAGGTTAACACCAAGGTATTGCTAGGTTGAACTTGCTATGCCGTATGATCATGCATGCTTTACTTCTCTTCTGCTCCATTGTTGTTCGTGTGCTACTTTGCTTGCTACTTGTGTGCTCCATTTATTTGCTGCTTCAACTTTTGCTCTTGTGCATTGCTAGGGCAAGTGGTATGCCGTGTTCATCGGTAAGGCTCTAGGGGTTTATAGTTCATGGGAAGAAGCCAATGCACAAGTGGCATCGTATAGCAACAGCAGCTATAGAGGGTTCAAGACTAGGCAGACAGCAGAACATGCTTACTCCGACTGGGTGCGAAAGCACGGAGGCAGCAGTGTTGACAGTGGCAAGATTGGAGGTGTCATAGTGCAAGGTGCTAAGGTGGATCGTCAGTTTGGGTTGAAGCTGAAGAACTGCATCATCTTCGCCCAGTTCATCGCCATTGCTGTTTTGTGGCGTTGGTGTGCTAGGTGTGATCACTGTGGGTAAGCTCACCAACTAGGGTACAAGGTAAGCACAACATGTACGCCGCATGCAACCAAACGCCGTGTTCATGTGCCGCTAGGGCCAATGCAGGCAACCAAACAAAGTGCACTTGCGTATTACCTAATGCAGGGACACTAGATGCAGGCAACCAAACAACTTGCAGATGACGTATTAGGGCTTGTTTTTGCTCAACCAGTCTGGGTTGAGAAGTGTATGCGATGCAGGTACTGTTCACAACGGCAACCAAACACGCCCTAAATGTAAGCCAAATCTTAGCGCCATTGTCTCCGCTCTGAGGGCATCCAAGCAAGCCTCAACTTTGTTATTTGCAGCTGCCACAAAATCACCTTTACTATCTCTCAGGACAGCACCAAAAGTCCCCATAAGTGAATCAGCGTCAAAACCTGCATCGATATTCAACTTGACACAGTTATGCATTGGTTTCGACCACCCATCGCTTTCTTGCCTAGCCTTTGGTAGACTTGCTCGTGAGTGGTTGCTTGTTAGAACTCTGACTGCCATACTAATCCGTGACGCTGATTGTAGTTGTTCACCATGCACGAGTTTACGGCGTTCCCACCATACAAGTACCTGACCACCCACATGTTTGTTCACCCTCAAATCCTGTTTGATGGATCCATACCTCTCTGAAGTCCAAAACCACATGATTTGTACCCTGAAGTTAAGAAATCGATTTAATCCCTTGAGTGGTTTTGCGTCACATTTAGGGCGGTTTTGCACCCAAGCTGCCGACTTGTTAAATTTTAATATAGAAAATGTTCTTGGGGCATACAAAAAAATAATGAGTATGAGAAAATTAGACATCAAAAGTATATATTTAATAAAAATATTAATCATGTATTAGAAAAATTTTAGACATGTATATGAAAAATGTTTAAACGCATATATAAAAATTCCTGGTGTATACAAAAACTGTATGATTTATATGTAAAAAGGGAGACATAAAAAAGTATGTATTTACAAATATTAATCGGTGTATTTGAAAAATGTTCATGTTATATAAAAAAATAAAAAGATGAAAACTGACAAACAAAAAAGGAAAACAAAGAAAAACCTAAAAGAATCCAATGGACAAGCAACAATCCACAATCAACAAATGTTCCAGATTCCGATGAAACCGTAAAAAAAACACATACAAAAAATGGAAAGAAAAAGGGAAATAAATTGGGATAAAACGGTGAAAAAGACAGAGAAACAAAGAAACCAAAAGAAAAATTATAACCGAAGGAAAAAAATTCTAAGAAAAAAACACTAAGAAAAACAAAGAAGAAAGGAAAGAGGAGGAATAAGTAGTGAAAACCGAGGAAAAAAAACCCAGTGAAAAACAAAAAAAACTGAAGTTATCACAAAGGAAAAAAGAAAACCCAAAGAAAACGGTGAAAAAAAAGAACCAAGGAATAAGGAAAATAATCAGAGAAAACCAGACCTATAGTGAACGAGAAAACTGCAGTAGAAGTCCCGGCTAGCTCGGGCTTGCTTATAGCGAGACGACCTACCATCTCGCCATAGGCAAGAAATAACTAGCTCTTGCGCCTCGTGGGTGCCCCTCGTGATGGATTCTGTCGTAAGCCTAATGGCCTAGTTTCCCCAAGCCCACACTCCACGACGGCCGTGTTGTTATGCAGTATGTGTCCGCGAGACCATGGCGTCCGCCCATGTCCGCAGTCACTAGCTGAGTGCTACTGCAATCGCTAAAAAAAAATTCAAAGAGAAAAAAACTACAATCGCCCATGCCCGCGGTCACCACATTTGACCCCCTAGATATGCACTTATGACACTTACCCCGTCGAGCGAAAAATCGTCTAGAATACCCCTTTTAGAAGCTTTGGACCCTCGTTTCTGATGAGTTTTCATTAGGCAAGGTGTGAGGTGACGCTCTGGGTCCAAAAATATATGGACGAGGAGGAGGACTGGAACAGATGGACAAAAGAAGTCTGGACATGATCGTCAATGATGCCCTCCGATCTTTATAGAATTTTGTACGTATCATTTATGCAACACGCCGATCCTACCTAACATAAACAAGAAAAATGCAAAATCGGGATAAAACCGTGTTAAAAGTCTCCAAAATCTGATATTCGATGGAAATTTCACTAAATGGGCCAACATGTGTCACAAATATACAACTACAGGGTAAAAGGTGGACTCAAAGAAAAACCTTCAGTGCTACTGCATGAGTACTGTCCATCTTCTGAATTTTAATATACACATGCTCATTGTTTTCTAAAATTTGGCGCAAAATCGATTTCTTGTGATATAAATATAAATATAAATATAAATCGAGTTCTACTATGCGTGGAAATGTGGATGCAGCTTGATTGATAAACTGTGTTCAAAATAAACGTATGCACAAATAACGCACATAGCTGTCTTTTTCATTTCCTTCGATCAGAGCACACGCTGTCGCGGCTCGCGCCTCTGACCCTGAACATCTTATCGAGAGCCGTCTGATATGGATCCAACGTCTCCGATCGCTGCAGTTGCCCATCGCTCGCAGTATAGCAGGCCTTGCATTTGCACTTTGCCGAAGCCGAACCCATCACGGCGAATCGCGGCGGCGGCATTCCCCCTTGCCATCCGTGGCCTCATCTCTGACCTCTCGCCGCCCCCGGCGTCGCCGACGCGATGCCTCCGCTCCCCAGGCTCCTCCACCGCCACCTCTCAGTCCCGCTCGCCCGCCGCCTCACCCCTTGCCATCCGTGGCAGCCCGCGGCGGACGCCTTCCTCCGCCGCGGGCTCGCATCTTCCTCCGCCGCGGCCGCCGCCGCCGCGGCAGCGGGCCGGGAGAAGAGCTCTAGGAAGACCCTGGGTTACCTTGTCGGCGTGGCAATCGCCATGGTCGGCGCCTCCTACGCCGCCGTCCCGCTCTACCGCCGGTTCTGCCAGGCCACCGGGTACGGCGGCACCGTCCAGCGCCGCGAGGTCTGCCCCCTCCCCCGCCCTCTACTACCCCCCGTTCGGGGTTCTCGGAACGGCGCATTTGCGAGGATCGCCATTAGGTTGTGCTTGATTTGGTCGATACTAACAACACCGATCCATGATTGAGTAGGGTTTAGATTTAAAATCTGCTTCTTGTTCATGTTATGTGCGGGAATTGATATGATTCCTTGGTTACGCAGAGTTCATAATTTGTGATCCTCTTCCTTAAGGTTAAAATGGGGATGTGTAGACTAAGGAGTAGTTCTCTAATTAGAAGATTATATAGCATGGGGAAATGCGGCCTCTCCTGGGCCTCTGTATGTTCTATCCATGGCCATCTATAAATTTGTGCATGTTCTGTTGAAATGCCATCAAACTATTTCTGGTTCATTTCAAGACAAAGATTTGCATGCAAGGTGTTGATCTAATTTTGAAAAAAAAATGGTAACTGCCAGGCTTAGTCTAAAATTTGGTATGGAGACAACTCTTATTGGTGCTGGTAAATAGATAAATAGTCGAAAAGGGCATTAAGAGTGAACATCCAGTGTGCTTGTACTTGGAGTGTTGTGTTCCTGGTGTATAACAATGTTTGATCCTCTGCAGAGTGTAGAGGAGAAGATCTCCCGACATGCTCGAGTCGGAACGACGCCATCAAGGTGACCCTTGTTAAACATGGTGTACCAAGTTTTTGGGTACTTCCATTTCCGTTTAGATCTTTTTGAACCCCACACCATACCACTGAACTATCATTCCCTTAGCAGTTTCCTCTTGATAGATTATTTAGCACAGTTCATTTTATTGTACCTTGAATGTTAATATAATTATTCATTGATGCGCGAAGCTTTTGTGTGTTTTACTTCTAAAGAAAGAATTGTTGATCTGAAGATTCCATTCAAGGACTTCACCGTGAGTTTACTCTGAGAGGTCGTGAAGTTCCAGTCTGCTCCATTGTGCTTGCTGACTTCTCTAGAATAACTTGCTGTTTCATCTTGGCTGTTCATACCTTATAAAGAGCACTTCTAGTGTGACTTCTAACTTGGCTGTAGTTAGTTTTGGGAACGTTTGCATAAAGTAGATTCCTTTTGCTTGTCCCCAACACGGTCCTTCTGATTTTATTTCCTCGTCAATACGAAGCTGATATAACACTTGATCTGGTTCTTGATTTGGTGGGAGATATATGGAATACGTTATCTTGAAGGTTTAGTTGCTACAGTGTTGACCACCATTGCATGTCTGCAGTACTAACCGTAAGCTAACTGTTGTAGAACTTGACAAAAGCGTTAAGGTGCTGAAATAGATCCCTTTTTAACGTTTGAATTGAACTGGTTGTCGATCCTTCAAACAAGAAAAAACAATCTGCTTGCAGTTTCCTGGTATTCACATAAGTGGCATAGCATTTCACCTGTAATGTCATGCCGGAAGTAAAGTAGTGCTTCAGTTTTTATGTCGACGCTTTCCCTTGTTCCTTAGATTAAGGCGTCCATTTTGTTTGCAGAGAGATAGTTATCCAATTTAATGCTGATGTTGCTGATGGAATGCCATGGAAGTTTATTCCTACGCAGAGAGAGGTACTATCAGAACTTTAGCGCCAATGAAAAAGCATTTTTGTTTGTGCGTGTATTTATTGTTGATCTATTCCAATTACAGGTGAAGGTTAAACCTGGTGAAAGTGCTCTTGCATTTTATACGGCTGAAAATCGCAGTTCAGCTCCAATTACTGGTGTGTCAACGTATAATGTTGCTCCGATGAAGGTATAAAAGCTGTAATCTTGCATATTCTTCATATCCCTGCTGTTTCCTGTTGGAACCTAATTGCATGTTGCAGTATAGCTGTATCTGTTTATCTTGTTTTATTATTTTGTCAGAAATTTTGTGGGATCTTTGTGTAATACGTTGTTCTCATTGCTGCATAGTGTTCCTGAGAGCATCTCTAACAGATGCTCTAAACTTAATCCCTCAAACCTTCTCCATATCCCCAAAATTCAATTTTTTTGAGGGATTAAAGTTTTCTTCAGCTAGCAGATCCCCTAAAACCTAATCCCCTGTACTAAATTTTTGGTCATGCATTTTATCAAACACATATAACATGCACGCACGCAGCCCACAATCATCATGATCGTACGCATACACAAGCAATCCCCATAAACACAAAGCAGCACATGTAGCGTGGAGAAGGTTGCGGCACCGGTGCCGGTGCCGACGGTGTGGTTCGTGCTGAAGAAGTCGCTGCAGTGCCGGTCCCAGCCGTCGGAGGTGCACGTGCCCAAGCCCAAGGCCAGCAGCTCCAGCGCCGGTGCAGTCCGAATTCACGCTCGATAGCCAACCCGGGGGACGTCATCCACGGGAGCAAGCGCCGCCCAGCTGCACCCCAAGGTCCATCGGCGTCAGCGAGTTCCTCAACCCCATCGGCCACGAGGTGGTGCTCAGCACCAAGTCCCGCTGCGAGCTCAAGATCACGGGCTTCATGGCTGGGGGGGGGGGGGGGGGGGGGCGTGGAGCGCACGAGGCGGAGGGCGATGGCGGTGGCTTCGTTCGTGGGCACGCTCTGCCTGGCATGCCGTGGCTCGTGCAGAGCAGGCAGCATGCAGTCAAGCCTAACTGCATGATCTTGCTGCAACAGAATTTCGCGTAGCTGCATCATCTCGGTCGCTGGAGATGGGGCTGGTGGCGGCGGCAGCGGCCTGGGAAAACGCCTACGGGAAGTGGCTGTGTCAGGCAGGGGGTGGAGAAGGAGGAAAAGAACGGACCAGGATGAGCGGGATGCTGCCGACCATGGAACCGGCTGAAGTGGCTGCTGCCCGATTTTGTGAAATTCCTCGTTGCTCTGAGATTCGCCGGATTGCGGGGGCGGTGGGGGTGGGGTAGGATCCATTTCGCGGTCACCGGGTCGGCGGCGGCAACAGCAGGCGGGAGCCGAGCGTCTCCCTATTTTTACTGAGAATGGCTGCTGCTGGACTAAATTTGAGATGGACGGCAGATTTTTTTTTTGGGGGGGGGGGGAGGGGGGGGGGGGCATATTTGTGGGATTAAACTTTTTGAGGGATCTGCTAGCTGATGCTTAATTCCCCCAAACAAAAAAATTCTCCTCAAATATGGCTTTTGAGGCATCTGCTAGAGATGCTATGATGTACGACAATTTGTTCAACCAATAAAGCGTAGTTCCTTCTGGCAATATTTCCTATGTTGTGATGGCCAAGAAATGTCAGGTGCAATATTTTCCTTTCATCTTCTTAGAGCATCTTAGAACATCAGAAAATCTCTGTCGATTTTTGTGGTTCAGACTTTAGAGTTGTAGAGGACCTTCAAAATACATAAGAGCATGAGACATTGTAGTTAAGCCTTGAAAATGCATGTATCATACTGGTTTGCTACTATTTGCAGATGTAAGTTTTGATAGATATATCCTTTACTCTTTGAAGATTATACTCGACCTGTTACAAAAGCCCTACCCTAGAAACAAGACTAGGTACATGTATTTTTGTGATGTCAAATAAGCTGCAATTGTTATGAATCAAAGAAACCCCTGTCTTTGATGGAGCACAACTTCGAAACCTTAACCTTGTTGGCATGTGCTGGGAAGCATGATTGTCAAGAGTGTTCAGACTGTAGACTTCTCATCATGTTTTCTTCTTGTTAGCCTATAATCAGTGCCTACGTGGCAATACGTTGGGTAAAATAGCTCTGAACTTGATTTGTACCAGAGAAAAATATGAATCACGGTTGACTTTTGCGAATGAGGTGAAAATGAAATTGCTTTCAGAAAATTGTAGATATAAAACCATTGTTGAGGTGATGGCTATTTTTTTTTTAACATGAAGCACTAAGATGACTTTAAATTTTCAGCCTAGTTTGTTGTTTCACTGAAGATAAGTTGAGGGTATTCTCTACCTATGCCAAGTCATGTCTCCTGATGTTTCGAGTTTACAAGCCCTTTTTTCCTACTCTGCAGGCTGCAATTTACTTCAATAAAATACAATGTTTCTGCTTTGAGGAGCAAACACTTCTTCCAGGGGAGCAGATTGACATGCCGGTGAGTTTAATTTTGCACTCTATACAGTAATGATGGCTTTTCTAGTTGCCACCATTATTTCTGCACAAACAGAAAAACAACGTAAACAGTGAGATTCAGGGCACCTCACCTTTCGTTCCAAGGGCAAAAAAATATATATATATTCCAAGAACAATCCTATAAAAGAAAATTCCTAGATATCCTGTCATAAATCGAGGCAAAAAGAGAAGGGTCTACTCTACATTGCTTATTTTGGTGGGGACTTAACTTATTATAATAGTCTAGATACAAGTCTATTATTTCTAATGACAGGACCTGAAACTGTGTATGTTGAACTACTGTAGCATAATATCCACCCATGGTAACTCTGCTAGTACTCTTTTTTTTTCCTTGCAAATGGTAGCTCTGCTAGTACTCTTTTTTTTTCCTTGCAAATGGTAGCTCTGCTGCTTGTTGTAACATGCACCTGAAAACTTTCAGGTATTCTTCTACATTGACCCTGAGTTTGAGACGGACCCCAAAATGGACGGGGTGAACAACATAGTTCTTTCCTATACATTCTTTAAGGTGAAAGAGTAGGAAAGTTTGTAAGTGACCCGTAACATTAATTCTATTGAAACTGTTACGCAAATTGTGTTCCTAAAAATTCCTTGTCATGTAACACCAAGAGTAAAAGGTTAGGTTTTTCATGTAGTTATTAGTTCACATGGTTTGGTGGAAATTTTTGCAAATAATCTGCAATGGTTGTTCCGATGCAGTCAAATTGGAGAAACAGTTTTGGGCTGATCTGAAGAATCGAGGAACGGGAATGAATGTATTGATGGGATCAGGGAACTTTATCACGTGTGTTTGGACCTAAATGATTAAAGTTTTTTTTCCTGGTAATCTACGTCTGAACCCCAGCTCAGATGCTCGCGATGAATGGAAAATTCAGGAAAAGTAGCAACAACAAAAATAATAACCAAAATCAGTATTCTTGTTGAAGTTATTACGTAGGACCGTACCTTTGCATTTCATCTCGATCAGCCAGGGCCAGAATTTTTACTAGAAGTAGAAGAGTTACACAAATTTTGCGAAATGATCACAAGGGTTTATGCAGTAAGAACATGCAAGCCTTTTTAGGTTGTATCCGAAGACATGGAGGGTTGATGTTCCAAATCTAAACACATCCTGATAAGATTTTGTCAGAATAAAATAACACATCCTGATAAGATTTTGACTTGACATTCTTCTCAAGTCCTGTACTATGTGGTGCCAACAAATACCATTGGTAAGTACTACTCCTTAAACAAATATAAGACGTGTCACTGAGTACGTAGCTCCCAGATGTAGTAGAAAAAAAAATACTCTTAAATTTCCGATGTTTTTCGACATTAGCGTAGTGTCAAAAAGGATCTTACGTTATGGGACGAAGGGAGTATGTATCACCAGCTAGTGTACGTGCTGTGTGTGTCGCGACATGCATTGCTGCCTAGGAGGAGAGAAGACCACATGAAAAATCGATGGAATCTTATGGGACGGTACTGGTGATCTGGTGAACCACACCACAGGTGTTTCGGACGGTAGCCGGCAGCCGGCAGCACTGTGCAGTCGATTCGATTGGCCCCGCCCCCGCGGCTACGGGAGAAGAGACGAGGCCAGGGCTACCCTGCTGCTGCTGTCGCACGTTGAGTGGAGGCAGTGCGGGAGTACCTCTTTTTCTTGTACCGGCGCTACTGTTTGGCCGCGAGCCCGCGTCGCGCCAGGGAGCGAATCCGCCGTGCGGATCGCCTCGCCGTGGCCGTGGCCCGTGGCCCCTGGCCCCGGGCCTGGATACGGCGTCCGGGACCGGCGAGCGCCACCGAATCCACCCCCGTCCGCGGAGGCTGCTGCGGCCTGCGAGCCCCGACGCCTCGTCGCTGACACCAGCATATGCTACGACACCCACGGCCCATGTCTGTTGGGAGGCGCCTCGGCCTCGCCTCGGCGGCTAGCGGCGGAGCACGGAGCGCGCCGGCTTTTGCAGCAGCACTGCATCAGTTCGGTTGCATGCCTGCCATCGTGTTGCTGCGCGGCGCAGGAGACAGTCGCTGCTCGCTGCGTACGGCGGCCGTGGCGGTGGCGACGTACGCACGTACGTACCAACTCATGCCGTACGGTGCGGCAGTCATCTTTACGCAGGTACTCGTTTGGATGATGCGTGCAGTGCAGTACAAGTGCTGAGGTGAGTTTGGCCAAGTTCGTGACGATGCGGATCCGATCCGGGTTGTCACGTTTCGACCCGTGTCCTATGATGATGTGAGTACTCCGGCTATAGATGCTCTAAGGCCAACTCCACCGCGCGACCCTATCCTGTCCGCCTCCGTCCGTTTGGGGTAAAAGGGACAAAGGAGGTGGCGCAGCGCGCGGACGCAAACGGACTTTTGTCCGTTTTGTGTCCGCTTTCGACCCATCCGCGGCCCAAGTTTGCGCCGCTTTTGGGGTGAAACGGACACCACGCGGACGCGCGGGTCATCTGCGCGTGTCCTCCCCTGGCCTGCCCGTCGATGGCACAGGACGGGCCTTTTTCTATCCGCCCCCTCCTCCCTCCGGCCGCATCCACTTCACTCTTCCGCACTCTTCCCCTCTCTCCCCCTCGCCGCCGCCGGCCGCCCGCTGCCATTGCAGCCGTACACCTCGGACGCGCGCTTGCCCAGCCCCTCCCTCTCGTCGCCGCCGAGCTACCCAAGCACGGCCACCTTGTTTGCGCACCCGCCGGCCGGATTTGGGGCGGATCCGGTCGGTCTTGAGCTCGCCCGACTGTGGGAGGCCGGGCCGCGCCATGGACTGGCCGGGCACCTTGCCGGAAGGCCCTATCAGGGCCGCAAGGCCACATGCAGGCAGTGGCTCGTCCTCTAGCCGCTCGGATCTGCACCGTCGGTGGTCCGCCGGCAGATACGCGAATGGCGGCCGGCCGGGCTCGGTGCTTGCCCAAAATCTCGTCGGCACACCGTTGCCCCTCATCAAGTGCAACCACTGCCCAAGGGTGGTCGTGCGCCGCGTGTCTACAACGCCGGAGCATCCCGGATGGGTGTTCATCAAGTGCTTAAACGATGGGGTATGTGCTCTTTTAGCTTTGGTGCATGTTTGTGCTCTTGGATTAGACTAATGGTGCTAACTTTAAGTTTTATTGTGTAGACCGGATGCAAGTTTTGGTATTGGGAAGAAGAGTACATCGATATGTTGATAGAGCAAAATGTAGTGCATGTTCGTGCACTTTTAGCTAGCCTAGAGGCTTTAGATGAGACAAGTGCACTTGTTGCTAGATTAGAGTCTAGGCACGATACTACGTGCGAAGAAGCAAAAAGGCACGATACTACGTGTGAGGAAGCAACGTCGACTTCTGGCTTGAAGAAGAAAGGAGGGGGCAACGTCGTGTCTCCTCCACAGATCAACAATGAGTGCATCGAGAAGGCGCTAACCCAACTCAATGGAGCAGTTACGGAAGTTGGGTATCTTCTCAAATGTATTCTTGTGGTTCTTGTTTTCTTTGGCCTTTCTTTACTAGTCAAAATGTGATGATGTATTGTCATGTATCGAAAATGAATGATAAAAAAAGTTGAAGGACTTGCAAAGAAATATACGCGGACAGGATGGGGCAAATGGATGCGGCCGCGCGCTGGGCGCACGGCCACCGCATCCCAGGACAGGCCCGAACATGACCCCAAACCCCTACCCAACCGGACAGAATCCAGACAAAACGGACGTCCGTTTGGGGTCGCGCGGTGGAGTTGGCCTAATCATAGCGACTATACTCACATCGGACACTCAAACACCCGTGTCCGGACAGTGCATCTAGATGCCTCATACTATAAATCTTAAATCCATACAAAAGCATGTAAAGAAAAAAAAATCTACCTACTAAGTAGATCAACTAGCGTCGGAGATGTCCACTACATTGACGGCAACCGCAGCTCCGGCTCCTGCGACTCCTCCGGCTCCTTCGTGGCGACCTCCACATCCATCTCCGCTTCAACCTCGTTGAAGAGGGTGTCGGTCGCTGGCCATTCCTGCCGGATGAACCGCCGGTTGGCCTTCACATAGGCCTCATCCAGGATGAAATTCAGGATGTCCTGCTGCTCCGCCATCTCGTCCGCTTGGGCGACGACGAACCCCACCTTAGCCTGCTTCATGTTGAAGCCTGGAGCCGGAGCCGGCGCCAGCTCCCGCTCCGCCTTCTCGTCGTCCTCGGGATCCGTCACCTTCATCGGAGCCGGTTGCTGCTCCCCTCCCTCCTCCTCCGTCGAGTCCGAAGGCAGCCCGGCAGGAATGCAGGGGGCATGCGCGACACGCCTCGCCCAGATCTCCTGCTCGATCTCGTACCGGCACTCCGGCGTGAGCATAACATAGGTGGTTATCTTCTTTCGGACCATGGCGAAGCTGGAGAGTGTGGGACGAGCGCCGGAGCGGGAGAGAGGGAGATGGATGAGCGCGGGCTGGGCGACGCGAAGAGGAAGGAGGTGGATGGACTAGGGTTGAGGGACGCCGGCCGGCTTAAATAGCCGGATTTGGCCTCGCCGGACCGGCACCACGCGGTGTTCACAACCCCCCTCCCCCCTCCCCCCACGCACCAACCGAAGGAGACGTCCACCAGATCGCCGGGTTTTCGGGCGATTCTGTATGGGACCCCATCATCAGTCAGGCGTGACGGACGCGTCTGGGCGCCTTATATCCGACTCATATTTGGGTTGGATATGAGGGGTGCCAGTCAATCCGGACGTTTGAGACCCGTTTGAGAAGGCCATATGAATCAAATTTTCTTGACCGGTCTATCCGTCCGAGCGTTTAAAACGGGTTTGAGACGTGTGGCGGCTGCAGATGCTCTCATGTGATCTTCACTCGGCCGCTGTGGGCGTAGGTGGCCAGTCAAAGGCTTCAGACTTGGGCGTCTCCCGGTGCGATGCACCCAAGTGCCAGGTCTCTGTTCCGGACAGCGGCGGCCAGTGATGTGACACGTAAGCACGTCGGGACAAAGTAAACAGCCGGTGATGATGACGTGTCAACTTGAGAACGTCTCCTCGCTTTTGGCATGTGGTACACACGCAGAAAATTTTAGTTACTCGTCTTATCGTCCTCCTGGCATTTTTGCAGTTGTGTGCGTGTGTATGCCTCTACAATGTGTTTGCTAACTTTGTACTAAAGAAGCGACTCTTGTTTTAAGACCGAGGAAGTATAATACTTGCCTGGAAAAAATGTATACTTAATGTATAGCCTCCACTGTGGAACCGAACCTAAAGTTGGCATGACAAAAAGAAATTCCCAAACCTAGCTGTCGGAATTTATGTGGTTTCAAAATACAGCGAGTGGACAAGTTACATGGTATTGTTTTTCTTTACTTTTGATATTTTAAAATGAGTTTTATTGAAATTTGACTTGATTTGGTAGGCCATAACAATTGCATTTTAATTTTACTTAGAACATAACACTCGTATAAAGGGTTTATGGGAAGAAGTTATTTTTCGATAATCAAGTGATGAAGTTTGGCTATCCATGTGAAGAAAAAAGCTCTTCAGGGAATCATCCCTTTTTTCTGCGGCTAGGCGGCATCACATTTTGCCTTATAAAAAACTAGTAATCTTTTCAGAAGGGGATTTAAGTTGTGCTCCCTCGAAAATAATTGGCAAGTGAAACCACTTTACAATAGCGGGGTGGTAGACATAGGAATGTATCTCCGCGTTTGTGCCTATTTTTTTTCTCACGCAATCCCGATGGTGAGACGTAGACGTCATAGTCAGACGTTGTGTCGCCGACAAGCCCAAGCCAGGGCCAGGCCAGAGACAGGGCCGGCACGGCTTGCTACTGGCGACGAAGGACATGATTACTGAGGTTGACTGGTTCGGGTGCAGGGGTTCCCGGCGCTAAGACAAATGTGAGGTTCAGGGGGAACGTCAGGGCGGCGATAGCTTGCCGGAGGGGCATTGAGGCACATGTGATAGCATTACCACACGGGTGGCGGGGTCCTGCGGTTCGGCTGGCATTAGGGGAGGTTGGGGTCGTTGGGGTAGGAGAAGGAAAACGGCAGAATAAGAAGAAGGGGCACTCGGTCATCGGATCCCTGATCGAACGATACACAAAAAGGTGGCCGGAAGCCAATGAAAATCCAATCACCTATGAAATATTCCGCACCATATGTCTCACTCATACGGGTTTAAACTCTTCCGCATTTTTGCATCACGGGGTGTTCGGTGTGAATTTTGTGGGATCACTAATTTATCCCTGATATCCACCAATTGTTCTACTATGTGTTACTACTAGTGGACGTGTTCTTGCGCATGTCTTTCTGTAAGTGGCCCAAAATGACAAGAATACTACTCCCTTCGTTTTAAAATACTTAACTTTCATTTATTTAAAAATGGATGTATCTATATAAAAGACATGTCTAGATACATCTATATTTTAGCAAATGAAAGGCCGGTACCGTGGAACGAAGGGAGTAGCATATTGTTAGATTTTCCAGAATTTGATCCAATCACTCTTGGTTTCGTGAACATTCTTACCCTTTACTAGTCGACATCTTCTCGAATGGAACATAAAATGTTAGCCGACAAAGCAGTAGATTAATCAATCTAATGCAGCGGTAGGAAGTAGCTAGAAACAGCCTGATCTATCCCTGGCCATACCTCGAATATATATCCCATGATTATATATTCCTCTCACGGCCATGCATCTCGCCACATGAGATCACAGTACATGCATGATCGCATACGGACACGCACTCGAGTTAGCTGATCCCGTTCTAGCTTCACCCCATCCCACACATTACTCCACTAAAATCAGTATCAGTCTATATATAGTATTATCACCGTACCCGTTGCAACCCAATCACATGCGAGTATGCGACGCCCTGCATGATCATAAATAGTAGGAGTACGATCGATCGAGATGGCTCCGCTTGGAATTACGTGAGTTATTTCGTTTGACAAACCCACAGCCGTACGCGCGAACCAGATACAGCTCCTGCATTCAAGCCCTTACGGTGTACTGAACGATCTCTAGTTATTTTGTGTTGGTTCGTTGTGTACTTGTGTTATTCATCTTTCATCAGTAAATGATTATTTATGGGACTTCGTAGTCGGCAAACCGTCAACAATGCCTTGCTCTGTGGTACTCCCTCCGTTCGAAAATACTCGTCGAAAAAATGGATGGATCTAGACGTATTTTAGTTATAGATCCAATCTTATCAATTTCTCCGACAAATATTTCGAGACGGAGTGAGTAATATGCATATCTCCCTTGCTTAAGCTAAGGATATAGGCAACCATTCTTAATAATATTGACTCATATTTATACATGTTTCGAGTTGAAAGCTATGTATGTGCTTAGATTTGCATCTAAAAAATATATATTCTAAATGTACCGTTATGTGATGTTATAGGATTTTACAACTATACTACTGCATACTGTAATAAAAATGGTGAACGAATCTGAGGTGAGGAATCCGGTCTATATACCAAAGAGTAACATTTAAATAATACTACCTCCGTCCCATAATATAAGAGCGTTTTTGGCACTACATAGCGTAAAAAATGTTCTTATATTGTGGGACGGATAATCGGATATTGGAGCAACGATAAAGGGGGTAGGCTAGAGATGAGACCCATAAAATACCAACTCATTGTTCTGACACATGAATAGTAAGCTTCCACACACTCCTGCCCATATCTAGTTCTTTGGTGATACTCCAGTCCTTCAGATTTTTCTTTATGGGCTTCTCTCATGTTAAATTTTGTTTACCTTGACCTCTCTTGATATTATCTGCACGCTTTATGCGACGCCCTGCATGATCATAAATAGTAGTAGGAGTACGATCGATCGAGATGGCTCCGCTTGGAATTACGTGAGTTATTTCGTTTGACAAACCCACAGCCGTACGCACGAACCAGATACAGCTCCTGCATTCAAGCCCTTACGGTGTACTGATTGATCTTTGGTTATTTTGTGTTGGTTCGTTGTGTACTTGTGTTATTCATCTTTCATCAGTAAATGATTATTTATGGGACATCGTAGTCGGCAAACCATCCACCTTGCTCCGTGGTACTCCCTCCGTTCGGAAATACTTGTCGAAGAAATGGATGGATCTAGACGTATTTTAGTTATAGATCCAATCTTATCAATTTCTCCGACAAATATTTCGAGACGGAGTGAGTAATATGCATATCTCCCTTGCTTAAGCTAAGGATATAGGCAACCATTCTTAATAATATTGACTCATATTTATACATGTTTCGAGTTGAAACCTATGTATGTGCTTAGATTTGCATCTAAAATTCTAAATATACCTTTATGTGATGTTATAGGATTTTACAACTATACTACTGCATACTGTAATAGAAATGGTGAACGAATCTGAGGTTGGAGGAATCCGGTCTATATACCAAAGAGTAACATTTAAATAATACTACCTCCGTCCCATAATATAAGAGCGTTTTTAACACTACATAATGTAAAAAACGCTCTTATATTGTGGGACATATATGGCAGAGTAACTGATATGTCTACAACAACAAAGCTTTTAATTTCAAACAAGCAGTTGGGGTAGGCTAGAGATGAGACCCATAAGACCTCGCGACCAACTCATTGTTCTGACACATGGATAGTAAGCTTCCACACACCCCTGTTCCTAACTAGTTCTTTGGTGTACTCCAGTCCTTCAGATCTTTCTTTATGGACTCCTTCCATGTTAAATTTTGTCTACCTCGACCTCTCTTGATATTATCTGCATGCTTTAGCCGTCCGCTATGCACTGGAGTTTTTGGAGGCCTGCGCTGAATATGCCCAAACCATATCAGACAATGTTGAACAAACTTCTCTTCAATTGATGCTACCCCAACTCTATCTCATATATCATCATTTCAGAGTCAATCCTCCTCATGTGGGCACACATCCATCTCAATATGCGCATCTCCACCACACCTAATTGTTGAACATGTCGCCTTTTAGTCGGCCAACACTCAGCGCCATACAACATCGCGGGTCGAACCGCAGTCCTGTAAAACTTGCCCTTTAGTTTTTGTGGCGCTCTCTTGTCACATAGAATGCCAGAAGTTTGGCGCCGCTTCATCCATCCGATTTGGATTTAATAGTTTACATCTTCATCAATAACCCTATCCTTCTGCAGCATTCAGCCCAAATATCGAAAAATGTCCTTCTGAGGCATCACCTGCCCATCAAAGCTAACCTCCTCCTCGCGCCTAGTAGTACTGAAACCGCACCTCATATATAGTAACTGATGTGTCTCTAACTAATGTTTATCAATACAAAACTACAAGTAAAAAATGTATAAAGATGATCAATAATATGCGACACCTATAAGTAAAAATTGCAGGTGTCACATATTATCAATATCAATCATTATAAAAAAAACTGAGTTGGTGATGATGGAGTGTATGCCATCCTCCAATATAAACCGTCCGATCTATATCTGACGGATAGAAAGCAAAGTATGACAATTTTACAGAAAGATACCCGCATCCCTCTCCACATTTGCAGATAAGGCTTTCCCTCGTTCATCTTCGTCTCCCATGAGATAAACAGCTTGTATAAATGCATATTGATGTTCCGTGCAACGCATAGGCCTCTTGCTAGTTATCAATCAAATGCGATAGGAGACCAAAAGAGGACCATGTGGCTGTCTTGAAATTATATTCAGGAAGTGATATCCCTGGCTGTTTGAAAGATTACACTGCACTCTTTATGCAGCACAAATCAGGCTGTGTGGAATATATTGGCTCATCAGAATGGACTAAAACATAATGAACCCTCAGCCTCTTTGGAAGACAGGAATAAAATGACATGACTCAGTACTTCCTATCTTGGACCGGACTAAGGCAATAAAGTTGTTTCATTGCACCGCTAAGAAGCACAAAAAGTCTCCAAAATGTTTGACTTCGTGGTAAAAGAAAACCTGAATTAGTACATAGGAAAGCAATGAATTTTGGAAGTTCAGTTGTTCTAAACCAAAAACTCCACAGCAAAGGAAAATCATATACTCCCTCCGATCCAATTTTTTTTTGCGGGGGCTCCGATCCATATTACTTGTCGCTCAAACTGATGCATCATTCAAATGTATGTTTTTTGTAGAACTACTCAAATGTATGTATGTAAGGCATTTCGATGCTAAGTACATCTGTTGAGCGACAAGTAATATGGACTGGAAAGAGTATTTTTTTTTTTTTGCTGAGTCCCACCGTTCAGAGTAGTCTAGTGGAGCAAGCTAGCCTTCTCAAGCATGTTTATCTGTACTCTCCATCTTTCATGAATGAACTAATTGAGTCCTTACGAGATCAAGTTAAACTAAGTGCAAAGGAAAATTAAGCATGCATGGCTCATTTGTAGTTCATATTTCATATGCATTTCAAGTCTGCTATCATGATAGTAACAAGTAAAGACACGAGCCTCCTTTGAGGGTAACAACAAAATCAATTAATTAATCATCAAAATAACGCATCATTAGGATCACTGTTAAAACACAATCGTCAAGAATCAACCAGTCGAAGCAAAAAATGCCGAAGAAATTAGCGAAAAAGAAGGAGTTAAATTATCCCAGCCTAGCCATGCCATCCCTCCCACTACACGTAGGGGGAAGAACTACTACATGCACATCTCGCTGCCCCTCACCTCCCTCGTCGTCCTCACCGTCGCCACCCATCGCCGGCGACATGCCCCCCGCACCTCCACCTCCACCTCCGCCGCCACGCGTGGTCGACGACGACGTCTGGGCTCCGGCGCCCCCGCTGCCGCCGACGCCGGCCTTGTGGTTGTGCATCCAGACCTTGAACACCTGCCTGGTGACCCCGATCTCCCGGCAGAAGCGCGCGACCTCGTCGTCCCCGGGCGCGCGGCCGGGCTCGCGCTTGGGCATCCGCCACCCGAGCCGCTCCGCGAACCGCAGCATCCGCGCCTTCTGCTCGTCCGTGAACTTGGTCCGCGTCCGGCGCCTGCTGCCCCCGCCGCTGTGCGACCCGCCGCCGTCGCCGCCGCCCATGGCGACCCCAGGCCCGGAGGGGCCGGCCATTGCCAGGTGGTGGTGCATGTAGCCCGGCGGGGCGCCGGGAGAGGGCAGCATTAGCGGCGCGTGCTGGCTGGCGGCGCCGGGAGAGGCCGCGCCGTCGAGGAATGCCTTGCGGTGGAAGTTGCGGTGGCAGCCGCAGGCGGCGCAGAGGAGCGCGGCCGGCTGGCTGTCGTCGGGGGTGTACTCGCAGCAGCCGTCGGAGGCGTAGGTGCCCAGCTTCGCCGCGTGGTTGCGCAGGCACTCCCTGTACACCTCCCGCGCCCGCTCCTGCTGGTGCTGCAGCTGCTCCATTGCTCTCTTGTCCCTCCCTCCCTCTTTCTTGCCTTCTTCTTCCTCTTTCCCTTCGCTCCTCTCTCACTATTCCTCTCCTTCTCCCTCCCACCTCTCTCTCTCCCTCTCTCTCTCTCTCTCTACTTCTACTATGTGGCCCGTTCAGCAGCAGCTGTGCATGCTACGTGGGAGCTTGAGAGGAGCTGTAAGTTTGTGCTGGGTATGTGGAAGAAGTACTGCTGGTACTCAAGCATAGTGCATGTGGAGATGTGGGAACCGGGTTTGTGGCTCGGCAGTTCGGTGCACGTCGAGATGGTAGATTTGCCGTGTGTTGTTCTTGATTCTTGCGATATTTTTTGTCATCCTGGTGTTTTGGGGCGTAGGGGGGACTGCTTCTCGCTGCCGCAAGCAAAAGGAGGACAGACAGGGCACTGTTTGACTTTCCTCTGTGCTGCCCTTGGAGGGTAGCAGGTGCAATGTTTTGAGCCAGAATCTTTTCAAGATACGATCACACATGGAGTATCTTCCCATGTCGTATTTAGGATGTGCATGCACTTTGCATACAGAAGTGTATATGATCCATAAACAATAAAATTGTAACTTCGCTTGTTTTGGAAACTAACTCTAATGTGCATGCATGTACATTTTATGCGATTAAGAACATTTCTGCCATCTCTTATGCTAAGCGTGATTCGGCAGACACAACCGATCGCCCAGATCTATCCTATGATTGGATATGTTAAATAATTATTATCAGTAGAATATTTGGTGATCTCCGGTTTCATCATGCACGATTCTTCATGGAATCGCGAATGAGTCGATCAGAGCATCTTCAGCACAAGATTTATTTGGCCATCTATCTTTGAATGAGATGACCAAGGGAGAAAAACAAGGGGCCTACAACAGATGGTGTATCGTGGCATCCATCCCTCAACGTATATATCGGCCTATTCCCTTGGTTTCGAAATAATTGAAGTTTTTTTAAAAGTTTGATCAACTTTATAAGATCTAACCTACCAAATACATGTAGTATGACAATATATATGTTTTGCGAGTATAGCATAATACTCCCTCTGTTTTTAAATATATGTCTTTTTAGAGATTTCAATAGGGACTTAAACAAAGGCTTATATTTAGAATCTCTAAAAAATATATGTCTTTTCGAGTATAGCATAATAGTCCGTATTAAAATCTCTAAAAACGCTTATATTTAAAAACGGAGGGAGTAATATATTTTATAAAAAATCACATGAAATTAATTAGTGGTGTACTATGTTAATATATTTTTCTATAGATTTGTCATACTTCAAGAAATTCAAATTTGTGCAAACCTAGAACTCGATTATTTTGCAATGGAGGGAGTATTTCAGTGAAAATTGTACTTGAGTACCAACAGTACTCAAGCAAATTCGTCCACCTCTCACAACTTTTTTGCATTTCCCTCATAAAACTACATTTTAACGGAAATATTTCTATTCAATAATGTATTCTAATATCCGCACACCGTTCTGAATTTGTAATATATTCAACGACGAAGACGTCCACAATGACTTCATCAATCTATTTTGTGTTGCATTAGTGTCCCACAAGTGCTCATAGGGGTAGACTGTGCGTGCATGTGTTCATTAAGGTGAGTATATGTGCATGTATGCGAGCATGTATGATTGTAATGTGTTAAAAAAACGACACACACACACACACTAGTTAATAGAACATTCCACGGTATTAGTACCGCAAAAGAAAAATATTTTTTGAAGGTGTAAAAGAAATGATTGATGTGGGGACCTTTTGCTTGCTAATGTATATTTCTAAGAACAATGCTCCATAGTACCCCCGGTCTACCATTCCTACGTGCGACTCCGCTCTATTATACCCATGATGGCTATTAACGGGAGTGGTACAAGGTTGTATAGAGTTTAGTAGGGCAAGGCACTCAAGGAACACCTTGCCTAATTTGGTACTAACGGATAGGTTCTTTGGAGAGGGACAAAAGAGCCGGTGGCTGATGCTTGAATAATTAGCTCTGGGATCGAGTGCACTGATTACCAGCTCAAGGAAGTCAGTGCCCAGATTAGGATGGGAAATAATTCAGAGTATAAAAATAGGTAAATAACTAATCCGTATTGGAAGTTGTGCCGTGAGACCAAAGAGCGTGTGATATACAAATGCGGTCAGCTGGTTCCATAACGTGGGTTTTTGTCTCCGGAAAGTGCTCCAATCCAACATTGTACTCCATGCATTTGCACCGTATTCTAATCCAAAAAATATATAAACATGTGGTACATGTAGTTGTCTATGTGGAAGCTCATCATTTCTCCGCGTGTCATCAAGTTCAACATTAGTACATACTCCCTCCGTTTCAAAATAGATGATCCAACTTTGTACTAATTTTAATACAAAGTTAGTACAAGGTTGGGTCATCTATTTTGCAACGGAGGGAGTATGAGAGGTGATGCACATTTATGTATTTTTAGAGTAAGGCACATGATTGTGTGTGCAATCAATATATCAAAACTTTAACCATATTACTCATCCATTCCTAAATATTTGTCTTTCCAGAGATTTCAACAAGCGACTACATACGAAGCAAAATGAGTGAATCTACACTCTAAAATATGTCTATATACATCCGTATATGGTAGTCCATTTGAAATCTCTAAAAAGACAAATATTTAGGAATGGAGGGAGTATGTTATATGCACTAATACAACTCTCTTTGTCTCAAAATGCAAGACTAATTTTGACAATAGGTACTCCCTCCATCACAGTTTAAAGGGCATACCTCACATCTCTCTGGGCCCAAGGTTGCTAGCGATTGGAAGGAATAATTGATGCGCTGGAGCTGCGGTAGTTAAGGATATGCGCCTAATTAATCGCCAAAAAAATGCATAGTAACCTCCCCGTCCAGCAAAAGAAGGAAACCATCACATGCATTGGTGGAGTAATTTCAGTTCACACATGCATGCGCACCAGGAAGGCAAGCTAGGTTTTCTTCTTCGAGGGTTTGGATGGATAACGCCCCTGATGAGGTTATCCCTTTACTTGTAAACGATGCTACTTTACTTATGAATGAATAAAGGAGAAGAAGTTTATCAAAAAAAGCTAATTCCTCCCAAAACAATGCAGTTAATAGGTTAATTAATGACCTGCGCCCTATTTTCCTTTAATTGTGAAAAATTCTGGTTTTAGAGATACGCCCTTTAAACTGTGATGGAGGGAGTAGTCTATCTTTTTAGGCATACATTGTACCTAGACGCAGCAAGCCAATGCATGCATGAGGATTTTAGACCAGAATCAAATGCACAACAACTACTGGTTGGCATGCGTAGATTGTCTGAATGCGAAGTAAAATGTGACAAAAGAAGTGCACTGCAGGCAGTAAAGTTAAGCGAGCCGGCAAATAATGTGTTGGAGCAAACCCTAATCTTTTATCACTCACACTCAACCGACTGTTAATTTGGGTAAACGACGGGATTTTTGTGGTAATCTGACAACCGGTGGGCGAACGCCATCCAGATGATCCCACCCATATAAAAATGTGAACCCACAGTTCCACACACAGAGAGAGCCCCCGTCGCCGTACGTCCTTGAGCTTGAGGTCTATAGCCCGGCCATAGGCATGCATGCAGGCATACGCAGCCGCGAATGCTTCCAACCCACGCGCGACAAGGCCACCAACGGTTGACAGCACGAAACGCGAGAAAGCCCCTCTACTACTCCAGCGACCAGCAGGCCACTGAACCTGAGCCTGAGCCCTGACCCGCCCGGTCGGCCTATGACCGCGACGGCGCTTGTAGACCGTCCTTCCCCTCCCCCGTGCAAAGTCCAACCCTGCCGCGTCCTGCGCGCGCGCTGTGCGGTGCGGTGCCGTGCATGCGTGCGTGCATGCATGCACGCGCACGGACGTTGGCCAGGCCACGGACCGGCGCGTGCGTCGAGCGGCGGCACATGGGCGCATGCCGGCGTGTCGCGAGGGAGTATTCGATCGATCGCCCGCCCGCCCGCCGCGGCGACCCACCGGCATGGGCCGCGGCACACGCGACGTGGGGGGATGGACGGGGGAGGCAGATCTTCCTCGCGCCACCACCCGCCGACTGTGCCGAGAGCGGCTTAGAAAAGTTACGCCCTAACCAAAACCAACCACCCGTTGCTCTCGATCCACCGGTCGAGCCGAGCGCGCGCCCATGCCGTGCCGACGCATGCCGGCCGCGAGCGCGCGACAGCCCACGGCAAAGAGCCCATGCGCACCTTGGCTACTAGCACGGCGGGGAGGTGCACTGCACATCGCAGTGGATGTGGCGTCGTCGTTATTAGGGCCGATCTTATCTGCTTATCCTGGGCGATAATGACGACGGGACGCTGATGCGGCGCTGTGCAGCGTGTCCTGTCCGGTTTCGGCCCAGTCCCCTCGTGGCCGGACATATCGAGCTGCGATTCCAGGGCGGGAGTGAGCTTTTGCGAGCTGGAAAGATACGCTTGACATGGGCGCGACTTGACGGTGCGAGCTCCTCTGTGTCCCGAGCTTTCGGCCCGGTCACCTGGGGGCGCGTTTCAAATGTACGCGCGCGCGCGCTCGAAGAAAATTTGCGTGGAGAATGAACGTACAGTTTGTTCTTAGAAACGGGCGTGGGGTAAACATCCATGCTCACCCCTTCGAGGACGCCACGCACCTGGTCATCTCCTGCCCTAGAGCGGTCCAGGTGTGGCAGCTGCTAGGTCTTCACCCACCTCCCGACATCAACCATTTGTGGGATACAGTCACCCCGCCTGGCCTCGACATCAACATTCGGCCCACCGTTGTCCTTGCCATCCTCTTGAAACTCTGGGACTCTCGCAACGCCCAGGTGTTCCGCTACGTAATGTAATCTCAGATTTCACGCTTTGGGTCTTCCGTTTTAAAGACCCGGTCTGTACGGACGACGCCCTGGCTTGGCACCTGTTCATCTCTTCTCACTGTAAGCTATGATGTAACTCTCTGCTTCGGCCCTTTTTTGAGTAATATATTCAGGTGAGGAAGCTCTCCCCCCGGCGGTGATTGTTCAAAAAAAAGAGAAGTAGAAGCATTCGTGTATGTCATGTTTCCGCATGCATGTAACACTTCTTCCTCGAATACTCAAGCGGTTTCCAAACGAAAGTGCCATGCGTACGACGATTTTTTTGTACGATTTCGTACGACAAGACACATGCACGTTTCCCGAGGTTTGGGCCCACACCACCAGATGAGTCTGGTCGTCTAAAAATCGTATAGATTTCTGTCGTACGTATAGCAACTCTCGTTTCCAAACTACCTTCCACAGTCCGTACAATTACAGTATGTTCAGCTTCTATTATCATATTAGAGCATCTATAGTCGGACTTGAGAAATCCAGTCCCCTATACGTCCGCGGACACTGACCAGGCACTCCTTAAATCCGCGCATCCACAAACGCCTATCTCATATTCCGAACCTTATATCCATACAAATTCATGCAACTAGTACGTAGATCGCCAAACGATCCAAGTCGACATGAAACGGGCATATAAACTGGTACCAAACGTGCATAATTCACATAAACATCACCAAAATATCACCAAACGGGCATAAGTCACAGAGTTTAACGATCCGGCACATTGTAACTACATCCCTTCCGGTCGCCGGCGCAGCTGTAGGAGTCCGCGGCAGGAGGTGGGTCCACGCTGGAGCCGTCGGAGGAATCGGAGATGACGATGTAACCTTGCAAGCACCGGTCGACGCTGCCTTTCTTGCGCTTGAGCGTGGCCACCCTCGCCGCCTCCCGTTTGGATTGCTCAATGCCGAGCCGGAGATGCTTGGCGTTGACCCTCCGAAGTCGTCGGAACTTCGACTCCGCCTCAGTAAGTGACCGACAGTACACCCACTTGAGGAGACGGTCCTCATTGTCGGGCATCGGCATCACGCAGCGATGGTGGGCGAACTGCATAGCTGCGTCGGACCCGTCCCCATCTCCCCTTGCCCTCTACCTCTCGCGGCGGGCGACACGTGCCTCCGACTCCGGAGTCCGCATCCGCGGCGTTGGCAGAGTGGACATTAGAATCCACCACATCCGCGCGGAGTAGTGGTCGGAGATGGTGGAGGCCGTCAGGCGGGAGGAGCAGATCAAGCAGGCCTCGCACATCCGCGCGCGTGGCGGGAAGGGCCGGCGCCGGTGTCGGTGCTGCAGCGACAGGCGACAGGTGGCGTCACACCGGACCCGGAGTTGCCGCCCGTATTGACCCGCGAGCGCTCGAGCGCGATACGAAGCGCCAGCCCCTCCTCATCTCCGGAGCTGCCGTCGGAGTGGCTGCCGGTGCTGGACATGCTCGCCAGTGATAGGGATTGGACGGATTGGGAAAATGGTAGCGTTGGGGGCGCAGCGAGCTAGGGTTTCTTCCGGGCAGGGCATTTTGTTCGGTCGGGGTAGGCCAGCGGTGGGCCGGGCTGACGTGATGGACGCGTCCGGGCGTGCCCGGGCTGCCTCATATCCGCCCTACATTTTCAGACAGATATGAGGGGTGCCGGTCAGCCCGGACATTTGAGGCCCGTTTGAGAGTTGTTGTTGGGTCGGTTTTTTGTGACTGGTTAGTGACCGGACGACTTGCCCGGACGTCTGAAACGGATATAGGGCGCCCAGATGTAGATGCTCTCATGTTCTACTCGTGCATGCGCTTCGGGCTGAAAACCTCTGATCTGGTCTTTGGTGGCCGGGTCCGACGACAACTACGTTGGTATATCACCGCTTTCTTGAAGGCATTTCTTTGGGTAACTTTGTTTTTGGAGAAATTGTGTTGTCAAGGGTGATGGTGGATGTCTTTTTACTAAATTTATTTCAGACTTTCCGGCGATGTGTGTTTAGTGAGAAGATGTTCCCGTCGACTACAAAGACATCTATGACGACTTCGTCAATCTCAAGGCGATGTACCGGCTCAGTCTCTCGGAGGTGCTCATAGAGATAGAATGTGCTTGCGCGCGTTTTTAAGGATGAGTATATGTGTGTATGCATGATCGTCCGGTGTTAAAAAATGTACACAAGCTAGTCGATCGAAAGCGATCAGGAAGCGATATACACTGAATGTGCTCCATTAGTTGTTAAAACATTGACACGCAGAAAAATGTTGCGATGACTCCTCTCCTGTTGTCTCCGTAGAGGAGGCAAAACTTTGACGAGGAAAAACGTTCTTCCCACTACGATAATAGATAAAGCCGGTCATATATAGCTCCACGTGGTCCGATGTACTCCCTCCGTTCCGAATTACTTGTCTTAGATTTGTCTAGATACGGATGTATGTAGATTACATACATCCGTATCTAGACAAATCTAAGACAAGTAATTCGGAACGGAGGGAGTAGATCCACAAAATACCACCATAATGCCCAGAGATCTCAAGACGATACGCAGAACGATTGACTTGAGAATGTTGTTTGTGCTTAGCACTAGCACGCCATGGGCGTTCGTGTCATAAATTCGTAATCCCAAACGGTCTGCGAAATCGATTCTATGTCGACCAATCAAACAACGTTAACAAACAATGCGTGCGCCAATTTAAGACTCTCAGCTCCTGCAGCAAGAACCCTTAAGAATAACATGTGTTGTAGTACTCTAGCTAGGATTAGATTCTGTCGAGGTTGCTGGAGGAATCGAGCTATGTTTAAGTAGGTTCCTCCCAAGGGCACAACAATCGCTAGATTAAAATTCAGAGATGATCCAGCCTGGTGAACTTTGTTGGGAACTGTATAGTGTATAACTGTTGCCGGATCCACGGTACTAGACCAGATCGATTCCTTTGACTTTGCAGTTTTTTCTTCTTTCAAACTGAAGTTAGAAGGATGCTCCAAGTTTAGTTGTCCATGGACCATTTGGATAGGTTCGTTGTGCTCCATTTTTTGAAGGGTCGGTATTTTTTTATTGGGAGATTTTCAGGGTCTAACTGTACAATGTAATGTTTTTTCTTCTGAGGAGGAGGCAAGTATATTTTTCACCCTCAAATCCCTTTTTTTACGCTTGAAGCCCCCTCTTTATTTATTGGTAATCAAAGATACATCATTAACAAGAAACAAAATTGAACCCTTGGGGGGTTCATCTTACCAAATACTAGGATTATCATATCTGGCAACACCGGCTAATTCATGAGCCACTGTGTTTTCCTCCTGTGGACAGTGCCCGAATATGACATAAACAAAGTGTGTCTGCATATGATAGCACTCATCAAAGATGGGAGCTCCAACACCTGCATAGAAACCTTTTTCGCGCATATGCTAAGAGCATCTACAACCAGACTTAGCAAATCCAACCCCCTATACGTTTGCGGAACCGTCCGAGCACGCCCACGAACGCATCCAGACAGGCCCTCATATTTCGCTCCCGGCATCCACATATCTCAAATCCGGACTCTCAAATCCATGCAAATCCATGCACATCGATCATACAAGCCAATATCGCACATAAATAACAAATGTTGGTATCGAGCATAGATAGCGTTTACATAAAATTTATTTTAAGTGCACAACTCAAACATTAGCTCCTTGGTTTCCATTGTGGGTTCACATGTACTCCACAAGATCATTGAGTAGCTGCGTGTGCACCTGATGATCTCGAAAAGCTGAGATGCATCTTGATCTTCCAGGATTTCAACTTGTTCTCCAGGTGCTTCAAAATCATTGGTTTGAGCTACACCATCACCCTCATCCTCGACAATCATATTGTGCAAAATAACACAACATGTCATCAGCTGCCACAAAGTTTCTGATTCTCACATCATTGCAGCGCTACGCACAATTCACCAACGAGCTTGAAGCACACCAAATGCCCTCTCCACATTCTTCCTAGCCGCTTCCTGCTTTTTGGCATAGTGGCTCTGTTTATTGCCATGCGGTTCGGATATGGTCTTCACAAATGTCGCCCACTGAGGATAGATACCGCAAGATAGTATCCCATGTTGTACTCTCTGGCGTAGTTGCATGGCGGTGATTCCCCATTGCAAAGCCTCTTGAACATCGAAGATCGTTGAAGCACGTTGATATCTTTGTGAGAACCTGGCATTCCACAAAAAGAAAGCCAAATTCATAAGTCATATGATGCCACCGCTTCTAGTATTATGGTGGTCTCTTTGGTGTGACCTTGATACATTCCACGCAAACCTCTGGGGAAGTTCTTTCATTTCCAATGCATGCAATCAATTGATCTGAGCATTCCTGGAAACCCCCTTGCCTCACCAATAGCCAACAAATTCTCTATGTCATGCGCATTTGGTTCTCTGAGATACTCAGGTCCAAACACCTCCACCACGGACCCGGGAAAACTTGACAGTAGTCTTCATGCACGTGCTCTCCCCCGTCCTGACCATCTCACCAACGGCATCTACAGCAGTACCCAGTGCAAGCATCCTCAGAGCAGCCGTGCACTTCTGCTTGGCAGAGAAAGAGATTTATCCGTAGCAATCCCTTGTGAGCTTGAAGTAGTCGTCGTGTGCCTTCACAATGTGCAAAAACAATGGTTTCTGCATGCGAAAACGATGATGAAACCATGGATCATTCAGGAAAGTAGGATTGGGAGCAAAGTAGTCCATGTGTAGTGTAGTAACTTTGCTCTGGACACCTTATCCCGGTTGATCACTCTTCTCCCTTTGATTGAGCCCTTGAAGTTGAGAATATGCTCCACTTGTTGATCCATTTTCTCTTGCATGCTCATGAGCATGAGCATGTCCACTTCTTCGTCCGAGTCCGAGGAATCGAAGAACTCATCTTGAATTGATCAAGCTCCGCCGGTCCATACTCCTCGTCTGACGAACCATCGAAATCCACCGTTTTCCCCAATAAAATCATAAAAAATTCAGTCAGACAATGTGTCGAGCACATCAAGCTCAAGGCGGAGCCAGAGAGTCGCCAGACGTACCACGGTGGCGTCTGGGCCAGCGGCGATGTCCCACGCGGCGGTGGATGGGACAAAGGACTGCTCTGGCGGAGCTGGCGGCGTAGAGGCTAGAAACGGTTGCGGAGCGCGCGCGGCGGCGGAGCTGTGAGACGGACGACGCGGAGGAGGAAGAAGAGAGGAGAGAGCAAATGGATCTGGCAGGTCGGGTGTGGATTTGGTGCAATTAGCGACGGGGTCGGGCGCTCCCAAATCCAACCCATATTTGGGCTAGAAATGAGGGATGCCGGTCAGCCCAGGCGTTTGAGGCCCGTTTGAGGCGCTCGTCTGGGTCGAAATTTCGCGGCCGGACAGTGACCGGGCGGCCCGCCTGGGTGTATGAGGCGCGTTTGAGGCGCCCAGCCATAGACGCTCTAATAACATCATCATTGTCAGAGTTGACAACCAGGCGGTTGCAGCCAACAACCTACGCTAAGGGCGTGTTTGGTTGCCTGCGTATGGCCCAGTCTGGCCCGTGCGGGAAAGATTGAGCCCGTTTGGTAGCCTACGTTCACTGTGCGGCCCGCATCGCATGGAACTTAAAGCACGTCCAGGCCAGGCCCAGGGGAAACACCCGAATCGGCAGTAGCTCGCGAGCCTGGCTCGGGTGAGGCAGGGAAGGGCGACATGCTTCTCCCCTCGTGCAAGCAGGGAGATGGCGCGAGCTCGCCCGTGTCACCGAAAAATCTGCGGGAGGATTTCGGCTCACCTCCCGCCGAGTCCACCCCTATTTAGCCCCCTCCCTCACCGCCCCAACTCCCGCTACCATTCTCCCTCTATTCGAGCTTTCCCGCCGATGCGTATCGGCACCGACGAGCAGGTAAGCGACGCATCTTCATCGGCTGGCGGTCCACAGCGTCGGCGCTCCTTCACCGGCCGGCGTTGATCTTCCACGACCGTCCCCCCTCGTCCTCGAGCTACAGCCATGGCCTCTGTGAGTTCAATCCTCCTTTCTCTCTGTCCCTTCTAGCTAGATCTGAGCTGCAGCTAGGGTTTAATCTAGATGCATGGTTGATTAGTGGTCTAATTTGTGAGCTGATATGGTTGATTGCTATGTTGCAGTTGCAATTTATGATAGGGCTAGATGTTCAAGCATGTGGTAGGCTAGATTAGTAGTAGAGTTTGAAGTTGAACCTTGTGCTTGTGTTGATTCGTTCTTAGATCTGGATTTGTACCTATTGGTGGTCCATTTGTAGCATGTTGTTTGTTGTAGATGTATGTTCGTGCTCATAGGTTGTCCGGTATGCTTAATATGATAGCGATGAACCATATGTGCTTAGTATGGTAGTCATGAACCATGTACATGTATGCTGCTGCTTTCATGGATTGTCCGGTATGTTGTGTGCTATGCTTACCGTCAATGCATGCTACGATTGTAGGACATGACCACGTAGACGCAAGATCTTAGTCAGGCCCTTATCCTGTCCGACAGCCAGTTTGCTCCATCGTTTGTCGAGGACTCGCAGCCTATGTCTAAGATGGCACATGATTCAGAGGTGTTCGCGTCTGATTCTCTCTATGTGCCAGTAGTGCTCGTTGAGCCAACTCCTGCTACCGTTGCACTCAAGGTAGCAGCAGCAAAGGCAAAGAAGGATGGTAGGTCGAACAACATGAAATGGCAGCCGTTCATGTCCACGTTCATGTTGAACAAGATGTGTGAGCTCATCTCTAGTGGAGTTAGGACTGACAAGGGCTTCAAGGAGGTGCACTTGAACACCGTTGCGAAGCAGGTGTTCGGGTTCTATGGGTAGGAGGTGTCTGCCACCCAGGTGTACAACCACCTGAGGAAATGGAGATGTCAATGGATCCAAGTGTCCAAGCTAAGAGACCTTAGCGGCGCCTCATGGGATGAGAACACTTGCTCCATAGTTCTGGAGGCAGAGCACTACACCGGCCATGTCGCGGTTAGCTCAGAACCCTCTTCCTTTTCATACTGTCCACCATTGCCTACTCCTAATCGCAACTAACAACACTTATGTTTCATTCGTAGGACCACCCAAGGGACACTGAGTTCCTCAACACACCCATACAGAACTACAGCCAGATGCAGCACATCTTCTCCTTCGGGCTGGCAACTGGGAAGCATGCCATTGGCTCAGGGGAGCCTCTTCGTTCTCCCATGCCAGACTTTCCTGGGACCCCGGACATCGAGGTCCTTGATGGCCCTGACAAGCCAGCTGCGAAGCCCTTCGACAAGCCATTTGACCCCGTCCATGATAGGAAGAGGAAGAGAGGAGGCCTGATGGAGGAGGAGATCAATGTCTTTTGCAGCATGACTGAGGCGGTGAAGGAGGTGGCAACAATCAGCAGGGAGTGCAAGCCCCTCGACGTCCACCCTGACCTGTATGGCGCTGTCATGACCCAGGGTGGCTTCTGTGACGAGGCTCTCATGGCAGCTCTCAGCCACCTGCTTGACAACAAGGCCTAGGGTGTTGGGTTCGTTGCCATGACAGACGCTCACGGGGTGCGGTGGCTCAGGAGCTGGCTGGGCAGGCACTACTACTAGAGTAGTGCTGCCTGTGAGCGTGCATGATCCCCGACGGCGATGGCGGTGGCGACGACGACGACGATGACGATGACGACGTACATTTTGTGTAGCTTGGGCTGAAAAACAATTTGATGGTCTGTATATTTTGGTGAGATGGTATATACTAACCCCTCACGTTGATGGTGAACTTGCAGTGGTAGGACGAGACCCTCTTTTGGATGTGGTGGTAGGTTAACACCAAGGTATTGCTAGGTTGAACTTGCTATGCCGTATGATCATGCATGCTTTACTTCTCTTCTGCTCCATTGTTGTTCGTGTGCTACTTTGCTTGCTACTTGTGTGCTCCATTTATTTGCTGCTTCAACTTTTGCTCTTGTGCATTGCTAGGGCAAGTGGTATGCCGTGTTCATCGGTAAGGCTCTAGGGGTTTATAGTTCATGGGAAGAAGCCAATGCACAAGTGGCATCGTATAGCAACAGCAGCTATAGAGGGTTCAAGACTAGGCAGACAGCAGAACATGCTTACTCCGACTGGGTGCGAAAGCACGGAGGCAGCAGTGTTGACAGTGGCAAGATTGGAGGTGTCATAGTGCAAGGTGCTAAGGTGGATCGTCAGTTTGGGTTGAAGCTGAAGAACTGCATCATCTTCGCCCAGTTCATCGCCATTGCTGTTTTGTGGCGTTGGTGTGCTAGGTGTGATCACTGTGGGTAAGCTCACCAACTAGGGTACAAGGTAAGCACAACATGTACGCCGCATGCAACCAAACGCCGTGTTCATGTGCCGCTAGGGCCAATGCAGGCAACCAAACAAAGTGCACTTGCGTATTACCTAATGCAGGGACACTAGATGCAGGCAACCAAACAACTTGCAGATGACGTATTAGGGCTTGTTTTTGCTCAACCAGTCTGGGTTGAGAAGTGTATGCGATGCAGGTACTGTTCACAACGGCAACCAAACACGCCCTAAATGTAAGCCAAATCTTAGCGCCATTGTCTCCGCTCTGAGGGCATCCAAGCAAGCCTCAACTTTGTTATTTGCAGCTGCCACAAAATCACCTTTACTATCTCTCAGGACAGCACCAAAAGTCCCCATAAGTGAATCAGCGTCAAAACCTGCATCGATATTCAACTTGACACAGTTATGCATTGGTTTCGACCACCCATCGCTTTCTTGCCTAGCCTTTGGTAGACTTGCTCGTGAGTGGTTGCTTGTTAGAACTCTGACTGCCATACTAATCCGTGACGCTGATTGTAGTTGTTCACCATGCACGAGTTTACGGCGTTCCCACCATACAAGTACCTGACCACCCACATGTTTGTTCACCCTCAAATCCTGTTTGATGGATCCATACCTCTCTGAAGTCCAAAACCACATGATTTGTACCCTGAAGTTAAGAAATCGATTTAATCCCTTGAGTGGTTTTGCGTCACATTTAGGGCGGTTTTGCACCCAAGCTGCCGACTTGTCAAAAGTTCCTCACCCTGCCACTCGCCCATGGCGCTCCTGCCGGTTCCGAAAGATCTCAGATCACCTTCCTTCGCTCTCTTTCCTTCTCCCAGCGTTGCCTCGCGCGCAGCTTCGCCACACACAGAACGCACGCGGGCGCGTGCGCTCGCGCTCGGCAAGCCATTGCCCAGCAATCCTAGCCATCCCTGAACCCAGCGATTTCGGTCCAGTCCCGTCGTGGCCGGACATATCGGCCTGCGATTCCAGGACACGAGTGAGCTTTTCGCGAGCCGGAAAGATACGCTTAACATGGGCGACTTACGGTGCAAGCCTCTGTGTGTCCAGTTTTTATTTTGAAAATGGAGAATGTACGTCCAGTTTGTTGTCCCGCAAAAAAAAAAAAACACGAAAAAACTCTAGTGTGACTATATGCATGTAACACTGTTTTCTCTATAAATCCTCCGGACTATAAATAGCTGTGATTACTCAGAAATGGGAGAGTAATTGATTCCAATTTTTCAGATAATGCAACAATAATAAGCTTATGTTGTCAGTAAATAAGATGTCATATAGTCAAGGATGATGAAGAATTTTATATTACACAGTTGGAAAACATTCAGCAAACCTTGGATAAACTACTACTGAACTACTAGAGTAGCTGGAGCAGATATGTTATCAGTGCACAAGATCATCTGTTTGGACAAAAACTACAAAAACGCCCAGCCGAGCCTGACATAATACTCCACATCACCAGCATTTTGTATGGTTGGAAGTTCACATCTTCATCATACGACACTTAACTTCTTTGTGCACGACAAGAAGCGGTGACATCATAAATTAACTATAAACAAGTACCAACTATTACTACCGTCCTGTCACCACCACCATCTACGTCCTGCCACCACCACCACCTACGTCCTGTGAACATCAACAAAACAGAAGCAAGGTGAGGCAGAGAATGTACTGTTGGATGAGCCAGCACTTAAGTATACTCTTAACCAGTACTCCCTCTGTAAACAAATATAAGAGTGTTTAGATCACTATTTTAGTGATCTAAATGCTCTTATATTTCTTTACGGAGGGAGTACAACATAATTCAACAATACTCCTCCTTAACAAGACAATGACAGCAACAAGCCTAACAAGGGCAATCAAAATAAGCTTTGCCCAAATAGATTCCAAGACAGATGGTCAGTCTAATGTCAAACAACAGTACAACACCATGTACTGAGATAAAAAGGCAATAGCTTGCAAGTACAGATCATGGTGAACAGTTACAGGGATTCTACAAGAAAATCATCGAGTGACTCACCTTCTTTTTGTTTCCAGGGCCCCCCTTTTTTTTATTCTTTCCAGACTTTCCCTTTCCTTGATTTTGTTGAAGCTCCATCTTTGCCCTTTTCAGCCTCAAAGCTTTAAGTTTTTCAGGATCATTCAGGGGATACGTAACTGTCAAACAAACATGGAAACGTCAGACAACACATACATATGGGACTACATTAGAACAGCAACTAATTCTGAGAGGCGTTAACAGGCAAGTAGCATTAACTATATTGTTGCTGCAGTCACAATAAATAAAAAATGGTGGAACATTTTTTATTTTGAATTAAAACAGCAAGGTCGGCACAGCAGACAAGGTTGACAAATAAGGCCCATAACCTCCGAGTAATAAACAAAATGCTAAAATTCCAAAGCACAGCCAAAATTTGACAAAGCATGTGCAATGCTATAACAAAACACACCACAAAGGTACCCTTTTGTCCATGTAATGAATTTACCAAAAAGCTACCATGCAACTCTATTTTATATTCTTTTTCGAATATCCAATGGTTATATACATCAAATAATTGTATACTTATTTGCTAATTTAAACAAGCAAATTCAGAAGAGAAATTGAGAGAGCCAATCAAACATGATTCCCAATTTCCCATGGTTAAATGGCAATCTGGGACATAGTATAACCAGGCCAGCGTAGAAGATCAATAATACATAATCACGCCACAAGCGAAAAAATGATACGTTGTCATGAATCAAGACTATGGATGCCACAATACTATTTACAGGAAAGAGTTTCACAGTATGATTTGACTAACAATGTAATAAAGGCAAATCATTAGCAAACATGTAACGACCCTGGTCCTCGCAGCAAAGCAAAAGGGTTGCAGTTACTAGCTGATGCTGCTAGCAATGGCTTCACAATTATGGATGAACACTGAGGCTGCTAGCTGCATGACACCAAAAATTTTAACAACTACAGTGATTAATGATAGCTACACAACAATGCAGATCAACAAGTGGCACGGTACCCAGCAAGTACCATATAAAGACTAAACAACTCACCTCCATTAAAATGAACAAATGTCAAGGCATTCAATTCAGGAATCTTGTCATTTAGAGTTTTTCGCTCATGAGGAGTGACCAAAATGACATGGAATGCGCCCTCTTTGTAGTATATTTCTTCTGGTATTGAGCTATCATAGACAACCACCAAGAAATTGTGGGGAGGAGTCTCTCGAGAGGTGCTTGTATAACTGCTACAGTCGCCAATGTTTACCTCAGGGAAAAGTTCAACAACCTCTCCAAAATCATTCAGGAAAGAATCAGACTTAAGATGAATGTCGTTTATGAACACTTTAAGTTCACTAGGGTTTAATGACTGCTTCAGCCCTACGAGACAATCAAATTTCTGATCCTCTTTGACTTCGACAAAAAAGACGAAGTTCCCATTTTTCCCATAGGAATCGTCCAGCTCTATGTTATCTGCAGCACAAACAGCAAGTCTTAATTTAAGAAAGTGATTCCAAATAAGCATAAATACACATTAGTTGAGGAGATGAATAGATTTGAAACACAGATTTATCTCTGGTACAAACAATACTAACACAGCACCCAAATAAATTACTTAAAACCAGTTGTAAACGTACTGTAGAGTCTGCCATGTGAGTTACTGAATAACAACTTTCTATCTTTAAGAATTTACTGATGTAGAAACTAGGCTTGTACTATACGATTAGAGCATCCCAATAAGAATAAAATACAAATTTGTAACGTTGTGCCATGTAAGTTCCTGTATAACAACTTTCTATCTTTAAGAAATAATTAACGTACAAAGTACTACACAATTAGAGCATCCAATACAAACACAATACAATTTTATATGATAACAACACTAATAGGGCACAAAGAAGCACAGATAAGAGGACCAAGTCTGAATGTAAAGAAGACTCGTACCAAAATTTTTAACTATGGCGTTTGCATCTTCTGTTCGTCGAATCCTGAACAGGGGACGACCTTTGAGATGATGCTCCCATTGCTGTTGAGCTAATTTTGGGTAACTGGGCAACTCGAGGTCAACAGTTAACTTTGCAAGATCATCAGCAATCGCCATGAGCTCACGGGGCTTCCACATAGGAATCAATTTATCGAACTTGGCCTTCATTGATCTTAACATCAGATAAAAGTCTCTGTGTTCATGATGCCTTCCAATTTCCAGTTCACCACTAAGGATGTTGATAACTGTCTTGTTGTCCGAGCATAGGAGTAACTTCAAAATTTTGAGATCAATCGCCTTATGGAGAAGAGCCATTGCCGCGAACACTTCTGCCTCGGTTGTTGAAGAACAGGGGACATCTTTGTAAACCTCAGAACATAATATGTGGTCGCCCTTCCAGATGATATAGGATAAGCTGGCTGTTTTCGTGACTGGGTCATATGTGCCATCGCACTCTCCTTTGAGAAAAGGGACCCCAGTTCCATCTAATGGCTCTTTGAGACCATGATCATACATTAAGGTTTGAATAGTGGAGACTGTAAAATCCCAGTCTTCAATGATATAGATACGCCTCTTGTCCAAATGGTCCAGAAAAAGCTTCCATTCAAAATCATTACATCCAGCCTCATGAGCCATAATATCAAAACAACCCACATAATTCGCATTATGTTGGAGTTTGTCATATGTTTGGCGATGAAGAAAAGCTGTTGATGGATGATTTAAGCCATACTGATGAACTAGGCATCTGGAAACTAATAATGGGCGGACCAGTTTGTCATATCTGGACTGGAAGTCACGAACCTTCCTCTCTGTGTGCTCCAACTCAGTTGATATCCTTTGCTGAAACTTTACGACATTACCAATCTTAATTTTGAAAGTTGGGCTTTCATTGTAATCATCTGCAGCACATTATGAAAGTTAGCAATGACAGCATATATGTGAATCAACAAGATATCTAACAGAGTTGGATAAAAACGTGTACAAAATACCAAAATGTTTCTTTTCAGAACACACAAAAGAGACAAGTATAAGCCAGCAAGAATACAGCCACAACATGCAAAACATGTAAATCAGCATAATATTTAGCAGGGATTATTTATCAAAGGATTTCATTGTTATCACCTGCAGCACATTACGAAAGTTATCAATGATAGCATATGTGTGGATAGACAGAATATCTAGCAGAGTTGCATAAAACCATGTCCAAAAATACAAAAATGTTCCTTTTCAGGTAACACAAAAGAGAGAAGTATCGCTATATTAAGAGAAAACTGAAAAAAGAAGCCAGCAAGAATACAACCAGTGTGCAAAAAATGTGAATCAACAGAATATCTTGCAGGGTTTATTTAGCAACGGAATTACTAGCTTACTTTTGCTTCCGACTGATGTCTCCCCAGTAGTTCCAGAAGAGCCAGGAAATGTACAAAACTTCGCCTGCGAGACCATAGTATGAGTAGTACCTGCAACATTGCCATGTTAAATAAGGCAGCAGATGCTAAGTCTGCATCAACAATACACATGATACAACAAACAGGAAAAAAACAAGAGCGAAAATAGCTACAACAAGTCTTATAAAAAGGCCAGCAGCCACACAACACTAAGGTGCAAAAATGTGAAGCAGCCAACAAAAGGATATCAGGCAGGGTTTACTCATGTACCAACCATAGAGGGGCAGGTGTTATTAGTAAAAGGTCAGCCAATTTACCTGCATTTATGACGGCTGGCATCCCAGGAAGTCCAGAATTGCATGCAAAGGTACCAAATGTCGAAGCACGATAAGAAGCAGCACCTGTAACAAGTGGAGCAATTAAAAGGGCAGTGGATAGCCTTGTCCATATTAAGAATATACAGCTTATCAATCTGTTATATTCCAAGTGAATAGATGCAGCAAACTACGCAACAAGGTGCCGCTTCAAACCTACAACGACCTTTTCAGAGGAACCGGCTAAGATGAATTATCTAGTACATATATTTCTCATTTAGTTACTCCCAAAATAAAGTCACTCATGGAAAATGCAGAAAAACAGCAAGTTCTGAGGAGCCTGTTTTTAACTAGCAACCTATCCAGAACTGGCACATGGCTTGCCAATTTGCCTGCATTTTTCCTAACTGCTTAAGTACCAAGCATGTCCCTTCAGATTAGAGCGGACGTTTTCCAAACGAGATTTGCAATTTACCTGCATTTGACACCACTGATGGCATCCCACGAATGCTTATAGGGCCTGCCAATGTGACAAAAGTGCGCGAAGCGGAAACCACAGAACCTGTACAATAGAAAACAAGCATCTTGAGGACTCAACAAGCCAAAGGAAACTAAATCATATCAGATGGTATTTTAGACAATATTCTTCTGGCTAAGATGATACACACAATAATTACGTTAGATCCTTTATTTTTTTTTCACTAATCTAGCAACGCACTAACATGAGCTGTCGGCAAGGGAACAAATGGCAGAGATGCTTAATTTGAAAATATGCACTGATTACTGCTCCTGTGCGAAACCTAAACGGTAACACTTGGTTTGGTCGATTTACCTTCTTCTCCCCTTGGCCGAAGAGCCACCGACGGAAGGATAAGATCAGGGGGGAGAACAAAGTATCTCCCGCCGGCGTGCTCCCTGCGGAGCCACTGTTGCCGGCTACCGAGCCGCGGTAGGCGGATCCAGGGCATTCTGTTACTCGCCTCCGGCCGCCACCTTCCAAGTCCGGCTCGGCTGGTGCGAGAGGAGGCAGGGGAGAGGGTTTCGAGGTAGAAAGACGGCTAGGGTTTGTGGAGGAGCTACGGGAGAGGGTTTCGGGGTAGAAAGATAGGGTCTGTCTAGGGGATGGAATCAGGCCAGCCAGAGTCCGTTGTGGGTTCGGTGGGCCGTGGGAATTGTTATCATGGCCCAGACTAGATGGTTACTAATACTCCCTCCATTCTTAAATATAAGTCTTTTTAAAGATTTTAATATGGACTATATGCAAAGCAAAATAAGTGAATCTACACTTTAAAATACATCTATATGCATCTGTATGTAATCCGTATAGAAATCTCCAAAAAGACCTAAATTTAGAAACGGCGGGAGTAAAATGGTAAGTCCCAAATGTAGATATAACAACCAATCTTAACATGAAGTTAAGCTTATTATTTAAATCACATGGTATCTACTATAGTATTAGCTGGATTCATCCCTCGTTTAGTTTTAAACTGCCGTTGCCATTGAAAGTGTTTACAAGTCATCTTCCGAGTATCAAGGATCATTGTAAGCTCTAGACTAAAATTCAAAAAGCGGAATGGAATAAACGAATTTTAAATTACAAGCAGGTAAAAGTTGCATGACACAATCGAATTCAAGCAACACAAGGAGATTTTGTAAAGTCACCTTTGTTCATATTTGCTTTGCAACCCTCCATGAAGCTTGCATCAAGATATCAAGTATGCAGCATTGCATTTGTGAAATTTGTAAGTACTTCATTACAAAAGTAACAAAGCCAAATATGAAGTAAATAACATGATGAGCACAGGGTCCGGTCAGAAAAAAATTGCAGGACTAGATAGCAAAAGGTAAGTTTTAGAAATGAAAGTAGTCTGTAAAGAGAAATCTAAACGACTGGGAAATCACCAAAGAACTAGACATGAACATGATTGTGTGGAAGCTAGCTATCCATGTGTCAGAACCATGAGTTGGTTGCGAGATCTTATGGGTTTCAGCTATAGCTATCCCAACTTATTTGGGACTAAAGGCTTTGTTGTTGTTGTTGTTGTTGTTGTTGGGTGCCAGGTAAAGAACATAACTAATTTCTATGAGTGTGGTACTAGTGAGGATTTCAAGTATGTGGGGCCAGGGCTCCCCTGTTCCGTCAATGGCGAGCAGCATATCCAAGAAAAAATGGGTAGATATTAGTAACTTGAAAACTCAAAACGAATCATATCTAACAGTGCTAACCATTCGACGAAGAATGACATAACTATAAAAGGACGGACTCAGTGCTAGAAGCTCCTAGACCAGGTGGGGTTTGGGAAAGGATTATATGAGGCAAGCCAGTGCAATGCAGAGAGGCCAGGTCAAATCCATGACCTCTTGGCACAGGTGGGGAGTACATCACCACTGCACCAAGCTTGTCCTTCAGAAAACAACATAACTATTAATAACAAAACTTCAGGAAAGAAAAGCAATAGCACACGTAATGTAGTTTTGATAGAGTTTTCATATTTTGGCCGGTTGCCACTTACTCAACGAATATTCATTTGGTTGGTAATGAAGTTGATCCCACTTGACTTTACAAGTGCAACCATAAATGTTCACCAGATATCATTTGTTGCGCCTTGAATGCCATGTATATGCCAAATAAAGCAAAAACATATTGATCAAGGAGCCATGACAAAGTTTGTGGTTAAACAACATCCTAACCACCATCCACTACATACGACCTCCTCTAATAAAAATATACAAGTAGTTTAAGACATAACTCCCTCCGTCCCAAATTAAGTGACTCAACTTTGTATTAACTTTGTACTAAAGTTAGTACAATGTTGAGTCATTTATTTTGAGGGGGAGGGAGGACAAACATGAAAGTGTTGCCATCCTTTCCAAGCCGGAGTTATTGTCCCAACAAAAGCAATGTATTCTTACGATAGGTCTATAGGTGCATGTTACATTACCATATACCGTCCATGAGTAGAATTGCCTTGGTAAACAAGCTTATTTATTTGATTAATAGATGAGAGTTTGCTTTGGCACACATATGCACGGTCAACGAATCTACTATTTTACTATCTCAGCCAACATGGTAAGCAAACTGGGCAATTAGTCCAGCTGTCCCTTAATATAAAAGGTTTTGAGCTACAAAAATATCTTATATTAAAGGACAGAAGTAGTACAATACTACAATGTGCTCCATCCGTCTTATAATGTAAGACGTTATACATTGAATGTAATAGTATTTTATATTATGAGACAAAGGGAGTAGCATTTAGAGGTTGGCAAATCCCACCCCGATGACAAAAAGAAAAAGCCTTTGATGATATAATGATAGTTTTCATCACACTTTAAAATCAAAAAATCCACTCCCTCCGTCCTATAATATAAGTACAATATAAGAATCACATGCCAGTTGTAATAATATCTTATATTATGAGACGGGGAAGTGATTTAGGAAGCAACCAACCTTGGTTTTTTACTTCGAAGCAGGCAAAAACTGTCTCGATTGCACATGGATCCAAAAATCAAGACCAACTTATCCTTCCTTTTCCCTTCCCAACTGAAAACTACACAAGTAATACTTCGGTACCCGTGACGCTGGCGAAGTCGGCACAAGACCATCTCTTTTTCAGGAAAAAAAATGTACTCCATCCATCCATCCATCGGTACAAGACGAGGGATATGTCTAATACGTACATCAATCGGTCAAATCGGTAACATCTCATACTTTTTACTTAAAAAAACATCTGACACATCTAATCGATCATATCGTTTGTGACAGGCTAGGAGGGCAGGGTGCATGCGTACAGATCCAGTGACCGCGTACGGATGCATCGCACCGCACCAACCAAAAATCCCTGCAGGATAAGGGGAAAATCAATCAAATCCAAGAACGGCAGAAGCAGAGCTAAGAAATCAGTAAAGAAGTATACCGCAAATAGCGAGGCCGCAGGCGTGGGAAGATTGGGTCTCCGTGGGGTAACCATAGCCTGGCGCCCTCAGTACTCTCTTTTCGCAGAGAGAGAGAGAGAGAGAGAGAGAGAGAGGCAGGCTTCCCTTGCAGTTGGCCTCTCCGGAGCAAATTTCCCACTCCATGACGCACGCGGCGCAGGGGAGGGGCAGAGAGACGGAGCAGTTTAGAGGCGTGGAAAAGTGGAGAGGGGGTTGCGTCTGGGCTATTTGACGAATCCCCAGATCTGCAGCCCTAAAGAACGCGCCGCAGGGGGAGAGATATGAAATCCCAAGCCTGCCCCGTCCCAGATGAAATACCTTTCGTACCCTCACTCGACCACAATTTCCCTTTGCAACGACCTCCGTCCGCGTTTTTTTAGCCGGCCAGCCGATGTACGCAGACCAAGGCATGCCGAATTAACTAACCGAGCCTCTAATCCTACTGTAAAAAAAAACTAGCCCCTAAGAGCAACTCCAACGGGCCGACCCAAACGGACGGCCGCTTTTGTCCGCTTTTTGTCCGTTTGGGTCGGCTACCCGCCCGTAGCCCGCCCTCTTTTAGATTTGGGTCGGCAACGCGCCCAACGCGCTGACCCATTTCATGACCGCGCGCGGCCATGCCAGCGCGTGGGAAAAGTTGGCGCGCGGGGGGGGGGGGGGGGGGGGGGAATTTGGCCTAGCGCGCACTGGCTTTGGCGCTCTAGAGCATGGGAAATGTTTGCGCGCGTATTTTGGCGCGCCACGGCCGGCACTCGTTATAAAGGTGGCGCTCCCTCCACACTCGGTCCGCCACCGCCGCCCACTCGTCTTGCCCCCTCTCACTAGCCTCGCCGCATGTGCGCTACCATGTCGATGCGCATCCTCGACGCTTCGGATTTCCGCGGAGTCCGCGAGCGCCCCTCCGTCGCCTTCTCCGCCGAGATCTTGTTTGGCGAGAAACGACTCATCCTCGGCACCTTCGACACCGCTGAGCAGACGGCCCGCGCGTATGACGCAGCGGCGTGCCGCCTCCGGCGGCTGAGACGGGAGATGAATTTTCCTGACGTGTCGAGCCAGCGGGCGCAGGATCTGACGCCTCTCCCGCGACTTTTCACCGACGAGGATCGTCGCGTCCACCGGAGGCGGATGTGTCGCCTCGCCCTCGCCGAGATGGACGTGCAAGCCTTGGTGGTGTGGCGCGAACGCTTCCCGCAGGACATCATCGACGAACGTTAGTTCTATGAGCAGAGGAGGACGGAGAGGAAGGCCAGGAGGACGGAGCGAGCCGCCTATCGGGAGGGCAAGCGTGCGCGAAAGTTGACCGCTCAAATGAGACTAAGGCTGCGAGAAACATCGGGGTGGGACTTCGCGGACGAGCATGCTGATGACGCCTATATTCAGACGTCGGAGGAGGACATTACCGAGTCAGAATCGGAAAGCGACGAGTAGTTGATCTTTTCTTTTATCTGTGTACGCAAGAACTATCTATGTATCCTTTTTCATCGAAAAAAATGGCCGGCGGCGTCGGCCACGAAGCCAGCGGTGGAGGTTGTGCACGCGCGGGGAGGAGAGAGGGCGCGCGCATCCGTCTTGTGTCCACGCCGACGCAAATCCGGCTCAAAAATGGGCCAGGAATGGGTCGGCAGGCGGACGAAAGCGGACGCGCGTCCGTTTGGGTCGACGCGTCTTTTCTGACCCAAACGGACGCGGGCAGACGAAATGGGTCGCTCCATTGGAGTTGCTCTAATCCACCAACCAGAATGCAGCAGTAAGATTGGTTAGCCAATCAGCTGGTTTTCATCCGGCGCTCTTTAGTCATCTCCAAGTGCGACCAGTAAACCGCCCACGTATAGTCTGGTATGTCTGACCGCGTAAGTCATTCAATGCGGACCTATATCAATTCGCAGGACAGTTCGGACGCGTCAAAATGTAGGGGCTTTGCAGGAGTCCGGACAACACTCACACCCGCTTGTGACCACCATGGCCCACCCAAACCCCCTTATCCCTCGTCTGCGTGTGTTCCCGCTCGACGCCCGTTCACGAGCCCGTTCACGAGCAAGCAACACTAAACACAACGACGGGCAAGCTTCTCCCGCTCGCCCGCTATTTAAGGAATGCAGACGCTGGGCAAGAATCGCATCATTCCGCCGCTCCTAATCTCCCCCTTAATTTCACAATTTTCTCCATCCTTTCAATGGCATCCGACGAGCACGAAGAGCACGACAACATGGGCATCGTCGTTTTTGTGAACGCCGCCGCATCGTACCACGCCTCCCGTGATTGCGACCGCAACATTCGCCTTCAACGCACGCGTAACTGCGCCCTGCCGGCAGAGATCGACGAGTCGGTGGCCAGCGCGTCCGCTTCCGCCGCCAACATCAAGGGAAAGTAGCACGAGAGGCTGTCGCGGCTTGTGTCCCATGTGAGGCATAGCCGGCGCGTCGCCGGCTTGTACAACCGGTGACCTATCTGGTTGTTTATCTCAGACCATCGTCAGCCCGCGTTTGGGTTCCACGAAAGCGGAGGAGCCCCCCTTTCCCCTCAGCTGAAGCACCCTCTTCGCCACTGTGATGAGTGGTGTAGCCAGACATAGGGAAGATACGGGGGAAGAATATACCTCCGGGCTTCCTGGCAGTGCTACTGGACATGGGGAAGACAAAAGGATCTGTCGTGGCCGACCGCAGACTAGCGTTTTACCTTTTTAGTTAAATATGTCAAAAGTGCAAATACTTTCATCTGGTTTGTATGAAATCCATCGTGTTTGCACGAATTTTGTCTGGTTGGTCCAAAAAATTGTTGAAATGTATGCGGATAGCGTTGGATGGCGGCCTTTCGCATTCGTGTCCGCGGACAGGCCCCCCTGTCCACGGACGGATGCGGGAGGAAATTTTTGGGTCGCTGTTGGAGATGCCCTTAGTGCCTAACTTTGCTCCATTTTTCTCGCATCCAATCAGCTATCGCTGCATGAATCAATTTTTCTCTAGCAGGCCTTGAAAAAACGCACGTGGGTTAGCTGGCTCGCTGGCTTTGTATACACGGGCGGAGTGAAGGAAATATGCCCTAGAAGCAATAATAAAGTTATTATTTTATTTCCTTATATCGTGATAAATGTTTATCATTCATGCTAGAATTGTATTAACCAGAAACTTGATACATGTGTGAATACATAGACAAAACAAAGTGTTCCTAGTATGCCTCTACCAGACTAGCTCGTTAATAAAAGATGGTTAAGTTTTCTGACCATAGACATGTGTTGTCATTTGATGAACGGGGTCACATCATTAGGAGAATGACGTGATGGACAAGACCCATCCATTAGCTAAGCATAAATGATCGTTTAGTTTTATTGCTATTGCTTTCTTCATGACTTATACACGTTCCTCTGACTATGAGATTATGCAACTCCCGAATACCGGAGGAACACCTTGTGTGCTATCAAACGTCACAACGTAACTAGGTGATTATAAAGATGCTCTACAGGTGTCTCCGAAGGTGTTTGTTGGGTTGGCATAGATCAAGATTAGGATTTGTCACTCCGTGAATCGAAGAGGTATCTCTAGGCCCTCTCGGTAAAGCACATCACTATAAGCCTTGTCAGTAATGTGACTAATGAGTTATTTACAGGATGATGCATTACGAAACGAGTAAAGAGACTTGCTGGTAACGAGATTGAACTAGGTATAAGGATACCGACGAACAAATCTCGGGCAAATACCATACCAATGACAAAGGGAACAACGTATGTTGTTGTGCGGTTTGACCGATAAAGATCTTTGTAGAGTATGTAGGAGCCAATATGAGCATCCAGGTTCCGCTATTGGTTATTGATCGGAGATGTGTCTCGGTCATGTCTACATAGTTCTCGAACCCGTAGGGTCCGCACGCTTAATGTTCGATGACGATTTGTATTATGAGTTATGTGATTTCATGACCGAAATTTGTTTGGAGTCCCAGATGAGATCGCGGACATGACGAGGAGTCTCGAAATGGTCGAGATGTAAAGATTCACATGTTGGAAGGCTATATTCGGACATCGAAAAGGTTCCGAGTGATTCGGGTATTTTTCAGAGTACCAGGGAGTTACGGGAAAATTCGCCGGGAGAAGTAATAGGCCTTATTAGGCTTTAGTGGAGAGAGGGGAGAAGGGCCAAGAGGTGGCCCGCGCCTCCCCCCTGCCCAAACCGAATTGGACAAGGGGTGGGGGCGCGGCCCCCCTTTCCTTCTCCCTCTCCCTCTCTTTCCTTCTCTCCTACTCCGAATAGGAAAGGGAATCCTACTAGGACTTGGGAGTCCTAGTATGACTCCCTTTGCTTGGCGCGCCCCCTAGGCCGGCCGCCTCCCCCCTCCCTCCTTTATATACGGGGGAGGGGAGCACCCCAAAGGCACTCACGATTTTGTCTTAGCCGTGTGCGGTGCCCCCTCCATAGTTACACACCTCGGTCATATCGTCGTAGTGCTTAGGCGAAGCCCTGCGCCGGTAACTTCATCATCACCATCACTACGCCGTTGTGCTGAAGGAACTCTCCCTCGGCCTCAACTGGATCAAGAGCTCGAGGGACGTCATCGAGTTGAACGTGTGCTGAACGCGGAGGTGCCGTACGTTCGGTGCTTGGATCGGTTGGATCGCGAAGACGTTCGACTACATCAACCGCGTTACTAAACGCTTCTGCTTTTTGGTCTACGAGGGTACGTGGACACACTCTCCCCGCTCGTTGCTATGCTTCTCCTAGATAGATCTTGCGTGATCGTAGGACTTTTTTTGAAATACTACGTTCCCCAACAGTGGCATCCGAGCCAGGTCTATGCGTAGATGTTATATGCATAAGTAGAACACAAAGAGTTGTGGGCGATAATAGTCATACTGCTTACCAGCATGCCATACTTTGATTCGGCGGTATTGTTGGATGAAGCGGCCCAGACCGACATTACATGACCGCGTTCATGAGACTGGTTCTACCGCCTTGCTTCGCACACATGTGGTTAGTGGGTGTCTGTTTCTCCAACTTTAGTTGAATCGAGTGTGACTACGTCTGGTCCTTGTTGAAGGTTAAAACAACAGACGAAAAATCATTGTGGTTTTGATGCGTAGGTAAGAACGGTTCTTTCTAATCTCGTAGCAGCCACGTAAAACTTGTTACAACAAAGTAGAGGACGTCTAACTTGTTTTTGCAGGGCTTGTTGTGATGTGATATGGTCAAGACATGATGAGATATAAATTGTTGTATGAGATGATCATGTTTTGTAAACTATTATCGGCAAGTGGCAGGAGCCTTATAGTTGTCGCTTTATTGTATAAAATGCAATCGCCACGTAATTGCTTTACTTTAACACTAAGCGGTAGCGATAGTCGTAGAAGCAATAGTTGGCGAGACGACAATGATGCTTTGATGGAGATCAAGGTGTCAAGCCGGTGACAATGGAGATCATGACAGTGCTTTGGAGATGGAGATCAAAGGCACAATATGATGACGGCCATATCATGTCACATATTTTGATTGCATTTGGTGTTTATCTTTTATGCATCTTATTTTTCTTAGTACATCGGTAGCATTATAAGACGATCCTTCACTAAATTTCAAGGTATAAGTGTTCTCCCTGAGTATGCACCATTGCTACAGTTCGTCGTGCCGAGACACCACGTGATGATCGGGTGTGATAAGCTCTACATTCACATACAACGGGTGCAAGCCAGTTTTGGACACGCAGAATACTCGGGTTAAACTTGACGAGCCTAGCATATGCAGATATGGCCTCGGAACACTAAGACCGAAAGGTCGAGCGTGAATCATATAGTAGGTATGATCAACATAGTGATGTTCACCATTTAAAACTACTCCATCTCACGTGATGATCGGACATGGTTTAGTTGATTTGGATCACGTGATCACTTAGATGACTAGAGGGATGTCTATCTGAGTGGGAGTTCTTAAGTAATATGATTAATTGAACTTAATTTATCATGAACTTAGTCCTGATAGTATTTGCATATTTATGTTGTAGATCAATAGCTCGTGATGTAGCTCCTCGTTTATTTTTGATAGGGCCATTTGCATTTCTGCCCCTAACTCGAACCACCTACTCAGATTTGCCCCTAATTTCAAAGCATGCTCAAATTTGCCCCTCCGCCGTTAAGTCACTACTTAGAAATGCCCTTCCGTCCAGTCAAAGGCCTTTGACCGTCAAAGGCCCATGTGTACTGTAGCAGACGGAAAGTGCTACAGTATTGGATGGAAAGTGCTACAGTATTGTACGGAAGGGCATTTCTGAGTAGTGACTTAACGGCGGAGGAGCAAATTTGAGCATGCTTCAAAATTAGGGGCAAATCTGAGTAGTGGGTTCGAGTTAGTGGCACAGATGTAAATGTCCCTTTTTGATATGTTCCTAGAGAAAAACAAGTTGAAGACAATAGTAGCAACGATGTGGACTTGGTCCGTGATCTGAGGATTATCTGTTGGGGAACGTAGTAATTTCAAAAAAATTCCTACGCACACGCATGATCATGGTGATGCATAGCAACGAGAGGGGAGAGTGTTGTCTACGTACCCTCTTAGACCGAAGCGGAAGCGTTGACGCAACATAGAGGAAGTAGTCGTACGTCTTCCCGGTCCAACCGATCCAAGCACCGTTACTCCGACACCTCCGAGTTCTTGACACACGTACAGCTCGATGACGCACCCCGAACTCCGATCCAGCAGAGGTACAGGGAGGAGTTCCGTCAGCACGACGGCGTGGTGATGATCTTGATGTTCAACTGTCGCAGGGCTTCGCCTAAGCACCGGTACAATATGACCGAGGTGTAATATCGTGGAGGGGGGCACCGCACACGGCTAAGGAACGATCATGATGATCAACTTGTGTGTCTATGGGGTGCCCCCCGCCCCCGTATATAAAGGAGGGAGGGAGGAGGGGGCCGGCCTAAGGGGAGGCGCGCCCTAGGAGGGGGAAACCTACTCCAAGTAGGTTTCCCCCCTCCTTTTCCTAATCCAAGAAGGAGGGGGAAGGAAGGAGTAGGAGAAGGGGAAGGCAAGGGGGGCGCCGCCCCCCCTTCCTTGTCCTATTCGGACTCAAGGGGAGGGGGCGCGCCACTTGCCCTGTCCAGCCCCTCTCTTTCTCCAATAGGACCCATCAAGGCCCATTACTTCCCGGGGGGGTTCCGGTAACCCTCCGGTACTCCGGTTTTCTCCGAAAACTCCTGGAACACTTCCGGTGTTCGAATATAGTCATCCAATATATCAATCTTTATGTCTCGACCATTTCGAGACTCCTCGTCATGTCCGTGATCACATCCGGGACTCCAAACAACCTTCGGTACATCAAAATACATAAACTCATAATAAAACTATCATCGAAACCTTAAGCGTGCGGACCCTATGGTTCGAGAACAATGTAGACATGACCGAGACATGTCTCCGGTCAATAACCAATAGCGGGACCTGGATGCCCATATTGGTTCCTACATATTCTATGAAGATCTTTATCGGTCAGACCGCATAACAACATACGTTTGTTCCCTTTGTCATCGGTATGTTACTTGCCCGAGATTCGATCGTCGGTATCCAATACCTAGTTCAATCTCGTTACCGGCAAGTCTCTTTACTCGTTCCGTAATACATCATCTCACAACTAACTCATTAGTTGCAATGCTTGCAAGGCTTAAGTGATGTGCATTACCGAGAGGGCCCAGAGATACCTCTCCGACATTCAGAGTGACAAATCCTAATCTCGAAATACGCCAACTCAACAAGTACCTTTGGAGACACCTGTAGAGCACCTTTATAATCACCCAGTTACGTTGTGACGTTTGGTAGCACACAAAGTGTTCCTCCGATAAACGGGAGTTGCATAATCTCATAGTCATAGGAACATGTATAAGTCATGAAGGAAGCAATAGCAACATACTAAACGATCGGGTGCTAAGCTAACGGAATGGTTCATGTTAATCAGATCATTCAACTAATGATGTGATCTCATTAATCAAATAACAACTCCTTGTTCATGGTTAGGAAACATAACCATCTTTGATTAACAAGCTAGTCAAGTAGAGGCATACTAGTGACACTCTGTTTGTCTATATATTCACACATGTATTATGTTTCCGGTTAATACAATTCTAGCATGAATAATAAACATTTATCATGATATAAGGAAATAAATAATAACTTTATTATTGCCTCTAGGGCATATTTCCTTCATTATCCTCATTGCTGCACAGAAGAATTATGTTCTTGATGCACCGCTAGGTGATAGAACTATTGCAGGAGCAGATGCAGACGTTATGAACATTTGACAAAGCTCGGTATGATGACTACTTGATAGTTTAGTGCACCATGCTTTATGGCTTAGAACCGAGAATTCAAAAACATTTTGAAGGCCACGAAGCATATGAGATGTTCCAAGAGCCGAAATTGGTATTTCAGACTCATGCCCGTGTTAAGAGGTATGAGACCTCTAACAAGTACTTTGCCTACAAGATGGAGGAGAATAGCTCAGCTAGTGAGCATGTGCTCAGAATGTCTGAGTACTACAATCACTCGAATCAAGTGGGAGTTAATCTTGCAGATAAGATAGTGATTGACAGAGTTCTCTAGTCACGATCACCAAGTTACTAGAACTTCATGATGAACTATAATATGCAAGGGATAATGGAAACAACTCCCAAGCTCTTCGCAATGCTGAAATCGGCGAAGGCAGAAATCAAGAAAAAGCATCAAGTATTGATGGTTGACAAGACCACTAGTTTCAAGTAAAAGGGCAAGGGAAAGAAAGGGAACTTCAAGAAGAATGGCAAGCAAGTTTCCACTCCCATGAAGAAGCCCAAAGCTAGACCCAAGCCTGAAACTGAGTGCTTCTACTTCATAGGAAATGGTCAGTGGAAGTGGAACTGCCCCAAATACTTGGCGGATAAGAAGGATGGCAAAGTGAACAAAAGTATATTTGATATACATATTATTGAAGTGTACTTTCCTAGTGTTTATAGCAATCCCTCGATATATGATACTGGTTCAGTTACTAAGAGTAGTAACTCGAAACGGGAGCTGCAAAATAAACAGAGACTATTTAAGGGTGAGGTGATGATGTGTGTTGGAAGTGATTCCAAGGTTGATAAGATCACCATCGCACACTCCCTTTACCTTTGGGATTAGTGTTGAACCTAAAATAAATATTATTTAGTGTTTGCGGTGACCATGAATATGATTGGATCATGTTTATTGCAATACGGTAATTCATTTAAGTCAGAGAATAATTGTTGTTCTGTTTGTATGAATAAAACCTTCTATGGTCATACACCCAATGTGCATGGTTTATTGAATCTCGATCGTAGTAATACACATATTCATAATATTGATGCCAAAAGATGCAAAGTTGAAAATGATAGTGCAACATATTTGTAGCACTGCCATTTAGGTCATATTGGTGTAAAAGCGCATGAAGAAACTCAGCTTTTGGAATTACTTGATGCTTGCGAACCATGCCTCATAGGCAAGATGACTAAGACTCCGTTCTCTGGAACAATGGAGCGAGCAACATACTTGTTGGAAATAATACATACTGATGTATGCGGTTCGATGAGTGTTGAGGCTCGCAGCGGGTATCGTTATTTCCTGACCTTCACAGATGATTTGAGCAGATATGGATATATCTACACATAAGTCTGAAACATTTGAAAAGTTCAAAGAATTTCAGAGTGAAGTGGAGAATCATCATAACAAGAAAATAAAGTTTTTATGATCTGATCGCAGAGGCGAATATTCGAGTTACGAGTTTGGCCTTCAATTAAAACAATGTGGAATAGTTTCACAAACTCATGCCACCTGGAACACCATAGCATAATGGTGTGTCCGAATGTCATAACCGTACTTTATTGGATATAGTGCAATCTATGACGTCTCTTACCGATTTACCATTATCGTTTTGGGGTTATGCACTAGAGACAGCTACATGCACGTTAAATAGGGCACTGTCTAAATCCGTTGAGACGACACCATATAAACTGTGGTTTGGCTAGAAACCTAAGATGTCGTTTCTTAAAGTTTGGGGCGGCGATGCTTATGTGAAAAAGATTCAACCTGATAAGCTCGAACCCAAATTGGAGAAATGTGTCTTCATAGGATACCCAAAGGAAACTGTTGGGTGCACCTTCTATCATAGATCCGAAGGAAAGATCTTCGTTGCTAAGAATGGATCCTTTCTAGAGAAGGAGTTTCTCTCGAAAGAAGTGAGTGGGAGGAAAGTAAAACTTGATGAGGTAATTGTACCTTCTCCCAAATTGGAAAGTAGTTCATCACAGAAATCAGTTCCAGGGATGCCTACACCAATTAGTGAGGAAGTTAATGATGATGATCATGAAACTTCAGATCAAGTTACTACAGGACCTCGTAGGTCAAACAGAATATGTTTCGCACCAGAGTGGTACGATAATCCTATTCTCGGAATCATGTTACTAGACCATGACGAACCTACGAACTATGAGGAAGCGATGGCGAGCCCAGATTCCGTGAAAATGGCTTGAGGCCATGAAATCTGAGATGGGATCCATGTATGAGAAAAATTATGGACTTTGATTGACTTGCCTGATGATCGGCGAGCCATTAAGAATAAATGGATCTTCAAGAGGAAGACGGACGCTGATAGTAGTGATACTATCTACAAAGCTCAAATTGTTGAAAAAGGTTTTCGATAAGTTCAAGGTGTTGACTACGATGAGATTTTCTCACTCATATCAATGCTTAAGTCTGTCCAAATCATGTTAGCAATTACCGCATTTTATGAAATCTGGCAAAATGGATATCAAAACTGCATTCCTTAATGGATTTATTAAAGAAGTGTTGTATATGATGCAACCAGAAGGTTTTGTCAATCCTAAAGGTGCTAACAAAATGTGCAATCTCCAGCGATCCATCTATGGACTGGTGCAAGCATCTCGGAGTTGGAATATACACTTTGATGAGTTGATCAAAGCATATACTTTTATACAGACTTGCGGTGAAGCCTGTATTTACAAGAAAGTGAGTGGGAGCGCTACAGCTTTTCTGATAAGTATATGTGAATGACATATTGTTGATCGGAAATGATGTAGAATTTTCTGGAAAGCATAAAGGAGTGTTTGAAAGGAGTTTTTTCAAAGAAAAACCTCGATGAAGTTGCTTACATATTGATCATCAAGATCTATAGAGATAGATCAAGACGCTTGATGAGATTTTTCAATGAGTACATACCTTGATAAGATTTTGAAGGAGTTCAAAATGGAACAGTCAAAGAAGGAGTTCTTGCCTGTGTTACAAGGTGTGAAGTTGAGTAAAGACCCCGACCACGGCAGAAAAATAGAAAGGGAATGAAAAGTCATTCCTTATGCCTCAGTCATAGGTTCTATAAAATATGCTATGCTATATACCAGACCTATTGTGTACCTCACCATGAGTTTGGTAAGAGGGTACAATAGTGATCCAGGAGTGGATCACTAGACAGCGGTCAAAATTATCCTTAGTGGAATAAGGATATGTTTTTCGATTATGGAGGTGATAAAGAGTTCGTCGTAAAGAGTTACGTCGGTGCAAGCTTTGACACTAATCTGGATGACTCTGAGTCTCGATCTAGATACATATTGAAAGTGGGAGCAAATAGCTAGAGTAGCTCCATGCAGAGCATTGTAGACACATAAATTTGCAAAATACATATGGATCTGAATTTGACAGACCCGTAGACTAAATCTTATCTCACAAGCAAAACATGATCACACCTTAATGTTCTTGGGTGTTAATCACATTGCGATGTGAACTAGATTATTGACTCTAGTAAACCCTTTGGGTATTGGTCACATGGCGATGTGAACTATAGGTGTTAATCACATGGTGATGTGAACTATTGGTATTAAATCATATGGCGATGTGAACTAGATTATCGACTCTAGTGCAAGTGGGAGACTGAAGGAAATATGTCCTAGAGGCAATAATAAAGTTATTATTTTATTTCTTATATCATGATAAATGTTTATTATTCATGCTAGAATTGTATTGACCGGAAACTTGATACATGTGTGAATACATAGACAAAACAAAGTGTCCCTAGTATGCCTCTACTAGACTAGCTCGTTAATCAAAGATGGTTAAGTTTTCTGACCATAGACATGTGTTGTCATTTGATGAACGGGGTCACATCATTAGGAGAATGATGTGATGGACAAGACCCATCCGTTAGCTTAGTATAAATGATCGTTTAGTTTTATTGATATTGCTTTCTTCATGACTTATACATGTTCCTCTGGCTATGAGATTATGCGATTCCCGAATACTGGAGGAACACCTTGTATGCTATCAAACGTCACAACGTAAATGGGTGAAAGATGCTCTACAGGTGTCTCCGAAGGTGTTTATTGGGTTGGCAATTTGGCATAGATCAAGATTAGGATTTGTCACTCCGTGAATCGGAGAGGTATCTCTGGGCCCTCTCGGTAATGCACATCACTATAAGCCTTGCAAGCAATGTGACTAATGAGTTAGTTACGGGATGATGCATTACGGAACGAGTAAAGAGACTTGCCGGTAACGAGATTGAACTAGGTATGAGGATACCAACGATCGAATTTCGTGCAAGTAACATACCGATGACAAAGGGAACAACGTATGTTGTTATGCGGTTTGACCGAGAAAGATCTTCGTAGAATATGTAGGAGCCAATATGAGCATCCAGGTTCCGTTATTGGTTATTGACCAGAGATGTGTGATACGTCTCCAATGTATCTATAATTTTTTATTGTTCCATGCTATTTTATTATCAATCTTGGATGTTTTATAGTCATTTTATATCTTTTTTTGGTACTAACCTATTGACATAGTGCCAAGTGCCAGTTGCTGTGTTTTCCATGTTTTTTACATCGCAGGAAATGAATATCAAATGAAGTCCAAATGCCACGAAACTCCACGATATTTTTTATGGGCCAGAAGGAAGGCAATGGGCCCTGTTGCACCTGGGGGTGCCCCGAGTGGGGCACAACCCACCAGGGTGCGCCAAGAGGCCCAGGCCTGCCCGGTGGGTTGTGCCCACCTCGCCCCCCCCCCGAACCGCCTCTTTGCTCTATAAATACCCCCAAAATCCCAGAACCCTAGAAGCGTCGACGAAATATTCATCCAGCCACCGCAGAGTCCAGAACCACCAGATCCAATCTAGACACCATCATAGAGGGGTTCACCACTCCCATTGGTGCCTCTCTAATGATGCGTGAGTAGTTCTTTGTAGATCTTCGGTTCCGTAGTTAGTAGCTAGATGGCTTTATCTCTCTTGCTAAATTCTCAATCAATGGTCTCTTGGAGATCTATATGATGTAACTCTTTTTGCGGTGTGTTTGTTGGGATCTGATGAACTTCGAGTTTATGATCAGTTATATCTTTTTATATCCATGAAAGTTATTTGAGTTTCTTTGATCTCTTATATGCATGATCTCTTATAGCCTCGTATTTCTTCTCCGATATTTGGGTTTTGTTTGGCCAACTTGATCTATTTATCTTGCAATGGGAAGAGGTGCCCGGTAGTCGGTTCGATCTTACGGTGCTTGATCCCAGTGACAGAAGGGGAACCGACACGTATGTATCGTTGCTACTAAGGATAAAAAGACAAGATCTATGTCTACCACCATATAGATAAATGGATCTTGTTACATCATGTCATCGTTCTTATTGCATTACTCAGTTTTCCCATGAACTTAATACACTAGATGCATGCTGGATAGTGGTCGATGTGTGGAGTAATAGAAGTAGATGCAGGCAGGAGTCAGTCTACTAATCTTGGACGTGATTCCTATGTAATGATCATTGCCTGGATATCGTCATGATTATTTGAAGTTCTATCAATTGCCCAATAGTAATTTGTTTACCCACCATTTGCAATTTTTCTTGAGAGAAGCAACTAGTGAAACCTACGGCCCCCGGGTCTTCTTTCTCATATATTTGCCTTGCGATCCATCCGGCGTAAGCATCCGGATAATCTGGAATGCCACGTGCCTCTGAGACCGTTTTGCTAGACGAGCTCACCCCGGTCTGTCGACCTCACGCGACATGGCACCTCCTTTGCATTTTTATTCAGATCCATTAAACCAAAAATAAAAAATATCTTGCTGTACTTTATTTTATTTGCGGTCTGTTATATCAATCTATTACAGTTTTATCCCGTGAACTTGCCTTCTAGCGCCATTACCCGAAAGGGATTGACAACCCCTTTAACACATGGGGTTGCGAGTGGTTGTTATTTTTGTGCAGGGGCTGTTTACGTTTTGTTGCTTGGTTCTTCTACTAGTTCGATACCTTGGTTTCATTACCGAGGGAAATACCTACCGTTGTTGTGCTACATCATCCTCTCCTCTTGGGGGAAATACCGACGTAGTCTTAGCAAACATCGTCAATGTGTCTCGGTCATGTCTACATAGTTCTCGAACCCGCATGGTCCGCACGCTTAACATTCGATGATGATTTGTATTATGAGTTATGTGATTTGATGACCGAAGTTTGTTCAGAGTCCTAGATGAGATCACAGACATGACGAGGAGTCTCGAAATGGTCGAGAGGTAAATATTCATATATTGGAAGGCTATATTCGGACATCGGAAAGGTTCCGAGTGATTCGGGTATTTTTTGGAGTACCGTGGAGTTACGGGAATTCGCCGGGAGAAGTAATCGGCCTTATTGGGCTTTAGTGGAGAGAGGGGAGAAGGGCCAAGAGGTGGCGCACCTCCCCCCTGCCCAAACCGAATTGGACAAGGGGTGGGGGTGCGGCCCCCCTTTCCTTCTCCCTCGCCCTCTCTTTCCTTCTCTCCTACTCCGAATAGGAAAGGGAATCCTACTAGGACTTGGGAGTCCTAGTCGGACTCCCTATGCTTGGTGCGCCCCCTAGGCCGGCCGCCTCCTTTATATACGGGGTAGGGGAGCACCCCAAAGGCACTCAAGATTTTGTCTTAGCCATGGGCGGTGCCCCCTCCACAGTTACACACCTCGGTCATATCGTCGTAGTGCTTAGGCGAAGCCCTGCGCCAGTAACTTCATCATCACCGTCACCACGCCGTCGTGCTGACAGAACTCTCCCTCGGTCTCAACTGATTAAGAGCTCGAGGGACGTCATCGAGATGAATGTGTGTGATAACCCACACATATAGGGGATCAATTGTAGCCTCTTTCGATAAGTAAGAGTGTCGAACCCAACAAGGAGCTAAAGGTAGGACAAATATTCCCTCAAGTTGTATCGACCACCGATACAACTCTACGCACACTTGACATTTGCTTTACCTAGAACAAGTATAAAACTAGAAGTACTTTGTAGGTGTTTCTGGATAGGTTTACAAGATAATAAAGAGCACATAAATAAAAAGTAGGGGCTGTTTAGATAAAGAAGCAATAAAGTTAGTATAGCGAGTGTGGAAAAGTGGTGGTAGGAGTTGCAAAATTGTCCCTAAGCAATTGACTACTTTACTAGACCGATAACAACTTTTATATGGGAGAGGCTACTGCTAGCATGTCATCCCTAACTTGGAATTCTATGCACTTATGATTGGAACTATTAGCAAGCGTCCGCAACTACTAACGTTCATTAAGGTAAAACCCAACCATAGCATTTAGATATATTGGTCCCGCTTCGATCCCGTATGCATCAATTTCTATGCTAGGTAGAAGCTTCTGTCACTCTTGCCCTCCAATACATAGTCCTATCAACATACAACTAACCCTATGGTGTGATCCACGCACGCTCATATGATGGGCACCAAAGGACAGCAACATAACCACAGGCAAATTAAATCAATCATAGCAATTCACCAATTACCGATAGGACAACGAAAATCTACTCAGACATCATAGGATGGCAACACATCATTGGATAATAATATGAAACATAAAGCACCATGTTCAAGTAGAGGGCACAACGGGTTGCGGAGAGTGACCACTGTAGATAGATGGGGGAAGGTTATGGAGATGTTGGTGAAGATGACAGAGGTGTTGGTGAAGATTGCGATGATGATGATGGCCCCCGGTGGCACTCCGGCACCACCGGGAGCGAGGGGGAGAGAGCCCCCCTTCTTCTTCTTCCTTGACCTTCTCCCTGGATGGGAGGAGGGTTTCCCCTCTGGTCCTTGGTCTACATGGCATGGGAGGGGCGAGAGCCCCTCCGAGATTAGGTCTGTCTCTCTGTCTCTCTCTCTATTTCTGCATTCTGGAATTCTGCCCTTTCACCGTTTCTTACATATCCGGAGATCCATAACTCTGATTGGATTGAAACCTTCGCCTAGATTTTTTCCCCGAAAATTAGCTTTCTTGCAGCCAAAGAAGAGCAGCAGCCGCCTTACGGGGTGCCCACGAGGGTCAGGGGTGCGCCTGCCGCCCCTGGGGCGCGCCCCCCTGCCTCGTGGCCCCCTCGGGCACCGTCCCGTGTTGATTCTTCTTCCTAGATCTCACAAATATTCCAAAAATATTCTCCGTCCGTTTTTATCCCGTTTGGACTCCGTTTGATATGGGTTTTCTGCGAAACATAAAACATGCAACAAATAGGAACTGACACTGGGCACTGGATCAATATGTTAGTCCCAAAAATAGTATAAAAAGTTGCCAAAAATATATGAAAGTTGTAGAATATTGGCATGGAACAATCAAAAATTATAGATACGACGGAGACGTATCAATGTGCTGAACGCGGAGGTGCCGTACGTTCGGTGCTTGGATCTGTTGGATTGCGAAGACGTTCGACTACATCAACCGCGTTACTAAACGCTTCCGCTTTCGGTCTACGAGGGTATGTGGACACACTCTCCCCACTCATTGCTATGCTTCTCCTAGATAGATCTTGCGTGATCGTAAGATATTTTTTAAATACTACGTTCCCCAACACGGAGGTAGTACTTACTAAGTATAGATAGACTTCTTGAAAATTTTGGAACTTTATACAAGTCATACAAATAATTTGATTCTCGGTTTTGGGCCTTGGCGCTCTTATGTCTGGCTCAGACGACGAATCTATGTTTTTACCTACCCCATGCTCTAGCGTCTTTTTCTGTTTTGGGGTTTTCACTCATTTTTTTCTAATTAATCGGGAAATGTTACGTTTTTTGTCTGATTTCCTTTATAAATTGTATAATCCCTCTTTTCTACTTAGTAAAATGTAGAAACCCCCTACCCTCGTGATGAGGTTATTAAAAAGTGATTTTCATTACTCAACATTCTTCTTCAAACGTCATATCTTTGCATTAATTATATAATCTTTTATCTAAATACAAACTTTCTCAATGCATAGTGCCGAAATGATTATAATCTCCTGTAAATGAATTTACGTATGTGAAAAAATATCCAAGCGGGCTTTGGCTCATTGAAGTATGTGTCGAATATACAACCATTTGTTTTTTTGCAAATCATATTGGTATACTATAATCCAATCAGAAATTAGAATCCCCTTGTTGGACAATAGATTATTTATAAGTTTCATCACCATTCTCTATACACATAGACACATACAAGTATCGTTCAGTAAAGAGCCATTTATGTATCAAGAAAAATAGTAAAGAACTATTACTAAGAAAAAATCAAATGTCATTCATAAAAGTGAGAAAATGCCATTGTCAGGCTTCAGTGATAATTGCCTTGAGGGATTTTGAATACTAAGGTGACACAAGCAAAAAAAGGTGGACGAACAGCACTCAGGCGTGCTTGCTATTGGAATCAAGTCTGATTGTTATGTGTGGGTGTAGGATCGAGAAGATAGGTCTAGAGGGGGGTGAATAAACACTTAACAAATCAAATGTGCAATTTTTAGTTTTCTTGAAGTTTAGGCAGATTTTGGCACTAGTTAAGTTGCAACCAATACTTTCTACACATGCATATATAGAGATATAGAAGTGGAAATAATACAGCATGCAAGTGTGCGAAAAGTAAAGGGGGTAGAGATGGGAAGATCAAACACAATGAAGACACGGTGGTTTTTGGCGTGGTTCTGACAGGTGGTGCTATCGTATGTCCACGTTGATGGAGACTTCAACCCATGGAGGACAACAGCTGCACAAGTCTAGGGAGGGCTCCACCCATGAAGGGTCAAGGAAGAAGCAACCTTGTCTATTCCACCATGGCTTAGGCCCACGAAAGACTAGCCTCACTCAGGGTAGATCTTCATGAAGTAGGCGATCTCCTTGCCCTTATACAAACACCTTGGTTTAGCTCCACATGATCTTGGAGGCTCCCAAAGTGACACCTAACCAATATAGGAGACACCACTCTCCAAAAATTAATATATGGTGCATTGATGATGAACTCCCTGCTCTTGTGCTTCAAAGGATAGTCTCCTCAACACTCAATCACTCTCTGGTAGATTTGGCTTGGGTAGGAGAAGAATTGGAGTGGAAATCAACTTGCACTACTGCAAGATGCTGCTAACGCGACACTACAATCAGAGACCCTTGGTCAAAACTATGCGTGGCGCATTAATCGCAAACGGTGATGTAAAAAAACATCAAAAAATATGCAAAACATTTGTGATATGGTGGATACATCCAACATGGTTTAGATTTTAGTTGTGTGTGCGATGCGGGGCATACGGTTGATCCATACGAACTGTTTGCCATGAGACAGAACAACACAAACGGGCAGCCAGGTCAATATGTGTGCGATATACGGCATACAGTTCACCCGATGAACTATTTGTGATGAGGCGGAACAACCGAAACATGCAGCCATATGAAGGTGTGTGCGATGTACAACATATAGTTCACTCGGATGTAATGTTTGTGATTAGGCAACACAAAAGAAATGGTCAGCCAGATGAAGGTGTGTGCGATATACGACATACAGTCCACTCGAATGAACTGTTTGCATTGAGCCAAGAGAACAGAAACGGTTCAACTTAATGAGATGTGTCTAATATGCGGCAAACATGTCTATAGTCGGAAATGTGTGGGAAGACCGATAACAACACAGATGATTCATGTTAACAAGCCATGTGTGTTGTGAACAAACGATTGCTGGTATACAATTGTGAGTGATTGATGAAATTATCACCGACGGTTCCATTGTTTACTCCGTGTGTGATGTGATTTGCTTCGTCTGTAGAACATCAACATATATACTTGTAAGAACAACATTGCATAACCAAATTAAGCATACAATTATATAAGTGACTACACACATAACATTTTCACACACCAAAGTAAGCAATTACATGCATACTAAACTAGGAGAACGAGCATCTAATCATCTACATCTTGTTGCGACTATTGGGAATCGTTGCATGGAAAAAAATTCTACGCACACGCAATGATCTATCCATGGAGATGCATAGCAACGAGGGGGAGAGTGTGTCTATGTACCCTCGTAGACCGTAAGCGGAAGCGTTTCACAACGTGGTTGGTATAGTCGAACTTCTTCATGCTTCAACCGATCAAGTACCAAACATACGACACCTCCGCGTTCTGCACACGTTCAGCTCGGTGACGTCCCTCACCTTCTTGATCCAGCAAGACGTCGAGGGAGTAGATGAGTTCCGTCAGCACGACGTTGTGGTGACGATGATGGTCAAGTGATCTTCGCAGGACTTCGCCTAAGCACTACGAAAATATGACTGGGGATGTGAACGGTGGAGGGGGGCGCCGCACATGGCTAGGCAATTGTCTGGTGTGTGCTAAGGCGCTCCCCACATATATATAGGTGGGAGGGAGGGAGGAGCAGCCATAGGAGGCACCCACGTATCCTACTTGGAGTCCCTCCCAAGCCGCGCTCACCCTGCCATATATAACCGAGGGAGAAGGAAGGAAGTGGGAATCCTAATCCGCACTTTCCTTTCCCTTCTCCCATTTCATTCCCCTCCTTAGGTCGGCCCTTATGGGAGGTGCACCAGCCCCTTGTGGCTGGTGTGTTTCCCCTCTTGGCCCATAAGGCCCATATCTTTTGCCGGTGGTGCCCGGAACCCCTTCCAGTGACCCGATAAGTATCCGATACCCCCCGAAACACTTCCTTTTGTTCGAATACTATCGTCCTATATATCAGTATTTACCCCTTGACCATTTCGAGACTCCTCGTTATGTCCGTGATCTCATCCGGGACTCCGAACAACATTCGGTCACCAAATTACATAACTCATTTAATACTAAATCGTCATCGAACGTTAAGCATGCGGACCCTACGGGTTCGAGAACTATGTAGACATGACCAAGACACCTCTCCGGTCAATAACCAATAGCGGAACCTGGATGCCCATATTGGTTCCTACATATGCTACGAAGATCTTTATCGGTCGAATCGTTACGACAACATACATAATTCCCTTTGTCCATCGGTATGTTACTTGCCCGAGATTCGATCATCGGTATCTTCATACCTAGTTCAATCTTGTTACCGGAAAGTCTCTTTACTTGTTCCGTAATACATCACCTCATGACCAACTCCTTAGTCGTTTGCTTGCAAGCTTACGATGTGTATTATCGAGACGGCCCAGATACCTCTCTGATGCTCGGAGTGACAAATCCTAATCTCGATCTATGCCAACTCAACAAACACGTTTGGACATACCTGTAGAGCATCTTTATGATCACCCAGTTATGCTGTGACGTTTGATAGCACACAAGGTATTCCTCCGGTATCCGGGAGTTGCATAATCTCGTAGTCGAAGGAATATGTATTTGACATGAAGAAAGCAATAGCAATAAATTGAACGATCATTATGAAGGAAATATGCCCTAGAGGCAATAATAAAGTTGTTATTTATATTTCCTTATATCATGATAAATGTTTATTATTCATGCTAGAATTGTATTAACCAGAAACTTAGTACATGTGTGAATACATAGACAAACAAAGTGTCCCTAGTATGCCTCTACTAGACTAGCTCGTTAACCAAAGATGGCTAAGTTTCCTAGCCATAGACATGTGTTGTCATTTGATGAACGGGATCACATCATTAGAAAATGATGTGATGGACAAGACCCATCTGTTAGCTTAGCACTATGATCGTTTAGTTCATTGCTATTGCTTTCTTCATGACTTATACATGTTCCTATGACTATGAGATTATGCAACTCCCGAATACCGGAGGAACACTTAGTGTGCTATCAAACATCACAACTTAACTGGGTGATTATAAAGATGCTCTACAGGTGTCTCGGATGGTGTTTGTTGAGTTGGCATAGATCAAGATTAGGATTTGTCACTCCGATTGTCGGAGAGGTATCTCTAGGCCCTCTCGATAATGCACATCAATATAAGCCTTGCAAGCAATGTGACTAATGAGTTAGTTGCGGGATGACGCATTACGGAACGAGTAAAGAGACTTGCCGGTAACGAGATTGAACTAGGCATAGTGATACCGACGATCGAATCTCGGGCAATTAGCATACCGATGACAAAGGGAACAACGTATGTTGTTATGCGGTTTGACCGATAAAGATCTTCATAGAATATGTAGGAACCAATATGAGCATCCAGGTTCCGCCATTGGTTATTGACCGGAGATGTGTCTCGGTCATGTCTACATAGTTCTAGTGTGACGCCCCCGATTCAATCGTACACTAATCATGCACGCAAACGTGTACGATCAGGATCAGGGACTCACGGGAAGATATCACAACACAACTCTAAAAACATAAATAAGTCATACAAGCATCATAATACAAGCCAGGGGCCTCGAGGGCTCGAATACAAGTGCTCGATCATAGACGAGTCAGCGGAAGCAACAATATCTGAGTACAGACATAAGTTAAACAAGTTTGCCTTAAGAAGGCTAGCACAAACTGGGATACAGATCGAAAGAGGCGCAGGCCTCCTGCCTGGGATCCTCCTAACTACTCCTGGTCGTCGTCAGCAGCCTGCACGTAGTAGTAGGCACTTCCAGTGTAGTAGTCGTCATCGATGGTGGCGTCTGGCTCCTGGGCTCCAGCATCTGGTTGCGACAACCAGAAAGAAAGGAAAGGGGGGAAAGGGGGGAGAAAGCAACCGTGAGTACTCATCCAAAGTACTCGCAAGCAAGGAGCTACACTACATATGCATGGATATATGTGTAAAGGGCCATATCAGTGGGCTGAACTGCAGAATGCCAGAATGAGAGGGGGATAGCTAGTCTTATCGAAGACTACACTTCTGGTCACCGTCGTCTTGCAACAGGTAGAAGAGGGTAGTCTGAAGTCCTCCAACTAGCATCTCCAAGTAGCAACTCCAAGTAGCATCTCCAGTAGCATCGCATAGCATAATCCTACCCGACGATCCTCTCCTCGTCGCCCTGTTAGAGAGCGATCACCGGGTTGTATCTGGCACTTGGAAGGGTGTGTTTTATTAAGTATCCGGTTCTAGTTGTCATAAGGTCAAGGTACAACTCCAAGTCGTCCTGTTACCGAAGATCACGGCTATTCGAATAGATTAACTTCCCTGCAGGGGTGCACCAACTTACCCAACACGCTTGATCCCATTTGGCCGGACACACTTTCCTGGGTCATGCCCGGCCTCGGAAGATCAACACGTCGCAGCCCCACCTAGGCAAAACAGAGAGGCCAGCACGCCGGTCTAAACCTAAGCGCGCAGGGGTCTGGGCCCATCGCCCTGAGCACACCTGCACGTTGCGTGGGCGGCCGGAAGCAGACCTAGCCTAGTGGCGTTCCAGTCCAATCCGGCGCGCGCCGCTCCGTCGCTGACGTCTGAAGTGCTTCGGCTGATACCACGACGCCGGGATACCCATAACTACTCCCACGTAGATGGTTAGTGCGTATAGGCTCGTAGCCAACTCAGATCAAATACCAAGATCTCGTTAAGCGTGTTAAATATCCGCGAACGCCGAACAGGGCCAGGCCCACCTCTCTCCTAGGCGGTCTCAACCTGCCCTGTCACTCCGCCACAAAGATCCACACAGAGGGCCGTCGGGACAAAGGTCCTTTCAGCCCCCAATCCGTGAATCACTCGCGGGTACTCTTCGAGCGGACCCGACTTTAGTCACCATCTGTAGTATGTATGTATGTATAGTATATACCCGTGATCACCTCCCGAGTGATCACGGCCCAATAGTATAGCAAGGCAGACTGACAAGAATGTAGGGCCAATGATGATAAACTAGCATCCTATACTAAGCATTTAGGATTGCAGGTAAGGTATCAACAGATGTAGCGACAATGTCAGGCTATGCATCAGAATAGGATCAATGGAAAGCAGTAACATGCTACACTACTCTAACGCAAGCAGTATAGAGGAAAATAGGCGATATCTGGTGATCAAGGGGGGGGCTTGCCTGGTTGCTCTGGCAAGAGAGAGGGGTCGTCAACTCCGTAGTCGAACTGGGCAGCAGCAGCGTCGGTCTCGTAGTCTACCGGAGAGAAGAGGGGGGAGAAACAGTAAATACATGGCAAGCAAGTGCATAACAGGACAACAAGCAGAGCTAGACGTGTTCTATCGCGGTATGAGGTGATACCGGTGAAGGGGGAAAACATCCGGGAAAGTATCCCCGGTGTTCCGTGTTTTCGGACAGCTGAACCGGAGGTGAAATGTTGCAAGTTCACTATGCTAGGGACGCGTGGCGGATGAACAGGCTGCGTATCCGGATCCGTCCCTTCGTTCTGAGCAACTTTCATGTTGAAAATATTTTAATCCGAGTTACGGATTAAAAGATATGATTTTCTAAAGAATTTATTAATTTCTGGAATTTAATTAATAATTTAATTTAATTCGAAATTGGATTTATGATATCAGCATGAGGTCATGTTGACATCAGCAGTCAACAGGGATTGACTAAGTCAAACTTACGCGTGGGTCCCACCTGTCATACTCTGTTAGTTTATTAACAGCAGCTAATTAGGTTAGTTAGTCATTAGGTTAATTAACCTTAATTAGTTAATTTAATCAAAATTAATTAAGTTAATTATTAGCTAATTAATTAATTAATTTTATTATTAATTATTTATTTATTATATATATATATATATTTTTAAATTCCCTTTTTTTATAAACGTTCTGGGGAGGGGCCCACTGTCATAGGCCCCAAGGGGCTGGTGGATCGGGCGTTCGGGTGCGGGCGTGCGCCCGAGGGGCGTAGCGGGCGACAGGCGCCGTGTGCAGGGGGGCCGGCGCTACTCGAGCGGGCGCATGCCTGAGGGCGCTGGGCGCGCGCGGCGCACGCCGGCGCCGGCGATCAGGCAAAGGGAGGCGGCGGAGGGTCGACTGCGGTGGCGGCGAGGGCGCACCCGACTGGGCGTTCGCCCAGATCGCCGGGGCAGGTTGGCGCCCGAGCGGAGGCCGAGCCTGGGCGGGGCTTGGCACACGCCCGGACGGCGACGGACGTGGCGGGGCACGAGCGGGGCGGCGGTGTCCGCGAGCACGGCGTGAGCATGGCGCGGCCACGGCGAACTAGCAGGCGGGTGAGGGAGGCAGAGAGGAGAAAGGGAGGGGGCGGCTCACAGGGGGCCGTAGGGTTCGGGGTAACGGGGCTTGGGGCGGAGGACGGAGACGACGGCGTCGTAGACGGGGGGCAGTCCGGTGGGGAGGCGTGGTCGAGGCGGCGCCTAGCGCCGGCGATGACGACGGGCGGCGTCGTGCTTGGCGAAGCGTCGGTGGGGGAGGGTTCTGGCGCGGGAGTGGCGACGGAGGTGGGAGCAGGGGAGGGAGAGGCGAGCTCAGGGGAGGAACAGGGCGTGCCCGGCGCGGGGGGGGGGGGGGGGGAGGGGTCCGGCGACGGGCGTCGGGGCGAGGGGATCGGGATCCCGATCCAGATCCAGCGAGGGGGGAGAGGAGTGGTGCGAGTGGGGGAGAGTGGGGATCGGGTGGGGGTTAGGGTTCGGGGAGGTGGCCTTGTAGGCCAGAGAGGAGGGCCGGCTGGGCCTGGTGGGCCGGCCGGTGCGGAGGCCAGCTGGGCCGCTCGGCCCAGCGTGGGGGGGGGGGGTGTTTCTATTTTTATGTTTTTTTTTGTTTGACCTTTCGTTATTTTTCTTTTCTGTTTTATTTTAGTTACATAGTAATTTTAGTTTAGCAAAATATGACTACAACCCCTAAAATAACGTTTCAGAACAATCCACTACTGTAAGAAGTTATGGCCCGATATAAAATAGTTTAGTATTTTATAAAATACCAAAGGCGTTTAAATAGTTGTTTTTGCTGCTGTTTGAACCATTTTAGTGCATTTAATCCTTCTACAAAAATGTGGTTCCTCCACCATTATGACTTAGGATTTATTTGTCGCACTTTGAACATTTTAGTTTTAACGTTTGAAAACTTTTGTTGTTTGCCATATTTTGAATTGATTTTGAATCGGTTTTGTACTAACGAAAGATTAGCAACAGTAACGAAGGTGATGTGGTCTCATTAGCAGAGTTTTACTGTCTCTTAATTATCCGGGCGTCACAATTCTCCTCCACTACAAGAAATCTCGTCCCGAGATTTAAGAGGGGAGTAAGGGGGAAAGTTCTGGTTACGATGTTCTAACGGATCTTCTCGAAGAAGTTAATCCCTTTCATTGATGTCTTCAATTCTTTATTCCAATGCATCATGATGAAGTTGTCTTCCTTCGGGAACTCCATTGTACTTACGAAAGGATAAGGGGGTATTACGGAAGAACGGACCTTACAAGGTTGACTATCTGGCGGATAACTCAGGGAATGTGGTAGAAAGTAACTCTCGAATAGATACTTAAGAAAATACCGAGAGTAAAGTAAGAAGGTATAGTAATAAGCTTCAAGCGGATAAGCAATCTTTAGATGCCTGAAGCAGAGCAGGAAAGGGGGTTCAGAGCAACGAATAAGCATTGCGGTTGAAACCAGAATAGATCTCCTGGCAGGTGGCTCGTGAATTACATAATAAGTCAAGCGCGAGGAATAACTTTGACAACAGGGTGTACATGAGGTCAGGTTTCGATCCTGTGGAACTTTGGGTTATGGGTCCACCATGAGGTTAAAAGTAGGAAGGGGACTGACATCTTGCACGGTCATGATAGCAAGACATGCCATAGGGTAGCCTGTTGATTATGTCGGCAACAACGTCGATACTAAGGGCGAGGGACGAAGAGAACCAATTCCTGCTCGTTGAACGAGGTGGACCAATAGGCAAGGTTCCTATCCATCGGTGGTTACCGGAATGTTTTCAACAATAGTAACAGGGTCTTACTGACAGAGTTGTACATCGAGGTGTTTGCACAAGCAGTGGATTATTACTGCTTATATCATATAGATCATAGAAAAGGTTTAAACAAACCAATGGAAGGAAAATATGATCATCAGATTAAACAGAACAATGGAAAGGAAAATATGTTTAAACACATATTTCAAGGGTATATCCTTCCCAAGGACAAGCAGAGCAAGATATCCATGACAGGATATAAAGTAGAAAACCAGTTAGGTAAGGGGGGAGGAATCTCATGATATTACCCATACAACAGTGTTAGGATAAATGATAAATAAAATCTAGCATCGTGCTTCAAATGTTCCTGTTGCAAATCGGAGTACCATTGACATGCTTCGAGATAGCATTGACATGGTCTTCAGGTGAAGACCAGACTTTGGAAACACGAAGGATCCATCAGGAATAACTTGTAGAATAAGTCTTACAATTTCCTCCAAGAAGAATGGTTATCCTTGCAAATAAACCATAATGATAGGTCCTCCAGCCAGGGGGGGGTGCTAGGCATGACATCCTGTTACCAGGTCATCAAAGGGCCATCAACATAACTCTTGGAAAGTTGTCCCAACCATCATATCTGACCGAGATTCAGATCCGATTGGTGTCATGATACCTCAGACTCAGGATGTCCGAGAAGAAAAGGTGCAACACAAATAGACGAAATGACATTTCAAGATTCTCAGGAAATGAACTATGGGAGCGGGTTCTTGAAGCAACAGTTCTTCCTTAAACCAAGGAGAGGATGAGGGGGTAGCTGATGGAATCAACGAAAATCCTCGAGATTTCCAAAAAGGTGGGTTTCCACAATTATGTGAACAAGGAGATAACATTAGTGAGATCTAATGATATAATGATGTATGCTTGAGGAAAACATACACAGTTAAACATTGGTTAAAGGTGCAACCAAAATATGGGACTAGGTAGCACGATCAATGATAGAAGGACGATTCAATAATCGACGGTCTAAGAACGAACTGTCGATCATTAACTTCAAAGCAATAGGGTTGCTAGAAGTACAGAACTCAAACAGCATCTATTGGTATGCTAGTTAAAAACAGCACGGGGACCAAGGAAGAATGATGATGGTGAGAAGTATCACCATACCAAGAATTCTTAAGAGGTGGTGAAATTCCCACGACATCCTTGACATAAAGGATGGTAATACTCCAAGGTAAAGAAAAACAATTGCTGGATAGCAAGGAACTCAAGGTATAACACGAAACACGAACAAGTTTGTGTTGAACGGGAGGCAATAAAGTGGTCGCGGATAACACCAATCATCGAGGGCAAGGATGGTATTTCTCATCGTGATTTCAATAGATCTCTTGGGAGAGCTCAGAATGTTGATGATATTCATGACACATTTGTCACGAGAGTTCATGAAGATGTAATCGATCGGCGATGACATCAAGTCAAAGTAATGATAAAGTGAAAGGTTATTGGAACCAAGGGTACGACACAAACTCGAAACCAAGCTTGTTGTTCAAGGAGAAATGATATGACGATGATGATCGACGTAAGGTTAGTACATCGTCGAAAATTGTGCTCCGGGAAGAAGGACCGGGTAGCACAGTTAAAATTAGCTCGATAATGATATAGCCGATCAGGCTAGGAATGACTTGAAGGATTAATAAATTTGTAAGCAGTGATGGGTTCAAATACTTGTTGAATCGCAATGCGAACTCGATTCAGTTATCGGTGTCTTTGAGTGTATAATAACTCAGAGCCCGTGAAAAATTGGAATCAGTGGGAAGGTAGCACTTGATGAAGAACTCATAAGAAGTTATGCAGTTCCATGATAATCTTGAGATACCAGGGGTAATACTCGACACAAGACCAAAGTAAAGATTGGACGGGTGTATTGATCCATAGAAGACAATTGTTTTAACTTGTCCGAGAAATGGAATCAAAGAAGAACAATCATGGTCGGAACCACGGTTGCAAGGGATCAATTCACAGATACCATATGTTAGTTATCAAGGAAATAGTTATTATTACAAGAAGCTCCCATGATAGGATATACATTGCGTCCATGGGCATGAACACAAGGTTCAAGGTCGACTCCCACTTCCTCAATACATAATCTTTCATTCACTTCGCACCTTCAACGAAATCGTGTGTTGAAATTTTATCTGACATAACACTAGTAGAGTATGACCCGTAGTAGTTTCCGGGTTCACACAATTTAGAGAAGGCATATGTCCAACCCATCGGGCCTCTTAGGAACATATACCACAAACTTCAGGAGTAAATAACACAAGCTCGATAGCAGAGCATGGTTGACAAAGCAGGGGATACAATTTACCAAAGGCGGTATACATCCTAGGAAAGGCTCAAGGTTATTGAATATGAAGGACATTGTCGGATAAAATCCAACAAAGGATCTGGGGTGAGTATCGGCACACAACCAGAGGAAGAAGCAAGGCAATTACATTGGATTATAGAAACAACTGAATAACTTAGAGCTCAATTGCTAAGGAATTATGCTTTACAAAGTGAAGGATCAGAAGCAGACGCTCTGATCAAGGATGGATAAGTTCAATAGACTTAGGGGCACAATCGACGACAATTTAATTGGCGAGAACCAGCTCATGATTAAAACGACGTCTGAGCCAGAAGGATGAATTCTGGGATCTGTTTGAGGATTCCAAGCATTCGCAACAAATCGAATCAATGGACTCAAAATGACAATGACAATGGATGTCAACAAGATTACTAGACTTATGGGATTAACCATAATGCAAGCAATCAAGAATTTCAAGAGCAATAGGATGCTCAAGATTTACGGAAGATCGAATGGTATTTCGAATTCTTTTGCAAAACACTTGATCAGTGGGGGTGAGCGGATACTCAGTAAGTGTGGGAAATTATCTGTAGGGGTATTCATTCGGCAAAGAACCGCAAGGCAATAAGCTCAAGGGTTCTAAAAAAGTTGGAGAAATAATTCGTTGCATCTTGTAATAACAAGATCAACGGGGAATGATTGTATCAATGGCAAGTGCACGTGGTTGTCCATAGGGGTTTATCGATGGAAGGGAATTACAATAGCAATGGCACAAAGTCTCGAAAGATCATCGTAGAGTATCTTCCGAATCTTCCGATGCAGCAAGCGATCATCTGGAGTGAGGGGCTCTCCGGGAGAAAGTATTTTACGAGAACCTAGAGTCGAAGTTAGCAAAATCATTTAAACCCGAATAGAAGAGAGTTCAAAGACCCAGAGTATAGATCAAGGAGTAAAAGATCCTAATACCACCCAATGGCGACGTGGGCCCGTAAGGCACACAGCCATGTTAGTAAAAGTTTTGCAATGACTAGACTCGACTTCGGCCAAGGAGTGTGGAAAGGGGATTCCTACAGGCAGTCGGCTCTGATACCAACTTGTGACGCCCCCGATTCAATCGTACACTAATCATGCACGCAAACGTGTACGATCAGGATCAGGGACTCACGGGAAGATATCACAACACAACTCTAAAAACATAAATAAGTCATACAAGCATCATAATACAAGCCAGGGGCCTCGAGGGCTCGAATACAAGTGCTCGATCATAGACGAGTCAGCGGAAGCAACAATATCTGAGTACAGACATAAGTTAAACAAGTTTGCCTTAAGAAGGCTAGCACAAACTGGGATACAGATCGAAAGAGGCGCAGGCCTCCTGCCTGGGATCCTCCTAACTACTCCTGGTCGTCGTCAGTAGCCTGCACGTAGTAGTAGGCACTTCCAGTGTAGTAGTCGTCATCGACGGTGGCGTCTGGCTCCTGGGCTCCAGCATCTGGTTGCGACAACCAGAAAGAAAGGAAAGGGGGGGAAGGGGGGAGAAAGCAACCGTGAGTACTCATCCAAAGTACTCGCAAGCAAGGAGCTACACTACATATGCATGGATATATGTGTAAAGGGCCATATCAGTGGGCTGAACTGCAGAATGCCAGAATGAGAGGGGGATAGCTAGTCTTATCGAAGACTACGCTTCTGGTCACCGTCGTCTTGCAACAGGTAGAAGAGGGTAGTCTGAAGTCCTCCAACTAGGATCTCCAAGTAGCAACTCCAAGTAGCATCTCCAGTAGCATCGCATAGCATAATCCTACCCGACGATCCTCTCCTCTCGCCCTGTTAGAGAGCGATCACCGGGTTGTATCTGGCACTTGGAAGGGTGTGTTTTATTAAGTATCCGGTTCTAGTTGTCATAAGGTCAAGGTACAACTCCAAGTCGTCCTGTTACCGAAGATCACGGCTATTCGAATAGATTAACTTCCCTGCAGGGGTGCACCAACTTACCCAACACGCTTGATCCCATTTGGCCGGACACACTTTCCTGGGTCATGCCCGGCCTCAGAAGATCAACACGTCGCAGCCCCACCTAGGCAAAACAGAGAGGCCAGCACGCCGGTCTAAACCTAAGCGCGCAGGGGTCTGGGCCCATCGCCCTGAGCACACCTGCACGTTGCGTGGGCGGCCGGAAGCAGACCTAGCCTAGTGGCGTTCCAGTCCAATCCGGCGTGCGCCGCTCCGTCGCTGACGTCTGAAGTGCTTCGGCTGATACCACGACGCCGGGATACCCATAACTACTCCCACGTAGATGGTTAGTGCGTATAGGCTCGTAGCCAACTCAGATCAAATACCAAGATCTCGTTAAGCGTGTTAAATATCCGCGAACGCCGAACAGGGCCAGGCCCACCTCTCTCCTAGGCGGTCTCAACCTGCCCTGTCGCTCCGCCACAAAGATCCACACAGAGGGCCGTCGGGACAAAGGTCCTTTCAGCCCCCAATCCGTGAATCACTCGCGGGTACTCTTCGAGCGGACCCGACTTTAGTCACCATCTGTAGTATGTATGTATGTATAGTATATACCCGTGATCACCTCCCGAGTGATCACGGCCCAATAGTATAGCAAGGCAGACTGACAAGAATGTAGGGCCAATGATGATAAACTAGCATCCTATACTAAGCATTTAGGATTGCAGGTAAGGTATCAACAGATGTAGCAACAATGTCAGGCTATGCATCAGAATAGGATCAACGGAAAGCAGTAACATGCTACACTACTCTAATGCAAGCAGTATAGAGGAAAATAGGCGATATCTGGTGATCAAGGGGGGGGCTTGCCTGGTTGCTCTGGCAAGGGAGAGGGGTCGTCAACTCCGTAGTCGAACTGGGCAGCAGCAGCGTCGGTCTCGTAGTCTACCGGAGAGAAGAGGGGGGAGAAACAGTAAATACATGGCAAGCAAGTGCATAACAGGACAACAAGCAGAGCTAGACGTGTTCTATCGCGGTATGAGGTGATACCGGTGAAGGGGGAAAACATCCGGGAAAGTATCCCCGGTGTTCCGTGTTTTCGGACAGCTGAACCGGAGGTGAAATGTTGCAAGTTCACTATGCTAGGGACGCGTGGCGGATGAACGGGCTGCGTATCCGGATCCGTCTCTTCGTTCTGAGCAACTTTCATGTTGAAAATATTTTAATCCGAGTTACGGATTAAAAGATATGATTTTCTAAAGAATTTATTAATTTCTGGAATTTAATTAATAATTTAATTTAATTCGAAATTGGATTTATGATATCAGCATGAGGTCATGTTGACATCAGCAGTCAACAGGGATTGACTAAGTCAAACTTACGCGTGGGTCCCACCTGTCATACTCTGTTAGTTTATTAACAACAGCTAATTAGGTTAGTTAGTCATTAGGTTAATTAACCTTAATTAGTTAATTTAATCAAAATTAATTAAGTTAATTATTAGCTAATTAATTAATTAATTTTATTATTAATTAATTATTTATTATATATATATATATTTAAATTCCCTTTTTTTATAAACGTTCTGGGGAGGGGCCCACTGTCATAGGCCCCAAGGGGCTGGTGGATCGGGCGTTCGGGTGCGGGCGTGCGCCCGAGGGGCGTAGTGGGCGACAGGCGCCGTGTGCAGGGGGGCCGGCGTCACTCGAGCGGGCGCATGCCCGAGGGCGCTGGGCGCGCGCGGCGCACGCCGGCGCCGACGATCAGGCAAAGGGAGGCGGCGGAGGGTCGACTGCGGTGGCGGCGAGGGCGCACCCGACTGGGCGTTCGCCCAGATCGCCGGGGCAGGTTGGCGCCCGAGCGGAGGCCGAGCCCGGGCGGGGCTTGGCACACGCCCGGACGGCGACGGACGTGGCGGGGCACGAGCGGGGCGGCGGTGTCCGCGAGCACGGCGTGAGCATGGCGCGGCCACGGCGAACTAGCAGGCGGGTGAGGGAGGCAGAGAGGAGAAAGGGAGGGGGCGGCTCACAGGGGGCCATAGGGTTCGGGGCAACGGGGCTTGGGGCGGAGGACGGAGACGACGGCGTCGTAGACGGGGGGCAGTCCGGTGGGGAGGCGTGGTCGAGGCGGCGCCTAGCGCCGGTGATGACGACGGGCGGCGTCGTGCTTGGCGAAGCGTCGGTGGGGGAGGGTTCTGGCGCGGGAGTGGCGACGGAGGTGGGAGCAGGGGAGGGAGAGGCGAGCTCAGGGGAGGAACAGGGCGTGCCCGGCGCGGGGGGGGGGGGGTCCGGCGACGGGCGTCGGGGCGAGGGGATCGGGATCCCGATCCAGATCCAGCGAGGGGGGGAGAGGAGTGGTGCGAGTGGGGGAGAGTGGGGATCGGGTGGGGGTTAGGGTTCGGGGAGGTGGCCTTGTAGGCCAGAGAGGAGGGCCGGCTGGGCCTGGTGGGCCGACCGGTGCGGAGGCCAGCTGGGCCGCTCGGCCCGGCGTGGGGGGGGGGGTGTTTCTATTTTTATGTTTTTTTTGTTTGACCTTTCGTTATTTTTCTTTTCTGTTTTATTTTAGTTACATAGTAATTTTAGTTTAGCAAAATATGACTACAACCCCTAAAATAACGTTTCAGAACAATCCACTATTGTAAGAAGTTATGGCCCGATATAAAATAGTTTAGTATTTTATAAAATACCAAAGGCGTTTAAATAGTTGTTTTTGCTACTATTTGAACCATTTTAGTGCATTTAATCCTTCTACAAAAATGTGGTTCCTCCACCATTATGACTTAGGATTTATTTGTCGCACTTTGAACATTTTAGTTTTAACGTTTGAATACTTTTGTTGTTTGCCATATTTTGAATTGATTTCGAATCGGCTTTGTACTAACGAAAGATTAGCAACAGTAACGAAGGTGATGTGGTCTCATTAGCAGAGTTTTACTGTCGCTTAATTATCCGGGCGTCACATCTTGAACCCGTACTGTTGATGATATAACTACTGAGTGTAAACCGCCCAGGAGGGGCCGGTTCACGCTCAACTATACTGAAACCCATGAAGACAAGAAGATGGTGATGTCTGAGTAATGGGCCACGGGTAGGCTAACCCGAGTCCCAGAACCTTTCAAGACATCGGGGCGGGCTGCGCCCCTCGAGTCCCAGAGGCGACTCCAAGATAAGCCGAGTCCCAGAGGCGACTCCAAGATAAGCCGAGTCCCAGAGGCGACTCCAAGATAAGTTGAGTCCCAGAGGCGACTCCAAGATAAGCCGAGTCCCAGAGGCGACTCCAAGATAAGCCGAGTCCCAGAGGCGACTCCAAGACAAGCTGACTCTTGGCCAGCGACTTCCAGAGAAGTCGGCTATGGGGAGTCGGCCCGTGACTCCAACCACCCCATTTACTGAGTGCAGGCATGGCCATAGTGAGCCGTACCGACGGAGATCTCCCTCCGGCGCGGCGCTGTTTCCATGCCGGCCCTGACATCAGCCCCTGGGGGCGGGGCCCTGTGCCCACGACGGCCTGTCTGTACGACCCAGAGAAGGCGGGCCCCGCCGGTCAGCGGGAGAGCAGAAGACGGCGAGAGCGCCACAAAGACGGACCCATTGGGAGTCGGCCCCCAGGAGTCGGCTGGCCCTTCCCATGGGCCCCGCACGCCATTAACCAGACACGACGGGGAATGGCAACAGTGATAGCCCGTCAGGCGGCGACACTGTTGCCATGACCCCATGACCAAGCCAGCGTCATTAGAAGCACGGCTACAGTAATCCGCAGCCGGCAAGACCCGCCCGCGGAGGACAAGGGCTGTCGGCCCCGTACCTGGCAGGTTGGCGGGACCCACCAGTCGGCGGGCCCCAGTAGTCAGTGGGGAAGACGGCGGCCTGAGAGACAGACGGCTGGGACCCGCGCCCAGCCGGCTTTACCATTGTACCCCTGGGGGGTAGGCCTATATAAACCCCCCAGTGCACCCATGCAAAGGGTTGGAATCCATTAGCGCTAGACCATATCATATAGGAAGGGGAGAGCTAGCCTTGCCCTCTCCTACCTCCAGAAACAGCTCAAGGAGCAACCTTGTACTCACTTTGCCTTAGTGACCATGCAGAGACCCTGCAGAGCAGTAGTAGGGGTGTTATCTCCTAGGAGAGCCCTAAAGCTGGGTAAGATGCGCCGGCGTGCATGTCTTCGCCTCATCCCGTTTCCAGGCACCGGCGACGTTCTACTCGCCCCCACCATGATAAGCCATCCTTTGGCATATGTCGCACCTTACCCCCGACATTTGGCGCCCACCGTGGGGCCTAGTGCACCGTCGTCCGGAGATCTGTTCTGGACGGGAACCCTTTTCCTCCCTGGCGAGCGCAGCCATCCAGGCTCGCCGGATGAAGTCTGCATCGACGCGCTGTGCGGCGCTGAGGCTGCCTGCGCAGCCAGCTGCCTCGCCGAACTTGTCGGCGAGGTTCGCCTCTCCGACGAGCCTGCATCCGACGCAGGCACGAGCGGCCCCGAGAGCCTCCTCGCGGGCCTCCTCGACCAACTCCACATCACCGGCGAGCCCGCCGTGGACTTGCAGTCCGTAGGCTCCACCGACCCGATGCTGGTCGACTCCGACGCCGCGTCGCTCGACGCGTTCCCCACCAACGTGGTGGTCTACGACGAGCCGCTCCCTCACGAGGAGAGCGGCGGAAGCGCCGTCACGGAGGTGCTCGTCATCAGTCATGACGAGCATTCCGGTGATGGAGCTCACGACCCACTCAACGCAGCTCTACAAGATCTGACCGCGCCTATTCCGGAAGACGCTGATGCCGAGACGCTGGAGGCGCGCCGCCTTCAGATCATCGAAGGCGCGAAGAAGCTGGCAAGCATGAGGCGCTTGTCAGAATCCTACCAGCATGAGATGGATCGCGCTGTGGGAGGCTCGCCGGCTCTGACTGGGCCTAGCCGCCTAGGCGTGGTCCGGCAGCGCGGTGTGGCCATCGCTCACATGTTCGGGGCAAATCGCCTCGTGTATGCCACGCCTATGGAGAACATCCGCGCCGCCCAGGCGGCGACTGACGAGCTGAAGAACTTTGAAGGCGAAGAGCGCCGCATGATGACGGAGCGAGTCCAGCAGCTTCTCGACGCGACTGCCGTGCAGAATGCAGCCGGTGGTCGCATGGAGGCGCCGCAACAACCGAACGACGACCTACCTCCCCGCCGAGATCAAGGCGCAACGTCTCGGATGCCGACTGGCGGAGTCCGCGGAAGAAAAGACAAAGAGCCGGCTGTCAGCCACAGTCGGACTCGCATCACCATCGAGCACGACCAAGACGGCCGCCTAAGAGCAGTGGAACGGCAGGGCGACTATCTGCCTCCCCCACCGCGAAGAGAAAGACGAGTCTCCCCGCCACCCGTTGAGGTGGCCGCCGAGAGGGAGTCGGAGAAAACGACGCCCGCCACCGGATCGACCGACTCAACTGATCCCTGGCGCTGGAAGAAGAAGACGAGTTGGGTCCGCCTTGCTTCGGACCTCGCATCCGATACGAGCCCTTTCCCAAAGGGTTCACGCTCCCCCGAGACACACCCAAGTATACCGGCTCCGTGAAGCCGGAGGACTGGCTTGTTGACTACTCCACAGCCGTCAGCATAGCGAACGGCAACAAGCGGGTTGCCGTGAAGTATGTTCCACTCATGCTCCAGGGCATGTCCCGGACATGGTTGAACAGCCTGAAGCCTCGCAGCATCAACAGCTGGGTCGACTTCACCGAAGCCTTCATCCGCAACTTCACGAGCACGTACAAGCGACCTCCCAAGCCTCGCCAGCTTTCCTTGTGCGTGCAAGGCCCCGATGAGTCAACACGCGACTACCTCACTCGCTGGGCTGAGCTTCGAAACTCCTGCGAGGGCGTGCACGAGGTGCAGGCTATCGAATACTTCACCGCCGGGTGCAGAGAAGGCACCCTACTCAAGCACAAGCTCCTCTGCGACGAGCCGGAAACCCTCAACGAGCTGCTGATCATAGCAGACAAGTACGCCACGGCCGACTCCTCCATGAAGACGGAGATTCAAGTCAATGCGATTGGCAAAGTGGCTCCTCAGGCTCCCAGAACTCCGGCTGGAGATGCCAGTCGGCGACAACAACAGAACGACAGCAAGCGCAAGGCCTCGCAGCCGACTTCCAGCAGTCGGTAGGTCGCGACAGTCGAAGACCAGCAGCCGGAGGGGCAGCCTCCGACCAAGCGACAGAAAGGCGGCAAGTCCAACTAGTTGCCGGCCTTCTCTTACGAGCAGACTCTAGACGGTCCCTGCAAGTTCCACAGCGGCGCGAAGCCGTCGAACCACACCACCCGAAAATGCCATTGGCTCACCAGAATCGCCAAGGGGGACGGCCTCCTTCCTCCCCCGCCTGCTGGGCCGCCGCCTCCACCGCCGCCCCAGTAGCTGGCTGCCAGGCCAGTCGGCGCAGTACGAGATGAGTACCCAGAAGAGCATGGAGCCTATGTGGTGTTCACCAGTGTGGCTGATGATCAACGCAGCAGACGGCAGCAGCAGCAAGAAGTGAATGCAGTAGCATCAGAAACTCCAGAATTCATGCATTGGTCCGAGAAGCCTATCAGTTGGAGCAGAGCTGATCACCCAGAGGTGATGCCGAATCCAGGCTCCTACGCCCTGGTTTTGAGTGCCACCTTAGCCACAGACAGGCGGGCCGCTCGCTTCTCGCGAGTGCTGATAGACGGAGGCAGTAGCATCAACATCCTGTACAAGGATACCATGGAGAAGTTAGGAATCAAGCAAAGACAGCTGCAGAGCAGCCGGACTGTGTTCCATGGCATTGTACCTGGCCTTTCCTGCTCACCAATCGGTAAGATCCTAATAGACGTCCTCTTTGGAGACAAAGACCATTTCCGCCGAGAGCCAGTTTGGTTTGAAGTGGTGGACCTCGAAAGCCCATACCATGCGTTGCTTGGCCGACCTGCTTTGGCCAAGTTCATGGCGGTCCCCCACTACGCCTACCTCAAGATGAAGATGCCGAGCTCCAAGGGGATTCTGACCATAGCCGGCGACTACAGAAAGTCGTCCGCTTGCGCGGCTGAGAGCAGTCGGCTGGCCGAGTCCCTGGTAATCGTAGCTGAGAAGCGGCTCCTTGATCGAGTCGTGGCGATGGTCGAAAAGCAGCCAGAGATGTCGCCCGACCCCAAGGAGTAGGAAGCTGAGGGCTCGGTCAAGCCGGCTAAGGAGACGAAGAAGATACCCTTGGACCCGGAGCACCCAGAGAGGTACGCTGTCATAGGTGCAAACCTTGACGGCAAATAGGAAGGCAAGCTCGCCGATTTCCTCCGAGAGAATCGAGACATCTTTGCATGGTCCCCTAAAAGACATGCCAGGTGTACCGACGGAATTCGCCGAGCACAAGTTACATGTCCGACCTGATGTGAAGCCCGTCAGGCAGCCCTTGCGCCGCCTGTCAGAAGAAAAGAGAAGAGTTGTTGGAGAAGAGATAGCCCGGCTCCTGGCAGCTGGCTTCATTATGGAGGTGTTTTTTCCAGAATGGTTAGCAAACCCGGTCCTGGTGCTGAAGAAGAACAAGCAGTGGCGGATGTGTATTGACTACACAAGCCTCAACAAAGCCTGCCCCAAGGACCCGTTTGCTCTGCCAAGAATCGATCAGGTGATAGACTCCACAGCCGGATGCGAGCTGTTGAGTTTCTTAGATGCATATTCAGGATATCACCAGATCAAGCTGAACCCGGCAGACAGACTGAAGACTGCCTTCATCATGCCGTTTGGAGCCTTCTGTTACCTGACCATGACATTCGGCTTAAGGAAAGCCGGCGCCACCTTTCAGCGTTGCATGCAGAAGTGCCTCCTCAAGCAACTCGGCAGAAACGCCCACGTCTACGTGGATGATGTAGTGGTGAAGACAGAAAAGCGTGGGACACTGATGGAAGACCTCAAAGAAACCTTTGAGAACCTGCGCCGATTCCAGATCAAGCTCAATCCTGAGAAGTGCGTCTTCGGAGTACCAGCCGGCCAACTCCTTGGCTTTCTGGTCTCCGAACGTGGCATAGAGTGCAACCCTGTGAAGATCAAGGCCATCGAGAGGATGGAGGTACCCAGCTGACTGCTAGATGTGCAGAAGTTCACCGGCTGCTTGGCGTCCATCAGCCGATTCATCAGTCAGCTGGGCGAAAAGGCTCTCCCTTTGTACCAACTGATGAAGAAGACCGCCTTTTTCGAGTGGAACCACAAGGCGGATGAAGCATTTCTCCAACTGAAGAAGATGCTGACTACTCCCCCTGTGCTGGCGGCTCCGACTCCTAAAGAGCCCATGCTCCTATACATCGCCGCCACTAGCCGGGTAGTCAGCACAGTCATTGTAGTGGAGCGCAAGGAGGAAGGCAAGGCGCTACCTGTCCAGAGACCGGTGTATTACCTGAGTGAGGTACTGTCGACCTCCAAACAGAACTACCCCCACTACTAGAAGATGTGCTACGGCGTGCAGTTGGCCGCCAGGAAGTTGAAGCCCTACTTTCAAGAGCATCCAATCACTGTGGTCTGCACAGCCCCATTGGCCGAGATCATTGGAAGCCGAGACGCTTCGGGCCGAGTGGCCAAATGGGCCATAGAGTTGGCCCCCTACACCATCTACTGCCAGCCCCACACCGCCATCAAGTCGCAAGCACTGGCTGACTTCCTCGTCGACTGGGCCGAGACCCAGTACCTGCCACCAGCGCCTGACTCCACCCATTGGCGGATGCATTTCGACAGCTCCAAGATGTGCACCGGCTTGGGAGCCGGCGTCGTCCTCACCTCCCCCAAAGGCGACAAGCTCAAGTATGCGCTGCAAATCCACTTCGCCGCCTCCAACAACATCGCCAAATACGAGGCGCTCATTCATGGGCTCCGGCTTGCCAAAGAACTCGGCATTCGCCGGATCCTATGTTATGGCGACTCCGATTTGGTGGTCCAGCAGTCATCTGGCGACTGGGACGCCAAGGACGCAAACATGGCGAGCTACCACTTCCTGGTGCAGCAACTCAGCAGATACTTTGAGGGGTGCGAGTTCCTTCACGTGCCAAGAAATGACAACGACCAAGCAGACGCCTTGGCACAAGTCGGCTCTACCCGCCAAGCGATACCATCCGGCGTCGCTCTTCAATGCCTCCTCAAGCCGTCTATCAAGCCTTCACCAGAATCAGACTCCATCTTTGTGCCGGCTTCCCCCGAAGAAGTCGGATCCGACTCAAGAGCCCCAGCGGACGGCACGAGAATTCTCACAGACGGCTCCAAAAAGACCGTAGTCGAAGCCGGCCCGGGGACTTCAGAACCCGGCCCGGGGACTGCGGCAACCAGTCCGAAGACTCCAGAACTCGGCCCGGGGACTGCGCCTGTCGGCCCAGGGACTGTGCCAGTCGACCCGGAGACTTCAGCGATCCAACAAGCGGCCGCGGACTCCAGCCCGCCGCCTCCCAGCCCAGCCGCCCTTGTCCAAGTTGCAGTGGTGGCAATTGAAGAAATAGCAGCACCCTCATGGGCCCAGCCCATCCTCAAGTTCCTAGTAAACAAAGAGCTGCCAACCGATGAAACCTTGGCTCGGCAAGTGCAACGCCGAGCGGCAGCCTACACCATAGTCAACAGAGAGCTGGTCAGGTGCAGCGTCACTGGTGTCTACCAGCGCTGCGTCGAGCCAGAGCAAGGACAAGCAATTCTCAGAGACATCCATCAAGGCGAGTGCGGCCACCATGCGGCTTCAAGGGCACTCGTCGCCAAAGCCTTTCGGCACAGTTTTTTCTGGCCAACTGCCCTAGAAGAGGCCAAAGAGTTAGTCCAAAAATGCAAGGGGTGCCAGAAGTTCCGCTCCAAGCCGCTTCAGCCGGCTTCTGCACTCAAGACTATCCCCATCGCCCGGCCCTTTGCGGTTTGGGGCCTAGACATGGTGGGACCATTCAAGACGGCCCGAGGCGGCCTAACTCACTTACTTGTCGCGGTGGACAAGTTCACCAAGTGGATAGAAGCAAAGCCCATCAAGAAGTTGAATGGTCCGACTGCAGTGACTTTCATCGCCGACATCACGGTTCGGTACGGCATACCACACAGCATTATCACCGACAATGGCACAAATTTTGCCGAAGGCGCTTTGGCCCGTTTCTGCACGACACAGGGCATTCGACTGGACCTAGCATCCATTGCTCACCCGCAGTCAAATGGCTAGGTGGAGTGAGCAAACGGCCTCATCCTATCTGGCATCAAGCCTCAACTGGTCGAACCACTCGAGCGTTCGGCCAGTTGCTAGCTTGAGGAGCTGCCAGCCGTCCTCTGGAGTCTGCGCACGAATCCAAACAAGTCAACCGGCTTCACGCCTTTCTTCCTCGTCTATGGTGCCGAAGCCGTCATCCCAACGGACATAGAGTTCGACTCTCCGCGAGTCACCATGTACACCGAGGAGGAAGCAGAAGAAGCACGTCAAGACGGCGTCAATCTGCTGGAGGGCCGGCTGTTAGCACTCAGCCAGTCCAGCATCTACCAGCAGAGCCTGCGTCGATACTACAACAGGAAGGTCAGGCCGAGATCTTTCCAAGAGGGTGACCTTGTGCTCCGGCTGATCCAGCGAACAGCCGGCCAGCACAAGTTGTCGGCGCCTTGGGAAGGCCCTTTCATCATCAACAAAGTGCTGGGCAACGACTCCTACTACCTGATCGACGCCCAGAAGCCCCGAGCACGCAAGAGAGACGACTCCGGCAAAGAGTCGGAACGGCCATGGAATGCAAATCTTATCCGAAGATTTTACAGTTAATGCAGTTGTATTAAAGTACCGAGACTTCGCCCCCCCCCCCCCCCCGAGATGAGCTTGGGGACTGCCCTCTTTTGTTATCTATATGATAAGAATTATGTCTTCGAGTATGCTATTCTTTGTTACGCCGCTTGGCACCGGGTTCGACTAGTCGGCCCGGGGACTCGCCGCCTTGCGCTGTGAAATGCTTCCTGCAGTCGGACAAGTAGTGTGCGGGGCCTAAGCCGTCTCCTGTCAGAAGCCGCAGTTCGCAGAGCGACTGTTGGTGGGCAGTGAGTAAGGAAGAACGGGCACCCACACAAAAAATGGCTAAGGACCGAAAGCATAAACATAGCCCAAGCCGGCTTCCAGCCTCTCTTCACAAAACCGACTCTGGAGTAGTCGGCTTGCCGCCTTCTATCCAACTTGCTAAAAGACTCTAAAAAAGGCCAAGTACTTGCCTTCCCTAAGGTAGCCAAGCATTTGACCCAGCGGCAGTCCGTAGAGCGGTTGTCCGTCTGGCAAAGCGGCGACTATGGGAAGGCGGCAAAGGAAAAACCCAAAAGAGCAATGAGCAAGGAAAGATAGAATTCGGATAGATATTTACATAACATAGGCCCCTGGCCAAGTTCAAAATACACCCCACGGGTGGAATTGTGCAAATTAACAAGTTTTTTCAAAGACTACTAAAACAGATAAAATAAAGGCAAGACGACAGGCTAAGAAGCGGCAGACGGGTTCGGAGGGTCGGAGGAGACGGCGGTGTCAGGCGCCGGGGCGGCCGGCTGGGCAGTCTCGGCTTGATCGTCTCCGGCGGCAGCCGACCCGGTCGGACGCGGCTCGTTGCTGGAGGCGCGATTGAGCTGAGGCTGGTCGCCCTCTCCGTCTTCTGGCGCCTCCGTCTCGCCTCCGTCCTCCGCCTCGCCTTCCTCCTCGGCGCTGGAGCCGATCACCTCCGCCGATTCCTCATCGTAGTCCGGGTTCATCCCGAACCACTCCGGCGGCACCTCCTTGCCGTTTGCGGCCCGCTCAGGGACGAAGACGCTGGTGTCCGTGTAATCGGCAATCGCCGCCACGCGCTCGACGAGGGCGCCTTCCACAGCCACCAGCTCTGCCTGGGCCTCTGACCGGAACGCGGCCAGCCGGTCTAGGTCCAGCCCCGGATACCAAGCCTTGACGAATTCCAACGCCCGGCGTGCTCCAGCCCGGGCCGAGGAACCCTTCCAAGCCTCAAGACGGCCAGCTGCGACCTCCAGCCAGTCGGCGGTCCGACTGGGAGTGCGCAGAACCGGCATGTCTGGCCACAGGGCGGCAATCGCCTGGGCACCGACACGTTGAAGCCGGCGTAGCGACTGATGGGCCGGCCGCAGACGAGTCTTGATGCTCAGTAGCTGCTCGTTGATGGTCACGGGGGCGTTGGCGGCGATCTCCGCGCCATTTGCCCTCCGCGCCTTGCGATCAGCCTCGATGGCTCGATTGACCGCCTGCGAGTGGCCAGGGAAGAAGTCTGCCAAAACAAGAAGAATCAAGACAAAGAGTCAGGAGTCGGCCTGACTCACAGTCAGCGGCTGAAAGAAAGAAAGCAAAGAAACTCACCGTCGACGATGTATTCGATCTCATGGAAGCCGGAGGTCAGCATCGCCTCCTTGTCAGTCCAGGAGGAGCGCTCGCTTTCAGACTCGTCTAGGAGAGCGGTCTCTCTCTTCTCTGCCTCGTCCTGCGCCGCTTTAAGCAGCTGCTTCTGCTCCGCCAGCTGCGCAGCCAGCAGGTCGCGCTCTGTGGCGAGCTTGTCGCACTCCTCCTCCTTGGCGCGTAAGGCGGTGCTGGCTTCGCCCAGCCGTTCCTGAAGAGCGGCATTGGCCTCTAAAGAACAAAAGAGAAAGGACGTTAAGTCGTCAACAAAGAAGGTCGCCGGGAATATCCGGCCCGACTGCTCAGCAGTCGGCCTGAATCTCGGGGACTACAGCCCGCGGGTGCGCCAGCGCGCCACCGGAATGCTAGGGTTATTAGGAAGACTTGTATGTCATTACCGAATGTTGTTCGGAGTCCCGGATAAGATCCCGGACGTCACGAGAAGTTCCGGAATGGTCCGGAGGTGAAGATTTATATATGGGAAGTTGTCATACGGTCACCGGAAAGTTTCGGGGGCATATCGGTATTGTACCGGGGCCATTGGAGGGGTTCCGGGGGTCCACCGGGAGGGGCCACCTCTCTCGGAGGGCCTCATGGGCCGTAGTGGGCAGGGAACCAGCCCCTGGAGGGCTGGGCGCATCCCCCCTTGGGCCCATGCGCCTAGGGCTGGGGGGGGGGGGAACCCTAGTGGGGGCGCCCCCCTTGCTTGGGGGGCAAGCCCCCTTCCCTTGCCACCGCCCCCCTCTAGATCTCATCTAGAGGGGGCCGGACCCCTTCTCCCTTCCCCTATAAATAGAGGGGCGAGGGGAGGGCTGCACACAACATCCAAGGCGCAGCCCCTCCCCTCCCCAACACCTCTCCTCCTCCGTTAAGAGCTTGGCGAAGCCCTGCCGGAGTACTGACTCTCCACCACCACCACGCCGTCGTGCTGTTGCTGGAGCTCTCTTCCTCAACCTCTCCCTCCTGCTTGCTGGATCAAGGCGCGGGAGATGTCATCCGCTCCATACGTGTGTTGAACGCGGAGGTGCTGCTCGTTCGGCACTTGGTCATCGGTGATTTGGATCACGGCGAGTACGACTCCATCATCCCCGTTCTCTTGAACGCTTCCGCTCGCGATCTACAAGGGTATGTAGATGCACTCCTATCACTCGTTGCTAGATGAACTCATAGATAGATCTTGGTGAAACCGTAGAATTTTTTTATTTTCTGCAACGTTCCCCAACAGTGGCATCAAGAGCTAGGTCTATGCGTAGTTCTCTATTGCACGAGTAGAACACAAATCTGTTGTGGGCGTAGATGTTGTCAACTTTCATGCCACTACTAGTCTTATTTTGCTTCAGCGGTATTGTGGGATGAAGCGGCCCGGACCGACCTTACACGTACGCTTACATGAGACAGGTTCCACCGACTGACATGCACTAGTTGCATAAGGTGGCTAGCGGGTGTCTGTCTCTCCCACTTTAGTTGGAGCGGATTCGATGAAAAGGGTCCTTATGAAGGGTAAATAGAAGTTGACAAATCACGTTGTGGATATTCGTAGGTAAGAAAACGTTCTTGCTAGAACCCTATTGCAGCCACGTAAAAGGTGCAACAACAATTAGAGGATTTCTAACTTGTTTTTGCAGCAATTGCTTTGTGATGTGATATGGCCAAAAGTTGTGATGAATGATGAATGATATATTGTGATGTATGAGATCATGTTCTTGTAATAGGAATCACGATTTGCATGTTGATGAGTATGACAACCGGCAGGAGCCATAGGAGTTGTCTTAATTATTGTATGACCTGCATGTCAATGATTTAACGCCATGTAATTACTTTACTTTATTGCTAAACTGTTAGCCATAGTAGTAGAAGTAATAGTTGGCGAGCAACTTCATGGGGACACAATGATGGAGATCGTGATGATGGAGATCATGGTGTCATGCCGGTGACGAAGATGATCATGGAGCCCCAAAGATGGAGATCAAAGGAGCTATATGATATTGGCCATATCATGTCACCACTATTTAATTGCATGTGATGTTTATTATGTTTATGCATCTTGTTTACTTAGAACGATGGTAGTAAATAAGATGATCCCTCATAAAATTTCAAGAAAGTGTTCCCCGTAACTGTGCGCCGTTGCTAAAGTTCGTTGTTTCGAAGCACCGCGTGATGATCGGGTGTGATAGATTCCTACGTTCACATACAACGGGTGTAAGACAGTTTTACACATGCAAAACACTTAGGTTAACTTGACGAGCCTAGCATGTACAGACATGGCCTCGGAACACAGAGACCGAAAGGTCGAACATGAGTCGTATGGAAGATACGATCAACATGGAGATGTTCACCGATGATGACTAGTCCGTCTCACGTGATGATCGGACACGGCCTAGTCGACTCGGATCATGTAGGGATGTCAAATCTGAGTGGGAGTTCATTAAATAATTTGATTAGATGAACTTAATTATCATGAACTTAGTCTAAAATCTTTGCAAATATGTCTTGTAGATCAAATGGCCAACGCTCATGTCAACATGAACTTCAACGCGTTCCTAGAGAAAACCAAGCTAAAAGATGATGGCAGCAACTATACGGACTGGGTCCGGAACCTGAGGATCATCCTCATAGCTGCCAAGAAAGCATATGTCCTAGAAGGACCGCTAGGTGAAGCACCCATCCCAGAGAACCAAGACGTTATGAACGCTTGGCAGTCACGTGCTGATGATTACTCCCTTGTTCAGTGCGGCATGCTTTACAGCTTAGAACCGGGGCCCAAAAGTGTTTTGAGCAACACGGAACATATGAGATGTTCGAGGAGCTAAAAATGGTCTTTCAAGCTCATGCCCGGGTCGAGAGATATGAAGTCTGCGACAATTTCTATAGTTGTAAGATGGAGGAAAATAGTTCTGTCAGTGAGCACATACTCAAAATGTCTGGGTTGCACAACCGCCTGCCCCAGCTGGACATTAACCTCCCGGACGAGGCGGTCATTGACAGAATCCTTCGGTCGCTCCCACCGAGCTACAAGAGCTCTGTGAGGAACTACAATATGCAGGGATGGTGAAAACTATTCCTGAAGTATTTTCAATGCTGAAGTCAGCAGAGGTAGAAATCAAGAAGGAACATCAAGTGTTGATGGTCAATAAAACCACTAAGTTCAAGAAGGGCAAGGGTAAGAAGAACTTCAAGAAGGACGGCAAGGATGTTGCCGCGCCCGGTAAGCCAGTTGCCGGGAAGAAGTCAAAGAATGGACCCAAGCCTGAGACTGAGTGCTTTTATTGCAAGGGAAGTGGTCACTGGAAGCGGAACTGCCCCAAGTACATAGCGGACAAGAAGGCCGGCAAAACCAAAGGTATATGTGATATACATGTAACTGATGTGTACCTTTCCAGTCCTCATAGTAGCTCCTGGGTATTTGATACCGGTGCGGTTGCTCATATTTGTAACTCAAAGCAGGAGCTGCGGAATAAGTGGAGACTGGCGAAGGACGAGGTGACGATGCGCGTCGGGAATGGTTCCAAGGTCGATGTGATCGCCGTCGGCACGCTACCTCTATATTTACCTACGGGATTAGTTTTGAACCTCAATAATTGTTATTTAGTACCAGCTTTGAGCATGAACATTGTATCAGGATCTCATTTAATTCGAGATGGCTACTCATTTAAATCCGAGTATAATGGTTGTTCTATTTATATGAGTGATATGTTTTATGGTCATGCCCAGCTGGTGAATGGTTTATTCTTAATGAATCTCGAGCGTAATGTTACACATATTCATAGTGTGAATACCAAAAGATGTAAAGTTGATAACGATAGTCCCACATACTTGTGGCACTGCCGCCTTGGTCACATTGGTGTCAAGCGCATGAAGAAGCTCCATGCTGATGGACTTTTAGAGTCTCTAGATTATGAATCATTTGACACATGTGAGCCATGCCTCATGGGCAAGATGACCAAGACTCCGTTCTCCGGAACAATGGAGCGAGCAACCAACTTATTGGAAATTATACATACTTATGTGTGCGGTCCAATGAGCGTTGAGGCTCGTGGAGGATATCGTTATGTTCTCACTCTCACTGATGACTTGAGTAGATATGGGTATGTCTACTTGATGAAACACAAGTCTGAGACCTTTGAAAAGTTCAAGGAATTTCAGAATGAGGTAGAGAATCAACATGACCGAAAGATAAAGTTCTTACGGTCAGATCGTGGGGGTGAATACTTAAGTCACGAATTTGGTACACACTTAAGAAAATGTGGAATCATTTCACAACTCACGCCGCCTGGAACACCTCAGCGAAATGGTGTGTCCGAACGTCGTAATCGCACTCTATTGGATATGGTGCGATCTATGATGTCACTTACTGATTTACCGCTATCATTTTGGGGATACGCTCTAGAGACATCTACATTCACTTTAAATAGGGCACCGTCTAAATCCGTTGAGACAACACCGTATGAATTATGGTTTGGGAAGAAACCTAAGCTATCGTTTCTAAAAGTTTGGGGATGCGATGCTTATGTCAAGAAACTTCAACATGAGAAGCTCGAACCCAAGTCGGAAAAATGCGTATTCATAGGATACCCTAAGGAAACCATAGGGTATACTTTCTACTTAAGATCCGAAGGCAAGATCTTTGTTGCCAAGGACGGGTCCTTTCTGGAGACAGAGTTTCTCTCGAAAGAATTAAGTGGGAGGAAAGTAGAGCTTGATGAAGTACTACCTCTTGAAACGGTGAGTAGTGCAACTCAGGAAAATGTTCCTGTGGTGCCAGCACCGACAAGAGAGGAAGTTAATGATGATGATCAAGATACTTCGGATCAAGCTCCTACTAAACTTTGAAGGTCCACAAGGACACGTTCCGCACCAGAGTGGTACGACAATACTGTCTTGGAAATCATGTTGTTGGACAACGGTGAACCTTCGAACTATGAAGAAGCAATGGCGGGCCTAGATTCCAACAAATGGCTTGAAGCCATGCAATCCGAGATAGGGTCCATGTATGAAAACAAAGTGTGGACTTTGACAGACTTGCCCGATGATCGGCGAGCGATAGAAAACAAATGGATCTTTAAGAAGAAGACGGACGCAGATGGTAATGTCACCATATATAAAGCTCGACTTGTCGCTAAGGGTTATCGACAAGTTCAAGGGATTGACTACGATGAGACATTCTCTCCCGTAGCGAAGCTGAAGTCTGTCCGAATCATGTTAGCAATTGCCGCATACTATGATTATGAGATATGGCAAATGGACATCAAAACGGCTTTCCTTAATGGTCACCTTAAGGAAGAACTGTATATGATGCAGCCGGAAGGTTTTGTCGACCGTAAGAATGCTAACAAGGTATGCAAGCTCCAGCGATCCATTTATGGACTGGTGCAAGCATCTCGGAGTTGGAACATTCGTTTTAATGAGATGATTAAAGCGTTTGGGTTTATGCAGACTTGTGGAGAAGCCTGCGTTTACAAGAAAGTGAGTGGGAGCTCTGTAGCATTTCTCATATTATATGTTGATGACATACTTTTGATGGGAAATGATATAGAACTTTTGGACAACATAAAGGCCTACTTGAATAAGTGTTTTTCAATGAAGGACCTTGGAGAAGCTGCTTACATATTAGGCATCAAAATCTATAGAGATAGATCGAGACGCCTCATAGGTCTTTCACAAAGCACATACCTTGATAAGATATTGAAAAAGTTCAATATGGATCAGTCCAAGAAGGGGTTCTTGCCTGTGTTGCAAGGTGTGAAATTGAGCTCGGCTCAATGCCCGACCACGGCATAAGATAAAGAAGAGATGAGTGTCATCCCCTATGCCTCAGCCATAGGATCTATTATGTATGCCATGCTGTGTATCAGAACTGATGTAAACCTTGCCGTAAGTTTGGTAGGAAGGTACCAAAGTAATCCCGGCAAGGAACACTAGACAGCGGTCAAGAATATCCTGAAGTACCTGAAAAGGACAAAGGACAAGTTTCTCGTCTATGGAGGTGACAAAGAGCTCGTCGTAAACGGTTACGTCGATGCTAGCTTCGACACAGATCTGGATGACTCTAAGTCACAAACCGGATACGTGTATATGTTGAATCGTGGAGCAGTAAGCTGGTGCAGTTGCAAGCAGAGCGTCGTGGCGGGATCTACATGTGAAGCGGAGTACATGGCAGCCTCGGAGGCAGCGCATGAAGCAATATGGATGAAGGAGTTCATCACCGACCTAGGAGTCATACCCAATGCGTCGGGGCCGATCACTCTCTTCTGTGACAACACTGGAGCTATTGCCCTTGCCAAGGAGCCCATGTTTCACAAGAAGACCAGGCACATCAAGCGTCGTTTCAACTCCATCCGTGAAAATGTTCAAGATGGAGACATAGATATTTGCAAAGTACATACGGATCTGAATGTCGCAGATCCGTTGACTAAACCTCTTCCGCGAGCAAAACATGATCAACACCAGAACTCTATGGGTGTTCGATTCATCACAATGTAACTAGATTATTGACTCTAGTGCAAGTGGGAGACTGTTGGAAATATGCCCTAGAGGCAATAATAAAAGGATTATTATTATATTTCCTTGTTCATGATAATTGTCTTTTATTCATGCTATAATTGTATTATCCGGAAATCGTAATACACGCGTGAATACATAGACCACAATATGTCCCTAGTGAGCCTCTAGTTGACTAGCTCGTTGATCAACAGATAGTCATGGTTTCTTGACTATGGACATTAGATGTCATTGATAACGGGATCACATCATTAGGAGAATGATGTGATGGACAAGACCCAATCCTAAGCATAGCACAAGATCGTGTAGTTCGTTTGCTAGAGCTTTTCCAATGTCAAGTATCTTTTCCTTAGACCATGAGATCGTGTAACTCCCGGATACCGCAGGAGTGCTTTGGGTGTATCAAACGTCACAACGTAACTGGGTGACTATAAAGGTATACTGCGGGCATCTCCGAAAGTGTCTGTTGGGTTGACATAGATCGAGACTGGGATTTGTCACTCCGTATGACGGAGAGGTATCTCTGGGCCCACTCGGTAATGCATCATCATAATGAGCTCAAAGTGACCAAGTGTTTGGTCACGGGATCATGCATTACGGTACGAGTAAAGTGACTTGCCGGTAAAGAGATTGAACGAGGTATTGGGATACCGACGATCGAGTCTCGGGCAAGTAACGTACCGATTGACAAAGGGAATTGTATACGGGGTTGCTTGAATCCTCGACATTGTGGTTCATCCGATGAGATCATCGTGGAACATGTGGGAGCCAACATGGGTATCTAGCTCCCGCTGTTGTTTATTGGCCAGAGAGCTGTCTCGGTCATGTCTGCATGATTCCCGAACCCGTAGGGTCTACACACTTAAGGTTCGGTGACGCTAGGGTTATTAGGAAGACTTGTATGTGATTACTGAATGTTGTTCGGAGTCCCAGATAAGATCCCGGACGTCACGAGGAGTTCCGGAATGGTCCGGAGGTGAATATTTATATATGGGAAGTTGTCATACGGTCACCGGAAAGTTTCGGGGGCATATCGGTATTGTACCGGGGCCACCGGAGGGGTTCCGGGGGTCCACCAGGAGGGGCCACCTCTCTCGGAGGGCCTCATGGGCCGTAGTGGGCAGGGAACCAGCCCCTGGAGGGCTGGGCGCATCCCCCCTTGGGCCCATGCGCCTAGGGTTGGGGGGAACCCTAGTGGGGGCGCCCCCTTGCTTGGGGGGCAAGCCCCCTCCCCTTGGCCGCCGCCCCCCTCTAGATCTCATCTAGAGGGGGCCGGCCCCCTTCCCCCTTCCCCTATAAATAGAGGGGCGAGGGGAGGGCTGCACACAACATCCAAGGCGCAGCCCCTCCCCTCCCCAACACCTCTCCTCCTCCGTTAAGAGCTTGGCGAAGCCCTGCCGGAGTACTGCCTCTCCACCACCACCACGCCGTCGTGCTGTTGCTGGAGCTCTCTTCCTCAACCTCTCCCTCCTCCTTGCTGGATCAAGGCGTAGGAGACGTCATCCGCTCCGTACGTGTGTTGAACGCGGAGGTGCTGTCCGTTTGGCAGTTGGTCATCGGTGATTTGGATCACGGCGAGTACGACTCCATCATCCCCGTTCTCTTGAACGCTTCCGCTCGCGATCTACAAGGGTATGTAGATGCACTCCTATCACTCGTTGCTAGATGAACTCATAGATAGATCTTGGTGAAACCGTAGAATTTTTTTTATTTTCTGCAACGTTCCCCAACAACAACCCATTGGGTGCGCCGGGTTTCAGAAATTTTGCATTCATCCGGCCGCATCAATCCGGATACAGAAATTGTGAAGTTGGAGGGCAATTGCCTGTTTAAGTCACTAAAGATGAAGTTAGGACAGCTCAAGCGTCACTGCAATGATATGGGAACACTCATGGCGGCTCTGGTTAAGTATGATGATTCTGATAATACCAAGGACCCTGACTCTGATGAAGAGAAACGGGAGAAGGGAAAGAAGAATGCCGGTTCAAAGGGACAACATAACCAGGCGGGCCACGGAAACAATGGTAAGCGTAAAGCGGACAATTCTGATTTTGTGGCTAACACCAGTATGCAGGGTAATATGCAGCGCCGTAAGGGTAAACCGCCCCAGCGCGGTGGAGGAATGAATCTGGAATGCCTGTTAAACCAGCCTTGCCCAAAACACGGGACAAAGGAGGTTCTGGCCACGCACCTTTGGAAGGATTGCCACATCATGAGGGAATTCAAAAACTCTGATCTTTTTCGGTATGATCAAGGTCCATCTGGTGGTTCTGGTCCAGGATTTCATGGGCCGGGTTACGGTGGTGGCAGTTCAAACTCAGGGTTTCAGAATAACCAGGGCAATCAGAATAACCAAGGTGGTAACCTCAACAGGGTAATCAGGGGAATCAGCAGTAGTCGGGTTATCAGAGCAACCCAAAGCAGTTAAACGGTGGACAATATCATGTCTTCACTACTAGCTTGTGCAAGCGCGATCAGAAACTCCATAAAAGGGCAGTGAACTCTGTTGAACCGGCGGCGCCCCGTTATCTACGCTGGTCTGAGCAGCATATTGTCTGGAGCAGGGAGGATCATCCGCCCCGGTTTGACAATCTGGGTCACCTAGCTTTGGTGGTTGCACCGCAGGTGGGAGGATATAAGTTTACGAAAGTACTCATGGACGGAGGGAGCAGTATCAATATTCTGTACTATGAAACCTTCCAGCATATGGGGTTGACAGATAAGAATCTTAGACCGTCTAACACCGTCTTTAACGGAGTGGTGTGTGGTAAATCGGCTTACCCAGTTGGTAACATAGCTCTGGAGGTAGTTTTTGGAGATTATCACGATTCAAGGTCCGAGACACTTACCTTTGAAGTGGTCAAAATCAGAAGTCCGTACCACGCTTTGTTTGGACGGCCGGTTTATGCTAAATTCATGGCAAGACCATGTTATGTTTATCTACAGCTCAAGATGCCGGGTCACAAAGGGACCATCACGGTTCATGGTAACCGTAAGATTGCTCTGGAGTGTGAGGAAGGTGATGCGGCCTATGCTGAATCGGTTTGTGCAACAGAAGAGTTGAAGTTTTATAAGGAAAATGTTGATCCAGCAGACATGACCTCTCTAAAGAAGCCCACTACAGAACATGATCCGTCTTTGAAGTTTAAATCAGCTGATGAGACTAAACTAGTTGATTTTGTTCCTGGCGATTCATCTAAGCAGTTTAGCATCAGCGTCAACTTGGATCTCAAATAGGAAAGCGCACTCATCGAGTTCATCCATGAGAACCGGGACATCTTTGCATGGAAACCTTCTGACATGCTAGGTGTACCGAGGGAACTCGCTGAGCACACTCTTAATATTGATCCGAAGTACAAATCGGTCAAACAGTTTCTTCGCCGCTTTAATGAGGAACGACATAAGGCCATTGGGGAAGAGGTAGCTGTTGGAAATATGCCCTAGAGGCAATAATAAATTAGTTATTATTATATTTCCTTGTTCATGATAATCGTTTATTACCCATGCTATAATTGTATTGATAGGAAACTCAGATACATGTGTGGGTACATAGACAACACCATGTCCCTAGTAAGCCTCTAGTTAACTAGCTCGTTGGTCAATAGATGGTTATGGTTTCCTGACCATGGACATTGGATGTCGTTGATAACGGGATCACATCATTAGAAGAATGATGTGATGGACAAGACCCAATCCTAAGCCTAGCACAAAGATCGTAGTTCGTATGCTAAAGCTTTTCTAATGTCAAGTATCATTTCCTTAGACCATGAGATTGTGCAACTCCCGGATACTGTAGGAATGCTTTGGTGTACCAAACGTCACAACGTAACTGGGTGGCTATAAAGGTGCACTACAGGTATCTCCGAAAGTGTCTGTTGGGTTGGCACGAATCGAGACTGGGATTTGTCACTCCGTGTGACGGAGAGGTATCTCTAGGCCCACTCGGTAGGACATCATCATAATGTGCAGAATGTGATCAAAGAGTTGATCGCGGGATGATGTGTTACGGAATGAGTAAAGAGACTTGCCGGTAACGAGATTGAACAAGGTATCGGTATACCGACGATCGAATCTCGGACAAGTACAATACCGCTAGACAAAGGGAATTGTATACGGGATTGATTAAGTCCTTGACATCGTGGTTCATCCGATGAGATCATCGTGGAACATGTGGGAGCCAACATGGGTATCCAAATCCTGCTGTTGGTTATTGGCCAGAGAACGTCTCGGTCATGTCTGCATGGTTCCCGAACCCGTAGGGTCTACACACTTAAGGTTTGATGATGATAGGGTTATAAAGGAAGTTTGTATGTGGTTACCAAATGTTGTTCGGAGTCCCGGATGAGATCTCGGACGTCACGAGGAGTTCTGGAATGGTCTGGAGGTAAAGAGTTATATATGGGAAGTCCTGTTTTCGTCACCGGAAAAGTTTTGGGTTTTATCGGTAACGTACCGGGACCACCGGGAGGGTCCCGGGGGTCCACCAAGTGGGGCCACCATCCCCGGAGGGCAGCATGGGCCAAGTGTGGGAGGGGACCAGCCCCTGGTGGGCTGGTGCGCCCCCCACAAGGGCCCAAGGCGCCTAGGGTTTGGGGAGGGGGCGCCCCACCTTGCTTGGGGGGCAAATTTCCCCCTCTTCCCCCCCTTGGCCGCCGCCCTAGATGGGATCTAGGGCTGGCCGCCGCCCCTAGGGGGTGGAAACCTAGGTGGGGGCGTATCCCCCTCTTCCCCTATAAATAGTGGAGGCATAGGAGCAGCCCAACACACGAAGTTCTTCTCCTGTTGGTGCAACCCTACCTCTCTTTCTCCTCATATCTCGCGGTGCTTGGCGAAGCCCTGCTGGATCACCACGCTCCTCCATCACCACCACGCCGTTGTGCTGCTACTGGACGGAGTCTTCCTCAACCTCTCCCTCTCTCCTTGTTGGATCAAGGTATGGGAGATGTCACCGGGCTGTACATGTGTTGAACGCGGAGGTGCCGTCCCCAGTGATTTGGATCACGACGAGTATGACTCCTTCAACCCCGTTCTCTTGAACGCTTCCGCTTAGCGATCTACAAGGGTATGCAGATGCACTCTCCTTCCCCTCATTGCTGGTTTCTCCATAGATAGATCTTGGTGACACGTAGGAAAATTTTGAGTTTCTGCTACGTTCCCCAACAGTGGCATCATGAGCTAGGTCTATTGCGTAGATTCTTTCCACGAGTAGAACACAAAGTAGTTGTGGGCGTTGATGTTGTTCAATATGCTTACCGTTACTAGTCCAATCTTGATTCGGCGGCATCGTGGGATGAAGCGGCCTGGACCGACCTTACACGTACTCTTACGTGAGACAGGTTCCACCGATTGACATGCACTTGTTGCATAAGGTGGCTAGCGGGTGCCAGTCTCTCCCACTTTAGTCGGATCGGATTCGATGAAAAGGGTCCTTATGAAGGGTAAATAGAAATTGACATATCACGTTGTGGTTTTTGCGTAGGTAAGAAACGTTCTTGCTAGAAACCCATAGCAGCCATGTAAAACATGCAAACAACAATTAGAGGACGTCTAACTTGTTTTTGCAGGGTATGCTATGTGATGTGATATGGCCAAGAAGAATGTGATGAATGATATGTGATGTATGAGATTGATCATGTTCTTGTAATAGGAATCACGACTTGCATGTCGACGAGTATGACAACCGGTAGGAGCCATAGGAGTTGTCTTTGTTTATTGTATGACCTGCGTGTCATTGAACAACGCCATGTAATTACTTTACTTTATTGCTAACCAGTAGCCATAGTAGTAGAAGTAATAAGTTGGTGAGACAACTTCATGGAGACACGATGATGGAGATCATGATGATGGAGATCATGGTGTCATGCCGGTGACGATGATGATCATGGAGCCCCGAAGATGGAGATCAAAAGGAGCAATATGATATTGGCCATACCATGTCACTTTTTGATTGCATGTGATGTTTATCATGTTCATGCATCTTATTTTCTTAGAACGACGGTAGTAAATAAGATGACCCCTCATTAAAATTTGAAGAAAGTGTTCCCCCTAACTGTGCACCGTTGCGAAAGTTCGTCGTTTCGAAGCACCACGTGATGATCGGGTGTGATAGATTCTTACGTTCACATACAATGGGTGTAAGCCAGATTTACACACGCAAAACACTTAGGTTGACTTGACGAGCCTAGCATGTACAGACATGGCCTCGGAACACAAGAGACCGAAAGGTCGAGCATGAGTCGTATAGTAGATATGATCAGCATGAAGATGTTCACCGATGATGACTAGTCCGTCTCACGTGATGATCGGACACGGCCTAGTTGACTCGGATCATGTAATCACTTAGATGACTAGAGGGATGTCTATCTGAGTGGGAGTTCATAAGATGAACTTAATTATCCTGAAAATAGTCAAAGATCTTTGCAAATTATGTCGTAAGCTCGCGCTTTAGTTCCACTGTTTAGATATGTTCCTAGAGAAAATATAGTTGAAAGTTGACAGTAGAAATTATGCGGATAGTAGAAAGCTTATGTCCTTAATGCATCGCTCAGTGTGCTGAACCCCAAACGTTGTTTGTGGATGTTGCAAACATCGAACATACACGTTTTGATAACTACGTGATAGTTCAGTTAAACGGTTTAGAGTTGAGGCACCAAAGACGTTTTTCGAAACGTCGCGGAACATATGAGATGTTTTCGAGGGCTGAAATTGGGATTTCAGGCTCGTGCCCACGTCAAGAGGTATAAGACCTCCGACAATTTTCTTAGCCTGCAAACTAAGGGAGAAAAGCTCAATCGTTGAGCTTGTGCTCAAATTGTCTGAGTGCAACAATCACTTGAATCGAGTGGGAGTTGATCTTCCAGATGAGATAGTGATGTTTCTCCAAAGTCATTGCCACCAAGCTGCTAGAGCTTCGTGATGAACTATAACATATCAGGGATAGATATGATGATCCTTGAGGTATTCACGATGTTTGACACCGCGAAAGTAGAAATCAAGAAGGAGCATCAATTGTTGATGGTTGGTGAAACCACTAGTTTCAAGAAGGGCAAGGGCAAGAAGGGATACTTCATGAAACGGCAAATCAGCTGCTGCTCCAGTGAAGAAACCCAAGGTTGAACCCAAACCCGAGATTAAGTGCTTTTGTGATAAGGGGAATAGTCACTAGAGCGGAATTACCCTAGATACTTGGTAGATGAGAAGGCTGGCAAGGTCGATAGAAGTATATTGGATATACATTATGTTAATGTGTACTTTACTAGTACTCCTAGTAGCACCAGGGTATTAGATACCGGTTCGGTTGCTAAGTGTTAGTAACTCGAAATAAAAGAGCTACAGAATAAACGGAGACTAGCTAAAGGTGAGCTGACGATATGTGTTGGAAGTATTTCCAAGTTTGATGTGATCAAACATCGCACGCTCCCTCTACCATCGAGATTAGTATTAAACCTGAATAATTGTCATTTGGTGTTTGCGTTGAGCATAGACATGATTGGATTATGTCTATCGCAATACGGTTATTCATTTAAGGAGAATAATGGTTACTCTGTTTATTTGAATAATACCTTCAATGGTCTTGCACCTGAAACGAATGGTTTATTGAATCTCGATTGTAGTGATACACATTTTCATGCCAAAAGATATAAGATAGTAATGATAGTACCACTTACTTGTGGCACTGCCATGTAAGTCATATTGGTATAAAACGCATGAAGAAGCTCCATGTTGATGGATCTTTGGACTCGCTCGTTTTTGAAAAGTTTGAGACATGCGAACCATGTCTATTGGTGTATACGCATGAAGAAACTCCATGCAAATGGATCATTTGGACTCACTTGATTTTGAATCACTTGAGAGATGCAAATCATACCACATGGGCAAGATGACTGAAAAGCCTCGGTTTCAGTAAGATGGAACAAGATAGCAACTTGTTGGAAGTAACACATTTTGATGTGTGCAGTCCAATGAGTGCTGAGGCATGCAGTGAATATCCTTATGTTCTTACTTCACAGATGATTCGAGTAGATGTTGAGTATATTTACTTGATGAAACAAAAGTCTGAATTATTGAATGGTTCAAGTAATTTCAGAGTGAAGTTGAAGATCATCGTGACAAGAGGATAAAATGTCTATGATATGATCATAGAGATGAGTATTTGAGTTACGAGCTTTGGCACGCAATTAAGACATTGTGGAAATTGTTTCACAGTTAATACCGCCTGGAACACCATAGTGTGAGGGTGTGTCCGAACATCATAGTTGCACCCTATTGGATATGGTGCGTACCATGATGTCTCTTATCAAATTACCACAATCGTTCATGGGTTAGGCATTTGAGACAACCACATTCACTTCAAATAGGGCACCACGTAATTCCGTTGAGATGACACCGTATGAACTATGGTTTAGAGAAACCTAAGCTGTCATTTCTTAAAGGTTTGGGGCTGCGATGCTTATGTGAAAAGTTTCAGGTTGATAAGCTCGAACCCAAAGCGGATAAAATGCATCTTCATAGGACACCCAAAACAGTTGGGTATACCTCCTAATTCAGATCCGAAAGCAATAGGGATTGTTTCTTGAATCGGGTCCTTTCTCGAGGAAAGGTTTGTCTCGAAAAGTTGAGTGGGAGGATGGTGGAGACTTGATATGGTTATTGAACCGTCACTACAACTAGTGTGTAGCAGGGCACAGGAAGTTGTTCCTGTGGCGCCTACACCAATTGAAGTAGAAGCTTATGATAGTGATCATGAAGTTTCGGATCAAGTCACTACCGTACCTCGTAGGGTGACAAGGATGCGTACTACTTCAGAGTGGTACAGTGATCCTGTCCTGAAGGTCATGTTGCTAGACAACAATGAACCTACGAGCTATGGAGAAGCGATGGTGGGCCCAAATTCCGACAAATGGTTAGAAGCCATGAAATCCGAGATAGGATCCATGTATCAGAACAAAGCATGGACTTTGGTGGACTTGCCCAATGATCGGCAAGCCATTGAGATAAATGGATCTTTAAGAAGAAGATGGACGTGGATGGTAATGTCACCATCTATGAAGCTCGACTTGTGGCGAAGAGTTTTTCACAAGTTCAAGGAGTTGACTACGATGAGATTTTCTCATCCGTAGCGATGCTTAAAGTCCGTCAGAATCATGTTAGCATTAGCTGCATTTATGAAATCTGGCAGATGGATGTCAAAACGAGTTTCCTTACCAATTTTCGTAAGGAAAGGTTGTATGTGATACAATCAGAAAGGTTTTGAGGATGCTAAAAGGTATGCTAGCTCCAGCGATCCTTCCATGGACTGGAGTAAGCATCTCGGAGTTGGAATGTGCACTTTGATAAGATGATCAAAGATTTTTGGTTTATACAAAGTTTATGAGAAACTTGTATTTCCAAAAGGGTAAGTGGGAGCACTATAGAATTTCTGATAAGTATATGTTGTAAACATATTGTTGATCAGAAATGATGTAGAATTTCTAGAAAGCATATAGGGTTATTTGAAAAGTGTTTTTCAATGGAAAACCTGGATTAGGCTACTTGAACAATAAGCATCAAGATCTATAAGATAGATCAAAATGCTTAATAGTACTTTCAAATGAGCACATACCTTGACATGATCTTGGAGGTGTTCAAGATGGATCAGTCAAAGAAGGAGTTCTTGCCTGAGTTGTAAGGTATGATGTTAAGTCTTAAAGCTCGACCACGGCAGAAGAAAGAGGAAGGACGAAGGTCGTCCCTATGCTTTTGTCATAGGCTCTATACTGTATGCCATGCTAAGTACTGCACCTGATGTGTGCCTTGCCACATGTTTGGCAAGAGGGTACAAAGGTGATCAAGGAGTGGATCACTAGATAGCGGTCAAAATTATCCTTAGAGGAATAAGGATATGTTTCTCGGTTATGGAGGTGATAAAGAGTTCGACGTAAAGAGTTACGTCGATGCAAGCTTTAACACCTATCCGAATGACTCTGAGTAGCAAACCGGATACATATAGTGGAGCAACCATTTGGAATAGCTCCAAGTGGAGCATGGAAGCAACATTTACAATATGACCTAGAGATTTGCGAAGTACATACGGATCTGAATGTTGCAGACCCGTTAACTAAAACCTCTCTTGCAAGCAAAACATGATCAAAACCCAGAATTCATTGAGTCTTAATCACATGATGATGTGAACTAGTTTAATGACACTAGTAAACTCTTTGGATGTTGGTCACATGGCGATGTGACGTGTGAGTGTTAATCACATGGCGATGTGAACTAGATTATTGACTCTAGTGCAAGTGGGAGACTGTTGGAAATATGCCCTAGAGGCAATAATAAATTAGTTATTATTATATTTCCTTGTTCATGATAAATCGTTTATTACCCATGCTATAATTGTATTGATAGGAAACTCAGATACATGTGTGGGTACATAGACAACACCATGTCCCTAGTAAGCCTCTAGTTAACTAGCTCGTTGGTCAACAAATGGTTACGGTTTCCTGACCATGGACATTTGATGTCGTTGATAACGGGATCACATCATTAGAAGAATGATGTGATGGACAAGACCCAATCCTAAGCCTAGCACAAAGATCGTAGTTCGTATGCTAAAGCTTTTCTAATGTCAAGTATCATTTCCTTAGACCATGAGATTGTGCAACTCCCGGATACCATAGGAATGCTTTGGGTGTACCAAACATCACAACGTAACTGGGTGGCTATAAAGGTGCACTACAGGTATCTCCGAAAGTGTCTGTTGGGTTGGCACGAATCGAGACTGGGATTTGTCACTCCGTGTGACGGAGAGGTATCTCTGGGCCCACTCGGTAGGACATCATCATAATGTGCACAATGTGATCAAAGAGTTGATCGCGGGATGATGTGTTACGGAACGAGTAAAGAGACTTGCCAGTAACGAGATTGAACAAGGTATCGGTATACCGACGATCGAATCTCGGACAAGTACAATACCGCTAGACAAAGGGAGTTGATCGCAAGTTTCCCCCTCTTCCCCCCTTTGGCCGCCCCCCTAGATGGGATCTAGGGCTTGCCGCCGCCCCTAGGGGGTGGAAACCTAGGTGGGGGTGCAGCCCCCTCTTCCCCTATAAATAGTGGGGGCATAGGAGCATCCCAACACACGAAGTTCTTCTCCTATTGGCGCAGCCCTACCTCTCTTTCTCCTCATATCTCGCGGTGCTTGGCGAAGCCCTGCTGGATCACCACGCTCCTCCATCACCACCACGCCGTTGTGCTGCTGCTGGACGGAGTCTTCCTCAACCTCTCCCTCTCTCCTTGCTAGATCAAGGTATGGGAGACGTCACCGGGCTGTACGTGTGTTGAACACGGAGGTGCCGTCCGTTCGGCACTAGGATCTCCGGTGATTTGGATCACGACGAGTATGACTCCTTCAACCCCGTTCTCTTGAACGCTTCCGCTTAGCGATCTACAAGGGTATGTAGATGCACTCTCCTTCCCCTCGTTGCTGGTTTCTCCATAGATAGATCTTGGTGACACGTAGGAAAATTTTGAATTTTGCTACGTTCCCCAACAGTAGCCCGGCTACTGGTAGCAAGGTTTATCGTGGAAGTGTTTCACCCAGAGTGGCTGGCTAATCCAGTGCTGGTACTTAAGAAAAATGACACTTGGCGTATGTGTGTGGATTACACAGATTTGAACAAAGCTTGCCCAGGTGATCCCTTTGCCCTCCCTCGTATTGATCAAATCACTGATGCTACGGCGGGTTGTGAGCGTTTGAGTGTTTTGGATGCTTATTATGGTTATCATCAGATCAAGATGGCAGTTAAGGACCAGGAGAAGACAACTTTCATTACTCCCTTTGGAGCCTTCTGCTATGTATCTATGCCCTTTGGACTCAAGAGTGCCCAGGCAACTTATCAACTTGTGTGCAGAATTGTCTTCATACTCAGATTGGGCGCAACCTTCATGCCTATGTGGACGATATTGTGGTCAAGTCCAGGAAAGCAGAGACACTCATATCGGATTTGCAAGAAACCTTTGATAATCTTAGAGTTTATAAAATGATGCTCAATCTGGCTAAGTGTGTTTTCGGTGTACCAACTGGCAAGCTCTTAGGTTTTCTGGTGTCCAACCGGAGCATTGAGGCTAATCCGGAGAAGATCAAGGCTATCACATCTCTGGCTAAACCGGCATGTATTAATGATGTTCAATGTCTGGCGGGTCGTATTGCGGCTTTGAGCCGGTTTATCAGCAGGTTGGGAGAAAAGGCAATCCCTCTGTACCAGATGTTGAAGAAGATAGACAATTTTGTCTGGAGCGAGGCTGCTGATGCAGCGTTTGAAGACTTGAAGAAGCAGTTGGCTGAACCGCTGGTTCTTGCCGCTCCAATTGATAAGGAGCCACTGCTGTTATATGTGGCTGCTAATGCCCAGGTTGTCAGTGTCTCTATTGTGGTAGAGCGCAAGGAGGCTGGGAAGGAATACCCGATTCAAAGGCCGGTTTATTATATCAGCGAAGTGCTCATTGAGTCAAAGCAAAGATATCCGCATTGGCAAAAGCTGGTATATGGGGTTTTTATGGCAAGTAGGAAGCTTAAACAGTACTTTCAAGGTCATCCCATCATAGTAGTCAGTTCTGCTCCTTTGGGGGATATAATCCAGAACAGGGAAGAAACTGGCCGGGTTGCTAAGTGGGCTATTGAACTTGGACCACGCTGTTTGAAGTATATGCCTCGAACAACAATCAAATCCCAGGCCCTTGTGGATTTTATCAATGATTGTACAGAGTTGCAGATACCGGAGGACAAACCGGACATTACATACTGGACTATTCACTTTGGCGGGTCTAGGCAATTGGAGGGCTCGGGGGCTGGAGTTGTCCTTACTTCCCCTCGAGGTGATAGAATTCATCATGTTCTTCGCTTAATGTTCCCTTGTACTAACAATGCAGCTGAGTATGAAGCCTTACTCCATGGTCTTCGAGTGGCCAAGGAGATGAACTTAAGCCGCGTACGATGCTTTGGAGACTCAGACCTGGTAGCCCAGCAGGTTTCAGGTACTTGGGATTCCAAGGATCCACTCATGGCGGCTTACCGACGAGAGGTGGATATTGTTGCTGGTCACTTTAAGGGATATCAAGTGGAGTACATTGATCGGCGCAAAAATGAGGCAGCTGACGCTTTAAGCCGGTTGGGATCTTAGCATAAACCGGTGCCACCTAATACCTTCTTGGATGTCTTGCATAACCCGTCGGTTCAGTTACCTATAGAGGAGGACCTCGCCATTCCTGATCCGGAGGCACAGTTGGTGGCCGCTTTACATATCATTCCGGATTGGACGATTCCATACTTGGCGTATATGAACCGGGGCGAGTTACCAGAAGATGAAGTTCTGGCCAGACAGATAGTCCGGCGATCCAAGTCCATGACAATCGTCAATGGCAAGTTGCATCATTGCAGTGTTTCAGGGGCGTTTTAGCATTGCATTTCTCCTGAAGAAGGCCATGAGATTTTATGCGAGATCCACGAAGGAGACTGTGGTCATCACGCCGGTTCAAAATCCTTGGTGGCTAAAGCTTTTTGTCATGGTTTTTACTGGTTGACGGCTCATGCCGATGCTGAGGACCTGGTAAAGCGGTGTGATGCTTGTCAGAAGTTTTCGCGCCGAGCTCATGTTCCGGCTCAAGAGCTACGTATGATTCCAATACTTGGGGGCTTGATATGGTGGGTCCTTTTAAGAGATCCAAGGATAAGAAGACCCACCTCTTGGTGGCGGTTGACAAATTTACTAAGTGGGTTGAAGCGAGCTAATCAGGAAATTTTAAAGGGTATAAAGCCCCGGCTTATGGTTCCTTTGAAGCAGACGCCGGGTTGTTGGGTGGAAGAATTACCATCTGTGTTATGGAGCATAAATACCACCCCAAACCGATCTACAGGCTATACACCTTTTTTCATGGTTTACGGGGCAGAGGCAGTCCTCCCAAGTGATATTCGTCATGATTCGCCCCGGGTTGCCAATTATGTTGAAGCGGACAATGAGCAAGCTCGCCAGGAGGCACTAGACATGTTAGATGAGAAGCGGGACATGGCTTTGGCTCGTTCGGCGGTTTATCAGCAAGACCTGCAGCGTTATCACAGTCGTCAGGTTAAAACAAGAACCTTTCAAGAAGGCGATTTAGTGCTCCGGCTCATCCAGGATCAGACCGATATGCACAAGTTATCCCCACCTTGGGAAGGGCCCTTTGTGGTCAGCAAAAATCTGCACAATGGATCATACTACCTCATTAACGTTCGAGAAGACTCACGCAGTTCTGAGGAGGAGACCCGGCGGCCATGGAACATAGCTCTCCTTCGACCTTAATACACCTGAGCTATAGGCTCTTCTTATGTACATATTTCGACAATGTATATATTATGCTCAATATAATAAACTGGCATTCTTGCTACAATCAGGGCCTCTGCCATTTTTTCCAATATTTCTTGGTTACAAGGGGGCTTCTGCTTCCAAAGCGATGACCTATTTTGTCCATTAAACCGGCTATCATGCCATCATACAGCTTGGGAGCTTCACACCCAAGGGGCCAAAGAGAGTTCTATTGCTAAAAGCATGACTCAAACATTGGCACCCATGGAGCACAACTCACAAAGTTACTTGGGGGATCTTTGTGTAAAGTAACAAAGAGTTTGAAAGGACCCTTGTAATTGGGTATCGACCCACAGCTTGGAAGCCTGGTGTATTCACCTAAAACCCTGGGTTAACCTGCCTTCATCAAGTAAGCCACTCCTATCCAGGTAATCCTGGCACGACCCACCAAATGTTTGACAAGTTACTCTCATTGAGACCCTGAACTTGTCAAAGTTAAAACGACGATTGGTTAGTTGGAGGCCCATCTTAAAAGGCTTTGTCAAATGGTTTAACTCAGCGGCCTGGCAGCCCATGAAAAGCCTCGAATTTGGGCCTGGCAGCCCTCGAAAAGCCTCGACTACAAGTTTATTTGCTTTTTTGCTTTTACAAGTTTTATCTTTATTGATCAACTTTTAAGGTAAACCGGCGTCTCTTGACCTGACCAAACTATATATCTTCATCTAACCCGGTGTTTCTTAACCCGGTGTGGCTTACAGTTATTAGCTGTTAAGCATATAATCAAGAGTGAACCGACATCTTTCAATCCAGCCTGGCATTGACTATAAGTCGCCAGAATGATCATCGGGTGTTTATCAATACCCGGTATGGCTCATTGTGCACCAGTATAATATGGTGGGTACCTTCCGACATCCAAAGTTTGGGTTTTCACCCTTATTAAGCGAGTTGGTGGACCAACAACAGTGATTTAATATCACATGTATGATTCATATTTTATTACTTTATAACCTTGGTTATGAGGATTCTGTTTCTGTATTGGGCATCATAACCCGTCCGGTGGTAAACCGCCAGGATATGTTTAAGTGTTTAACATGCAGAAAGCAGGACTTATATGGAATACCAAGGTAAATAAAGCAAAGCATAGCAATATCATGCCGGATTAAAATATCAAGTAGCATTGCACAATGGCAGCAGATCAAAGTATGCCAACTAGCCTATTACAAGGCGCTTTAAGGCCCAAAATAAATGATTGTTCTTTACACAGCACACAATCTGTGAACATCAACCTGGTTGCCGGATTAAGACTCATCGCCGGGTTGACGAGAGGTGGATGGATCTTCTGGCGTTGTTTCAACCTCCTCCTCCCCATCCAGTGGCTGGAAGGCAACGGTGGTCCAGTCAATCCGGGTTAAAGCTCGAAACACAACCTCTTCACTTATAAGTTCGGACGGTTCAACGTCAGGGGCATAAGTGTGCTTACGGATTGGCGGGATAAGGTTTTGCGCTTCTTTCATAGCAGTGTCAATCCGTTGGTTGTTGGCATCATAGAAGGACCGAGCCTCTTCCGCCAATTGACTTGCCAGTGGACGCATCTCCTTTGTCAGGGCTTTGAGGGCTTCATTATTAAATTATGACCTGTTTTCTTGTTCACCGGGATAGCCCTTGTCAATATCAACTGGATCTAGGTCAGCTATCCATGATTTGGCCCGAGTCAGTGCCAACAAAGCGCCAGCCCTAGCAGCAGATCGCCTCATTTCTTCTATCTGCACTGGTGTCATCGACAATTTGGCTAGTGTCTCCTTGATCAATGTTGGTGCCGGTTTGTTGTATGAGACTGCGCAAATAACTTGTTGGGCACCGGTATACAGTTGCTCTATCAATGTATATGCTACCTTAAGCTTCATCCGCATGTCAGCACCTAGATGAGCAACATGGCTACCTGAAATGGTTTAAGAATTCATTGTTAAACCGGATATTTTAGAGATGGATAATCAAGCTCCGTACACAAGGTACTTACCAAATATCGCAGCCGTCATGGCATTTACTTGATGTTTTAACCCGGTTAGCTCTTCTACCACCGGTTTAAAAGTTGCCTCGGCGTCTTCAGCCCGTTTCAACAAAGCAGCCTTTTCAATTTCCCAGTTGGCACGTTCAGTTTTGAAACCGTCCTTTAGTTGTTCCATGGCTGTTAAAGCACCTTTTAGCTTCTCTTTAGCCTTGGAGGTCTCTGCTGGCTGGGACTTGATATTCTCTTGAAGATCAGAAATTTGAGAACCTTGGTGGTTTATATCAGCCTGCAACAGTCAGATGATAAGGATGTTAATATTTTTCTCAAAAGTCCCAAGCATATAACCAGTTATACACTTGGCACTTGGGGGCTAATGTGGATTGCTTCTTTCCTACTGATTATTTGAAGTCCCAAGGATCAATACAAGTATTAATCTTGGCACTTGGGGGCTAATGTGTGTTTGATCAGAAAATACACAGGCAAGGGAATTAACAAAATGCAGTATGGAACATAAAAGTCCCGGTTTATCTTCGAGAGATAAACCGGCCCCTGAGGACTACTCAGTTGAAGTGTTCTTTATCTTAAAAGTCCCGGTTTATCTTCAAGAGACAAACCGGCCCTTGGGGGCTGCAATGAAGTAGATATACAGAACAAGAAGGATTGAAGTGTTTAAGATTACCTCATAGCACTCCTTCATCATGTTCACCAAACCGGCCTCATAATCTCGGCTTGTGTATAGGAGGTTTAGGAATCCGGAATGAAGCTCCTGTGCAGAAAGGTTAACATAGCTGGATAAATCTGTATTCCCTTTCCCCTTGCCCATAGCAGCAAATTCCTCCTTGGCAGTATGCTTTGATAAGGCAACCGGATTGCCTAGGACGGTATGAGCAGTACCGGTGATAATAACATCATCATCGCCACCTTTTGACGGGCTCCGTGGATTAACAATATCCCTGGCTGGGCTTGGCGGATCAACAGCTAGGCTCGGCGGATTAGCAGTTGGACTTGGAGGAGTAGCATGTGGGCTTGATGGATCAACATGAGTAGCCGGGTCAGCTTCCGGCGGATCAGCATCAGTGTTTGGACCTTGTGGGGCAGAATCATCCATGACAGTATCAGTATCTCTGCCAGCACCTTCTGGGGCCCTCTCCGGTTCAACTTCATCATTGGGGGCACTGGTTTTGGCTTTCTTGCTCAGTCGGGCTTTGGCACTACAATATCAAACAAAGATTAGTATGGTAAACCGACGCATGAAGAAAAAAAATGCTGAAGGGCAGCGTACTTACCCAGCAACGGTCTTGAGGGGAGGCAATTGAGTGGTTGATGAGTGGCCATATGAAGAATTAGAAGTCACCTAATAATTCGAATCAGACGGATTAAGTGGGTATCAGAAGCAACCTGCCAAGGGACAAGGTTTATTAAAAGAGGAAGAGACCTCTGGACGACGTTTCCGGGTTGTAGTGTTCGGTAAACCGGAGGAAGTGACTTGTTGGCCACTGTGCCGGGTTGTGCGACGACCTTCATGTTGCTGTGTCTTCAAAGAAAATTTTGGATCCAAATGAGCAAGAGGGTGAGAGTATTTTACTTTCTGAACTGCACGACGAAGTTTTTGAACCGGCACATGATCTGAATCGGAGGAAAGGGAGATTACCTCTACATGGTCGGCATGACTGGCTTCCGCATAATCCTGGTAATAGTTATTGTCAATAAGATGTACGAAAAATAAGCCAAGGGAGTCAAGTTCTACCTCTTGTTCCGATTCCTCGATATCTTCGGGCGGATCAGAGGACTCGGTGGTTTTCTTCTTGGCTGGCCTCTTTGTTACTTTGTTTTTGGCACGAGGGGCCCTCGCCGGTTTATCTTGAGCTTTCCTCTTCCAGAAGGAATCTTTGGCCTGTAAAATTAAACAAAGGATTATTATAGCAGTGTTAAAGCAGAGACGGATCAAAAGGCACAAGGTTAAAAAATTTACCGCTGGCGGTTTGTTGGAGGCGTAAAAAGGGTGCAACCCAGTTTTGCTGCATGTAGCGATCGGTTCGTCCAGCATCTTCTTCACAGACTCAGTGACTTCATCATCAGTCATTTCTATTTCATTAAACCGTTGAGGATCCTTGATATTGCCGGTATACTCATGCATCAACCCGGAGCGGCGGCTTAAAGGTAGGATACTCCATGAAACCCAGCAGCGAACGAGGTCAACATCAGTTAAACCATTGGCTAGGATAGCCCGGAGCTTGACGAGTTGAGGTGCATAAGCTTGTCGTTCTTTGGCAGTTAGTCGTTGAGGTAATGGGTGGCCATTGCTAAGCCGGTGAGCACGGTAACCCGACAAAGGATTTTCTCCAGCAGGAGCAGTGTTCTGACAATAAAACCATGTTTGGTTCCAGTCTTTGGGGTGGCTGTGATGTTTTGCATGAGGGAAATCAACTTCTTTCCTCTTCTGGATTGACACCCCACCAAGTTTAGTGTTGGGACCATCAGAGAACTCAGTTCGGCGGTTTAGATGGAAAAAGTCCCGGAAAAGCTCAACAGACGGTTCTTCTTGAAGGTAAACTTCACATAATACTTGAAAATTGCATATGTTGGACACAGAATTCGGTCCAATATCTTGTGGATGGAGTTGAAAGCTAGCAAGGACATCCCGGAAAAACTTTGATCCGGGAGGGCTGAATCCCCGGTCTAGATGCTGCATGAACACAATCACTTCTCCATCTTGAGGCTCAGGAGGGCATTCAGGGCTAGGGACTCGCCAATGAAGGACATTTTTTGAGGCTAAAGCGCCAGTCAGAGCATATCCATTGATTTGTGTTTCCGTGATCCGGGAAGGAACCAAGTTGCAAGCGGCGAATTGCTTGGTCATCTTGGAAAACAAACTGTACAAGAAAGGTGAAGGCCGGTTTACGATGGAAGGTTGATGTGCACTAATCGGTGTTAAACCGGGGAATTTGATCAAGGCATATATGTGAGTTAAACCGGAAACTACTATTCAAGTCAAGATGGCGGTTTAAGTGAGGGCTAATGATATCTGGCGGATTGTCCACTACTAAAGGTTAAACCACCGAACAAACGGAAGAAGTGGATCTGAAATCTACTAAGTGTTGCAGAAACAAGTTTCACAAGATGGTGATATAATTTTGGATCTACCGCAGTTTTACAAAAGGAAAAAAATTCTAAACCTAAAGGTCGCAACAGCAGAAGAGCTCGTGTGCCTCGGTAGGGTCTCATACAGTAAAAAGTAATTTCTAAGGGTAACTAGGGGTGATAAACTTCTACCGCATACCTTTTCTACCAGTTTCAAGTCTATTTATGAGATCTAGGAGAGGAAAAGGAAAAACGAGGAAGAACGCCGATGAACAGAAGAACCCTAATGCAGATCTAACAGTTGTAAAGAGGAGTACTAACTGATGCTACGAGGCAGTGGAGGGGCGGCACAGTCTATCTGATCAAGAACAGGTTGATGCAGCGGCCTTGTTGATGCAGTGCTCAAAGGACGACGGCGGCACCGGAGCTCGAGGTCTTCAGAGTCACGAGGAAGAAGAGGATGAGAAGATGTGAGGAGGAAAATGGAAGGACCCTCGGTCCTATTTATAAGGGCAACAGGATAAAATAGCAGGCGCAAAAATCGAGGGGCCTGAAGCGGCAAAAGAGGGTGCAGCTGTCGCCTCGATCTTCAGGAATTAATTAAGAGAAGGGAATCTTTATAAATCTTTTTATGCAGAGATGACATCATGACGATTTACTGCAATGACATAAGATGACGTCACAGTGGTTCACCAAAGTTTACAGGAGGTGACAATATGGCGGTTTACAAGAGTCATTAGAAGACGCTCACGGAATTTTTCTAAGTATTGAAGATTGACATGAACAGGTTCAAATTAATCTGGGGCCTAATGTTGAGGATATAACTACTGAGTGTAAACCACCCAGGAGGGGCCGGTTCATGCTCAACTATACTGAAACCCATGAAGACAAGAAGATGGCACTTTACTGATAAAGCTTAGAGGCCCAAAGCCCAGAGGCGGATTAGGGCCCGTAGTGGTAAACCACCATAGTTGTATAACTTGTATGGTAAGATCGGGAAAGGGAGAGACCGAGCCGAACACTTGTATGAGTCGGCCTCGGGACTCTATAATCCGGCCAGGCGTCACCCTGTGTATATAAAGGGATGACCCGGCGGCGGTTCAGGAACAACAAACAACAACTCGAGACCCAGGCAAAGCGTATTTGCTCCCTAGTGATCGAACCCCCAATAATCCCAGCACAACTAGACGTAGGCTTTTACCTTCATCGTAAGGGGTCGAACTAGTATAAAACTCTCGTGTCCCTTGTCCGGTTTAACCCCTTCAGGCTAATCTCGTTGTGATGGCTCCACGACTAAGTCCTTCTGCTAGGACATCTGACGTGATATTTCCACGACACGTAGGGTCCGCACGCTTAACGTTCAATGACGATTTGTATTATGAGTTTATGTGATTTGATGACCGAAGGTTGTTCGGAGTCCCGTATGAGATCATAGACGTGACGAGGAGTCTCAAAATGGTCGAGACATAAAGATTCTTATATTGGAAGGTTATATTCGGACACCAAAATTGTTCCGATCGTTTCCGATAAGTTTTGGAGTACTGGGGGGTTACCGGAACCCCCCGGGAAGCTATTGGGCCTCATGAGCCTTAGTGGAGAAGAGAGAGAGGGCCGGCTAGGAGGTGGCACGCGCCCCTGTCCCCAATCCAAATTGGACAAGGGGAGGGGGCAGCTCCCACCTCCGTCCTTCTCTCCTCCTCCTCCTTCCCCCCTTCTCCCACTTGGAATAGGAAAGGGGGGGGGGGGCACATCCTACTAGGTTTGGAGTCCTAGTAGGACTCCCCCCATGGCGCGCCTTCTCCCTTGGCCCGCTCCTCCTCCCCCTCCTTTATATACGTGGGGAGGGAGGCACCCTAGAACACAGAAGTTGATCTTTTAGCCGTGTGCGGTGCCCCCCTCCACAGAAATGCACCTCGGCCATATCATCGTGGTGCTTAGGCGAAGCCCTGCGCCGGTAACTTCATCATCACCGTCACCATGCCGTCCTGCTGACGTAACTCTCCCTCGGCCTCAACTGGATCAAGAGTTCGAGGGACATCATCGAGCCGAACATGTGCAGATCGCAGAGGTGCCGTGCGTTCAGTACTTGGATCGGTCGGTTCGCGAAGACGTTCGACTACATCAACCGCGTTACTAAACGCTTCTGCTTTCGGTCTACGAGGGTACGTGGACACACTCCCTGCTCGTTGCTATGCTTCTCCTAGATAGTCTTGCGTGATCGTAGGATTTTTTTTTGAAATACTACGTTCCCCAACAAGGGCATCTGAGCCAGGTCTATGTGTAGATATTGTATGCCCGAGTAGAACACAAAGAGTTGTGGGCGATAATAGTAATATTGCTTACCAGCATGTCATACTTTGATTCGGCGGTATTGTTGGATGAAGCGGCCCAGACCGACATTACATGACCGTGTTCATGAGACTGGTTCTACCGTCGTGCTTCGCACACAGGTGGCTAGTGGGTGTCTGTTTCTCCAACTTTAGTTGAATCAAGTGTGACTACGCCCGGTCCTTGTTGAAGGTTAAAATGGCACACTTGATGAAAAATCGATGTGGTTTTGATGCGTAGGTAAGAACGGTTCTTGCTAAGCCCGTAGCAGCCACGTAAAACTTGCAACAACAAAGTAGAGAACGTCTAACTTGTTTTTGCAGGGCTTGCTGTGATGTGATATGGTCAAGACGTGATGATATAAAAATTGTTGTATGAGATGATCATGTTTTGTAGAAGTTATCGGCAACTGGCAGGAGCCTTATGGTTGTCGGTTTATTGTATAAAATGCAATCGCCATGTAACTGCTTTACTTTATCACTAAGCGGTAGCGATAGTCATAGAAGCAATAGTTGGTGAAACGACAACGATGCTTCGATGGAGCGTAAGGTGTCAAGCCGGTGACGATGGTGATCATGACGGTGCTTTGGAGATGGAGATCAAAGATACAAGATGATGATGGCCATATCATATCACTTATATTGCTTGCATGTGATGTTTATCCTTTAACATTATAAGATGATCTCTCACTAAATTTCAAGGTATAAGTGTTCCCCCTGAGTATGCACCGTTGCTACATTTCATCGTGCCGAGACACCACGTGATTATCGGGTGTGATAAGCTCTACGTTCACATACAACGGGTGCAAGCCAGTTTTGCACACGCAGAATACTCGGGTTAAACTTGACGAGCCTAGCATATCTAGATATGGCCTCGGAACACTGAGACCGAAAGGTCGCGCGTGAATGATATAGTAGATATGATCAACATAGTGATGTTTCCCATTGAAAACTACTCCATCTCAAGTGATGATCGGACATGGTTTAGTTGATATGGATCACGTGATCACTTAGATGATTAGAGGGATGTCTATCTAAGTGGGAGTACTTAAGTAATATGATTAATTAAACTTTAATTTATCATGAACTTAGTACCTGGTAGTATTTTGCATGTCTATGTTGTTGTAGATAAATGACCCATGCTACTGTTGTGTTGAATTTTAAGGCATTCCTAGAGAAAGCTAAGTTGAAAGATGATGGTAGCAACTACACAGACTGGGTCCGTAACTTGAGGATTATCCTCATTGCTGCACAAAAGAATTATGTCCTGGAAGCACCGCTAGGTGCAAGACCCGCTGCAGGTGCAACGCCGGACGTTATGAACGCCTGGCAGAGCAAAGCTGATGACTACTCGATAGTTCAGTGTGCCATGCTTTACGGCTTAGAACCGAGACTTCAACGATGTTTTTAACATCACGGAGCATATGAGATGTTCCAGGAGTTGAAGTTAATATTTCAAGCAAATGCCCAGATTGAGAGATATGAAGTCTCCAATAAGTTCTATAACTGCAAAATGGAGGAGAATAGTTCTGTCAGTGAACATATACTCAAAATGTCTGGGTACCACAATCACTTGACTCAACTGGGAGTTTATCTTCCGGTTGATAGTGTCATTGACAAAGTTCTTCAATCACTGCCACCAAGCAACAAAAGCTCTATAATACGCAAGGGATGGATAAGACAATTCCTGAGCTCTTCGCGATGCTAAAGGCTGCAGAGGTAAAAATCAAGAAGGAGCATCAAGTGTTGCTGGTTAACAAGACCACTAGTTTCAAGAAAAAGGGCAAAGGGAAGAAGGGGAACTTCAATAAGAACGGCAAGCAAGTTGTTGCTCAAGTGAAGAAGCCCAAGTCTGGACCTAAGCCTGAGACTAAGTGCTTCTACTGCAAAGGGACTGGTTACTAGAAGCGGAACTGCCCCAAGTATTTGGCGGATAAGAAGGATGGCAAAGTGAAAGGTATATTTGATATACATGTTATTGATGTGTACCTTACTAATGCTCATAGTAGCGCCTGGGTATTTGATACCGATTATGTTGCTCATATGTGCAACTCAAAACAGGGGCTATAGATTAAGCGAAGATTGGATAAGGACGAGGTGACGATGCGCGTGGGAAATGGTTCCAAAGTCAGTGTGATCGTCATCAGCACGCTGCCTCTACATCTACCTTCGGGATTAGTTTTAGACTTGAATAATTGTTATTTTGTGCCAGCGTTAAGAATGAACATTATATCTGGATCTTGTTTGATGCGAGACGGTTATTTATTTAAATCAGAGAATAATTGTTGTTCTATTTATATGAGTAATATCTTTTATATTCATGCACCCTTGATGAGTGGTCTATTTTTGTTGAATCTCGATAGTAGTGACACAGATATTCGTAGTATTGAAGCCAAAAGATATAAGTTTAATAATGATAGTGCAACTTATTTGTGGCACTGCCGTTTAGGTCATATTAGTGTAAAGCGCATGAAGAAACTCCATGCTGATGGGCTTTTGGAATCACTTGATTATGAATCACTTGATGCTTCCAAACCATGCCTCATGGGCAAGATGACTAAGACTCCGTTGTCTGGAACAATGGAGCAAGCAACAAACTTGTTGAAAATAATACATATTGATGTATGTGGTCCGATGAGTGTTGATGCTCGCGGCGGGTATCGTTATTTTCTAACCTCACAGATGATTTGAGCAGATATGGGTATATCACTTGATGAAACATAAGTCTGAAACATTTGAAAAGTTCAAAGAATTTTAGAATGAAGTGGAAAATCATCGTAACAAGGAAATAAAGTTTCTACGATCTGATCGTGGAGGAGAATATTTGAGTTACGAGTTTGGCCTTCATTTGAAACAGTGCGGAATAGTTTTGCAACTCACGCAAACTGGAACACCACAGTGTAATGGTGTGTCCGAACGTCGTAACCACACTTTATTAGATATGGTGCAATCTATGATATCTCTTACTGATTTACCGCTATCATTTTGGGGTTATGCTTTAGAGACGGCTGCATTCACGTTAAATAGGGAACCATCTAAATCCGTTGAGACGACACCATATGAACTGTGGTTTGGCAAGAAACCCAAGTTGTCGTTTCTTAAAGTTTGGGGCTGCGATGCTTATGTGAAAAAGCTTCAACCTGATAAGCTCGAACCCAAATCGGAGAAATGTGTCTTCATAGGATACCCAAAGGACATTGTTGGTGAAGGAAATATGCCCTAGAGGCAATAATAAAGTTATTATTTATTTCCTTATATCATGATAAATGTTTATTATTCATGCCAGAATTGTATTAACCGGAAACATGATACATGTGTGAATTAGAGTGTCACTAGTATACCTCTACTTGACTAGCTCATTGATAAAAATGGTTGAGTTTCCTAGCCATAGACAAAGAGTTGTCATTTGATTAACGGGATCACATCATTAGGAGAATGATGTGATTGACTTAACCCATTCCGTTAGCTTAGCACTTGATCATTTAGTATGTTGTTATTGCTTTCTTCATGACTTATACATGTTCCTCTGACTATGAGATTATGCAACTCCCATTTACCGGAGGAACACTTTGTGTGCTACCAAACGTCACAACATAACTGGGTGATTATAAAGGAGCTCTACAGGTGTCTCCAAAGGTACATGTTGGGTTGGCGTATTTCGAGATTAGGATTTGTCACTCTGATTGTCGGAGAGGTATCTCTGGTCCCTCTCGGTAATGCACATCGTATGTCGGCAAGCATTGTAACTAATGAGTTAGTTACGTAATGATGTATTACGTAACGAGTAAAGAGACTTGCCGGTAACGAGATTGAACTAGGTATTGAGATACCGACGATCGAATCTCGGGCAAGTAACATACCGATGACAAAGGGAACAACGTATGTTATTATGCGGTTTGACCGATAAAGATCTTCGTAGAATATGTGGGAGCTAATATGAGCATCCAGGTTCCGCCATTGGTTATTGACCGGAGACGTGTCTCGGTCATGTCTACATAGTTCTCGAACCCGTAGGGTCCGCATGCTTAAAGTTAGATGACGGTTATATTATGAGTTTATATGTTTTGATGTACCGAAGATAGTTCGGAGTCCCGGATGTGATCAAGGACATGACGAGGAGTCTCAAAATGGTCAAGACATGAAGATTGATATATTGGACGACTATATTCGGACACCGGAATGGTTCTGGGGGTTATCGGATGTATACCGGAGTACCAGGAGGTTACCGGAACCCCCCGGGGGGTTAATGGGCCACATGGGCCCAAAGTGGAGCAGAGGAGGGGCGGTCAGGGCAGGCCGCGCGCCCCCTCCCCCTCTAGTCCGAATAGGACAAGGAGGGGGGCGCCCCCTTTCCTTCCTCTCCTCTCTCCCGTCCTTCCCCCTCTCCTACTTGGACAAGGAAAGGAGGGAGTCCTACTCCCGGTGGGAGTAGGACTCCTCCCTGGCGCGCCTCCTCCTGGCCGACCGCCCCCTCCCCCTTGCTCCTTTATATATGGGGGCGGGAGGGGCACCTCTAGACACAACAATTGATCCTTGAGATCTATTAGCCGTGTGCGGTGCCCCCCTCCACCATATTCCACCTCGATAATATCGTAGCGGTGCTTAGGGGAAGCCCTACATCGGTAGAGCATCATCATCATCACCACGCCGTCGTGCTGACGGAACTTTCCCTTGAAGCTCGGCTGGATCGGAGTTCGAGGGACGTCATCGAGCTGAACGTGTGCTGACTCAGAGGTGTCGAGCGTCCGGTACTTGATCGGTCGGATCGTGAAGATGTACGACTACATCAACTGCGTTGTGCTAACGCTTCCGCTTTTGGTCTACGAGAGTACGTGAACAACACTCTCCCCTCTCATTGCTATGCATCACCATGATCTTATGTGTGCGTAGGATTTTTTTTGAAATTACTATGTTCCCCAACAGTGGCATCTGAGCCAGGTTTTATGCGTAGATGTTATATGCACGAGTAGAACACAAGTGAGTTGTGGGCGATACAAGTCATAGTGCTTACCAGCATGTCATACTTTGGTTCGGCGATATTGTTGGATGAAGCGGCTCGGACCGACATTATGCGTGCGCTTACGCGAGACTGGTTCTACCGACGTGCTTTGCACATAGGTGGCTGGCGGGTGTCAGTTTCTCCAACTTTAGTTGAACTGAGTGTGGCTACGCCCGGTCCTTGAGAAGGTTAAAACAACATTGACTTGACGAACTATCATTGTGGTTTTGATGCATAGATAAGAACGGTTCTTGCTCAGCCCGTAGCAGCCGCGTAAAACTTGCAACAACAAAGTAGAGGACGTCTAACTTGTTTTTGCAGGGCATGTTGTGATGTGATATGGTCAAGACGTGATGCTATATTTTATTGTATGAGATGATCATGTTTTGTAACCGAGTTATCGGCAACTGGCAGGAGCCATATGGTTGTCGCTTTATCGTATGCAATGCAAACGCCCTGTAATTGCTTTACTTTATCACTAAGCGGTAGCAATAGTCGTAGAAGCAATAGGTGGCGAAACGACAATGATGCTACAATGGAGATCAAGGTGTCGCGCCGGTGATGATGGTGATCATGACGGTGCTTTGAAGATGGAGATCACAAGCACAAGATGATGATGGCCATATCATATCACTTATATTGATTGCATGTGATGTTTATCCTTTATGCATCTTATTTTGCTTTGGTTGACGGTAGCATTATAAGATGATCTCTCACTAAATTTCAAGGTATAAGTGTTCTCCCTGAGTATGCACCGTTGCGAAAGTTCTTCGTGCTGAGACACCACGTGATGATCGGGTGTGATAGGCTCTACGTTCAAATACAGCGGGTGCAAAACAGTTGCACACGCGGAATACTCAGGTTAAACTTGACGAGCCTAGCATATACAGATATGGCCTTGGAACACTGAGACTGAAAGGTCGAGCGTGAATCATATAGTAGATATGATCAACATAGTGATGTTCACCATTGAAAACTACTCCATCTCACGTGATGATCGGACATGGTTTAGTTGTTTTGGATCACGTGATCACTTAGATGATTAGAGAGATGTCTATCTAAGTGGGAGTTCTTAAGTAATATGCTTAATTGAACTTAAATTTATCATGAACTTAGTCCTAATAGTATTTTGCAAATTATGTTGTAGATCAATAGCTCGCGTTGTTGCTTCCCTATGTTTATTTTTGATATGTTCCTAGAGAAAAACTATGTTGAAAAATGTTAGTAGCAATGATGCGGATTGGATCCGTGATCTGAGGTTTATCCTCATTGCTGCACAGAAGAATTATGTCCTTGATGCACCGCTATGGTGACAGACCTATTGCAGGAGCAGATGCAGACGTTATGAACGTTTGGCTGGCTCAATATGATGACTACTTGATAGTTTAGTGCACCATGCTTAACTGCTTAGAATCGGGACTTCAAAAACGTTTTGAACGTCATGGACCATATGAGATGTTCCAGGAGTTGAAGTTAATATTTCAAGCAAATACTCGAGTTGAGAGATATGAAGTCTCCAACAAGTTCTATGGCTAAAAGATGGAGGAGAATTGCTCAACTAGTGAGCATGTGCTCAAATTGTCTGGGTACTACAATCGCCTGAATCAAGTGGGAGTTAATCTTCCAGATAAGATAGTGATTGACAGAGTTCTCTAGTCACCATCACCAAGTTACTAGAACTTCATGATGAACTATAGTATGCAAGGGATGACGAAAACAATTCCCGAGCTCTTCGTGATGCTAAAATCAACGAAGGTAGAAATCAAGAAAGAGCATCAAGTGTTGATGATTGACAAGACCACTAGTTTCAAGAAAAGGGCACAGGGAAAGAAAGGGAACTTCAAGTAGAATGGCAAGCAAGTTGTCACTCCCATGAAGAAGCCCAAAGATGGACCAAAGTCTGAAACTGAGTGCTTCTGCTGCAAAGAAAATGGTCACTGGAAGCGGAAATACCCTGGATATTTGGTGGATAAGTAGGATGGCAAAGTGAACAAGGGTATATTTGATATACAGGTTACTGATGTGTACTTTACTAGTGTTTATAGTAGCCCCTGAGTATTTGATACTTGTTCGGTTGCTAACAATTAGTAACTCGAAACAGGAGTTATAGAATAAACAGAGACTAGTTGAGGGTGAAGTGATTATGTGTGTTGGAAGTTGTTCCAAGATTGATATGATCATCATCGCACACTCCCTATACATTCGGGATTAGTGTTAAACCTAAATAAATGTTATTTGGCATTTGCGTTGAGCATGAATATGCTTTGATGATGTTTATTGCAATACGGTTATTCATTTAAAGTAAGAGAATGATTGTTGTTCTGTTTACATGAATAAAACCTTCAATGGTCATACACCCAATGAAAATAGTTTGTTGGATCTTGATCGTAGTGATACACATATTCATAATATTGATGCCAAAAGATGCAAAGTTAATAATGATAGTGCAACTTATTTGTGACACTGCCGTTTGGGCCATATTGGTGTAAAGCGCATGAAGAAACTCCATAAAGATGGATTTTCGGAATCACTTGGTTGTGAATCATTTGATGCTTGCGAATCGTGCCTTTTGGGCAAGATGACTAAAACTCCGTTCTCCGGAACAATGGAACAAGCTACTGACTTGTTGGAAATAATACATACCGATGCATGCGGTCCAATGAGTGTTGATGATCGTGGCGAGTATTGTTATTTTCTGACCTTCACAAATGATTTGAGCAGATATGAGTATATCTACTTAATGAAGCACAAGTCTGAAACATTTGAAAAGTTCAAAGAATTTCAAAAGTGAAGTGGTGAATCATCGTAACAAGAAAATAAAGTTTCTACAATCTGATCGTAGAGGAGAATATTTGAGTTATGAGTTTGGCCTTCATATAAAACAATGTGGAATAGTTTCACAGCTCACGCCACCTGGAACACCACATCGTTATGGTGTGTCCGAACGTCGTAACCGCACTTTATTGGATATGGTGCGATCTATGATGTATCTTACCGATTTACCACTATCGTTTTGGGGTTATGCAGTAGAGACAGCTGCATTCACTTTAAATAGGGCACCATCAAAATTCGTTGAGACAACACCTTATGAACTGTGGTTTGGCAAGAAACCAAAGTTGTTGTTTCTTAAAGTTTGGGGCTGCGATGCTTATGTGAAGAAACTTCAACCAGATAAGCTCGAACCCAAATCGGAGAAATGTGTCGTCATAGGATAGCCAAAGGAGACTATTGGGTACTCCTTCTATCACAGATCTGAAGGCAAGATTTTTGTTGCTAAATTTGGATCCTTTCTAGAGAAGGAGTTTCTCTCAAAAGAAGTGAGTGGGAGGAAAGTAGAACTTGATGAGGTAATTGTACCTGCTCCCTTATTGGAAAATAGTACATCACAAAAACCGGTTCCTGTGACGACTACACCAATTAGTGAGGAAGCTAATGATATTGATCATGAAACTTCAGATCAAGTTACTACAGAACCTCATAGGTCAACCAGAGTAAGATCCACACTAGAGTGGTACGGTAATCCTATTCTGGAAGTCATGTTACTTGACCATGGCGAACCTACGAACTATGAGGAAGCGATGATGAGCCCAGATTCCGCAAAATGGCTTGAGGCCATGAAATCTGAGATGGGATCCATGTATGAGAACAAAGTATGGACTTTGGTTGACTTGCCCGATGATCGGCAAGCCATCGAGAATAAATGGATCTTCAAGAAGAAAACTGATGCTGATGGTAATGTTACTGTCTACAAAGCTCGACTTGTTGCGAAAGGTTTTTGACAAGTTCAAGAGGTTGACTATGATGAGACTTTCTCACCCATGGCGATGCTTAAGTCTGTCAGAATCATGTTAGCAATTGTCGCATTTTATGATTATGAAATATGGCAAATGGATGTCAAAACTGCATTCCTGAATGGATTTCTAGAAGAAGAGTTCTATATGATGCAACCAGAAAGTTTTGTCGATCCAAAAGGTGCTAACAAAGTGTGCAAGCTCCAGCGATCCATTTATGGACTGGTGCAAGCCTCTCGGAGTTGGAATAAACGCTTTGATAAGTTGATCAAAGCATATAGTTTTATACAGACTTGCGGTGAAGCCTGTATTTACAAGAAATTGAGTGGGAGCACTACAACATTTCTAGTAAGTATATGTGAATGACATATTATTGATTGGAAATAATGTAGAATTTTCTGGAAAGCATAAAGGAGTATTTGAAAGGAGTTTTTCAATGAAAGACCTCGGTGAAGCTGCTTATATAATAGGCATCAAGAACTATAGAGATAGATCAAGACGCTTAATTGGAATTTCACAAAGCACATACAATGATAAAGTTTTTGAAAAAGTTCAAAATGGATCAAGCAAAGAAAGGGTTCTTGCCTGTATTACGAGGTGTGAAGTTGAGTCAGACTCAATGCCCGACCACAGCAGAATATAGAGAGAAAATGAAAGATGTTCCCTATGCTTCAGCCATAGGTTCTATCATGTATGCAATGTTGTGTACCAGACCTGATGTATGCTTAGCAATAAGTTTAGCAGGGAGGTACCAAAGTAATCCAGGAGTGGATCACTGGACAACGGTCAAGAATATCCTGAAATACCTGAAAAGGACTAAGGATATGTTTCTCGTTTATGGAGGTCACAAAGAGCTAGTCGTAAATGGTTATGTTGATGCAAGTTTTGACACTGATCCAGATGACTCTAAGTCTCAATCTGGATACATATTGAAATTGGGAGCAATTAGCTAGAGTAGCTCCGTGCAGATCATTGAAGACATAGAATATTTGCAAAATACATACGGCTCTGAATATGACAGACCAGTTGACTAAACTTCTATCACAAGCAAAACATGATCACACCTTAGTACTCTTTGGGTGTTAATCACATAGCGATGTGAACTAGATTATTAACTCTAGTAAACCCTTTGGGTGTTGGTCACATGTCGATGTAAACTATGGGTGTTAATCACATACAGATGTGAACTATTGATGATAAATCACATGATGATGTGAACTAGATTATTGACTCTAGTGCAAGTGGGAGACTGAAGGAAATATGCCCTAGAAGCAATAATAAAGTTATTATTTATTTCCTTATATCATGATAAATGTTTATTATTCATGCTAGAATTGTATTAACCGGAAACATGATACATGTGTGGACACATAGAGTGTCACTAGTATGCCTCTACTTGACTAGCTTGTTGATCAAAAATGGTTGAGTTTCCTAGCCATAGACAAAGAGTTGTCATTTGATTAACGGGATCACATCATTAGGAGAATGATGTGATTAACTTGACCCATTTCGTTAGCTTAGCCCTTGATCGTTTAGTATGTTGCTATTGCTTTCTTCATGACTTATACATGTTCCTATGACTATGAGATTATGCAACTCCCGTTTACCAGAGGAACACTTTATGTGCTACCAAACGTCACAACGTAACTGGGTGATTATAAAGGAGCTCTAAAGGTGTCTCCAAAGGTACATGTTGGGTTGGCGTATTTCGAGATTAGGATTTGTCACTCCGATTGTCGAAGAGGTATCTCTGGGCCCTCTCGGTAATGGACATCAATATAAGCCTTGCAAGCATTGTAACTAATGATTTAATTACGGAATGATGCATTATGTAACGAGTAAAGAGACTTGCCGGTAACGAGATTGAACTAGGTATTGAGATACCGACGATCGAATCTCGGGCAAGTAACATACCAATGACAAAGGGAACAACATATGTTGTTATGCGGTTTGACCGATAAAGATCTTTGTAGAATATGTGGGAGCCAATATGAGCATACAGGTTCCGCTAGTTATTGACTGGAGGCGTGTGTCGGTCATGTCTACATAGTTCTCGAACCCGTAGGGTCCGCACGCTTAAAGTTAGATGACGGTTATATTATGTGTTTATATTTTTTGATGTACCGAAGATAGTTCGGAGTCCTGGATGTGATCACGGACATGACGTGGAGTCTCGAAATGGTCAAGACATGAAGATTGATATATTGGACGACTATATTCGGACACGAGAATGGTTCCGGGGGTTATCGGATGTATAGCGGATTACCGGGGGGTTACCGGAATCCCCCGGGGGGTTAATGGGCCACATGGGCCCAAAGTGGAGCAGAGGAGGGGCGGCCAGGGCAGGCCACGCGCCTCCTTCCCCTCTAGTCCGAATAGGACAAGGAGGGGGGCGGCGCCCCCTTTCCTTCCTCTCCTCTCTCCCTTCCTTTCCCCTCTCCTACTTGGAAAAGGAAAGGAGGGAGTCCTACTCCCGGTGGGAGTAGGACTCCTCCCTGGCACGCCTCCTCCTGGCCGGCCGCCCCCTCCCCCTTGCTCCTTTATATACGGGGGCGGGGGGCACCTCTAGACACAACAATTGATCCTTGAGATCTATTAGCCGTGTGCGGTGCCTCCCTCCACCATATTCCACCTCAATAATATCGTAGCGGTGCTTAGGCGAAGCTCTGCGTCGGTAGAGCATCATCATCGTCACCACGCTGTCGTGCTGAGGAACTCTCCCTCGAAGCTCGGCTGGATCAGAGTTCGAGGGACATCATCGAGCTGAACGTGTGCTGAACTCGGAGGTGCCGTGCGTTCGGTACTTGATCGATCCAATCGTGAAGACGTGCGACTACATCAACCGCGTTGTGCTAACGCTTCCGCTTTCAGTCTACGAGGGTACATGGACAACACTCTCCCCTCTCGTTGCTATGCATCACCATGATCTTGCGTGTGCGTAGGAATTTTTTTAAAATTACTACATTCCCCAACAGTTGGGTACACCTTCTATTACAGATCCGAAGGCAAGATATTCGTCGCTAAGAATGAATCCTTTCTAGATAAGGAGTTTCTCTCGAAAGAAGTGAGTGGGAGTAAAGTAGAACTTGATGAGGTAATTGTACCTGCTCCCTTATTGGAATATAGTTCATCACAGAAATCAGTTTCAGTGATTCCTACACCAATTAGTGAGGAAGCTAATGATGATGATCATGAAGCTTCTGATCAAGTTACTACCGAACCTCGTAGGTCGACCAGAGTAAGATCTGCACCAGAGTGGTACGGTAATCCTGTTCTGGACGTCATGTTACTTGACCATAACGAACCTATGAACTATGAGGAAGCGATGATGAGCCCAGATTCCGTGAAATAGCTTGAGGCCATGAAATCTGAGATGGGATCCATGTATGAGAACAAAGTATGGACTTTGGTTGACTTGCCCGATGATCGACAAGCCATAGAGAACAAATGGATCTTCAAGAAGAAGACTAACACTGACGGTAATGTTACTGCCTATAAAGCTCGACTTGTTGCGAAAGGTTTTTGACAAGTTCAAAGAGTTGACTACAATGAGACCTTCTCACCCGTAGTGATGCTTAAGTCTGTCTGAATCATGTTAGCAATTGCCGCATTTTATGATTATGAAATTTGGCAAATGGACGTCAAAACTGCATTCCTGAATGGATTTCTAGAAGAAGAGTTGTATATGATACAACCAGAAGGTTTTGTCGATCCAAAGGGTGCTAACAAAGTGTGCAAGCTCCAGCAATCCATTTATGGACTGGTGCAAGCCTCTCGGAGTTGTAATAAATGTTTTGATAGTTTGATCAAAGCATATAGTTTTATACAGACTTTTGGAGAAGCATGTATTTACAAGAAAGTGAGTGGGAGCTCTGTAGCATTTCTAATCTTATATGTGGATGACATATTGTTGATTGGAAATGATATAGAATTTCTGAATAGCATAAAAGGACACTTGAATAAGAGTTTTTCTATGAAAGACCTTGGTGAAGTTGCTTACATATTGGGCATCAAGATCTATAGAGATAGATCAAGACGCTTAATTGGACTTTCACAAAGCACATACCTTGATAAATTTTGAAGAAGTTTAAAATGGATCAGTCAAAGAAAGGGTTCTTGCCTGTGTTATAAGGTGTGAAGTTGAGTGAGACTCAGTGCCCGACCACTGCAGAAGATAGAGAGAAAATGAAAGTCATTCTCTATGCCTCAACCATAGGTTCTATCATGTATGCAATGTTGTGTACCAGACCTGACGTGTGCCTTGCTATAAGTATAGTAGGGAGGTACCAAAGTAATCCAGGAGTGGATCACTGGACAGCGGTCAAGAACATCCTGAAATACCTGAAGAGGACTAAGGATATGTTTCTCATTTATGGAGGTGACAAAGAGCTCGTCGTAAATGGTTATGTCGATGCAAGCTTTGACACTGATCCGGATGACTCTAAGTCACAAACCGGATACATATTTATATTGAACGGTGGAGCTGTCAGTTGGTGCAGTTCTAAGCAAAGCATCGTGGCAGGATCTACATGTGAAGCGGAGTACATAGCTGCTTTGTAAGCAGCAAATGAAGGAGTCTGGATGAAGGAGTTCATATCTGATCTAGGTGTCATACCTAGTGCATCGGGTCCAATGAAAATCTTTTGTGACAATACTGGTGCAATTGCCTTGGCAAAGGAATCCAGATTTCACAAGAGAACCAAGCACATCAAGAGATGCTTCAATTCCATCTGTCATCAAGTATCGGAAGGGGACATAGAGATTTGCTAAATACATAAGGATCTGAATGTTGCAGACCCGTTGACTAAGCCTCTCTCACGAGCAAAACATGATCAGCACCAAGACTCCATGGGTGTTAGAATCATCACAATGTAATCTAGATTATTGACTCTAGTGCAAGTGGGAGACTGAAGGAAATATGCCCTAGAGGAAATAATAAAGTTGTTATTTATATTTCCTTAGATCATGATAAATGTTTATTGTTCATGCTAGAATTGTATTAACCAAAAACTTAGTACATGTGTCAATACATAGACAAACAGAGTGTCCCTAGTATGCCTCTACTAGACTAGCTCATTAATCAAAGATGGTTAAGTTTCCTAGCCATAAACATGTGTTGTCATTTGATGAACGGGATCACATCATTAGAGAATGATGTGATTGACAAGACCCATCCGTTAGCTTAGCACTATGATTGTTCAGTTTATTTCTATTGCTTTCTTCATGAATTGTACATGTTTCTTTGACTATGAGATTATGCAACTCCCGAATTCCGGAGGAACACTTAGTGTGCTATCAAACGTCACAACGTAAATGGGTGATTATAAAGATGCTCTATAGGTGTCTTCGATGGTGTTTGTTGAGTTGGCATAGATCGAGATTAGGATTTGTCACTCCGATTGTCGGAGAGGTATCTCTGGGCCCTCTCGGTAATGCACATCAATATAAGCCTTGCAAGCAATGTGACAAATGAGTTAGTTGCGGGATGATGCATTACGGAACGAGTAAAGAGACTTGCCGGTAACGAGATTGAACTAGGTATGGTGATACCGACGATCGAATCTCGGGCAAGTAACATACCGATGAAAAAGGGAACAACATATGTTGTTATGCGGTTTGACAGATAAAGATCTTCATAGAATATGTAGGAACCAATATGAGCATCCAGGTTCCGCTATTGGTTATTGACCGGAGATGTGTCTCGGTCATGTCTACATAGTTCTCGAACCCGTAGGTTTTGCATGCTTAACGTTTGGTGACGATTTGTATTGTGAGTTTATGTGATTTGATGACCGAAGGTTGTTCGGAGTCCCGGATCTGACCACAGACGTGACGAGGAGTCTCGAAATGGTCGAGACATAAAGATTCATATGTCGGAAGGTTATATTCGGACACCGAAATGGTTCGGGTCGTTTCAGATTACTGGGGGTTACCGGACCCCCCCCCCCCGGAAGCTATTGGGCCTCATGGGCCTTAGTGGAGAAGAGAAAGGGCCGGCTAGGAGGTGGCGCGCGCCCCCCTTGCCCCAATCCGAATTGGACAATGGGAGAGGGCGACGCCCCCTCCTTACTTCTCTCCTCCTCCTCCTTCCCCTCTTCTCCCACTTGGAATAGGAAAGGAGGGGCCGAGTCCTACTAGGTTTGGAATCCTAGTAGGACCCCCCCCCCCCCCATGGCGTGCCTCTGAAAGCACAAGTGCTCCCTAGGTGGTTTTGGTAATTAATGACAACATATCTCTTGTTGGACTAACACTTTTATCTAGTATATTTCAGATAAGTTCAACAATGGAGTGGCATGGACTAAAGGATGTGGGAACTCCTTCAAGATGCTAAGGACAAAGGATTGGCTCAAGCTTCAAGCTCAAGACTTTTCATTTTACATTTTAGTGGTCCAAGATCACATTGAGTCTATAGGAAAAGCCAATACTATCAAGGAGGGATGAGGTGTTTCTTAATGAGCCTCTTGCTTCATGTGCTTCGTGATATGCTCCAAAACGCTCAACTACTTTCCCACATCCACAAATGACCTAAACCCTAAGACAAAATTGGTCACACCGAAACTTCCCATCCGGCGCCACCGATTCCACAAGTCATAGCCACTTCCACAAACCCTAAGCAAATCGGTCTTACCGATAGGGATCTCGGTTTCACCGAGATGGGAATGCAATCTCTCTGTGTATGTCCATTATCAAATCGGTCTCACCAAGTTTGAGAAGTTGGTCCTACTGAGATTACAATGCAAACTGTCTGGAAACTTATTACCAAAATCGGTCCCACCGAGTTTGAGTAATCGGTCCCACCGAGTTTACCTGACCAACTCTCTGGAAAGCTTATTACCAAATCGGTCTCACCGAGTTTGTGTAATCGGTCTTACCGAGATTACGTTATGCCCTAACCCTAACTAAATCGGTCTCACCGAGTTGCATTTTGGTCCCACCGAAAACCCTAACGGTCACATTATTTGCTAAATCGGTCTGACCGAGTTTAACGATTCGGTCCCACCGAGTTTGGCAGATTGTGTGTAACGGTTAGATTTTGTGTGGAGGCTATATATACCCCTCCACCTCCTCTTCATTCATGGAGAGAGCCATCAGACTGAACCTACACTTCCAGCATACACTTTCTGAGAGAGAACTACCTACTCATGTGTTGAGGCCAAGATGTTCCATTCCTACCATATGAATCTTGATCTCTAGCCTTCCCCAAGTTGCTTTCCACTCAAATCTTCTTTCCACCAGATCCAAACCCATTGAGAGAGAGTTGAGTGTTGGGGAGACTATCATTTGAAGCACAACAGCAAGGAGTTCATCATCAACGCACCATTTGTTACTTCTTGGAGAGTGGTGTCTCCTAGATTGGCTAGGTGTCACTTGGGAGCCTCCGACAAGATTGTGGAGTTGAACCAAGGAGTTTGTAAGGGCAAGGAGATCGCCTACTTCGTGAAGATCTACCGCTAGTGAGGCAAGTCCTTCGTGGGCGACGGCCATGGTGGGATAGACAAGGTTGCTTCTTCGTGGACCCTTCTTGTGTGGAGCCCTCCGTGGACTCGCGCAGTCGTTACCCTTTGTGGGTTGAAGTCTCCATCAACGTGGATGTACGATAGCACCACCTATCAGAACCACGCCAAAAACATCCATGTCTCCAATTGCGTTTGAATCCTCCAAACCCTTCCCTTTACTTTCTTGCAAGTTGCATGCTTTACTTTCCGCTGCTCATATACTCTTTGCATGGTTGCTTGATATGTATTGTGATTGTTGAAATTGTGCTCCAACTCCACTTAAACCCAAAGAATCTTAAAAACTGCAACTTTGGTACTTAGTGTCTAATCACCCCCCTCTAGACACCTCTTCTCAAGGTCCTACAAGTGGTATCAGAGCTTTGGTCTCCATTGCTTTGGTTTAATCACCATTGGAGGAAGATGGATGAGTCTACTATTGGGAGTATTAGACATAGAGTGCCTATTCTTGATGGAGAGTATTTTCATGAGTGGAAAAATGAGATGCTTGTTATTTTCAATCAATATCATTTTAACAAGTACATTGCTAGTCCTTGTGCACCTTATGTTGATCCTATGCATCCTACCCATGATGAGTCAATTGACATGATTAGGAATCTTAGAACTGCTGATCTTATCATTAGCGGATTGCCTAGAAACTTGCTTGGATGTTTGCCTACTTTTAAGTGTGCCTACACCATATGGAAATTTCTTGAGGAACGATTTCCCGATTATTCCTTGAAAAATCTTGATGAAATTCTCCATAAGTCTATTGCCTTGAGTAAGATGAATACTAGTGATCCTATGTTTGGTGATCGTCTATTTGAGCTTACAAACCTTACGCGTGCCAAAGAATGTTGGTATCATTAGTGACATTATTTCCGAAGCTATAAAAATTCATAAGCAAGATTATCAAACTCATTCTAATGAATCACCCTCTCTAGGACTTGATCCACCACATGACGATGTTGAACATGGATACTATGATGAGGATGATGAGAGTGACTTCGATCTTGATGATGCAATGAGACATTTTGGTCTTATGGCAAATCTTCGGGGATATATGTCAGGAGGAAAGGAATGGGTTCTTGATAGTGGATGTACCGATCACATGACCGGAGATAAAGACATGTTCTGTGAGCTTGCTGATAATGATAGTCCTCGAAAGTATGTTACCTTCGGTGATAACTCAAAGGGTAAGGTGGTTGGCCTCGGTAAGGTGGCCATATCACATGATAGCTCCATACAAAATGTCATGCTAGTTGAATCTCTTGGTTACAACTTACTTTCAGTATTTAGACTTGCTGATTTCGGTTTCAATGTTCTATTTACTGAAGTAGATTGCCAAGTGTTTCGTCGAGATAATCATAAAATGGTCTTTACCGGTGTGTGTAGAGGTGATCTATACATTGTTGATTTCACTAAAAAGGCTCAACCTAAAACTTGCTTCATTGCCAAATCCTCAAAAGGTTGGTTATGGCATGGACGACTTGGCCATGTTGGTATGCGAAACCTTGACAAGCTTATTAAAGGAAATCATATCCTTGGAGTTAATGATGTCATATTTGATAAGGATAGACTTTGCAGCGCTTGTCAGGCAGGTAAACAGGTTGGAAGAAGGCATCCCGTGAAGAACATCATGGCTACAAGGAGGCCACTCGAGCTACTTCACATGGATCTTTTTGGTCCCAACTCATACAAGAGTCTCGGTGGAAATTCTTTTGGTCTAGTTATAGTTGATGACTTTTCCAGATTTACGTGGGTGTTCTTTCTCGATGATAAATCACAGGTCCAAAAGATCTTCAAAAACTTTGCTAGGAAGGCCCAAAATCAATTTGAAGTGAAGATCAAGAAGGTTCGCAGCGATAATGGAACGGAGTTCATGAACGCAAATGTGGACACCTTTCTTGACGAAGAAGGGATTTCACACGAGTTCTCGGCTACGTACACACCTCAACAAAACGGAGTTGTTGAGAGGAAGAACCGGACGCTCATTGAGATGGCGAGAACAATGCTTGATGAGTACAAGACGCCGAAGCACTTTTGGGCAGAAGCGGTTGAGACAGCTTGTCATGCAACAAATCGCTTGTATCTTCACAAGCTACTCGGCAAGACGGCATACGAGCTCCTCACCGGTAACAAACCCCAAGTTGGATACTTTCGAGTATTCGGCTCAAAGTGCTACATTCTTGATAAGCATCGTCGCTCTAAATTTGCTTCTAAGTCTCATGAAGGTTTCCTACTAGGTTATGGCTCAAACTCTCACACTTACCGTGTCTACAACAATTTCACCCGAAAGGTTGAAGAGACGGTAGATGTGAAGTTTGATGAATCTAACGGCTCGCAAGTAGAGCAATTGCCAATTGATGTAGGAGACAAAGATACTTCGGAAGCAATCCAAGACTTGTCTATTGGCAAGGTTCGTCCAACGGAGGTGAAGGAGAGTACCTCGTCCGTCCAAGTGGAAGCTTCAACTTCACGACAAGGTGAACCAAGAGTTGATACGGAAGCATCCACAAGCGGGACACACCAAGATGAAAGAAACGAGGAAGTGCATCAAGATGAACGTCAACAACCTCCTTCTCCACCACGACAAGAGAACGACAATGCTAACAATGAGGAAGGCCAAGAAGAAGAAGAAGAAGAACAAGATGAAGAAGATGTTCAAAGAAGACCCAAGCAAAAGCTTTCACGAGTTCGAGCAAGAATTGCTAAAGATCATCCCATCGAGCAAATCTACAATGACATTCAAACCGGGAGAATCACTCGCTCTAAAACTCGTTTAGCTAACTTTTGTGAAAACTATTCTTTCATCTCTAGCATTGAACCTATGAAGGTCGAAGAAGCACTGGAAGATCCGGATTGGATAAATGCTATGCATGAAGAGCTACATAACTTTGAGAGGAATCAAGTTTGGACTTTGGTTGAGAAGCCCGACAACAACCACAACGTCATCGGTACCAAATGGGTATTTCGCAACAAGCAAGATGAAGATGGACAAGTAGTTCGCAACAAGGCACGTCTTGTCGCCCAAGGCTACACACAAGTCGAAGGTATGGACTATGGTGAGACTTACGCCCCCGTTGCTAGACTTGAGTCCATTCGCATCTTACTTGCCTATGCTAATCATCATGATATCACCTGGTACCAAATGGACATTAAGAGTGCTTTTCTAAATAGTGAAATAGAGGAGGAAGTTTATGTTAAGCAACCTCCCGGCTTTGTCAATCCTAAGAAACCCAATCATGTTTACAAACTTCACAAAGCTCTTTATGGTCTTAAACAAGCTCCTAGAGCGTGGTATAAATGCTTGACCAAGTTCCTTATTGAAAAAGGCTTTGAAATTGGGAAAATTGATTCTACTCTTTTTACTAAAAGGGTTAATGGAGAATTATTTGTGTGCCAAATTTATGTTTATGATATCATATTTGGTTCAACTAACCCTCATTTTAGTGAAAAGTTTGGGAAGCTAATGTCGCAGAAGTTTGAGATGTCCATGATGAGTGAACTCAAATTCTTCCTTGGGCTGCAAATCAAGCAAACTAAGGAAGGTACCTTTGTTTCTCAAACAAAGTACACCAAGGACTTATTCAAGAAGTTCAATATGCAAGAATGCAAAGGTATGTCTACACCCATGCCTACTAGTGGACATAATGACTTGACCAAAGACGGTGAACCGGTTGATCAAAAGGTTTATCGCTCTATGATCGGTTCATTGTTATATCTGTGTGCTTCACGTCCTGATATCATGCTAAGTGTGTGCATGTGTGCACGATGTCAAGCTGCCCCTAAAGAATGTCATCTTAAGGCCGTGAAAAGGATAGTGAGATACTTAATCCATACACCAAATTTTGGCATTTGGTATCCTAAGAGGGCCTCTTTCGATCTTGTTGGCTATTCCGACTCGGACTATGCCGGAGACAAGGTTGACAGAAAGTCCACTTCGGGTACTTGTCAATTTCTTGGTAGATCTCTTGTGTCTTGGTCCTCCAAGAAACAAAACTCAGTATCCTTGTCCACTGCCGAAGCTGAATATATTGCCGCTGGTTCATGTTGTGCTCAATTACTTTGGATGACCCAAACTCTTAAGGATTATGGGATATATGTGGGACATGTTCCATTGCTTTGTGACAATGAAAGTGCTATTAAAATTGGTCATAATCATGTGCAACATTCTCGAACTAAGCATATTGAAGTTCGTCATCATTTCATTCGAGATCATGTTGCTAAGGGTGATAATGATCTTAAGCATGTTCGCACCAAAAAGCAATTAGCAGATATATTTACTAAACCTCTTGATGAGAAAGTGTTTTGCAGGTTAAGAGGAGAATTGAACATCATTGATGCTTCAAACTTAGATTAGAAACTCCATTGGATACATGCAAGACATGAGCTTATGACTAATCCTTGATGTTTTTCTCTTATGATGAAAATCATATGTCTTGGATATATTTGTACCTTGCATGTTATCTAACTCTTGTAGGTACTTGGTGGAATCAAATTCCATGAGATTGTAATCTACTCATATCTTGAGCAATCTCTACATCACCAAGTCTCTACACCTTGGTGGTTGAAGACAAGGAAGCACGAAAACTCTTAAACATATCCTTTGACAAATTCTATGTTAAGCTTCACGATCGTCATTTTTGGATACACAAGTGCTCTTCCTTGCAAGAACTAACCCATGTAGGTAGATGGACTCAAAATTCCAAGTGGTGCTCCAAATTCTTGATGAGCTACATCAACCTTGAGCAACCCACACAAGTTCAACTACATGGACCACACCACCAACCAAGGTATGTTATTCCATCTTAGAGAAGCTTTACTCCAAGTCATGAGCTAAAGCAACTCGACAAGATGCGAATACATCAAGATGCTTAAACGAAAAATGGCAACCCCATTTTGAGCTTAGACGATGAGTATGACCTATGATCAAGTGATCTCACTTGACTCCTAAGTCAATATACTCTAACATAGGTGACTTTGTCGCCGACCATCTCTAGATGAAGTTCTCTTGTGTTCTTTTCTGTGTTTTTGCATTTGTCTCATACATATTTGTATCCCCTTCAAAAAAAATTCATCTAGATTTCTTTCTTTCTGTTTGTTCTGCATTTTTCTGCATTCCAATTCCTTGCACATCTTTCAGTAAATTCCTTGAAAATCTTTGAGAGATCTTACTAGTCTAAGGGAGCTGGGGTGACAAGTGTTTTCTCTGCGATGAACTCGGTTTCACCGGTTGGTTATTTTCGGCCCAACCGAATCCTCTCGGTACGACCGAAGTATACCACTTGGTGCCACCGATTTCATAACAGGAAAAACTCTTTGCCACATATTCCGTGTTTCTTCTGATCCAGCTCCACTCAATGAATCTTGTCCTCTACAAGCATCACATTTTTACCATTGCTTTGGTCTGTGTCTCAAGGATCAAACCCATTCGATAGATTCCAGAAGGTCCTTCTTGGAAATTGATGTCAAAGGGGGAGAGAGAACATCAAAGCTTATCATTTAGAGAGAGCATCAAAGCTTATCACCTTCCTTCTTAAGGGAGAGAGAGAGACCTTCTAGGGGGAGAGACCCTCAAAAGAAGAGAGAGATCTATCCAGGGGGAGAGGATACTTAAGTAGAAAGTATTTCTCAAGGATCCCAGATGCTTGGTGTTCAAGAGGAGAGATGTCCACATGTCTTTTTGAGGGGAGATACATGTTCATATGTTCTGTTATGCTTATTTGCTTATTTGCATTAGCTCTAAATATTAGCTCTGATCATCATTCATATCTTTCAGGTCTATTGTCTTTCAGCTCTGATTCTCTGTTCCCTATCTTCTCCCAGTATCCCATGCTAGATTCAAGGGGAGCAAGACATCTAAGGGAAAGAGATCATTTAAATTCATTGCATATCTTTACTCTTGGGGACATGTCTAATCCAATGTGGTACTTGGTACTCACTCTCTACATGTCATCCCAGTCTTGGTATTCTTGTGATTTCTTCTGTTTGCTCTGGCTAGTAGATGTATCTGTGTTATCTAACCTTGTTTACACAGGTTCATTTCATCCTAAGACAACTCAAGACTACAAGGTAAGTATATGCATCACAATCATGTGTATGAGGAATTGTTTGCAAGAAGAACTCATGAGCATGAAGGTATTTTCTTCAACATTCTTTGCTCTGATGCATATGACCAAGATACATGTGACACATTGCCTGCTCTATCATGTTTATGCTCTCACATGCTTCTACATTCCATATTCACATGATTGCATACATGTAGGGGGAGCCTATGCTTGTTACATGTCTTTCCAAAGCTTTTCTTGCTATTCTTTGTATCTTTGTATAAAGCTTTGATGTATGTTGCCATCAATTACCAAAAAGGGGGAGATTGAAAGCACAAGTGCTCCCTAGGTGGTTTTGGTAATTAATGACAACATATCTCTTGTTGGACTAACACTTTTATCTAGTATATTTCAGATAAGTTCAACAATGGAGTGGCATGGACTAAAGGATGTGGGAACTCCTTCAAGATGCTAAGGACAAAGGATTGGCTCAAGCTTCAAGCTCAAGACTCTTCATTTTACATTTTAGTGGTCCAAGATTACATTGAGTCTATAGGAAAAGCCAATACTATCAAGGAGGGATGAGGTGTTGCTTAATGAGCCTCTTGCTTCATGTGCTTCGTGATATGCTCCAAAACCCTCAACTACTTTCCCAGATCCACAAATGACCTAAACCCTAAGCCAAAATCGGTCACACCGAAACTTCCCAGCCGGCGCCACCGATTCCACAAGTCATAGCCACTGCCACAAACCCTAAGCAAATCGGTCTTACCGATAGGGATCTCGGTTTCACTGAGATGGGATTGCAATCTCTCTGTGTATGTCCATTATCAAATCGGTCTCACCGAGTTTGAGAAGTCGGTACTACCGAGATTACAACGCAAACTATCTGGAAACTTATTACCAAAATCGGTCCCACCGAGTTTGAGTAATCGGTCCCACCGAGTTTACCTGACCAACTCTCTGGAAAGCTTATTACCAAATCAGTCTCACCGAGTTTGTGTAATCGGTCTTACCGAGATTACGTTATGCCCTAACCCTAACTGAATCGGTCTCACCGAGTTGCATTTCGGTCCCACCAAAAACGCTAACGGTCACATTATTTGCTAAATTGGTCTGACCGAGTTTAACGATTCGGTCCCACCGAGTTTGGCAGATTGTGTGTAACGGTTAGATTTTGTGTGGAGGCCATATATACCCCTCCACCTCCTCTTCATTCGTGGAGAGAGCCATCAGACTGAACCTACACTTCCAGCATACACTTTCTAAGAGAGAACTACCTACTCATGTGTTGAGGCCAAGATATTCCATTCCTACCATATGAATCTTGATCTCTAGCCTTCCCCAAGTTGCTTTCCACTCAAATCTTCTTTCCACCAGATCCAAACCCATTGAGAGAGAGTTGAGTGTTGGGGAGTGAGGGAGTCCTGGACTAGGGGGTGTCCGGATAGCCGAACTATCATCATCGGTCGGACTCCAAGACTATGAAGATACAAGATTGAAGACTTCGTCCCGTGTCCGGATGGGACTTTCCTTGGCGTGGAAGGCAAGCTTGGCAATACGGATATGTAGATCTCCTACCATTGTAACCGACTCTGTGTAACCCTAGCCCTCTCCAGTGTCTATATAAACCGGAGGGTTTTTAGTCTGTAGGACAACAACAATGACAACAATCATACCATAGGCTAGCTTCTAGGGTTTAGCCTCCTTGTTCTCGTGGTAGATCCACTCTTGTACTACTCATATCATCAATATCAATCAAGCAGGAGTAGGGTTTTACCTCCATCGAGAGGGCCCGAACCTGGGTAAAAACATCGTGTCGCTTGTCTCCTGTTACCATCCGCCTAGACGCACAGTTCGGGACCCCCTACCCGAGATCCGCCGGTTTTGACACCGTCATTGGTGCTTTCATTGAGAGTTCCTCTGTGTCGTCACCAATAGGCTTGATGGCTCCTTCGATCATCAGCAACGCGGTCCAGGGTGAGACTTTTCTCCCCGGACAGATTTTTGTATTCGGCGGCTTTGCACTGCGGGCCAATTCGCTTGGCCATCTGGAGCAGATCGAAAGCTACGCCCCTGGCCATCAGGTCAGATTTGGAAGCCTGAACTTCACGGCCGACATCCGCGAAGACTTGATCTTCGACGGATTCGAGCCACACCCGTGCGCGCCGCACTGTCACGATGGGCATGATTTAGCTCTGCTGCCAGACAGTGCCCTGGAGGCCGCACATGAGTCCGCTCCGACCCTTAATTCGGAGTAGACCACGCAGATCGAGGATGGGTGGCTAGACACCACCTCGGGGGCTGCAACCTCTATGGCGATGGAGCCAAATACTGACTTTGTCACTCATGAGGCTAGTGACTCCGAGGTGCCGGACTCCTCTCCGTACTCCGAACCTCCCGCGCCCCCTCCAATCGAATACGATTGGGCGCCGATCATGGAGTTCATCGCCGCGGACATCTTTCAACACTCACCTCTTGGCGACGTCCTGAATTCGCTAAAGTATCTCTCGTTATCAGGAGAGCCCTGGCCGAACTGCGGTCAGGACGGTTGGGATGCGGACGACGAAGAAACTCAAAGCCCACCCACCACCCACTTTATAGCCACTGTCGACGATTTAACCAACACGCTAGACTTCGACTCCGAAGACATCGACGGTATGGACGACGATGCCGAAGACGACCAAGAACCAGCGCCTATGGGGCACTGGAAAGCCACCTCAACTCATGACATATACATGGTGGATACACCAAAAGGAAGCAATAACGAGGAACAACGGGATGCGGCGAAGGATAATTCCCGCGAAAAACAACCAAAACGGCGACGCAAGCACCGCCCGAAGTCCCGCCTCGGTAACAACAGCACCCATAATGACCCAGCCGTAGAGCAGGGCGAACCAGTGGACGACGAACATGCAACCAAGCAACCATCCGAACAGGATGAATCGGACAAGCAACCCATCCCCGGCGAAAACAACAGTCCAGACGATCTCACGCCGGACACATCACCGGAGCATAAGAACCTTCACAAAAGGCTCGTCGCCACTGCAAGAAGTTTGAAGAAGCAGAAACGGAAGCTCAAAAAAGCGGAAGACGTACTCAGAATGAGATGGAGCAAAGTACTCAAGACCGCAGACAAATACGGCAATAGTCACCAAGCAAAGAGTTACCCGAAGCGCAAGCTGTTGCCCGAATTTGACGAGGAGGCCGTAGAGCCACCACAATCAAAAAGCAAAGAGGCCGCCTGGCCGGATAGATGACCAGATGACAGGCTAAGAGCGGCAAGCAGCGCCGCACACAAGCCGACACATGACACACATAAAGATCCTCGCAAAAAGGATGGCCCGCTCAGGTCCATTTATGGGCCAAAAAAGAAGGCCCCAGGAAGCAACACAACACGCCGAGTGTTCGAAGATAATGGCACACCTAAATACAGGGGCGCCGCACACCCACTATGTTTCACCGATGAGGTACTGGATCATGAACTTCCAACGGGTTTTAAGCCCGTAAACATAGAGGCATACGACGGAACAACATACCCTGGAGTCTGGATTGAGGATTACATCCTACATATACATATGGCTAGAGGAGACGATCTCCATGCCATAAAATACCTACCCCTCAAGCTCAAAGGGCCAGCTCGGCATTGGCTCAAAAGCCTCCCAGAAAATACCATTGGAAGTTGGGAAGAGCTCGAGGATGCGTTTAGAGCAAATTTTCAGGGGACTTATGTCCGCCCTCCGAATGCAGACGATTTAAATCACATAACTCAACAGCCCGGAGAATCAGCGTGCAAATTCTAGAACAGGTTCCTCACCAAAAAGAACCAAATAGTCGACTGTCCGGACGCCGAAGCCTTAGCAGCTTTTAAACATAACGTCCGAGACGAATGGCTCGCCAGACATCTCGGCCAGGAAAAGCCAAGAACAATGGCCGCGCTAACGAGCCTCATGACCCGCTTTTGCGCGGGAGAAGATAGCTGGCTGGCAAGATGCAGCACCAGCGACCCGAGTACATCCGAGGTTAGAGATGGAAATGGGAAATCACGACGCAGAAAAGATCAGCGCTGGAATAAGGAAAATGGCCCAAAGAGCATGGCGGTCAACACCGGATTCAAAAGCTCTCGGCCGAACAACAAAACACTGCCTCTTAAGGATAACAGTGACGAGCTATCCAACCTAAACAAAATCTTGGATAGGATATGCCAAATTCACAGTACCCCCGGGAAGCCTGCAAACCACACCCACAGAGATTGTTGGGTCTTCAAGCAGTTCGGCCGACTTAACGCCGAACACAAGGGGCTCGACACACCAAGCGAGGACGATGACGAACCCCACAAGCAGAGCATCGGACAACAAAAGAACTTCCCACAAGAGGTCAAAACAGTGAATTCACTCCAAGTGATAACAAGGAAAAATAGGGCGGCATCTACCAAAGCACATGCCACACGGTCCACCCCAGCGGAATCCCGAGATTGGATGTCAAAACCAATTACTTTCGACCATCTGGATTACTCCAGAAGTATTCGAAACGCAGGATGGACTGCCTTGATATTGGATCCTATAATCAACGGACTACAATTTACACAAGTCCTAATGGATGGCGGCAGCGATTTAAACCTGCTATATCCGGACACAATCCGTAGAATGGGGATAGACCCTACCAAAATTCGCCATAACAGCACTTCCTTTAAAGGAGTGACGCCAGGCCCTTACACCAATTGCAAGGGCTCCTTACTACTAGAAGTTGTGTTCGGTTCATCCAACAACTTCCGTTGCGAAAAGCCAATCTTCCATATCGCCCCATTTAAAAGTAGCCATCAGGCACTCTTGGGACGCGAAGCTTTCGCTCGCTTTAACGCAATACCGCATTACGCATCTCTTACACTTAAAATGCCCGGTCCACGCGGCATCATCTCCTTAAAAGGTCGCTCAAGACCCCGGACACGGCTAGGCGAGTTCGGCATAAGTAAACTAGGGGCTTCCTAGCCGCATACCCCTTCACAAGGGGCTATGCGCATGAACAATAAGAGCCAATCAAAGCTCAACTTCATTCATTTATTCATACTCTGTTTTAAATACATTTTTTGCATGATACCTTTCCAAACTAAGTTCTTCTCTTTTATAGACGAACAGCATGCTACACCCGTCCAGGATACAGCACAACGGACACAGGCGCAGACGTGCAGCAGGGACCCGTTGCAAGGATTCTTTTCAGATTAAGACCCTGCGTAAACCTTTCTTACTGTCTCTTGTTGATACACATCCCCTAGTTTCTTACCATAACCAAGGAGGAGGCTGGCGTTTTGGCATCGGCCGCGCCAGAAGTTCTAGCCCGTACCTGGACACTAGGGGCTTAGGGCATTGTTCTGCCCGTTATCATAAAGACCGAATACCTCAGGGAGTGTTCGGCGTCTCGAGTTAGGCCTTATATGCATCAGCTCCGAATCATGTCTTTGGTCAAATGTTGGGTTTGCCCGGCTCCTGTGTTTTGCTGCCTTACGTTCCGTATCATTGGCTAACGCGGCACCAGGAGAACTACTGCAATTGTGCCCCGGTTCGGCCAGGCGAGCACCTCAGTAGAGAAAGCCGAAAACTGACTGTCATGATATAGCAAGAAACTGGTCAACCACTCGATCGACTACCGGAATGTCTAGAATTCCTCCGCTTTGACGAAGGACCATTTCCCGGTCAGGGACATACGTGCCCCGAATTCGGAGAGCGCGGTGCCCCTAGGGGCTATATCGTAGCCCCACCTTCGAACTCCTATGGCTAAATGAAAGTGATAAAGCATTATAGTCCAGTTGCCTAGTTTGCTGCGCTACCACCTCCTTCACAGGACCAAGACGTTGGATTAAGTGTGAAAATGCGACCTTTATGCAAACACCCCCGCACCCTGTGCGTGGGGGCTGAAGCCGAAGACTGCAATGTTTTAGGTTATATACACATATACATTAAACGGTCGCACAGGAAATATTTCAATACTTGAATGCACAAGTATAAAAAGCCGTCACATTATAAATGTGGTTTCACAAACCATAAATATCATTTGAACATAACATTTTTCGAGCACTGCGACTCTATTACACGAGCGCCCTGAAGGACTTCCCCAAAATAGTGCTCGGCGGGTAACCGGCTTTTGTCCGAACCCCGGGATGCAACATCGGTGGCATCCATCTCCTCCCAGTATGTCTTAACACGGGCGAGAGCCATCCGTGCACCCTCTATGCATGCCGACCGCTTCATCGCCTTGATATGCGGCACCGCCCCAAGGAATTGCTGCAATAAGCCGAAATAACTCTTCGGCTTGGGCCTATCCGGCCACAGATGAGCCACTACATCCGTCATGGAAAATCTGGACAATCTATTCAGCTCAGCCCACTCAGCCAACCGATCGGTCAACAGAAGTGAACGCTCCGGACTGTGGAATTGAGACCAAAACAGCTCTTTCATCTCGTGATCCTTTTGGCTTCGGAAGCGCACCACCGCATCCGCCGCACTCGCCGCCAAATCCAGATAAGGATCCTCCGCACCCCACAGCTGGCCCAGCTGAGCATACTTCTGATCTATGAACTTCCTGTGCAGCAGAAAGGGCTTTCCAGCCGCAATGTCTCCGGCCTGACGCAGCTCCTCCTTTATAGCCCTCATTGCAGAACATGCATCCTTGGCTTCGGCGGTGGCCTTCTTCTGGTCCTCTAGCTCTGCTCGGCGTTCTTTTTCAAGAACCTCATAGCGGTCGGTAACATCCTTCAGCTTCTCGGCCATTCCGTCCATCTCCTCCCTGCTTCGGCAGTGAGCAGCCTTTTCAGCTTTTAGCTCTTCGGCTGCCTTCGAGGCAGCCGCATCACTCCTTCTGGCCTGCTCCTTGGCTCGAGCAAGCTCTGCCCGAAGGCCCTCCACAGCGGCGGCACCATCTGCGTCAAGCATACATGTTGTAAGGAGTGGGCGTCAGCTCCCTTACTAGGTGACCACGGAGAAACAACCTACCTCGTGACTCGTCAAGTCGTTTATTGACCAGCGCGATGTCCGCATCCGCAACGTCGAGTTGCCGCTTTAGTTCGGCAACTCCATCAGTCCGACTGGCCACCGGACTATCCGCCACCTGCATAGGAAAGGCGAGAATTAATACCTGAGATTATGATCCTCGGCACGCTGTCGCTTTCGACAACATACTGAGTCTCAGGGGCTACTATCTATATAGGGCGCACTTTATGTGTAAAACTGTCAAAAGGTATGTCATTTTTACGTACCTCAAACCTCGCCAGCAAACTTCTGACGGCATCATGCAACTCGCCCTCAGCGGATTAAATTCTTTCAATCACCGTACTCATTAATGTACGGTGACCTTCTGAGATAGACGCCCTCTCGAGCAGATTCTTCAACTCCCCCGGCCGTACACCAGTTGGTGCTTAACTCTCCGGACCTGCCGGACTCGGGGATACCCTCCGCAACGACACCTCAGGGTCGTCCGCCCCGCCTGACGGTGCGGCAGATGGAGGCGTCTCGCTCTCCATCATCTCCGGACGAAGGTCCCCCGAAGACGAGCTCAGCTGAGAAGGACGGAGATCCGAACTACAAGGTAAAAAGTTCGGTTATCCTCAAAAGAAAAAATAGGGATGTCCCTTATTACAAAACTCCCCTTTTTCTACTTACGGCTCGCTGAAGGGCTGATTCCCTAGGGGAGATAGTGCGGCCGGGGCTTCCCCTGGCGCCGGACCCTCTGGTGAAGATTTCTTCCCCCGCTTTGAGGCCTTAGCCTCCGGATCTTCGAAAGCGGTCCTCTTCTCCCCCTGGAAGGAGGGATTCTCGATCCCCCCTTTCTCGAAAGCCTCCTTGGTAGAGGCGGTAGTTTCTCTATTTTCCCCTTCGCCTTCTTCTGAAGGCGCAACCTCCAGCATCTTGACCAACACGGGATCCGGCGCGGTCTCCGGGAGGGGGGCCGGACACCGTATCAGTTTTGCTTGCGCTATCCACTCCTGTTCAATGGACGATTGGTTAAAAGGCAAATCCAAGATATGCAAACGAACGGTATGTCCGAACACAAGGCTACTTACTTGAGTATCCGGGCGATTGCAGCTTAGGCCGGCGTCCTCGGTCAATTCCGGACACACCTCTTGTGATCCGAAGAACAATTTGTACATCTCCACGGGTGTTGTACCCATGAAGTGTTGGAGAGCTCGTGGTCCCTCCGGATTGAATTCCCACAGGCAGAGAGGGCGACGTTTGCAGGGCAGAAGACGCCTAATCAGCATAACCGGCGTCACCACGACCAGATTGATCTCCCTCTCTTGGAGGTCTCGAATACGGCCCTGCAATAGGGGTACGTCCTTGGACGGCCCCCAGTCAAGCCCTTTGCTGACCCATGACGTCAGCCGATGTGGAGGACCCGGGCGAAAGACGGGCGGCGGCCTCTGCCTGCTGCCCCTGGGAGCGGTAATATAGAACCACTCCTGCTGCCACAAGCCGAGCTCCTCCTGAAAAGAGCCCTCGGGCCATGGAGCATCGGCCCTCTTGCTTATAACCGCCCCGCCGCACTCTGCTTGACGCCCCTCAATCATCTTCGGCTCCACGTTGAAGGTTTTGAGCCACAAACCGAAGTGAGGGGTAGTGCGGAGGAAGGCTTCGCAGACGACAATAAATGATGAGATATGGAGGATGGACTCCGGAGCCAGGTCATGGAATTCCAACCCATAGTAAAACATGAGCCCCCTCACGAAGGGATCCATCGGGAAGCCTAAACCCCGACGGAGGTGAGATACGAACATGACACTCTCGCCAGGCTCGGGAGTAGGAATGACTTGCCCTTTGGCAGGCAACCTATGCGAAATCTCGTAGGTGAGGTACCTGGCTTCTCTCAGCTTTAGCACGTCCTCTTCCGTGACGGAGGAGGGCACCCACCGGCCCTGTGGGTCGGAGCCGGACATTGTTGAGGTTCGAGGCGCTCGAATCTGGAGCTCTGAGTGTTGGAACTCGGGGCAAGGGGCGGATTCGATTGAGGATTGAAGAAAAGAAACGAGCCTTGGTCTCCTTATGAAGAGGGAGAATACCAAGAGCCGTCCCCGTGACCGTTTGGAACTCACCTTCGATGGAGGAGGCGTGGCAACGGGCACGGTTGGGTTACCCACGTCCGTATTGATGGGAATCCGGAATAAGGGGAACACGATCTCTGCTTTGACAAGACGTGCCAAGGAAACCGCTTCGCTAAACGCGCTGAGATGGTATAATAAAAACGATTCAAGTAAAGGCTTGGTAGTGGTGTGATGTCACGCCACAAAATACGTCAGCAGATTGAACTTGTGTACATATTATTCTCTCTACAGTGGTATGTGGAATTTATTTTACAAAGCCGGACACTATCCTGGCGTTCACAATCTTCTATGAATTATTCGGAGGAGGAACCCGCCTTGCAATGCCGAAGACAATATGTGCGCCGGACTCGTTGTCATTGAAGCCTGGTTCAGGGGCTACTGAGGAAGTCCTGGACTAGGGGGTGTCCGGATAGCCGAACTATCATCATCGGCCGGACTCCAAGACTATGAAGATACAAGATTGAAGACTTCGTCCCTTGTCCGGATGGGACTTTCCTTGGCGTGGAAGGCAAGCTTGGCAATACGGATATGTAGATCTCCTACCATTGTAACCGACTCTGTGTAACCCTAGCCCTCTCCGGTGTCTATATAAACCGAAGGGTTTTTAGTCCGTAGGACAACAACAATGACAACAATCATACCATAGGCTAGCTTCTAGGGTTTAGCCTCCTTGATCTCGTGGTAGATCCACTCTTGTACTACCCATATCATCAATATAAATCAAGCAGGAGTAGGGTTTTACCTCCATCGAGAGGGCCCGAACCTGGGTAAAAACATCGTGTCCCTTGTCTCCTGTTACCATCCGCCTAGATGCACAATTCGGGACCCCCTACCCGAGATCCGCCGATTTTGACACCGACAGGGAGACTATTATTTGAAGCACAAGAGCAAGGAGTTCATCATCAACGCACCATTTGTTACTTCTTGGAGAGTGGTGTCTCCTAGATTGGCTAGGTGTCACTTGGGAGCCTCCGACAAGATTGTGGAGTTGAACCAAGGAGTTTGTAAGGGCAAGGAGATCGCCTACTTCATGAAGATCTACCGCTAGTGAGGCAAGTCCTTCGTGGGCGATGGCCATGGTGGGATAGACAAGGTTGCTTCTTCATGGACCCTTCTTGGGTGGAGCCCTCCGTGGACTCGCGCAGCCGTTACCCTTCATGGGTTGAAGTCTCCATCAACGTGGATGTACGATAGCACCACCTATCGGAACCACGCCAAAAACATCCGTGTCTCCAATTGCGTTTGAATCCTCCAAACCCTTCCTTTTACTTTCTTGCAAGTTGCATGCTTTACTTTCCGCTGCTCATATACTCTTTGCATGCTTGCTTGATATGTATTGTGATTGTTGAAATTGTGCTACAACTCCACTTAAACCCAAAGAATCTTAAAAACTGCAACTTTGGTACTTAGTGTCTAATCACCCCCCCCCCCTAGACACCTCTTCTCAAGGTCCTACAGCCTCCTCCCTTGACCGGCCTCCTCCTCCCCCTCCTTTATATACATGGGGAGGGGAGCACCCAAGAACACATAAGTTGATCTTTTAGCCGTGTGCGGTGCCCCCGTCCACAGAAACACACCTCGGTCATATTGTTGTAGTGCTTAGGCGAAGCGCTGCGCCGGTAACTTCCTCATCACCGTCACCACGCCGTCGTGCTGACGAAACTCTCCCTCGGCCTTAACTGTATCAAGAGTTCGAGGGACGTCACCGAGCTGAATGTGTGCTGAATGCGGAGGTGCCGTACGTCCGGTGCTCGGATCAGTTGGATCGCGAAGACGTTCGACTACATCAACCGCGTTACTAAACGCTTCCGCTTTCGGTCTACGAGGGTACGTGGACACACTCTCGCCGCTCGTTGCTATGCTTCTCTGATGCGGAGCATCCCTCGACTACTCGCATTGATACTCCATCACCAACGCAAGCTCCAAGTGGACCAATGACACGAGCACGTGCACGTGCCATCGAGAACGAGGTTGATTCTCTCCTCTTCGAGTTTCGCTCGGTTTCACATGAGAGTTGGATTCTACCATCATCGGAAACATTGTGCATGCTTAGGTACCAAGAAGATGAAGAGACTCAAGTGACCACGAAGCAAGGGAAAGAAGAGAAGGAAGGAGAGAACGAGAAGAAGGAAGAAGGAGGAGAAGGGGCAAAACCCCCTGGACATCCCGTGTGCCTGGCCTCTACATGGGCCACGCCCCAGCCGGCCCCGGGTGCCCGGCCCCTCTCCTGGGCTCAGCCCAGCCGGCTCCGGGTGCCCGGCCAACCGGCCCCGGGTGCCCGGCCCTTGCCCAGCCGCCCGCTGGGAGCCATCCCGGGTGCCCGGGCTTGGCGCCCCGGGTGCCCGACCCCTCTCCCGCATGCTCCTGTCCTGGCCGGGTGCCCGACCCCTTCCCCTCCGGGTGCCCGGCCCTGCCTGGGCGCAGCTCCCTGACCGGTCCGGGTGCCCGGCCGGTTCCACCCCGGGTGCCCAGACCCTTCCCCGTGGCTACGCGTTTTTAGGGACTTTTTGGTCCTTTGTATCCCCTCTCCCTAATATTTCGTCCCTAGACTATATAAGTGGAACTCCTAGGTCATTTGTGGGTTAGCAAAGATTAGACTAAACATTGTGAGCCTTTGCTCCTTGTATCCCCTCCTCTTAGGAGCTCAAGTCCCCACCTTGGGAAGAATCCATAGGATTATCAAGGCCTCCTCTTGGAGAAGATCATCAAGACCTCACATAGTGGGAAGAATTTACCAAGTGCTACTCTCCTTGTATTGATCTTGTAATCTTGTGGATCTTATGTGTGCTACTCTAGTGGATGTGATACTTGGGTTTGTTTGAGAGAATTGTTCTTGGTGTTCTTGAGCTTTTCCTCCTTTTCCCCCCTCCAAGTGTGAAAAAATCCTCCTAGGGTTTGACCCATCTTGGTATCATGAGCAAGGTTTATTCACATCTTGGAGTCCCATCCCCCCATTTGCTAGCTTGATTTTGTTGTTTTTTGTCCAAATCCGAAAATCCCCACAAAAATAGCCCCAAAAATTTTTCTTGCAATTTGTTGGATCTTGTGAGATTTGGTTGTTTTGGTCCATGGATTTGATGTTTGGCAAGTGGATCTAGCCCCTCCCCAACAATCCTCACCCTTCCCACCACGAAATCCACCGAATTTGGCCTTTCCCCCAAAATTTCCGCCCAAATCGGCCACCACCGGGTGCCCGCACCTCGATCCACCGGGCACCCGCACCGCGCCCAGCTACCCCCGGGCACCCGCACCTCACACCCTCGGGTGCCCGCACCCCCCGAAATCAGCCCACTACCAACACCATTTTGGCCATAACTTCCATCTCCCAAGACCGTTTTTCGTGTTCTTTAGCTCGTTTAGAAGCCCTTGACATCCCCCATCCACTCATCCCACTACCACCACCATTAACCCCCATTCAAAAAAATCATCACAAATACACCCACCTTCTGCATTTGACTGATTTTGTGTTGCCTTTTGCGTTTCCTAAGGTGTTTCGGCTACTTAGGAGCGTGTGACATCTTCGTCACCATCATCGACTCGGAGTCATCTTAATCGCTAACCGTAAGAAAGGACGGTAACCTCGACGACACTTACTCCTTACCTTGCTTTTGCATTGATAGCCCGAGCCACTTTGCGTCACTTACCCATTGAGACTAGCAAGTTGAGAATTGCCGGGCCACGCTATTGTGCACCGTAGTGATCGTGTTATCATCTTAGTGCCATAAGTCTCTCCCGTGCATATCATACATACTTGTCTCATATCTTACTCGGCTCGAGCATCAAGCATAAAAAAAAGAAGAAAAGCTTTTAAGCAAAAGAGGAGCAACAAAGAGCTTGTAAGCAATAGAGTGAGCCATTTGCATACCTATATCATCTTGGTCATCGCATACATACCATAGTTGGGATTGAAGACGGCACGGTTCCCTCATAGGTAGGTGCACAAGCGTATCTTGCCCATTTGAGAAATCGAGCTAGTGTCTCTCGAGCATTCGCATAACAAGAGCATTTTCCGTGGTTGCACATTTTGAGCTCACCCCTTGGTTGTGCGGATCCCATCTATCTTCCGTGCGTGTGTACCTAGTGATACCATTGGGTTTGATCTATTTGATTTACTTGCATTTTTGTGAACCTTCTCAACCTTATCGATATCTTGACTAACATTTGCTTGAAATTTTTGCCACCATCCTAACCGAGCTACTCCATAAGCCTCTTACTTGTAGGTGTGAGAAACAAACCCGGTTCCAATTCTCCTATTGTGGCATTACATTGAGTGACACTTGTTACATCTTCAATCCTCAGAGAAGGTAACTTTGGTATTGTTCTCTCACTTTCCTACTCACCCCACTTGGTTATGATGGATAGGCCAAGCGCGTCGTCGAACCCACTTTTCGAGGAGCAAGGTGATGATTCCGAATATGTCTCCAAGAACCACTTCTTCATCACGCAACGAGCGCTTCATCAAGAAAACGTCGCATTGGGTCAATGCTTCGAACAACTCGCCTTCGACCTTCGTCAAAACATCGACGACAAATTCAACACACAAATGGAAGAGCTCTGCAACATGATCGTTCGACGCCCGTCTTCCTCATCGGCTTCTTCAAGACGGCGCCACTCAAGTCACCGTACAAGTAGGCAATCTTTGGACTACTCCTCTTATGATGCAAGTCCACCACGAGCTCCCCCTCCTCGACGTGATCGTCATCAAGCTCACCAAGCTCAAGAAAATCCATTCCATGGCAATTGATTACAAGACCGAGTTCAAGCACGTGAACGGATGCGACACCAAGTCCCTCATGGAGCAATGGAGCAAGAGCAAATACCTCCACAAGTACCACTTCAAGCCCCTTGAGGGAGTCCTGGACTAGGGGGTGTCTGGACAGCCGGACTATCATCGTCCGCCGGACTCCAAGACTACGAAGATACAAGATTGAAGACTCCGTCCCGTGTCCGGATGGGACTTTCCTTGGCGTGGAAGGCAAGCTTGGCGATACGGATATGTAGATCTCCTACCATTGTAACCGACTCTGTGTAACCCTAGCCCTCTCCAGTGTCTATATAAACCGGAGGGCTTTAGTCCGTAGGACACGACATACATTACAACAATCATACCATAGGCTAGCTTCTAGGGTTTAGCCTCCTTGATCTCGTGGTAGATCCACTCTTGTACTACCCATATCATCAATATTAATCAAGCAGGACGTAGGGTTTTACCTCCATCAAGAGGGCCCGAACCTGGGTAAAACATCATGTCCCTTGTCTCCTGTTACCATCCGCCTAGACGCACAGTTCGGGAACCCCTACCCGAGATCCGCCGGTTTTGACACCGACATTGGTGCTTTCATTGAGAGTTCCTCTGTGTCGTCACCGATAGGAAGGATGCCTCCACCCGTCTTCAAGGACGGTATTTTCGCCAAAGGGGCCTTGGCCGCCGGCCAAACTATCTGGCTAGGTGGTTTTCTTATGACCGCCTGTCCGGCCACTGCTTCGACAATGACTTCTCAAGTCATCAAAAGCAATCTTCACGTCAGCTTGGAATTTGCCGAGCGGCTGGATCCGATAGAGCTCTCGTCTGTCAACGAGCTCTTGGATCGCATCGCCACCCTGTGAGTCGCTACGGACTACAATCAGATTGGGCTTAAAACCAATCTGAGAGAGATTAACTCTCCCTAGGTCACCCACCATGTCGCAGTGGTAGAAGAGCAATGCGGCGACTCTTCTCCTGTATTGAAAACTAGTCATGTCCGGGCTCCCGAACCCTCCATGCCGGATTTCCGCGGAGGAACGGACTTCGATCGAGCACTAAACTTAAAGTCAGGCATCGGACCGGACTCGTTGGACAACGTCCAGCAATCCAAGCTTCCAAATTTGGAAACTTCACGGCCTTTAAGCCCCGAGATGGGTAGGGATCCGGATTTTATTCCACCCACCCGCCCAGACATATGCGATCTATCTCTAATACGGCAAGAGCCCGCTGAAACAGTACATCACTACTGGGCCAGATTCCTCCTGGTTATGGACAGGATAAAGGACTGCCGAGAGGAAAACGCAATCTCAATCTGTTGCAATAATTGCACGGACAAGGGAATATTAAACGCCATCAGCCGTCGTAAAATTACACGCTTCACCGATCTGGCGTCCATAGTACGAAAGTACTGTGCGATGGAGAGTTTCCGGAAAACCGAAAACCAGTTTTGGGACAATCCGGCCCCGAATACAACCCTAGTCCGCAACAAAAGGGTGCATCATACTCAGGCCCCAGATACAAAAACCAAAAAGCAAAAACCCCATAGAGGGCACGGAACCGTACTGGAGGGATGGCTCAGCGGACCCTGTAAGCTTCACAGTGCAGAGGGCGCCGTCCCAACACATAGCCTTCGAGCATGTTGGATATTACGGTAGGTGGCCAAAAGTGGCGAGGAGCTTCTAGCCCCGGAAAACCACTCCAACAATACCGGTACGGTATCAACAGTCTTCGAGACCTTCGCATCAAATAATATGCAAAAACGAACAATCCGCGGCCTCGCCGAAGTCTACCAAGTAGCAACAGCAAATCCATGGAGCGACACAGCCATCACCTTCAACGCCAGCTATGAACCTAAATTCCGAACAGCCCGAGCACCAGCCGCACTGGTGCTTAGTCCCATAGTGGACGGCTTTCGACTTACAAAGGTCCTCATGGATGGCGGCAGCGGACTAAACCTCATCTACGAGGAAACTCTTCAAAAAATGGAAATAGACTGGAGCCGTATTGAGCGAAGCAGCACAACCTTTAGAGGAATAATCCCTAGCCGGGAAGCGCGCTGCACCGGAAAAATCACACTCGATGTGGTGTTCGGCTCGCCGGACAATTATAGATCCAAAGAAGTCACGTTCCAAGTGGCCCCATTCAACAGCGGATATCACGCTATATTAGGACGAGAGGCATTCACAATTTTTTAAGTCGTACCCCATTACGGGTACATGAAGCTCAAAATGCTTGGGCCCGGCGGAATAATCACTCTCGTTAGTGATCCGGACATAGCACTCCGCGCCGGAAACAAGACAGCCGCACTAGCCCTAGAGGCACTATCCGAAGCCCTAGCGGCAGAAGAACTCACCGCGCTGCGCTCTACGGTGAATAGGGACGATGTGATACTCGATAAAAGATCTAAGTCCACCTCCTTCAAACCAGCAGATGAAATAATAAAATTCCAGGTCCATCCAACGGACCCAACAAAGACGGCCTCCATTGGGGCACAATTGAACCCCGAGGTAGACGCCGCACTGCGAGAATTCCTTCGGGAAAATTGGGACATTTTCGCCTGGCATCCTTCGGATATGCCCGGAATCCCACGCAGATTGGCAGAACACAGCCTAAACATCCTAAAAGGATTCAAGCCGGTCAAACAGGCTCTTCGATGATTTTCCGAACCCAAAAGACAGGCAATGGGAGAAGAGCTAGCCAAACTATTGGAAGCCGGATTCATCAGAGATATCAAACATCCGGATTGGCTAGCAAATCTGGTAATGGTACCAAAGAAGGACAAATCTTGGCGCCTATGCGTCGATTTTAAAGACCTCAATAAGGCTTGCCCAAAGGATCCCTTCCCCCTCCCCCGCATCGACCAAATTATCGATGCTACCGTAGGGCACGATTCGTTGTGCTTCCTCGATGCATACTCTGGCTACCATCAAATCAAGATGGCGGAAGCAGACCAAGCCGCAATGGCATTCATCACTCCATATGGACCATTCTGCTTCAACACGATGCCCTTCGGACTTAAAAACGCCGGCGCAACATATCAGCGCATGATTCAAACATGTCTGGCCACCCAGATCGGCAAAACAGTTGAGGCATACGTAGACGACGTAGTCGTCAAAACCAAACACGTCAAAACTCTAGTAGACGATTTGAGGCTCACATTCGACAACCTCAGAGCATATGACATCAAGCTGAATCCGGAAAAATGCGCTTTCGGTGTACCAGCCGGAAAGCTGCTGGGCTTCATTGTATCCGGTAGAGGAATTGAAGCAAACCCGGCCAAAATCCGAGCTTTGTCACAGTTGGATATTCCAAAAGACCTCAAACAGATACAAAAATTGACCGGATGCGTGGCAACTCTAAGCCGTTTTATCTCCCACTTGGGAGAAAAGGCACTGCCCCTTTATCGCCTCCTTAGGCGCACCGAACACTTCAGGTGGACAGATGCTGCCACTGCCGGACTCGAAGAAATAAAGGCCATATTGGCAACAAATCCGGTCCTAGCTGCGCCAAACCTAGGCGAACCTATGTTGTTATACATCGCAGCAACACATCAAGTTGTAAGCGTGGTACTCGTCGTTGAACGAGAGACAGAAGGGCATAAATTCCCCCTTCAAAAACCAGTGTACTACGTATCCACTGTGTTAACCCCCTGCAAGTCCCATTACCCGCACTATCAAAAGATAGCGTACGCGGTGTTCATGGCATCCCGGAAGCTCCGACACTACTTTCAAGAGTGTTCGATAACAGTGGCCTCCGAAGTACCACTCAATGACATTATAAACAACCGCGACGCAACGGGCAGGATTGCAAAATGGGCCATTGAGCTCCTACCATTTGATATAACCTACAAACCTCGGCGAGCTATAAAGTCACAAGTTTTGGCTGACTTTGTCGCTGAATGGACCGAAGCCGAACTCCCTAAAGAGTACGGTGCATACTCCAATTGGACTATGCACTTCGACGGCTCCAAAATGTTGGCCGGACTGGGGGCTGGCGTCGTCTTGACGTCCCCAACCGGGGACACAGTCCAATACATACTTCAAATAATGTACACGGACTCCAACAACGCAGCCGAATACGAGGCCCTTCTACATGGTCTCCGGATGGCAATCTCCATGGGCATTCAACGCCTAGAGGTGCGCGAGGATTCAAACCTTGCAATACCCCAAATAAATGGAGACTTTGATGCCAAGGATCCGAAAATGGCAGCATATCGCAACGCTGTCCTAAAAATGTCAGCTCGGTTTGAAAGACTTGAATTCCATCACGTAGCCCGAGATAATAACCAAGCAGCCGACGTACTGGCACGCCTCGGCGCAAAACGTGACGCTGTCCCTCCAAATATCTTCCTGGAACGGCTCTTCAAGCCGTCCGTACTATGGGAAGGGGAGTCCGGAAATGACAAACCGGAAACAACCGCGCCAACCGGCGATTCAGCCGATGACATAACACCTTCAGCCCACGACATAATGGCAGTAATCGCCCCGTGGACAGAACCATTCCTAGCCTACTTGCTTAGGCAGGAACTTCCCGAAGACCAAAATGAGGCCCGCTGCATAGTCCGGCGATCGAAAGCCTACAAGGTCCATGAGGGAGAACTTTATAAGAAACCGGAGTCCTTCAAAGGTGTATCTCCGAAGAGGAAGGGTGAAACCTCCTGGCTGAAATTCACGCCGGACTAGGCGGACACCACGCAGCAGCCCGGGCCCTTGTAGGAAAGGCATTCCGTACAGGATTTTATTGGCCGACGGCCCGGGCAGATGTCCAGGACTTAGTCCAGAGATGTGTCGGTTGTCAGCTCTTTGCTAATCAGAGCCATATGCCACCCACCGCCCTCAAAACTATACCCATTACCTGGCCGTTCGCGGTCTGGGGGCTTGATATGGTTGGACCCCTTAAAGGGGGAACCCACAAGCAAAGGTACCTATTGGTCATGGTGGATAAATTCACCAAATGGATAGAGGCCAAACCGGTCAAAACGGCAGAGTCCGGACCAGTGATAGACTTTATATCCGGGGTCGTACACCGTTACGGTGTCCCCCACAGCATCATCACCGACAACGGCAGGAACTTCACGGCCGACGAGGTTAAGTCATGGTGCAAAAACATGGGCATTAAGCTCGATTACGCTTCAGTCTATCACCCTCAAACCAACGGTCAAGTGGAACGAGCAAATGGTCTAATAATGAGTGGCATTAAACCCAGACTAGTGCGGTCACTTACGAAATCCGACACGCACTGGGTAGAGGAGCTCGACTCCGTACTCTGGGGGCTGCGGACAACACCCAACCGTACTACCGGATTCACACCATTTTTATGGTATACGGCGCAGAGGCAGTTTTGCCCTGCGACATCATTCATGACTCACCACGAGTGCGCATGTACGAAGAACGAGAAGCCGAGCTGGATCGGCAGGACAACTTGAACGCATTGGAGGAGGAACGCGGCATCGCCAAGGCTCGTTCTGCATTTTAACAGCAGCAGGCTCGAAGATATCAAAGCAGAGAAGTACGGGCCAAGACTTACAACGTTGGCGAACTAGTTCTACGCCTGCCGGACAAGAAAAAGGACAAGCTCAAGCCCAAATGGGAGGGCCCCTTCATTATCGACCAAGTCCTGACCGGCGGGGCGTATCGTCTGCGAAATGCACCGGATAACCGACTCGAGCCGAACCCATGGAACGCAGCCCGGCTCCGAAGATTCTACGCCTAGCGCCGGACTAAGAGTTCGTCCCCTTCCCCCGTCCAAATTTTTTACACTCCAGCTGCACTTTGTTTCTCTTTCTTCTCTTAACCTTTTTCATAAAAAGCCCTTAAGGGCCCACTTGCGCATTGTTCGCACACACTTGATGTGCCATCCGCACTCATTATACCTGGGGGCTTCTTTTCAAGAAGCTCAATTGTAAGGGCTTCACGCCTAGCACATGTGTCAAGCTTCCACATGTACCTTTTACTCACCATTATATGCATCGATATGACTTAAGTTTTGGCCAAGCTGGGTTGCCTGGCTCCTGTGCTTACCCCTACGTTCCCGATTGTTCGGCTAGGAGGTAAAGGGAGCACCTCTGCGATTGTTACTGCCGGGTCAGCCGGATGTGTACCTCAGACTGGGTGAAGCCGAAAGCTAGTGTTCTTAAGGGAATATTCGGTCGGTGACTTGAAAGATGATTTTTTACCTACCTATTTATCTGCCCCCAGATGTTTTTCTGCTTTTTTCGCAGTCCGGACATGCACTTTAGGGCATGCCTCCCAGGGAAAGGAACCCTTAACGGAACTATTCTCCCTGGAAGATGTTTCTTACTAACCATGTAATATAACATAACTAGTTGGGCACTTGTCTGATAAAGCACTAATGACCCCTACGCCTGGTCTCCATGCATACCCTGGTTGTTTCTTAACCAAAAAGGTATTCGGACACACTCCGGACTCTAGGGTCCCGAGGTCGAAGCGAAAAGGTCGGCAAAGACAAACGATCTACAATCCGGCTAGAGGGCATTTCACATGTCATTTTAAAATACATTGTCAAATTTACTGATTGTATTCCTCCTCAATCCCGTCTAACAGGCTGTCCAACTTACAGTCCCGTTGGGAAAATTTAGCAGCCAACTGTACTTGGTTGTATACTAAACTCACAGGGATTTCCTTCCCATTGGGCCCCACCGGTCCAACCTCGGCCATGTGGTTGGGATCCGCCTTCTTGTACCGCGTCTTCACCATGGCCCAAGCCTCCCTGGCACCTTGGCGGCAGGCCGAAATCTTCCATAAACGGAGGCGCTGCCGCACTCCCTGGAGCTTCTCCGCAAGCTCCCCAAGGCCCTCGGGTAGGGAGAAGGCTGGCCATAATGCCTGAACGACGCCGCTCATCGCCTGCCGAACTCGTTCGAGCAGTTGCAACAGCTCAGGAAGTTGATCACCCGTTGATACGGGCATCTCCTCCGCAGGGCGACCTGTGAGTATACCTATAAGACATATTCTGTCAATTGACTTCCTCGTCGAACTCTTCTTTTCAAAGGAGTTTGCTCAAGCACTTACTATAGATGCCGCGACGAAGCCGCTGATTCTCCTTAACGGAGCCGGACAGCTCGACTCGAATGCCTTTCAGCTCTTCTCCAAGCTGGGCGTGGGCATCTTGGAGCTTGTTCCTTTCCTGCTGTACTCTATTCAGCACCCTCTCACCGGCCTTCAGCTGGCGCAGCAGTTCCTGCCTGTCCGGATCTTGTCCGGCAGCACCTGCAATGTCATTGTTAGACTTGCGCGCACGCCGCACAGCGCTTATATTTAACAAACAAATATGTTACCAGGAGGGGCCTCTGTGTTTCCTCCTGCGGCAGCAAGTGCGGCCTCAAGTTGGGCCTTGCATTCTTGCAGCTCCTCAGACAGCTGGGTATTCTTCTCGGTAAGAGCCTGCATTTCAAATGATCCTTAAATCAGTTAACATAACTACTTTAAGTCTCGGGGGCTACTGGCATATATAACCATTAAATTCCCTTACCCGTATGTCTTTTACATACTGCTCCGTGGCTCTGGTAAAACCATCTTGAGCAGCACGGAGGTGCGCGTCCCCCGCGTTAAAGGCGTTCAACGCCTCAGGGGAGAAGCACGCTTCACGAAATACTGTCCGGTGGCGCCTGTGGTTCATGGCACTCTCCACCTCAGACTTGGTGGCGGATAGTCTGTCGGCATCCTCCGTTGGAGGAGTATCCGGCCCACGCCTTGCGCTTGCCTCCCCCTCCAGACTGGGCGCTGGAGCCTGGCTGGTATAGGTCGGATCGGCAACCTCTACGCCCACAGTCTGGCGGGCGCTTTTTCTCCTACAAAGATCATGAGCACTTAGACGCTTCCTAGGAACGTTGCTCTGAATATTTAAATACGAGCTATACCTTTGCGGCGACATTTCAGTCTGTGCCGCGCTCCTTTTCCGCCTGCTGGTCCGGACTGGCCTTTGTTGGTCAGCCGCCGCGGGCTCGGCTTCCCGCCTTCAAGGCGCTTCCTGTAAAACACCATCGTTCGCGAAGGTCAGAAATGGGCAAGGAAGAGATAATGGTGTCCGGACCTCGGTCACAATCACCTGGAAGGCCGGATATAATCCGGGGTAGTCCGCCGTAATGGCGACTAAAGCATTATCCATGCTGAGCTGGTGGAACACCCCGTCGATCAGCTCCACCTTGATATCCGGATCCTCTTCGGAGGCCAGATCCTGGGATCTCTCTGGATCCTCGGGTTGCGGAGATGGACTTACCATGTCCTCCACAATCCGGCGCAGTTCTTGCGCCGAAGACATAATGTAAGAAGCTTAAACTTTGAAAGCATGGGTTGAGCCCTTAAAAGTGTTCGCTTACCCAGCCCCGAGCGTTATTCATGGAAAACCCATTCAAGGGGTTCGTTCGAAGGAAGTCCTCCTTCTCCCCCTTGTACAGGACGGACAGGATCTGCACCAGATCCTCGGTCAAATCCGGCCCTTTGCGGCCATGGCAGGTGGCATCGTCTTCCCCGTTGAAATCCCACATGGGGTGGCCCCTGTATTGCAATGGTTGTACCCCCCGCATGATGCATGTTGCCATGACTCCAATCATGGTCAATCCGGAATGGGCTAGTAATCTTATTCGGCCCATCAGGTAATGGACGCTCTTGTCTTCCTCCAATTGGGGGCTCCGCGGGCGCCAACTAAGGCGTTTCTTCAGAGGAGCAGCACTGAACTCCGGGAGGCCGACCCGGACTGGGTCCGGCAGCGGAGCGTCTTCTATGTAAAACCATTCCAAAGGCCAGTCTTCGGACGCCTTCTTAGGGGTTCCGGGATATCCGGTCCCGGCAATGCGCCATACTTCGGCGCCGCCCACTTGATATATAGATCCCTCGTGAGAACGGGGTACGAGGCAGAACAACCTCTTCCACAATGCAAAATGGGGCTCGATGCCCAGGAATAGCTCACAAAGAGCTACGTAACCCGCGATATGCAGGAGAGAGGCGGGTGTAAGGTGATGGAGCTGGAGTCCGTAGAACTCCAGGAGCCCGCGGAGGAACGGATGTATCAGAAATATGAGTCCCCTTATCAGATAGGGGACGAAGCATACCCGCTCCCCTTTGTTGGGACTTGGGGTAGCCTCCGCTTGCTTCCCACCTTGGTAGGTGGCCAGCCCGGCTCGAACCGGGACCATGAAGGCCGGAGGGAGATATCCCCCCGCTTGGAGCTTCACTAGCTCGTTGTGTGGAACAGAACATCTCCTCCAATCTCCTGGCAGTGGGCTGGGAGCGCGAGAAGAGGAGCCGCGCCGACGGTCCATGATGGAATGGATTTTTGGGTCAAAGGCGCTCCGATGAGTATTCGCGGAAGGAAGATGGTGTGATTTGGATCTGGATTTTTGCCTCTTTTGTAGGCGGATGACTTGCATGACTAGGGGGTGAAACATAAAATACACCCTGGCTTTTCGCATTCGTGCGACGCGTGGAAGAAGGCCATTATTGGGCGTAGAAACCAAGAAGCACAACATTTATGAGGAAGCCGGACACTGTTCGGCAGGTACATGGAACTTAAAGGGAGAACCCGCCTTGCAACGCCGAAGACTATATACGCGCTGGACTTATCGTCATTGAAGCCTGGTTCGGGGGCTTCTGAGGGAGTCCTGGACTAGGGGGTGTCCGGACAGCCGGACTATCATCGTCCGCCGGACTCCAAGACTATGAAGATACAAGATTGAAGACTCCGTCCCGTGTCCGGATGGGACTTTCCTTGGCGTGGAAGGCAAGCTTAGCGATACGGATATGTAGATTCCTACCATTGTAACCGACTCTGTGTAACCCTAGCCCTCTCTGGTGTCTATATAAACCGGAGGGCTTTAGTCCGTAGGACACGACATACATTACAACAATCATACCATAGGCTAGCTTCTAGGGTTTAGCCTCCTTGATCTCGTGGTAGATCCACTCTTGTACTACCCATATCATCAATATTAATCAAGCAGGACATAGGGTTTTACCTCCATCAAGAGGGCCCGAACCTGGGTAAAACATCGTGTCCCTTGTCTCCTGTTACCATCCGCCTAGACGCACAGTTCGGGACCCCCTACCCGAGATCCGCCGGTTTTGACACCGACACCCCTCAAGACGGTGATGCACTTCGACAAGCACAAGAACAACATGAAGCACAAGCCCTCGACCGTGAAGCTCAAGCACTTGAAGCACAACAAGCTCTACGCGAGGCCACTAGAGTCGTTGAAGTCCGCAACTGCCAAGTGCGAGAACAAGAGGAAGCTCTTCGACGCGAGATACAAGAAGAAGCCGCCCGACGCGAAGAACAACAAGAAAGGCGCAACCAAGCGCACATTCCTATCCCCCCTCCAAGACAAGAGCGACACCAAGTGGAACAAGTGCTTCAAGACCCTCCTCCACGCCAAGAGCGACATCATGAGGAACGAGCATTTGAGGACTTTCCAAGGCAAGAGCGATATCACAACCACTATCAAGATGAAGAACTCTGCTATGGCAAGCTCAGGTTCACCGTGCCAAAGTTCTCCGGAAGCAATGATCCCGAAGAATATCTCTCTTGGGCATTGAAGGTGGACAAGATTTTTCGCCTCCACAACTACGATGAAGAAAAGAAGATAGAAATGGCCTCCCTCAAATTCCAAGACTACGTCCTCATTTGGTGGGAACAAGTGATCGAGCGACGACATACAAGAGGCGAACCACCAATCACAACTTGGGAAGCCATGAAGGAAGTCATGAGAGCCTGCTTTGTGCCTACTCACTACACTCGAGATCTTTTCAAGAAGTTGCAACTCCTCAAGCAAGGCACAAAGACGGTGGAAGAATACTACCAAGAAATGGAGATTGCCATGATACGAGCCAATGTCAAGGAAGATGACGAGCAAACAATGGCACGCTTCTTGAACGGCCTCAACCACCTAATCAAGCGGATCGCCGACTTCCAACCATACTCCAACCTTCTTGAGCTAGTTCATCAAGAGATCAAGGCCGAGTGACAATTGCAAGATGACTTCAAATACGCCAAGTACTCGTCCAAGACCTACGGCTCCTACTCTCAAGCTCCCGCGACTTAGGCACCTCCTACATCAACTCGAGCATCACCAAGTACCGGCGACAAGTCAAGTTCCAAGAAAGTGGCACCTTCCTCGACTCGTCCTCTGGCAAGCCCCTACAAATCAAGACTCCTTCATCTTCGGCGCCTCTAGATGATCCCGTCAAGACAAGTTCAATTAAGTGCTTCACATGTGGCAGCCGAGGCCACAAGTCCTTCCAATGCACCAACAAGCGAACGATGATCTTCAACGATGACGGCACATATGACTCAATGAGTGAAGAAGAAATGGAAGCCATTGAGCACGTGGCCATGCACCGACGCGTGAATGAAGATGAAGATGACCAAGTATTTTGTGACAATGATTCAAGTCCCTCTTTCGTGGTCTCCAAGGTCTTGACGCTCCAACACCACCAAGAAGAAGACCAACGGTGCCACATCTTCCACACCAAGGCCGGCATCAACGGAAGGTCCATCAAGGTCATCATCGATGGAGGTAGTTGCCACAATTTGGCGAGTGAAGAACTATGCTCCAAGCTTCAATTAGTCAAGAGGAAGCATCCGCACCCTTACAAGGTTCAATGGCTAAGTGACTCCGGCACTATCCGAGTTGAGCATACGGTCCAAGTATCCTTCAAAATTGGTGCATATGAGGACACTTTGGAGTGTGATGTGGTCCCAATGACCGTTTGCCACCTCCTTCTTGGTCGACCATGGCAATTCGACCGTGGTGTTATCCACAATGGGTGTACCAATCACTATAGCTTCAAGATGAAAGGGAAGGAATATGTGCTACGACCTATGTCTCCTAGTCAAGTGATAGCCGGCAAGCAAGCCACCCACCATGGAGAGAAGAGTGAGAAAGTGAGCCACCCAACGTGAGTGAGAGCCACAAGCCAAACTTGAGCGCCTCTTTGCCTAGAGAGAAAAACCTCATACTATTTGCCACAAAAAGTGAGATGAGAGAAGTGTGTGAGAACCCATCGAGTGTGATGCACTTTGTCCTTGTGTGCAAGGATGGCGAACCAAAAACTAACACCGCTCACGAGCTACCTTTGGTGTTTCAATCTCTTTTGCAGGAATTTCAAGATGTTTTCCCCGATGAGCTACCTCTGGGTCTCCCTCCTCTTCGAGGCATTGAACATCGAATCGACCTCATCCCCGGAGCTCCTCTTCCAAACAAGGCTCCTTACCGCATCAACCCCGAAGAGACAAAGGAGATTCAACGGCAAGTACAACAACTCATCGACAACGGTCATGTACGTGAAAGCTTGAGCCCTTGTGCCGTTCCCGTTATACTTGTGCCCAAGCAAGATGGTAGCTTTTGCTTGTGTCCCGATTGTAGACCCATAAATGCTATTACCGTTCTCTATAGGCATCCCATTCCTCGCTTAGATGATATGCTTGATGAACTTAGTGGAGCCAACTTTTTCTCAAAAATTGATCTTAAAAGTGGCTATTATCAAATCTGCATACAAGAGGGTGATGAATGGAAAACCGCTTTCAAAACCAAACTTGGCTTATATGAATGGTTAGTCATTCCTATGGGTTTATCGGAAGCTCCCGGTACTTTCGTGTGTCTCATGCATCATGTACTTCGCCCTTATATTGGAGTCTTTGTTGTGGTTTACTTCGATGATATTCTTGTGTTTAGCAAAACCATGAAAGAGCATCTTAATCATGCTAGGGCTGTTTTGCAAACACTTCGCAAGGAAAGTCTTTATGCCAACATGAAAAAGTGCACATTTGGTGTTGACAAAGTGGTTTTCTTGGGTTTTGTTGTCTCTTCCAAGGGTGCCATATTGATGAAACTAAAATTGAAGCAATTAAAAATTGGCCCCAACCCACCAATTTGCAACAAGTGCGAAGTTTTCTTGGTCTTGCGGGTTTTTATCGTTGCTTGGTGAAAGATTTTAGCACTATTGCCGCTCCTTTGCACGCTTTGAGCAAGAAGAATGCTCCTTTTATTTGGGGACCTTTGCAATCAACCGCTTTTGATGAGCTCAAATCTTTGCTTACACATGCTTTACCCAACTTTGACAAAACTTTTGAGGCTCATTGCGATGCAAGTGGTACCGGAATTGGTGGAGTTTTGATGCAAGAAAAATGAGCTATTGCTTATTTTAGTGAAAAACTTTCCGGTGCTCAACTTAACTATCCCATATATGACAAAGAATTGTTTGCATTAGTGCGTGTGTTACATGTGTGGGAGCATTACCTTAGACCGCATGAGTTTGTTATACATACCGATCATGAAACACTTAAATACCTCAAAGGTCAAACCAAGTTGAATAAACGGCATGCTAAATGGAGTGAATTCATTGAATCTCTTCCCTATGTGATTAAGTACATTAAGGGCAAAGAAAACGTGGTGGCGGATGCACTTTCCCGCAAATATATGTTACTTACTCAACTTGAATTGAATGTCATAGGATTTGATCATATCAAAGATTTGTATGAGGGTGATGTGACTTTTGCTACTCCTTACGCTAAGTGTGTGATGCATACTTCTTGGGAACGATATTATATCAAAGATGGTTATCTTATGAGAGCTAACAAACTATGCATTCCCAAGTCCTCTCTTCGTTTGCTCCTTTTGAAAGAGGCTCATGGAGGTGGACTCATGGGACACTTTGGACGCGACAAGACTTTCGCCACGCTTCCAAGAACTATTATTGGCCCAAGATGTTTCGCGATGTTGCCCGCTTCACCAACCGATGCTCTACATGTTGCAAAGCTAAGTCACACTCTCAATCCCATGGTTTACATATGCCTTGACCTATCCCACATCAACCTTGGGAAGACATTAGCATGGATTTTGTGCTTGGATTACCTAGAACTCAAAATGGCAAGGATTTGGTTTTTGTTGTTGTGGATCGTTTCTCTAAAATGGCTCAATTAATCCCATGCAATAAGATAGACGATGCTTCACATGTTGCCAATCTCTTTTGTAGGGAAATCTTGAGGTTGCTCGGCGTGCCAAAGACAATTGTGTCAGATCGAGACGTCAAGTTCTTAAGCTACTTTTGGAAGACACTATGCGCCAAGCTCAGGATCAAGCTACTATTCTCCACGGCATATCATCCTCAAACCGATGGCCAAACGGAAGTCACCAACCGGACGCTTGCGACTCTCCTACGTGTGTTGATCAAGAAGAACATCAAGGAGTGGGAGGAGTGCCTACCCATCACCGAGTACACCTACAATTGCGCAAGACACTCAACAACCGGCAAGTCCCCCTTCGAGGTCGTCTACGGTTTCAACCCTTTGTCACCGTTGGACATCCTTCCTCTACCGCTTCAAGAACGAGCAAACATGGACACAAGTACAAGAGCCGCCTACCTCAAGAAGATGCATGAAGAAACACGTTCCATGATTGAGCACCAAGTGCAATGCCTCTCCGCCAAGCTCAACCTCAACAAGTCTCCGATGGTGTTCCAACCGGGTGATCAAGTATGGATACATCTCCGCAAAGACCGCTTCCCCAACGAACGCAAGTCCAAGCTACTACCACGAGCCGACGGCCCATTCAAGGTGATCGCACGCTACAACGACAATGCCTACAAGGTCGACATCCCACGCGACAAGTACAACGTTAGCGACATCTTCAATGTCAAAGACTTGGCCAAGTACCATGGTGATGAAGAGCACGATCCGTGGACGGATCTCTCCCAAGGGGGGGAAGATGATGCGGAGCATCCCTCGACTACTCGTGTCGACACTCCATCACCAACGCAAGCTCCAAATGGACCAATGACACGAGCACGTGCACGCGCCATCGAGAACGAGGTTGATTCTCTCCTCTTCGAGTTTTGCTCGGTTTCACATGAGAGTTGGATTCTACCATCATCGGAAACATTGTGCATGCTTAGGTACCAAGAAGATGATAATGAGAAGGAGAAGACGGAGACTCAAGTGACCATGAAGCAAGGGAAAGAAGAGAAGGAAGGAGAGAACGAGAAGAAGGAAGAAGGAGGAGAAGGGGCAAAACCCCCTGGACATCCCGGGTGCCCGGCCATGGCAGCCCCGGGTGCCCGGCCTCTACCTGGGCCACGCCCCAGCCGGCCCCGGGTGCCCGGCCCCAAGGCCCCGGGTGCCCGGCCCCTCTCCTGGGCTCAGCCCAGCCGGCTCCGGGTGCCCGGCCAACCGGCCCCGGGTGCCCGGCCCTTGCCTAGCCGCCCGCTGGGAGCCACCGCGGGTGCCCGAGCTTGGCGCCCCAGGTGCCCGGCCCCTCGCCCGCATGCTCCTGTCCTGGCTGGGTGCCCGGCCCCTTCCCCTCCGGGTGCCCGGCCCCGCCTGGGCGCAGCTCCCTGACCGGTCCGGGTGCCCGGCCGGTTCCACCCCGGGTGCCCGGACCCTTCCCCGTGGCTACGCGTTTTTAGGGACTTTTTGGTCCTTTGTATCCCCTCTCCCTAATATTTCGTTCCTAGACTATATAAGTGGAACTCCTAGGTCATTTGTGGGTTAGCAAAGATTAGACTAAACATTGTGAGCCTTTGCTCCTTGTATCCCCTCCTCTTAGGAGCTCAAGCCCCCACCTTGGGAAGAATCCATAGGATTATCAAGGCCTCCTCTTGGAGAAGATCATCAAGACCTCACATAGTGGGAAGAATTTACCAAGTGCTACTCTCCTTGTATTGATCTTGTAATCTTGTGGATCTTATGTGTGCTACTCTAGTGGATGTGATACTTGGGTTTGTTTGAGAGAATTGTTCTTGGTGTTCTTGAGCTTTTCCTCCTTTCCCCCCTCCAAGTGTGAAAAGATCCTTCCTAGGGTTTGACCCTACAACATTCTCCTAGATAGATCTTGCATGATCGTAGGATTTTTTTTGAAATACTACGTTCCCCAACACATTATGCTAAGTTAACGGATGGGTCTTGTCCATCACATCATTCTCGTAATGATGTGATCCCGTTATCAAATGACAACACATGTCTATGATTAGGAAACCTTATACATCTTTGATCAACGAGCTAGTGTAGTAGAGGCTTACTAGGTACAGGGTATTTGTTTATGTATTTGATGGAAATATGCCCTAGAGGCAATAATAAAATGGTTACAATTATATTTCCAAAATCATGATAAAGGTTTATTATTCATGCTAGAATTGTATTGACCGGAAACATAAATACATGTGTGAATACATAAACAAATACCGTGTCCCTAGTAAGCCTCTACTAGACTAGCTCGTTGATCAAAGATGGTTAAGGTTTCCTAACCATAGACATGAGTTGTCATTTGATAACGGGATCACATCATTAGGAGAATGATGTGATGGACAAGACCCATCTGTTAGCTTAGCATATGATCGTTCAGTTTATTGCTATTGCTTTCTTAATGTCAAATACATATTCCTTTGACTATGAGATCATGCAACTCCCGGATACCATAGGAATACCTTATGTGCTATCAAACATCACAACGTAGCTGGGTGATCATAAAGATTCTCTACAGGTATCTCTGAAGGTGTCTGTTGGGTTGGCATGGATCGAGATTAGGATTTGTCACTCTGTGTATCGGAGAGGTATCTCTTGGGCCCTCTCGGTAATATAGAATTGATGTCGCTTGAAGCTACATCGGTATTTCCCCAAAGAGGAAGGGATGATGCAACACAACGGGAGTAGGTATTTCCCTCAGATATGAAACCAAGGTTATCAAACCGGTAGGAGAACCAAGCAACACAACATAAACAGCCCCTAGACACAGATAACAAATCCTCGCAACCCGACGTGTTAAAGGGGTTGTCAATCCCTTTCGGGTAACGGTGCCAGAAATTGGTGCATGACGGGGTAAAGTTGTAATAGATTGAATAAATAGATAGCAAATAAAATAAAGTGCAGCAAAGTATTTTGTATTTTTGGTTTAATAGATCTGAAAATAAAAGGCAAATAAAACAGTTCATGAAGGCAAATAATATGAGAAAGAGACCCGGGGGCCGTAGGTTTCACTAGTGGCTTCTCTCGAGAAAAATAGCAAACAGTGGGTGAACAAATTACTGTTGGGCAATTGATAGAACTTCAAATACTCATGACGATATCTAGGCAATGATCATTATATAGGCATCACGTTCAAGATTAGTAGACCGACTCCTGCCTGCATTTACTACTATTACTCCACACATCGACCGCTATCCAGCATGCATCTAGTGTATTAAGTTCGTGGAAAAATGGAGTAATGCAATAAGAACGATAACATGATGTAGACAAGATCTATCTATGTAGAGATAGACCCATCGTTTTATCCTTAGTAGCAACGATACATACATGTCGTTTCCCTTTCTGCCACTGGGATCAAGCACCGTAAGATCGAACCCACTACAAAGCACCTCTTCCCATTGCAAGATAAATAGATCAAGTTGGCCAAACAAAACCCAAATATCGGAGAAGAAATACGAGGCTATAAGCAATCATGCATAAAAGAGACCAAAGAAACTCAAATACTTTCATGGATATAAAAAGATAGATCTGATCATAAACTCAAAGTCCATCGATCCCAACAAACACGCCGCAAAAAGAGTTACATCATATGGATCTCCAAGAGATCATTATATTGAGAATCAAGAGAGAGAGAGAGAGAGAGAGAGGAAGCCATCTAGCTACTAACTATGGAGTATGGACCCGAAGGTCTACAAAGAACTACTCACGCATCATCGGAGAGGCACCAATGGAGGTGGTGAACCCCATCCGAGATGGTGTCTAGATTGGATCTGGTGGTTCTGTACTCTGCGACGGCTGGATCAATATTCCGTCGACTCCCCTAGGGTTTTTGGAATATTGGGGTATTTATAGAGCAAAGAGGCGGTCCGGGGGGGCACCCGAGGTGGGCACAACCCACCAGGGCGCGCCTGGGCCTCCTAGCACGCCCTGGTGGGTTGTGCTCCCCTCGGGGCACCCCCCAGGCGCAGCCAGGGCCCATTGTGTTCCTTCTGGCCCATTCTCCGTTTCGACCCAGCCGGTTGGTTGCCGATGAACATGACCCCGTTGTTGTCGTCTGTTGCCTCTCCATGTACATGAGCACTAGTCGTATGTATGCGCGAGTACGTGTTTGAGACCCCGCCCGTGTGTACGTACGTTATCGTATTTTTTGTCGTGTGGTTGTACCTACGTGTACATGATTTAGACGGGACTACCTGAACTGCTACGTCGGGGGCTCTACTACGACACGTGCCACTACTTACTCAGGTACGGTTCATCCTTGCAGAGAGACCGACCGACCAGTATATACGTACACGTTCGCAACCAGACAGACAACACTACGTACGCTTCGATCGGGTGGGTCCCAGCTGTTAGAGAGGATAAGGAGGCAGTTCCTTGCATGCGAAGATAGAGCTGTTGGGTCCAGCTGTCAGTGGAAGGAATCTTTTTTTTTGCGTGTAATAAGGAGGCACTTTCTTGCGTGCGAAGATGTAGCTGGTGGATTCAGCTGTCAGCCTCACCACGTACAGTCTTCTTCCGATGGCGTTCGTTGACCACGCCGCGCCGAGAGCACCAAGGCGGTGGACAACGACAAGGCCTAGGAAGGAACTACGTGGAGCCGGGGAAGACGCGGCAGCGGATGCCCACGCGAAGGGGGGTACGAAGGTTGACTGGTTCGGCTGCGGTGTGAGGCTGGCTTCGCTAGAGAATAACTCGGGATGTGGGTGACTAAAGGGTAGGCCTGGGCAACGATGTAAGTAAGATAAGTCATTGATAGAATGATACCCACATCGAACGTCAATTTTCTTTTGGCATCAATTTTCCATGCTTACAAGCGCTGGAGGCTTGAGATTGTACCAAACACAAATGCATATACAATATTAACGTTAAAAACTGTTCAGAGATAACAACCAACATCGCCACGGTCCGGTCCAGAGATGCAGACAACGAAATCACAGATTTACTACGAAACTGTGCAAAAGCTAAACCTCAATGTTACGAACCATCTCCATCCAGTCGAGACTAGAACAGACTGCACACACACTCACACTCCATAATTTAAAAGACATCTAGATGACTCAAATCACAGCGGCTATCGTCAGGCATCAGTCCAAAACCTCAGCTCGCCTCCCTGCTGACAAGTTTATGCGGATGACGTCCCCCTGCAGAGTTCACCAAACGGGGGAAATCGACAATCAGAACCGCTTCAATAGAAAATGAAAACTGACATGGACAGAAAGGAAATGAAATTCTCATATACCAATGCTGGTCAGGCTCATTGATGCATTGTTCGGCGTCATAAGCCAGAAATTTAGTACTCCCTCATAGGACATAAGCTGAAGGTAGGATTGCATCTCCACATCCAATTGTCAATGGCTTACTATGATGCGACATGAACGAACCCCGCCTACCAACCAAGGTCTATTCGGACAAGGATGTGTAGGCAAGTAGTAGTGGGTTGTTAGCCAACAAGGATAAATAACTGAAGACAAAGACAAGTTGTCGGTGAGCATCAATAGAAGCCACTCATTATGAGCACAGCTTTGACATGGTTTAGTTAATGGGGCAGCACCACGTTGAGCACTGGCAACCTACCCACATTATCGATGTTCAAATGACTACTATTACCGATCCATAAAATCATATGTGTTTGTACATTTCCCAGGGCTGAGAATTCCCTAAGAAACTAGAACATACTACACATTAACTGGATCTCTATTGTTTAACATCCACAAGGATTTGGATGTCACTATCATCTAAATCATCTGCATATGGACCAGTTGGAGGAAAGAGATAACAGCAGGGTTGCTCATTGCCAAGCAAACAAACATACCCAAGCTTAGCATAGCCGTGTTGAAGTAGAATAACCTGGAGACTACAAAGTTACAAGAGCAGGAAAATAAGAAGCAACAATAGAATACCTAACCCTATGAAGCAAATCGCCACTCCTTAATATTATATCAATGACTTATCTTACTAGATAAAGGTGGCAGCACGACAGTTTTTTCTTTCCACGTGCTAATGTGGGGCATGTTTAGAAACTTCGGACAGCGAGATGAACTCCTGACATACCTTCTTTCTACTCTACTTTAACGCCTTCAAGAGCTTGAATGCACCAGTAGCAGTAGTGATAAAGCGCCTTGTGGGTTGACTATTTCTTGTAAGTGGTGAGATTCTTCCTGCTGGACCATGTCCTATATTTGGAGTTGGAGTAGATCCATTGGCCATTGAGTTCCTCTGAGAGGCACGGAGTTTTTCAAGATCAAGCCCAGACCTAGCATCTGTTCTTGCATAACTTGGATACACCTTCACAGGAAACCGGGTTTGTAACACTGATCTCCAATAGGGAAAAAATCTTCTCCTTGCATATGTGGGATCCCACCCTCCACCTGCTTCCTTTCTCGCAACCTGTCACATATTTCAATAGAGATACAGCATAAGAAATCAAATGATCAGCCAGCACCTCTCACTTGAGAATTGTATGCTGACCAATACATATGAATGGTGTTACTGCAGTGTAGTATTTGAGTAGCATGCTTAACCAACATAATAAGCTGTTGAACCAGCACATGGCATGGCACAAACATAGCAACTGAAACATGCTTTTGTTATTGCCTCAACGATTATATTATCCGCCATATTCTTTTATGCTGGAATAGTTCTCACAGGCACTAACAAATTTCAGATGCATCAAATCATTCAAGAAAGTATTGGAAATAACAACAATGTGCAAGTCCCCTTGGTGAAGTCCAAATGTTGACGTTAGTTGGAATCTACAGAGTCAGCTAACTTATTAGAGCAATTTTAACATGGCCCCTCTTACCTCTCTTTTCACATGAGAGGTAAGAGTATACAATAGATCTGAGCCGTTGATTTCATCAAGTAGTGGGTCTGAGTAACTCTTACCATCTTACCTCCCATGTGAAAATAGGAGGTTAGAGGGACCATGTTAAATTGCTCACCTTATTAAGATAATTACGCCTACTTTTTATTGCATTTAGCCCTTTTCTTTGGTAAAGAACCTGATGGGAAACACAGTTAGTCTCCATCACATTAGGATGGCAGAGATGAATCATAGTGGAATGCCATGGCATTGCAATAGATCATACGTATTTGGAGGCAACTCAAAGCAGTGCCAAATTAGCTAATTCTTTCTGCTTCAAAGAAGGCAATCCAACCATGGTGGCTTAGCCAGCAAGCAAGGCAGCAAAGATTGCTGTCAAGTGTGTCGAATATGGGAATTGCATAAATAGAGTTCCCATCCGTACAGACAAGTCTTGATGACTGTTTTTTGTTTGGCTGTCGTAGTAGCAAAATCTAGTTTGTACACACACACACACTAGTCCTGGTTCAGTAGCCAAAGTCCATTAGAACACGGATACTTGTACTCTTTAAATATGGCTGAATACACTACTAGAAAGCTGCCCAGCTTTGCAGCACCAAAACCATCACTTTGTGACCCATGTTGTGCTATAAGGTGTAGGCAAAGCTGCTTGGTGCTGCTGCACCAAAATCACATTAAGATCTAATGGTTACTTGTGTTTGTGTAGTGTGCTGTCGTGCCATAAGGGAGAGGCCATCATCTCTAACAGCAGTGACCTGGACACAAGATTAGGGCAAGTCGAGCACAGTCAAAAGTCAAGAAAACGCACCTTAAAAGTTAAAACAAAGATTCTACAATGTATCCAAAAGCGTTCATGGGATTTGTCAATATGGGAAATTTTCACTCCACATAATTTTTAAAAAGGTGTAAAAAAAAGGGAAAGAGCAGATATTCTTATAGCTTCCTTTCTTTTTGCCGCCACAATATTATTACTCAAACACCATCGGTTTATCTAAAAGTGGACTCGTTACCTTTTCCTTTGCAGCATGCAGATTAGCGATTTTTGTAGCTGCCCTGTTTGCATCTGTAGACCCTATCATCCATTTAGAGGAAAAACGAGGAGAGATTAGACTCATGTTTGTTAAATGTAAAGAAAATCACTTGAACCCGACACAACTGTACCGCATGACTCTCCATTCGACATTTTGCAGTCATAAGGCTCGCTTCAAGAAGATAAAATAAAATAATCAGCAAAACGACCATTTATTCACATAGAAAATTATTGTGTCAAGTAATACAAAGAGTAGTACAGGTTCAAAGTGTCCATGCAATCTCCAGTAGGGCAAAATCCATATTCCTTGAGGATAGATGAAACATGTTCCAAGACCTCCACATGGGGCACCTACATGACATACAAGCTGTTGTATAAGGCAATATATGGCTAACATGGATCTACTGTATATACAATTTAGCAAACATATAGCCAAGGGTAAGCAGCAAAAAAACTGCAGTTATACAACATGAGTTGGAAGGCAATACAACAGTGTGCAAAAACAGTGACAAACATACAATCACATTCAGTAACTACTTGGTTTTATAAACTGCATAATATACCTATGTGGATTCATCTAGATTGATGTATCTTGGCTATCTTAAAGCAAAACCTGTTAGCTGCCACAAGTTTTGTAGTCAAAAGTTTATGATCTGGACGCTTGAAAGGTACGAGTCAAGCACCACATCGCACTTTTGTATATTTAACTAAACTTTATAGTTACTCAAATTCCAACTATCATAAACATATTCAATTTATCAAATGCATGGAACAAGCATTTGGAATCGCCTTAACTGTTTTGTTTTGGTTTCTCGAAGAGGAAGGTGTCAATTTCTTCAGGCTATATGATATAAAATGAATTCAGAAAAAATAAAAAGGTTAGTCATGAATTGCATACACCTAGCGTTTGTTGAACTCAATTGGACTGTCCTCCAGGGCCACAGAGAAGTTAAGGTATGACCTCCAACTCCCTGTTTCTTGCAGAACCTGGAGTTTGTAGGCTAAATAATGTACCTTAAGCATATATTTCCACTCTAGCGTGAACAAAGAAGGCTCATGTCAACAGTCAACAGCTGTGGCCCTGCCAAACAGCTGTGGCCATGAAAATATGTAAGTGCTGATTTTTGCTAGTTTATCTGCCTTGCGTCAAAAATAAACAAAGAGAAATGAAACAAGCTCATGTTCTCTATTCATGCACCATGCAATAGCATTAGCGAAACACTTTGATGTTGATACGGGCAATTTTGTTGCTAAAAAGGTACAAGGCAGTGACGGAACCAGAAAATAAACAGAAGTGAAGCCAAGATCAAACAAAACTGGCATTTCATACCGTACCCATGTCACCTATGTTAAGTCATATCCAGGGGCGGACCTATGTAGAGGTGAGTGGGGGCCCAGGCCCCCACTCAAAATTTGAAATTCCTGTGAGTTTTGATTGTGATTTTTGAAAAATATACTTGAATTCTTTGAATTTTTATAGAACATGCCCCCACTCAGATAGTTTGCCCCCAGTCAAAATACTCTCTAGGTCCGCCACTGGTCATATCAATATGTAGATCGAGTGTTTCTGTCACCAATGTTTTCACAATTTACGCATGCATCAAGTTCACGGTAAGATTCACATTTCCATGACAAAAATGCAAATGGTGCAGGAAAAGGAACTAGCATTTTTCTTCTAGTTGTAGTGTGCGACTTCAATACAGAAATCATGAATAATTGTTCCGATCATGAACTCTATAGCAATCTCCTTCGCGATGTAGCAATATCAAGCAATATCTTCGAAGATGAAGCGCAAAAGGTGTTCTTACAGTTTGCTCGTATGTTCAATGGTGAAGATAAAAGGAAAGAAGTAGCCAGACAGGGGATCTGATGTGGATGAGTATATGGATAACTAATAATGGGAGACTGGTTGTTATATAGGGATGTGGACAACTAATACTTTGCAGAGCAGGCTGCTTTTGCATGGAACGTTTCATTAGAATAACTATCACAGCGGCTTTACTCCCATCAATTATTTTCTCTTGTTTCTTTTCTCTGCCATCACCTTTCCCATGTGTTCAGAAATAAGAGGGTTTTGTATCTCATTACATTATATGTCAGGCTAAACATTAGGCAAGAATCAGCTATTCAAGATGTGAAGTGGATGGAAACTTTCTGAATCTAAGTAACATCTTGGCTTTGAGATTCTTTTAATTAACAAGAACAGAATTTAGTGAGAAAATTGACCTATACTCCAGACTGAAAGAAATTCAAAGCTCTAATATTTAACTTACATCATTAATGACCATCCAGCATAGTTACAGAAGTTATTTTAATATACTCATTTGCAAATAAACGAGGTCAGCATTATCTATGTAAACATCGAATGATCTGTATGTACAGTCACAAATGGATTTAATAATGAGATAAATTATGTTTTACATATAGCATTCGATACAAACAAAAAATATATATTAGTTAATCATGTAGTAATCAGTTACCAGATGTATGCAAAATTTATCAACGGTTACTATGCATGTGAGGCTTTAGTGTGATGGCTTACAATAGAAATTGTAGAAGTATGTGTCTCTGGATCATGTTTACTACATTAAAAAAGGACCCCTCTAGCTGACATTTGCGAACTGCTGGCCTGGCAGTTTTAGTGTTTGGGGATGGCAATTTTGACAAAAGCATGGCAATTATTTAATTTAGTTTTTTTTCATCCAAAAACTGCCACCGTCAGATCTTGATCCTGTTATCTGTGGGGCGTTAGCTGGGACCATCCCCCAGCGAACGGTCGCCACATAACATTACCGTAAAAAAAGGGTTTTAACTCTCTCTCCGTCCCTGTCTGCCTCCCTCCCTCCCTCCCTCAAATTACCACTACCCTATTTAGTGCAAGCGACAATTTACGAGACTGGCTTTGTCAATTAGTTACTCTTTGGTGGTTGAGGAGGACTGATTCAATGAGGTAGCATATGGTTTTGTTTCTTCTCTTAGTAGAGTGAAAAAACTAGAGCATCAAGCAAGAAAAAATAAATATGCTTCTTGAAAAAATATTTACAAACTACACATTCTCCGCACACATTATCAGGAAACTACACCTATTTTTTGAGCTGCAACGTTAGGCCAACAGGTCAACCACTCTGAGATCAGCAAAGCCACATGTGCATGACATGTGGTTCATAGTTGTCCAGCTGGTAAAATGTGTAGCTTTATCTACGTAATGGTCTTGGGCTTGAGATTCTTTCAATTAACAAGAACAGAATTTAGTGAGAAAATTGATCTATACTCCATACTGAAAGAAATTCAAACTTCTAATATTAAAATACTAAGCAACAGACATCTGAGGCACCACTGCAATATACCAAAAAGGTGTACCTCTGAATGTGATTGAATGTATGCAGAAAGATGTTCACCGGCACGGGAAATTACATCAACAAGCAGCCCTGCGCAATTATTAAGTGCCTTCATTTCCTCCAGACGCTTCGGTGCCATTGCATTTGAACCTTTATCCCACATCAAGGAAAATGAAAGCCTCAGTATACTGTTCTTGAGAATGTCAAACCCATCTTTCTTACTAGGGGATGAACAGCCTCCACGAATCTGCTCTTGAGCAGCCAGTAGTAGAACTGCAGACTGGATAAGTTTTCCATCCTCAATGTATTTCCAGAGCTCTTCAAGTAGATTATTTGTTTTTTCTGCAAGCAGTCTAGTTGTATCCAAGAAGATCTTCTGTAAAACAACAAGGAACACAAATCTAAGTGCATTTAGCATTCATATGAAAGCAAGCAGTGTTAAATAACTTTCTATATTTCGCTTTATTTCCTCCTATCAAAGTAAATATGGATTAGGGACAATCTCCGAGGCAAAGAAAATGAAATTAGTTCTAGCAACAGTTTTTGTATAGTTCACTTAAGACTCATTATCTTTCACTGTAAGAACATGCACTAACAAACAGAAACTTTACTTTCTCTGACAAATGGAGATGAAAGGATGCCCGGTCCTTAGTATCACTAATACCATTATAAAAGCTGTCAGGGATCTATGGTATGACCACAGTTACTTTTATGTCATGCTGCAAAAGTAGTAATTCGTATAGCGAGGGAAGTGAAACAGACCATTTCAGGTAGACACAGCAGATGGATAAGCTTGTAGATATAATCCAGATGATTCTGGCTGGGAGAAAGATTGTCCTCCAGATACTTATGCAGGCAAGTATTCTCAACTGCAACATGGAGCGGGAGTAGATCCTCAATGATATCATTGCCAACTGTGCGTACATTGGCTGATGCACCATGGCGTAGAAGCAGCTTGATCATGTCAACAGAGAACCTTTCAGCAGCTTCGTGGAGCGGGAAGTATCCATATTTGTTTATACAGTTGGGATTGGCGTGCATCCCACGGAGCTCAGGTGCCTCACCCTCCAATACAACTTGTGCACATTGCAAGGCATTGAAACTGATCATGAAGGTTAAGGTTTGTGCAGTGATGGTAAGATTCCATGACATGCCCCTGCCCCCACAGCTCTTGAATAATCCAAGGAAGCACTGGACACTATCCTTCAAAAAGATGGGCTCCAATTTGGCGTATTTGTCGAAGAAGATATCACACACCCACTAGATTGATCCATCACAATTGAAAAGGGTGAAAGGCATCAGTTATCCAACTAAAAACACAACAAAATTAATTCTCTTGTGGTCTATGGAGGTGCATATATGATAACAACAATAAAAACAACAAAACCTTGTAACCCAAGCAAGTTGGTGTAGGCTAAAGATTCCGAACATGAGGGCACCATCAAGGAGGGAACAGAAAGTAAGGGGATCTAAAGCTATCACAGTTCCTATCTAAGGTTCATATATATGACAGCAATAAAAATATTGTTTCAGTAGACGTAAGTACCCCATAATATTACAGCTTTACAAAGTATAACTAATATAGTGGAATGAAACATCAAACGGATTCCATAAATGAAGGTAACAAAAACCTGGGGAGTAGGGTCTGGGATGATTATGTCATTTGCTATGGACTTGGCCATCGAAACAGACTTTTCTAGCATAAGCTGAAAGAGAGAATGTCAAGAGTCGGCACTGGGAATGAAAAAAGAAGGGGGAGAAATATATCACACAGATGGGCAGTTATCATACCTCTTCAATCTTTCTCATATCAAATCCCTCAGTGAGTTTAAAGTGAGGGCCACGGGTCCGTGGATACGCACTTCTTACTGTAATTAATCCATCTTCACCACTAACGTTATCTTTGTCTAGGGCAGCTACCTCCTCAAATTTCAATTCCATCCTTCAGTTTGTCTGAAACAAGGAAATTTAATTTTTATTATGCTCCAAACAAGACTACTACAAGGCTTGCAATGGTCAAACAATGATCCAGAAGACCCTGAGATAAAATGAGTTCTATCTAAAATGGGTCACGCATCACTGAAACATAAACATGTGCTGCAAATAGAAAATGCTACATTTACTCTGTATAAATCCTTATGCTATATGCAAAAAGAAGGGCCAAACAAGTTTATCAAATACCAGTTGACCAGGTGCTAGAAACTCCAGTGCATATAAATTATGGAAATCTAGAACTAAAAGCTAAATTTGATGTTACTGTTCAACATCTCCCATGAATAGCTAACTTGCCCTTACTGATACCACTCAAAGCAAAATGAGAGATCTTCACATGCTGAAGGTCGGCAAACCAACCAAACAAAAAACAGGAACTGCATTTTGAGTATCATATTTACTTCGTATAGAAAAAGGACGTCATGACTCAGTTGTCTTATATAAAACTCGCAGAGTAGATACACATACAGATGGCTAGGAAGCAACTGAGAATAAATTTTGCGCAGACAAAACGAGTTCAAGAAAATTAAGCTTTCAGTCCAAGGTCCAGATTTGACATTTTCATACGAGGAACAGCATAGAATCTGAGGGCTGTAACCAGCAGATGCTGATCCCAACTTTAAAGCGGATAGCTGTTTCAAACTTTGCCTTACAGCAAGGCAAGAGCAGAGGGATTTACAGCTGCGCAGTCATGAGGAGTTTCTTGAGGCTCGGCCCATTCTGGCCTGGCATTTTCACAGGTCTAAAACAGCATCCAAGCTCTTGTCGTTGTCCTCCAAATCTTACTGGCACGCCCGAGAGCAAGGCCTTGCTATCTGCCGAAACCGATCTCATATTTCCACCACTCATCACCGAGCGAGTAGGACAGGATTCCAGAAACCTCACGCTCCATCCTCCCAACATCATGAAATCCTCTCGGCCCTCGGGCAACCCCATTGTCCCCCACCCCCCACCCCCACCTCCGCTGCCACCACCCCACAGCTCCAATTTAACTGCTTATCTGATGATATATTTCTTCTGATCTGCAAAGGATTCATCCCCTTCTGCTGATCAGGGAAAGATTCCATCTTTCTCAAGATACAGCCAGTGGTAATGCACCCGGTTTGTGATTTTTTGACACGAGTTCCTTCCTCTTGAAATAACCGCGGCATCTCTTCGTAAGGAACTTGTGAATCAACAGTCAGAAAAAAAAAACAGCAAGGCTTGACGATATGGGACGAGACATTAGATGTTCATTATAGAGAACCGTCAGCGAATTTATAGATCGGAAACTAGATCAATCAGGAACGATACGACAGTAATAATTTATCTAGGCTTTATATAATCAGCTGTAGTCGACCGTAAACGTATCAGAGAAAGCCCGACCGGCAATTTCATCAGTACTCTAGGGCAAGATTCTAGGGCAAGATTCGGCACACTTCATCACAAACCATACATAACAGATCAGATATCAACGAGAGCGGTGTCCGTGCGGTGCGATGGTAGTACCTCGTTCACGGCTCGCCGCGGATCTGGAGGGAGCTGATATCTCGCCGCGGATCTGGAGGGAGCTGATATCTCGCCGCGGATCTGGAGGGAGGTGACGGCTCGTCGGCCACTCCCCTCGCTCCTCAAGGTATGTGGCTGCTGGCTGCGTGTGGGTCTGGGAAATGGGAGCTTGGGGGTGGCTATAGCATGTTCTTTATGCGTGCAAATATCGCGGCGGCCCTCACCTGGCCGCCAGCCCACTAAGCGAAAGAAAAAGTAACAACCAGAACCATCCGATTCAAAATGGGCCAGCCCATAAAGCCCTTTTTCCTTTTTGTTTTTGTTTTTTTTTTCGAACCGGGTTTTGTTCTGTTTTATTCTGGGTTTTTTGTTTTATTTTTACTTTTGAAATTTTTTCTTTTGTCTGATTTTTTCAATTGAGTGAAATTTTAGGAAAATCATAAAAAATAGAATTTGTGAAAACTTTCAACTTCAAGAACTTCTTTTTAAATTTCATGATTTTTTTCAAATCCACATAATTTTTTCAGTTTTTTGCCAACTTTTTTAGTGAACTTTTTTCAAATGTCATGGATTTTTTTCTAAATAACCTTTTCATATTTCGTGAACTTTTTCTGCAAGCTTATGAACTTTCTTCAAATCAAGTTTTCTTTCAGTTTTTATGAATTTTTCATATTTTTTTCAAAGTCAAATTACTGTGAAATAAATGGTACAATATAATGTGCAATGTTGGTGAACGTTGCAGAAAATAAAAAAAAATCTACGCTTTTCACCAAGATCAATCTATGAGTTCATCTAGCAACGAGAGAAAGGAGTGCATCTACATACCCTCGTAGATCGCGAGCGGAAGCGTTCAAGAGAACGGGGTTGAGGGAGTCGTACTCGACGTGCTCCAATCACCGATGATCCTAGTGCTGAACGAACAGCACCTCCGCGTTCAACACACGTACGGTTGGGGAAGACGTCTCCTCCTTCTTGATCCAGCAAGGGGGGAGGAGAGGTTGACGGAGATCCAGCAGCACGACGGCGTGGTGGTGGATGCAGCAGCGATCTCGGCAGGGCTTCGCCGAGCTTCTGCGAGAGGGAGAGGTGTAGCAAGGGGGAAGGGAGGCGCCAAGAGCATGGGTGCGGCTGCCCTCCCTCCCCCCCCCCTTTATATAGGCCCCCTGGAGGGGCGCCGGCCCCTCTAGATCCCATCTAGATGGGGGGGCGGCGGCCAAGGGGGAGGCTTGCCCCCCAAGGCAAGTGGGGCGCCCCCCACCCCTAGGGTTTCCAACCCTAGGCGCAGGGGGCCCAAGGGGGGGCGCACCAGCCCACCAGGGGCTGGTTCCCCTCCCACTTCAGCCCATGGGGCCCTCCGGGATAGGTGGCCCGACCCGTGGACCCTCGGGACCCTTCCGGTGGTCCCGGTACAATATCGATGACCCCCGAAACTTTCCCGATGGCCGAAACTGCACTTCCTATATATAATTCTTCACCTCGGGACCATTCCGGAACTCCTCGTGACGTCCGGGATCTCATACGGGACTCCGAATAACTTTCGGGTTACTGCATACTCATATCTCTACAACCCTGGCGTCACTGAACCTTAAGTGTGTAGACCCTACGGGTTCGGGAGACATGCAGACATGACCGAGACGCCTCTCCAGTCAATAACCAACAGCGGGATCTGGATACCCATGTTGGCTCCCACATGCTCCTCGATGATCTCATCGGATGAACCACGATGTCGAGGATTCAATCAATCCTTTATACAATTCCCTTTGTCAATCGGTACGTTACTTGCCCGAGACTCGATCGTCCGTATCCCAATACCTCATTTAATCTCATTGCCGGCAAGTCACTTTACTCGTACCGTAATGCATGATCCCGTGACCAGACACTTGGTCACATAGAGCTCATTATGATGATGCATTACCGAGTGGGCCCAGAGATACCTCTCCGTCATACGGAGTAACAAGTCCCAGTCTTGATTCGTGCCAACCCAACAGACACTTTCGGAGATACCCGTAGTGTACCTTTATAGTCACCCAGTTACGTTGTGACGTTTGGCACACCCAAAGCACTCCTACGGTATCCGGGAGTTGCACAATCTCATGGTCTAAGGAAATGATACTTGACATTTGGAAAAGCTCTAGCTAAACGAACTACACGATCTTTGAGCTATGCTTAGGATTGGGTCTTGTCCATCACATCATTCTCCTAATGATGTGATCCCGTTATCAATGACATCCAATGTCCATAGTCAGGAAACCATGACTATCTGTTGATCAACGAGCTAGTCAACTAGAGGCTTACTAGGGACATGTTGTGGTCTATGTATTCACACGTGTATTACGATTTCCGGATAACACAGTTATAGCATGAATAACAAACAATTATCATGAACAAAGAAATATAATAATAACCATTTTATTATTGCCTCTAGGGCATATTTCCAACAGTCTCCCACTTGCACTAGAGTCAATATTCTAGTTACATTGTGATGAATCGAACACCCATAGCGTTCTGGTGTTGATCATGTTTTGCTCTAGGGAGAGGTTTAGTCAATGGATTTGCTATATTCAGATCCGTATGTACTTTACAAATATCTATGTCTCCATCTTGAACATTTTCACGTATGGAGTTGAAGCGACGCTTGATGTGCCTGGTCTTTTTGTGAAACCTGGGCTCCTTGGCAAGTGCAATAGCTCCAGTGTTGTCACAGAAGAGTGCGATCGACCCCGACGCATTGGGTATGACTCCTAGGTCGGTGATGAACTCCTTCACCCAGATTGCTTCATGCGCTGCCTCCAAGGCTGCCATGTACTCTGCTTCACATGTAGATCCCGCCACGATGCTTTGCTTGCAACTGCACCAGCTTACTGCCCCACCATTCAAAATATACACGTATCCGGTCTGTGACTTAGAGTCATCCAGATCTGTGTCGAAGCTAGCGTCGATGTAACCCTTTACGACGAGCTCTTCGTCACCTCCATAAACGAGAAACATATCCTTAGTCCTTTTCAGGTACTTTAGGATGTTCTTGACCGTTGTCCAGTGTTCCTTGTTGGGATTACTTTGGTACCTTCCTACCAAACTTACGACAAGGTTTACATCAGGTCTGGTACATAGCATGGCATACATAATAGACCCTATGGCTGAGGCATAGGGGATGACACTCATCTCTTTTTTATCTTCTGCCGTGGTCGGGCATTGAGCCAAGCTCAATCTCACACCTGGCAATACAGGCAAGAACCCTTTCTTGGACTGATCCATATTGAACTTCTTCAATATCTTATCAAGGTATGTGCTTTGTGAAAGACCTATGAGGCGTCTCGATCTATCCCTATAGATCTTGATGCCTAATGTGTAAGCAGCTTCTCCAAGGTCCTTCATTGAAAAACACTTATTCAAGTAGGCCTTAATGTTGTCCAAAAGTTCTATATCATTTCCCATCAAAAGTATGTCATCTACATATAATACGAGAAATGCTACAAAGCTCCCACTCACTTTCTTGTAAACGCAGGCTTCTCCACAAGTCTGCATAAACCCAAACGCTTTGATCATCTTATCAAAGCGAATGTTCCAACTCCGAGATGCTTGCACCAGCCCATAAATGGATCGTTGGAGCTTGCATACCTTGTTAGCATTCTCAGGGTCGAAAAAACCTTCCGGCTGCATCATATACAGTTCTTCCTTAAGATGGCCGTTAAGGAATGTTGTTTTGACGTCTATTTGCCATATCTCATAATCATAGTATGCGGCAATTGCTAACATGATTCGGACGGACTTCAGCTTCGCTACGGGAGAGAAAGTCTCATCGTAGTCAATCCCTTGAACTTGTCGATAACCCTTAGCGACAAGTCGAGCTTTATATATGGTAACATTACCATCCGCGTCCGTCTTCTTCTTAAAGATCCATTTGTTTTCTATTGCTCGCCGATCATCGGGCAAGTCTGTCAAAGTCCATACTTTGTTTTCATACATGGATCCTATCTCGGATTGCATGGCTTCAAGCCATTTGTTGGAATCTGGGCCCGCCATCGCTTCTTCATAGTTTGAAGGTTCACCGTTGTCTAACAACATGATTTCCAAGACAGGGTTGCCGTACCACTCTGGTGCGGAACGTGTCCTTGTGGACCTTCGAAGTTCAGTAGGAGTTTGATCCGAAGTATCTTGATCATCATCATTAACCTCCTCTCTTGTCGGTGCAGGCACCACAGGAACATCTTCCTGAGTTGCGCTACTTACCGTTTCAAGAGGTAGTACTTCATCAAGCTCTACTTTCCTCCCACTTAATTCTTTCAAGAGAAACTCTTTCTCCAGAAAGGACCCGTTCTTGGCAACAAAGATCTTGCCTTCGGATCTTAGGTAGAAAGTATACCCAATGGTTTCCTTAGGGTATCCTATGAAGACGCATTTTTCCGACTTGGGTTCGAGCTTTTCAGGTTGGAGTTTCTTGACATAAGCATCGCATCCCCAAACTTTTAGAAACAACAGCTTAGGTTTCTTTCCAAACCATAATTCATACGGTGTCGTCTCAACGGATTTAGACGGTGCCCTATTTAAAGTGAATGTAGCTGTCTCTAGAGCGTATCCCCAAAATGATAGCGGTAAATCGGTAAGAGACATCATAGATCGCACCATATCCAATAAAGTGCGATTACGACGTTCGGACACACCGTTACGCTGAGGTGTTCCAGGCGACGTGAGTTGTGAAACGATTCCACATTTCCTTAAGTGCGTACCAAATTCGTGACTTAAATATTCTCCCCCACGATCTGATCGTAAGAACTTTATCTTTCGGTCACGTTGATTCTCTACCTCATTCTGAAATTCCTTGAACTTTTCAAAGGTTTCAGACTTGTGTTTCATCAAGTAGACATACCCATATCTACTCAAGTCATCAGTGAGAGTGAGAATATAACGATATCCTCCGCGAGCCTCAACGCTCACTGGACCGCACACATCAGTATGTATGATTTCCAATAAGTTGGTTGCTCGCTCCATTGTTTCGGAGAACGGAGTCTTGGTCATTTTGCCCATGAGGCATGGTTCGCATGTGTCAAATGATTCATAATCGAGAGACTCTAAAAGTCCATCAGCATGGAGCTTCTTCATGCGCTTGACACCAATGTGACCAAGGCGGCAGTGCCACAAGTATGTGGGACTATCGTTATCAACTTTACATCTTTTGCTATTCACACTATGAATATGTGTAACATCATGTTCGAGATTCATTAAGAATAAACCATTGACCATCGGGGCATGACCATAAAACATATCTCTCATATAAATAGAACAACCATTATTCTCGGATTTAAATGAGTAGCCATCTCGTATTAAACGAGATCCAGATACAATGTTCATGCTCAAAGCTGGTACTAAATAACAATTATTGAGATTTAAAACTAATCCCGTAGGTAAATGTAGAGGTAGCGTGCCGACGGCGATCACATCGACCTTGGAACCATTCTCGACGCGCATCGTCACCTCGTCCTTCGCCAGTCTCCGCTTATTCCGCAGCTCCTACTTTGAGTTACAAATATGAGCAACTGCACCGGTATCAAATACCCAAGAGCTACTACGAGTACTGGTAAGGTACACATCAATTACATGTATATCACATATACCTTTGGTTTTGCCGGCCTTCTTGTCCGCTAAGTACTTGGGGCAGTTCCGCTTTCAGTGACCACTTCCCTTGCAATAAAAGCACTCAGTCTCAGGCTTGGGTCCATTGCTTGACTTCTTCCTGGCAAATGGCTTACCAGGCGCGGCAACTTTCTTGCCGTCCTTCTTGAAGTTCTTCTTACCCTTGCCTTTCTTGAACTTAGTGGTTTTATTCACCATCAACACTTGATGTTCCTTTTTGATCTCCGCCTCCGCTGATTTCAGCATTGAATATACCTCAGGAATGGTCTTTTCCATCCCCTGCATATTGAAGTTCATCACAAAGCTCTTGTAGCTCGGTGGAAGCGACTGAAGGATTCTGTCAATGACCGCGTCATCCGGGAGATTAACTCCCAGCTGAGTCAAGCGGTTGTGTAACCCAGACATCTTGAGTATGTGCTCACTGACAGAACTATTTTCCTCCATCTTACAGCTGAAGAACTTGTCGGAGACGTCATATCTCTCGACCCGGGCATGAGCTTGGAAAACCATTTTCAGCTCTTCGAACATCTCATATGCTCCGTGTTGCTCAAAACGCTTTTGGAGCCCCGGTTCTAAGCTGTAAAGCATGCCGCACTGAATGAGGGAGTAATCATCAGCACGAGACTGCCAAGCGTTCATAACGTCTTGGTTCTCTGGGATTGGTGCTTCACCTAACGGCGCTTCTAGGACATAATCTTTCTTGGCAGCTATGAGGATGATCCTCAGGTTCCGGACCCAGTCCGTATAGTTGCTGCCATCATCTTTCAGCTTGGTTTTCTCTAGGAACACGTTGAAGTTGAGGTAACATGGGCCATTTGATCTACAAGACATATTGTAAAGATTTTAGACTAAGTTCATGATAATTAAGTTCATCTAATCAAATTATTCAATGAACTCCCACTCAGATTAGACATCCCTCTAGTCATCTAAGTGATACATGATCCGACTCGACTAGCCCGTGTCCGATCATCACATGAGACGGACTAGTCAACATCAGTGAACATCTCCATGTTGATCGTATCTTCTATATGACTCATGTTCGACCTTTCGGTCTTCTGTGTTCCGAGGCCATGTCTGTACATGCTAGGCTCGTCAAGACAACCTAAGTGTATTGCGTGTGTAAATCTGGCTTACACCCGTTGTATTCGAACGTTAGGATCTATCACACCCGATCATCACGTGGTGCTTCGAAACAACGAACCTTCGCAACGGTGCACAGTTAGGGGGAACACTTTCTTGAAATTATTATGAGGGATCATCTTATTTACTACTGTCGTTCTAAGTAAACAAGATGAAAAACATGATAAACATCACATGCAATCTAATAGTGACATGATATGGCCAATATCATATAGCTCCTTTGATCTCCATCTTCGGGGCTCCATGATCATCTTCGTCACCGGCATGACACCATGATCTCCATCATCGTGTCTCCATGAAGTTGCTCGCCAACTATTACTTCTACTACTATGGCTAACGTGTTTAGCAATAAAGTAAAGTAATTTACATGGCGTTTCTCAATGACGCGCAGGTCATAAAAAAAATAAAGACAACTCCTATGGCTCCTGCCGGTTGTCATACTCAACGACATGCAAGTCGTGATTCCTATTACAAGAACATGATCTCATACATCACATATATATCATTCATCATTCATCACAACTTTTGGCCATATCACATCACAAAACATATGCTGCAAAAACAAGTTAGACGTCCTCTAATTGTTGTTGCATGTTTTACGTGGCTGCAATAGGGTTCTAGCAAGAACGTTTTCTTACCTACGTAAAAGCCACAACGTGATTTGCCAACTTCTATTTACCCTTCATAAGGATCCTTTTCATCGAATCCGCTCCAACTAAAGTGGGAGAGACAGATACCCGCTAGCCACCTTATGCAACTAGTGCATGTTAGTCGGTGGAACCTGTCTCACGTAAGCATACGTGTAAGGTCGGTCAGGGTCGCTTCATCCCACAATACCGCTGAAGCAAAATAAGACTAGTAGTGGCAAGAAAGTTGACAACATCTACGACCACAACAAATTATGTTCTATTCGTGCAAAGAGAACTACGCATAGACCTAGCTCATGATGCCACTGTTGGTGAACGTTGCAGAAAATAATTTTTTTTCTACGCTTTCACCAAGATCAATCTATGAGTTCATCTAGCAACGAGATAAAGGAGTGCATCTACATACCCTTGTAGATCGCGAGTGGAAGCGTTCAAGAGAACGGGGTTGAGGGAGTCGTACTCGACGTGATCCAAATCATCGATGATCCTAGGGCTGAACGGACAGCACCTCCGCGTTCAACACACGTATGGTTGGGGAAGACGTCTCCTCCTTCTTGATCCAGCAAGGGGGGAGGAGAGGTTGACGGAGATCCAGCAATACGACGGCATGGTGGTGGATGCAGCAGCGATCTCGGCAGGGCTTCGCCGAGCTTCTGCGAGAGGGAGAGGTGTAGCAAGGGGGAAGGGAGGCGCCAAGAGCATGGGTGCGGCTGCCCTCCCTCCCTCCTTTATATAGGCCCCCTGGGGGGGAGCGCCGGCCCCTCTAGATCCCATCTAGATGGGGGGAGGGGGCAGCGGCCAAGGGGGGAGGCTTGCCCCCCAAGGCAAGTGGGGCACCCCCACCCCTAGGGTTTCCAACCCTAGGCGCAGGGGCCCCAAGGGGGGGCGCACCAGCCCACCAGGGGCTGGTTCCCCTCCCACTTCAGCCCATGGGGCCCTCCGGGATAGGTGGCCCCACCCGGTGGACCCCCGGGACCCTTCCGGTGGTCCCGGTACAAAACCGGTGACCCCCGAAACTTTCCCGATGGCCGAAACTGCACTTCCTATATATAATTCTTCACCTCCGGACCATTCCGGAACTCCTCGTGACGTTCGAGATCTCATCCGAGACTCCGAACAACTTTCAGGTTACTGCATACTCATATCTCTACAACCCTAGCGTCACCGAACCTTAAGTGTGTAGACCCTACGGGTTCGGGAGACATGCAGACATGACCGAGATGCCTCTCCGGTCAATAACCAACAGCGGGATCTGGATACCCATGTTGGCTCCCAAATGCTCCTCGATGATCTCATCGGATGAACCACGATGTCGAGGATTCAATCAATCCCGTATACAATTCCCTTTGTCAATCGGTACGTTACTTGCCTGAGACTCGATCGTTGGTATCCCAATACCTCGTTTAATCTCGTTGCCGGCAAGTCACTTACTCGTACCGTAATGCATGATCCCGTGACCAGACACTTGGTCACATAGAGCTCATTATGATGATGCATTACCGAGTGGGCCCAGAGATACCTCTCCATCATACGGAGTGACAAATCCCAGTCTCGATTCGTGCCAACCCAACAGACACTTTCGGAGATACCCGTAGTGTACCTTTATAGTCACATAGTTACGTTGTGATGTTTGGCACACCCAAAGCACTCCTACCATATCCGGGAGTTGCACAATCTCATGGTCTAAGGAAATGATACTTGACATTTGGAAAAGCTCTAGCTAAACGAACTACACGATCTTTGAGCTATGCTTAGGATTGGGTCTTGTCCATCACATCATTCTCCTAATGATGTGATCCCGTTATCAATGACATCCAATGTCCATAGTCAGGAAACCATGACTATCTGTTGATCAACGAGCTAGTCAACTAGAGGCTTACTAGGGACATGTTGTGGTCTATGTATTCACACGTGTATTACGATTTCCGGATAACATAGTTATAGCATGAATAACAGACAATTATCATGAACAAAGAAATATAATAATATCCATTTTATTATTGCCTCTAGGACATATTTCCAACATGCAACAGATAGTGCGACTACGGTAGTTATTAAATTATTCACGGTGCAATTAGTCATGAACACCCAATAGGTCTGGTGGTTAGCCAAACACGTAGAATAGTGTAACGGCGCGAGTTCGATTCCTTGGGAGAGACACTTCTTTGTCAAAATTGGTTGATGAAAATTTGGATTGATGACTTGCAGGGGCGGAGCCAGGATTTAGACATAAGGGGCGAGAAAGATAATAATAGACACAACACAAAAATATAGTCTCAAAAGTAGAAATTGACATGAATGGAAACATATGTTTGGTAACAACATGAGATTGAATTATCATGTAGAATAGGTTGATCCTCAAGTTGATTTGAATTCTCAGTAATATTTGAGTTGGAAGCAATTGAGCTTGTAAAATGAATCTATTTTCCATGAAATAATAAACTAGAAGTGAAATTAGATATATAAATTACAACCTTACCTAATTAGTAAATTAAATCATTGGTTTGAAACGAATTGTATTGATTCACATGGATTACTACATACCAGTGGCGTACCTTGATTCCTTGGAAGTCGATCGGTTGATGTGTGACGCTGATGTTGGCGTGTTGCAGACTAGTACTCCCTCCGTTTCTAAATATTTGTCTTTCTAGATATTTCAACAAGTGACTACATACAGAGAAAAATAAATGAATCTATACTCTAAAATATGTCTACATATATCCGTATGTGGTAGTCTATTTAAAATGTCTAAAAAGATAAATATTTAAGAACAAAGAGAGTAGTTGTGATCTCTCTCATAGATTTTCTTGCCCCGGGAGTCCTGCCTTCTGCCCTGTGCGGGCTGTCCCACAACCACAACGGTGGAAACAGCAAGAAGCGACGCTGCGATGAGGGCGACGATGCAAGAACGAACCGAGCTAGCAAACCTAGAAGCCACGAACGTAATTATGGGAAGGATAGGGAATTAACTACTCGATCTAACGCTAGATGTAATCCTTTTTTACTCACGCGGTAACGCCTATGTATAATTTTTTTAGGATAACCTATGTATAACCCTAAAATCTAAAAAGTGCGTACGCACTATTTGGCGGCCGGCTATCACACAAGTATACATGCAGTTCCGTGGTTTAAAATTTGTCTTTATTCATGACATGGCATATACTAATAGGATGGTCACATGGGAAGGCCAACACATTTGATTCCATGTCCGCTGGATTTGCATATGCATTTATTCGGCTTCATAAATTTTCAAAAAGTAGTATCTTTCAAACCATGCGTTGGAATTCAGATCCGTTTTCACCGTTGGAATTCTCGCGGTGAGATCTTCGAAACTAGATCCCGCATGGATATGTTTTGACAAAAAAGTTTGATGCCAACTTTGATGCTATATGATGTAACTCTATTACTACATCGTGCAATTTTAATACAACATGGTGCAACTTTTTTCAAAACCATTTTTTTGTAAAGCTACATGATCAAAATTTTTATGAGATTTGGAACCTAGCAACCATGACAACCGATTTTTAGTGATGTGCGACTAGTCTACTACCTGGTCAACTACCTAGTAGTCGATGTGCAACCCTCACATTCTCTATTCATGGATGATATAGGTTTTCATTACTGTCATACCATGCCCCACCTACCTTACCAGCTATATGTGCAACTTACTCTGTTGTTTCATGTACTTTACAGTAGTCAATGGGCAGCTCCTTCCTCTCCATACTTGTGGATATTTAGTTTTAGTTGGCGGTGGCAACATGCGAAGTTGCACATAATCTGCTAGGCAGTTGGCTAGGCTAGCAGATAAAGTTGCACATCTCATCGACATGGATTTGTTGGATGGGAAAACTGCGCATCCATATGACCATGAGGGTAGAAAAGTTGTCTATAGGCGAGACCCTAAAGATGCACATGAGAAGATATCAGGTGATACCATGTGTTAGGTGATACCATAATACGGGCTTCTAGGAGCCGTTGGATCTCAGATTCGACGGCTCCTGGGAGTTCTTGAGCATTTTTGCAAAAAAGTCATTCAAGAGTCTCAAAATTTCATGTAGGTACAATAGACTTCCAGAGCCGTTGGATCTGAGATCGAACGGCCCAGAAGCCCGTATCATGGTATCACCTAAGTGCTGGTAGCACCTGATATTTTCCCAGATGCACATCTCACTAGCTGGGGTGGGTGGGAAGGGGTGCTAGCAATGAAAACTACACACCCACGGATACGGGGAAAAGTTGCACATCGACCATTAGGTAGTTGGCTGGGATAGTTTTCGAAGTTGCACGTCCATTGCTTGGCAGTTGACCGGGGAAGCAAACAGTAAAAAATGCACTTCCAACGATAGAGAAAAAGTTGCACATTGACTACTAAGAAGTTGACTGTGGCAGCAGACGAAATTGCACATCTCACTTGATAGTGGGTAGTTTAGGGTGAGGTGCCATCAACGAAAACTACACATTCATGGATATAGAGAAAATTGCATATCGACTATTAGGTAGTTGCACGTCAACAACTGGGTAATTGCACAAAATGGAGGCAAAATTGTACAAAAAAAAGTTTGTCGAAACATACCATGTGGGATCTAGTTTCGAAGAGCACATCGCGAGGATTTCAACGGTGAAAGCGGATCTTAATTTTGATGTTCGGTTCAAAAGTTATGACTTTTCTAAATTTTAAATTCCGAATTAAATGCGTTCACACCTGTTCCCGTGTGTGCTTTTTCAATTATGTTAAAACACGGTGTATGGTCTTTGTCCTTTTCTTGTTAAGAGGACAAAATATTTCCTAATCTATTTAATTAGGACAAAAATATACTAAAAAGGGAAGGCTGCCCTGGAGTGTTACCGAGCCACTGACCGCTCGGTAGACACGTCCATGTATAACCTAGCGATCAAGCTATGCTTTGGGCTTTTGAGCTGGAAGTATTTTTTTATTCAAAAAAGGAAGTATTTTTTATGGGAATACGTATCTTATTTATATCATAAGGATCATATTACAAGTCATGTACATAACCTGACAAAATTGAAAAGACGACGGAACGCTAGCCTTTGCACATAGGAACATCAGCCAAGAAATAAAATTGCAAACAAGATTGAAGAATCCTCTGAACTTGACACCAACGTCTGTCATCTACCTCTCGCACCACCACATCAGCCACCAAAGGAGAAAATGACGGATCATTTTCACACTCGAGGTCGACGCGACTCCATCGCTGATTGCCGTTGAACGAATCAGACCGGGGTAACACCCCGAACACGCCATCGAACTCCAGATCTGGCATCCCCGCGCGGATAAGACGTCGAAGGAGAAAACAATACCTGCCTGCCACAAACCACGAATCCAGCAGACGATCCACCATCTTATAGATGCTGCCGATGCAGACCACAATCTGCATCTGCTCCTGGACTACCTCCCAAGCTCCGTGCCGATGCTAGAGCAAATGCCGCCGCAAGGCAGAGCCCTAGCACATATGTTCACCACGAGGATGTCGCCGCGCACCATCTTTGCTTGGACGGACTGGTTTCTAAAATCCACCCCCAAAATGGATCATCTCGTTGAGGAAGGATCTGAATATTTATTAATCGGTGCCGCCATCGCCACCACCAAAGCCAAAAAGATGAACAGCCAAAAACCCTAAGCTACTAATGCCTAAAACAACCCACGCACGTGGATCCTGCGACCCCCCCCCTCACCACCGACAACCAAGGTCGTGGGCAGAGGGGAGCCGTCGTAGGACGACAACGGAGGAAAGCGCCCTGGCGGCTGGAGGCAAGATCGTGATACATGTCTTTGTGCCTTTCACGTGTTGTTTGATTCTTGGGCTGGGAAGTTGGCATGCTGACCATTATCGCTAAACAGACGTATAACTGCGACAGGTCGGCCACTACTATATGTCTAAACTATTACTACTATAAGTGGAAACTAACGTAACCTAATAGGGGGAGGGGATGGGGGGTGTCTGACCCCTGCCCGCACCCCTGTCTCCGCCTATGATGAGATGAGAATCAAAATTTGTAAATACACATGACTTATTATATTTGACTATGTATAGTTGTAAAATATTTATTAAATGCAAATAGAATAATTTAATGGAAAACATTTTCCCATGCACGACTGAATGTTGTGGTGGATTTTTTTCCATGCATGATTGCATGTTGAGGTGAGACTTATCCCATTCATAATTGTATGGTGAGAAGGCATGCTTGCATGTCGAGATAAATAAGTTAATGGGGATCACCCGCGCATTGCTATCGAAATTGGTTGGTGAAAATTTGATTGATGACATGAGAAACAAAATTTGAAAATACACTTGACTTATTATATTTGATTATGTATAGTTGTGAAATATTTATTGAATACAAATAGAATAATTGAATGGAAAACATTTTCACATGCATGACTGGATGTTGTGGTGGGTTTTTTTCATGCATGATTGCATGCTGAGGCGAGACTTATCTCATTCATAATTGTACGGTGAGGTGGCATGCTTGCATGTTGAGATAAATAAATTAGTAAGGATAACTCTCTTAGGTATCTTTTATATCTAAATAGTTAGCCTCCACTAACCTATTTCTCTCAACATGTAAGCATGCAGACAAGATGCATAAAAAAAGCCCACTCCACTAATCTATTTCTCTAAACATGCGGGCATGCCACATGATCATGCAACATGCTTGAAAGTGACTCACCTAATCTAGGCCCTACTAACATATTTATCTCAATATGCAAGCATACCACCTTATCAGACAACATGCATGAAAAAAGCCCACCCCACTAACATATTTCTCTAAACATGCAGGCATGCCACATCATGATACAACATGCATGGAAAGAGAACATGCAAATATGCATGGGAATTTTGATTCTGTTGTGATATTTTCATTTAATAAATTATATAACTATACAATAATCAAACACAATATGCCATATGTATTTTTAGTTCTATCTCTTATATTATTACTCCAGTCTCCAAACATTCATGTTTCATGCAAGGAATCTCATTGAAATATGTTGCAAACTATGCCACAACAACGTGCGGGGTATCATCTAGTATATATAGTATTCGCTGTGATGTGCGTTCTCGGATTGGCCCACCAGCTGCAATGAGTGTGAGTTGCCTCTGCGCTAAAGGTGCGGAATAAGAGGTCTTGGCGCCATCCGCGCCGGTTAGAGCAAGTACAATAGAGCTGAGTCAGCGGGCTATAAGGAATATAAACTAGTACATTTCTACTTAGTTGGAGGAAAAAGAAGACGAGAGAGAAGGTAAGCGGGCTCTTTGTGAAGAGTCAGCTCTAGCACGTGCTCTTAGACACTTTATAAGAATGAAAGGTGGGCCACATAATAAAAAAGTAGTACACTTTTTTGATCTACTATTGTACACGTTGACTATAAGATAGGTTGTAGATGACATGGCACTGGCTTATCGCTTGCAGCTGGCTATATTATTAACCATGCTCTTAGAAGAACTGGCGCTCATGCATCTCCCACTCAATGGCCGGCCCAATATACATTGCTAGCAAGCTTGGTTCCTGATCACAAAACGAGACTAAATGCTGCGCTGCAAAACGAGGTGCAATAAATTAAGCTTCCTGTCCAAGGTTCAGATTTGAAATTTTGATACGAGGAACACCATTTAACTAATAGATGTTGATCCCAACTTTAAGGCAGATATCGGTTTCAAAGTTTAAGGAACTTGTCACTCAAGAGTCAGGAAAAAATCAGCAAAGCTTCCAGTCCAAGGTTAAGATTCGACATTTTGATACGAGGAACACCATAGAATGTAAGCGCTGTAACTAACAGATGTTGATCCCAACTTTTTTTAGAGAGCCACGGCAAGGGTTCGCCGTGTCCATCCGCTTCACATGGGAAAACTGCCATGACCATTAGGCCCAAGTTAACCTGGAGCGTCCAAAAATGCTAGCGGAGCAACGACCCATGATGTGAGCGATCTGTATTAGCGAACGATACGAGATTAAAAGCGATTCACAGCTAATCTAACAGCCGGCAATGCTCAAAATTGATGATCAGACGGTTGGGAGTGCTGATGACATGAGAGGGCCGGAAAAGTGCTCAGTTTTAATGTATCTAATAAATAGCGGTTTCAAACTTTAAGGAACTTGTCACTCAAGAGTCAGGAAAAAATCAGCAAGACTTACAATATGGGGCGAGACATTAGCTCAACCGTCAGAGTTTTATACTAGATCGGAAACCAGATTAATCAAGAACGAGCAACCGTAGTAATTTGTCTAGGTTTTATAATCAGCTGTAGTCGACCGTAAATGTATCAGAGAAGGCCCAGCTGACAATTTCATCAGTACTCAAGGGCAAGATTCGGCACACTTCATCACACACAGAAACCATACGTAACAGATCAGATATCAAACGAGAGCGATGTGCGTGTGGCGTGCGTGCGGCGGGATAGTACCTCGTTCGCGGCTCGCCATGGATCTGGAGGGAGGTGACGGCCAGTCGGCCGCTCTCCTCGCCCCTCACGGTATGCGGCGGCTGGCTGCGTGTGGGTCTGTGGATGGGAGCTGGGGTGCTATCGCGGCGGCGCTCACCTTGGCCGCCGGCCAATCAAGCGAGAAAAGTAATAACCAGAGCCTTCGTAGTCCTCTTAGGAAAATATTTTAGCTATTTATAAAGCATCTCCAAAAGTTCCCGTATATCTGAAAGTTGGCAAAAAAAATGTTTAACAGTTGCCGTAAACTCGAGAAAGAAAATTAAGAGATCCCGTATAATATGCCCGACTTCACCTCCACCTAGGGAAGAAGACCTTCCCCGTAAACTTTAACAGCAGAATTTCGAGGGCGCCTGCAAGCTTATCGATGAACCTGTAAGTTGTTGTTATGATCACCGTGTTATAGATGACATTTCAGTAATCCTAAAGTCCACTGTACAGTAAGAAGTGACTACGATACTTTCATGGTATAAGGAACTAAAACACATGTTAACACTCTGTGTTATAACAATTGATTTCAGACGATATTATCTCAAAGTATAACAAATAAGTTTGGATCGATTCAATATGATTATTCTTCTAACGTCATACTCTCAATGTTGTTTTAGGACTATCGTTACACTTAACGATATCCTAAGATCTGAAAAACATGATCATCAACAACACATATTTTTTGCTCATCAAAACACTTCATTAAGCTTCAACAGGAGGATTACAATCGTTCCTTAAACAACATCAAGAAACCCCGGGATGCAATTTAACCATAAGCATCTCCTTCTACTACTGCTAGCCTGCCCAGCACATAGATGTGCTAGACCATTTGCCTCTCTCCCAATAAAATTAAGACGAAAACTCTGAAATCCCTCACCGATCTGCTTTATTTCTTGCAGAATACTAGTAATCTCAGATCGTCCTTCTTCTCTACCATTCCAAAGGTCTATGGCCAGCTGGGCATCAGTTTCTAAGGTCACATGTTGCATACGAAGATCACAAGCCAAATAGACACCATCCCGTACTGCATATGCATGTCTTAGAGGCAAGACTAGGAATCTATTCTTTATCGTTTATCATTCCACACGTGCATATGAGTTTTCCTCTGAATCGCATATTCTAGGATCATAGCACAGTTACATCATGAAAAATAAATTCTTATTTATGAACATGGAAATATAATAATACAATATTATTGCCTCTAGGGCATACTACCAACAATAACAACAAAATCCAGGACCAATGTTCAGAAGGTGGAGAAGGAGAACTTGCAACTTCGTTGGGTAGTGGGATATTTGGAGGAGTTGCTTCAGTTTTCCCAGAGTGAGAAATGTGAGATGTAAAAACAACTTCATGAGTATGAGTGCGGGTTCAGGAAGATGGTTGGGGCAGCCCTGATTGTCCGCCAGATGGAAACAATCATCCTCCGCCAAAGAATTAAAAAGTGGTAATAGGCATCCCTCCCTCCTTGCTTATAATAAACCTTGGGGGAGGTTGCCAGGTATCTCACCTTACATCTTTAATGTGAGGTTAATGTAATAAAGAGAGGGCTCAAGTTTTCCATTTCCTTTTGTTATTATATGTTCAAGCATTGCTCCGCACCTCATATAACATACGTTGTGGGAGGACATGACTTTGTCGACACTAAGAATTGAAATATACTCCCTTTGTAAACTAATATAAGAAAACGTCTTATATTCGTTTACAAAGGGAATAGATGCTAACTTGATGAAAGTGCATCTAATCCCCGGTTGGCTTTGATAATTCTTAACAACATATATATCATTGAAGTAATACTCATTGATTTGGGATCCCTGAGCGACTTCCATGATTGACGAACCCTAGGATGCGTTTATGTATTGTTCATCAGTAATCCTCGGTTTGTCCGATTCTGGGCTCTTTCCTGGACTATTATTCACCGTTTTGGGGTTCCAATGCGATTTTCATGGTTATCGAACCCCAAGGTGTGCTTATGTGTTGGTCGTCAAGACTCGCAGTATGGGCCGATTCTGACCCGTTTCATGGACTATTACTCATCGTTTTGGGGGTCCAAAAGCGATTTCCATGGTTGTTGAACCCCAAGGTGCGCTTACGTGTCAGTCATCAACAAATCCCAGTTTTGGCCAATTTTGGCCCGTTTAACGGACTATTACTCACCTATTTGTGGTCCCTGAGCGATTTCCATGATTGACGAACCCCGGGGTGCATTTATGTATCGTTCATCAACAATCCTTGGTTTGTCCGATGCTAGGCTCTTTCATGGACTATTACTCACCGTTTTGGGGTCCCAAAGCGATTTCCATGGTTGTCGAACCCCAAGATGTGCTTACGCGTTTGTCGTCGAGAGTCGCAGTTTGGGCCGATTTTGACCCGTTTCTTGAACTATTACTCAGTTTTTGGGTCCCGAAGTGATTTCCACGATTGACGAACACCGCGGTGCATTTACGTGTCGGTCATCAACACTCACAGTTTTGGCCGATTCTGGCCCGTCTCGTGGACTATTACTCACTGTTTTGGGGTGCTGAAGTGATTTCCACGATTGATGAACCCCAGGGTGTGTTTATGTGTCGGTCATCAACACTCACGGTTTTTGTTGATTCGGACCCGTTTCGTGGACTATTACTCACCGGTTTGAGGTCCCAAAGCGATTTCCATGGTTGTTGAACCCCAAGGTGCGCTTACGTGTCAGTCATCAACAATCTCAGTTTTGGCCGATTCTGGCCCATTTCATGGACTATTACTCACTGATTTGGGGTCCCTGAGCGATTTCCTTGATTGACGAACCCCGGGGTGCGTTTAAGTATCATTCATCAATAATCCTCGGTTTCTCTGATTCTGGGCTCTTTCATGGACTATTACTCACCCTTTTGGGGTCCCAAAGCGATTTCCATGGTTGTCGAACCCCAAGGTGTGCTTACGTGTCGATCGTCAAGACTCGCAGTTTGGGACGATTCTGACCCGTTTCTTGGACTATTACTCAGTTTTGGGGTCCCAAAGTGATTTCCACGATTGACGAACACCGGGGGTGTGTTTACGTGTCGGTCATCAACACTCACGGTTTTTATCGTTTCTGACCCGTTTCGTGGACTATTACTCACCGTTTTGGTGTCCCAAAGCGATTTTGTGCGCTTACGTGTTAGTCATCAACAATCCCAATTTTGGCCTATTCTGGCCCGTTTCATGGACTATTACTCACTGATTCTGGGTCCCTGAGCGATTTCTATGATTGACGAACCCCAGGGTGCGTTTATGTATCGTTCATCAACAATCCTCGGTTTGTCCGATTCTGGGCTCTTACGTGTTGGTCATCAACACTCACAGTTTTGGCCGATTTTGGCCCGTTTTGTGGACTATTACTCACTGTTTTGGGGTCCTGGAGTGATTTGCACGATTAACGAACCCCGGGGTGTGTTTATGGGTCGGTCATCAACACTCGTGATTTTTATCGATTCTAACCCGGTTCGTGGACTATTACTCACCGTTTTGGGGTACCAAAGCGATTTCCATGGTTATTGAACCCCAAGGTGCGCTTACGTGTCAGTCCTCAACAATCTCAGTTTTGGCCCATTCTGGCCCGTTTCATGGACTATTACTCACTGATTTGGGGTCCCTGAGCGATTTCCATGATTGACGAACCCCGGGATGCGTTTATGTATCATTCATCAATAATCCTCGGTTTCTCCGATTCCGGGCTCTTTCATGGACTATTACTCACCGTTTTGGGGTCCCAAAGGATTTCCATGGTTGCCGAACCCTAAGGTGTGCTTACGTGTTGGTCGTCAAGACTCGCAGATTGGACCGATTCTGACCCGTTTCTTGGACTATTACTCAGTTTTGGGGTTCAGAAGTGATTTCCACGATAGACGAACACCGGGGTGCATTTACGTGTCGGTCATCAACACTCATAGTTTTGGCCGATTCTGGCCCATTTCGTGGACTATTACTCACCGTTTTGGGGTCCCAAAGCTATTTCCATGGTTGTCGAACCCCAAGGTGTGCTTACGTGTTGGTCGTGAAGACTCGCAGTTTGGGCAGATTCTCACCCGTTTCTTTGACTATTACTCAGTTTTGGGGTCCCGAAGTGATTTCCACGATTGACGAACACCGGGGTGCATTTACGTGTCGGTCATCAACACTCGCGGTTTTTATCGATTCTGACCCGTTTCGTGGAATATTACTCACCGTTTTTGGGTACCAAAGCGATTTCGATGGTTGTCGAACACTAAGGTGCGCTTACGTTTCGGTAATCAACAATCGCAGTTTGGGCCGATTCTGGCGTGTTTCTTGGACTATTACTCAGTTTTGGGGCCCCGGAGTGATTTCCACGATTGACGAACCCCGGGGTGCATTTACGTGTCAGTCATTAACACTCACGATTTTGGCCGATTCTGGTCCGTTTCGAGCACTATTACTCATCATTTTGGGGTGCCAAAGAAATTTCCACGATCGACGATCCCCGGGGTGCGTTTACGTGTCTGTCGTCAACACTCATAGTTTTGGCCATTTCTGACCCGTTTCGTGGACTATTACTTACCGTTTTGGGGTCCCAAAGCGATTTCCATAGTTGTTGAACCCCAAGTTGCGCTTACGTGTCGGTCATCAACACTCACAGTTTTGGCCGATTCTGGACCGCTTCGTGGACTATTACTAACTATTTTGGGCCCCAGAGTGATTTCCACGATTAACGAACCCTGGGGTGCGCTTACGTGTCAGTCATTAACACTCCTAGTTTTGGCCGATTTTGGCCCGTTTTGTGGACTATTACTCACTGTTTTGGGGTCCCATAATGATTTCCACGATTAACGAATCCCGAGGTGCATTTACATGTCGGTCATCAACACTCGCGGTTTTTGTCGATTCTAACCCGTTTCGTGGACTATTACTCACCGTTTCGGGGCCCCAAAGCGATTACGGTTGTTGAACCCCATGGTGTGCTTACGTGTCAGTCATCGACAATCCCAGTTTTGGCCGATTCTGGCTCGTTTCATGGACTATTACTCACTGATTTGGGGTCCCTGAGCGATTTCCATGAATTACGAACCCCGGATTGCGTTTATGTATCGTTCATCAATAATCCTTGGTTTGTCCGATTCTGGGCTCTTTCATGGACTATTACTCAGCGTTTTGGGGTACCAAAGCGATTTCCATGGTTGTTGAACCCCAAGGTGTGCCTACATGTCGGTCGTCAAGACTCGCAGTTTGGGCCGATTCCGACACATTTTTCTTGGACTATTACTCAGTTTTGGGGTCCCAAAGTGATTTCCACGATTGATGAACACCGGGGTGCGTTTACGTGCCGGTTATCAACACTCACGGTTTTTGTCATTTCTGACCCGTTTCATGGACTCTTACTCGCCGTTTTGGGGTCCCAAAGCGATTTCCATGGTTGTTGAACCCCAAGGTGCGCTAATGTGTCAATCGTCAACAATCCTAGTTTTGGCCGGTTCTGGCCCATTTCATGGACTATTACTCACTGATTCGGGGTCTATGAGCAATTTCCATGATTGACGAACCCCGAGGTGCGTTTATGTATCATTCATCAATAATCCTCGGTTTGTCCGATTCTGGGCTCTTACGTGTTGGTCATCAACACTCACAGTTTTGGGCGATTCTGGCCCACTTTGTGGACTATTACTCACTGTTTTGGGGTCCCGGGGTGATTTCCATGATTAACGAACTCCGGCGTGCGTTTACGTGTTGGTCATCAACACTCACAGCTTAGGGCGATTCTGGCCCGTTTCGTGGACTATTACTCACTGTTTTGGGGTCCTAGAGTGATTTGCACGATTAACGAACCCCGGGGTGTGTTTACGTGTCGGTCATCAACACTCGCGATTTTTGTCGATTCTGACCCGTTTCATGGACTATTACTCACCGTTTTGGGGTCCCAAAGCGATTTCCATGGTTGTTGAACCCCAAGGTGCGCCTATGTGTCATTCATCAACAATCTCAGTTTTGGCCGATTCTGGCCCGTTTCATTGACTATTACTCACTGATTTGGGGTCCCTGAGCGATTTCCACGATTGACGAGCCCCGGAGTGCGTTTATGTATCATTCATAAATAATCCTCGGTTTCTCCGATTCCGGGCTCTTTCATGGACTATTACTCACCATTTTGGGGTCCAAAAGGATTTCCATGGTTGTCGAACCCCAAGGTGTGCTTACGTGTTGGTCGTCAAGACTCGTAGTTTGGGCGGATTCTGACCCGTTTCTTGGATTATTACTCAGTTTTGGGGTTCCGAAGTGATTTCCACGATTGACGAACACCAGGGTGCATTTACGTGTCGGTCATCAACACTCACAGTTTTGGCTGATTCTGGCCCATTTCGTGGAATATTACTCACCGTTTTGGGGTCCCAAAGTTATTTCCATGGTTGTCGAACCCCAAGCTGTGCTTACGTGTTGGTTGTCAAGACTCGCAGTTTGGGCAGATTCTGACCCATTTCTTGGACTATTACTCAGTTTTGGGGTCCGGAAGTGATTTCTATGATTGACGAACACCGGGGTGCATTTACGTGTCGGTCATCAACACTCGCGGTTTTTGTCGATTCTGACCCGTTTTGTGGAATATTACTCACCGTTTTTGGGTACCAAAGCGATTTTGATGGTTCTCGAACACTAAGGTGCGCTTACGTGTCGGTCATCAACAATCGCAGTTTGGGCCGATTCTGGCCTGTTTCTTGGACTATTACTCAGTTTTGGGGTCCCGGAGTGATTTCCACGATTGACGAACCCCAGGTGCATTTATGTGTCGGTCATCAACACTCATGATTTTGGCCGATTCTGGTCCGTTTCGAGCACTATTACTCATCGTTTTGGGGTGCCAAAGAAATTTCCACGATCGATGATCCCCGGGGTGCGTTTACGTGTCCATCGTCAACACTCACAGTTTTGGCCATTTCTGACCCGTTTCGTGGACTATTACTTACCGTTTTGGGGTCCCGAAGCGATTTTCATAGTTGTTGAACCCCAAGTTAGGCTTACGTGTCAGTCATCAAGACTCACAGTTTTGGCCGATTCTGGACCACTTCGTGGACTATTACTAACTATTTTGGGCCCCAGAGTGATTTCCACGATTAACTAACCCCGGGGTGCGCTTACGTGTCGATTATTAACACTTCTAGTTTTGGCCGATTTTGGCCCGTTTCGTGGACTATTACTCACTGTTTTGGGGTCACAGAATGATTTCCACGATTAACGAATCCCAGGGTGCCTTTACGTGTCGGTCATCAGCACTCGCGGTTTTTGTCGATTCTGACCCGTTTTGTGGACTATTACTCACCTTTTTGGGCCCCATGGTGTGCTTGCGTGTCAGTCATCGACAATCCCAATTTTGTCCGATTTTTGCTCGTTTCATGGACTATTACTCACTGATTTGGGGTCCCTGAGCGATTTCCATGAATTACGAACCCCGGGGTGCGTTTATGTATCGTTCATCAATAATCCTCGATTTGTCCGATTCTGGGCTCTTTCATGGACTATTACTCACCGTTTTGGGGTCCCAAAGCGATTTCCATGGTTGTTGAACCCCAAGGTGTGCCTACGTGTTGGTCGTCAAGACTCGCAGTTTGGGCCGATTCTGACACGTTTTTCTTGGACTATTACTCAGTTTTTGGGTCCCTAAGTGATTTCCACGATTGACGAACACCGAGGTGCGTTTACGTGCCGGTCATCAACACTCGCGGTTTTTGTCGTTTCTGACCCGTTTTGTGGACTGTTACTCGCCGTTTTGGGGTCCCAAAGCGATTTCTATGGTTGTTGAACCCCAAGATGCGCTTATGTGTCAATCGTCAACAATCCCAGTTTTGGCCGATTCTGGCCCATTTCATGGACTATTACTCACTGATTCGGGGTCTCTGAGCGATTTCCATTATTGACGAACCCCGAGGTGTGTTTATGTATCGTTCATCAATAATCCTCGGTTTGTCCGATTCTGGGCTCTTGCATGTTGGTCATGAACACTCACAGTTTTGGCTGATTCTGGCCCACTTTGTGGACTATTACTCACTGTTTTGGGGTCCCGGGGTGATTTCCATGATTAACGAACTCCGGCGTGCGTTTACGTGTCGGTCATCAACACTCACAGCTTAGGGCGATTCTGGCCCATTTCGTGGACTATTACTCACTGCTTTGGGGTCCTGGAGTGATTTGCACGATTAACGAACCCCGGGGTGTGTTTACGTGTCGGTCATCAACACTCGTGATTTTTGTCGATTCTAAACCGTTTCATGGACTATTACTCACCATTTTGGGGTCCCAAAGCGATTTGCGTGGTTGTTGAACCCCAAGGTGCGCTTACGTGTCAGTCATCAACAATCTCAGTTTTGGCCGATTCTGGCCCGTTTCATGGACTATTACTCACTGATTTGGGGTCCCTGAGCGATTTCCACGATTGACAAACCCCGGGGTGCGTTTATGTATCATTCATAAATAATCCTCGGTTTCTCTGATTCTGGGCTCTTTCATGGACTATTACTCACCGTTTGTGGTCCCAATGGATTTCCATGGTTGTCGAACCCCAAGGTGTGCTTACGTGTTGGTCATCAAGACCTGCAGTTTGGGCCGATTCTGACCCGTTTCTTGGACTATTCTCAGTTTTGGGGTTCCGAAGTGATTTCCACGATTGACGAACACCGGGGAGCATTTACGTGTCGGTCATCAATGATGGGGAACGTAGTAATTTCAAAAAAATTCCTATGCACACGCAAGATCATGGTGATGTATAGCAACGAGAGGGGAGAGTGTGTCCATGTACCCTCGTAGACCGAAAGCGGAAGCGTTATAACAACGCGGTTGATGTAGTCGTACGTCTTCACGGCCCGACCGATCAAGCACCGAAACTACGACACCTCCGAGTTCTAGCACACGTTCAGCTCGATGATGTCCCTCGTACTCCGATCCAGCCAAGTGTCGAGGGAGAGTTTCGTCAGCACGACGGTGTGGTGACGATCTTGATGTTCTACCGTCGCAGGGCTTCGCCTAAGCACCACTACAATATTATCGAGGAGGACTATGATGGAGGGGGGCACCGCACACGGCTAAGAGATCAAGAGATCAATTGTTGTTGTGTCTGGAGGTGCCCCTGCCCCTGTATCTAAAGGAGTGGAGGAGGGGGAGAGGGCCGGCCCCTATGGCGCGCCCTCGAGGAGTCCTACTCCCACCGGGAGTAGGATTCCTCCCCTTCCATGTAGTAGGAGTAGGAGACAAGGAAGGGGGAGAGGGAAGAGAAGGAAGGAGGGGGCGCCGCCCCTCCCCCTAGTCCAATTCGGACTAGTCATTGGGGGGCACGCGGCCTGCCTCTCTCTCTCCCCTAAAGCCCAATAAGGCTCATATACTTCTTCCCCGTATTCCCGTAACTCCCCGGTACTCCGAAAAATACCCGAACCACTCGGAACCTTTCCGATGTCCGAATATAGTTGTCCAATATATCGATCTTTACGTCTTGACCATTTCGAGACTCCTCGTCATGTCCCCGATCTCATACGGGACTCCGAACTCCTTCGGTGCATCAAAACTCATAAACTCATAATATAACTGTCATCAAAACCTTAAGCGTGCGGACCCTACGGGTTCAAGAACTATGTAGACATGACCGAGACACGTTTCCGGTCAATAACCAATAGCGGAACCTGGATGCTCATATTGGCTCCTACATATTCTATGAAGATCTTTATCGGTCAAACCGCATAACAACATACGTTGTTCCCTTTGTCATCGGTATGTTACTTGTCCGAGATTCGATCGTCGGTATCTCAATACCTAGTTCAATCTCGTTATCAGCAAGTCTCTTTACTCATTACGTAATGCATCACCTCGTAACTAACTCATAAGCTACATTGCTTGCAAGGCTTATAGTGATGTGCATTACAGAGAGGGTCCAGAGATACCTCTCCGATAATCGGAGTGACAAAACCTAATCTCGAAATATGCCAACTCAACATGTACCTTTGGAGACACCTGTAGAGCTCCTTTATAATCACCCAGTTACGTTGTGACGTTTGGTAGCACACAAAGTGTTCCTCCGGTAAACGGGAGTTGCATAATCTCATAGTTGTAGGAACATGTATAAGTCATGAAGAAAGCAATATCAACATACTAAACGATCAAGTGCTAAGCTAACGGAATGGGTCAAGTCAATCACATCATTCTTCTAATGATGTGATCCCGTTAATCAAATGACAACTCATGTCTATGGCTAGGAAACACAACCATCTTTGATCAACAAGCTAGTCAAGTAGAGGCATACTAGTGACACTATGTTTGTCTATGTATTCACACATGTATCAAGTTTTCGGTTAATACAATTCTAGCATGAATAATAAATATTTGTCATGAAATAAGGAAATAAATAATAACTTTATTATTGCCTCTAGGGCATATTTCCTTCAGTCTCCCACTTGCACTAGAGTCAATAATCTAGTTCACATCATCATGTGATTTAACACCAATATTCATATCTGTATATGATTTATACCCATAGTTCACATCGTCATGTGATCAACACCCAAAGGGTTTACTAGAGTCAATATTCTAGTTCACATTGCTATGTGATTAACACCCAAAGAGTACTAAGGTATGATCATGTTTTTCTTGTGAGAGAAGTTTAGTCAACGGGTCTGTCACATTCAGAGCCGTATGTATTTTGCAAATATTCTATGTCTACAATGCTCTGCACGAAGCTACTATAGCTAATTGCTGTTGGGGAACGTTGCAGAAAATTAAAATTTTTCCTACGGTTTCACCAAGATCCATCTGTGAGTTCATCTAAGCAACAAATCAAGGGAGTGAGTTTGCATCTACATACCACTTGTAGATCGCGTGCGGAAGCTTGCAAGGGGATGGTGATGATGAAGTCGTACTCGACGTGATTCGAATCACCGATGACCAAGTACTGAATGGACAGCACCTCCGCGTTCAACACACGTACGGGACGAGAGACGTCTCCTCCTTCTTGATCCAGCAAGGGGGAGGAGAGGTTGAGGAAGATTGCTCCAACGGCAGCACGACGGTGTGGTGTAGTTGGTGCAGTAGTACTCCGACAGGGCTTCGCCAAGCACACGCGGAGGAGGAGAGATGTTGGGGAGGGGAGGGGCTGCGCCTTGGCTTGTGTATTGCAGCCCTCCCCTCACCCCTCTATATATAGGGTAAGGGGGCAAGGGGGGCCGGCCCTCTAGGGAAAACCCTAGGGGGGGGGGCGGCCAAAGGGAGAGGGGGAGAGGGTGGCTTGCCCCCCAAGCCAGGGGGGCGCCCCCTTTAGGGTTTCCCCTCCCCTTGCCCTAGCCGCATGGGCCTAGGTGGGGAGGCGTGCCCAGCCCACCAGGGGCTGGCTCCCTGCCCCACGCAGCCCATGTGGACCCCCGGGAGTGGTGGCCCCACCCGGTGGACCTTCAGAACCATTCCGGTGGCCCCGATACAATACCGGTATGACCCGAAACTTTCCGGTGTCCGTTTGACAACTTCCCATATATAAATCTTTACCTCTGGACCCTTCCGGAACTCCTCGTGACGTCCGGGATCTCATCCGGGACTCCGAACAACATTCGGTAGTCACATACAAGTCTTCCTAATAACCCTAGCGTCACCAAACCTTAAGTGTGTAGACCCTACGGGTTCGGGAGACATGCAGACATGACCGAGACGCTCTCAGGTCAATAACCAACAGCGGGATCTGGACACCCATGTTGGCTCCCACATGCTCCTTGATGTTGTCATCGGATGAACCACGATGTCGAGGATTCGATCAAACCCTGTATACAATTCCCTTTGTCAATCGGTACGTTACTTGCCCGAGACTCGATCGTCGGTATCCCAATACCTTGTTCAGTCTCGTTACTGGCAAGTCACTTTACTCGTACCGTAATGCATGATCTCGTGGCCAACACCTTGGTCACCTTGAGCTCATTATGATGATGCATTACCGAGTGGGTCCAGAGATACCTCTCCGTCATACGGAGTGACAAATCCGAGTCTCGATCCGTGTCAACCCAACAGATACTTTCGGAGATACCTGTAATGCACCTTTATAGTCACCCAGTTACGTTGTGATGTTTGATACACCCAAGGCACTCCTACGGTATCCGGGAGTTACACGATCTCATGGTCTAAGGAAGAGATACTTGACATTGGCAAAGCTCTAGCAAACGAACTAAACGACCTTTGTGCTATGCTTAAGATTGGGTCTTGTCCATCACATCATTCTCCTAATGATGTGATCCCGTTATCAATGACATCCAATGTCCATAGCCAGGAAACCATGACTATCTGTTGATCACAACGAGCTAGTCAACTAGAGGCTCACTAGGGACATATTGAGGTCTATGTATTCACACGTGTATTATAATTTCTGGATAATACAGTTATAGCATGAATAAAAGAAAATTATCATGAACAAAGAAATATAATAATACTTTTATTATTGCCTCTAGGGCATATTTCCAACAGTCTCCCACTTGCACTAGAGTCACCAATCTAGTTACATTGTGATGAATCGAACACCCATAGAGTTCTGGTGTTGATCATGTTTTGCTCGCGAGAGAGGTTTAGTCAACGTATCTGCGACATTTAGATCCGTATGTACTTTGCAAATTTCTATGTCTCCATCTTGAACATTTTCACGGATGGAGTTGAAACGACGCTTGATGTGCCTGGTCTTCTTGTGAAACCTGGGCTCCTTGGCAAGGGCAATAGCTCCAGTGTTGTCACAGAAGAGTTTGATTGGCCCCGACGCATTGGGTATGACTCCTAGGTCGGTGATGAACTCCTTCACCCAAATTGCTTCATGTGCTGCCTCCGAGGCTGCCATGTACTCCGCTTCACACGTAGATCCCGCCATGACGCTCTGCTTGCAGCTGCACCAGCTTACTGCTCCACCATTCAACATATACACGTATCCGGTTTGTGACTTAGAGTCATCCGGATCTGAGTCGAAGCTAGCGTCGACGTAACCCTTTACGACGAGCTCTTCGTCTCCTCCATAAACGAGAAACATGTCCTTTGTCCTTTTCAGGTACTTCAGGATATTCTTGACCGCTGTCCAGTGTTCCTTACCGGGATTACTTTGGTATCTTGCTACAAAACTCACGACAAGGTTTACATCAGGTCTGGTACACAGCATGGCATACATAATAGATCCTATGGCTGAAGCATAGGGGATGACACTCATCTCTTCTTTATCTTTTGCCGTGGTCGGTGACTGAGCCGTGCTCAATCTCACACCTTGTAACCTAGGCAAGAACCCTTTCTTGGACTGATCCATTTTGAACCTTTTCAAAATCTTATCAAGGTATGTGCTTTGTGAAAGACCTATGAGGCGTCTCGATCTATCTCTATAGATCTTGATGCCTAATATATAAGCAGCTTCTCCAAGGTCCTTCATTGAAAAACATTTGTTCAAGTAGGCCTTAATGCTGTCCAGAAATTCTGTATTATTCCCCATCAAGAGTATGTCATCTACATATAATATGAGAAATGCTACAGAGCTCCCACTCACTTTCTTGTAAACGCAGGCTTCTCCATAAGTCTGCATAAACCCAAAGGCTTTGATCATCTCATCAAAGCGAATATTCCAACTCCGATATGCTTGCACCAGCCCATAAATGGATCGCTGGAGCTTGCATACTTTGTTAGCGTTCTTAGGATCGACAAAACCTTCCGGCTGCATCATATACAGCTCTTCCTTAAGATGCCCGTTAAGGAATGCCGTTTTGACGTCCATCTGCCATATCTCATAATCATAGTATGCGGCAATTGCTAACATGATTCAGACGGACTTTAGCTTCGCTACGGGAGAGAATGTCTCGTCGTAGTCAATCCCTTGAACCTGTCGATAACCCTTAGCGACAAGTCGAGCTTTATAGATGGTAACATTACCATCCGCGTCCGTCTTCTTCTTAAAGATCCATTTGTTTTCTATCGCTCGCCGATCATCGGGCAAGTCTGTCAAAGTCCATACTTTGTTTTCATACATGGATTCTATCTCGGATTTCATGGCTTCAAGCCATTTGTTGGAATCTGGGCCCGCCATCGCTTCTTCATAGTTCGAAGGTTCACCGTTGTCTAACAACATGACTTCCAGGACAGGGTTGCCGTACCACTCTGGTGCGGAACGTGTCCTTGTGGACCTACGAAGTTCAGTAGCAACTTGATCCGAAGTACCTTGATCATCATCATTGGTTTCCTCTTCAGTTGCTGTGGGCATCACAGGAACATTTTCCTGCGCTGCACCACTTTCCCGTTCGAGAGGTAGTACTTCATCGAGTTCTACTTTCCTCCCACTTACTTCTTTCGAGAGAAACTCTTTTTCCAGAAAGCATCCGTTCTTGGCAACAAAGATCTTGCCCTCGGATCTTAAGTAGAAGGTATACCCGACAGTTTCCTTAGGGTATCCTATGAAGACGCATTTTTCCGACTTGGGTTTGAGCTTTTCAGGTTGAAGTTTCTTGACATAAGCATCGCATCCCCAAACTTTTAGAAACGACAGCTTAGGTTTCTTCCCAAACCATAATTCATACGGTGTCGTCTCAACGGATTTAGACGGTGCCCTATTTAAAGTGAATGTAGCTGTCTCTAGAGCGTATCCCCAAAATGATAGCGGTAAATCGGTAAGAGACATCATAGACCGCACCATATCTAATAGAGTGCGATTACGACGTTCGGACACACCGTTACGCTGAGGTGTTCCAGGCGGCGTGAGTTGTGAAACGATTTCACATTTCCTTAAGTGTGTACCAAATTCGTGACTTAAGTATTCTCCTCCACGATCTGATCGTAGGAACTTTATCTTTCGGTCACGTTGATTCTCCACCTCATTCTGAAATCCCTTGAACTTTTCAAAGGTTTCAGACTTGTGTTTCATTAAGTAAACATACCCATATCTACTTAAGTCATCAGTGAGAGTGAGAACATAACGATATCCTCTGCGAGCCTCAACGCTCATTGGACCGCATACATCGGTATGTATGATTTCCAACAAGTTGGTTGCTCGCTCCATTGTTCCGGAGAACGGAGTCTTGGTCATTTTGCCCATGAGGCATGGTTCGCATGTGTCAAACGATTCATAATCAAGAGACTCTAAAAGTCCATCAGCATGGAGCTTCTTCATGCGCTTGACACCAATGTGACCAAGGCGGCAGTGCCACAAGTATGTGGGACTATCGTTATCAACTTTACATCTTTTGGCATTCACACTATGAACATGTGTAATATTACGCTCGAGATTCATTAAGAATAAACCATTGACCATCAGAGCATGACCATAAAACATATCTCTCATATAAATCGAACAACCATTATTCTCAGACTTAAATGAGTAGCCATCTCGTATTAAACGAGATCCAGATACAATGTTCATGCTCAAACTTGGCACTAAATAACAATTATTAAGGTTCAAAACTAATCCCGTGGGTAAATGTAGAGGCAGCGTGCCGACGGCGATCACATCGACTCTGGAACCATTCCCGACGCGCATCGTCACCTCGTCCTTTGCCAGTCTCTGTTTATTCCGCAGCTCCTGCTGTGAGTTACAAATATGAGCAAGGGCACCGGTATCAAATACCCAGGAGTTACTTCGAGTACTGGTAAGGTACACATCAATTACATGTATATCAAATATACCTTTGGTGTTGCCGGCCTTCTTATCCGCTAAGTATTTTGGGGCAGTTCCGCTTCCAGTGACCCTTCCCCTTGCAATAAAAGCACTCAGTCTCGGGCTTGGGTCCATTCTTTGACTTCTTCCCGGTAACTGGCTTACCAGGCGCGGCAACATCCTTGCCGTCCTTCTTGAAGTTCTTCTTGCCCTTGCCCTTCTTGAACTTAGTGGTCTTATTGACCATCAACACTTGATGTTCTTTCTTGATTTCAGCCTCTGCTGACTTCAGCATCGAGAACACTTCAGGAATGGTCTTTTCCATCCCCTGCATGTTGTAGTTCATCACAAAGCTCTTGTAGCTTGGTGGGAGCGACTGGAGGATTCTGTCAGTGACCGCCTCATCTGGGAGGTTAATATTCAGCTGGGTCATACGGTTGTGCAACCCAGACATCTTGAGTATGTGCTCACTGACAGAACTGTTTTCCTCCATCTTACAACTATAGAACTTGTCGGAGACATCATATCTCTTGACCTGGGCATGAGCTTGGAAAACAAGTTTCAGCTCTTCGAACATCTCATATGCTCCGTGATGCTCAAAACGCTTTTGGAGCCCCGGTTCCAAGCTGTAAAGCATGCCGCACTGAACGAGGGAGTAATCATCAGCACGAGTTTGCCAAGCATTCATAATGTCTTGGTTCTCTGGGACGGGAGCGTCACCTAGCGGTCCTTCTAGGACATATTGTTTCCTGGCAGCTATGAGGATGATCCTCAGGTTCCGGACCCAGTCCGTATAGTTGCTACCATCATCTTTCAGCTTGGTTTTCTCTAGGAACGCGTTGAAGTTCATGTTGACATGAGCGTTGGCCATTTGATCTACAAGACATATTTGCAAAGGTTTTAGACTAAGTTCATGATAATTAAGTTCTAATCAAATTATGAACTCCCACTCAGATTAGACATCCCTTTGGTCATCTAAGTGTTACACGATCCGAGTCGACTAGCCCGTGTCCGATCATCATGTGAGACGGACTAGTCATCGTCGGTGAACATCTTCATGTTGATCGTATCTTCCATACGACTCGTGTTCGACCTTTTGGTCTCCGTGTTCCGAGGCCATGTCTGCACATGCTAGGCTCGTCAAGTTAACCCTAAGTGTTTTCGCTGTGTAAAACTGTCTTACACCCGTTGTATGTGAACGTAAGAATCCATCACACCCGATCATCACGTGGTGCTTAGAAGCGACGAACTGTAGCAACGGTGCACAGTTAGGGGAGAACACTTCTTGAAATTTTTGTAAGGGATCATCTTATTTACTACCGTCGTCCTAAGTAAACAAGATGCATAAACATAATAAACATCACATGCAATTATATAATTGTGACATGATATGGCCAATATCATATAGCTCCATTGATCTCCATCTTTGGGGCTCCATGATCATCTTGTCACCGGCTTGACACCATGATCTCCATCATCATGATATCCATCATCGTGTCTTCATGAAGTTGTCACGCCAACGACTACTTCTACTTCTATGGCTAACGCGTTTAGCAATAAAATAAAGTAGTTTACATGGCGTTCTTCAATGACACGCAGGTCATACAAAAAATAAAGACAACTCCTATGGCTCCTGCTGGTTGTCATACTCATCGACATGCAAGTCGTGAATCCTATTACAAGAATATGATCTCATACATCACAATTCATCATTCATCACAACTTCTGGCCATATCACATCACATGATCAATCGCTGCAAAAACAAGTTAGACGTCCTCTAATTGTTGTTGCATCTTTTACGTGGCTGCGATTGGGTTCTAGCAAGAACGTTTTCTTACCTACGAATAACCACAAGGTGATTTTGTCAACTTCTATTTACCCTTCATAAGGGCCCTTTTCATCGAATCCGCTCCAACTAAAGTGGGAGAGACAGACACCCGCCAGCCACCTTATGCAACTAGTGCATGTTAATCGGTGGAACCGGTCTCACGTAAGCATACGTGTAAGGTTGGTCCGGGCCGCTTCATCCCACAATACCGTTGAAGCAAGAAAAGACTAGTAGAGGCAAGTAAGTTGACAAGATCCACGCCCACAACAAAATTGTGTTCTACTCGTGCAAAGAGAACTACGCATAGACCTAGCTCTGATACCACTGTTGGGGAACGTTGCAGAAAATTAAAATTTTTCCTATGGTTTCACCAAGATCCATCTATGAGTTCATCTAAGCAACAAATCAAGGGAGTGAGTTTGCATCTACATACCACTTGTAGATCGCGTGCGGAAGCTTGCAAGGGGATGGTGATGATGAAGTCGTACTCGACGTGATTCGAATCACCGATGACCAAGTACTGAATGGACAGCACCTCCACGTTCAACACACGTACGGGACGAGAGACGTCTCCTCCTTCTTGATCCAGCAAGGGGGAGGAGAGGTTGAGGAAGATTGCTCCAATGGCAGCACGACGGCGTGGTGTAGTTGGTGCAGTAGTACTCCGACAGGGCTTCGCCAAGCACACACGGAGGAGGAGAGATGTTGGGGAGGGGAGGGGCTGCGCCTTGGCTTGTGTATTGCAGCCCTCCCCTCACCCCTCTATATATAGGGGAAGGAGGCAAGGGGGGCCGGCCCTCTAGGGAAAACCCTAGGGGGGGGGGGGGGGCGGCGGCCAAAGGGAGAGGGGGAGAGGGTGGCTTGCCCCCCAAGCCAGGGGGGCGCCCCCTTTAGGGTTTCCCCTCCCCTTGCCCTAGCCGCATGGGCCTAGGTGGGGAGGCGTGCCCAGCCCACCAGGGGCTGGCTCCCTGCCCCACGCAGCCCATGTGGACCCCCGGGAGTGGTGGCCCCACCCGGTGGACCTTCGGAACCATTCCGGTGGCCCCGGTACAATACCGGTATGACCCCGAAACTTTCCGGTGTCCGTTTGACAACTTCCCATATATAAATCTTTACCTCCGGACCCTTCCGGAACTCCTCGTGATGTCCGGGATCTCATCCGGGACTCCAAACAACATTCGGTAGTCACATACAAGTCTTCCTAATAACCCTAGCGTCACCGAACCTTAAGTGTGTAGACCCTACGGGTTCGGGAGACATGCAGACATGACCGAGATGCTCTCAGGTCAATAACCAACAGCGGGATCTGGATACCCATGTTGGCTCCCACATGCTCCTCGATGTTGTCATCGGATGAACCACGATGTCGAGGATTCGATCAAACCCTGTATACAATTCCCTTTGTCAATCGGTACGTTACTTGCCCGAGACTCGATCGTCGGTATCCCAATAGCTTGTTCAGTCTCGTTACTGGCAAGTCACTTTACTCGTACCGTAATGCATGATCCCGTGGCCAACACCTTGGTCATCTTGAGCTCATTATGATGATGCATTATCGAGTGGGCCCAGAGATACCTCTCCGTCATACGGAGTGACAAATCCCAGTCTCGATCCGTGTCAACCCAATAGATACTTTTGGAGATACCTGTAATGCACCTTTATAGTCACCCAGTTACGTTGTGACGTTTGATACACCCAAGGCACTCCTACGGTATCCGGGAGTTACACGATCTCATGGTCTAAGGAAGAGATACTTGACATTGGCAAAGCTCTAGCAAACGAACTAAACGACCTTTGTGCTATGCTTAAGATTGGGTCTTGTCCATCACATCATTCTCCTAATGATGTGATCCCGTTATCAACGACATCCAATGTCCATAGCCAGGAAACCATGACTATCTGTTGATCACAACGAGCTAGTCAACTAGAGGCTCACTAGGGACATATTGAGGTCTATGTATTCACACGTGTATTATGATTTCCGGATAATACAGTTATAGCATGAATAAAAGACAATTATCATGAACAAAGAAATATAATAATACTTTTATTATTGCCTCTAGGGCATATTTCCAACAATTGCTCCCACTTTCAATATGTATCCAGATTGAGACTTAGAGTCATCTGGATCGGTGTAAAAGCTTGCACCGATGTAACTCTTTACGACGAGCTCTTTTATCACCTCCATAATCGAGAAACATTTCCTTAGTCCTTACAAGGATATTCTTGACCGTTGTCCAGTGATCTACTCTTAGATCGGAATTGTATTCCTTTGCCAAATTCAGAGCAAGGTATACAATAGGTCTGGTACACAGCATAGCATACTTTATAGAACCTATGACTGAGGCATAGGGAATGACTTTTCATTCTCTTTCTATTTTCTGCCATGGTCTGGCTTTGAGTCTTACTCAACTTCACACCTTGCAACACAGGCAAGAACTCCTTCTTTGGCTGTTTTATTTTGAATTACATCAAAATCTTATCAAGGTATGTATTCATTGAAAAATCTTACCAAGCGTCTTGATCTATCTCTATAGATCTTGATGCTCAATGTTTAAGTAGCTTTACCGAGGTCTTTCTCTGAAAAACTTCTTTCAAATACTCCTTCATGCTTTCGAGAAAAAATCTACATTATTTCTGATCAACAATATGTCACTCACACATACTTATCAGAAAGGTTGTAGTGCTCCCACTCACTTTATTGTAAATACAGGCTTCACCGCAAGTCCGTATAAAACTATATGCTTTGATCAACTTATCAAAACATATATTCCAACTCCGAGATGCTTGCACCAGTCCATAGATGGATCGCCGGAGCTTGCACATTTTGTTAGCACCTTTAGGATTGACAAAACCTTCTAGTTGCATCATATACAACTCTTCTTTAAGAAATCCATTAAGGAATGTAGTTTTGACATCCATTTGCCAGATTTCATAAAATGTGGCAATTTGCTAACATGATTCGAACAGACTTAAGCATCGCTACGAGTGATAAAATCTCTTCTTAGTCAACACCTTGAACTTTGTCAAAAACCTTTTTTTGACAAGTCTAGCCGTGTAGATAGTAACACTACTATCAGCGTCTGTCTTCCTCTTGAAGATCCATTTATTTTCTATGGCTTGCCGATCATTGGGCAAGTCAACCAAAGTCCACACTTTGTTCTCATACATGGACCCCATCTCAGATTTCATGGCCTCAAGCCATTTCGCGGAATCTGGGCTCATCATCGCTTCCTCATAGTTCATAGGTTCGTCATGGTCTGGTAACATGACTTTCAGAACAGGATTACCGTACCACTCTGGTGCGGACCTTACTCTGGAAGACCTACGAGGTTCTGTAGTAACTTGATCCGAAGTTTCATGATTATCATCATTAACTTCCTCACTAATCGGTGTAGGCATCACTGGAACTGATTTCTATGATGAACTACTTTCCAATTCAGGAGAAGGTAAAATTACCTTATCAAGTTCTACTTTCCTCCCACTCACTTCTTTCGAGAGAAACTTCTTCTCTAGAAAGGATCCATTCTTAACAACGAATATCTTGCCTTCGGATCTGTGATAGAAGGTGTACCCAATAGTTTCCTTTGGGTATTCTATGAAGACGCACTTCTCCGATTTGGGTTCGAGCTTATCAGGTTGAAACTTTTTCACATAAGCATCGCAACCCCAAACTTTAAAAATTACAACTTTGGTTTCTTGCCAAACCACAGTTCATAAGGTGTCGTCTCAACGGATTTTGATGGTGCCCTATTTAAAGTGAATGCAACTGTCTTTAATGCATAACCCCAAAATGACAGGGTAAATTGGTAAGAGACATCATAGATCGCACCATATCTAATAAAGTGTGGTTATGATGTTCGGACACACCATTATGCTGTGGTGTTCTAGGTGGCATGAGTTTGTGAAACTATTCCACACATTTTTTTAATTGAAGACCAAACTCGTAACTCAAATATTCGTCTCCGCAATCAAATCGTAGAAACTTTATTTTCTTGTTACGATGATTTTCCACTTCACTCTGAAATTCTTTGAATTTTTCAAATATTTCAGACTTATGTTTCATCAAGTAGATATACTCATATCTGCTCAAATCATCTGTAAAGGTCAGAAAATAACGATACCCGCCACGAGTATCAACACTCATTGGACCGCATACATCGGTATGTATTATTTCCAACAAGTGAGTAGCTCATTCCATTGTTTCGAAGAACGGAGTTTTAGTCATCTTGCCCAAAAGGCACGGTTCGCAAGCATCAAATGATTCATAACCAAGTGATTCCGAAAATCCATCTTTATGGAGTTTCTTCATGCGCTTTGCACCGATATGACCCAAACGGCAGTGCCACAAATAAGTTGCACTATCATTATTAACTTTGCATCTTTTGGCATCAATATTATGAATATGTGTATCACTACGATCGAGATCCAACAAACTATTTTCATTGGGTGTATGACCATTGAAGGTTTTATTCATGTAAATAGAACAACAATTATTATGTGACTTTAAATGAATAACCGTATTGCAATAAACATGATCAAATCGTATTCATGCTCAACGCAAACACCAAATAACATTTATTTAGGTTTAACACTAGTCCCGAAAGTATAGGGAGTGTGTGATGAAGATCATATCAATCTTGGAACTACTTCCAACACTCATCGTCACTTCCCCTCAACTAGTCTCTGTTTATTATGTAACTCCTGTTTCGAGTTACTAATCTTAGCAACCGAACAAGTATCAAATACTCAGGGGCTATGAGGGAGTCTTGGATTAGGGGGTGTCCGGATAGCCGAATTATCACCTTTGGCCGGACTCCTGGACTATGAAGATACAAGATTGAAGACTTCGTCCCGTGTCCGGATGGGACTTTCCTTGGCGTGGAAGGCAAGCTTGGCGATACGGATATGTAGATCTCCTACCATTGTAACCGACTCTGTGTAACCCTAACCCTCTTCGGTGTCTATATAAACCGGAGGGTTTTTAGTCCGTAGGACGAACAGCAATCATACCATAGGCTAGCTTCTAGGGTTTAGCCTCTCTGATCTCGTGGTAGATCTACTCTTGTACTACCCATATCATCAATATTAATCAAGAAGGAGTAGGGTTTTACCTCCATCGAGAGGGCACGAACCTGGGTAAAAACATCATGTCCCTTGTCTCCTGTTACCATCCGCCTACACGCACAGTTCGGGACCCCCTACCCGAGATCCGCCGGTTTTGACACCGACATTGATGCTTGCATTGGGAGTTCCTCTGTTGTCATCTTTAGGCCCGATGGCTCCTCCGATCATCAACAACGACGCGGTCCAGGGTGAGACTTTCCTCCTCGGGCAGATCTTCGTATTCGGCGACTTTGCACTGCGGGCCAATTCGCTTGGCCATCTGGAGCAGATTGAAAGCTACGCCCCTGGCCATCAGGTCAGATTTGGAAGTTTGAACTATACGGCTGACGTCCGCAGAGACTTGATCTTCGACGGGTTCGAGCCACAGCCAAGCGCGCCGCACTGTCACGATTGGCATGATCTAGCTCTGCCGCCGGATAGGGCCCTGGAGGCCGCACCAGTGTCCGCTCCGACCCTTAGCTCGGAGCCGACTGCGCCGATCGAGGACGGGTGGCTGGACACCGCCTCGGGGGCTGCGATCTCTACGGCGATTGAGCCGAACACCATCCCTGTCCTTTGCGAAGCTCGTGACTCCAAGGTGCCGGACTCCTCTCCGGACTCCGAACCTTCCGCGCTCCTGCCAATCGAATCCGATTGGGCGTCGATCATGGAGTTCACCACCGCGGACATCTTTCAGCACTCGCCCTTTGGCGACATCCTGAATTTACTAAAGTCTCTCTCTTTATCAGGAGAGCCCTGGCTGGATTATGGTCAGCAAGGTTGGGATGCGGACGACGAAGAAATCAAAGCCCACCCACCACCCACTTCGTAGCCACTATCGAAAGTTTAAACGACGTGCTCGATTTCGACTCCGAAGGCGTCGACGGTATGGACGACGATGTAGGAGATAAGCATGAACCAGCACCTATAAGGCACTGGACAGCCACCTCATCTCACGATGTATACATGGTGGACACACCTAAAGGAAGCGACGACGAGGAACAATGGGACGCCACGAGGGATCATTCCCTCGAAAAGCAGACAAAACGGTGACGTAAGCGCCACTCAAAATCCCGCCTCGACAAAGACAGCAGCCATACAGGCCCAGCCATAGAGCAGGGCGAACCGGTGGACGGCGAACATACTATCGAGCAACCGTCCGAACAGGATAATATGGATAAACAATCTGTCCCTGGCGAAGATAATAGTCCAGGCGATCTCACGCCGGACAAGTTGCCGGAGCAGAAGAACCTCCACAAAAGGCTCGTCGCCACTGTGCGTAGCCTGAAAAAGCAGAAGCGGAAGCTCAAAACAGCGGAAGACGCGCTCAGAATCAGATGGAGCAAAGTACTCAACACCGCAGACAAACACGGCGATAGTCGCCGAACAGAGAGCTACCCGAAGCGAAAACTACTGCCCGAATTTGATAAGGAGGACGTAGAGCCCCCGCAATCAAAGAACAAGGAGACCACCCGGTCGGATAGACGACCCCATGGCAAACATAGAGCGGCAAACGGCGCAGCACACAAGCCGACACGCGATCCACACACGGATTCGCATCAAAAAGATGGCCCAGTTAGATCTATCTACGGGCCAAGAAAGCAAGCTCTAGTAAGCAATGCAACACATCAAGTATCCGAATATTACGGTACACCTAAATATAGGGGTGCCGCACACCCCCTATGTTTCACCGATGAGGTTCTGGATTATGAATTTCCAGCGGGATTCAAGCCCGTAAACATCAAGGCATACGACGGATCAACAGACCCTGGAGTCTGGATTGAGGATTACATCCTCCACATACACATGGCTAGAGGAGACGACCTCCACGCCATAAAATACTTACCCCTCAAGCTCAAAGGGCCAGCCCGGCATTGGCTCAAAAGCCTCCCCGAAAACACCATTGGAAGTTGGGAAGAGCTCGAGGATGCTTTTCGGGCAAATTTTCAAGGGACCTATGTCCAACCTCCGGATGCAGACGATTTAAGTCACATAACTCAACAACCCGGAGAGTCAGCCCGAAAGTTCTGGAACAGATTCCTTACTAAAAAGAACCAAATAGTCGATTGTCCGGACGCCGAAGCCTTAGCAGCTTTCAAACACAACGTTCGAGATGAATGGCTCGCCAGACACCTCGGCCAAGAAAAGCCAAGAACAAAGGCCCCATTAACAAGCCTCATGACCCGCTTTTGCACGGGAGAGGATAGCTGGTTGGCAAGATGCAGTACCAGCAACCCAAGTACATCCGAAGTCAGGGATGGAAACGGGAAACCGCGACGTAGCAAGGACCAGCGCCGGACCAAGGGAAATAGCCCGAAGAGCACGACAGTCAACGCCAGATTCAAAAGCTCTCGGCAGAATCATAAAAAACTGCCCCTTAAGGATAACAAGGACGAGCTATCTAACTTAAACAAAATCTTGGACAAGATATGCCAAATCCACAATACTCCCGGGAAGCCTGCAAACCAGAGATTGTTGGGTCTTCAAGCAGTCCGGCAAACTCAACGCCGAACACAAGGGGATCGACACACCAAGCGAGGACGATGACGAACCCCACAAGCAGAGCACCGGAAAACAAAAGAATTTCCCACAAGAAGTCAAAACAGTTAACTCACTTCACGTGACAAAAGGGAAAAATAGAGCGGCGCCCATAGAGGTACACGCCATACGACCTATCCCAGAGGAGTCCCGCCACTGGTTGTTAAATTCAATCACCTTCGACCATCAGGATTACTCTAGAAGTATCCAGAATGCAGGATGGACTGCCTTGATATTAGACCCGATAATTGGCGGACTCCAATTTACACAAGTCCTAATGGACGGCGACAGTGATCTAAACCTGCTATACCAGGACACAATCCGCAAAATGGGGATAGACCCAACCAAAATTCGCCATAGCAACACTTCCTTTCAAGGGGTAATGCCAGGCCCATATGCCCACTGTACGGGCTCTCTACTGCTAGAAGTTGTGTTCGGCTCACCCGACAACTTCTGTCGTGAAAAGTTAACCTTCCATCTCGCCCCATTTACAAGTAGCTACCAAGCACTACTGGGATGCGAAGCTTTCGCCCACTTTAACGCAATACCGCATTATGCATCCCTTACACTTAAAATGCCCGGTCCGTGAGGCATCATCTCCTTAAAGGGAAATATCGAGTGTTCCTCGAGCGCGGAAGATTGTGTGACTGCCTTGACAGCCACACACTAAACCGGCTTTGCTAATCAAAGCACCTAAACAGGTCATCCAGACCCCGGACACGGTTAGACGAGTCCGGCGTAAACATACATGGGCTTACTAGCCGCATACCCCCGCACAAGGGGCTCCGCGCCTGTACAACAAGAGACAATAAAGCTCAATCTTATTCATTTTTTGAATCGTACTTTGTTTATTTAATATAACGTACACTTCCGCACGATCTTTTTCAACTAAGTTCCTCTCTTTTACAGATGAACACCGTGCTAGACCCGTCCAGGATACGGCACAACGGAGACAAAGGCGCAGACGTGCAGTAGGGACCCGTGAAAAGGATTCTTTTCAGATTAAGACCCTGCGTAAACCTTTTTTACTGTCTCTTGTTGATACACATCCCCTGGTTTCTTGCCATAACCGAGGAGGAGGCTGGCGTTTTGGCATGGGCCACGTCAGAATTTTGCACATACCTGGACACCAGGGGCTTATTACCAAGGGCGTTGTTCGGCCCGTTTTCATAAAGACCGAATACCTTAGGGAGTGTTCGGCATCTCATGTTAGGCCTTATATGCATCAGCTCCGAATCATGTCTTTGGTCAAATGTTGGGTTTGCCCGGGTCCTGTGTTTTGCTGCCTTACGTTCCGCTCTATCGGCTAAGGCGGCACCAGGAGAACTACTGCGATTGTGCCCCGGTTCGGCCAGGCGAGCACCTCAGTAGAGAAAGCCAAAAACTGACTGTCATGATATAGCGTGAGACTGGTCAACCGCTCGATGACCCACCAGAACCTATAGGATTCCTCCGCATTGACGAAGGGCCGTTTCCCGGTCAGGCACATACGCGCAAATTTGGGTGAGCGCGGTGCCCCTAGGGGCTATATAGTAGCCCCACTATCAAACTCCTATGGCTAAGTGAAAGTGATAAAGCATTATAGTCCGGTTGCCTAGTTTGCTGCGCTACCACCTCCTTTATAGGACCAAGACGTTGGATCAAGTGTGAAAATGCGCCTTTTGCAAACACCCCCGCATTATATGCGTGGGGGCTGAAGCCGAAGACTGCCATCTTTCAGGTTATATATACATATACATTAGCGGCCACACAGGAGAAATTTTAATTCTTGAAAGGCACAAATATAAAAAGCTTTCATATTCCATCGATGCATTGTTTCACAATAATACATGTTATTCGAACATAATATCCTTCGAGCATTGCGTCTATATTAAACGAGCGCCCTGCAGAACTTCCTGAAAATAGTGCTCGACAGGTACTCGGCTTCCATCCGAATCTTGGGATGCAACATCGGTGGCCTTCATCTCCGCCCAGTATGTCTTGACACGGGCAAGAGCCATCCGCGCACCCTCTATGCATGCCGACCGCCTCATTGCATTGATATGCGGCACCGCACCAAGGAACTGCTGCACCAAGCCAAAATAACTCTTTGGCTCGGGCCTTTTCGGCCACAAAAGACTCACGACATCCTTCATGGAAAGTCCAGATAACCTATTCAGCTCCGCCCATTCGGCCAAGCGATCGGTTAATGGAAGTGGACGCTCTGGATTATGGAACTGCGACCAAAAAACCCTTTCCATTTCGTGATCTTTTTGATCTCAGAAGTGTTCGGCCGCGTCCGCGGCACTTGCCGCCAAGTCCAAATAAGCATCCTCCGCACTCCACAGCCGGTCCAACTGAGCATAATTAGGATCCATGAATTTCCTCCGCAGTAGAAAGGGCTTTCCAGCCGCGATATCTCCAGCCTGACGCAACTCTTCCTTCATAGCTCTCATCGCAGAGCCAGCATCCTTGGCCTCGGTAGTGGCCTTCTTCAGGTCCTCTTGCACCGCTCGATCTTCTTTTTCAAGAAGCTTGCAGCAATCAGCAGCATTCTTCAACTTCACGGCCATCTCGGCCATTTCTTTCTTGCTTCGGCAGTGAGCAGCCTGTTCGGCTTTTAGCTCTTCGGACGCCTTTAAGGCAGCCGCATCACTCTTTCTGGCCTGCTCCCTGGCTCGGGCGAGCTCCGCCTGAAGGTTCTCCATGGCAGCAGCACCATCTGCATCAAGCATACATGTTGTAAGGCACGGGCATCAGGCTCCCTTACCAGGTGTCCATGGAGAAATTGCAGACCTTGTGACTCGTCAAGTCGCCTATTTACAAGCACGATGTCGGCATCCGCCACGTCAAGTTGCCGCTTTAGTTCAGCAAATTCATCAGTCCGGCTATCCACCGGACCCTTTGCCACCTATATAGGAAGGACGACACATTATACCTGGGATTATGATCCTCGGCGCGCTGTCATTTTTGACAACACACCGAGCCTCAGGGGCTACTATCTACACAGGGCGCATTTTATATGCGGAACTGTCAGAAGGTACATCATTTCGCTTACCTCAAAACCTGTCAGTAAACTTCTGACGGCTTTGTGCAATCCGCTCTCAGCGGATGAAATCCTTTCAATCACCGTACCCATTAACGCACGGTGATCTTCCGAGATAGACGCTCGCCCGAGCAGATCCTTCAGCTCCTCCGACCGTACACCAGGTGGTGCCGGACTCGTTCGATGGCCTTTTTCGAAGGCCGGACGCGGAGGGCTTTGAGGGGACACACGACTGCCTTCCGGCCCCGCCGGACTCAAAGAAATCCTCCGCGACGACACCTCAGGGTCGCCCGCCTTGCAAGACGGTACGGCAGGGGGAGGCGTTTCGCTCTCTATCATCTCCGGACGAAGATCCCCCAAAGATGAGCTCTGCCGAGAAGGGCTGAGATCCGAACTACAAGGTAAAATTTTGGTTATCTTCATCAGAAATAGGGCAGGGATATCCTTTAAAACAAAACTCCCCTTTTTTACTTACGGCTCAGTGGAGGGCTGATCCCCTTGGGGGCATAATGCGACGAGGCATCTCTCGGCGCAGGACCCTCTGACGAAGATTTCTTCTCCCGCTTTGAGACCATGGTCTCCGGGTCTTCAGAGGCGGTCCTCTTCTTCCCTTGGATGAAGGGATTCTCGATCCCTCCTTTCCTGATAGCCTCCTTCGCGAAGGCGGTAGCTTCCTTGTTCCCCCCTTCACCTTCTTCCGAAGGCGCAACCTCCAGCATCATGGTTAACACGGGATCCGACATGGTCTCAGGGAGGGGGGCCGCACACCTGATTAACTTTGCTTTCGCTATACACTCCCGTTCAAGGGACAACTCTCTTGAGGGCAAATTCATGATAAATATGGGATAGCGTGTCCGGGTACAGGGCTACTTACTTGAGTATCCAGGCGATTGTAGTTCAGACCCGCGTTCTCGGTCAAGTCCGGACACATCGTTTGTGATCCGAAGAAAAGCTTGTACATCTCCACGGGCGTCACGCCCATAAAATGTTGGAGAGCTCGTGGTCCCTCCGGGTTAAATTCCCACAGGCGGAGGGGGCGACATTTGCAGGGGAGGGAGCGACGAATCAGCATGACCCGCGCTACTACGACCAGAGTGATCTCTCTCTCTAGGAGATCTTGAATGCGGCCCTGCAGCAAGGGCACATCCTTGGACGGCCCCCAGTCAAGTCCTTTATTGACCCATGATGCCAGTCGCGGTGGAGGACCCGAGCGAAAGGTAGTTGGCGCCACCCATTTGGTGCCCCTGGGAGCTATGATATAAAACCACTCTTGTTGCCATAAGCCGAGCTCCTCTTGAAAAGAGCCCTCGGGCCACGGAGCATCAGCATTCTTGCTTATAACAACCCCTCTGCACTCTGCCTGCTGCCCCTTGATCATCTTCGGCTCCACTTTGAAGGTCTTGAGCCACAATTCGAAGTGAGGGGTAATGCGGAGGAAGGCTTCGCATACGACAATGAATGATGAGATGTGGAGGATGGACTCCGGATCCCAGTCATGAAATTCCAACCCATAGTAAAACATGAGCCCCCTCACGAAGGGGTCCATCGGGAAGTCTAGCCCCCGAAGGAAGTGAGACGCGAACACTATGCTTTCGACAGGCTTGGGAGTGGGAATAACCTGCCCTTGGGCAGGCAGCCTATGCAAAATTTCGCCAGGTAGATACCTGGCATCTCTTAGCTTTAGCACGTCTTCTTCCGTAACGGAGGAAGGCATCCATCGGCCTTGCATGTCGGAGCCGGACATCATCGAAGGTCCAAAGCGCCTGAATCTGGAGCTTTGGGTGTTGGAACTCGAGGCAAGGGGCGGATTCGTTTGAGATTGAAAGAAAGGAGTGGAGCCTTGGTCTCTTTATAAAGAGGTTGAATACCAAGAGCCTTCCCCGTGACCGTTCGGGACTCGCCTTTGATAGAGGAGACGTACCAACGGGCACGACTGGGTTACCCACACCCGTATTAATGAGAATCCCAGAATAAGGGGACACGATCTCTGCTTTGACAAGACGTGCCAAGGAAACCGCCTCGCTAAACACGCTGAGGTGGAACAGTAAAAACGATTTGAATAAAGGCTTGGCCGTGGTGTGATGCCACGGAATACGTCAGCAGATTGAATTTGTGTAAATATTATTCTCTCTACGGTGGTATGTGGAACTTATCTTGCAGAGCCGGACACTATCCCTGTGTTCAAAATCTTCTATGAAGTATTCGGAGGAGGAACCCGCCTTGCAATGCCGAAGACAATATGTGCGCCAGACTCGTCGTCATTGAAGCCTGGTTCAGGGGCTACTGAGGGAGTCCTGTATTAGGGGGTGTCCGGATAGCCGAACTATCACCTTTGTCCGGACTCCTGGACTATGAAGATACAAGATTGAAGACTTCGTCCCATGTCTGGATGGGACTTTCCTTAGCGTGGAAGGCAAGCTTGGTGATACGGATATGTAGATCTCCTACCATTGTAACTGACTCTGTGTAACCCTAACCCTCTTTGGTGCCTATATAAACCGGAGGGTTTTTAGTCCGTAGGACGAACAACAATCATACAATAGGCTAGCTTCTAGGGTTTAGCCTCTCTAATCTCGTGGTAGATCTACTCTTGTACTACCCATATCATCAATATTAATCAAGCAGGAGTAGGGTTTTACCTCCATCGAGAGGGCCCAAACCTGGGTAAAAACATCGTGTCCCTTGTCTCCTGTTACCACCTGCCTAGACGCACAGTTCGGGACCCCCTACCCGAGATCCGCCGGTTTTTGACACCGATAGGCTACTATAAACACTAGTAAGGCACACATCAATAACCTGTATATCAAATATACCCTTGTTCACTTTGCCATCCTTCTTATCCACCAAATATTCAGGGCATTTTCGTTTCTAGTGACCATTTCCTTTGCAGTAGAAGCACTCAGTTTCAGGCTTTGGTCCAGCTTTGGGCTTCTTCACGGGAGTGACAACTTGCTTGCCATTCTACTTGAAGTTCCCTTTCTTTCCCTTTGCCCTTTTCTTGAAACTAGTGGTCTTGTCAATCATCAACACTTGATGCTCTTTCTTGATTTCTACCTTCGTCGATTTCAACATCACGAAGAGCTCGGGAATTGTTTTCATCATCCCTTGCATATTATAGTTCATCATGAAGTTCTAGTAACTTGGTGATGGTGACTAAAGAACTCTGTCAATCACTATCTTATCTGGAAGATTAACTCCCACTTGATTCAAGCGATTGTAGTACATAGACAATATGAGCACATGCTCACTAGTTGAGCGATTCTCCTCCATCTTTTAGCTATAGAACTTGTTGGAGACTTCATACTTCATATCTCTCAACTCGGGTATTTGCTTGAAATATTAACTTCAACTCCTGGAACATCTCATATGGTCCATGACGTTCAAAACGTCTTTGAAGTCCCGATTCTAAGCCGTTAAGCATGGTGCACTAAACTATCAAGTAGTCATCATATTGAGTTAGCCAAACGTTCATAATGTCTGCATCTACTCTTGCAATAGGTCTGTCACCTAGTGGTGCATCAAGGACATAATTCTTCTGTGCAGCAATGAGGATAAACCTCAGATCACGGATCCAATCCGCATCATTGCTACTAACATCTTTCAACATATTTTTCTCAGGAACATATCAAAATAAACATATGAAAGAAACAACGCGAGCTATTGATCTACAACATAATTTGCAAAATACTACCAGGACTAAGTTCAGTTAATCATATTAATTAAGAACTCCCACTTAGACAGAGATCTCTCTAGTCATCTAAGTGATCACGTGATCCAAATCAACTAAACCATGTCCGATCATCACGTGAGATGGAGTAGTTTTCAATGGTGAACATCACTATGTTGATCATATCTACTATATGATTCACGCTCGAACTTTCGGTCTCCATGTTTCGAGGCCATATCTTTATATGCTAGGCTCGTCAACTTTAACCTAAGTATTCCGCGTGTGGAACTGTTTTGCACCCGTTGTATTTGAACGTAGAGCCTATCACACCTGATCATCAAGTGGTGTCTCAGCACGAAGAACTTTCGCAACGGTGCATACTCAGGGAGAACACTTCTTGATAATTAGTGAGAGATCATCTTAAAATGCTACCGTCAATCAAAGCAAAATAAGATGTATAAAAGATAAACATCACATGCAATCAATATAAGTGATATGATATGGCCATCATCATCTTGTGCTTGTGATCTCCATCTCCGAAGCACCGTCGTGATCACCATCGTCACTGGCGCGACACCTTGATCTCCATCGTAGCATCGTTGTCGTTTACGCCATCTATTGCTTCTACGACTATCGCTACCGCTTAGTGATAAAGTAAAGCAATTACAGGGCGTTTGCATTTCATACAGTAAAGCGACAACCATATGGCTCCTGCCAGTTGCCAATAACTCGGTTACAAAACATGATCATCTCATACAATAAAATATAGCATCACGTCTTGACCATATCACATCACAACATGCCCTGCAAAAACAAGTTAGACGTCCTCTACTTTGTTGTTGCAAATTTTACGTGGCTGCTACGGGCTGAGCAAGAACCGTTCTTACCTACGCATCAAAACCACAATGATAGTTCATCAAGTTAGTGCCGTTTTAACCTTCGCAAGGATCGGGCGTAGCCACACTCGGTTCAACTAAAGTTGGAGAAACTGACACCCGCCAGCCACCTGTGTGCAAAGCACGTCGGTAGAACCAGTCTCGCGTAAGCGTACGCGTAATGTCGGTCCGGGCCGCTTCATCGAACAATACCACCGAACCAAAGTATGACATGTTGATAAGCAGTATGACTTGTACCGCCCACAACTACACTTGTGTTCTACTCGTGCATATAACATCTACGCATAAAACAAGGCTCTGATGCCATTGTTGGGGAACGTAGTAATTTCAAAAAAATCCTACGCACACGCAAGATCATGGTGATGTATAACAACGAGAGGGGAGAGTGTGTCCACGTACCCTCGTAGACCGAAAGCGGAAGCGTTAGAACAACGCGGTTGATATAGTCGTACGTCTTCACGGCCCGACCGATCAAGCACCGAAACTACGGCACCTCCGAGTTCTAGCACACGTTCAGCTCGATGACGTCCCTCGTACTCCGATCCAGCCGAGTGTCGAGGGAGAGTTCCGTCAGCATGATGGCGTGGTGACGATCTTGATGTTCTACCGTCGCAGGGCTTCGCCTAAGCACCGCTACAATATTATCGAGGAGTGGAGGAGGGGGAGAGGGCCGGCCCCTATGGCGCGCCCTCGAGGAGTCCTACTCCCATCGGGAGTAGGATTCCTCCCCTTCCATGTAGTAGGAGTAGGAGACAAGGAAGGGGGAGAGGGAAGAGAAGGAAGGAGGGGGCGCCGCCCCTCCCCCTAGTCCAATTCGGACTAGTCATTGGGGGGGGGGGGGCGGCCTGCCTCTCTCTCCCCTAAAGCCCAATAAGGCCCATATACTTCTTCCCCGTATTCCCGTAACTCCCCGGTACTCCGAAAAATACCCGAACCACTTGGAACCTTTCCGATGTCCGAATATAGTCTTCCAATATATCGATCTTTACGTCCCGACCATTTCGAGACTCCTCATCATGTCCCCGATCTCATCCGGGACTCCGAACTCCTTCGGTACATCAAAACTCATAAACTCATAATATAACTGTCATCAAAACCTTAAGCGTGCGGACCCTACGGGTTCGAGAACTATGTAGACATGACCGAGACACATTTCCGGTCAATAACCAATAGCGGAACCTGGATGCTCATATTGGCTCCTACATATTCTACGAATATCTTTATCGGTCAAACCGCATAACAACATACGTAGTTTCCTTTGTCATCGGTATGTTACTTGTCCGAGATTCGATCGCCGGTATCTCAATACCTAGTTCAATCTCGTTACCGGCAAGTCTCTTTACTCGTTACGTAATGCATCATCTCGTAACTAACTCATTAGCTACATTGCTTGCAAGGCTTATAGTGATGTGCATTACCGAGAGGGCCCAGAGATACCTCTCCGACAATCGGAGTGACAAAACCTAATCTCGAAATACGCCAACTCAACATGTATCTTTGGAGACACCTGTAGAGCTCCTTTATAATCACCCAGTTACGTTGTGACGTTTGGTAGCACACAAAGTGTTCCTTCGGTAAACGGGAGTTGCATAATCTCATAGTTGTAGGAACATGTATAAGTCATGACGAAAGCAATAGCAACATACTAAACGATCAAGTGCTAAGCTAATGGAATGGTCAAGTCAATCACATCATTCTTCTAATGATGTGATCCCATTAATCAAATGACAACTCATGTCTATGGCTAGGAAACACAACCATCTTTGATCAACAAGCTAGTCAAGTAGAGGCATACTAGTGACATTATGTTTGTCTATGTATTCACACATGTATCAAGTTTCCGGTTAATACAATTCTAGCATGAATAATAAACATTATCATGAAATAAGGAAATAAATAATAACTTTATTATTGCCTCTAGGGCATATTTCCTTCAATCAACACTCACAGTTTTGGCCGATTCTGGCCCATTTCGTGGACTATTACTCACCGTTTTGGGGTCCCAAAGCTATTTCCATGGTTGTCGAACCCCAAGGTGTGCTTACGTGTTGGTTGTCAAGACTCACAGTTTGGGCAGATTCTGACCCGTTTCTTGGACTATTACTCATTTTTGGGGTCCCGAAGTGATTTCCACGATTGACGAACACCGGGGTGCATTTACGTGTCGGTCATCAACACTCGCGGTTTTTGTCGATTCTGACCCGTTTCATGGAATATTACTCACCGTTTTTGGGTACCAAAGAGATATCGATGGTTGTCGAACACTAAGGTGCGCTTACGTGTCGGTCATCAACAATCGCAGTTTGGGCCGATTCTGGCCTGTTTCTTGGACTATTACTCAGTTTTGGGGTCCCGGAGTGATTTCCACGATTGACGAACCCCTGGCGCATTTACGTGTCGGTCATCAACATTCACGATTTTGGCCGATTCTGGTCCGTTTCGAGCACTATTACTCATCATTTTGGGGTGCCAAAGAAATTTCCACGATCGACGATCCCCGGGGTGCGTTTACGTGTCCGTCGTCAACACTCACAGTTTTTGCCATTTCTGACCCGTTTTGTGCACTGTTACTTACCATTTTGGGGTCCCGAAGGGATTTCCATAGTTGTTGAACCCCATGTTGCGCTTACGTGTCAGTCATCAACACTCACAGTTTTGGCCGATTCTGGACCGTTTCGTGGACTATTACTCACTGTTTTGGGGTCTCAGAATGATTTGCATGATTAACGAATCCCGGGGTGCATTTACGTGTCGGTCATCAGCACTCGCAGTTTTTGTCGATTCTGACCCGTTTCGTGGAATATTACTCACCATTTCGGGGCCCCTAAGCGATTCCATGGTTGTTGAACGCCAAGGTGCGCTTACGTGTCAGTCATCGACAATCCCAGTGTTGGCCGATTCTGGCTCGTTTCATAGACTATTACTCACTAATTTGGGGTCCCTGAGCGATTTCCATGAATTACGAACCCCGGGGTGTGTTTGTGTGTCGTTCATCAATAATCCTCGGTTTGTCCGATTCTGGGCTCTTTCATGGACTATTACTCACCGTTTTGGGGTCCCAAAGCGATTTCCATGGTTGTTGAACTCCAAGGTGTGCCTACGTGTCGGTCGTCAAGACTCGCAGTTTGGGCCGATTCTGACATGTTTTTCTTGGACTATTACTCAGTTTTGGGGTCCCGAAGTGATTTCCATGATTGACAAACACCGAGGTGCGTTTACGTGCCGGTCATCAACACTCGCGGGTTTTGTCGTTTCTGACCCGTTTTGTGGACTGTTACTCGCCGTTTTGGGGTCCCAAAGCGATTTCCATGGTTGTTCAACCCCATGGTGCGCTTACGTGTCAATCGTCAACAATCCCAGTTTTGGTCGATTCTGGGCCGTTTCATGGACTATTACTCACTGATTCGAGGTCTCTGAGCGATTTCCATGATTGACGAATCCCGAGGTGTGTCTATGTATTGTTCATCAATAATCGTTGGTTTGTCCGATTCTGGGCTCTTACGTGTTGGTCATCAACACTCACAGTTTTGGCCGATTCTGGCCTGTTTTGTGGACTATTACTCACTGTTTTGGGGTCCGAGGGTGATTTCCATGATTAACGAACTCCAACGTTTGTTTACATGTCAGTCATCAACAGTCACAACTTTGGGCGATTCTGGCCCGTTTCATGGACTATTACTCACTGTTTTGGGGTCCTGGAGTGATTTGCACGATAAATGAACCCTGGGGTGTGTTTACGTTTCGGTCATCAACACTCGCGGTTTTTGTCGATTCTGACCCGTTTCGTGGACTATTACTCACTGTTTTGGGGTCCCAAAGCAATTTCCATGGTTGTTGAACCCCAAGGTGCACTTACGTGTCAGTCATCAACAATCTCAGTGTTGGCCGATTCTGGCCCGTTTAATGGACTATTACTCACTGATTTGGGGTCCCTGAGCGATTTCCATGATTGATGAACCCCGGGGTGCGTTTATGTATCATTCATCAATAATCCTTGGTTTCTCCGATTCTGGGCTCTTTCATGGACTATTACTCACCGTTTTGGGGTCCCAAAGGATTTCCATGGTTGTCGAACCCCAAGGTGTGCTTACGTGTTGGTCGTCAAGACTCGTAGTTTGGGCCGATTCTGACCCGTTTCTTAGACTATTACTCAGTTTTGGGGTTCCGAAGTGATTTCCACGATTGACGAACACCGGGGTGCATTTACGTGTCGGTCGTCAACACTCATAGTTTTGGCCAACTCTGGCCCATTTCGTGGACTATTACTCTCTGTTTTGGGGTCGCAAAGCTATTTCCATGGTTGTCGAACCCCAAGGTGTGCTTACGTGTTGGTTGTCAAGACTCGCAGTTTGGGCAGATTCTCACCCGTTTCTTGGACTATTACTCAGTTTTGGGGTCCCGAAGTGATTTCCACTATTGACGAACACCGAGGTGCATTTACGTGTCGGTTATCAACACTCGCGGTTTTTGTCGATTCTGACCCGTTTCGTGGAATATTACTCACCGTTTTAGGGTACCAAAGCGATTTCGATGGTTGTCAAACACTGAGGTGCGCTTACGTGTCGGTCATCAACAATCGTAATTTGGGCCGATTCTGGCTTGTTTCTTGGACTATTACTCAGTTTTGGGGTCCCAGAGTGATTTCCACAACTGACGAACCCCGGGGTGCATTTACGTGTCAGTCATCAACACTCACGATTTTGGCCAATTTTGGTCCATTTCGAGCATTATTACTCATCGTTTTGGGGTGCCAAAGAAATTTCCACGATCAACGATCCCCGGGGTGCATTTACGTGTCCGTCGTCAGCACTCACAGTTTTGGCCATTTCTGACCCGTTTCGTGGACTATTACTTACCGTTTTGGGGTCCCGAAGCGATTTCCATAGTTGTTGAACCCCAGGTTGCGCTTACGTGTCGGTCATCAACACTCACAGTTTTGGCCGATTCTGGCCCGCTTCGTGGACTCTTACTAACTATTTTGGGGCCTCGGAGTGATTTCCACGATTAACAAACCCCGAGGTGCGCTTACGTGTCGGTCATCAACACTCCTAGTTTTGGTCGATTCTGGCCCGTCTCATGGACTATTACTCACTGTTTTGGGGTCCCAGAATGATTTCCATGATTAACGAACCCTAGGGTGCGTTTACGTGTTGGTCATCAGCACTCGCGGTTTTTGTCGATTCTGACCCGTTTCGTGGACTATTATTCACCATTTCAGGGCCCCAAAGCGATTCCATGGTTGTTGAATGCTACGTCTTGAGCTTGCGTTGGTTTTCCTTGAAGAGGAAAGGGTGATGCAGCAATAGTAGCGTAAGTATTTCCCTCTGTTTTTGAGAACCAAGGTATCAATCCAGTAGGAGGCTCCTCAAAAGTCCCACGCACCTACACAAACAAACCAAGAACTCGCAACCAATGCAATAAAGGGGTTGTCAATCCCTTCACGGCCACTTGCGAAAGTGAGATCTGATAGAGATAGTATGATAAGATAAATATATTTTTGGTATTTTATAATATAGATTGGAAAAGTAAAGATGCAAATAAAAGTAGATTGAAAGCTTATATGATAAAAGATAGACCCGGGGGCCATAGGTTTCACTAGTGGCTTCTCTCAAGATAGCATAAGTATTACGGTGGGTGAACAAATTACTATCGAGCAATTGATAGAAAAGCAAATAATTATGAGATTATCTAGGCATGATCATGTATATAGGCATCACGTCCGCTACAAGTAGACCGACTCCTGCCTGCATCTACTACTATTACTCCACACATCGACCGCTTTCCAGCATGCATCTAGAGTATTAAGTTCATAAGAACAGAGTAACGCATTAAGAAAGATGACATGATGTAGAGGGATAAACTCAAGCAATATGATATAAAGCCCATCTTTTTATCCTCGATGGCAACAATACAATACGTGCCTTGCAACCCCTACTGTCACTGGGTAAGGACACCACAAGATTGAACCCAAAGCTAAGCACTTCTCCCATGGCAAGAAAGATCAATCTAGTAGGCCAAACCAAACTGATAATTCGAAGAGACTTGCAAAGATAACTCAATCATACATAAAAGAATTCATAGGAGATTCAAAATTTTCTCATAGATAAACTTGATCATAAACCCACAATTCATCGGATCTCGACAAACACACCGCGAAAAGAGTTACATCAAATAGATTTCCACAAGAGAGGGGGAGAACATGGTATTGAGATCCAAAAAGAGAGAAGAAGCCATCTAGCTAATAAATGGACCCGAAGGTCTGTGGTAAACTACTCACAACTCATCAGAGGGGCTATGGAGTTGATGTAGAAGCCCTCCATGGTCGATTCCCCCTCCGGCGGAGCGCCGGCGAAGGCTCCAAGATGGGATCTCGCGGATACAGAAGGTTACGGCGGTGGAAATTGTTTTTTGCTGGCTCCCTCGATGTTTTCGGGGTATGTGGGTATATATAGGAGGAATAAGTAGGTCGGTGGCCGCCCGAGGGGCCCACGAGACAGGGGGCACGCCCAGAGGGGGTGGGCACGCCCTCCTATCTCCTGGCCGCCTCGACTACTTCTTGGCTTGCACTCCAAGTCCTCTGTATCACGTTTGTTCCAAAAATCACGCTCCCGAAGGTTTCATTATGTTTGGACTCCGTTTGATATTCCTTTTCTTCGAAATACTGAAATAGGCAAAAAAAACAGCAATACGGGCTGGGCCTCCGGTTAGTAGGTTAGTCCCAGAAATGATATAAATGTGTAACATGAAGCCCATAAACATCCAAAAGGGGTAATATAATAGCATGGAACAATCAACAATTATAGATACGTTGGAGATGTATCAAGCATCCCCAAGCTTAATTCCTGCTCGTCCTCGAGAAGGTAAATGATAAAAACAGAATTTTTGATGTGGAATGCTACCTAGCGTAATTCTCAATGTAATTTTCTTTATTGTGGCATGAATGTTCAGATCCAAATGATTCAAAATAAAAGTTCATATTGACACAAGAAATAGTAATACTTCAAGCATACTAATGAAAGCAACCATGTGTTCTCAAAATAACATGGCTAAAGAAAGTTCATCCCTACAAAATCATATAGTTAGACTATGCTTCATTTTTGTCACAAAAAATGTTCCCAAATTCTACACCCCTGATGACAAGCCAAGCAATTGTTTCGTACTTAAATAATATCAAACTTTTTCAACTTTCACGTAATACATGAGCGTGAGCCGATATAGCACTATGGGTGGAATAGAATATGATGATGGGGATTGTGTGGAGAAGACAAAAAAGGAGAAAGTCTCACACTGACGAGGATAATTAACGGGCTATGAAGATGCCCATCAATTGATGTCAACATGAGGAGTAGGGATTGCCATGCAACGGATGCACTAGAGCTATAAATGAATGAAAGCTCAACAAAAGAAAACTAGTAGGTGTGCATCCCACTTGCTTGCTCACGAAGACCTTGGGCATTTTGAGGAAGCCCATCGTAGGAATATACAAGCCAAGTTCTATAATGAAAAATTCCCACTAGTATATGAAAGTGACAACATATGAGACTCTCTATATGAAGAACATGGTGCTACTTTGAAGCACAATATATGAGACTCACTATATGAAGAACATGGTGCTACTTTGAAGCACAAGTGTGGAAAAAGAGATAGTAACATTGCCCCTTTTCATTTATTTTCTTTTTTTCTTTTTTTTTCTTTCTTTTTTTTCTTTTTCTTTCTTTTTTTCTTTGGCCTTCTTTTTTTCTTTTTGGGCTTTCTTTTTTTCTTCTTTTTTTCTTCTTTTTTTCTTTTTTCTTTTCTTTTTGGGGACAATGCTCTAATAATGATGATCATCACACTTTTATTGATTACAACACATAAATTACAACTCGAAACTAGAACAAGATATGACTCTATATGAATGCCTCCGGCGGTGTACCGGGATGGTGCAATGAATCGAGAGTGACATGTATGAAAGATTATGCATGGTGGCTTTGCCACAAATACGATGTCAACTACATGATCATGCAATGGCAATATGACAAAAGTAATGCGTGTCATGATGATAAACGGAACGGTGGAAAGTTGCATGGCAATATATCTTGGAATGGCTATGGAAATGCCATAATAGGTAGGTATGGTGGCTGTTTTGAGGAAGATATAAGGAGGTTTATGTGTGATAGAGCGTATCGTATCACGGGGTTTGGATGCACCGGCGAAGTTTGCACCAACTCTCAAGGTGAGAAAGGGCAATGCACGGTACCGAAGAGGCTAGCAATGGTGGAAAGGTAAAAGTGCGTATAATCCATGGACTCAACATTAGTCAAAAGAACTCATATACTTATTGTGAAAATTTAGAAGTCATCAAAAACCAAGCACTACGCTCATGCTCCTAGAGGGATAGATTGGTAGGAAAAGACTATTGCTCGTCCCCGACCGCCACCCATAAGGATGCACAATCCAAGTACACTTCATGTTTCAAATTTGTTACACAACTTTAACCATACATGCATGCTACGGGACTTGCTAACTTTAACACAAGCATTCTTTAAATTCATAATCACCCAACTAGCATGACTTTGATATCACTACCTCCATATCTCAAAACAATTATCAAGCATCAAATTGATCATAGCATCCAATTCACTTCCTATGATAGTTTTTATCATACCCAACTTGGATGCCTACCATTCTAGGACCAATTTTATAACCATAGAAAATACCATGCTATTCTAAAAGACTCTCAAAATAATATAAGTGAAGCATGAGAGACTAGCAATTTCTACAAAATTAAGCCACCGCCGTGCTCTAAAAGATATAAGTGAAGTACTAGAGCAAAAACTATCTAGCTCAAAAGATATAAGTGAAGCACATAGAGTATTCTAATAAATTCTAATCAAGTGGGCTTCTCCCAAAAGGTGTGTACATCAAGGATGATTGTGTTAAACTAAAAAGCAAAGACTAATATCATACACGATGCTCCAAGCAAAACACATATCATGTGGCGAATAAAAATATAGCTCCAAGTAAAGTTACCAATGAACGAAGACGAAAAAGGGGATGCCTTCCCGGGGCATCCCCAAGCTTAGGCTTTTGGATATTCTTGAGTACCTTGGGGTGCCTTGGGCATCCCCAAGCTTAGGCTTTTGCCACTCCTTATTCCATAGTCCATCAAAGCTTTACCCAAAACTTGAAAACTTCACAACACAAAACTCAACAGGAAATCTCATAAGCTCCGTTAGTGAAAGAAAACAAAACCACCACATAAGGTACTGTAATTAACTCATTACTTATTTAGTTTGGTGTTAAACCTACTGTATTACAAGTTCTCTATGCTTCATACCACTTAATACTAGCCATAGATGCATCAAAATAAGCAAACAACACACGAAAAACAGAATCTGTCAAAAACAGAATAGTCTGTAGCAATCTGTAACTAACGCAAACTTCTGGAACTCTGAAAATCCTAATAAAATAGGAAGTCCTGGTCAATTTGTCTATTGATCAGTATCAAAACGAATCAACGCAAAATCATGTTTCTGTGATTTAACAAAACTAATTTCATGCGCGCAAAGTTTCTGTTTTTCAGTAGAATCAAATTAACTATCACCATAGGTTATCCTATAGGTTCTACTTGGCACAAACACTAATTAAAACATAAAAACACATCCAAACAGATGGTAGATGCAAAATTTATTACTAAGCAGAAACAAAAACAAGAAACACAAATAAAATTGGGTTGCCTCCCAACTAGCGCTATCGTTTAACGCCCCTAGCTAGGCATAACAGCGAAGATAGATCTAAGTAGTGCCATCGTTGGCACTCAATTCCTCAACAGAGCACTTATAATTCTTAGGGGTTTCTCCCTTTTTAGCAATGACTAAACCTTTAGGCAAAAATTCAAGAATTTTGTTTGTAGCAAAAGGTTCCTTAATGATAGAGAGACAATTGGGATGAACACTTATTGATTTGAGATCCGCGTCTCCCTTACTAGAAGATTCACCCTTATTTTTAGGAACATAAATAAATTTGGCAGTTTTGGTAGGAGGTTTTGGAGTGTTTTTCATGGAAGAAAACGCCGAACCTAATTTGGTAATAATATCCTCAAGTTTACCGATTCTAGCAGAATCTAGATCTATTTTTTCATTAACTATAGGTTCTTTCTCTTTAAGATTTTTCAAAGTAACTCCAACCCTAGATCCGTATTGGGTAATCTGATTATGAATCTTTTTATACAAATTTTCAATCAATTCAACAGTGGCAACTTTAATTTCAATAATTTCAAGACGTTGCATCACATGTTCAAAAGTTAAAACAGTTCCATTAACAAAAAGAGGTGGTGGGCCAAACAAATCTAACATAGCATTATAAGCATCAAACATATGGCTACTCAAGAAATCCCCTCCGGTAACGGTATCAAGAACACATCTATTCCAGGGAGTAATGCCTACATAAAATTTGCGAAGAAGTAGGAAGTAGAAAGCTTCCTAGTAGATTTATTTTGAGCATTGCAAATTCTATGCCAAGCATCTTTTAAATTTTCTCCCTCCCTTTGCTTAAAATTGAGAATTTCATGTTCGGGAGTAATAACAAGGATAGGAGGACTAGCCATAGAGACAAGGTAAACGATCTAACACACGAGCAAATAGAAAAAGGCAAGCGAAAAAGAGAGGAGAAGATTGGGAAAGAGAGGGCGAATAAAATGGCAAGGGTGAAGTGGGGGAGAGGAAAACGAGAGGCAAATGGCAAATAATGTAAATGCGAGGGAGATGAGTTTGTGATGGGTACTTGGTATGTCTTGACTTGAGCGAAGACCTCCCCGGCAACGGCGCCAGAAATCCTTCTTGCTACGTCTTGAGCTTGCGTTGGTTTTCCTTGAAGAGGAAAGGGTGATACAGCAATAGTAGCGTAAGTATTTCCCTCAGTTTTTGAGAACCAAGGTATCAATCCAGTAGGAGGCTCCTCAAAAGTCCCACGCACCTACACAAGCAAACAAAGAACTCGCAACCAACGCAATAAAGGGGTTGTCAATCCCTTCATGGCCACTTGCGAAAGTGAGATCTGATAGAGATAGTATGATAAGATAAATATATTTTTGTTATTTTATAATATAGGTTGGAAAAGTAAAGATGCAAATAAAAGTAGATTGAAAGCTTATATATAAAAGATAGACCCGGGGGCCATAGGTTTCACTAGTGGCTTCTCTCAAGATAGCATAAGTATTACGGTGGGTGAATGAATTACTGTCGAGCAATTGATAGAAAAGCGAATAATTATGAGATTATCTAGGCATGATCATGTATATAGGCATCACATCCACGACAAGTAGACCGACTCCTGCCTGCATTTACAACTATTACTCCACACATCGACCACTATCCAGCATGCATCTAGAGTATTAAGTTCATAAGAACAGAGTAACGCATTAAGAAAGATGACATGATGTAGAGGGATAAACTCAAGCAATAAGGTATAAACCCCATATTTTTATCCTCGATGGCAACAATACAATACGTGCCTTGCAACCCCTACTGTCACTAGGTAAGGACACCACAAGATTGAAACCAAAGCTAAGCACTTCTCCCATGGCAAGAAAGATCAATCTAGTAGGCCAAACCAAACTGATAATTCGAAGAGACTTGCAAAGATAACTCAATCAAAGATAAAAGAATTCAGAGAAGATTCAAATATTTGTCATAGATAAACTTGATCATAAACCCACAATTCATCGGATCTCAACAAACACACCGCAAAAAGAGTTACATCAAATAGATCTCCACAAGAGAGGGGGAGAACATGGTATTGAGATCCAAAAAGAGAGAAGAAGCCATTTAGCTAATAACTATGGACCCGAAGGTCTGTGGTAAACTACTCATAACTCATCGGAGGGGCTATGGAGTTGATGTAGAAGCCCTCCGTGGTCGATTCCCGCTCCGGCGGAGCACCGGCGAAGGCTCCAAGATGGGATCTCGCAGATACGGAAGGTTACGACGGTGGAAATTGTTTTTCGTTGGCTCCCTGGATGTTTTCAGGGTACGTGGGTATATATAGGAGGAAGAAGTAGGTCGGTGGCCGCCCGAGGGGACCATGAGACAGGGGGGCGCGCCCAGAGGGGGTGGGCACGCCCTCCTATCTCCTGGCCGCCTCGGATGCTTCTTGGCTTGCACTCTAAGTCTTCTGGATCACGTTCGTTCCAAAAATCACGATCCCAAAGGTTTCATTCCGTTTGGACTCCGTTTGATATTCCTTTTCTTCGAAATACTGAAATAGGCAAAAAAACAGGAACACGGCCTGGGCCTCCGGTTAGTAGGTTAGTCCCAAAAATGATATAAATGTGTAAAATAAAGCCCATAAACATCCAAAAGGGGTAATATAATAGCATGGAACAATAAAAAATTATAGATACATTGGAGACGTATCATTGAACCCCAAGGTGCCCTTACGTGTCAGTCATCGACAATCCCAGTTTTGGATGATTCTGGCTCGTTTCATGGACAATTACTCACTGATTTGGGGTCCCTGAGCGATTTCCATGAATTACAAACCCCGGGGTGCGTTTATGTATCGTTCATCCATAATCCTCGGTTTGTCCGATTCTGGGCTCTTACGTGTTTGTCATCAACACTCACAGTTTTGGCCGATTCTTGCCCGTTTTGTGGACTATTACTCACTGTTTTGGGGTCCCGGGGCAATTTCCATGATTAACGAACTCCGGGGCGCGTTTACGTGTCGGTCATCAACACTCACAACTTTGGGCAATTCTGGCCCATTTCGTGGACTATTACTCACTATTTTGGGGTCCTCGAGTGATTTGCATGATTAACGAACCCCGGGGTGTGTTTACGTGTCGGTCATCAACATTCGCCGTTTTTGTCGATTCTGACCCGTTTCATGGACTACTACTCACCGTTTTGGGGTCCCAAAGCGATTTGTATGGTTGTTGAACCCCAAGGTGCGCTTATGTGTTAGTCATCAACAATCCTAGTTTTGGCCGATTCTGGCCCGTTTAACAGACTATTACTCACTAATTTGGGGTCCCTGAGCGATTTCCATGACTGACGAACCCCAGGGTGCATTTATGTACCGTTCATCAACAATGCTCGGTTTGTCTGATTCTATGCTCTTTCATGGACTATTACTCACCGTTTTGGGGTCCCAAAGCGATTTCCATGGTTGTCGAACCCCAAGGTGTGCTTACGTGTCGGTCGTCAAGACTCGCAGTTTGGGCCGATTCTGACCCGTTTCTTGGACTATTACTCAGTTTTGGGGTCCCGAAGTGATTTCCACGATTGACGAACACCGGGGTGCATTTACGTGTCGGTCATCAACACTCACTGATTTGGCCGATTCTGGCCCGTTTCCTGGACTAGTACTCACTGTTTTGGGGTCCTGAAGTTATTTCCACGATTAACGAACCCCAGGGTGTGTTTATGTGTCGGTCATTAACACTCGCGGTTTTTGTCGATTCTGACCCGTTTCGTGGACTATTACTCATCGTTTTGGGGTCCCAAAGCGATTTCCATGGTTGTTGAACCCCAAGGTGTTCTTACGTGTCAGTCATCAACAATCTTAGTTTTGGCCGATTCTGGCCCGTTTCATGGACTATTACTCACTGATTTGGGGTCCCTGAGCGATTTCCATGATTGACGAACCCCGGGGTGCGTTTATGTATCATTCATTAATAATCCTCGGTTTGTCCGATTCTAGGCTCTTTCATGGACTATTACTCACCGTTTTGGGGTCCCAAAGCGATTTCCATGGTTGTCGAACCCCAAGGTGTGCTTACGTGTCGGTCGTCAAGACTCGCAGTTTGGGCCGATTCTGACCCGTTTGTTGGACTATTACTCGGTTTTGGGGTCCCGAAGTGATTTCCACGATTGACAAACACCGGGGTGCGTTTACGCGCCGGTCATGAACACTCACGGTTTTTGTCGTTTCTAACCCGTTTCATGGACTATTACTCATCGTTTTGGGGTCCCAAAGCAATTTCCATGGTTGTTGAACCCCAAGGTGCACTTACGTGTCAGTCATCAATGATAACCCACAAGTCTAGGGGATCGCAACAGCTTTCGAGGGTAAAGTATTCAACCCAAATTTATTGATTCGACACAAGGGGAGCCAAAGAATATTCTTGAGTATTAGCAGTTGAGTTGTCAATTCAAACACACCTGGATAACTTAGTATCTGCAGCAAAGTATTTAGTAGCAAAGTAGTATGATAATAAAGGTAACAGTAGCAAAAGTAAAGATAATAGTTTTTGGGTTTTTGTAGTGATTGTAACCGTAGTAACGGAAAAGTAAATAAGCGAAGAACAATAAGTGAAAAGCTCGTAGGCAATGGATCAGTGATGGATAATTATGCCGGATGCGATTCCTCAGCTATAACATAGGGTGACACAGAACTAGCTCCAGTTCATCAATGTAATGTAGGCATGTATTCCGTAAATAGTCATACGTGCTTATGGAAAAGAACTTGCATGACATCTTTTGTCCTACCCTCCCATGGCAGCGGGGACTAGCGGAAACTAAGGGATATTAAGGCCTCCTTTTAATAGAGAACCGGAACAAAGCATTAGCACATAGTGAATACATGAACTCCTCAAACTACGGTCATCACCGAGAACTATCCAGATTATTGTCACTTCGGGCTTGTCGGATCATAATACATAATAGGTGACTATAACTTGCAAGATAGGATCAAGAACACACATATATTCATGAAAACATAATAGGTTCAGATCTGAAATCATGGCACTCGGGCCCTAGTGACAAGCATTATGCATAGCAAAGTCATAGCAACATCAATCTCAGAACATAGTGGATACTAGGGATCAAACCCTAACAAAACTAACTTGATTACATGGTAAATCTCATCCAACCCATCTCCGTCCAGCAAGCCTACGATGGAATTACTCACGCACGGCGGTGAGCATCATGAAATTGGTGATGGAGGATGGTTGATGATGACGACGGTGACGAATTCCCCTCTCCGGAGCCCCGAACGGACTCTATATCAGCCCTCCCGAGAGAGATTAGGGCTTGGCGGCGGCTCCGTGTCGTAAAACGCAATGAAACTTTCTCTCTGGTTTTTTTCTCCCCGAACGTGAATATATGGAGTTGGAGTTCAGGTTGGTGGAGGTCCAGGGGGCCACGAGATAGCGGGGTGCGCCCAGGGGAGGGGGCGTGCCCCCTCTCCCGTGGACAGGGTTTGGGCCCCCTGGTCTTGATTCTTTCGCCAATATTTTTTATATTTTCCAAAAAGTTGCTCTGTGGATTTTCAGGACATTCTGAGAACTTTTCTTTTCTACACATAAAACAACATCATGGCAGTTCTGCTGAAAACATCGTCAGTCCGGGTTAGTTTCATTCAAATCATGCAAGTTAGAGTCCAAAACAAGGGCAAAAGTGTTTGGAAAAGTAGATAAGTTGGAGATGTATCAACTCCCCCAAGCTTAAACCTTTGCTTGTCCTCAAGCAATTCAGTTGATAAACTGAAAGTGATAAAGAAAAACTTTTACAAACTCTGTTTGCTCTTGTTGTTGTAAACATGAAAAGCCAACATTTAGGTTTCAGCAAATATTATGAACTAACCATACTCACAATAACACTTAGGTCTCACAATTACTCATATCAATAGCATAATCAGCTAGCGAGCCATAATAATAAAACTCGGATGACAACACTTTCTCAAAACAATCATAACATGATATAACAAAATGGTATCTCGCTAGCCCTTTCTGAGACTGCAAAACATAAATGCTGAGCACCTTTAAAGATCAAGGACTGACTAAACATTGTAATTCATGGTAAAAGAGATCCAGTCAAGTCGTACCCAATATAAACCAATAGTAATGAATGTAAATGACGGTGTGCTCTCCAGCACCTTTTTAACAAGAAGGGTGATGACTCAACATAAAAGTAAATAGATAGGCCCTTCGCAGAGGGAAGCAGGGATTTGTAGAGGTGCCAGAGCTCGATTTTAAAATAGAAATTGAATAACATTTTGAGCGGCATACTTTCACTGTCAACACAACAACTATGAGATGGCTGTATCTTCCATACTACATGCATTATAGGCAGTTCCCAAACAGAATGGTAAAGGTTTGTACTCCCCTAACCACCAACAAGCATCAATCCATGGCTTGCTCGAAACAACGAGTGCCTCCAACTAACAACAGCCCTGGGGGAGTTTTGTTTAATTATTTTGATTTGCTTTGATCTTTTTGGATCATGGGACTGGGCATCCCGGTTACCAACCCTTTCTCGTGAATGAGGAGCGGAGTCCACTCCTCTTGAGAATAACCCACCTAGCATGGAAGATATAGGCAGCCCTAGTTGTAACATGAGTTGCTCGAGCATACAAAACAGAATTTCATTTGAAGGTTTGGAGTTTGGCACATACAAATTTACTTGGAATGGCAGGTAAATACCGCATATAGGAAGGTATGGTGGACTCATATGGAACAACTTTGGGGTTTAAGGAGTTTGGATGCACAAGCAGTATTCCCGCTTAGTACAGGTGAAGGCTAGCAAAAGACTAGGAAGCGACCAACTGAGAGAGCGACAACAGTCATAAACATGCATTAAAATTAATTCACACAGAATACAAGCATGAGTAGGATATAATCCACCATGAACATAAATATCATGAAGGCTATGTTGATTTGATTCAACTACATGCGTGAACATGTGCCAAGTCGAGTCACTCAATTTATTCAAAGGAGGATACCATCCCATCATACCACATCATAATCATTCTAATAGCATGTTGGCACGCAAGGCAAACCATTATACTCATAGCTAATCAAGCATGGAACAAGCAACTATAATCTCTAAATGTCATTGCAAATATGTTTACTTCATAATAAGCTGACTCAGAAACGATGAACTCATCATATTTACAAAAACAAGAGAGGTCGAGTTCATACCAGCTTTTCTCATCCCAATAAGTCCATCATATATCGTCATTATTGCCTTTCACTTGCACGACCGAACGATGTGTATAATAATAATAGTGCATGTGCATTGGACTAAGCTAGAATCTGCAAGCATTCAACTCAAAAGAAAAAGACAAGGTAAAATGGGCTCTAAGTTAAATAAACAATCATGCATATGAGAGCCACTAAACATTTTCAATATGGTCTTCTCGACCCCCAAAGGGAAGAAAAAGAAAATAAAACTATTTACATGGGAAAGCTCCCAACAAGTAAAAAGAAGAATAAGAAATCTTTTTGGGTTTTCATTTTAATTATATTACAAGAATGAAAATTAAACTAACTAATTTTTTTGGTTTTTCTTAAGGTTTATCAAACACACAAGAAGAAAACTAGAAAAAGAAATTTAAACTAACATGGATAATACAATGAAAGAGTATGAGCACCGACGACTAGTGTGTGAACATGAATGTAAAGTCGGTGAGAAATACGTATTCCCCCAAGCTTAGGCTTTTGGCCTAAGTTGGTCTAGTACCAAGGACCACCGCTACTCTCCCCGGTGTACTGGGAAGTGTAATCAGGATACCACTGGCTGGTCATCTCCGGATCCCACTGCACAAATGATGCACGGTAAGGGTCCAGCTTAGGTTCTGGCTCAAGTTCAGGTTCTGGAGTAAAATCTTGGGCTCGGTGATTGTAAACCGCTTCCGGCGTGACAAGAAAATTTTCTGCAAGCAAATCAAACAACAGAGGCGCAGGCAAAATAATAATCTCAAGGTGTTTCTTATTAAATCTAAGTTTATACAAGAGCATTTTCTCTTCGTTGTTAACAATAAACTTGTGTGCTACCATGCTCTTGTAATCTAAAATGTGAGGAGGCAATTTTGTCTCCTCTTTCTCATGGTGCCTAATGGGTATCAGAAAATGTCTAGCAAGACGTGCAACATAGATACCTCCAAATATGGGGCCTTTTGTACGATTCAGGGCTAGCCGTTTAGCAACGACGGCACCCATACTAAAAGTATTGTCTCCAAGCAAGGCATGTTGAAGAATGATAATATCAGTAACACTAAAGTTTCCACTATTTCCACGACCAATCAAGCATCTACTAGCAAATATGGCAAAGTAGTGTAAAACAGGAAAGTGTATGCTAGAGATTTTTGCCTCGGAGCACTTCTTTGGTTCCTCTACAGCTATAGTGTTTTTTTTGACTGGGAACTGTGGGGCAAAACCCCCACATCATATCAAAACTTTATTGAAAAAAGAATAAGTAATACAACAGGGTGATTACAAGGAGTAACCAGGGTACAAGGTAAAACAAGAAAGGGGGGCTTACAAAAACTAGCTTAGGGTGGGAGAAAAGAGATCCATCTAAGCAGTTCATCCTTGTAAACAGATTTGATTCTGTGCTGCATTAGGCTAATATCATGCTTAAAAGCAAACCTCCATTTATTGAAACTAGCTCTCTCATTTCTGAATACTTTGGCATTTCTGATGATCCAAATATTCCAGCAAGCAATGAAAACCACTTCAGAGAAAAAGGGCTTATCAAAACTTCTTCTAGCCTGAGTAACCTGCTGCATCATGGAGGTGCCAGTAGACCAGTCAATCTGCAGATAATTCCAGACCCTGACACTAAAATTGCAGTTGAAGAACAGGTGATCTCTGGTTTCTCTAACCTGCAGGGGACAAAGCCTACAATGGACCCCAACATCCATGTGTCAGTGCCTTCTCTCAACCATGTCCTTGGTGTTCAACCTGTCCATAATAAGCATCCATGCAAAAACCTTGATCTTGAGGGTACAAGAGGATTTCCAAACCCCATAGAGCAAAGGATTGAAGGATTTAGACACAAAAGTGTGTGAGTAGAACATCTTTGGTTTGAAAAGCTTGGTAGATCCTTGCCAGAACCAAACATCTCTCAAACTTGATTCTCTGCTGTGGGAATTCATCAATTCCTGTATCTGGTTCAACTCATCATAGGCCTGAGCAGATAAGGGGAGGTGAAAGAGTTGATGCATATCCTGGGTATTGAAAGATTCCTTAACTGAGATCCATGGATCCTTGGCAAAAGAGTAAAGCCTTGGGAATCTTGTCTGCAGACTAGACACTGTGTTATCAAGGTTCCAATTATCAGCCCAAAAAAGAGCAGTGTCCCCTTCATTAATTTGAACCCAGGAGCAGTCTCTGAAGTGCTGCATGACTTTACAGATATCTCTCCACCAGAAGGATCCACATTCAGTTGTTCCCTGGGGCATTCTTTCAAAATAATATGAATTCCAGACTAAGGACACCCAAGGGATATCTCGTTTATTCAGAAAGTTGTTAACATGCTTGAGAAGAAGAGCCACATTCTGAACCCCCAGATTAAGAATGCCTAGTCCCCCTTTGTTTTTTGGCCTGCAAATGAGGTTCCAAGCAGCAAGAGAAGGTGTTGGCTGATCCCTATGCTTTCTCCACAGACACTGCCTTTGAATTCTTTCGAGCTGCTTGAGAATACCTGCTGGCAGAGCAAGGCTACACAGGAAGAATATTGGCATTGAAGAAAGAGCAGAGTTAAGGAACTGCAATCTTTCACCTTGGTTAAGGAAAGAAGAACTGGCGGTCATTCTTCTTTCCATACAGTCCACCAAAGGCATGAAATCAACCATTTTGGGTCTTGTGGTCCCCATAGGCAATCCAAGGTATGTAAATGGCATTTTTCCAATTTTGCAACCAAAAGCAGCAGCCAAATCTTCCATAACAGCAGACTCAACATTGATTGGGATAATAAAAGACTTATGGTAATTGACATCCAGACCAGTCGACTGAGAAAAAACCTTTAACATATCCTTCAAAGCCAGAAGTTGGGCTTTGTCAGCAGGCAGGATGATCAATGTATCATCAGCATATTGAATCATAGGGTAGTCTGCATCATGGCAGGGTATAGGTAGGTGAAGAATTCCTCTTCTGAACATGTCATTAATCACTGTTTGGAGCAGATCTGCAGCAATAACAAAGAGCAGAGGGGATACAGGGTCACCCTACCTAACCCCTTTTTTGCAAACAAATTTCCTCCCAGGAACCCCATTAAGCAAAACAGATGATGTGCCAGAGGTCAGGAACTGCTTCGTCCAAAGAATCCACTTATCATTAAAACCCTTAAACCTTAGGATTTGGAAGATAGCCTCATGCTCAACATAGTCAAAAGCCTTCTCAAAGTCCAATTTGAGAATGACAATGGGCCTCTTAGACTGATGACATTGGTGAAAATATTCAAAAGTCCACCCCAGGCAATCCTGGATTGTTCTGGACTTAATGAAACCATATTGGTTCTTATGTATGCACTGCATAATCACATCTTGAAATCTATTTGCAGCCATTTTTGATAGAAATTTAATCCCCATACTAGTAAGAGAGATAGGCCTGTAGTCTCCTACTTCTTCAGGTGCTAACTTCTTGGGCACAAGAGTGATATAAGAGCTGTTAATGTTCTCTAAAATAGCAGTGCCATCATAAAAAGCCTGAGCCAGCTCATAAAAATCCTGAGAAATAAGATGCTAACATTTTTTAAAAAACAATTCATTGAAACCATCAGGTCTAGGTGCCTTATCAACAGGCATATGTTTGACTACATTGTCCATTTCCTCTTTTGTAAAAGGCTTAGTGAGCACATCAAGGCCATCCACTGGTGAAATAAGTGAGGACAAATCAAACCCCATTTTAATCCCTCTAGAAGTGCCCATTCTATTCTTAAAACAGCTCCAAACAATTCCAGCCATTTGTGAGTGATCAGAGACAACAGATCCATCAGGTAGCTTCAGACTAGCTATGGAGTTCCTCCTATGCCTCTCAGTGGCCATAGCGTGGAAGAACTTGGTGTTCTCACCTCCCACCTTGAAATATCTGATGGTGCACCTCTTTTTCCAGTATAGAAATTGCAGGTGCAGGAGCTTTTCCAAATGGTTTTTGACAATTCTTCTGAAGTTATTCTCCTGAATATGAAGAGGCCTCCATTCTTCCAATTCATCTAAAAGGAAAATAACATGATTGCATTTACTGATCAGGAACCTCAGTTTGGAAACATTCATTTGCCACCTTTTAAGACACATTATTAGGCTTTTAAGTTTGTCTGCAATTCTAGCAGTAACATGTGCTTTCCGAGAGGGTTGCTTCCAAGAAGATTCAACACAGTCCATGAAGCCATCAAGCTCAATCCAATAATTTTCAAACCTAAAGAGGTTTGATTTTGGAATGGAAGTCTTGATGGTAACTAAGCAAGGCACATGATCCGAAGCAGTCCTGGCCAGGGGCAAAACTTCAGTCATAGGATAATCAGAAATCCAATCCACAGATGTAAAGAACCAATCTAGCTGCTCAAGAAGCGGGCTATCTTGCATATTGGACCATGTGTAAGATTTGCCCTTGATGGGAAGCTCAAGAAGGCCCAGGTGGCCAATAATCTCATTAAAAATGAACATGTCATTTATGTCCCCACCAGGAAAGTTTCTGTTATCCACTGACCGAAGGAAATTGAAGTCGCCAAGTAACAACTAGTGTTCATTGAGAGGAATAGTCAGGTTGTATAACCAATTAACAAATTGGTCCCTGGCTTCACCCCTACAAGGGCCATAGATGGCAACTAGAGTCCAAGAATCATTGTTCTGTCTGGAAGTGAACTTAACAATTACAGCAAACTGTTGTACTTCAATTACGGTGCCACTAAAAACAGAAGAATTCCAGACCACTATAATTCCTCCAGAAGCACCAATAGAGGGAGAACACACAAATGAGTCAAATCTTTTAGGGCAGAAAGATTTAATTGATCTATAATCAAAAGATGCACATTTGGTTTCTTGTAGGCAGGCAATTGAGCATTGGCTTTCATCAATTTTCTGCCTAACAGCCCTCTGCCTAGTTTCAGAATTCAGACCTCTGACATTCCAGCAGAGAACATTCCAGTTCCTACAAATGTTACTCATTACAATATAAGATTAAGTCCATAACCCACATGGTACGCAATACCACATGTCTAGAGAAACATAAACCAGTCTGACCCAACATCAACACACACCAGAGAACAAGTAGCAACATACTGTCTACAGACATAGATAAAGCATATTTAAGGGCTTGCGAAACCCAAAAGGGCATGATTAAACTAATCATCATGTTTAGGCGAGGCAGCAGCAGGTGGATCCACCATAAGTGCATCCACAAATAATAGAGCAGCGTCAATTTCTAGCTCACGACCAACTTCTTGGAGTCGACTGATAGGAGTTGCAGGTGGAATTCCTTCAAAAGCAGGGTCGTCGTGCATCTGGGCCGTGAAGGGCTTAGCCTTGGGCTTCTTTCTCTTGGGCTGCAGGGAGAGCTCCTGGAAGGTGGGCTTGAAACCATCACGCTGAATTGAGCTTCTAGTGCAACGCCGTACTGCGGTGTCAACAATTGGAGTTGGCGCCAAGGTTTTCCGTGGCCTGCGAGCTTTAACCACCGCAGCAGGAGGGGGTGGAACCTGCACTGGTTGAACATCAAAATGATCAGAAAATAGCGCCCTGGCAACTGGCCTTGCTTGCTCTTGATCCCTCCATGTAAGACGTGGCAGGTCATTCTCACTGAAAGCCATATCCCAACTCCGCTTAGATAGAATAACCGGTGAAAGAGGTTGCAGCAGAACCGGCCTTGGAACTGAGAAAGACACAGGAGCTTGCAAAAGGTTCTCAAATGATCTCCTCCAAATCATATCCGGAGGCAAAGGAGGCCCAAAAGGAACCGCAGGCAGAACTATCTCCTCCCTGATAGCAGGAGGCTGATAGACAACAATGGCCCAGTTGTTAGCAGCATCCTCATTAACCAAAGGTAGAACAGGGTCCTCAGGCAGATCATCCTCCACTACAATAACAGGCTGAACCAGATCCGCAGCAGAACTGGGCTGAGCAGAAAGATCAACCACCATTGATTCTTGATCTTGCGCGGGCTCAGGCTCCACCTCATCGTTCCAATTCCCCCAATTGTCATCAGCCACCTCATTGATCACAGGCTCAGGCGGAGGTGGGACTGCATTCCACCCCAATGCAGGGTAGGCTGGCAGATTGAACGGAGGCAGCCAGGGAAAGGAACACCAGGTACTGGGTGCGGATTGCCATTGATGGGCATCCAATCTTCATCATGGGGCATCTGTTCAGCAAAATTCGCACCCAAAATGTAAAGGGGTGCAGTCCAAGAAACACGGGCGCCACCATAAGCCGCATAATCCATGAAAACCACATCGCGCGGCACAAGGATATCTTCAGGGAAAGAAGCAAAAACCAAAGATCGAACCATATATGGGTCCTCACCGACCCAGTGATGGAACTTGCCAAAAGTGTTGATAGCTGCCCTGATGCACTCAGTGTTGCAAAGATCCAACGGAATACCCAGAAACATGAGCAGCCCCTAACGAAAACCCTGAACTCCACGAAAAGATTCACCCTCGTCATGCTTCATGAACCTCACAAAACGGTCATTCCCCAGCGGCTGAGGCGGAAGCTGTAGCAAGGAGAACCTGACCGCAGCATCTCGAAGCTCAAAGAGTCCAACCGAACGAATCCAAGGCTGCGCAGACCGAACAAGAACACCATGGCCTTGCAACCACTGAACTACCTCCTCTATAGCAGCACCAATCTCATCTGGCTGTGGAAAAGGCATTACCTCCGCAAGCATGAACTCCTCATGACGGCGCACAATTGGGGTATGTGGCATCACAAAAGTCCGAGGAAGACGATCTTCCCCACCATCAACGATGTGGTGACCCGCCGGCACGTACAGTAGGGGATCCAGGTGAAAGTTCGCCATCGGTGCCGGGAGCTCCGCCTCCAAGGACGGCGAGTGGATAGGCGGAGGAGGGGTTTCAGGCGGCGAGGCCAATGGTGTCTTGGGGCTGGGGCTGATGGAACTGGGCGACGGCGTAAATGCGGAAGTGCAAGGGAGGTCCAAGTTTGGTAAAAGCGATGTCAGAGAGATATTCCCGCAGCTCGCCTCGGAAGATGGGGCGTTAACGGGTTTGGCTTGCCATACGAGCCCCAAGATTTCTGCGAACTTGTTGCAATCTCTTTTGGTATGACCAGACCGGAGACAAGAGATACACCAAAGCTTAGACGTACATGCAGATGCAAAATGACCCTTTTCAAGGCAGTTCTGACACGTTGAAATTTTGTCTACCATATCATCAATAAAATTATCAAAATCCTCCCTGGCCTGTTGAGACGAGGGGATATCCAACTGCTCCCCAGGGGAAACCGGCCCAACCTGACCCAACCCAGCAGTCCCGGGCCGCTCCATGCCCACAACAGTCACAGAGGGTGGCCCATTATGGCATGGCACGTTCCCATTCAAAAGATAAAAATTCTCGCCCGAGATTGGTGGCCTCAAATCACGTACCAGATTTGCCAACATGCTGCATGATGGAACACCGGAGATGACGGCCGTATTTTTGGCAGGGACGTTAACCGTTCCGAAAGAGATGGGTGGCGTAGCCACTGTCCACTGGAGATTGGCCGGCGGCGGCGAAGGCAAGATCACCTGCTCAGAAGGGTTAATTTCATAGCCAGCCTCAGCAATGGTGTCAACAAGAACCTGAGAGGCTGGATATCTGTAGCCCTTACAAACAGGGTACTGATGAAACGTAGCAAAAGATATTTTCTTACGTGAAGTAGGTCCCGATCTTAGAGAAGACTTAGAAGGAGGTTTATGCATGGCAATCAAACCCAAAGTTGCACGCCTTTTTGAGGGACTAACCAAAATCCACTCAGCGTCACATTCCTTTCTCCAGATCACTAACTCACGACTCCAATTAGGACCACCATTTCTCCAAAGATGAAAATAACACTTGAAACTAGGGCAGGCATATGATCTTAACTTGAGGATGTAAAGGCCAACTTGCTTGCAGGAGACAAAGAACGAAAATACCTTGCCCTTAATTAGCTGGACCGACAAATCAATGGCCGAACCGCCAATCGCTGATTCCAATGCAGCCGCCACAGAATCCTCATCCAGACGAAAAGCATGTCTGCTGAAAGACACCGCCATGATGAAATGGCTTGTGTCATCCGAAGGATGAATAGATTTCCCATAGGAGCTGAAAACCTTATCCGCAAAGATGGAGCCCGGAGAGAAATCCAGATCTAACGTTGATCCACCAGAGGAACCCATAGAAGATGGGTATAGACGTGTAGATCACAGCACGCCGGAGAAGATGAGTGGAGAAGATCGAAGAAACACTGGCTAGAGGTGGAGATCGCCGGAGAACCTAGGTCATGGGTGGGGTGGTGGGTGGAGCTCCATCGTACACGTGCCAAATTACCACGTGGGCTGCCTACAGCTATAGTGTTAACAAAGCCATCCACATCTTTACGACGGGGTTCCTCTAGTTCTCCCTCATAGGGTATCCTACACACCGCGCAAAAATTACGTAAAGACATTTCTCTGAATTCATCATATAAATGAAATGATACCGCAGGCGGTGACTTCTTAGGAAAATAATAAAAGTTTTGCACGAAAGTATTAGTGAGTAAGAGATACTGATCGATCCGGTCGTTGATGAAACCGGTGAGGCCTGCAGTCTCGATCAAGGAATAAAAATCTTCATGAATTCCAGCTTCTTTCAAGAAATCATTGCATGGCCATTCACACGACCGCACTTCCGCTAAGCGAGGAAGATTATACTAGTCTTTTTCCTTCTCTTTGGCTTGTTTTTCCTGAGAGCCTTGGCTAGAAGAGCCCCTCAAAAATTTCCTTACATTTTCTAAAAATTTCTGAAATTTTAATAACTTCAAAATAAAAGTGAATAAAACTGAACAAGATTGGTAGCAACTACTCCTACAAGTGCCTAGAGCCTATATCATGCATTAGAATTGCTTGGGACCTCATAAATTTAACATGCAAGCTCAAGAACATGGTCACCTATGCAGCAAAAATTTGCAATGAATAAAACACTAGAACAAAAACTAATTGGACCAATGGAGGAGTCACATACCAAGCAACAATCTCCCAAAGCAGTTTTGTAAATGGAGCTTTGAGCAAGGAGATCGAAAATCGCAGCAAAATGAGCTAGAACTCGTGCTTGAGCTGGATGGGGATTTTTTTGGGTAGAAGATGAAGTGTGTGGGTGTTGGCATAAGTGGAGGGGGCCACCAGGGGCCCACGAGACAGGGGTGCGCCCAGGTGGGGTGGGCGCGCCCTCCACTCTCGTGGCCTGGTGCTTGCCCCTCCTGCAGTGTTTTCAGTGCCTAAAATCCTCAAATATTCCATAAAAAATCATACTAAATTTGCAGGGCATTTGGAGCACTTTTATTTTTGGGATATTTTTTAATGCACGGATAATTAAGAAAACAGAGAGATAATACTGTTTTTGCTTTATTTATTCTAAATAACAGAAAGTAAAAAGAGGGTACAGAAGGTTGTGCCTTCTATTTTCATCCATCTCGTGATCATCAAAATGAATCCACTAACAAGGTTGATCAAGTCTTGTTAACAAACTCATTCCGAATAACACGGAACCGGAGAAATTTCGAATAACACTAAGTTACCTCAACGGGGATATGAAAATCCCCAACAATAAGAATATCATACTTTTTCTTGACAGTAGGGAGAGGAAATTCAAAACCTCCAATAATAATAGTTGGAACTTTTCCAATAGAATTGATGCTATGAACTTGAGATTGTTTCCTCGGAAAGTGTACCGTATGCTCATTACCATTAACATGAAAAGTGACATTGCCTTTGTTGCAATCAATAACAGCCCCTGCAGTATTAAGAAAAGGTCTACCAAGGATAATAGGCATACTATCGTCCTCAGGAATATCAAGAATAACAAAGTCCGTTAAGATAGTGACATTTACAACCACAACAAGCACATCCTCAAAAATACCGACAGGTATAGCAGTTGATTTATCAGCCATTTGCAAAGATATTTCAGTAGGTGTCAACTTATTCAATTCAAGTCTACGATATAAAGAGAGAGGCATAACACTAACACCGGCTCCAAGATCACATAAAGTAGTTCTAACATAATTTCTTTTAATGGAGCATGGTATAGTTGGTACACCCGGATCTCCAAGTTTCTTTGGTATTCCACCCTTAAAAGTGTAATTAGAAAGCATGGTGGGAATTTCAGATTCCGGTATCTTTCTTTTATTTGTAATGATATCCTTCATATACTTAGCATAAGGATTTACTTTGAGCATATCAGTTAAGCGCATATGTAAGAAAATAGGTCTAATCATTTCAGCAAAGCGCTCAAAATCCTCATCATCCTTTGTCTTGGATGGTTTAGGAGGAAAGGGCATGGGTTTCTGAACCCATGGTTCTCTTTCTCTACCGTGCTTCCTAGCAACAAAATCTCTCTTATCATAATGTTGATTCTTTGATTGTGGGTTATCAAGATCAAGAGCAGGTTCAATCTCTACTTCATTGTTTTTGCTAGGTTGAGCATCAACATGAACATTATCATTAACATTATCACTAGGTTCATGTTCATCACCTGATTGAGTTTCAGCATCAGAAATAGAAATATCATTGGGATTCTCACGTGTGTCTACAGTAGGTTCACTAGAAGCATGCAAAGTCCTATTGTTTTTCTTTTTCTTCTTTTTAGAAGAACTAGGTGCCTCTAAAGTGTTTCTCTGAGAATCTTGCTTGATTCTCTTAGGGTGGCCTTCGGGATACAGAGGTTCCTGAGTCATTCTACTAGTTCTAGTAGCCACTCTAACAACAAAGTCATTTTTATTATTTAATTCATCAAGCAAATCATTTTGACCTTTAAGTACTTGCTCAGCTTGAGTAGCAACCATAGAAGTATATTTGCTAATGAGTTTAAGTTCACCTTTAACTCTAGCCATATTATCGCTCACACATCCTATCTCGAAAGCATTATTCTTTAACTCTCTACCAACATAAGCATTAAAACTTTCTTGTCTAGCCATAAAGTCATCAAATTCATCTAAGCGTGGGCTATGAAATTTAGTAGAGGGGATTTCAACTTTATCATATCTATAGAGAGAATTTACCTTTACTACCTGTGTCGGGTTATCAAGACAATGTGGTTCTTCAATAGGCGGTAAATTAAGACCATGTATTTCTTCAATAGGAGGTAAATTCTTAACATCTTCAGCTTTAATACCTTTTTCTTTCATTGATTTCTTTGCCTCTTGCATATCTTCAGGACTGAGAAATAAAACACCTCTCTTCTTTGGAGTGGGTTTAGGAATAGGCTCAGGAGTTGGCTCAATTGGTTCAGGAATTGCTTCAGGAATTGGCTCAGGAAGAGTCCAATTATTCTCATTAGTCAACATATTATTCAATAATAATTAAGCTTCATCGACTGTTCTTTCCCTGAAAACACAACCAGCACAACTATCCAAGTAGTCCTTGGAAGCATTGGTTAGTCCATTATAAAAGATATCAAGTATTTCATTTTTCTTGAGAGGATGATCAGGCAAAGCATTAAGTAATCGGAGAAGCCTCCCCCAAGCTTGTGGGAGACTCTCTTCTTTGATTTGCACAAAGTTATATATTTCCCGCAAGGCAGCTTGTTTCTTATGAGCAGGGAAATATTTAGCAGAGAGTAATAAATCATATCCTGGGGACTATGCACACAACTAGGAGCAAGAGAATTATACCAAGTCTTAGCATCACCCTTTAATGAGAATGGAAATATCTTAAGGATATAAAAATAGTGAGACTTCTCATCATTAGTAAACAGGGTTGCTATATCATTCAACTTGGTAAGATGTGCCACAACAGTTTCAGATTCAAGGCCATAAAAAGGATCAGATTCAACCAAAGTAATAATTTCAGGATCAACAGAGAATTCATAATCCTTATCAGTAACACAGATAGGTGAAGTAGCAAAAGCAGGGTCAGGTTTCATTCTAGCATTAAGAGACTGCTTCTTCCATTTAGCTAATAATTTCTTAAGATCATATCTATCATTGCAAGCAAAGATAGCTCTAGTAGCTTCTTCATTCATAACATAACCCTTAGGAACACTAGGCAATTCATAATCATTAGGAGAACCTTCATCATCACTATCATCAATAATAGCATCTTCAATAATTTCATTCCCCCTAACTCTAGCAAGTTGTTCATCAAGAAATTCACCTAATGGCAAAGTAGTATCACGCATAGAAGTAGTTTCATCATGCATAGCAGAAGTGGCATCATCAATAACATGTGACATATCAGAATTCATAGCAGTAGCAGGTTTAGGTGTCACAATCTTACTAATAACAGAAGGAGAATCTAGTGGAGAGCTAGATGACAGTTCCTTACCTCCCCTCGTAGTTGAGGGCAAAATCTTGGTTCTATCGTCTTTCAAGTTCTTCATAGTGATAAAAAGATATAAATCCCAAGTGACTCAGAGAATAGAGCTATGCTCCTCGGCAACGGCACCAGAAATTAGTCTTGATAACCCACAAGTGTAGGGGATCGCAACAACTTACGAGGGTAAAGTATTCAACCCAAATTTATTGATTCGACACAAGGGGAGCCAAAGAATATTCTTGAGTATTAGCAGTTGAGTTGTCAATTCAACCACACCTGGATAACTTAGTATCTGCAGCAAAGTATTTAGTAGCAAAGTAGTATGATAATAAAGGTAACAGTAGCAAAAGTAAAGATAATAGTTTTTGGGTTTTTGTAGTGATTGTAACAGTAGTAACAGAAAAGTAAATAAGTGAAGAATAATAAGTGAAAAGCTCGTAGGCAATGGATCAGTGATGGATAATTATGCCGGATGCAATTCCTCATGTAATAGCTATAACATAGGGCGACACAGAACTAGCTCCAGTTCATCAATGTAATGTAGGCATGTATTCAGTAAATAGTCATATGTGCTTATGGAAAAGAACTTGCATGACATCTTTTGTCCTACCCTCCCGTGGCAGCCAGGTCCTAGCGGAAACAAAGGGATATTAAGGCCTCCTTTTAATAGAGAACCGGAACAAAGCATTAGCACATAGTGAATACATGAACTCCTCAAACTATGGTCATCACCGAGAAGTATCCCGATTATGGTCACTTCGGGGTTGTCGGATCATAACACATAACAGGTGACTATAGACTTGCAAGATATGATCAAGAACACACATATATTCATGAAAACATAATAGGTTCAGGTCTGAAATCATGGCACTCGGGCCCTAGTGACAAGCATTAAGCATAGAAAAGTCATAGCAACATCAATCTCAGAACATAGTGGATACTAGGGATCAAACCCTAACAAAACTAACTTGATTACATGGTAAATCTCATCCAACCCATCACCGTCCAGCAAGCCTACGATGGAATTACTCACGTACGGCGGCGCGCATTATGAAATTGGTGATGGAGGATGGTTGATGATGACGACGGCGACGAATCCCCCTCTCCGGAGCCCAGAACGGACTCCAGATCAGCCCTCCGGAGAGAGATTAGGGCTTGGCGGCGGCTCCATGTCGTAAAACGCGATGAAACTTTCTCTCTGATTTTTTTCTCCCCGAACGTGAATATATGGAGTTGGAGTTGAGGTCGGCGGAGGTCTAGGGGGCCCACGAGATAGGGGGGTGCGCCCAGGGGGAGGGGGCGCGCCCCCCTGTCTCGTGGACAGGGTGTGGGCCCCCTGGTCTTGATTCTATCGCCAGTATTTTTTATATTTTCAAAAAGTTGCTCCGTGGATTTTCAGGACATTACGAGAACTTTTCCTTTCTACACATAAAACAACATCATGGCAGTTCTGCTGAAAACAGCGTCAGTCCGGGTTAGTTTCATTCAAATCATGCAAGTTAGAGTCCAAAACAAGGGCAAAAGTGTTTGGAAAAGTAGATACGTTGGAGACGTATCAATCAACGATCCCAGTTTGGCCAATTCTGGCCCGTTTCATGGACTATTACTCACTGATTCGGGGTCCCTGAGCGATTTCCATGATTGACGAACCCCGGGGTGCGTTTATGTATCATTCATCAATAATCCTCGGTTTGTCCGATTCTGGGCTCTTATGTGTTGGTAATCAACACCCACAGTTTTGGCCGATTCTGGCTCCGTTTTCTGGATTATTACTCACTGTTTTGGGGTCCCGGGGTGATTTCCACGATTAACTAACTCCGGGGTGCGTTTACGTGTCCTTCGTAAACACTCACAGCTTTGGGCGATTCTGGCCCGTTTCATGGACTATTACTCACTGTTTTGGGGTCCTGGAGTGATTTGCACGATTAACGAACCCCAGGTGTGTGTTCACGTGTCGGTCATCAACACTCGCGGTTTTTGTCGATTCTGACCCGTTTTGTGGACTATTACTCACCATTTTGGTGTCCTAAAGCGATTTCCATGGTTGTTGAACCCCAAGGTGCGCTTACGTGTCAGTCATCAACAATCTTAGTTTTAGCCGATTCTGGCCCGTTTCATGGACTATTACTCACTGATTTGGGGTCCCTGAGCGATTTCCATGATTGACGAACCCCGGGGTGCGTTTATGTATAATTCATCAATAATCCTCGGTTTCTCCGATTCTGGGCTCTTTCATGGACTATTACTCACCGTTTTGGGGTCCCAAAGGATTTCCATGGTTGTCGAACCCCAAGGTGTGCTTATGTGTTGGTCGTCAAGACTCGCAGTTTGGGCCGATTCTGACACGTTTCTTGGACTATTACTTAGTTTTGGGGTTCCGAAGTGATTTCCATGATTGACGAACACCGGGGTGCATTTACATGTTGGTCATCAACACTCGCAGTTTTGGCCGACTCTGGTGCATTTCATGGACTATTACTCACCGTTTTGGGGTCCCAAAGCTATTTCCATGGTTGTCGAACCCAAGGTGTGCTTATGTGTTGGTTGTCAAGACTCGCAGTTTGGGCAGATTCTGACCCGTTTCTTGGACTATTACTCAGTTTTGGGGTCCAGAAGTGATTTCCACGATTGAGGAACACCGGGGTGCATTTACGTGTCAGTCATCAACACTCGCGGTTTTTGTCGATTCTGACCCGTTTCGTGGAATATTACTCACCGTTTTTGGGTACCAAAGCGATTTCGATGGTTGTCGAACATTGAGGTGCGCTTACGTGTCGGTCATCAACAATCGCAGTTTGGGCCGATTCTGGCTAGTTTCTTGGACTATTACTCAGTTTTGGGTTCCCGGAGTGATTTCCACGATTGACGAACCCCGGGGTGCATTTACGTGTCGGTCATCAACACTCATGATTTTGGCCGATTCTGGTCCGTTTTGAGCACTATTACTCATTGTTTTGGGGTGCCAAAGAAATTTCCACGATCGACGATCCCCGGGGTGCGTTTACGTGTCCGTCGTCAACACTCACAATTTTGGTCATTTCTGACCTGTTTCGTGGACTATTACTTAATGTTTTGGGGCCCCGATGCGATTTCCATAGTTGTTGAACCCCAGGTTGCGCTTACGTGTCGGTCATCAACACTCACAGTTTTGGCCGATTCTAGACCGCTTCGTGGACTATTACTAACTATTTTGGGGGCCCGGAGTGATTTCCACGATTAACGAACCCCGGGGTGCGCTTACGTGTCGGTCATCAATACTCCTAGTTTTGGCCGATTCTGGCCCGCTTCATGGACTATTACTCACTTTTTTGGGGTCCAAGAATGATTTCCACGATTAACGAACCCCGGGGTGCGTTAACGTGTTGGTCATCAGCACTCGTGGTTTTTGTCGATTTTGACCCGTCTCATGGACTATTACTCATCGTTTCGGGGCCCCAAAGCGATTCCATGGTTGTTGAACCCCAAGGTGCGCTTACGTGTCACTCATCAACAATCCCAGTTTTGAACGATTCTGGTCCGTTTCATGGACTATTACTCACTGATTCGGGGTCCCTGAGCGATTTCCATGATTGATGAACCCCGGGGTGCGTTTATGTATCGTTCATCAATAATCCTCGGGTTGTCCGATTCTGGGCTCTTACGTGTTGGTCATCAACACTCACAGTTTTGGCTGATTCTGGCCCGTTTTGTGGACTATTACTCACTGTTTTGGGGTCCCGGGATGATTTCCACGATTAACGAACTCCGGGGTGCGTTTACGTGTCGGTCATTGACACTCACAGCTTTGGGGGATTCTGGCCCGTTTCGTGGACTATTACTCACTGTTTTGGGGTCATGGAGTGATTTGCACGATTAACGAACCCCGGGGTGTGTTTACCTATCGGTCATCAACACTCGCGGTTTTTGTCGATTCTGACCCGTTTCGTGGACTATTACTCCCGTTTTGGGGTCCCAAAGCGATTTCCATGGTTGTTGAACCCCAAGGTGCGCTTACGCGTCAGTCATCAACATTCTCAGTTTTGGCCGATTCTGGCCCGTTTCATGGACTATTACTCACTGATTTGGGGTCCCTGAGCTATTTTCATGATTGATGAACCTCGGGGTGCGTTTATGTATCATTCATCAATAATCCTCGGTTTCTCCAATTCTGGGCTCTTTCATGGACTATTACTCACAGTTTTGGGGTCCCAAAGGATTTCCATGGTTGTCGAACGCCAAGGTGTGCTTATGTGTTGGTCGTCAAGACTCGCAGTTTGGGCCGATTCTGACTCGTTTCTTGGACTATTACTCACTTTCGGGGTTCCGACGTGATTTCCACGATTGACGAACACCGGTGTGCATTTACGTGTCGGTCATGAACACTCATAGTTCTGGCCGATTCTGGCCCATTTCATGGACTATTACTCACCATTTTGGGGTCCCGATGCTATTTCCATGGTTGTCGAACCCCAAGGTGTGCTTACGTGTTAGTCGTCAAGACTCGCAGTTTGGGCCGATTCTGACCCGTTTCTTGGACTATTACTCAGTTTTGGGGTCCCGAAGTGATTTCCACGATTGATGAACACCAGGGGGCATTTACGTGTCGGTCATCAACACACACAGTTTTGGCCGATTCTGGCCCATTTCATTGATTATTACTCACCGTTTTGGGGTCCCAAAACTATTTTCATGGTTGTTGAACCCCAAGGTGTGCTTATGTGTTGGTTGTCAAGACTCGCAGTTTGGGCAGATTCTGACCCGTTTCTTGGTCTATTACTCAGTTTTGGGGTCCCGAAGTGATTTCCACGATTGACGAACACCTGGGTGCATTTACCTGTCAGTCATCAACACTCACAGTTTTTGTCGATTCTGACCCATTTCATGGACTATTACTCACCGTTTTTTGGTCCCATAGCAATTTCGATGGTTTTCGAACACCAACGTGCGCTTACGTGTCGTTCGCCAACAATCGCAGTTTGGGCCGATTCTGGCCTGTTTCTTGGACTACTACTCAGTTTTGGGGTCCCAGAGTGATTTCCACGATTGACGAACCCCGAGGTGCATTTACGTGTCGGTCATCAACACTCATGATTTTGGCCAATTCTGGTCCGTTTCGAGCACTATTACTCATCGCTTTGGGGTGCGAAAGAAATTTCCACGATCAACAATCCCTAGGGTGCGTTTACGTGTCCGTCGTCAACACTCACAGTTTTGGCCATTTCTGACCCGTTTCGTGGACTATTACTTACCGTTTTGGGGTCCCGAAGCGATTTCCATAGTTGTTGAACCCCAAGTTGCGCTTAGTGTCGGTCATCAACACTCACAGTTTTGGCCGATTCTGGCCCGCTTCCTGGACTATTACTAACTATTTTGGGGGCCCGACATGATTTCCACGATTAACGAACCCTGGGGTGCGCTTACGTGTCGGTCATCAACACTCCTAGTTTTGGCCAATTCTGGCCTATTTCATGGACTATTACTCACTGTTTTGGGGTCCAAGAATGATTTCCACGATTAACGAAACCCGGGGGCGTTTACGTGTCGGTCATCAGCCCTCGCGGTTTTTGTCGATTCTGACTCGTTTCGTGTATTATTACTCACCATTTCGGGGCCCCAAAGCGATTCCATGGTTGTTGAACCCCATGGTGCGCTTACGTGTCAGTCATCGACAATCCAAGTTTTGGCCGATTCTGGCTCGTTTCATGGACTATTACTCATTGATTTGGGGTCCCTGAGTGATTCCCATGAATTACGAACCCCAGGGTGCATTTATGTATCGTTCATCAATAATACTCGGTTTGTTCGATTCTGGGCTCTTTCATGGACTATTACTCACCGTTTTGGAGTCCCAATGCGATTTCCATGGTTGTCGAACCCCAAGGTGTGCTTACGTGTTGGTCGTCAAGACTCGTTGTTTGGACCGATTCTGACCCGTTTCTTGGACTACTACTCAGTTTTGGGGTCCCGAAGAGACTTCCACGATTGACGAACAACAGGGTGCATTTACGTGTCGGTCATCAACACTCGTGGTTTTGGTCGATTCTAACATGTTTCGTGGACTATTAGACACCGGTTTTAGGTCCCAAAGCGATTTCCATAGTTGTCGAACCCCAAGGTGCGCTTATGTGTCGGTCATCAACAATCGCAGTTTGGCCCGATTCTGGCCCGTTTCTTGGACTATTACTCAGTTTTGGGGTCCCAGAGTGATTTCCACGATTGACGAACCCCGGGGTGAGTTTACGTGTCAGTCATCAACACTGACGATTTTGGCCGATTCTGGTCCGTTTCAAGCACTATTACACATCATTTAGGGGTGCCAGAGCGATTTCCACGATTGACGATCCCCGGGGTGCGTTTACGTGTCCGTCATGAACACACACAGTTTTGGCCAACTCTGACCCATTTCATGGACTATTACTTACTGTTTTGGGGTCCCGAAGCGATTTCCATAGTTGTTGAACCCCAAGTTGTGCTTACGTGTTGTTCATCAACACTCACAGTTTTGGCCGATTCTGGCCCGTTTCGCAGACTATTACTCACTATTTTGGGGTCGCGGAGTGATTTCCACGATTAACGAACCCCATGGTGCGTTTACGTGTCGGCCATCAACACTCAGAGTTTTGGGCGACTCTGGCCCGTTTCATGCACTAATACTCACTGTTTTGGGGTCCTGGAGTGATTTCCACGATTAACGAACCCCGGGGTGTGTTTACGTGTCGGTCATTGATACGTCTATTTTGCATCATGCTTTTATGTCAATACTTATTTCATTATGGTCCGTTATTACACATTATATCTCAATACTTATGGCTATTCTCTCTTATTTTACAGGGAATTGTTTTTGCCACTCTAGATTTTGCCAATTTTCCTTATGCCACTCTAGATTTTGACATTTCACTTTTGCCACTCTTTGTTTTTGACAATTATCACAATTGCCATTTTGTGGCAAAAGCAAAATAATTTTATTTCATTTTTGCCACTCTTAGCTTTTGATAATTATCACAATTGCCACTCTAAAAACTTTGTTTTTGCCACAGGAATGGCAATTGTGATAATTGTCAAAAACTAAGAGTGGCAATAATGAAATGTCAATATCTAGGGTGGCATAAGGAAAATTGGCAAAATCTAGAGTGGCAAAAACAAAATTTTCTCTATTTTACAAGGTTTACCATGAAGAGGGGGAATGCCGGCAGCTGGAATTCTGGCTGGAAAAGGAGAAAACGTTGGAAACCTATTCTGCACAGCTCCAAAAGTCCTGAGACTCCACGAAACAACTTTTTGGATTTAGTAAGAATTTATGAGCAAAAGAAATAGGCCAGGGGGCCCACACCCTGTCCAGGAGATAGGGGGCGCTCCCCCCTATAGGGCACGCCCCCCTATCTCCTCGGCCCCCTGGTGGGCCTCCGGCGTCCATCTTCTGCTATATCATCACTTTTACCCTGGAAAAAATCATGGGCAAGCTTACGGGATGAAACTCCGCCGCCACGAGGCGGAACCTTGGCGGAATCAATCTAGGGCTCTGGCGGAGCTGTTCTGCCGGGGATTACTCCTTGTAGTTGATGCTAATTGGTTTACTTGGTGGAAGATCATATGTTCAGATCCTTTACGCATATTATTACTCCTCTCATTATGAACATGAATATGCTTTGTGAGTAGTTACGTTTGTTCCTGAGGATATGGGTGAAGTCTTGCTATTAGTAGTCATGTGAATTTGGTATTCGTTCGATATTTTGATGAGATGTATGTTGTCTTTTCCTCTAGTGGTGTTATGTGAACGTCGACTACATGGCACTTCACCATTATTTGGGCCTAGAGGAAGGCATGGGGAAGTAATAAGTAGATGATGGGTTGCTAGAGTGACAGAAGCTTAAACCCTAGTTTATGCGTTGCTTCGTTAGGGGCTAATATGGATCCATATGCTTAATGCTGTGGTTAGGTTTACTGAGGGAGTCCTGGACTAGGGGTGTCCGGATAGCCGGACTATCATCATCGGCCGGACTCCAAGACTATGAAGATACAAGATTGAAGACTTCGTCCCGTGTCCGGATGGGACTTTCCTTGGCGTGGAAGGCAAGCTTGGCGATACAGATATGTAGATCTCCTACCATTGTAACCGACTCTGTGTAACCCTAGCCCTCTCCGTGTCTATATAAACCGGAGGGTTTTAGTCCGTAGGACGAACAACCATTACAACAATCATACCATAGGCTAGCTTCTAGGGTTTAGCCTCCTTGATCTCGTGGTAGATCCACTCTTGTACTACCCATACCATCAATATCAATCAAGCAGGAGTAAGGTTTTACCTCCATCGAGAGGGCCCGAACCTGGGTAAAAACATCGTGTCCCTTGTCTCCTGTTACCATCCGCCTAGACGCACAGTTCGGGACCCCCTACCCGAGATCCGCCGGTTTTGACACTGACATTTACCTTAATACTTCTTTTTGTAGTTGCGGATGCTTGCAATAGAGGTTAATCATAAGTGGGATGCTTGTTCAAGTTAGGGCAGTACCCAAGTACCGGTCCACCCACATATCAAAATATCAAAGTATCGAACGCGAATCATATAAACGTGATGAAAACTAGCTTGACGATAATTCCCAATGTGTCCTCGGGAGCTCCTTTACTATTATTAGAATTTGTCCAGGCTTATCCTTTGCTACATAAAGGATTGGGCCACTTTGCTGAACTTTGTTTACTTTATTTACTTGTTGCTCATTATTATTTATCTTATCACAAAACTATCTATTACCTACAATTTCAGTGCTTGCAGAGAAAACCTTACCGAAAACCGCTTATCATTTCCTTGTGCTCCTCGTTGGTTTCGACACTCTTACTTATCGAAAAGGCTACGATAGATCCCCTACACTTGTGGTTCATCAAGACTCTTTTCTGGCGCCGTTGCCGGGGAGTGTAGCGCTTTTGGTGAGTGGAAATTGGTAAGGAAACATTTATATAGTGTGCTGAAATTTTGTGTTACTTGTCACTAGGGAAACTAATCCTTTGATGGGCTTGTTTGGGGTATGTTCACCCCAACCAGAAGAGCAAAGAGTTGCTCCTCAACCTACTGAACTTTATGAAAATATTCAGTTTGAGATTCCTTCGGGTATGATAGAAAAACTGCTAGCTAATCCATTTGCAGGAGACGGAACATTGCATCCCGATTTACACCTTATCTTTGTGGATGAAGTTTGTGGATTATTTAAGCTTGCAGGTATTCCCAATGATGTTGTCAAAAGGAAGGTCCTCCCTTTATCTTTGAAGGGAGATGCATTGATATGGTATAGGCTATGTGATGATATGAGATCTTGGAATTATAAGCGATTGAAGTTGTAATTTCACCAGAAGTTCTATCCTATGCATCTTGTTCATCGTGATCGTAATTACATAAATAATTTCTGGCCTTGCGAAGGAGAAAGTATTGCTCAAGTTTGGGGGAGGCTTAAATCAATGTTATATTCATGCCCCAATCATGAGCTCTCTCGGGAAATGATTATTCAGAATTTTTATGCTCGGCTTTCTCTTGATAATCGCAACCTCCTCGATACTTCCTGTACTGGTTCTTATATGCTGAAGACTATTGATTTCAAATGGGACTTATTGGAGAGAATTAAACGCAACTCTGAAGATTGGGGTTCCGACGATGGTAAGGAGTCGGGTATGACACCTAAGTTCGATTGTGTTAAATCTTTTATGGATACCGATGCTTTTCGTGGATTTAGCGCTAAGTATGGATTTGACTCTGAGATAGTAGCTACTTTCTGTGAAACTTTTGCTACTCACATTGATCTCCCTAAAGAGAAGTGGTTTAAATATAATCCTCCTGCTGAAGTGAAAGTAGTTGCATCTATTACAGTCGAAGAAAGGACTATTACCTATAGTGATCCTATTGTTCCTACTACTTATGTTGAAAAACCTCCTTTTCTTGTTAGGATAAAAGATCATGTTAAAGCTTCGACTATTGTTCGTAAGAGTAATACTATGACTTATACACCTCCTGAGCAAATTAATGTTGAACCTAGTATTGCTATGATTAAAGATCTCTTGGATGAGGACTTAGATGGGCATGTTATTTCTTTCTTGGGTGAGACTGCTAATATTGCTAGACCTGATACTAAGACACGTAGACCTGTTGTAGGCACGCATGTTATTTCTATTAAAATAGGAGATCATTGTTACCACGGCTTATGTGATATGGGTGCTAGTGCTAGTGCGATACCTTATGATCGTTATAAAGAAATTATACGTGACATTCCACCCGTTGAATTTGAAGACATTGATGTTACTATTAAGCTTGCTAATAGGGATACCATTAAACCTATTGGGATTGTTAGAGATGTCGAAGTTTTATGTGGGAAGGTTAAATACCCTGCTGATTTTCTTGTTCTTGCTTCCCCACAAGATGATTTTTGTCCCATTATTTTTGGTAGACCCTTCTTGAATACTGCTAGTGCTAGGATTAATTGTGAAAAGAACATTGTCACTGTTGGCATAGATGGTATGTCTCATGAGTTTAATTTTGCTAAGTTTAGTAGTCAACCTCGTGAAAGGGAACCACCAAGTAAGGATGAGATTATTGGTCTTGCTTCCATTGCTATTCCTCCAACTGATCCGTTAGAACAATATTTGCTAGACCATGAAAATGATATGTTTATGAAGGAAAGGGAAGAAATTGATGAAGTGTTCCTCAAACAGGAACCTATGCTCAAACATAACCTTCCCGTTGAAATTCTTGGGGATCCCCCTCCACCCAAGGGTGATCCCGTGTTTGAACTCAAACCATTACCTGATAATCTTAAGTATGCTTATCTTGATGAAAAAGAAATATATTATGTTATTATTAGTGCTAACCTTTCAGAGAAACAATAAGAAAGATTATTGAAAACTCTGAAGAAGCATCGAGCTGCTATTGGATATACTCTCGATGATCTTAAGGGCATTAGTCCCACATTATGTCAACACAAAATTTCAGTGGAGAAAGATGCCAAACCAGTTAGAGATCCTCAAAGATGATTAAATCCCAAGATGAAGGAAGTGGTAAGAAAGGAGATACTAAAGCTCCTTGAGGCAGGTATTATTTATCCTGTTGCTGATAGTGAATGGGTAAGCCCTGTCCATGTGTCCCTAAAAAGGGAGGTATTACCGTTGTTCCTAATGATAAAGATGAATTGATCCCGCAAAGAATTATTACAGGATATAGGATGGTAATTGATTTCCGTAAGTTAAATAAAGCCACTAAGAAAGATCATTACCCTTTACCTTTTATTGATAAAATGCTAGAAAGGCTATCCAAACACACACATTTTTGCTTTCTAGATGGTTATTCTGGTTTCTCTCAGATACATGTGTCAGCGAAGGATCAATCTAAAACTACTTTTACTTGCCCTTTTGGTACTTTTGCTTATAGATGTATGCCTTTTGGTTTATGTAATGCACCTGCTACCTTTCAAATATGCATGATGGCTATATTCTCTGACTTTTGTGAAAAGATTTGTGAGGTATTCATGGATGACTTTTCCGTCTATGGATCCTCTTTTGATGATTGTTTGAGCAACCTTGATCGAGTTTTGCAGAGATGCGAAGACACTAGTCTCGTCTTGAACTGGGAAAAGTGTCACTTTATGGTTAATGAAGGCATTGTCTTGGGGCACAAGATCTCCGAGGGAGGTATTGAAGTTGATAAAGCCAAAGTTGATGCTATTGAAAAGATGCCATGTCCCAAGGACATAAAAGGTATAAGAAGTTTCCTTGGTCACGCTAGTTTTTATAGGAGGTTCATTAAGGACTTTTCTAAAATCTTTAGGCCTCTGACTAATTTATTGCAAAAAGATATTCCTTTTGTCTTTGATGATGATTGTGTAGAAGCATTTGAAACACTTAAGAAAGCTTTGATCACTGCACCTATTGTTCAACCACCTGATTGGAATTTACATTCTGAAATTATGTGCGATGCTAGTGATTATGCTGTAGGTGCTGTTTTAGGGCAAAGAGTCGATAAGAAATTGAATGTTATCCAGTACGCTAGTAAGACTCTTGATACTGCCCAAAGAAATTATGCTACTACTGAAAAATAGTTCTTAGCAGTTGTGTTTGCATGTGATAAGTTTAGACCTTATATTACTGATCATGCTGCTATTAAATATCTTATGGAAAAGAAAGATGCTAAGCCTAGACTCATTAGATGGGTTCTCCTGCTCCAAGAATTTGACTTGCATATTATTGATAGAAAGGGAGCTGAGAACTCCGTTGCAGATAACTTGTCTAGGTTAGAGAGTGTTCTTGATGACCCACTGCCTATTAATGATAGCTTTCCTGATGAACAATTAGCGGTTGTCGATGCTTCTTGCACTGCTCCTTGGTATGCAGATTATGCTAATTACATTGTTGCTAAATATATACCACCTAGTTTCACATACCAGCAAAAGAAAAAGTTCTTTTATGATTTAAGACATTACTTCTGGGATGATCCACACCTTTATAAAGAAGGAATAGATGGTGTTATTAGACGTTGTGTGCCTGAGCATGAACAGGAACAGATCCTACGCAAGTGTCACTCTGAATCCTATGGAAGACACCACGCTGGAGATAGAACTGCACACAAGGTACTACAATCTGGTTTTTATTGGCCTACTCTATTCAAAGATGCTCGTAAGTTTGTCTTATCCTGTGATGAATGTCAAAGAATAGGTAACATCAGTAGACATCAAGAAATGCCTATGAATTATTCTCTTGTTATTGAACCATTTGATGTTTGGGGCTTTGATTATATGGGACCTTTTCCTGCCTCTAATGGTTATACACATATTTTAGTTGCTGTTGATTACGTTACTAAGTGGGTAGAAGCTATTCCAACTACTAGTGCTGATCATAACACTTCTATTAAAATGCTTAAAGAAGTTATTTTCCGAGGTTTGGAGTCCCTAGATATCTTATGACTGATGGTGGTTCACATTTTATTCATGGTGCTTTCCGTAAGATGCTTGCTAAGTATGATGTCAATCATAGAATCGCATCTCCTTATCATCCGCAGTCTAGTGGTCAGGTAGAGTTGAGCAATAGAGAGTTCAAATTAATTTTGCAAAAGACTGTGAATAGATCTAGAAAGAATTGGTCCAAAAAACTTGATGATGCATTATGGGCCTATAGAACTGCATACAAAAATCCTATGGGTATGTCTCCTTATAAGATGGTTTATGGAAAAGCATGTCATTTGCCTCTTGAACTTGAACATAAGGCATATTGGGCTATCAAAGAGCTCAATTATGACTTCAAACTTGCCGGTGAGAAGAGGTTGTTTGATATTAGCTCACTTGATGAATGGAGAACCCAAGCTTATGAGAATGCCAAGCTTTTCAAAGAAAAAGTCAAACGCTGGCATGATAAGAGGATACAAAAGCGTGAGTTTAACGTAGGAGATTATGTGCTATTATTCAACTCTTGTTTAAGATTTTTTGCAGGAAAACTTCTCTCAAAATGGGAAGTTCCCTACGTTATCGAAGAGGTCTATCGTTCTGGTGCTATAAAAATCAATAACTTCGAAGGCACAAATCCGAGGGTGGTAAACGGTCAAAGAATTAAACATTATATTTCAGGTAATCCTATCAATGTTGAAACTAATATTATTGAAACCATAACCCCTGAGGAATACATAAGGGACACTTTCCAGAATGTTCCAGACTCCGAAAAGGCATAGGTATGTGGTACGGTAAGTGAACCGACTCCAAAACAACTCTAATGGCAATTTTTATCAGTTTTGGATTATTTAAGAATTTTGGGAAGAAAGAAGTAGTCCGAAAGGGACACGAGGCCCCCACGAGAGTGGAGGGCGCGCACCCCTGTCTCGTGGGCACCTCGTGTGCCTCCCGGACTCCATTTTCTTGTATGTTACGTATTTTGGTCGGTAAAAATTCATTATATATACTCCCGAAGGTTTTGACCACCGTATCACGCAAATATCCTCTGTTGTCATTTTGAGCTATTCCTGTTGTAGAATAAAGCAAGATGTCTTCTCAGGAGTCAGTTGGGGAGAGTCGGGTGTCTCACCCAACGCTAGGTCCCAGAGCAAATAGCGATGCCTATCACTTTGGACCATCAACGGAGGATGAGATGGAGGCCGATTTGAAAAGAATAGATGCCATGGAGGAGGATCAAGAAGTTACCTCTCGTCTCTGAGTAGAATTCACTATGGGGGAACTACCTAGCCTGGCTGTCCCTACTTCGGTCACTCCTTCCAACTCTAGATTTCTTTCTTATGAAAATATGAAAAAGAGTTTCACTTGTTCTCCAGAAGCTATGCAGCATCCTTGGGGAAAAGGAGCTTTGTCCATTACGGGCAAGCTCCATCAAGAAAATATGGACCTCAAACAACAAGTCAATAAGCTCGAGGAGGAGAACCGTATCCTGAAGGACATCATCGCCAAGAAGACCATCACACCAACTGTGAAGAAGGAGAAATAATCATATGGGTATGGGCACTCCCCTTGGCAACTGCCAAGCTTGGGGGAGGTGCCCCGGTATCGTATCACCATCACACTCCTATCTTTACCGCTTTATTTAGTTTGATCCTTTTAGTAGTATCTTAATCTAGTAGATTGAAATTTTGATATCAAGTAGTTTGAGTTTTGCATTGTGATCTCTTTTTGTAATCGAGTCCGTGCACTATCTATAATAAAGATTAGTGTTGAGTCAAGGGCTTTGCTATGTTGCTATGATCCCGAGAAAGTAGAAAGAATAAAAGAGTTCATATTGATCTTATGGATAGTGATAACTTCACACATAGAAAGTATGAGGCATAAAAATTGTTGAGAGTTGATGAACATAGCCTTGGTCATAGTTGCAATTAATAGGAAGTGATAAGGAAAGGGGGGTTCACATATAAATATATTATCTTGGACACCATTTATAATTGGGAGCACTCATTAAGTATGACATGCTAAAAGAGTTGACGTTGGACAAGGAAGACAATGTAATGGTTTATGTTTGCCGACATCTCAGTTAAAGTATATTGTTATTGACCTTCCAAACATGTTGAGCTTGCCTTTCCCCCTCATGCTAGCCAAATTCCTTGCACCAAGTAGAGATACTACTTGTGCTTCCAAATATCTTAAACCCAATTTTGCCATGAGAGTCCACCATACCTACCTATGGATTGAGTAAGATCCTTCAAGTAAGTTGTCATCGGTGCAAGCAATAAAATTTGCTCTCTAAATATGCATGACTTATTAGTGCAGAGAAAATAATCTTTGTACGAACTTGTTGTGGAAGTAATAAAAGCGACGGACTGCATAATAAAGGTCCACATACAAGGGGAAATATAAAGTGATGTTCTTTTGCATTAAGATTTTGTGCATCAACCCTAAACGCGCATGACAACCTCTGCTTCCCTCTGCGAAGGGCCTATCTTTTATGTTTTTACTTTATGCTTGAATCAAGGTGATCCTCACCTTTCCCTTTTTCATTTTATACTTTGGCAAGCTCCTCATGTTTGAAAGATCATGATATATATCCAATTGGATGTAAGTTGGCATAGGTTATTATTCTTGACATCACCTAAAGGTGAATACGTTGGGAGGCAACACAATAAGCCCCTATCTTTCTCAGTGTCCGGCTGAAACTATATAACCACAAGTATTGTGTGAGTGTTAGCAATTATAGGAGACTACGAGATAGTTGAGTATGTGAGCTTGCTGAAAAGCTCTATTGTTGACTCTTTATGATGTTACGATAAATTGCAATTGCTTCAGTGACTGAGATTATAGTTTGTTAGTTCCCAACGAAGTTTTTGAACCATACTTGACATTGTGAATTGTTTGTTACTTGAGCATAGGAAATCATATGACAAAATCTATATATGTTGCTGTTATTAGAATGATCATGATGCCTTCATGTCCATATTTTATTTTTATCGACACCTCTATCTCTAAACATGTGGAAATATTTTTCGATTTCGGCTTCCGCTTGAGGACAAGCAAGGTCTAAGCTTGGGGGAGTTGATACGTCCATTTTGCATCATGCTTTTATATCAATACTTATTGCATTATGGGCTGTTATACACATTATATCTCAATACTTATGACTATTCTCTCTTATTTTACAAGGTTTAGCATGAAGAGGGGGAATGCCGGCAGCTGGAATTCTGGTTGGAAAAGGAGCAAATGTTGGAAACCTATTCTGCACAGCTCCAAAAGTCCTGAGACTTCACGAAACAACCTTTTGGATTTAATAAGAATTTATGAGCAAAAGAAATAGGCCAGGGGGCCCACACCCTGTCCAGGAGATAGGGGGCGCCCCCCATCGGGCACGCCCCCTATCTCCTGGGCCCCCTGGTGGGCCTCCGGCGTCCACCTTCTGCTATATCATCACTTTTACCCTGGAAAAAAATCGTGGGCAAGCTTACGGGATGAAACTCCGCCGCCACAAGGCGGAACCTTGGCGGAATCAATCTAGGGCTCTGTCGGAGCTGTTCTGCCGGGGACACTTCCCTCCGGGAGGGGGAAATCATCACCAATGTCATCACCAACGATCCTCTCATCGGGAGGGGGTCAATCTCCATCAACATCTTCACTAGCACCATCTCCTCTCAAAATCCTAGTTTATCTCTTGTATCCAATCTTGTATCAAAACCACAAATTGGTACCTGTGGGTTGCTAGTAGTGTTGATTACTCCTTGTAGTTGATGCTAATTGGTTTACTTGGTGGAAGATCATATGTTCAGATCCTTTATGCATATTATTACTCCTCTGATTGTGAACATGAATATGCTTTGTGAGTAGTTACGTTTGTTCCTGAGGACATGGGTGAAGTCTTGCTATTAGTAGTCATGTGAATTTGGTATTCGTTCGATATTTTAATGATATGTATGTTGTCTTTTCCTCTAGTGGTGTTATGTGAACGTCGACTACATGACACTTCACCATTATTTGGGCCTAGAGGAAGGCACTGGGAAGTAATGAGTAGATGATGGGTTGCTAGAGTGACAGAAGCTTAAACCCTAGTTTATGTGTTGCTTCATTAGGGGCTGATATGGATATATGCTTAATGCTGTGGTTAGGTTTACCTTAATACTTCTTTTTGTAGTTGCGGATGCTTGCAATAGAGGTTAATCATAAGTGGGATGCTTGTCCAAGTTAGGGCAGTACCCAAGTACCGGTCCACCCACATATCAAATTATCAAAGTACCGAACGCGAATCATATGAACGTGATGAAAACTAGCATGACGATAATCCCCAATGTGTCCTCGGAGCTCCTTTACTATTATTAGAATTTTTCTAGGCTTATCCTTTGCTACATAAAGGATTGGGCCACCTTGCTGCACTTTGTTTACTTTATTTACTTGTTGCTCGTTACTATTTATCTTATCACAAAACTATCTATTACCTACAATTTCAGTGCTTGCAGAGAAAACCTTACCGAAAACCGCTTATCCTTTCCTTCTGCTCCTCGTTGGGTTTGACACTCTTACTTATCGAAAAGGCTACGATAGATCCCCTACACTTGTGGGTCATCAGTCATCAACACTCGTGGTTTTTGTCGAATCTGACCCGTTTCATGGACTATTACTCACCGTTTTGGGGTCCCAAAGCGATTTGCATGGTTGTTGAACCCCAAGGTGCCCTTACGTGTTAGTCATCAGGAATCCTAGTTTTGGCCGATTCTGGCCCGTTTCATGGACTATTACTCACTGATTTGGGGTTCGTGAGAGATTTCCATGATTGACGAACCCCGGGGTGCATTTATGTATCGTTCATCAATAATCCTCGGTTTCTCCGATTCTGGGCTCATTCATGGACTATTACTCACCGTTTTGGGGTCTCAAAGCGATTTCCATGGATGTCGAACCCCAAGATGTGCTTAGGTGTTGGTCGTCAAGACTCGCAGTTTGGGCCGATTTTGACCTGTTTCTTGGACTATTAGTCTGTTTTGGGGTCCCGAAGTAATTTCCATGATTGACGAACACCGGGGTGCATTTACGTGTCGGTCATCAACACTCGTAGTTTTGGCTGATTCTGGACCATTTCATGGACTATTACTCACCGTTTTGCGGTCCCATAGTGATTTCCATGGTTGTCGAACCCCAAGGTGTGCTTACGTGTTGGTCGTCCAGACTCGCAGTCTGGGCCGATTCTGGCCCATTTCTTGGACTATTACTCGGTTTTGGGGTCCCAAAGTGATTTCCACAATTGACGAATGCCGGGGTGCATTTACGTGTCGGTCAGCAACACTCGTTGTTTTTGTCGATTTTGACCCGTTTCGTGGACTATTACTCACCGTTTTGTCTCCCAAAGTGATTTTGATGGTTGTAGAACAACATGGTGCGCTTACGTGTTGGTCATCAAGAATCGCATTTTGGGCTGATTCTATCCCGTTTCTTGCACTATTACTCTGGTTTTGGGACTCGGAGTGATTTCCACGATTGACGAACCCCAAGGTGCATTTACGTGTCGGTCATCAACGCTCATGATTTTGGTCGATTCTGGTCCGTTTCGAGCACTATTACTCATCATTTTGGGGTGCGAAAGCAATTTCCACGATTGACGATCCCCGGGGCGTGTTTACGTGTCCATCGTCTACACTCACAGTTTTGGCCAATTCTGACCCGTTTCATGGACTATTACTTACCATTTTGGGGTCCTAAAGCGATTTCCATAGTTGTTGAACCCAAAGTTGAGCTTATGTGTCGGTCATCAACACTCACAATTTTGGCCGATTCTGGCCCGTTTCGTGGACTATTACTCACTATTTTGGGGTCCCAGAGTGATTTCCATGATTAACGAACCCCGGGGTGCGCTTACGTGCCGGTCATCAACCCTCCCAGTTCTGGCCGATTCTGGCCCGTTTCATGGACTATTACTCACTGTTTGGGGTCCCGGAATGATTTCCACGATTAACGAACCCCGGGGTGCGTTTACGTGTTGGTCATCAGCACTCGTGGTTTTTGTCGATTCTGACCCGTTTCGTGGACTATTACTCACCGCCTTGGGGCCCCAAAGCAATTTCCATGGTTGTCGAACCCCAAGGTGCGCTTATGTGTCAGTCATCGACAATCCAGTTTTGGCCGATTCTGGCCCGTTTCATGGACTATTTCTCCCAGATTTGGGGTCCGTGAGTGATTTCCATGATTGAAGAACCCTGGGGTGCGTTTTTTTATCATTCATCAATAAGACTCGGTTTGTCTGATTTTGTGCTCTTTCATGGACTATTACTCACTGTTTTTGGGTCCAAAGCGATTTCCATGGTTGTCGAACCAAAGGTGTGCTTACGTGTTAGTCGTCAAGACTCGTAGTTTGGGCTGACTCTGACCCGTTTCGTGGACTATTACTCAGTTTTGGGGTCCCGAAGTGATTTCCACAATTGACGAACACCGGGGGGCATTTACGTGTCGGTTATCAACACACACAGTTTTGGCCGATTCTGGCCCATTTCGTGGACTACTACTCACCGTTTTGGGGTCCCAAAGCGATTTCCATGGTTGTCGAACCCCAAGGTGTGCTTACGTGTTGGTCGTCAAGACTCGCAGTTTGGGCCAATTCTGACCCGTTTCTTAGACTATTATTCAGTTTTCGGGCCCCGAAGTGATTTCCACGATTGACGAACACCGGGGGTGCATTTACATGTCGGTCATCAACACTCGCGGTTTTTGTCGATTCTGACCCGTTTTGTGGACTATTACTCACCGTTTTTGGGTCCCAAAGCGATTTCGATGGTTTTCAAACACCAAGGTGCGCTTACGTGTCGGTCGTCAACAATCGCAGTTTGGGCCGATTCTGGCCCGTTTTTGGATTATTACTCAGTTTTGGGGTCCTAGAGAGTATTTCTATGATTGATGAACCCTGGGGTCCATTTATGTGTCGGTCATCAACCGTCACGATTTTGGCCGATTCTGGTCCATTTTGAGCACTATTAGTCATCGTTTTGGGACGCCAAAGTAATTTCCACGATTGACGATCCCCGGGGTGCGTTTACGTGTCCATCGTCAACACTCACAGTTTTGGCCAATTCTGACCCGTTTCGTGGACTATTACTTACCGTTTTGGGGTCCCGAAGCAATTTCCATAGTTGTCGAACCCCAAGTTGCGCTTACATGTCAGTCATTAACACTCACAGTTTTGACTGATTCTGGCACGTTTCGTGGACTGTTACTCACTATTTTGGGCCCCGGAGTAATTTCCATGATTAACGAACCCCGGGGTGCGCTTATGTGTCGATCATCAACACTCCCAGTTTGGCCGATTCTGGCCCATTTCATGGACTATTACTCACTGTTTTGGGGTCCCGGAATGATGTCCACGATTAACGAACCCCGGGGTGTGTTTACGTGTCGGTCATCAGCACTCGCGGCTTTTGTCGATTCTGACCCATTTCATGGACTATTACTCAAAGTTTTGGGCCCCAAAGCGATTTCCATGGTTGTTGAACCTCAAGGTGCGCTTACGTGTCAGTCATCAACAATCCTAGTTTTGGCCGATTCTGGCCCGTTTCATGGACTATTACTCACTGATTTGGGGTCCCTGAGCGATTTCCATGAATGACGAACCCCGGGGTGCGTTTATTTATCGTTCATCAATAATCCTCGGTTTGTCCGATTCTTGGCTCTTTCATGGACTATTACTTACCATTTTTGGGTCCCAAAGCGATTTCCATGGTTGTCGAACCCCAAGATGTGCTTACGTGTTGGTCGTCAAGACTCGCAGTTTGGGTCGATTCTGATCCGTTTCTTGGAGTATTACTCAGTTTTGGGATCAAGAAGTAATTTCCACGATTGACGAACACCGGGGTGCATTTACGTGTCGGTCATCAACACTCGCAGTTTGGGCTCTGGCCCGTTTCGTGGACACTCACTGTTTTGGGGTCCAAGAATGATTTCCACGATTAACGAACCCCGGGGTGCGTTTACATGTCGGCCACAGGACTCGCTGTCTTTTCCAATTCTGACCTGTTTCTTAGACTATTACTCACCGTTTCAGGGCCCCAAAGCAATTTCCATGGTTGTTAAACCCCAAGGTGATTTGGGGTCCCTAAGCGATTTCCATGATTGACAAACCCCGGGGTGCGTTTATGTATCGTTCATCAATAATCCTCGGTTTTACCGATTCTAGGCTCTTTCATGGACTATTACTCACCGTTTTTGGGTCCCAAAGCGATTTCCATGGTTGTCGAACCCCAAGGTGTACTTACGTGTTGGTCGTCAAGACTCGCAGTTTGGGCCGATTCTGACCCATTTCTTGGACTATTACTCACTTTTGGGGTCCCAAAGTATTTTCAACGATTGACGAACACCAGGGTGCATTTATGTGTTGGTCATCAACACTCATAGTTTTGGCCGATTCTGGCCCATTTCATGGACTATTACTCACCGATTTGGGGTCCCATAGCGATTTCCATGGTTGTCGAACACCAAGTTGTGCTTACGTGTTGGTCGTCAAGACTCACAGTTCGGGCCGATTCTAGCCCGTTTCTTGGACTATTACTCAGTTTTGGGGTCACGAAGTGATTTCCACGATTGACAAATACCGGGGTGCATTTACGTGTCGGTCATCAACACTCACAGTTTTGGCCAATTCTGGCCCGTTTTATGGACTATTACTCACTGATTTGGGGTTCGTGAGCGATTTCCATGATTAATGAACCCCGGGGCGCGTTTATGTATCGTTCATCAATAATGCTCTGTTTCTCTGATTCTGGGCTCTTTCATGGACTATCTCTCACCATTTTCGGGTCCCAAAGTGATTTCCATGGTTGTCGAACCCCAAGGTGTGCTTACGTGTTGGTCGTCAAGACTCGCAGTTTGGGCCGATTCTGACCTGTTTCTTGGACTATTATTCGGTTTTGAGGTCCCGAAGTAATCTCCACGATTGACAAACACTGGGGTGCATTTATGTGTCGGTCATCAACACTCATAGTTTTGGCCGATTCTGGCCCATTTCATGGACTATTACTCACCGTTTTGGGGGTCCCATAGTGATTTCCATGGTTGTCGAACACCAAGGTGTGCTTACGTGTTGGTCGTCAAGACTCACAATTTGGGCCGATTCTAGCCCGTTTCTTGGATTATTACTCTGTTTTGGGGTCCCGAAGTGATTTCCATGATTGACGAACACCGGGGTGTATTTACGTGTCGATCATCAACACTTGCGGCTTTTTTTGATTCTGAACCGTTTCATGGACTATTACTCACCCATTTTGGGTCCCAAAGCGATTTCGATTGTTTTCGAACACCAAGGTGGGCTTACGTGTCAGTCATCAACAATCGCACTTTGGGCCCATTCTGGCCCGTTTTTTGGACTATTACTCAGTTTTGGGGTCCCAGATTGATTTCCACGATTGACGAACCCCGGGGTGCATTTACGTGTCGGTCATCAACACTCATGATTTTGGCCGATTCTCGTCCGTTTTGAGCACTTTTACTCATCGTTTTGGAGTGCTCAAGGAATTTCCGCTATTGATGATCCCCAGGTGCGTTTACGTGTCCGTCGTCTACACTCACAGTTTTGGCCAATTCTGACCCGTTTCATGGACTATTACTTACCGTTTTGGGGGTCTCGAAGCTATTTCCATAGTTGTTGAACCCCAAGTTGCGCTTACGTGTTGGTCATCAACACTCACAGTTTTGGCCGATTCTGGCCCGTTTCATGGACTATTACTCACTATTTTGGGGCCCGGAGTGATTTCCACGATTAACGAACCCCGGTGTGCGCTTACGTGTTGGTCATCAACACTCCTAGTTTTGGCCGATTCTGACCCGTTTCATGGACTATTAGTCACTTTTTAGGGGACCCGGAATGATTTCCACCATTAACGAACCCTGGGGTGCGTTTACATGTCGGTCATCAGCACTCCTGGTTTTTGTCGATTCTGACCCGTTTCGTGGACTATTACTCACCTTTTTGGGCCCCAAAGTGATTTCCGTGGTTGTTGAACCCCAAGGTGCGCTTACGTGTGATTCATCGACAATCCTAGTTTTGGCCGATTCTGGCCCGTTTCATGGACTATTTCTCACCGATTTGGGGTCCCTGAGTGATTTCCATGATTAACGAACCCCGGGGTGCGTTTATGTTTTGTTCATCAATAATCCTCGGTTTGTCTGATTCAGGGCTCTTTCATGGACTATTACTCACAGTTTTCAGGTCCCAAAGCAATTTCCATGGTTGTTGAACCCCAAGGTGTGCTTACGTGTTGGTCGTGAAGACTCGCAGTTTGGGCCGATTCTGACCCGTTTCTTGGACTATTACTCAGTTTCGGGTCCCTAAGTGATTTCCACGATTGACAAACACTGGGGTGCATTTACGTGTCGGACATCAATACTCATAGTTTTGGCCGATTCTAGCCCATTTTGTGGACTATTACTCACCGTTTTTAGGTCCCAAAGCGACTTCCATGGTTGTCGAACCCCAAGGTGCGCTTACGTGTCGGGCATCAACAATCGCAGTTTGGACCGATTCTGGCCCGTTTCTTGGACTATTACTCAGTTTTGGGGTCCCGGACTTATTTTCACGATTGACGAACCCCGGGGTCCATTTACGTGTCGGTCATCAACACTCACGATTTTGGCCGATTTTGGTCCGTTTCGAGCACTAACTCATCGTTTCGGGGTGCCAAAGCAATTTCCACGATTGACGATCCCCGGGGTGCGTTTACGTTTCTGTCGTCAACATTTACAGTTTTGGCCAATTCTTACCCATTTCATGGACTATTACTTACCGTTTTGGGGTCCCGAAGCGATTTCCATTGTTGTTGAATCCCAAGTCGCGCTTATGTGCCGATCATCAACACTCACAGTTTTGGCCGATTCTGGCCTGTTTTGTGGACAATTACTCACTATTTTGGGGCCCCGGACAGATTTTCACGATTAACGAATCCCGGGGTGCGTTTACGTGTCAGTCATCAACACTTATGATTTTGGCCAATTCTGGTCCATTTCAAGCATTATTACTCATCGTTTTGGGGTGCGAGAGCGATTTCTACGATTGACGATCCCCGGGGTGCGTTTACGTGTCCGTCGTCAACACTCATGTTTTGGCCAATTCTGACCCGTTTCATGGACTATTACTTACTGTTTAGGGGTACCGAAGCGATTTCCATAGTTGTTGAACCCCAAGTTGTGCTTATGTGTGGTTCATCAACACTCACTGTTTTGGCCGATTCTGGCCCGTTTCGCAGACTATTACTCCTATTTTGGGGTCGTGGAGTGATTTCTACGATTAACAAACCCCAGGGTGCGTTTACGGTGTCGGTCATCAACACTCAGAGTTTTGGGCGATTCTGGCCCGTTTCATGGACAATTACTCACTGTTTTGGGGTCCTGGAGTGATTTCCACGATTAACGAACCCCAGGATGTGTTTACGTGTCGGTCATCAACACTCGCGGTTTTTGTCGATTCTGGCCCGTTTCATGGAATATTACTCACCGTTTTGGTGTCCCAAACTGATTTGCATGGTTGTTGAACCCCAAGGTGCGCTTACGTGTTAGTCATCAGCAATCCTAGTTTTGCCCGATTCTGCCCCGTTTCATGGACTATTACTCACTGATTTGGGGTCCCTAAGCGATTTCCATGATTGACGAACCCCGGGGTGCGTTTATGTATCGTTCATCAATAATCCTTGGTTTGTCCGATTCTAGGCTCTTTCATGGACTATTACTCGCCGTTTTGGGGTCCCAAAGTGATTTCCATGGTTGTTGAACCCCAAGGTGTGCTTACATGTTGGTCGTCAAGACTCGCAGTTTGGGCTGATTCTGACCCGTTTCTTGGAGTGTAAGTGCATCTATTGCCCCTTAGTGATTTTGGTGTATTGAAGACTTATAGGTTAAGGGACTAATGCGTTTGTGAGTGTACACAGGTCTATAAGTCTATGAGGAGTTTGATATTTACAGAGAAAGTCGACCCCTAAAAATAAGTTCTTCGACTGAAGACTTTGATATTCTGAAGACTTTCAGAAGACTTTCAGAAGACTTTCTGAAGACTTTGAAAGTGAAGAAATTGGTGTGACCTTGAAGACTTGATATTCATTTGAGGAACATGGAGCATGAAGACTTTTGTTTTTGTAGTTTCATTTTCTCTTTCTTGAGTCATAGGAAACACCGTACTGTTAAAGGGGGTCGAGGAAATACTAAGGAAAAATTTCCATGTGATGCTCAACTCAAAATCCTACACCTACCAATCCCTTCGAGTGAAGCCATTGGAAATCTCATACAGTTCAGTCAATTTCTTCAGTGGCAGAGACACAGTTCTTCTGGTCACTGAGGACTTTGCTCTGGCTGAGGAGTTAGGAATTCACCAGTGCGAATTGCCTACACAGTGAGGAACGTGATAGCCCTGAGGAATTTGAGAGCCAAATTTCCGACCGTTGCTATGCTGTGCGCCAGCTGTCTCAAAATATCCTATCCACCTAACGGTCATATCATTGAAGGGCATTTATGTCTTATCATGTCGGGCTGCTCCCTAGGCTATAAATAGCCGCCCCCTACAACCACTAGCTGGTTGGCTGCTCCGAGAGAACTTGACACTTGTCATTTGAGAGCAACCCATCCTCCGAGGACTTTGAGCGAAAATCATCAAGTGAGGAAAACCCAAAACCAAACCCCCACAAACCCAAAGTGATTGAGCATCACTGAAGAAATTGATCCTGCGTGGATCCGACGCTTGTTACCTTTGAAGACTGTGCTTCTTCCAGACGGTTAGGCGTCATGGTCTAGAGCATCCAAGAGGAATTGTGGATCGCCGAGTGACCAAGTCTGTGAAGGTTTGGAAGTCACCTGAAGACTTACCGCGAGTGATTGGACGAGGTCTGCATGGCCTTAGTTCAAGGAGAATACGGTGAGGACTGGGTGTCCCGAGCTGCGTGCTCAGTGACTGGGTGTCCGGGACTGTGTGTCCTCGAGTTTAAATACTCAGCCGCTCCAACCAGACGTACAACTGAGACAACAGTTGGAACTGGTTTACCAAATCATTGTCTTCACCAACTAACTGGTTCTATTTCCTCAACCCTTTCATTTCCTCATTACTGTGTTGAGTGTTTGTTCATATATGTGCTTGAAGACTTTGACTGAAGACTTTCTCAATTTCCTCAGTTCAATTTCTTCAGTCTGTTTGTCTTCATCTTGTGTTATCCCGTGATTACGCTTTCTGTACTCTGTGCTAGTCTTCATTTCATCATGATGACCATGCTTGTATTCTGTTATGCTTACTTTTGAGTACTTATTCTGCTACAAGTAGTTCTTCGCTAAGGAATTTCCTCACCAGCAAATTCCTCAGTGAAGAATTTATAAAAATCGCCTATTCACCCCCCCTCTAGTCGATATAACGCACTTTCAATTGGTATCAGAGCAAGGTACTCCCTTGTTCTGTGTGATTTTGGTTTAACCACCTGGAGTTTTAGTTATGTCGACCGCAGGTATGAAGAAAGTGACATGCCCTATCTTTGACGGTCATGATTATCCCAAGTGGAAGGCCATGATGAGGAAGCGCCTCATGGCAATGAACAGCGAGCTGTGGACCGTCACTGAGATTGGTCTTACTGATCTATGCAAGATGGCGGACGCTGATGATATTCGCAAGTACACTCGACTTGACATCTTGGCGAAGGATATCATCTGTTGCTGCCTATCCAGAGATGAATTCAGGCGCATTATGCATCTTGGCAATTCGAAGCTTATCTGGGACCGAATCTCTGATGTCTATGAAGGTCATCGAACCCGTCATGATCCCTGGTTTGAGGACTTCAAGGAATCTCTCGAAACGATGACTTTCGAGCCTGAATCATCATCTTCTGCATCATGTCTCATGGCAGAGGGTGACGAGGTAACCGAATGCTCCTCATCCGAGTTTTGTGATGATGAATCTGATAATGATGAATCTGATAATGATGAATCTGATGATGATATTGAATCTTGTTATACCTAAGTTGTTTGCATTGCCACTAAACAACAAACGGCTTTGGAACAAGTTCAAAACATGCTAGACAAAAGTGATGATATGTTGGGTAAAGAAATGGATCAGTCAAAAGCATTGGGTGAATGTCTTCAGAGAATTCACTCCAAGTTTGACGCCCTTCAAGATCAACATAATACCCTCTTGACTGCTCACGAAAAGCTTTCTTCTGAATCTCTTCAAAGAAAGGAAGATCTTGAAAAGCTGAGAGTGTGTTATGAAGATCTTCAGAAGGAGCGCGATTCATTACTAGCTCAACAAATCAGTGCTTCTCAGGAAGAATTTGTTCCTCCATGCTTAAAGTGCATTGAACGTGAATATGCTAATTCTTCACCTGAATGTTCAAATGCTTCAACTATTACAAATTCTTCACCTGCCTCTGCTATCACTAATTCCTCATCTGAGGACATTGCAAGTATCACTGACAATGTAGGGCTGAAGGAATTGTACATGACATGCATGTACAAAAGCCTCAAAGGGCATCAGACTCTTTGTGATGTGCTTAAAAAGCAGATCCTCAACAGAAACCCTAGGAAAGAGGGTATTGCCTTTGAGAGGAAACTTAATGCTGATGGAACATATTGGAAGCCTGAGCAGTACCCCAAAACCTCATGGGTTGCTGCAAAGGGACCTCCAGTTGATCCATCTAACTTATCTGGCTTTACGTGTGAATCTGCTCATTCTTCTGATGAGTCATTTGACTCCAACTATAAACTGTTCAAAAATCAGAATGGTGAAGTATTTGCTAGATATATTGGCACTAACTGCAGGAATGGTTCTCCTATGAAGAAAATCTGTGTTCCCAAGAAGTGCCTTGAAAGTCTTCAGGTGAATGTCCTCATGACACCACCTGTGAAGAACAGGAACCCCAGATCAAATTCTCATATGGACCAAATTCTTCATATGGATCCAATTCCACATATGGATCAAATTCCTGAAAAGGATCAAAGTCCTCATATGATTATCATCGTGCTAACAACTCTGTCTCGCAGGGTAGAGCTAAGGGCTATGAATATGTGCACTATTCTTCAAACCATTATGTTCATAAGTCCTCGAAGAATTTCTCTGCTTATTCATATGCTTACCCTAACCGCTCTTATGTGAAACGAAATGGTTTGGCTTCTATGCCACCATTCTCGTATGGTGCTCGCAGAATGATGAATTCTTTGCCACCCCTCCAGATGTGGGTGGTGAAGAAAAAGAACTAATCTCTTCTGCAGGGTCAGGTCTCCAGACGTGCTTTAACGTCTGAAGAATTTGCTGGGGACCTGACGAAATTGCCTGAAAGGACGCAGGCGAATCATGATGAAATGAACCTTCATTTCACACGCCCTCATACTGCTATATCTGTTTACTGCTTGATGAAATTCATCTAATGAACTTGATATCATATTCTTCACTGATGAAGCATATGAGATTGTAAGCTACACTAATTCATCTGCAGGATGATCAACCCAAAACTACTGAATGGGTCCTCGATAGTGGATGTACGAATGACATGACTGGTGACAAGAATCTATTGATGGATGCTCCTTTATCACCGTCACATCTGAAGCATATCATCTTTGCTGACAAAAGCAAAAGTCAGGTATTGGGTCTTGGTAAGGTTGCAATCTCTAAGGATAAACACATGGACAAAGTCATGCTTGTTGAGTCCTTAGGATACAACCTCATGTCAGTCTCAATGCTTTATGATCTCGATATGGTTGTTGTCTTTGGCAAGTATCGCTGTGTTGTGATTATGGAAGCTGACAATTCCAAAGTCTTCGAAGGCTTTAGGAGAGGAGATTTGTATATTGTTGATTTCTCTACAGGACCACAACCAGCCGTGTGTCTACTTGCAAAAGCTTCAGAAGGCTGGCTATGGCATCGACGACTTGGTCACGCAGGCATGAGGAATTTGCACACGCTTGCGAAGAAGAAGCATGTCATTGGCATTGAGAATGTCAAATTCCTCAAAGATCACTTATGCGGAGCCTGTGAAGCTGGAAAAATGACCAAGGCCAAGCATCCAGCGAAGACTATCATGACCACTACTCGTCCATTCGAATCACTTCACATGGACCTCTTTGGACCTAATCATTACTCAGCAGTCACTAATGATGCATCTCTATATGGTTTTGTCATTGTTGATGATTACTCTCGATATACATGGGTACGCATTGTTACTTACAAACATGAAGTGCAGGAAGTCTTCAAACGATTTTCCTCGAGGGCTTCAACCAACTTTGGTGTGAAGATCAAGCACATCAGAAGTGACAATGGAACTGAGTTCAAGAATTCCGGTCTTGATGACTATCTTGATGAACTTGGTATTACTCATGAGTTATCTGCTCCCTATACTCCTCAGCAAAATGGCGTCGTGGAGCGCAAGAACAGAACTCTTGTTGAGATGGTTTGCACTATGCTTGATGAATACAAAACGCCTCAGCGTTTTTGGATTGGTGCAATTGATACTGCGTGCCACATCATCAACAGAGTATATCTTCACAAATTCTTCAATAAGACGGCCTATGAACTCCTCACTGACAAGAAACCCAATGTGAGTTATTTCAAAGTCTTCGGTGCTAAATGTTGGATTAGAGATCCTCACCACAATTCTAAATTTGCACCGAAAGCACATGAAGGTTTTATGCTTGGTTACGGAAAGGACTCGCACACCTACAGAGTCTTCAACATTGTTCTTCACAAGATTGTTGACACTGTAGATGTGCGGTTCGATGAAACTAATGGCTCGCAAAGAGAGCACCTACCTTCTGTGTTAGATGAACCAGCACCTGAGGATTCTATCAAGTTCAAGGCAACTGAGGATGTCATTCCTACTGAAGAATCTGCTGAAGAATTCATTCTAGTTCATGAAGAACATCGAGTTGATGCACCTGAAGAAAATGCTGAGGACAATGGTGCCGATGAAAATGCTGATCAAATTCCTCAGCGACAACCAGCTCATCCTCGCATTGCAAAAGAAGTGCGAGTGGAGAAGATCATCGATGACATTAGAGCCCCAGGTCCTCTCACACGCTCAAAAGCTTCACATTTATCTAACTTTTGTGGGCATTATGCTTTTGTCTCTATCACAGAGCCCACTAAGGTAGATGAAGCATTTATGGAGCCGGAGTGGATTCAGGATATGCAAGAAGAATTACATCAGTTCGAGCTTAACAATGTCTGGGAACTGGTCAATCGCCCAGATCCTCGCAAGCATAATATCATTGGCACAAAGTGGATCTACCACAACAAGCAAGATGAAGATGGCCTTGTGGTGAGGAATAAGGCACGACTGGTAGCTCAAGGCTACACACAGGTTGAAGGAATTGATTTCGATGAAACTTTTGCACCTATTGCTAGACTTGAGGCTATTCACATATTACTTGCTTATGCTAACCATCATGATATCATCTTATATCAAATGGATGTGAAAAGTGCATTCCTCAATGGTAAGCTTGAGTAAGAAGTATATGTTGCTCAACCCCCAGGTTTTGAAGATCCAAAGAATCCTGACAAAGTCTTCAGACTTAATAAGGCCCTCTATGGCCTCAAGCAAGCCCCTCGGGCGTGGTATGATACATTGAAGGAATTCTTCGTGAAGAATGGCTTCACAGCCGGTTCACTCGACCCTACTCTCTTTACTAAATCTTATGATGGTGAACTGTTTGTGTGCCAAATATATGTTGATGATATTATCTTTGGCTGTACTGACCAACGTTATAGTGATGAATTTGCCTATATTATGAGTGAAGAATATCAAATGTCTATGATGGGAGAGTTGAAATTCTTCTTAGGTCTTCAAATTCGTCAGCAGTGCAATGGCATATTCATATCTCAGGAGAAATACCTCAAGGATGTACTGAGGAAATTCGGCATGCAAGATTGCAAAGGCGTCAAAATTCCTATGCCCACAAATGGCCATCTATGCACTGATGAAAATGGTATTGACTTCGATCACAAGGTATACCGCTCCATGATTGGTTCTTTATTGTACTTATGTGCATCTAGGCCAGATATAATGCTTAGTGTTTGCATGTGTGCCCGATTTCAAGCTGCACCGAAGGAATCACACCATAAGGCTGTGAAGCATATTCTTCGATATCTAGCTCACACACCAACACTAGGATTATGGTACCCCAAGGGCTCTGCCTTTGATCTCATTGGATATTCTGACTCTGACTATGCTGGTGATTGTGTGGACCGCAAGTCAACATCTAGCACTTGTCATTTCCTCGGACGATCTTTGGTCTGTTGGTCCTCGAAGAAACAGAACTGCGTATCACTGTCTACTGCAGAAGCTGAATACATTGTTGCTGGCTCTTGCTGTGCTCAACTGCTTTGGATGAAGCAAACCCTCAAGGACTATGGCGTCAACGTGAAGAATGTGCCTCTCCTCTGCGACAATGGGAGTGCCATCAAGATTGCTCACAACCCAGTTCAGCACTCGAAGACAAAGCACATTCAGATTCGTCATCATTTTCTTCGTGATCATGTGTTGAAGGGCGACATCTCCATCGAGCACGTGAAGACTAAAGAATAGCTAGCTGATATCTTCACTAAGCCCTTGGATGAGAAGAGATTTAGCAAGTTGCGGTGTGAGCTAAATATCTTAATCTTCGAATGTTCTTTGAAAAGGACACACATCCTAACACTTATGCAAAATTGATGACTTAGATGTGCAACACATGAAGAAACATTTTTCTTCAATCAATGAAGAATAACACTCTAAGTGTGAAGAAATTAATGAAGAATTTGATTCTCAGAACCCTACGACAATTGTACGCGGTGTCTGAAATCATCATTCTTATACGGTGGGTCACGCCACCACAAAAAGTTGAAAATCTTCAATTTGAGTTTTTCCTCAGTTTTGAAATTCTTTAGTTTTTCAAATTCTTCAATTTCGCAAAATCTTCACTGTTTCCGTCGTTTTTCTTCATTGGAAATATATATGAGTTTATGTCCTCTACAGCATTCACTTATAGCTATTTCTTCAAGTTGCTTTTTGTGCTAAGTGAATGTGATCGGACCCTTCCCCCTCTATGCTATATTCAACCCAATCTATTCACAAATTCTTCATGTGCGTTCTAATTGAAACTCGTTCAAAATCTTCACTGTGTCCTTGTCAGCTGAAGAAATTGCGAACGAAACTTTAAAACAAATCTTATCCAGATTTTCGGTTTTGCCGCTCAAACCGTTCCGCATCCCATGATGCATTATTTTATTCACCCACGATCTTACACGATCTCAACTACACTGTACGTGGGTGACACATGTCGCGTGAAGGAGAAAGGGCAGGGGCATGTTCATCCCAAAATCTTCGGGCGAACAGTTTTTCACCGTGGCTATAAATACCCCTCTCCCCTTCCTCACTTCATTTACTCCGCTCGACCTCTCTCTCTCGCTCGAGCTCCTCAAACCCTAGCGCCGCCGCTACTCCATCGTCGCCGGTGAGTAAGAGCTTCGCTGCCTTGACCTCGTCGCCGTCGTACTCGCGCCGGTTGCGGAAATCTTCACTCCGCCACCGCCGTAGCTGTCTCCCTCTGCCAAGTAAGGGCGTGGGAGATCTAACCTGACGAACTTCACATCTGTTCATCTCAGTTCGTCGTGTTCTTCACTTCGGGTAATTAAAAGTTACTTTTATTACTCACTTTGATTCTCAAACTTTCCTGAAAATCTTCAAAGGTGTTTATTCTTCAAATCTTCACACATATGAACACCTCACACATTGTATGTTCTTGATCCATTTCTCTAAGCAATCATTTTCTTCAAGATTCCTCAATTGTGTGGATCTTCGATCTGTACAACTCTGGAACCTAAGACAAAGAACGCTTAGTGAAATTCCTCAAGGCTCATCTGGTCAAATTCCTCAAAACTTGTCTTTTCGAAAAACCTTCTGAGAACGCATATGACCTCTCCAAATTCCTCGCACCTACACTCTGTTCACAGGTACTCATGTACGCTGCTGAATCACTAGGTTCTCATCAACTTAACTCATTTGCAGCGTTCCTCGAAGAAAAATTGCATACTTCTTCAGAGTGTTCAATTGTTCAAATTCCTCATCTGAAGAATATGGCTGAAGGTAAGAGACCACAGAAAGGAGGAAAGAAGCCTGAGGTCATGACTGCTTTCGAGATCCCTGATGACATATATAAGGACTATTGCACACCTGATGAAGCAAAGTTCGGCAAAGAGAACAAAAATCAGCGCAAGGTGCGCATACAGAAGATTGAACGGAGATGGGCAAGGGAATGGAGGGAATACCGATATGTGACTCCAAAGTACATGAAGAAATTCGCCCTCAATCCTCCATGCCCAAGAGCTCCATTGGCACCTGGCCAAGTAGCTGATCCCACCATCATCAAGCGTGGTGAGGACTTTCCTGAAGAATGGGCTAAGCGCCAAGCCAAATTGGCAAGACAAGCCAAGGAGGCAGTGAAGAAATTCAATGAGGATTCTGCCACTGCTGTTGCTACTGAGGCCTCGGTCAGACCGAGGAAATCAATGCCAAAGAAGCCTGCTCGCAAGCCAAGTGCTTCACCAACAGCGCCCTCACGGCCAAGTTCCTCAGCTATGCCCTCATGGCAAATTCCTGAGACTGCTACTGCTCCACCAAAGTCCTCAGCAGCTCCATCAAAGTCCTCAGCTCCTGTGCATCTGGCTACATGTCAAAGGACTACGGGTTTCTCAATTGCTTCTGGTGTCTCAGCAAGTTTCTCAGCTGCACCTATTTCCTCATCAGGCCCCACACTGTTGAAGACTAAAGCAACAGCTGGACGCGGTCCTCGGCCAAGTCCAAGGAAGAAACAGGTCGCATTCCATGTGCCCTCTGATGATGAAGCTTCTGATGATGAACTTGCAGAGATCATCAAAGACAGACAAGTGAAGGCCGCTAGAGCCAAAGGCACATCTGTGCCACTGCTTTTGGATCCGAGGAAAATCCTCGACTATATTGACCTCTGGCACAAGGATCCAAACACCCCAATGCCTGATTTTCATCTGACTCCTGGTCAAAGTCACATGCTGACCCATTTCATCACTCAAGAGAAATGGAAGTTTGAAAAGGCAAGAGAGATCAAGAAAGCGCAATACAGAAAGGAGAAGCTCCTGAAGAAAAATGTTGTCAGAATGACACCTGAGGAACTTCTCAAGGCTCAGTCTGAAATTCAAGCCCTCAGCAAAGACTTTGATGCATACTATGCTGATTGGCAAGGAGCCAAAATGAGATTCGTCAACCTGACGAAGAAAATGACAAATGTTGCAGCTCCATCGCAACAAGAAAATCTTCAGGCTGCAGACTCTGCTCAGCCTGCTGAAGAACATGCCAGCACCGCTGATGACTTTCAGCCTGCTGAAGAAAATGCTAGTTCCAGGGCTGATGACTCCATTCCAGCCGCTGAAGAAATTGCCAGGGCATCCACTAGTGGTGCGCCTGAAGAAACTAAAGAAATCAGGGCAATTGCATCAGTTGCGCCTAAAGAACATCAACCAGATTCCTCAGCTCCTCCCGCGCCTACACCAACTCCAATTCTTCCATATGCCTATGAGGTGAAGAAGACCAAGGCTGCAGAGCGAGCTGCAGTGAAGAAAAGGAAGGCATCAGCTGCGTCAAATTCTTCGGCTGCGAAGAAAATGAAGCCAATGACCAGCTCAATCAAAAATCCAATTGATGCTGTTCCAATTTCCTCCATGCCATCAAAGGACCTTGTTCCTTTTGGAGAAGACTATGTGATCCCAAGCGGATCTGATGAAGAAAATCATTCTGCTGCTTCGTCAGAGCAGATTGATGAAGAAATTGAAGTGGACACAATCCCTTCAACGCCAGTCATTTCCTCACCTATGCCTTAGTTCACAGCTGAAGAGGCTGGTGTTGAGGAAATTGAAGATGAAGATGTGGATATAGGATGCACCACACCTGTGATGAATGATGACTTTTGGGAAAGTCAGCATCCCAATACTCCTCTATTCACACCTATCCAACAGATTCCTCAGTCCCCGGCAACAACAGTTCAACTGGGCTCTGAAGAAACTCAACCCACTCCCTCTGTTCATGAAGATATTCCAGCCGCTAGTGCTGAAGAACCTGCTGCTGCTGATCTTAAGGTTGCACAAGAAGAGGAACCAGAAATTCCTCAGCTTCAAGAACCTGAGCTTGCGATTCCTGAGGTGGTACTGCAACTCACTGACACCCCTCTGCCAAAGCCGAAGAATCCGTTCTCAAGAAAACAGAAGTTCAAGGCTGAAGACTTCTTTTCCGAGCATGCATTCTTCACTGATTACAACCCCTATGACTCTGCTCGCATACGGAAGAGGCGTTTCTGGACTGCTAGTCAAGCCAACTTCTATTCCTCAGTGCTGTTTGACAAAGACAAAATCTTCGATCATGAACATATTCCTCACGTGGATATGGAATCTCTGCCATGCTTCGAGCCAGTCCTCAGTGTTCTTCACGATGCAGGATTGCTCAATTTCTGCACTGACATCTGTGATTGGAATGAAGAACTCATTCTTCAGTTCTACGCTACACTGCATATCACTGGAGACGCTGAAGATGTCAACTCATGGGTGTTGGATTGGATGACTGAAAACAATCACTAGAAGGCACCGGCAACTGAATTGCTTCGTGTCCTTCCTCTCGATCCTCCCCATGACAGTGCACGTTGCATCTACAATGACCCTGAACTGACAAATCACTATATGCAAGTGCTCATGAAGCCTTTGAAGCCTGGGCAGGCCCCACGAACCAAATTCCTCGTCAAGGAATTACTCTATGTGCCTCGGACTATCTATCGCATTCTGACGAAAACAATGAGTCCTATCAAAGGCCACAACTCAAATGATGAAGAAGTTGTTGGCATCATGAAGAATATGCTTTTCAACATCATTCATGGCGTTCCCGTCAACTTCCATGATTTCTTCATGAGGACTCTGGCCAATGTTGCTATGTCACCATTCGAGCTGAAGCCCTATGCGCCTTGGATTATGAGATTCATAAGGGCAAGATCTTCACTGAATTACAAAGCTGACACTCTGAACCATGGTAGCTACTTGCCTCCCATTGAAGTCCTCAAACGGCCAGTTTCATCATCTGATGATAAAGGCAAGGCAGCTGCTGTTATCGATGAAGGCATTCATCCATTGGATGGTCAATTTCGCCTGGCTACATCTTACTCTACCAATGACGACTCTGCCACACATGACTCTGCCGCAAATACCTCAGCCAAGCAAAATCCTCAAGCAACAGCACCCAGGGTGATGACTGACCGTGAGTTACTCCTCAGTCTTCATCAGAAGGTTGATCGCAATCACAAATGGGTAAAGCGTCAGTTTGGTGCAATTCTTCACAACATGACCTCAACACACAATGCAGTGAAGAAGAACCATTACTACCTTCATGAAACCCGCAACCGCACCTGGGCTGTCCTCACTCATGTCTATAGCACTGAAGAACTGAAGACTATGGGTCTCAAGGAAGAATTTGACTGGTCTGCACCTCCTCCGAAGAAATTCAAGAGGGTCAAAGTTCCTCCACTGGTGGCCAGCTCGTATTCTTCATCGCGTGACACTGATGAGTATGAAGATTTGGACGACACTGCAGCAGGCCCTACTACAACAAACAACCCCGACAACACTGGCGCTCCTCCATCAACTTGAAATTCTTCAGGGGCGTTAGTACTCAGTTTCAATCCTTTTGGTCATTTGATGACAAAGAGGGAGAAATCTGAGTTAGTCTTCAAGCGGGTCTATATTAAGGGCGTTTTTTTAAGTTACAGCTCTCGTTCTTCTGAAACTTTTATTTGGATCGAGTTGTAATCTTAAACCCGATGGTGCGCTGATGCTTTTGTTGCATTATGCTCTGATACTTTTGATGCACTGTGCTCTGATACTTTTGATGTGCTATTCTGCATGTTTATTCCTCGTTAATATTATTGCACGCATGCTGAATTTCATCAGGCACCATATTTCATCATGCATTTCAAATTCTTCATATTATATATCAAATGCGCGTATGAATTACAAGATATAGGGGGAGATCTCCATGATTCAACTCTTCAAATGTGCATTGCCTCAAACGCAAATTCCTCACTATGCACATCTTCAGGGGGAGTTCTTGTATATCTTGCAATCAAATTCCTCAATATCAGTATTTACACTTCATATGTTTATCCCCGTTGAAAACTTAACCTATGTTGTCATCAATCACCAAAAAGGGGGAGATTGTAAGTGCATCTAGTGCCCCTTAGTGATTTTGGTGTATTGAAGACTTATAGGTTAAGGGACTAATGCGTTTGTGAGTGTACACAGGTCTATAAGTCTATGAGGAGTTTGATATTTACAGAGAAAGTCGACCCCTAAAAATGAAGTTCTTCGACTGAAGACTTTGATATTCTGAATACTTTCAGAAGACTTTCTGAAGACTTTGAAAGTGAAGAAATTGGTGTGACCTTGAAGACTTGATATTCATTTGAGGAACATGAAGCGTGAAGACTTTTGTTTTCGTAGTTTCATTTTCTCTTTCTTGAGTCATAGGAAACACCGTACTGTTAAAGGGGGTTGAGGAAATACTAAGGAAAAATTTCCATGTGATGCTCAACTCAAAATCCTACACCTACCAATCCCTTCGAGTGAAGCCATTGGAAATCTCATACAGTTCAGTCAATTTCTTCAGTGACAGAGACGCAGTTCTTCTGGTCACTGAGGACTTTGCTCTGACTGAGGAGTTAGGAATTCGCCAGTGCGAATTGCCTACACAGTGAGGAACATGATAGCCCTGAGGAATTTGAGAGCCAAATTTCCGACCGTTGCTGTGCTGCGCGCCAGCTGTCCCAAAATATCCTATCCACCTAACGGTCATATCATTGAAGGGCATTTATGTCTTATCATGTCGGGCTGCTCCCTAGGCTATAAATAGCCGCCCCCTACAACCACTAGCTGGTTGGCTGCTCCGAGAGAACTTGACACTTGTCATTTGAGAGAAACCCATCCTCCGAGGACTTTGAGCGAAAATCATCAAGTGAGGAAAACCCAAAACCAAACCCCCACAAACCCAAAGTGATTGAGCATCACTGAAGAAATTGATCCTGCATGGATCCGATGCTTGTTACCTTTGAAGACTGTGCTTCTTCCAGACGGTTAGGCGTCATGGTCTAGAGCATCCAAGAGGAATTGTGGATCGCTGAGTGACCAAGTCTGTGAAGGTTTGGAAGTCACCTGAAGACTTACCACGAGTGATTGGACGAGGTCTGCGTGGCCTTAGTTCAAGGAGAATACGGTGAGGACTGGGTGTCCTGAGCTGCGTGCTCAGTGACTGGGTGTCCGGGACTGCGTGTCCTCGAGTTTAAATACTCAGCCGCTCCAACCAGACGTACAACTGAGACAGCAGCTGGAACTAGTTTACCAAATCATTGTCTTCAACAACTAACTGGTTCTATTTCCTCAACCCTTTCATTTCCTCATTACTGTGTTGAGTCTTTGTTCATATCTGTGCTTGAAGACTTTGACTGAAGACTTTCTCAATTTCCTCAGTTCAATTTCTTCAGTCTGTTTGTCTTCATCTTGTGTTATCCTGTGATTACGCTTTCTGTACTCTGTGCTAGTCTTCATTTCATCATGATGACCATGCTTGTATTTTGTTATGCTTACTTCTGAGTACTTATTCCGCTGCAAGTAGTTCTTCGCTAAGGAATTTCCTCACCAGCAAATTCCGCAGTGAAGAATTCATAAAAATCGCCTATTCACCCCCTCTAGTCGATATAACACACTTTCATGGAGTATTACTCAGTCTTGGGGTGAAGAAGTAATTTACACGATTGACGAACACCGGGGTGCATTTATGTGTCGGTCATCAACACTCATAGTTTTGGCCGGTTCTGGCCCATTTCATGGACTATTATTCACCGTTTTGGGTTCCCATAGCGATTCCCATGGTTGTCGAACACCAAGATGTGCTTACGTGTTGGTCGTCAAGTGTCACATCCCTAGCTTCTGGTACTACCTGGTGTTGCATCTTGTTGCATCATGTTTAAAATTTTATTTAAGTTGAATTGAGGTGAGTTAAAACCCTCAGAAATTACTTCAGAAATAATCAACATTAAAATCTTTTCAAAGATGTCCAAGAAAATGTTCCTCTTAGTCTCTGAAAATATTGGAAAGAGGTAAAACTCAAAACAATATTTTTGGAATCTCAGAGATATTTATTTTGGGCCTTTCAATTAAATAAATAACTATTTGCATTGGATATTTTTTTTATATAATTAATATATGTCCAATAATTCTGGAACATTTTATGTGGTTTGGTATATTTTAGTTCTAGCCACATAATTATTTTCAGCATTTTATCAAATGGTTTAGTATTTTTACTAAATCAAAACAAAACAGAACAAAATAGAAAACTGAAATAAAAAATAACACAGAGAGAGAGAGAGAGAGAGAGAGTTAGTACCTGGGCCTTACCTGGCGCCACCAACCTGCCCAGCACGGCCCAGCCCACCGCCGCTTCCCCCCCTGTCGTCTTCCTCCCCCGCCAGAAGGACGGAGGCGCGTGGCCGCCCCCCGTCGGCCACCTCCTCCCTCCCTGCCTACCTGGCTCCTCCCCGGTGCTCCTAGACGACGCCACAGAGATGCCACGCACCCCCTGGCCCCCTCTCACTCTCTCCCGTGCCTCTCCCCTCCTCTGGCTCTCTCCCTCGCACCACCCGAACGCGCCCGCCGCCGCCAACGTGCACCACCACGGCCACCGCCTCCCCCTTGCTTCCCTGACTGGCTCAAGAGCTTCGCCTCATCGCCCTAGACTTCTCCGCCAAGCCACGTGACACCAGACACCTCTGAACGCCGTCACCGTGGTCGTCTTCTACCTCGGGCATCCAAGATCGCCGGCGACCGCACCTCTTCTCCAGCCCATCCCCGAGCCCGCTGAGACCGCCGTACGACTCCCTGTGAGCTCTTGATTCTTTCCCCTTGCTCGCCCCCTCCATTCCCGTCCCCTAGCTCCGTATTCCACCATGGTCGAAGCTCGCCGCCGCCGTGCCTCGTCGCCGTTGTGGCCAGAGCCACAGTGGCTCGAAGCTGGGCACACCACTGTGCTCCACACCTCACCAGGAGCACGTAGCACACACCAACGCCTCCCCTAGCGCCCTGCAACGCCTAACCCGTCGTTGGCTGAACTCCGGCCGCCACTGCGAGCTCGCTTCCGTCAAGCTCAGTCCACCCCAGCTGCTCCCGCTTGCCTCGTTAGACGCGCCTCGTCGCGCTGCACCCGTAGAGACTCTCCGCAGCCCATTTGGACACCCGTGGGCGATTTCCGAGCCGCCCCGTCGTCTCGGGCCTTGCCGGCGTCGAGTCACCGGTGAGTTTGACCCTGCTGACTGTTGACCCTGGGTGGACCCAGTTTGACCCCCTGGGTCACTGACGTGTGGTCCCCAGGCCACTAACTAATCCAAGTTAGTATTGGTTTAACGCTAACTAAACTTAGTTAGTCTAACTAACTACTGACAGACGGGACCCACTGGTCAGTTTGACTGGACCGGCCCTGTTGATAGCTTATGTCACAGTGACGCAGTGTTGGCGCAGTTAATTATTTTCTGGAATTATTCATATACAGGAAATTCCAGAAAATAGCCAAAACTTCTAAAAATCATACAAAATCAACCGCAGCTCCAAATCAAACAAATTATATATGAAAAATTATCAAAATAATCCAATCAATCCATCCGCACTGGTTTCATGCATGTTTAAGCAACTTAAACCTGCTGTTTATATCAAAACATGATAATGCACTTTATAAAGTCATAGTTTGAATTTGGACTTGAACCTTGGGTTCAAACTAACTCAAACCCATCTAAGTATAGTTGCATTAGCCCAACACACTCATTTTTCCATGTCATGATCATGCATCATATTGTGCATTGCATTGATTGGGTTTTCCTTCTGTGTTGCCAGTATTTGTCCCCTCTCGATAGACGTGATACCGACGATGAGATCGATGACACCGATGAAGAGCTATACTATCTTCAGAAGTGCCAGGCAAGCAAAACCCCCTTGTTCATTCCGATACAATCCCACTCTCTCGCTCCTGCTCTCTTTTACTGCATTAGGACAACAACGACATATTTGTTACTTGCTGCGGTAGCTAAACCCCTTTCCTCTGCATGACCTGTCATTGCCACAGTAAATAGATGAAACCCACTAGCATGAGTAGGAGTTGTTTGAGCCCGGATGTGCCTACTCATACATGCTTGTTTGTCATGCCTGCTACTGCTTAGAGTTGAGTCAGGTCTGATTCATCGGGGATGAATTGGAGGTGTGTGAACATGTCCTACTGTGCATGAGCTAAGTGTGATAACACGATTTGGTAAAGGTAGCGGTGAGAGGCCATGTAGGAGTACATGGTGGGTTGTCTCATTGAAGCCGTCCTCGGGAACTGAGTTCTGTGTTTGTGATCCATGAACAGCTACTACCACACATTGGGATCCTTAATTGACTCTCTCGACTTATTAACCAACTTGATCTCTGTCCAGGAGTCGCAACTAGTTTCTGGTGTTTGTAGGTAGTGTTAGTAGTGTACCAAGTGGCACCCGGTACAGGTGGGCTTGGGACAGACTAGGCACAGTGGCACGGTGTACAAAGCGTAGATCCACCCGTCGAGGTGGGCTTGGGAACCCTGCACACATCGTTTGGGGCCATGAGCGATACCTCGGCCGGATCTCCTTGCGGATGGAACCCGAATAGGCGATAAACCTGGACGAGAGACTTGTGTGGTTAGTCAGGTCATGGCCGACACCCTCGCCAGGCTTCTGCTTGAAGGTTGCCGAGATACATGACGTGTACATGGCGGTAAGTAGCGAGAGCGTGTGTGAAGAAGTACACCCCTGCAGGGTTAACATTATCTATTCGAATAGCCGTGTCCGCAAAAAAGGACTTCTGGGTTGCCTATACAGTTCATAGACAAGTGAAAGTGGATACTCTAAAATACACAAGATAAGCGTGAGTGCTATGGATGGCGTTCTCGTAGGGAGACGGGCGCCGATCCATAGTGGTGTATTGATATGGTGAATATGTGGACTCGTGTGCGCCACCTCAAAGGGTTACTTGCAGTCATAGTTCAGGTTAGCCACTGAGTCAAAGCTGGCTTGCCGCAGTTAAACTCCACCACCCCCTTTGTTGATACCGATGCATATGTAGATAGTTTTGATGTAAGTCTTGCTGGGTACATTTGTACTCACGTTTGCCTATTTTATGTTTTGCAGATAGACTTCAGTCTCGCTAGTAGTTCCGCTTGGACTTCGACGTTTAGCTTGTTACCTCAGCTACGATCTTGTGCCCTCAACAGGATCTGGTAGATAGTCAGGCTTCTCAGCCTTTTTCATTTATAGATGTCTGTACTTAGACATGTTAAGCTTCCGCTTGTGCTTTGACTTGTATGCTCTGAATGTTGGGTCGTAAGACCCATGTTTGTAATATCTCACTCCTCAAAGCCTATTAAATAAAATACTTGAGTTATAGAGTCATGTTGTGATGCCATGTTGTATTTGCACATATCGAGCATATTGTGTGTATGTTATTGAAATGCTTGGTATGTGTGGGATCTGACTATCTAGTTGATTATCCTTGGTAGCCTCTCCTACCGGGAAATGTCTCCTAGTGCTTCCACTGAGCCCTGGTAGCTTGTTACTGCTCCGGAACACTTAGGCTGGCCGGCATGTGTCCTTCTTCGTTCCTGTGTCTGTCCCTTCGGGGAAATGTCACGCTGTGTCTACCGAAGTCCTGTTAGCATGCTATAGCCCGGTTTACCGAAGTCCTGCTAGCCCAGTTTCTACAACCTGGATTCACTCGCTGATGACCGACACGTTCGTTGGTGGGTCATGTATGCCTGTCCCTGTAAGTTAGTGCCACTTTGGGTTTACGACTAGCCATGTCAGCCCGGGTTCTTTGTCATATGGATGCTAGCGACACTATCATATACGTGAGCCAAAAGGCGCAAACGGTCTCGGGCCTTGTAAGGCGACACCCGTGGGAATACCATGCGTGAGGCCGCAAAATGATATGAGGTGTTACATGCTAGACCGGTGTGGCATAGGATCGGGGTCCTGACAGCTTTGGTATCAGAGCCTGACTGCCTGTAGGATTACCAAGCCAAACTGGTCGAAGTTGAGTCTAGAAATTATTTAGTTATATAAGGGAATTAATTGTGGGATGGAACGTAAGGCTCTTTTTACTCCTTATACCTTATGACCTTCTGATCTGAGTCATCTTATCTTTCCTACGGGGTTAAGAAACTAGGCTTTCTCTTCTTTCTATCAGGATCACGTGTTACTAATCTATAGACTTATAAGATTGTTGGATTTAAGCCTCAGTTCAGTTCTTACCACCTCCGTGTGTTGACCGTTGATCTCGGAATCTTGATATTGTGATGGTGAGTGACTATGCCACCATTTTGTAGGATGTCTTAAATCCTTTGGAGCATTTACAGCCGTTATGTTGTCCGAGTCGTCCCAGGTTTCTAAACAATCTGGTGCATTTGCAAAATCCTTTCCCTCTGGTTTCGATGTTCCTTTAGGCCAGGTTAATCACACTAATTGTTGAGTTGAGTTATTCTATTGCCTCGACATTTATGTTGGAGCTATTATTATGACCCTAGGTGTCTAGAGTATCACCTAGTAATCCAGCCATGCTTTGTGTTCCCAGTGTGATGATTCTGGCCATCATTCTCGAAAGCACCCCATGATGCCACTTAGTAGTTGGTATTCTACTCCTGGGTTTCTGAACCCGAGATTTCCCTACTAACTTCATGTTGTTAGTGTTGCTCGTACCTTTAGGATATTAGTAACCTTTGCGATAGTCTTCGAGGTCCGTGGTACATCATTCTTCTAAATACCATGAACCATTCTTGGCAGAAGTTCCTTGAACCAAGAGATCACGACAAGAGTACTCTCAATGGGTTCTCCATTCTATTTTGCGACTCTGCCAGTTCAACCTTTCTGCATTTGTTATCCGGAAGAAATATGCTGTGCATCCACAACTCAGAAAAACATATGTTCCTTCGAGTTGTCCCTCTTTAGTTGTTTTTTGGCCCTCGTCTATCAATTGATAGTCAGGAGTAGTTATGCATTCGTGTTCATCGATGCCACTACTCTTGTGGCCCGTCAAGCCATTCTATTCGGGAATGACTAGGAGAAACAAACTCCAGTACCTCATCCATATCCAAGATTGGGTCAAAGCAGTTGTGTTCCACAGATCAAATACTAGTCCAGCTTTTGTTTTGTTCCACCTTGGAGTATTACCATCTTTATATCAAGAATGTCATGGGAATTGCACACCATCCTATGAACTCTTGATACAGTGATACTTCTCGCCATCATTATTCATTCCTCGATTTCGTGTTGTCGCAACCGGAATGCCAACAAGTGAATCGTGATGTGTGAAATCTATACTCCTAGCAACTCTGTTGCTTGGTATTTAAAGGACAATAATTTCATCCTTAGCATGTTGGTTATTGAATCATCATCCTAAGGTTGATCGTGCTACCTAATCCTTATTCCCGGTGCACTTTTCAATCAATGAGTTAGGATAGTGCCAATCCTTGCTTATTTGATCATATCGTCTTGCCTGAGAAGCAAGATTGTTCTCGAGCTTAGTAACATACCGGTGGTTTGTGATTTTCTGAATGTCTTCTCGGAAGTATCACCAGGTTTTCACCTGGCCGCTATGTTGAGTTCGTGATCAAGTTGGTTTTCTTGTAAACCACCTGAGGGAGTCCTGGACTAGGGGGTGTCCGGATAGCCAAACTACCATCATCGGCCGGACTCCAAGACAATGAAGATACAAGATTGAAGACTTCGTCCCGTGTCCGGATGGGACTTTCCTTGGCGTGGAAGTCAAGCTTGGCGATACGGATATGTAGATCTCCTACCATTGTAACCGACTCTGTGTAACCCTAGCCCTCTCCGGTGTCTATATAAACCGGAGGGTTTTAGTCCATAGGACAGAACAACAATCATACCATAGGCTAGCTTCTAGGGTTTAGCCTCCTTGATCTCGTGGTAGATCCACTCTTGTACTACCCATATCATCAATATCAATCAAGCAGGAGTAGGGTTTTACCTCCATCGAGAGGGTCCAAACCTAGGTAAAAACATCGTGTCCCTTGTCTCCTGTTACCATCCGCCTAGACGCACAATTCGGGACCCCCTACCCGAGATCCGCCGGTTTTGACACCGACATTGGTGCTTTCATTGAGAGTTCCTCTGTGTCGTCACCGATAGGCTCGATGGCTCCTTCGATCGTCAACAACAACGACGCAGTCCAGGGTGAGACTTTTCTCCCCGGACAGATCTTCGTATTCGGCGGCTTTGCAATGCGGGCCAATTCGCTTGGCCATCTGGAGCAGATCGAAAGCTACGCCCCTGGCCGTCAGGTCAGATTTGGAAGTCTGAACTTCACGGCCGACATCCGCGGAGACTTGATCTTCGATGGATTCGAGCCACAGCCGAGCGCGCCGCACTGTCATGATGGGCATGATTTAGCTCTGCTGCCGGACAGTGCCCTGGAGGCCGCGCATGAGTCCGCTCCGACCCCTAATTCGGAGCCGACTGTGCAGATCGAGGATGGGTGGCTAGACACCGCCTCGGGGGCTGCTACCTCTACGGCGATGGAGCCGAATACCAACCTTGTCCCTTGTGAAGCTCGTGACTCCGAGGTGCTGGACTCCAAACCCCTCGTGCCCCTACCAATCGAATCCGGTTGGGCGCCGATTATGGAGTTCACCGCTGCGGACATCTTTCAGCACTCACCTTTTGGCGACATCCTGAACTCGCTAAAGTATCTCTCGTTATCAGGAGAGCCCTGGCCGGATCACGGTCAGGACGGTTGGGATGCGGACGATGAAGAATTTCAAAGCCCACCCACCACCCACTTCGTAGCCACTGTCGACGACCTAACCGACATGATAGACTTCGACTCCGAAGACATCGACGGTATGGACGACGATGCCGGAGACGACCAAGAACCAGCGCCTACTGGGCACTGGAAAGCCACCTCAACTCATGACGTATACATGGTGGATACACCAAAAGGAAGCGATAACGAGGAACAACGGGACGCGACGAAGGATAATTCCCCCGAAAAACAACCAAAACAGTGACGCAAGCGCCGCCCGAAGTCCCGCCTCGATAACAACAGCACCCATACTCACCCAGCCGTAGAGCAGGGCAAACCGGTGGACGACGAACATGCCACCAAGCAACCATCCGAACAGGATGATTTGGACGAGCAACCCATCCCCGGCGAAAACAACAGTCTAGACGATCTCACGCCGGACACACCACCGGAGCATAATAACCTTCACAAAAGGCTCGTCGCCACTGCAAGAAGTTTGAAGAAGCAGAAGCGGAAGCTCAAAACAGCGAAAGACGTACTCAGAATGATATGGAGCAAAGTACTCAAGACCGCAGATAAATACGGCAATAGTCACCAAGCAAAGAGCTACCCGAAGCGCAAGCTGTTGCCCGAATTCGACGAGGAGGCCGTAGAGCCCCCACAGTCAAAAAGCAAAGAGGCCGCCTGGCCAGATAGACGACTAGATGACAGGCTAAGAGCGGCAAGCGGCACCGCACACAAGCCGACACACGATCCACATAAGGATCCTCGCAAAAAGGATGGCCCGGTCAGGTCCATCTATGGGCCAAAAAAGAGGGCTCCAGGAAGCAACACAACACGCCGAGTGTTTGAAGATAACGGCACACCTAAATACAGGGGCGCCGCACACCCACTATGTTTCACCGATGAGGTACTGGATCATGAATTTCCAGCGGGATTCAAGCCCGTAAACATAGAGGCATACGACGGAAGAACAGACCCCAGAGTCTGGATTGAGGATTACATCCTACACATACATATGGCTAGAGGAGACGATCTCCATGCCATAAAATACCTACCCCTCAAGCTCAAAGGGCCAGCTCGGCATTGGCTCACAAGCCTCCCAGAAAATACCATTGGAAGTTGGGAAGAGCTCGAGGACGCATTTCGAGCAAATTTTCAGGGGACTTATGTCCGCCCTCCGGATGCAGACGATTTAAGTCACATACTCAGCAGCCCGGAGAACCAAATAGTCGACTGTCCGGACGCCGAAGCCTTGGCAGCCTTTAAACATAACGTCCGAGACGAATGGCTCGCCAGACACCTCGGCCAGGAAAAACCAAGAAAAATGGCCACGCTAACGAGCCTCATGACCCGCTTTTGCGCGGGGGAAGATAGCTAGCTGGCAAGATGCAACACCAGCGACCCGAGTACATCCGAGGTCAGGGATGGAAATGGGAAATCACGATGCAGAAAAGATCAGCGCCGGAATAAGGAAAATGGCCCAAAAGCACGGCGGTCAACGCCGGGTTCAAAAGCTCTCGGCCGAATAACAAAACACTACCTCTTAAGGACAACAGTGATGAGCTATCCAACCTAAACAAAATCTTGCATAGGATATGTCAAATCCACAGTACCCCCGGGAAACCTGCAAACCATACCCACAGAGATTGTTGGGTCTTCAAGCAGTCTGGCCGACTTAACGCCGAACACAAGGGGCTCGACACACCAAGCGAAGACGATGACGAACCACACAAGCAGAGCGCCGGAAAACAGAAGACTTTCCCACAAGAAGTCAAAACAGTGAACTCACTTCAAGTGATAGCAAGGAAAAATAGTGCGACACCTACTAAAATACGCACCGTACGGTCCACCCCAGCGGAGTCCCGAAATTGGATGTCAAAACCAATTACTTTCGACCATCAGGATTACTCCAGAAGTACTCAAAACGCAGGAAGGACTGCTCTGATATTGAAGCCCATAATCGACGGACTACAATTTACACAAGTCCTAATCGATGGCGGCAGCGATTTAAACCTGCTATATCCGGACACAATCCGCAGAATGGGGATAGACCCTACCAAAATTCGCCATAGCAGCACTTCCTTTAAAGGAGTGACGCCAGGCCCTTACGCCAATTGCACGGGCTCCTTACTACTAGAAGTTGTGTTCGGTTCATCCGACAACTTCCGTCGCGAAAAGCTAATCTTCCATATCGCCCCATTTAAAAGTAGCCATCAAGCACTATTGGACGTGAAGCTTTCGCCCGCTTTAACGCAATACCGCATTACGCGTCTCTTACACTTAAAATGCCCGGTCCACGCGGCATCATCTCATTAAAAGGTAACTTCGAGTGTTTCTCGACCACGGAATAACGTGAGACTGCCTTGACAGCCACACGCTAATCCGGCCTTGCTAATCAAAGCCCCTAAAAAATAGGTCATTCAGACCCCGGACACGGTTAGGCGAGTCCGGCATAAATAAACTAGGGGCTTCCTAGCCGCATACCCCTTTACAAGGGGCTGCGCGCATGAACAATGAGAGCCAATAAAGCTCAACTTTATTCATTTTTTAAATCATACTCTGTTTTAAACACATTTTTTGCACGATATCTTTCCAAAACTAAGTTCTTCTCTTTTACAGATGAACAACGTGCTACACCCATCCAGGATACAACACAACGGAGACACAGGCGCAGACGTGCAGCAGGGACCCGTTGCAAGGACTCTTTTCAGATTAAGACCCTGTGTAAACCTTTCTTACTGTCTCTTGTTGATACACATCCCCCAGTTTCCTACCATAACCGAGGAGGAGGCTGGCGTTTTGGCATCGGCCGCATCAGAAGTTCTCGCCCGTACCTGGACACTAGGGGCTTAGGGCATTGTTCTGCCCGTTATCATAAAGACCGAATACCTCAGGGAGTTATCGACGTCTCGAGTTAGGCCTTATATGCATCAGCTCCGAATCATGTCTTTGGTCAAATGTTGGGTTTGCCCGGCTCCTGTGTTTTGCTGCCTTACGTTCCGCTCCATCGGCTAACGCGGCACCAGGAGAACTACTGCGATTGTGCCCCGGTTCGGCCGGGCAAGCACCTCAGTAGAGAAAGCCGAAAACTGACTGTCATGATATAGCGAGAGACTGGTCAACACTCGATCGACTACTGGAATGTTTAGAATTCCTTCGCTTTGACGAAGGACCGCTTCCCGGTCAGGCACACACACGCCCCGAGTTCGGAGAGCGCGATGCCTCTAGGGGCTATATAGTAGCCCCACCATCGAGCTCCTATGGCTAAGTGAAAGTGATAAAGCATTATAGTCCGGTTTCCTAGTTTGCTATGCTACCACCTCCTTCACAGGACCAAGACGTTGGATTAAGTGTGAAAACGCGCTTTTTTTTGCAAACACCCCCGCACCATGTGCGTGGGGGCTGAAGCCAAAGACTACCATCTTTCAAGTTATACATACATATACATTAACGGCCGCACAGGAGATATTTCAATACTTGAACGCACAAGTATAAAAAGCCGTTACATTATAAATATGGTTTCACAAATCGTACATGTCATTTGAACATAACATTTTTCGAGCACTACGACTCTATTAAACGAGCGCCCTGCAGGACTTCCTCAAAATAGTGCTCGGCGGGTAACCGGCTTTTGTCCGAACCCCGAGATGCAACATCGGTGGCATCCATCTCCACCCAGTATGTCTTAACATGGGCGAGAGCCATCCGTGCACCCTCTATGCATGCCGACCGCTTCATCGCCTTGATATGAGACACCGCCCCAAGGAATTGCTGCAATAAGCCAAAATAACTCTTCGGCTTGGGCCTTTCCGGCCACAGATGAGCCACCACATCCGTCATGGCAAATCCGGACAATCTATTCAGCTCAGCCCACTCAGCCAACCGATCGGTCAACGGAAGTGGACGCTCCGGACTATGGAATTGAGACCAAAAAAGCTCTTCCATTTCGTGATCCTTCTGGCTTCTGAAGTGCACGACTGCGTCCGCCGCACTCGCCGCCAAATTCAGATAAGGATCCTCCGCACCCCACAACTGGCCCAACTGAGCATACTTCGGATTCGTGAACTTCCTACGCAGCAGAAAGGGCTTTCCAGCCGCAATGTCTCCGGCCTGACACAGTTCCTCCTTTATAGCCCGCATTGCCGAACGGGCATCCTTGGCTTCGACAATGGCCTTCTTCAGGTCCTCTTGCTCCGCTTGGCGTTCTATTTCAAGAACCTCACAGCGGTCGGTAGCATCTTTTAGTTTCACGGACATTCCGGCCATCTCCTCCCTGCTTCGGTAGTGAGCAGCCTTTTCGGCTTTTAGCTCCTCCGCTGCCCTTGAGGCAGCCGCATCACTTTTTCTGGCTTGCTCCTTGGCTCGAGCAAGCTCTGCCCGAAGGTCCTCCAAGCAGCGGCACCATCTGCATCAAGCATACATGTTGTAAGTTGTGGGCATCAGCTCCCTTACTAGGTGACCACGGAGAAACCACCTACTCTGTGACTCGTCAAGTCGTTTATTGACCAGCGCGATGTCCGCATCCGCAACGTCGATTTGCCGCTTCAGCTCGGCAACTCTATCAGTCCGGCTGGCCACCGAACGTTCCGCCACCTGCATAGGAAAGGCGACATTTTATAATTGAGATTATGATCCTCGGCACGCTGTCGCTTTCGACAACATACCGAGTCTCAGGGGCTACTATCTATACAGGGCGCACTCTATGTGCAAAACTGTCAAAAGGTATGTCATTTTTTGCGTACCTCGAACCCCGTCAGTAAACTTCCGATGGCCTCATGCAACCCGCTCTCGGCGGATGAGATCCTTTCAATCACCGTACTCATTAATGTGCGGTGATCTTCTGAGATAGACGCCCTCTCGAGCAGATCCTGCAGCTCCACCAGCCGTACTCCAGTTGGTGTCGAACTCCCCGGCCCCGCCGGACTCGGGGAGACCCTCCGTGACGACACCTCAGGGTTGTCCGCCCCGCCTGACGGGGCGGCAGATGGAGGCGTTTAGCTCTCCATCATCTCCGAACGAAGGTCCCCCGAGGATGAGCTCTGCTGAGAAGGGCTGAGATCCGAACTACAAGGTAAAAACTTCAGTTATCCTTAGAAATAAAATAGGGATGTCCCTTATTACAAAACTCCCCTTTTTCTACTTATGGCTTGCTGGAGGGCTGATTCCTTTGGGGAGACTGTGCGGCCTTGATTCCTCCCGGCACAGGACCTTCTGGTGCAGATTTCTTTCCCCGCTTTGAGGCCTTGGCCTCCGGGTCTTCGGAAGCGGTCCTCTTCTCCCCCTGGAGGGAGGGATTCTTGATTCCCCCCTTGCTGAGAGCCTCCTTAGCAGATGCGGTAGTTTCCCTGTTCCCCCCTTCGCCCTCCTCTGAAGGCGCAACCTCCAACATTTTGATTAACACGGGATCCGGCATGGTCTCAGGGAGGGGGGCCGGACACCGTATCAGTTTTGCTTGCGCTATCCACTCCTGTCCAAGTGATAGCTGGTTAAAAGGCAAATCCATGATAAATAAACGGACGGTATGTCCAGACACAGGGCTACTAACTTGAGTATCCGGGCAATTGCAGCTTAAGCCGGCGTCCTCGGTCAAGTCCGGACACATCTCTTGTGATCCGAAGAACAGTTTGTACATCTCCATGGGTGTCGTACCCATGAAGTGTTGGAGAGCTCGTGGTCCCTCCGGATTGAATTCCCACAGGCGGAGGGGGTGACGTTTGCAGGGCAGAAGACGCCGAATCAGCATAACCTGCGTCACCACGACCAGATTGATCTCCCCCTCTTGGAGGTCTCGAATCTGGCCCTGCAATAGGGGTACGTCCTTGGACGGCCCCCAGTCAAGCCCTTTGTTGACCCATGACGTCAGCCGTTGTGGAGGGCCCGAGCGAAAGGCAGGCGGCGGCCTCTGCCTGCTGCCCCTGGGAGCGGTGATATAGAACCACTCCTGTTGCCACAAGCCGAGCTCCTCCTGGAAAGAGCCCTCGGGCCATGGAGCATCGGCCCTCTTGCTTATAACCGCCCCGCCGCACTCTGCCTGACGCCCCTCAATCATCTTCGGCTCCACATTGAAGGTTTTGAGCCACAAAGCGAAGTGAGGGGTAGCGCGGAGGAAGGCTTCGTAGACGACAATAAATGATGAGATGTGGAGGATGGACTCCGGAGCCAAGTCATGGAATTGCAGCCCATAGTAAAACATGAGCCCCCTCACGAAGGGATCCATCGGGAAGCCTAACCCCTGACGGAGGTGAGACACGAACACGAGACTCTCGCCAGGCTCGGGAGTAGGAATGACTTGCCCTTGGGCAGGCAACCTATGCGAAATCTCATAGGTTAAGTACCTGGCGTCTCTCAGCTTTAGCACGTCCTCTTCCATAACGGAGGAGGGCGTCCATCGGCCCTGTAGGTCGGAGCCGGACATTGTCGAAGGTTCGAAGTGCCCGAATCTCGAGCCCTGGGTGTTGGAACTCGGGGCGAGGGGCGGATTCGATTGAGGATTGAAGAAAAGGAACGGGCCTTGGTCTCATTATAAAGAGGGAGAATACCAAGAGCCGTCCCCGTGACCGTTTGGAACTCGCCTTCGATGGAGGGGGCATGGAAACGGGCGCGGTTGGGTTACCCACGTCCGTATTGATGAGAATCCCGGGATAAGGGGAACACAATCTCTGCTTCGACAAGACGTGCCAAGGAAACGTCGAAGACAATATGTGCGCCGGACTCGTCGTCATTGAAGCCTGGTTCAGGGGCTACTGAGGGAGTCCTGGACTAGGGGGTGTCCGGATAGCCGAACTATCATCATCGGCCGGACTCCAAGACTATGAAGATACAAGATTGAAGACTTTGTCCCGTGTCCGGATGGGACTTTCCTTGGCGTGGAAGGCAAGCTTGGTGATACGGATATGTAGATCTCCTACCATTGTAACCGACTCTGTGTAACCCTAGCCCTCTCCGGTGTCTATATAAATCGGAGGATTTTAGTCCATAGGACAGAACAACAATCATACCATAGGCTAGCTTCTAGGGTTTAGCCTCCTTGATCTCGTGGTAGATCCACTCTTGTACTACCCATATCATCAATATCAATCAAGCAGGAGTAGGGTTTTACCTCCATCGAGAGGGCCCGAACCTGGGTGAAAACATCGTGTCCCTTGTCTCCTGTTACCATCCGCCTAGACGCACAGTTCGGGACCCCCTACCCGAGATCCGCCGGTTTTGACACCGACACCACCCTTTCTCCAAGAGTCCGTATGGGATACCCTGAACTAATTGGTTAAGCTAAACAACAACTTGGAGAGTTGGAAGATGGAAGCTTGTTCAACGTAGGTCATTTTAAGGGATATCTGGTATGTGTGTGTTGAAGGAAGATGATATCCTCATTGATTGGTCCTTGTGATCAGTTGTTGCATCTATTGTCATGTCAAACTTTGATTTGAGTGTGGGCTATCATCAAATCAAATCAGAACCAACGATGGTCGTAATGTTGTCTTACTCGTTGTTGATCCCTCGAGCATACACCATTATATCTTTTGGGTCTGACCAATGCTATCACTTGTTCACACAATTATGGGATTACATCTTCATGGAAACCTGGATGAATTGTTGTTGAGCCCATCAGCAACATTTTTATCTTCTCCATGATTGTGTTGAACATCCCGCTAGTATTGGAAACTTTTATAAGCATTATCTTCATGACCCGCTCATGCAGCATATGTCCGGATGAAAGATGTGACTTCCCCTAATTCACGTGCATCTGATGCAAGTTGCCGTCGTGAATTCGAGAAAGTCAATGTTGTTTCCTTTGGAACCATTCCAAATCAATCATGCATACGTGTGAAGTATTCTATGGTCTGGAGACTTGCAACCTTCATTCTATATGTGTCCCTAGCACACGAAGCCACTGATTGACTTGTTCAAGGATAATAAGTTCTAAGTGCTAGTCATGAAGGTACCAGACGGATTTGTACCAGATTTTCTTATCCTCAATGATGGTTTCCCACCTGGACTCGGTAGTGTTCTATTGTAAGACTACTATGTGGTCATGCTTGTCTGAGACAATGTGTTCACATGTTTGTAGCAGAACCAACTCATATTTTGGAGCTTGCTTTTGTAGCTCATTCCCCGAGAATCTCACAATGCCATCTCGTCGATTTGTGTTGCAAACTTTCATTTTTCTTTCTAGACTTAATGAGGCTGAATTATCCTATTACCAACCAGATCCGAATCTCAGGCATATATGATGGTTGGAACTTCTTCCAAGAACTATGATATAGGTTCCAGTGAAGTGGACGCACCTAGCTGGAAGCACTATTATTGTAGTATCTTGATTAAGCCGTTTGGTCACTTTCCCATGAGGATTTTTCTATGACTTATTCTAAAAAGTTTCTCCTTATGGATGTTTGTGCTCCCGAAGTCCGAGCTATACTTGATGAACACATTAATGCTTAAGTATGACTATGGTATGTAGAACATCAAGGAGAACATTAGAAGCGGAGTGCTAAATGTCTCTCGGTCGATCATCGAGATTTTGTTTCCTTGGCCTCGCTAAGGTGAAATCTGAGAAGGTATTATCTTCCCTTGCATCTGCATCGTCGATCACTATTCATCATGGTGGTATGTTGTGTCACCAAGATCTTGGCACGGATTTTGGTAAAACCTTGATGATTATGGAAATGCTCAAGTTCTTGAGAGCACGCACAAGCACTAGGTGTTATCACCGGCACTAACTGGGATTGCTCCTAGTTTCCTCGGTTATGCTATAACATTCCAACAGTGGAATCACTCTCTACTGTTGAGCTTTTTCCCAGTTACTAGAATCATTCCCAGTATTTGTATTTTGTCGCCAACTTGCACCATCATTGTGTCATTCTACCTTCGGTCCCGTCTATTCCTGATGATAATCAAAAATCATCTGTTGCGTTGTCTTCAACAAGGTAGTCCACATCATCCATTTTGGACTGAGTATGTCATTCTTTCAGACTCCTTCAAATGATCGATTGTGATTTGCCTTAAGCTGGTATAAAGAGTTTCAATGATCTTTGAATCAAAGGTAATTCTTTTTGCCACTTAAGGGATGATTCCACGAGTCACCTCCTCTAAGATGTCTCGTTAATGTATCATGGCAACTCAACTCTTCGCTACGTTGACAACCGTTCACCACCCTCTTAACTATGGAATGTCTACCCAGTGAACCCTCGTCATCTATTTCACCCCATTCCTTTGGATGTGTGTTTCGTGTCCCAGCTCAAGAGATGTGCTATGTCTTACTCCGTTAGTTGATCCTGAGTTGCTTGATCTCCGAGAAGATCGATTCTTTTAGAGTTTTCCCTTTCCTCTCATTGTCATGGTAGTTGGAGTTCTCAGAGCAAGACGACGAGACAAAGATGGTGATTGAATTAATGCCCTTATGAAGTGCAACTAGGATCGTGAAGATTGTGTTAGTTTGTGTTTCCCTTCATCTTACCCTACGCTTGAATCTTGGGACGAGATTCTTGTTTAGTGGGGGTGAGTTGTCACATCCCTAGCTTCTGGTACTGCATGGTGTTGCATCTTGTTGCATCATGTTTAAATTTTATTTAAGTTGAATTGAGGTGAGTTGAAACCCTCAGAAATTACTTCAGAAATAATCAACATTAAAATCTTTTCAAAGAAGTCCAAGAAAATGTTCCTCTGAGTCTCTGAAAATATTGGAAAGAGGTAAAACTCAAAACAATATTTTTGGAATCTCAGAGATATTTATTATGGGCCTTTGAATTAAATAAATAACTATTTGCATTGGATATATATTTTTTATATAATTAATATATGTCTAATAATTCTAGAACATTTTATGTGGTTTGGTATATATTAGTTCTAGCCACATAATTATTTTCAACATTTTATCAAATGGTTTAGTATTTTTACTAAATCAAAACAAAACAAAACAAAATAGAAAACTGAAATAAAAAATAACACACACACAGAGAGAGAGAGAGTTAGTACCTGGGCCTTACATGGCGCCACCAATCGGCCCAGCACGGCCCAGCCCACCGCCGCTTCCCCCCTTGTCGTCTTCCTCCCCCGCCAGAAGGACGGAGGCGCGTGGCCGCCCCGCGCCGGCCACCTCCTCCCTCCCTGCCTGCCTGGCTCCTCCCCGGTGCTCCTAGACGATGCTACGGAGACGCCACGCACCCCCCTGGCCCCCCCTCACTCTCTCCCGTGCCTCTCCCCTCCTCTGGCTCTCTCCCTCGCACCACCTGAACGCGCCCGCCGCCGCCGACGTGCACCACCGCGGCCACCGCCTCCCCCTCGCTTCCCTGACTGGCTCAAGAGCTCCGCCTTGTCGCCCTAGACCTCTCCGCCGAGCCACGCGGCACCAGACACCTCCGAACGCCGTCACCGTGGTCGTCTTCTACCTCGGGCATCCGAGATCGCCGGCGACCGCACCTCGCCTTTAGCCCGTCCCCGAGCCCGCTGAGACCGCCGTACGACTCCCTATGAGCTCCTGATTCTTTCCGCTTGCTCGCCCCCTTCGTTCCCGTCCCCTATGTCGGGGATATACCCCGCGGTATGACCCGGCTGGATGTATAACCCAGCCGGACTTGGCGACTCACTAATGACCCGCCCTGGCTGGACGACACACTAAGTGACCCGCCCGATCCCGGCGACTCATGGGTGACCTGGCAAGCGGATCAGAGGAGCGACAAGACCCAAGGGCCCAGGAGGCTCAAGGCCCAGAAGGCCGGCTTACGTTATGGTAGGCCGGCTTAAGAGGAAAGGCGTGAGGAATATCTTCCTTACAAGGAATCAAGACCCGAACTTGTATCCGGCTTGTAGTAGAAGATAGGCTAGTCCTAATCCTATTTGGACTCCACATGTAACCCGCCCCTCTAACTTATATAAGGAGGGGCAGGGCACCCCAAAGAGGGAGAAGAGAACAAGAAACAATATCTAGGGCTAGACAGAAAGAGGAGAGCCGGCTTACGGCGACTCCCTCATGAGCATAATGAGACCTAGCCTCAAACAACATGTAGGGCTATTCCGGATGATGTTTACCGGGGCCCGAAGCTGTCTAAATCCTCGTCTTGCGTGTTGCGTATCTCGCCCCGATCAACCCCTCTCAAGCTACCACACAGATGCGTTGGCCTCGCGACTAAGTCCTCACACTAAGGACATCTGACGTGTTAATTCCACGACAGTTGGCGCCCATCGTGGGGATCGCGCACGGTGGTGTTGAGTTCTTGGAGGGATCTCTTCTAGGGATCGAGAATTTCGTAATTGGAAGGATGAAAGAGCCCGTGCAAAAGATTTACACGATGAGCAAAGCTAAATGGATAGACCGGATTGAGATACAACAATTAGGGTTTGACACTCGGCATGTCACCGGCGCGCCGCGATCCGTCGAAACTGACGGGGGATTGGTTCCGTTTGTATGCCGAATTTTGCAATCTGTCCAATAGCAGTTTCCGTCGAGACGGATAAAAAAGTTTCCGATGTTGATCTGCCGGGTTCTATCAATCGGTGAGCAGATTACTAGTGCAAGCTGAGTCAAAGAAAATAGTCAAAGGAAGGGAAAGACACGAGTTCGGACTCTTGCGACTCGCTTCATTGAAACCATTGCGCCTCCGCTAGGCTGCCCTATATGAATTGCCCCGTCGCTGTGAGTCGCTGGTGCTGCCTTGTCTTGCCCTGAATTTGAAGCCGCCGGCTTCACGGACGTACAGCCACAACCTGGATTTTCTCCACCGCTACGACCCAGACTCTGCTCGATTGCCGGGTCTCCCGCAGCACGCAAACTGCCGTCGAGCTGCCTCGACCCTGAGCCGCAGCGGTCTCGAGCCCGGACTCGGGTCATCTGCTGTCATCTTGGTCTCGTACGCCTCAGCCTGTGAGTCGCCGTCCCGTCGAGCCTCTGCAGAGAGTCACCTTTGCTCGCCGCACCACAGGCCGCCGGTGCCTTACTCCTCCTTCCTCGTCCTACACTTAGTCGCCCACGGCCTTGTCCCCGCGGTTCTGTTACAAAATTGCCCTCGCCTAAACCGGCCGGCCGTCACTCCATGGTGGATCCGCCTGCGTCGAGCCACCGCCGTGGCCTCGCGGCAGCCGTCGAGCCGCCCGCGATCGAGCCGCGCGTCGAGCCGCTCCGTCACCATGGTTCTACTTGCCGCCGCCTTCAAGTTTCTGGCAACGTGCCTCCGCCTCGTGCCGTTCAAGCCGCTGTCCGAGTCACCCTGCGCCAAACTACCGCTGCCATGGATTCAGTCGTGGCTCTGGCTTATTTTTTCGCTCAAGGCCTCTGCGAGTCTCCGTAGCGCCTCGGCGTCTGTCCGAGTCACCGTCCTGCCTTGTTCTTCATCCGAATCGCCGTTGCACCTCGCCTCCTGGAGATATGCTGTCGTGCACCATGCCATGTTTTGAGCCACCACGTCCAGGGCTGGCCCAACCCTCCGTCTCCGCAGTTGGCTCCGCCCGCCCGGGCCGCCGGGTCTCCGCGACCATCACCACTCCCCCAGCGGTCGGCCTTGCTTGCGCCTGGCTGCCGGGTCGCCGCGCCTGCGGATTGGATCACAAGCCGCTGCTGCTGCAAGCCTCCCTTGACGGCGCCGTCTCTGCTGCCGAGGCCCGCGCCTCCATGGCCACCGGCTGGTGGTGCCTGCATCCTACCGCTGTGGTTCCCGCCAGTGGCCGGTCATCAGTGTTTGTTTTGCTGTTGCTATGTAAGTAAATGTGAGGAGGATTCCGGTTCTGAATACAGGCGAGCAAGCGAGAAGAATAGAAAATGTGTGTTTGTTGGAGGAGATAAGATGCAGAGAGAGGAGGCAGTACATGGAGTCTAGATGACATATGTCAGCAGAGGGAGGCGGATGGCATTCTGTCATTTTTCTTCCGGTTTAAAAGCAGCGCTTTCCACTTGGATCAAGTTATCCCTCCACGTACTTGGCAGTCATAGCATGGGGAGCGTCATGTTCACGAGCGACCTGTGTGTGCATGCGTTGAAGCATTGATGGCATTTCAATCAAAGCGTTCTACGTACAAACATCATGTGAGATAAAGAAAAAACGAAGGAGGATAGGTTACATGAAGGCCTGGTACTGCTGTGTTTTATATGCAGGGGAATTATTCGTCACAAGGTGGCATTATACCACGGAGACGGAGGCATGCCAACATCATTTGGCATGGGTGGTCGTCCTTACTCAACGGACTCCTGCACCGGCTTACAACTCCGTGGCTGGCTCGCCCGTCCGCACCGCCTTACAACGCCACCGACAACCCGCCCGTCCGCCCACGCGGCCGGTTCACGCGTTTGCGCTGGCTTACAAACGTCATGGCCGACTCACCCGTCCGCACCAGTTTACCACACCGCACCCGGTTCACCCGTGAGCTACTTCAACTCCACCTAGCGATCATCAATTTCATGGCGGATTATTTCCGGCCTGGCACATCAGGTGATATTCATCTAAAATACATTTTATTGGCGCATATTATTTTTGTCAAAGAGCAGTTTATCTTTGCCTTGGTCTCCAATATTGTTGATGTAGGACAATTGTTCACTACATCAGAACGACATGGTTAACTCGCCCGTCTGCGCTGGTTTACAACACCGCGGCCGGTTAATCTGTTTGAGCCGCCTATGATGCTGAGGTCATCTTTACCGTCCGTCTCTCGTGGCCTGGTTTACATCAACACATTGGGCCGCACCTGTGTGCATGAGTTTTTATTGAGTATGAGCAAGTCACTACTTGGGAAGCCCGGTTTTCTTCCAACAAATTGGAGGCAAATTATCATGTATTATCAGCCGTCGTCTGCACTGGATGGCTCAATGGGCAGGCGCACAAGTCGTCGCCACTGCAGTTTGGTTAACTTCAAACAGCCAGTTGGAAGGAACCATTGGCCGAGTTGCTGACACGGTTCATACGAGATGATTTATAACCCGCAGTAGTCACCTTCAACCTTCTGTGAACTCACAATGCGTTATCAACGCCAATGATATACACCTTCTGCTATGGTCAAATATGGAGAATCTCAAGCTAACTCTTCGAGTCATCTTGAGACTCGGGGGCTACAATAGTATGGCTCGACAAAATTAGCCGGTTTTACTGGATTCAAGAACTCTGGGTCATTGGAGGGAAGGTAACCCGGTTCCAGAGGCTACCGCTATAATTGGTGAAAAATTTAAAGGCCGTCAGAAAATTTCCGGCTTAAAAAGAAGGACTCCGGTTTAAATTCCGGTTCAAGAGACATCTCTCTCCCACAAAGCACTGACGCTCTCAATATCTGGTTTAAAATCCGGCTCAAGGTAAATTTATCTCTCACAAGGTTTTGAAGCTTTCAAATCCGGTTTAAACTTCCGGTTTAAAAAGAATTAATCTCTCGCAAGTTCGAGTTCTCAGAAAGATTAAAGGGTGCCAAAAAGAACTTGCTGCCATGATGCGCGGTTCAAACATAGGTATCATGCCTTACGGCTTATTTTATTATGGTCACTTGGGGGCTTCCTGCTCATCGGGCATAGCTACCAGTACGCTCTTGATCGACGCAATGCCAAAATTTATATTGTCACTTGGGGGCTTCCTGTTCAAACATAGGTCATATTCGAACCAAAGAGAACATAGCTGTCGATACCCTTTTGATTAGCAAACTGCTGAACCTACTTGGGGGCTTCTTGGTCGTATCCGAATCATAGCTCAACCCCTTTGGGAATCGACGTGGATCGTATTCGAATCAGCGTCGTTAAACAACTTTTAAGGTCATTTGGGGGCTTCCTGTTCAAACATAGGTCGTATTCGAACCAAAGAGAACATAGCTGTCGATACCCATTTTGATCGGCAACGCCAACGCCACTGGGGGCTATATGATTGTATTCGAATCTTAGCTTAACCCCTTTGGAACGGTTTACTGATCGTATTCGAATCAGAAGCCTCAAAATTTTATTTATTTTTATACAATCGCAAGTATTTGAGTTGTCACAAATATCATATGTGTCGGCTCTTACAAAGTTGAGTTATCAACTTCACTGTCCGGGTCACATAAGCCGGCGGTATCATTCAAAGGATCATAGGGATCTTGTGATCTACTTGTGTGCAGGATAAGACTATATTTGGGTGGTTACCCGCCCTGGCTTTTGATATTAAGTCGCTAGGGCATATGTTGTTTAAACTCTATGCAGGATCTACAGAGCTATGGCTTACATAAATGATCAAGTTCAAGCCCATCATCAAAGATTGAAATTGATGTCTCAAAAGGGTTGTTAATTCTTGATTTTCTCAAAGGCTATACGCCACCGGGTTACAATGAATGCGCATCGGCCAAGAGCCGCCAGGTATTTAAACTACGGATTTACTTGTCAACCGATGAGGTATTCAAATCTTTAATAGCCAAAACTGGCTGGATTTTCATGATAATATTGAATGATTGAAGTTTTCATATCGGATTATATTGTTCAAATCTTAAATAGCCAACATGGCTGGATTTCTATTGTGATTATCAATAACCAGTGTTATGATTGAGGTTTTCAAAGTCGCTTCAGTGCAATGGCTATTATTTTTATCAATGGATATGATTTATTTTACAATGAAAGGAATAGTCCCGAGTCGCTGCAGGCTTACGACCCGGCACTTGAGGGCTACATTATTCAAATTGAGATTACATCGAATATACAAGTCCCATGTCACTGCCATCATGCACCATGGCACTTGGGGGCTAATGCAAAGTCAATTTTCGCTCAACTTATTGAAGACCCGACTCATCAACATTTTAAATGAGCCTGCCCTTGGGGGCTACACGTTGCTGCTCCAGTTTACATGATAATATTTACAAAGTCCCTGCTCATTATTGCATAATGACCCGGCCCTTGGGGGCTACGCTGGTTGAAGTTTTATGAGCATAAGGCAATTACAAGTCCCAGCTTGCTGCAAGCATGACAACCCGACACTTGGGGGCTACAGGTGAGATTCATATAAAGGAGGAACATCTTCTAATTCTCAGTTTTCGAGCAAATCAGCAAGATCAATTACATGACCCGGTGTCAACAACAATTATGACCCGGCATCATCTGTTTTATAATCCGGCAATTTTGGTGATGATAAACCGGTAAGTGTTACATCTTCAAGTCGGTTGAAAGTCAGATGAGTAGCTCAAGACCAATATTTTTTAAGCCGATGTTTTGGAGGCCGACTCAAGTGAATTACCTCTTACTATATTTCTCTACAAGAAGATCAATGTCAGCAAATTGATTCTGAAGCTGGCCTGTTAACCCGGATTTTTTGAAGAAAGAAGGATCTGGATTTTTTGCATTGACGAAGTTGAAGCATATGTGATAAAGAAGATTTTTCTATGAGGTTATGGACATATTTATATCAACAAGGAAATGACAAGGACTTAAAGATGTTCAGGTGCCGGCTTACAAGAATATTTAACCCGGAGCGCAACCTGTCAAATTTGTTGTTGAGCTATTTTGCAGGATCAGTTTAACATGGATAAATCCAAATTAAACTGGGGGCTAATGTCGGGGATATACCCCGCGGTATGACCCGGCTGGATGTATAACCCAGCCGGACTTGGCGACTCACTAATGACCCGCCCTGGCTGGACGACACAATAAGTGACCCGCCCGATCTTGGGGACTCATGGGTGACCTGGCAAGCGGATCAGAGGAGCGACAAGACCCGGGGGCCCAGGAGGCTCAAGGCCCAGAAGGCCGGCTTACGCTATGGTAGGCCGGCTTAAGAGGAAAGGCGTGAGGAATATCTTCCTTACAAGGAATCAAGACCCGGACTTGTATCCGGCTTGTAGTAGAAGATAGGCTAGTCCTAATCCTATTTGGACTCCACATGTAACCCTCCCCTCTAACTTATATAAGGAGGGGCAGGGCATCCCAAAGAGGGAGAAGAGAACAAGAAACAATATCTAGGGCTAGACAGAAAGAGGAGAGCCGGCTTACGGCGACTCCCTCATGAGCATAATGAGACCTAGCCTCAAACAGTATGTAGGGCTATTCCGGATGATGTTTCCTAGGGCCCGAAGCTGTCTAAATCCTTGTCTTGCGTGTTGCATCTCTCGCCCCGACCAACCCCTCTCAAGCTACCACACAGATGCGTTGGCCTCGCGACTAAGTCCTCACACTAAGGACATCTGACGTGTTAATTCCACGACACCCTAGCTCCGTCTTCCACCACGGCCGAAGCTCACCGCCGCTGTGCCTCGTCGTCACCGCTGCCAGAGCCACAGTGGCTCGAAACTGGGGACACCACTGTGCTCCACACCTCACCAGGAGCACGTAGCACACACCAACGCCTCCCCTAGCGCCCTGCATCGCCTAACCCACCGTTGGCCGAACTCCGGCCGCCGCCGCAAGCTCGCTTTCGACGAGCTCGGTCCACCCTAGCTGCTCCCGCTTGCCCCGTTAGACGCGCCTCGTCGCGCTGCACCCGTAGAGCCTCTCCGACGCCCATTTGGACACCAGTGGGTGAATTCCGAGCCGCGCCGCCGTCTCGGGCCTCGCCGGCATCGAGTCGCCGGCGAGTTTGACCCCGGTGACTGTTGACCCCGGGTGGACCCAGTTTGACCCCCTGGGTCACTGACGTGTGGGCCCCAGGCCGCTAACTAAACCAAGTTAGTATTGGTTTAACGCTAACTAAACTTAGTTAGTTTAACTAACTACTGACAGACGGGACCCACTGGTCAGTTTGACTGGACCGGCCCCGTTGACCGCTGATGTCACAGTGACGCAGTGCTGATGCAGTTAATTATTTCTGGAATTATTCTTATACAGGAAATTCCGAAAAATAGCCAAAACTTCTAAAAATCATAGAAAATCAACCGCAGCTCCAAATCAAACAAATTATATATGAAAAATGATCAGAAAAATCCAATCAATCCATCTGCACTGGTTTCATGCATGTTTAAGCAACTTAAACCTGCCGTTTATATCAAAACATGATAATGCACTTTATAAAGTCGTAGTTTGAATTTGAACTTGAACCTTGGGTTCAAACTAACTCAAACCCATCTAATTATAGTTGCATTAGCTCAACACACTCATTTTGCCATGTCATGATCATGCATCATATTGTGCATTACATTGATTGTGTTTTCCTTCTGTGTTGCCGGTATTTGTCCCCTCTCGATAGACGTGATACCGACGATGAAATCGATGACACCGATGAAGAGCTATACTATCTTCAGAAGTGCCAGGCAAGAAAAACCCCCTTGTTCATTCCGATACAATCCCACTCTCTCGCTCCTGCTCTCTTTTACTGCATTAGGACAACAATGACATATTTGTTACTTGCTGCAGTAGCTGAACCCCTTTCCTCTGCATGACCTGTCATTGCCACAGTAAATGGATGAAACCCACTAGCATGAGTAGGAGTTGTTTGGGCCCTGATGTGCCTACTCATACATGCCTGTTTGTCCTGCCTGCTACTGCTTAGAGTTGAGTCAGGTCTGATTCATCGGGGATGAATTGGAGGTGTGTGAACATGTCCTACTGTGCGTGAGCTAAGTGTGAGAACACGATTTGGTAAAGGTAGCGGTGAGAGGCCATGTAGGACTACATGGTGGGTTGTCTCATTGAAGCCGTCCTCAGGAACTGAGTTCTGTGTTTGTGATCCATGAACAACTACTACCACACATTGGGATCCTTAATTGACTCTCTCAACTTATTAACCGACTTGATCTCTGTCCAGGAGTCGCAACTAGTTTCTGGTGTTTGTATGTAGTGTTAGTAGTCTACCAAGTGGCACCCGGTACAGGTGGGCTTGGGACAGACTAGGCACAGTGGCACAGTGTACCAAGCGTAGATCCACCTGTCGAGGTGGGCTTGGGAACCCTGCACACATCGTTTGGGGCCGTGAGCGACACCCCGGCCGGATCTCCTTGCGGATGGAACCCGAATAGGTGATAAACCTAGATGAGAGACTTGTGTGGTTAGTCAGGTCGTGGCCGACACCCTCACTAGGCTTCCGCTTGAAGATTGCCGAGATACATGACGTGTACATGGCGGTAAGTGGCGAGAGCGTGTTTGAAGAAGTACACCCCTGCATGGTTAACATTATCTATTCGAATAGCCGTGTCCGCAAAAAAGGACTTATGGGTTGCCTGTACAGTTCATAGACAAGTGAAAGTGGATACTCAAAATACGCAAGATAAGCATGAGTGCTATGGATGGCGTTCTCGTAGGGAGACGGGCGCGGATCCATAGTGGTGTATTGATATGGTGAATATGTGGACTCGTGTGCGCCACCTTAAAGGGTTACTTGCAGTCGTAGTTCAGGTTAGCCATTGAGTCAAAGCTGGCTTGCTGTAGTTAAACTCCACCACCCCCTTTGTTGGTACCGATGCATATGTAGATAGTTCTAATGTAAGTCTTGCTGGGTACATTTGTACTCACATTTGCCTATTTTATGTTTTGCAGAGAGACTTCAGTCTTGCTAGTAGTTCCGCTTGGACTTCGACGTTTAGCTTGTTACCTCAGCTACGATCTTGTGCCCTCGGCAGGATCTGGTAGATAGTCAGGCTTCTCAGCCTTTTTCATTTATAGATGTCTGTACTCAGACATGTTAAGCTTCCGCTTGTGCTTTGACTTGTATGCTCTGAATGTTGGGTCGTAAGACCCATGTTTGTAATATCTCGCTCCTTGGAGCCTATTAAATAAAATACTTGAGTTGTAGAGTCATGTTGTGATGCCATGTTGTATTTGCACATATCGAGCATATTGTGTGTATGTTACTGAAATGCTTGGTATGTGTGGGATCTGACTATCTAGTTGTTTATCCTTGGTAGCCTCTCCTACCAGGAAATGTCTCCTAGTGCTTCAACTAAGCCCTGGTAGCTTGCTACTGCTCTGGAACACTTAGGCTGGTCGACATGTGTCCTTCGTTCCTGTGTCTGTCCCTTCGGGGAAATGTCACGCGGTGTCTACCGGAGTCCTGTTAGCCTGCTACAGCCCGGTTTACCGGAGTCCTGCTAGCCCAGTTGCTACAGCCCGGATTCACTCGCTAATGACCGACACGTTCGTTGGTGGGTCATGTATGCATGTCCCTGTAAGTTAGTGCCACTTTGGGTTTATGACTAGCCATGTTAGCCCGGGTTCTTTATCATATGGATGCTAGCGACACTATCATATACGTGAGCCAAAAGGCGCAAACGGTCTCGGGTCTGGTAAGGAGACACCCGTGGGAATACCGCGCGTGAGGCCGCAAAGTGATATGAGGTGTTACATGCTAGACCGGTGTGGCATAGGATCGGGGTCCTGACATCAAGACTCGCAGTTTGGGCCGATTCTAGCCCGTTTGTTGGACTATTACTCAGTTTTGGGGTCCCGAAGTGATTTCCACGATTGACGAACACCGGGGTGCACTTACGTGTCGGTCATCAACACTCACAGTTTTGGCCAATTCTGGCCCATTTCGTGGACTATTACTCACTGATTTGGGGTCCCAGAATGATTTCCAGGATTAACGAACCCCGGGGTGCGTTTACATGTCGGTCATCAGCACTCGCAGTTTTTGTCGATTCTGACCTGTTTCATGGACTATTACTCACCGTTTCGGGGCCCCAAAGCGATTTCCATGGTTGTTGAACCCCAAGGTGCGCTTACATGTCAGTCATCGACAATCCCAGTTTTGGTCATTCTAACCCGTTTCGTGGACTATTACTCACCCTTTTTAGGTCCCATAACAAATTCGATGGTTTTCGAACACAAGGGCGGGCTTACATGTCGGTCATAAACAATCGCAGTTTGAGCCGATTCTGGCCCATTTCTTGTACTATTACTTAGTTTTGGGGTCCCAGAGTGATTTCCACGATTGACAAACCCCGGGGTGCATTTACGTGTCGGTCATCAACACTCATGATTTTGGCCTATTCTGGTCCATTTCGAGCAGTATTACTCATCGTTTTGGGGTGCCAAAGCAATTTCCATGATCGACAATCCTCGGGAAGCGTTTACGTGTCCGTCGTCTATACTCACAGTTTTGGCCAATTCTGACCCATTTAGTGGACTATTACTTAACATTTTGGGGGTCTGGAAGCGATTTCCATAGTTGTTGAACCCCAAGTTGCGCTTACGTGTCGGTCATCAACACTCACAGTTTTGGCCGATTCTGGCCCGTTTCGTCAACTATTACTCACTATTTTGGGGCCCCGGAGTGATTTCCATGATTAACAAACCCCGGTGTGCGCTTACGTGTCGGTCATCAACACTCCCAGTTTTGGCCGATTCTGGCCTATTTCGTGGACTATTACTCACTGTTTTGGGGTCCTAGAATGATTTCCACCATTAACGAACCCTGGGGTGCGTTTACGTGTCGGTCATCAGCACTCCTGGTTTTTGTCGATTCTGACCCATTTCATGGACTATTACTCACCCTTTTGGGGCCCCAAAGTGATTTCCATGGTTGTTGAGCCCCAAGGTGCGCTTACGTGTCAGTCATCGACAATCCCAGTTTTCGCCGATTCTAGCCCATTTCATGGACTATTACTCACTTTTTTGGGGCCCCGGAGTGATTTCCACGATTAACGAACCCCGATGTGCACTTCGTGTCGGTCATCAACACTCCTAGTTTTGGCCGATTCTGGCCCGTTTCGCGGACTATTACTCACCGTTTTGGGGCCCCAAAGTGATTTCCTTGGTTGTTGAACCCCAATGTGCGATTACGTGTCAGTCATCGACAATCCCAGTTTTCGCCGATTCTGGCCCGTTTCATGGACTATTTCTCATTGATTTGGGGTCCCTGAGTGATTCCCATGATTGACGAACCCTGGGGTGCGTTTATGTTTCGTTCATCAATAATCCTCGGTTTGTCTGATTCTGGGCACTTTCATGGACTATTACTCATTGTTTTCGGGTTCCAAAGCAATTTCCATGGTTATCGAACCCCAAGATGTGCAGTGTTGGTCGTCAAGACTCGCAGTTTGGGCCGATTCTGACCCGTTTCTTGGACTATTACTCAGTATTGGGGTCTCGAAGCGATTTCCACGATTGACGAACACCAGGGTGCATTTACGTGTCGGTCATCAACACTCACAGTTTTGGCTGATTCTGGCCCATTTCATGGACTACTACTCACCGTTTTGGGGTCCCAAAGTGATTCCCATGGTTGTCGAACCCCAGGGTGTGCTTACGTATTGGTCATCAAGATTCACAGTTTGGGCCGATTCTGACCCATTTCTTGGACTATTACTCAGTTTTGGGGCCCCGAAGTGATTTTCACGATTGACGAACACCGGGGTGCATTTACGTGTCGGTCATCAACACTCGCGGTTTTTGTCGATTCCGACCCATTTCATGGACTATTACTCGCCATTTTTTGGTCCCAAAGCGATTTCGATGGTTTTCGAACACCAAGGTGCGCTTATGTGTCGGTCATCAACAATCGCAGTTTGGGCCGATTCTGGCCCGTTTCTTTGACTATTACTCAGTTTTGGGGTCCCGGAGTGATTTCTATGATTGACGAACCCCAGGGTCCATTTACATGTCGGTCGTCAACACTCACGATTTTGGCCGATTCTGGTCCGTTTCGAGCACTATTACTCATTATTTTGGGGTGCCAAAGCAATTTCCACGATTGACGATCCCCGGGGTGTGTTTACGTGTCCGCCGTCAACACTCATAGTTTTGGTCAATTTTTACCCGTTTTGTGGACTATTACTTACCATTTTGTGGTCCCAATGTGATTTCCATAGTTGTTGAACCTCAAGTTGTGCTTACGTTTCGGTCATCGACACTCACAGTTTTGGTCGATTCTGGCCCGCTTTGTGGACTATTACTCACGGTTTTGGGGTCCCAGAATTATTTCCATGCTTAACGAACCCTGGGGTGCATTTACGTGTCGGTCATCAGCACTCCTAGTTTTTGTCGATTCTGACCCGTTTCATGGACTATTTCTCACCGTTTTGGGGCCCCAAAGTGATTTCCATGGTTTTCAAACCGCAGGGTGTGCTTACGTGTTGGTCGGCAAGACTCGCTATTTTGGTGTCCCGAAGTAACTTCCACGATTGACGAACACCAGGTGCATTTACGTGTCGGTCATCAACACTCGCGGTTTTGGTCGATTCTAACCTGTTTCGTGGACTATTACACACCGTTTTTAGGTCCCAAGCCGATTTCCATGGTTGTCGAACCCCAAGGCGCGCTTACATGTCGGCCATCAACAATCGCAGTTTGGGCCGGTTCTGGCCCATTTCCTGGACTATTACTCAGTTTTGGGGCCCCAGAGTGATTTCCACGATTGACGAACCCCAGGGTGTGTTTACGTCTCGGTCGTCAACACTCGCGGTTTTTGTCGATTCTGACCCATTTCATGGACTATTACTCAGTTTGGGGTCCCTAAGGTGCCTTTACGTGTCAGTCATCAACACTCATGATTTTGGCCAATTCTGGTCCGTTTCAAGCACTACTACTCATCGTTTAGGGGTGCCAGAGCAATTTCCACGATTGACGATCCCCGGGGTGCGTTTACATGTCCGTCATGAACACACACAGTTTTGGCCAACTCTGACGCATTTCACGGACTATTACTTACTGTTTTGGGGTCCTGAAGCGATTTCCATAGTTGTTGAACCCCAAGTTGCGCTTACGTGTTGTTCATCAACACTCACAGTTTTGGCCGATTCTGGCCCGTTTCGCAGACTATTACTCACTATTTTGGGGTCGCGGAGTGATTTCCACGATTAACGAACCCCAGGGTGCGTTTACGTGTCGGTCATCAACACTCAGAGTTTTGGGTGACCCTGGCCCGTTTCATGGACTATTACTCACTGTTTTGGGGTCCTGGAGTGATTTCCACGATTAACGAACCCCGGGGTGTGCTTACGTGTCGGTCGTCAACACTCGCGGTTTTTTTCGATTCTGACACATTTCGTCGACTATTACTCACCGTTTTGGGGTCCCAAAGCGATTTGCATGGTTGTTGAACCCCAAGGTGCCCTTACGTATTGTTCATCAAGAATCCCAGTTTTGGTCGATTCTGGCCCGTTTCATGGACTATTACTCACTGATTTGGGGTTCGTGAGAGATTTCCATGATTGACGAACCCCGGGGTGCGTTTATGTATCGTTCATATCTAATCCTCGGTTTCTCCGATTCTTGGCTCATTCATGGACTATTACTCACCGTTTGGGTTCTCAAAGCGATTTCCATGGATGTCGAACCCCAAGATGTGCTTACGCGTTGGTCGTCAAGACACGCAGTTTGGGCCGATTCTAACCTGTTTCTTGGACTATTAGTCAGTTTTGGGGTCCCGAAGTAATTACCATGATTAATGAACACCGGGGTGCATTTACGTGTCGGTCATCAACACTCATAGTTTTGGCCGATTCTGGACCATTTCGTGGACTATTACTCACTGTTTTGCGGTCCCATAGCGATTTTCATGGTTGTCGAACCCCAAGGTGTGCATACGTGTTGGTTGTCCAGACTCGCAGTTTGGCGCGATTCTCGCCCATTTCTTGGACTATTACTCGTTTTTGGGGTCCCAAAGTGATTTCCACGATTGATGAACGCCGGGGTGCATTTACGTGTCAGTCAGCAACACTTGTGGTTTTTGTCGATTCTGACCCGTTTTGTGGACTATTACTCACCGTTTTTGGGTCCCAAAGTGATTTTGATGGTTGTCGAACAAAAAGGTGCGCTTACGTTTCAGTCATCAACAATCACATTTTGGGCCGATTCTAGCCTGTTTCTTGGACTATTACTCAGTTTTTGGGACTCGGTGTGATTTCCACGATTGACGAACCCTGGGGTGCATTTACGTGTCGGTCATCAACCCTCACGATTTTGGCCGATTCTGGTCCGTTTCGAGCAGTATTACTCATCATTTTGGGGTGCCAAAGAAATTCCCACAATTGACGATCCCCGCGGTGTGTTTCCATGTCCATCGTCTACACTCACAGTTTTGGCCAATTCTAACCCATTTCGTGGACTATTACTTACCGTTTTGGGGTCCCGAAGCGATTTCCATAGTTGTTGAACCCAAAGTTGAGCTTACGCGTCGGTCATCAACACTCACAGTTTTGGCCGATTCTGGCCCGTTTCGTGGACAATTACTCACTATTTTGGGGCCCCGGAGTGATTTCCATGATTAACGAACCCCAGGGTGCGCTTACGTGCCAGTCATCAACACTCCTAGTTTTGGTCGATTCGGGCCCGTTTCCTGGATTATCAGTCACTGTTTTGGGGTCCCGGAATGATTTCCACGATTAACGAACCCCGGGGGTGCGTTTACGTGTCGGTCATCAGCACTCGTGGTTTTTGTCGATTCTGACCCGTTTAGTGGACTATTACTCACCGCCTTGGGGCCCCAAAGCAATTCCCATGGTTGTGGAACCCCAAGGTGCGCTTACATGTCAGTCATCGACAATCCTAGTTTTGCCGATTCTAGCCCGTTTCATGGACTATTTCTCGCTGATTTGGGGTCCCTGAGTGATTTCCACGATTGACGAACCCCGGGGTGCGTTTTTGTATCATTCATCAATAAGCCTCGGTTTGTCTGATTCTGGGCTCTTTCATGGACTATTACTCACTATTTTCGGGTCCCAAAGCGATTTCCATGGTTGTCGAACCAAAGTTGTGCTTACGTGTTAGTCATTAAGACTCGCAGTTTGGGCCGATTCTGACCCGTTTCTTGGACTATTACTCAGTTTTGGGGTCCCGAAGTGATTTCCACAATTGATGAACACCGGCGGGCATTTACGTGTCGGTTATCAACACACACAGTTTTGGCCGATTCTGGCCGATTTCATGGACTACTATTCACCGTTTTGGGGTCCCAAAGCGATTTCCATGGTTGTCGAACCCCAAGGTGTGTGTATGTGTTGGTCATCAAGACTCGCAGTTTGGGCCGATTCTGACCTGTTTCTTGGACTATTACTCAGTTTTCGGGTCCCGAAGTGATTTCCACGATTGACGAACACCGGGGGTGCATTTACATGTCGGTCATCAACACTCGCGGTTTTTGTCGATTCTGACCCGTTTTGTCGACTATTAATCACCGTTTTGGGTCCCAAAGCGATTTCGCTGGTTTTCGAACACCAAGGTGCACTTACGTGTCGCTCATCAACAATCGCAGTTTGGGCCGATTTTGGCCCGTTTCTTGGATTATTACTCAGTTTTGGGGTCCCGGAGTGATTTCTACATTGATGAACCCTGGGATCCATTTACGTGTCGGTCATCAACAGTCACGATTTTGGCCGATTCTGGTCCATTTCGGGGCGCCAAAGTAATTTCCACGATTGACGATCCCCGGGGTGCGTTTACGTGTCCGTCATCAACACTCACAGTTTTGGTCAATTCTGACCCTTTTATTGGACTATTACTTACTGTTTTGGGGTCCCGAAGCGATTTCCATAGTTGTGGAACCCCAAGTTGCGCTTACATGTCGGTCATCAACACTCACAGTTTTGACCGATTCTGGCACGTTTCTTGGACTATTACTCACTATTTTGGGGCCCCGGAGTAATTTCCATGATTAACGATCCCCAGAGTGCGCTTACGTGTTGGTCATCAACACTCCCAGTTTGGCCAATTCTGGCCCGTTTCATGGACTATTACTCACTGTTTTGGGGTCCCGGAATGATTTCCACGATTAACGAACCCCGGGGTGCGTTTACATGTCCGTCATCAGCACTCGCGGCTTTTGTCGATTCTGACCTGTTTCATGGACTATTACTCAAAGTTTTGGGCCCCAAAGCGATTTCCATGGTTCTTGAACCCCAAGGTGCGCTTATGTGTCAGTCATCGACAATCCTAGTTTTGGCCGATTCTGGCCCGGTTCATGGAATATTACTCACTGATTTGGGGTCCCTGAGCGATTTCCATGATTGACGAACCCCGGGGTGCGTTTATTTACCGTTCATCAATAATCCTCGGTTTGTCCGATTCTTGTCTCTTTCATGGACTATTACTCACCATTTTGGGGTCCCAAAGCGATTTCCATGGTTGTCGAACCCCAAGATGTGCTTACGTGTTGGTCGTCAAGACTCGCAGTTTCGGCCGATTCTGACCCGTTTCTTGGACTATTACTCAGGTTTGTGGTCCCGAAGTGATTTCCACGATTGACGAACACCGGGGTGCATTTACGTGTCGTTCATCAACACTCATAGTTTTGGCCGATTCTGGCCCATTTCATGGACTATTACTCACTATTTTTGGGTCCTGGAGTGATTTACGCGATTAATGAACCCCGGGGTGTGTTTACGTGTCGTCATCAACACTCGCGGTTTTTGTCGATTCGGACCCGTTTCGTGGACTATTACTCACCATTTGGGGGTCCCAAAGTGATTCGCATGGTTGTTGATCCCCAAGGTGCGCTTACGTGTTAGTCATTAAGAATCCCAGTTTTGTCCGATTCCGGCCCGTTTCATGGACTATTACTCACTGATTTGGGGTTCGTGAGCGATTTCCATGATTGCCGAACCCCGGGTTGCGTTTATGTATCATTCATCAATAATCCTTGGTTTGTCCTATTCTAGGCTCTTTCGTGGACTATTACTCACCGTTTTGGGGTCCCAAAACGATTTCCATGGTTGTCGAACCCCAAGGTGTACTTACGTGTTGGTCGTCAAGACTCGCAGTTTGGGCCGATTCTGACCCGTTTCTTGGACTATTACTCAGTTTTGGGGTCCCGAAGTAATTTCCACGTTTCATGAACACCGGGGTACATTTATGTGTCGGTCATCAACACTCAAAGTTTTGACCGATTCTGGCCCATTTCATGGACTATTACTCATTGATTTGGGGTCCCATAGTGATTTCCATGGTTGTCGAACACCAAGGTGTGCTTACGTGTTGGTCATCAAGACTCGCAGTTTGGGCCCATTCTAGCCCGTTCAATTGTCTATTACTCAGTTTTGGGGTCCCGAAGTCATTTCCGCGATTGACGAATACCGGGGTGCATTTACGTGTCGGTCATCAACACTCATAGTTTTGGCCAATTCTGGCTCGTTTCATGGACTATTACTCACTGATTTGGGGTTCGTGAGCGATTTCCATGATTGACGAACCCCGGGGTGTATGTATCGTTCATCAATAATGCTCAATTTCTCTGATTTTGGGCTCTTTCATGGACTATTACTCACCATTTTGGGGTCCCAAAGTGATTTCCATGGTTGTCGAACCCCAATGTGTGCTTACGTGTTGGTCGTCAAGACTCGCAGCTTGGGCAGATTCTGACCCGTTTCTTGGACTATTATTCGGTTTTGAGGTCCCGAAGTAATTTCCACGATTGACGAACACCGGGGTGCATTTACGTGTCGGTCATCAACACTCATAGTTTTGGCCGATTCTAGCCCATTTCATGGACTATTACTCACTGTTTTTAGGTCCCAAAGCGATTTCCATGGTTGTCGAACCCCAAGGTGCGCTTACATGTCGGGCATGAAATATCGCAGTTTGGACCGATTCTGGTCCGTTTCGAGCACTATTACTCATCGTTTTGGGGTGCCAAAGCAATTTCCATGATTGACGATCCCCGGGGTGCGTTTACGTGTCTGCCGTCAACACTCATAGTTTTGGCCAATTCTTACCCCTTTCGTAGACTATTACTTACCGTTTTGGGGTCCCGAAGCGATTTCCATAGTTGTTGAACCCCAAGTTGCGCTTACGTGTCGATCATCAACACTCATAGTTTTGGCCGATTCTGGCCTTTTTTGTGGACTATTACTCACTATTTTGGGGCCCCGGACTAATTTTCACGCTTGACGAACCCCGGGGTGCGTTTATGTGTCAGTCATCAACACTGATGACTTTGGCCGATTCTGGTCCGTTTCAAGCATTATTACTCATCATTTTGGGGTGTGTGAGCGATTTCCACGATTGACGATCCCCGAGGTGCGTTTACGTGTCCGTCGTCAACACTCGCGTTTACGTGTCCGTCGTCAACACCCGTTTCATGGACTATTAGTTACTGTTTTGGGGTCCCGAAGCGATTTCCATAGTTGTTGAACCCCAAGTCGTGCTTACGTGTGGTTCATCAACACTCACAGTTTTGGCCGATTCTGGCCCGTTTCACAGACTATTACTCGCTATTTTGGGGCCGTGGAGTGATTTCCACGATTAACGAACCCCAGGTTGCGTTTACGGTGTCGGTCCTCAACACTCAGAGTTTTGGGCGATTCTGGCCCGTTTCATGGACATTTACTCACTGTTTTGGGGTCCTGGAGTGATTTCCACAATTAACGAACCCCGGGATGTGTTTACGTGTCGGTCATCAACACTCATGGTTTTTGTCTATTCTGGCCCGTTTCATTGACTATTACTTACCGTTTTGGTGTCCCAAAGCGATTTGCATGGTTGTTGAACTCCAAGGTGCGCTTACGTGCTAGTCATCAACAAGCCTTGTTTTGCCCGATTCTGGCCCGTTTCATGGACTATTACTCACTGATTTGGGGTCCCTAAGCGATTTCCATGATTGACGAACCCCAGGGTGCGTTTATGTATCGTTCATCAATAATCCTCGGTTTGTCCGATTCAAGGCTCTTTCATGGACTATTACTCACCGTTTTGGGGTCCCAAAGTGATTTCCATGGTTGTCGAACCCCAAGGTGTGCTTACGTGTTGGTCGTCAAGACTCGCAGTTTGGGACGATTCTGACCTGTTTCTTGGAGTATTACTCAGTTTTGGGGTCAAGAAGTAATTTCCATGATTGACGAACACCAGGGTGCATTTACATGTCGGTCATCAACACTCATAGTTTTGGCCGGTTCTGACCCATTTCATGGACTATTACTCACCATTTTGGGGTCCCATAGCGATTTACATGGTTGTCGAACACCAAGGTGTGCTTACGTATTGGTCGTCAAGACTCGCAGTTTGGGCCGATTCTAGCCCATTTGTTGGACTATTACTCAGTTTTGGGGTCCCGAAGTGATTTCCGCGATTGACGAACATCGGGGTGCATTTACGTCTCGGTCATCAACACTCACGGTTTTGGCCAATTCTGGTCCGTTTCATCGACTATTACACACTGATTTGGGGTCCCAGAATGATTTCCACGATTAACGAACCCCGAGGTGCGTTTACATGTTGGTCATCAGCACTCGTGGTTTTTGTCGATTCTGACCTGTTTCGTGGACTATTACTCACCGTTTCGGGGCCCCAAAGCGATTTCCATGGTTGTTGAACCCCAAGGTGCGCTTACGTGTCAGTCATCGACAATCCCAGTTTTGGCCGGTTCTGACCCGTTTCGTGGACTATTACTCACCCTTTTTGGTTCCCAAAGCGAATTCAATGGTTTTCGAACATGAGGGTGGGCTTACATGTCGGTCATCAACAATCGCAGTTTGGGCCGATTTTGGCCCATTTCATGGACTATTACTTAGTTTTGGGGTCCCAGAGTGATTTCCACGATTGACGAACCCCGGGGTGCATTTACGTGTCGGTCGTCTGCACTCATGATTTTGGCCTATTCTGTTCCGTTTTGAGCACTATTACTCATCGTTTTGGGGTGCCAAAGCAATTTCCATGATTGACGATCCCCGGGATGCGTTTACGTGTCCGTCGTCTATACTCACAGTTTTCGCCAATTCTGACCCGTTTCGCGGACTATTACTTAACATTTTGGGGGTCTCGAAGCGATTTCCATAGTTGTTGAACCCCAAGTTGCGCTTACGTGTCGGTCATCAACACTCATAGTTTTGGCTGATTTTGGCCCTTTTCGTGGACTATTACTCACTATTTTGGGGCCCCGGAGTGATTTGCACGATTAACGAACCCCGGTGTGCGCTTACATGTCGGTCATCAACACTCCCAGTTTTGGCCGATTCTGGCCCGTTTCGTGGACTATTAGTCACTGTTTTGCGGTCCCGAAATGATTTCCACCATTAACGAACCCTGGGGTGCGTTTACATGTCTGTTATCAGCACTCCTGGTTTTTGGCGATTCTGACCCGTTTCGTGGACTATTACTCACAGTTTTGGGGCCCCAAAGTGATTTCCATGGTTGTTGAACCCCAAGGTGCGCTTACTTGTCAATCATCGACAATCCCAGTTTTGGCCGATTCTGGCCCGTTTCATGGACTATTACACGCTTTTTTGGGGGCCCGGAGTGATTTCCACGATTAACGAACCCCGGTGTGCGCCTACGTGTCGGTCATCAACACTCCCAGTTTTGGCCGATTCTGGCCCGTTTCGTGGACTATTACTCACTTTTTTCGGGCCCCGGAGTGATTTCCACGTTAACGAACCCCGGTGTGTGCCTACATGTCGGTCATAACCACTCCCAGTTTTGGACGATTCTGGCCCGTTTCGTGGACTATTACTCACTGTTTTGGGGTCCCAGAATGATTTCCACGATTAACGAACCCTGGTGTGCGTTTACGTGTTGGTCATCAGTACTTCTGGTTTTTGTCGATTGACCTGTTTCGTGGTCTATTACTCACCGTTTTGGGGTCCCAAAGTGATTCCCTTGGTTGTTGAACCCCAATGTGCAATTACGTGTCAGTCATCGACAATCCCAGTTTTGGCCAATTCTGGCCCGTTTCATGGACTAATTCTCATTGATTTGGGGTCCCTGAGTGATTTCCATGATTGGCGAACCCTGGAGTGCGTTTATGTTTAGTTCATCAATAATCCTCGGTTTGTCTGATTATGGGCTCTTTCATGGACTACTACTGATCGTTTTCGGGTTCCAACGCAATTTCCATGGTTATCGAACCCCAAGATGTGCTTATGTGTTGGTCGTCAAGACTCGCAGTTTGGGCCGATTCTGACCCGTTTCTTGGACTATTACTCAGTTTTGGGGTCCCAAAGTGATTTCCACGATTGGCGAACACCGGGGTGCATTTACGTGTCGGTCATCAACACTCACAGTTTTGGCTGATTCTGGCCCATTTCGTGGACTACTACTCACCGTTTTGGGGTCCCAAAGCGATTTCCATGGTTGTCGAACCCCAAGGTGTGCTTACGTATTGGTCGTCAAGACTCACAGTTTGGGCCAATTCTGACCCATTTCTTGGACTATTACTCACTTTTGGGGCCGCGAAGTGATTTCCACGATTGACGAACATCGGGGTGCATTTATGTGTCGGTCATCAACACTTGCGGTTTTTGTCGATTCTGACCCATTTCATGGACTATTACTAACCATTTTTTGGTCCCAAAGCGATTGCGATAGTTTTTGAACACCAAGGTGCGCTTACGTGTCGGTCATCAACAATCGCAGTTTGGGTCGATTCTAGCCCGTTTCTGGGACTATTACTCAGTTTTGGGGTCCCGGAGTGATTTCCACGATTGACGAACCCTGGGGTCCATTTATGTCTCGGTCGTCAACACCCAAGATTTTGGCCGATTCTGGTCCGTTTCGAGCACTATTACTCATCGTTTTGGCGTGCCAAAGTAGTTTCCATGATTGACGATCCCCGGGGTGCGTTTACGTGTCCGCCGTCAACACTCATAGTTTTGGCCAATTCTGACCCGTTTCATGGACTATTACTTACCGTTTTGTTGTCCCAATGCAATTTCCATAGTTGTAGAACCCCAAGTTGCGCTTATGTGTCGGTCATCAACATTCACAGTTTTGGTCGATTCTGCCCCGTTTTGTGGACTATTACTCACTATTTTGGGGCCCCGGAGTGATTTCCACGATCAACGAACCCCGAGGTGCGCTTACGTGTCGGTCATCAACACCCCCAGTTTGGCCGATTCTGGTCTATTTCACGGACTATTACTCACCGTTTTGGAGTCCCGAAATGATTTCCATAATTAACGAACCCTGGGGTGCATTTACGTGTCGGTCATCAGCACTCCTGGTTTTTGTCGATTCTGACCCGTTTCGTGGACAATTTCTCACCGTTTTGGGGCCCCAAAGTGATTTTCAAGGTTGTTGAACCCCAAGGTGCGCTTACGTGTCAGTCATCGACAATCCCAGTTTTGGCCGATTCTGGCCCGTTTCTTGGACTATTCCTCACTGATTTGGGGTCCCTGAGTGATTTCCATGATTGATGAAGCCCGGGGTGCGTTTATGTGTCGGTCATCAATAATCCTTGGTTTGTCTGATTCTGGGCTCTTTCATGGACTATTACTCACCATTTTCGGGTCCCAAAGCAATTTCCATGGTTGTCGAACCCCAAGGTGTGCTTACGTGTTGGTCGTCAAGACTTGCAGTTTGGGCCGATTCTGGCCCGTTTCTTCAACTATTACTCAGTTTTGGGGTCCCGAAGTTATTTCCATGATTGACAAACACCGGGGTGCATTTACGTGTCGGTCAATAACACTCACAGTTTTGGCTGATTCTGGCCCATTTCATGGACTATTACTCACCGTTTTGGGGTCCCAAAACGATTTCCATGGTTGTCGAACCCTAAGATGTGCTTACATATTGGTCGTCAAGACTCACAGTTTGGGCCGATTCTGACCCGTTTCTTGGACTATTACTCAGTTTTGGGGTTCCGAAGTGATTTCCACGATTGACGAACACCGGGGTGCATTTACGTGTCGGTCATCAACACTCGCGGTTTTTGTCGATTCTGACCCGTTTCGTGGACTATTACTCACTGTTTTTGGGTCACAAAGCGATTTCCATGGTTTTCGAACACGAAGGTGCGCTTACATGTCGGCCATCAACAATCGCAGTTTGGGCCGATTCTGGCCCGTTTCTTGGACTATTACTCAGTTGTGGGGTCCTAGAGTGATTTTCACGATTGACGAATCCCAGGGTCCATTTATGTGTCGGTCATCAACACTCACGATTTTGGCCGATTCTGGTCCGTTTCGAGCATAATTACTCATTTTGGGGTACCAAAGCAATTTCCACGATTGACGATCCCAAGGGTGCATTTACATGTCCATCGTCAACACTCACAGTTTTGGCCAATTCTGACCCATTTCGTGGAAACTCACTGTTTTGGGGTCCCGGAGTGATTTCCACGATTAATGAACCCCGGGGTGCGTTTACATGTCGGTCATCAACACTCGCAGTTTTTGTTGATTCTGACCCGTTTCGTGGACTATTACTCACCGTTTTGGGGTTCCAAAGCAATTTCCATGGTTGTTGAACCCCAAGGTGCGCTTATGTGTTGGTCGTTAACACTCGCAGTTTGGGCCGATTCTGGACCGTTTCCTGGACTATTACTCGGTTTTGGGGTCCAGAAGTGATTTTCACGGCTAACGAACCACGGGGTGCGTTTACGTGTCGGTCATCAACACTCTCAATTTTAGCCAATTCTGGTCAGTTTCAAGGACTATTACTCACCGTTTTCGCGTCCCAGAGTGATTTCCACGATTAGCAAACCTTGGGGTGCATTTATGTGAAGGTCATCGACACTCGTGGTTTTTGTCGATTCTAACCCGTTTCATGGACTATTAATCACCGTTTGGGGGTCCCAAAGGGATTTCCATGGTTGTCGAACCCCAAGGTGTGCTTTTGTGTTGGTCGTCAACACTCGCAGTTTGGGACGATTCTGGCCCGTTCCTTGGATTATTACTCAGTTTTGGGGTCCCGAAGTCATTTCCACGATTGACGAACCCCGGGGTGCGTTTACATGTCGGTCATCAACACTCACAGTTTTGGCAAATTCTGGTACATTTCGTGCACTATTACTCAGCGTTTTGGGGTCCCAGAGTGATTTCCACGGTTGACGATCCCCGAGGTGCGTTTACATGTCCATCGTCAACACTCACAGTTTTGGTCAATTCTGACCCGTTTCATGGACTATTACTCCCCGTTTAGGGGTCCCGAAGCGATTTCCATAGTTGTTGAACCCCAAGGTGCGCTTACGTGTCGGTCATCTACACTCACAGTTTTGGCCGATTCTGGCCCATTTCGTGGACTATTACTTACCGTTTTGGGGTCCCGAAGCGATTTCCGTAGTTGTTGAACCCCAAGTTACGCTTACGTGTCGGTCATCAACGCTCATAGTTTTGGCCGATTCTGGCCCGTTTCATGGACCATTACTTACTATTTTGGGGCCCCGAAGTGATTTCCATGATTAACGAACCCCGGGGTGCGCTTACGTGTCGGTCATCAACGCTCCCAGTTTTGGCCAATTCTAGCCCATTTCGTGGACTATTACTCACTGTTTTGGGGTCCAGGAATGATTTCCATGATTAACGAACCATGGGGTGCGTTTACGTGTCGGTCATTAGCACTCACGGTTTTTGTAGATTCTGACCCGTTCCATGGACTATTACTCACGGTTTTGGGGCCCAAAGCGATTTCCATGGTTGTTGATCCCCAACGTGCGCTTACGTGTCAGTCATCGACAATCCCAGTTTTGGCTGATTCTGGCCCGCTTCATGGTCTATTACTCACTGATTTGGGGTCCCTGAGCGATTTCCATGACGAACCCTGGGGTGCGTTTATGTATCGTTCATCAATAATCCTCGGTTTGTCCGATTCTGGGCTCTTTCATGGACCATTACTCACCGTTCTGCGGTCCCAAAGTGATTTCCAAGATTGACGAACACCGGGGTGCATTTACGTGTTGGTCATCAACACTCACAGATTTGGCCGATTCTGTCCCGTTTCGTGGACTATTACTCACTGTTTTGGGGTCCTGAAGTGATTTCCATGATTAACGAACCTCAGGGTGTGTTTACATGTCGGTCATCAACACTCGCGGTGTTTGTCGATTCTGACCCGTTTCGTGGGCTATTACTCACCATTTTGGGGTTCCAAAGAGATTTCCATGGTAATTGAACCCCAAGGTGCGCTTACGTGTCAGTCATCAACAATCTCAGTTTGGCCGATTCTGGCCCGTTTCATGGACTATTACTCACTGATTTGGGGTCCCTGAGCGATTTCCGTGATTGACGAACCGTGGGGTGCGTTTATGTATCGTTCGTCAATAATCCTCGGTTTGTCCGATTCTGGGCTCTTTCATGGACTATTACTCACCGTTTTGGGGTCCCAAAGCAATTTCCATGGTTGTCGAAACCCATGGTGTGCTAACGTGTTGGTCGTCAGACTTTCTTTTTGGTTCGATTCTGATTTGTTTCTTGTACTACTACTCAATTTTGGGGTCCCGAAGTGATTTCCACGATTAACGAACACCAGGGTGCATTTACGTGTCGGTCATCAACACACGCGGTTTTTGTTGATTGTGACCCGTTTCGTGGACTGTTACTCACCGTTTTTGGGTCCCAAAGTGATTTCAATGGTTTTCGAACACCAAGGCGTGCTTATGTGTCGGTGACCAACAATCGAAGTTTTGGCCGATCCTGGCCCGTTTCTTGGACTATTACTCGGTTTGGGGTCCCGGAGTGATTTCCAGGATTGACGAACCCCGGGGTCCATTTTTGTGTCGGTCATCAACACACGATTTTGTCTGATTCTAGTCCGCTTTGAGCACTATCACTCATCGTTTTGGGATGCCAAAGCAATTTCCACGATTGACGATCCCCGGGGTGCGTTTACGTGTCCATCATCAACACTCACAGTTTTGGCCAATTCTGACCCGTTTAGTGGACTATTACTTAACATTTTGGGGGTCTGGAAGCGATTTCCATAGTTGTTGAACCCCAAGTTGCTCTTACGTGTCGGTCATCAACACTCACAGTTTTGGCCGATTCTGGGCCGTTTCATGGAGTATTACTCACTGTTTTGGGGCCCTGGAGTGATTTCCATTATTAACAAACCCCGGGGTGCGCTTATGTGTCGGTCATCAACACTCTCAGTTTTGGCCAATTCTGGCCCGTTTAGTGGAATATTACTCACTGTTTTGGGCTCCCGGAATGATTTCCACGATTAACAAACCCCGGGGTGCGTTTACGTGTCGGTCATCTGTCGGGGGTTGGGTGCGACATATGCCAAAGGATGGCTTATCATGATGGGGGCGAGTAGAAGGTCGCCGGTGCCTGGAAACGGGATAAGGTGTTGACATGCGCGCCGGCGAATCTTACCCAGCTTCGGGGCTCTCCGGGGAGATAACACCCCTACTGCTACTCTGCGGGGTCTCCGCATGGTCACTATAGCAAGGTGGCTACAATGGTGCTCCTAGAGCTATATCGGGAGGCCGGAGAGAGCAAGGCTAGTTCTCTCCTCCCTGGTCTATGTATCTATCTCTATCAAGGTCCGAACCGTTTGCATGGGTGCCCCGGGGGGTTTATATAGGCCTACCCCCCGGGGGTACAATGGTAATCTGTGGCCGCGAGCACCTATGGGGCACGGGGGGCCCCTTCTGGTCCAGCAAGGGGGGCGGAGGCCGCGCGCAGAGCAGATCGAGGTCGGGCGCGCGCTGGGAGACGGGCGATTTTTACCCAGCTTCGGAGCTCTCCGGAGAGATAAAACTCCTACTGCTGCTTTGTGTTTTTATTTGATCTTGCTCGAGAGCGAGCGTATGGTGGTGTTGTGTGTGTAGACTGGACCGAACCTCCAAGCTGCGGAACCAAAATTCCGAACCTCCTCTACGTGCGCATGGGCCTCCTTTTTATAGGTTAAAGGGGTCTCCGACAGGTGGCAGCGTAGAAAGAGGGGTAGAAAGGTAAAAATGCGGGTTGGTACAACTACTACCAACAGTGTCCCCTACCTAACTCTGACAGCAGGGGACAAGGGCATTTAATGCCCGTCTGGTCGCCCCAATAGTGCAAGGAACGACCGTTAGAGGCGCCACCGATCGCCACGATGGCCTCCTTGTCAGCTTCGCTTGCCACCTCGCACCGCCATGCCGCACAGCTGCCCGCCACGTGCACCAGGAGCGATCCTGTGGCGACACGTCGTCGGATGTGCTGGAGCGTGGGCGCAGAGTGGCAGCCTTGCCGCGGCCCTCGTCTTGTCGCGCCAGCAAGCTTGCCGCTTGCCGGGCCTTGCCGGGACGCGCGGGGCGTTGCGGCAAGTTTCTTGAAATGCCTTGAGTGGCCTTCCCGGCAAGCTCCTCTTGCCGGGGTCTTGTCTTCTTCCCGGCCAGCTCCTCTTGCCGGGGCCTTGGTTGGCCTTCCCAGCAAGCTCCTCTTGCTGGGACCTTGTATTCTTCTCGGCCAGCTTCTCTTGCCGGGGCCTTGGTTGGCCTTCCCGGCAAGCTCCTCTTGCTGGGGCCTTGGTTGGCCTTCCCGGCAAGCTCCTCTTGCCGGGGCTTTAGCTTGAGTACTCTGTTCTTGAATGGCATCAAAGTAGCCGTGGAGGATCTTGGTGGACGCCCGGCAAGCCCTGCCGCGGGTCGCTGCGACTGCCCGTGCACAAGTTCGGGGTACTAAGGTACCCCCCTACTTTAGTACACCGACAGGAGCCCCCGGGCCTGGGCCATACACGATGCCGAGCGCTGTTGGGCCAGGCCCAAAACAGTGCACGGGCACGCGCGGCCTAGGTCACACCGCATATCTCTCCGCTTCCACCGCGCACGCCCAGAGCGGCACGCATCAAACGCGGCATCGTGGGTGACGTGGGCGGCGCGTGCGGGGCTGAGCCTCGCGAGCATGCATCAAGCCATGACGAAGGGGACAGCTCACGCCCTCCTACCTAAACGGAGGTAGGCGTGGGGGCGTGGTGCATTTACTGGACGGGGCCAGTGCGCGGCTTTCGAGGCGTCCACTCCCATGATCACGGGGTGAGGCGAGGCCGCCTCACCCGTCCCCTCGGCTCTGCATCCTAGCCACGCGGCTCCCATGCGCTTGGGGTCACGGACGGTGGGAGTGGGAATCTGGGCCGTCGCGAGCAGAGGCAGCGGGTCGGTCCCGATTCCCTGCTCTTCCCGTGCCTTGATTCACTGAGCGGGGCGGCCGGGCTCCCACCCTGCTCCTTTATAAAGAGCAGGAGGGGGGCACAGAAGCCCGCACTCTCTCATCTCCTTCTTTCTTCAACTTCTGTTCTCCTTTCTCCCATTCGCCATGGAGAAAGGGAACCCTGGCCCTTCAACGGTGGTGGCGAGGGTCACCGCCAGACAGCGCACCTCTCCCTCTCTTGCACCCTTGGCGGGGGAACCGGTCATAAGGGGAAGAGGGAGGGGGCGTGGTTGCGGACGAGGTCGAGGACGAGGCCGAGGCGCTCGGGGAAGAGGCGGACGGGGCGGCGCGCCAGCTTCGCCTCCGCTGGCGGTTCCTCCCCCCACGGCGGTCCACGTGGGGGACGACCCTTGTGAGTTCTTCGTCAGGTTGCGTCGGGCGCCTCGTCGTCGCCTCCGGCTTCCAACTCCGTTCGCAAGCGCGATGGAACCGGACCCGCCCAAGATGCTGAGACTGCAGATGAGGGGCTGCGGGATCATCGGCACGTGAGTCCACGTTGTATCCCCAGCCCCTGGCGTGATGTATCTTGACCGTGGATGGAAGACGTTCGCCCGTATCCACAGCTTGACGGCGGGGTTTACCCTCCATTTTAAGTTAATGGAGGGCGACCTCCTCTCCGTCAAGGTCTTCGGGGACTCCGGCATCCGGGCAAGGTGCTGCGTGGACAGCTCCTCCGATAGCGAAGGCCCCTCCTCGAGCGAGAGTGACGAGGAGGGGAGCGACAGCGACGACGAGGACGGCGGGTCCGACTAGGCGCCGGACGCTGCCTCGCGCGCCACCGGCGACCCCATCATCCGGGTCGCCGGCCTTCTGAACTCCCCGGGGCCGTCTCCTTGGGCGGCTAGCGTAGGGAGGCTGCGGAAGAGGAAGAGGGGTGGCGGCAAGGCCGTCAAGTCAGAGTACGAGGGCGAGGTGCCCTCGACAGCGTGCTCACGTCCTGCCGCCCCGTATTCGAGCTCTGCCTCCGGCGCCTCCGTCTCCGCCAAGCTCCTGGCCGGCCCCCGGGATGTTCTCTTGGTGTCTTCTGGCACCCGTGGCTCGCCTAGGCGCCCCTTTTGCGCCCCCCCCCCCCGGCAAGCTTCTCTTGCCGGGGCCTCCTTGACCTACCTCCTGAAGAGAGAAACAGGAGAGGGATTACGGGCACCTTATCTTTTAGTTTGTAAGCCTTCGGGCCTTAGCTGCATTTAAAATTTGTAATCCTCTCTATTATGTTTTTCATCCTCTATGGACTTGTACTAAGTTGGGATGTTTTTTTAATGAAAAAGAGGGGAATGCCTGCCGGATTATGCCCTCTACTTGATTTTGTGTCTTGTATGTTCCCACCCTACGCTTCTAGGGAACTTGCCGGCGCAAACACACATGCTGAGTGCGGAACGTCAGCAGCCCGCTGGCGGTGTTGCTTCCGGCAAGAAACCTTGTCGGGCCAGTTGCAGCGCACTTGTATTGTTTGAGCGGACTCGGAAACAAACCCAGGGCGCAACTTGGCCGCGACTTGGCTCCTCCGCGCACAGGGTTTTTTTTTACAAGACACATTCGTTCAAGGGCGCGGCCTCGCCTTCCCCAGCCCATAAGAGGATGCATGACGAGGGATGAAAAAACTTATCTGATACCGCAGCCCCCGGCGACTCTAGCTCGCCGGGGATGAATCTTGGCGTTTGCAGCCCCCGGCAACTCTGGCTCCGCCGAGACCTAGGTGCCGGTGCGCCTTTCTTTGCCCTTGTCGCTGACGCTGCGGCCTCCGGGGATCCTGGCCTGCCGCGAAGGAACTTCGGTACTTGCAGCCCCCAGCGAAATCGGCTTGCCGGGGCCTCTGCGCCAGCGCGCCCTTCTGGTTTTTCCCTGTCGCTGTTATTATAGTCACGAAAATAACTAAGACAGCGCCGTAATAAGTTACTCTTTCGTGGCGTGACTATTTAGGTTGGGTAACGCAATGCCATGCTTCGCCCTTCGTATGTTTACACTCTACGCTTCTAGGGAACTTGCCGGCGCTAACACACTTCCTGAGTGCGGAACATCAGCAGCCCGCTGGCGGTGTTGCCTCCGGCAAGAAACCTCGTGGGGCTAGTTGCAGCGCGCTTTCATTGCCGAGCGGACTTAGAAACAAATCAAGGATGCAACTCAGCCGCGAGTTAGCTCCTCTGCGCACAAGTTTTACATACGAAGGACGTCCCACGGCAAGGCTTGCTATGTTACGCCCTCTACTTCATTACATCCTTTGTACGTTTTTACCCTACGCTTCTAGGGAACTTGCCGGCGCTAACACACTTGCTGAGTGCGGAACATCAGCAGCCCGCTGGCGGTGTTGTACCCGGCAAGAAACCTTCTCGGGCCAGTTGCAGCGCACTTGTATTGTTGAGCGGACTCGAAAACAAAGCAAGGGCGCAACTTAACCACGAGTTGGTTCCTCCGCGCACAGGTTTTTCGTACAAGGGACGAACGTTCGAGGAATATAACATAAGAGCTTAGAACTAAAAAAGGGCTCTGTACTCAAGCTCGGGCGACTTAGCTTTTCCGTCCTCCGCGATCCGGCGAAGCCGCACTTCTCCCTTGACTTCCTCCCTTGTACGCTTTCACCCCCATGCTTTCAGGGAACCCGCCGGCGCAAACACACTTGGTGAGTGCGGGACATCAGCAGCCCGCTGGCGGTGTTGCTTCCGGCAGGAAGAACTCGTCGGGCTAGTTGCGGCGCGCTTTCATCGTTGAGCGGACTCGAAACAGATCAAGGGCGCAACTTAGCCACGATTCGACCCTTCTGGGCGCAGGTTCTTCGTACAAGGTACGGATTCTTAGGGAATACAACTCAAAAGCTCGAAACTGGACGCTTCCTTCGTCCTACTGGCCGGTGGAGCTCGATCGCGCATCCTCGACGGCAGCGCGGCACTCCGGGGAGGCGTGCTTGCCGGAGCAGGCACCAGAGCTGTTCTTGCCGGGCTTAGACTTTGGCGGATCTGCCTTTGCCTTCTTGCATTTGCCGGAGGAGCTCGATGGTGCGTCCTCGACGGCAGCGCAGCACTCCGGGGAGGTGCGCTTGCCGGAGTGGGCATCAGAGCTGCTCTTGTCGGACTTGATTTTCTTCTTCCCCCGGGGAGCTCCAACGGCAAGTGGCTTGCCCTCTGCTGCGGCTGCTGCTTCCCGGTAGATCTTGTCGGCGCAGATAAGTGCATCCTTCTTGTCGCCTTGGACAGAGATAGCACTTATCGGACCAGGCATCTTGAGCACGTTGTATGCGTAGTGAGAGGCTGCCATGAACTTGGCAAGCGCTGGACGGCCGAGTATCCCATTGTAGGGTAATGGGATATCAACAACATCGAAGGTGACCCTCTCTGTCCTGAAGTTCAGCTCGCTGCCAAACGTTACTGGCAGCATGATCTTCCCCTTGGGCTTGCTCCTTCCCAGATTTATCCCTTGAAAGGTACCAGTTTCTTCGAGCTCGCTGTCGGGGATCTGGAGCTTCTTGAGCACTGCGGAGGAAATCAGGTTCAGGCCAGCCCCACCATCAACCAACATCTTCGTGACCTTGAGGTTGCGGATTGTTGGTGAGACCAACATCGGCAAGCACCCGACCGCAGTGATGCGATCAGGGTGGTCCTCAATATCGAAGATGATGGGCGTGCTGGACCATTTCAGAGGCTTGCGCGCCTCGACGGACGGCTCCGCTGCATTCACCTCTCGCACCCACTACTTGAGTTGGCGGTGCGAGGTGTGCAGAGAGGCGCCGCTGTCGATGCACAACACCTCTGTCGCCTTCTGAAACTCTTGGTCATCGGTCTCATCTTCCTCCATCTCATCATCCTCATCCTCATCTTCGTCCTTGTCGCGGCCGCGGGGAGGCCTATCTCCTTGCCGCGGCTTGGCCTTGCCGCGGTGCCCTCCTCGGGCGGGAAGCTTCTTGCCGGATCCTCCGCCACCTCCCTGGGCTCTCTACTTATTGTGGCGCTCGTATTCGGCTTTCTGTAGCTCCGCCATCTGCTCCACTTTCTTGCAGGTTTGGAGATCATGGCCCTTGGTGCGGTGGATCTTGCAGTACCGCTTTCCGGAGCCATCCTGCTTGTCGGCGGCTACCACAGCCTCGCCGGAGTCATCGGCTTTGGCCTTGTCGGAGCCGCCTCCGTTGCCGGAATGCTCAACAGCTAGCACATCCGTAGCCTTTCTCTTCCTGTTGTTCCGCCTCCGGTTCTTCCTTGCCGGGGCGGCATCCTCACTGTCAGATCCTACTGCTCCTGCAACCTCTCCGGGGATTCTCCTCCCCTCCTCAGCCCGTGCACACTTGTCGGCCAGAGCATAGAGCTCGCTGACGTCTCTGATCTTGCACATCGCCATCTCCTCCCTCATCCTGCGGTTACGCACGTTCTGATGAAACGCGCTGATAACTGCGGCGGGGTGGACGTCTGGGATGTTGCGCTGCACTTGGCTGAATCTCTGTATGTACTTGCGCAGGGGTTCTCCCTCCTTCTGGACGAGCAAGTGGGGGTCACTCTCCTGGCCATGAGGCTTGTGGCCACCTGTGAAGGCGCCGAAAAACTGATGACACAGGTCCGCCCATGAAGAGATGGAACCGTCCGGCAAGTGCATGAGCCAAGATCTGACATTGGACTTGAGCAACAGCGGGAAGTAGTTGGCGAGGATCTTCTCGTCGCGCCCTCCGGCAGCCTGCACCGCGATGGTGTAGATGCTGAGGAACTCCGATGGATGTATCCTGCCATCGTACTTCTCGGGCACATCTGGCTTGAAGTTCTTGGTTCTGGGCCACTGGACTTGCCGCAGCTCGCGGGTGAACGCAGGGCAACCTGCCGCGTACGACAAGTCACTCGGTTTCCCGGGCGGGTGCATATCGACAGTGGGCCCAGCACGCTGGTCGGATTGACGTCGCGCTTCCCTTCTGCGCTCGATGCGAGTGCGAGCGTCTTCGTGCCGCCGTTCTTGGAGAACGTGGCGTTGATCGCGTCGGGTTCGCGGGTCCGACGACGCGGTGGAGTCGCCGCCGGGGTTGGCCCGACGAGCCGGCGATCTTGGCCTTCGGGGCTGGGAGTGCATGGAGGTGGCACCCCCAGCGGTCTTGTCGGCGTCGGCTTGCGCCTGGGCGCCTTGCCGAGGCCTCGATGCGCTCGGTTGCCGGGGCTTGTCGCCGTTGGCGAAGCTGATGAGACTGTATATGGTCATCCTCCAGTCGTCGATCTTGTGCGGCACCGGAGGGTAGTCTAGAAGCAGCTGGGCTCGGGCCAGCGCTTCCTCTGCTGTCTTGGGCGGTGGTGGCGACGAGCGGCGCGAGGAGCGGGATGTGCTCGGACTCCCAACTGGATTGGGAGGTGCAACACCCCGCCCGGGCGACCGTACCTCGCTCGCGCCAGCATGCGGGCGTGCATGCTGACCTCGAGCGTCCCGCGACCCACCAGCTTGGCCTTGTTCCAATGCGAGCACGGTGCTAGGAGCACCGGGGCGCTGTCGACCTTGCACTTCCTGGGAAGGGTGCGGTGTCTGCACGGTCGCCGATGCTTGCGGGGCCTTGTTTTTGGATCTGGTGATGACGTGAGTCCCACCGTCGGCGCCCGCTCCTCCGCCGGCGTCCACCCCACCGCCCGTTTGCTCCGGCGGTGGTGGCGGAATCGATGTAGACGGAGCGGCCACCTCCGAAGGCTTCTTCTTCGGTGGCATGTTGATGAAGGCGTTGATGCAGCATGCGCGGAGACCGGATCAGATGCTCACGACCTCGACGCGCCCCCTACCTGGCGCGCCAAAGATGTCGGGGCTGTTTTCTTTCTGTGGCCGCGAGCACCTATGGGGCACGGGGGGCCCCTTCTGGTCCGGCAAGGGGGGCGGAGGCCGTGCGCAGAGCAGATCGAGGTCGGGCGCGCGCTGGGAGACGGGCGATTTTTACCCAGCTTCGGAGCTCTCCGGAGAGATAAAACTCCTACTGCTGCTTTGTGTTTTTATTTGAACTTGCTCGAGAGCGAGCGTATGGTTGTGTTGTGTGTGTAGTCTGGACCGAACCTCCAAGCTGCGGAACCAAAATTCCGAACCTCCTCTACGTGCGCATGGGCCTCCTTTTTATAGGTTAAAGGGGTCTCCGACAGGTGGCAGCGTAGAAAGAGGGGTAGAAAGGTAAAAATGCGGGTTGGTACAACTACTACCAACAGTGTCCCCTACCTAACTCTGACAGCAGGGGACAAGGGCATTTAATGCCCGTCTAGTCGCCCAACAGTGCAAGGAAACGACCGTTAGAGGCGCCACCGATCGCCACGATGGCCTCCTTGTCAGCTTCGCTTGCCACCTCGCACCGCCATGCCGCACAGCTGCCCGCCACGTGCACCAGGAGCGATCCTGTGGCGACACGTCGTCGGATGTGCTGGAGCGTGGGCGCAGATTGGCAGCCTTGCCGCAGCAAGTGCCTTGCCGCGGCCCTCGTCTTGTCGCGCCAGCAAGCTTGCCTCTTGCCGGGCCTTGCCGGGACGCGCGGGGCGTTGCGGCAAGTTTCTTGAAATGCCTTGAGTGGCCTTCCCGGCAAGCTCCTCTTGCCGGGGTCTTGTCTTCTTCCCGGCCAGCTCCTCTTGCCGGGGCCTTGGTTGGCCTTCCCGGCAAGCTCCTCTTGCTGGGACCTTGTATTCTTCTCGGCCAGCTTCTCTTGCCGGGGCCTTGGTTGGCCTTCCCGGCAAGCTCCTCTTGCCGGGGCCTTGGTTGGCCTTCCCGGCAAGCTCCTCTTGCCGGGGCTTTAGCTTGAGTACTCTGTTCTTGAATGGCATCAAAGTAGCCGTGGAGGATCTTGGCGGACGCCCGACAAGCCCTGCCGCGGGTCGCTGCGACTGCCCGTGCACAAGTTCGGGGTACTAAGGTACCCCCCTACTTTAGTACACCGACAGGAGCCCCTGCCCGGGCTTCGTGCGCAGTTAATCCCATGCCCGCCCCCTCGGCTCCTCAGCCCGTAGGGCTATAAATAGGCGGGGAGGAGCGGGGCGGCACTGCACGCGCATCCTCTCCCCCGCTCTCCTGCCTTCTCTTCTTCCTCCGCCGCGAGCAAAAGCACCTCTCTCGTCGGCGATGAGTTCTTCCTCCGCCGCGTCCCCTGCCTCACGCTCCGGCGTGTGGGACGGCTCGGATGTGGAGGCGGAGCATATCGAGTTCCTCCGCCGGACCCGCCGTCTCCCCAGCGCGGACCTTGTGCACGCCCGTCCCGCGCCGGTGGGAGAGATCCGGCCCGCGCCGGAGGAGGGCGAGCGGGTCGTCTTCCGCTCACACCTTATGCGCGGGCTAGGGCTGCCGGCGAGCGGGTTCTTCCGCTCTTCCTGGAGTTCCACAATCTTCAGCCGCACCACCTCACTCCAAACGCGGTGGTGCTGCTCTCCGCCTTCGCCACTCTGTGCGAAGGCTTCCTCGGCGTTCTCCCCACCCTCGAGTTGTGGGGAGAATTGTTCTCTTCGAAGCTCGGCACGCAGGCCGCCGGCACGCCGGCTCAGTGCGGCACCTACATCGCGGTGCGGCGCTCGACGGCCGACAACCCTTTCCCTCTCATCTCGCTGGTAAAATTGGTGAAGATGTGGCAGCGCTCCTACTTCTATGTGAAGAACCTCTCCACCGACGGTGACTGGGTCAATCTGCCGCCCTTCAACCCCGAGCCCTTAACTGGGAGGCTTCCCAGTTGGTCTCGCCGGTCCAAGTCGCTGACTCCCTACAGAGCCGCCGCCGTGGCGCGACTCCGAGTTCTGCTGCAGTCGGAGGGCCTCGTCGGATCCGACCTTCTGGCCGCCTTCGTGGCGCGCCGAGTCCTCCCACTCCAAGGCCGGCTTCACCTCATCTGTCAGATGAGCGGCCGCCACGACCCGAGCCGGCTATGCACCAAGGAGATGCCCCGCAGGGAGGTGGCGAACTTGGTGAACCACATCGCGCAATGCGAGTTCACGGAGGACTGGCAGTTCGGCAAGGAGCCGTACTCGTGCGACAACCCCCCTCCAGTGGTAAGTCGCATCTTTATGTAGTTTGATCTTCTTTGCAGCCGACTCCGGTTTCTAATCATCGTTGGTTCCTTCTGGGCAGAACCCCCTCATGGAGCCCGCAGCCGGCGCCATGAGAGAGCCCCGCGACTACGTCCCAGACCGCGAGGATAGCGACGTCGACGACCCCGACTTGGGGGCGGCGGCGTTGGAGGCCGACGCCGAAGGCGGCGAAGAAGGGGCAGACGGCGACCTCAGGCCATCGGCCACCTTCGCCGACTGGCCCGATGACGACGCCGACGTGGAAGTCTTCCCACGCCACCAGCCGAGGGCCGGCCCCTCCGGCCAAGGCGGCGCGAAGAGGCGCCATGCCGGGCCGAGCGCGCCCGGCGGCAAGCAGAAGAAGTTCAAGGGGGCGGCCGCCGCGACCAAACGGGAGGAGGCGGCCGCGAAGGCCAACCGCTTCCGAAGGGAAGTGAGAAGGCCGCCGTTAGTTTCCACGCAAGTCTTTACGCTCTTTTATTTTCTTGGTTGGATTTTATCCGAGTCTTCTTTGATTTTCCCTCTGTTCTTCTCTAGAGCCCCCCTCTCCCTTGAGAGAGTCGCCGCCCTCTGTCATGGGGTCGGTAGAGACGTCCGCCAACACCCAGCGGGTCGATCCCGCCGTTGACCTTCGGGAGGCGACGGAACGGAACGCGCGGGAGAAGCGCGACGAGGAGGAGGCCGACCGCCTGGAGAAGGCGCAGGCCGAGAAGGCGGCCGCCAACGCCCAGAAGAAGCTGGAGGAGGCCGAAACCGCCGCCGCGACGAAGTGGTGTGCTGAGGAGGTCGCGCGTCGCCGATCGGCGATGCTCGTCCCTCCGTTGTCGTCGGCGCCGCCGGCTCCGGAGTTCACGGGGCAGACCGGAGAGGTCGGCACCGAGAACCCCCTCGTGGAGGAGGGCGGCGAGGCTTCAGGCTCGGACACCCTCGCGCCGCCTCCGCCACCATCTGGGAGGCCGCACGGCAAACAGCCGGTGGGCTCATTGGATCCGCCAATCACGGACGAGGCTGAGGCGCGGCTGCTTCTTCAAGTCGCCGCGCCGGCGCGTCGCCGGCTTGAGAGGACGAGCTCAGCGCCGCGAGCTCGGGAGACCGGCGCTGCCAGCTCGGCGAGTCTGGACGTCGAGGCCTCCAGTGCCACGCCCACCGGGTGGTTGCGCGGAGGCGGCACCGGCCCGCTGAACCAGGCCCTCCTGGACGTCCAAGCAAAACTGCGCGCGGAAAGCGACGCCCTCCAAGTCTGCACCAGAGCGTATCTGGCCGTGCGGATATCCGTCCGGGTATGTTTCCTTCTTCTTTTTTGATTTCCGTCTTTCTCTGTGGGGGCGCGCTAGCGCACCCACTGGGTGTATTTCCCGAGTTACGGGCCGGCTGCTGAGCAGGCGGTTCGGAACTCCCTCTGGCGAGCTCCGAATACTAACTTTTGCCTTTGTCGGCTTTTTGTAGGAATATCACAACCTCCGCGCCACTGCCTTCAACCGCAATGTCGAGGAGCTGAACAAGCGGGCCGCCGACTTGGTGGAAAGCCGGGGTGAGCTATTTTCTTCCTTCTTCGCGGGGGCGCGCTGGCGCACCCGCGGGCTGTAGTCCCCGAGATTCGGGCCGACTGCTGAGCAGTCGGGCAGGATCTCCCCGGCGATCTAATTTACTGATGACTTTCTTGTCTTCTTTCTTCATTCTTCAGGCGCCAACGCCGCCCTTCAGGAGCAGCTGGGCGAGGCCAACACTGCTCGTCGTGCCAAGGAAGAGGAGTGCGGCAGGCTCGCCGAAGAGCGCGATCTGCTGGCGACGCAACTGGTCGAGCAGAAGGAGCTGCTCCAGAAGGCGCAGGACGAGGCCAAGACGCGGGAGGCCGCCCTCATGGCCGACTTCGAGATCGAGCGTTCCGCCTGGACTGACAGGGAGGCGATGCTGACCTCTGGCTACCACGAGCTCGAGGACATCGTTGATGGTAAGTCTCTTTCGCTTCTTTGGTCTTCCGACTACGTGTCAGGCCGACATCTGATTTTCCGACCATCTTCTTTTTTGTCTTGGCAGACTTCTTTCCTGGTCATTCACAGGCAGTCCCTCTGGCCATCGAGGCGGCTCGGGAGGCGCGAAGGGCGAAGGGTGAGGTGATTTCCGCCAATGCCCCCCGAACCATCGACGAGCAGCTCCTGAGCATTGGGGCCCGTCTTCGTCCAGCTCACCGGCTGTTGCGCCGTCTTCAGCGTGCCGGTGCCCAGGCTGTTGCCGCCCTGTGGTCGGACATGCCGGCTCTGCGCACCGCCAGTCGGACCGTTGACTGGCTAGAAGTCGCCGCCGGCCGTTTTGAGGCTTGGAAGGGCTCCTCGCCCCGGGCCGGAGCACGCTGGGCCTTGGAGTTCGTCAAGGCGTGGTATCCAGGGCTGGACCTGGACCGTCTGGCCGCGTTCCGGTCAGAAGCCCAGGCCGAGCTGGAGGCCGTAGAAGGCGCCCTTGTCGAGTGCGCGGCAGCCATCGCCGAGTACACGGACACCAGCGTCTTCGTGCTCGAGCGGACTGAAGGCGGCGAGGAGGTGCCGCCGGACTGGTTCGGGATGAACCCGGAGTACGACGAAGACTCGGCGGAGGTGATCGACTCCAGCGCCGAGGAGGAGGACGAGTCGGAGGGCGGAGGCGAGGAGGAGGCGCCAGAAGACGAAGCAGGCGTCCAGCCTCAGCCCGATCGCGCCTCCAGCAATGAGCCGCGCGGAGACAAGGCGACTGCCGCTGGAGGTGACCAAGCTGAGACCGCCCAGCCGACTGGCTCGGCATCCGACACCGCTGTCACCTCCGACCCTCCGGCCCAGTAAGCCGCCTCCTAGACTACTTTTTCCGCTTCTTTTTGTCTGTCCTCAGTAATCTTTTGAAAGACTTGTTAGGTTCGAACAATTCCACCCGCGGGGTGTATCCTAAATTTCTATTCGAAGATTCGGCCAAGGGCCTATGTAAATATTTATCTAATTTCCGCCTTTCCTTGCTTATTGCTCCTTAGACTTTTTCCTTTGCCGCCTTCCTTTAGTTGCTGCCTTGCCGGCTGGACAGCCGCTCTGCGGGCTGTCGCTAGGTCAAGTGCTTGGCTACTTCAGGAAGGCAAGTACTTAGCCGTTTAGAGTTTCTCTAGCAAGTCGGCTAGAAAGCGACAGGCCGACTATTCGAGAGTCGGCTGTCTTTGATAAAAGCTAGGACGGCGAGCCGACTGCTCATGAGTCGGCTCTGTGGGGGAGGCTGGTAGCCGGCTTGAGCTATGCATAAGCTTTTAGGTCCTTAGCCATTTTTCGTGTGTGCGCTCGTTCTTGCTCGTTCTCTGCCTACCAGCAGTCGCTCTGCGAGCTGCGGCTTTCGATAGGAGACGGCTTGAGCGCAACACATTACTTGTCCGACTGCAGGAAGCATTTCATAGCGCAAGACGGCAAGTCCCCGGGCCGACTAGTCGGACCCGATGCCAGACAGTATGATAAAAAACAGTGGCATGTTCGGAAGCGTAATTCTTATCATACAGATAACAAAGAAGGCAGTCCCCGAGCTCGTCTCGGGGGGCCTAAGGTCTTAGTACTTTAATACAAAGGGGGTAGTGTGATACATACTGCATCAACTGTAAAATCTTCGAAGAAGATTCGCGTTCCACGGGCGCTCTGTTTCTTTGCCGGAGTCGTCCCTCTTGCGCGCTCGAGGCTTCTGAGCGTCAATCAGATAGTAGGCGTCATTCCCTAGCACCTTGCTGATGATGAAGGGACCTTCCCAAGGTGCCGACAACTTGTGCTGGCTGGCCGTTCTCTGAATCAACCGGAGCACAAGGTCGCCCTCTTGGAACGATCTCGGCTTGACCTTGCGGTTGTAGTATCGGCGCAGACTCTGCTGGTAGATGCTGGACCGGCTGAGTGCCAACAATCGGCCCTCTTCCAGCAGATCAATGCCATCTTGGCGTGCTTCTTCGGCTTCCTCTTCGGTGTACACGGTGACTCGTGGAGAGTCGAACTCTATATCCGTCGGGATGACAGCTTCGGCACCGTAGACGAGGAAGAAAGGCGTGAAGCCGGTTGACTTGTTTGGAGTCGTGCGCAGACTCCAGAGGACGGCTGGCAGCTCCTCGACCCAACAGCCGGCCGAACGCTCGAGTGGTTCGACCAGTCGAGGCTTGATGCCGGACAGGATGAGGCCATTGGCTCGTTCCACCTGGCCGTTTGACTGCGGATGGGCAACGGACGCTAAGTCCAGTCGGATGCCCTGCGTCGCGCAGAAACGAGCCAAGGCGCCCTTGGCAAAGTTTGTGCCATTGTCGGTGATGATGTTGTGCGGTATGCCGTACCGCACCGTGATCGGCGATGAAGGTTACTGCAGTCGGCCCGTTCAACTTCTTGATGGGCTTTGCTTCCACCCACTTGGTGAACTTGTCCACCGCGACAAGCAGATGAGTTAGGCCGCCTCGGGCCGTCTTGAATGGTCCTACCATGTCCAGGCCCCAAACTGCGAAGGGCCAGGCGATGGGGATTGTCTTCAGCGCGGAGGCCGGCTGAAGTGGCTTGGAGCGGAACATCTGGCACCCCTTGCATTTTTGGACTAGCTCTTTAGCTTCTTCCAGGGCAGTCGGCCAAAAGAAGCCGTGCCGAAAGGCTTTGGCCACGAGTGCCCTTGAAGCCGCATGGTGGCCGCACTCGCCCTGATGGATGTCTCTGAGAATCGCTTGGCCTTGTTCTGATTCTACGCAGCGCTGGTAGACACTAGTGACACTGCGCCTGACTAGCTCTCTGTTGACTATGGTGTATGATGCCGCTCGGCGCTGCACTTGCCAAGCCAGGATCTCATCTGTTGGCAATTCTTTGTTCACTAGAAATTTGAGGATGGGCTGTGCCCATGAAGGTGCTGCTATCTCTTCAACTTCTACCACAGCGACTTGGACAAGGGTGGCTGGGCTGGGAGGCGGCGGATTGGAGTCCGCGGCCGTTTGCTGGATTGACGGAGTCTCTGGGCCGACTGGCGCAACTCCCGGGCCGGGCTCCGAAGTCCCCAGGCTGACTGGCATAGTCCCCGGGCCTGGCTCTGAAGTCCCCGCACCGGTTGGCGCAGTCCCCGGGCCGGGTTCTGAAGTCCCCGGGCCAGTTTCAACTGTGATTTTCTTGAGGCTGCCTGCTGGGGCTTTGGAGTCGGATCCGACTACTTCTGGAGGAGCCGGCACGAAGATGGAGTTTGACTCTGGTGAGGGTTTGATAGACGGCTTGAGGAGGCGCTGAAGGGCGACGCCGGAAGGTATCGCTTGGCGAGTGGAGCCGACTCGTGCCAAGGCATCTGCTTGATCATTGTCATTTCTTGGCACGTGAAGGAACTCGCACCCCTCGAAGTATCCGCTGAGTTGCTGCACCAGGAAGTGGTAGCTCGCCATGTTTGCGTCTTTAGCGTCCCAGTCGCCGGATGATTGCTGAACCACCAAGTCGGAGTCGCCATAACACAGGATCCGGCGTATGTCAAGTTCTTTGGCAAGCCGGAGCCCATGAATGAGCGCCTCATATTCGGCAACGTTGTTGGAGGCGGCGAAGTGGATCTGCAGCACATACTTGAGCTTGTCGCCCTTAGGGGAGGTGAGGACGATGCCGGCTCCCAGGCCGGTGCACATCTTGGAGCCATCGAAATGCATCCGCCAATGGGTGGAGTCAGGTGCTGGCGGCAGGTACTGGGTCTCGGCCCAGTCGACGAGGAAGTCGGCCAGCGCCTGCGACTTGATGGCGGTGCGGGGCTGGTAGTAGATGGTGTAAGGAGCTAGATCTATAGCCCATTTGGCCACTCGGCCAGAGGCGTCTCGGCTTCCAATGATCTCGGCGAGTGGAGCGGTGCAAACCACAGTGATTGGATGCTCTTGAAAGTAGGGCTTCAGCTTCTTGGCAGCAAAATGCACGCCGTAGCACATCTTTTGGTAGTGAGGGTAGTTTTGCTTGGAGGACGACAGTACCTCGCTCAGGGAATATACCGGTCTCTGGACGGGGAGTGCCTTGCCTTCCTCCTTGCGCTCGACTACAATGACTGTGCTGACTACTCGGCTGGTGGCGGCGATGTACAAGAGCATGGGCTCTTTGGGAGTCGGAGCCGCCAACATGGGGGGAGTAGTCAACATCTTTTTCAGCTGGAGAAACGCCTCATCCGCCTTGTGGTTCCACTCGAAAAAGGTGGTCTTCTTCATCAATTGATACAAGGGCAGAGCTTTCTCGCCCAGCCGACTGATAAATCGGCTGATGGACGCCAAGCAGCCGGTGAACTTCTGCACATCCAACAGTCGGCTGGGTACCTCCATTCTCTCGATGGCCTTGATCTTCACGGGGTTGCACTCTATGCCGCGTTCGGAGACCAGGAAGCCAAGGAGCTGGCCGGCTGGTACTCCGAAAACGCACTTCTCGGGGTTGAGCTTGATCCGGAATCGGCGTAGATTTTCAAAGGTCTCCTTGAGGTCTTCCAGCAGCGTCCCACGCTTCTCCGTCTTCACCACCACATCATGCACATAGACGTGGGCGTTCCTGCCGAGTTGCTTGAGGAGGCACTTCTGCATGCAACGCTGAAATGTGGCGCCGGCATTCCTCAAGCCGAACGTCATTGTCAGGTAGCAGAAGGCTCCAAATGGTGTGATGAATGCGGTCTTCAGTCTGTCCGCTGGATTCAGCTTGATATGGTGGTATCCTGAGTATGCGTCTAGGAAACTCAGCAGCTCGCATCCGGCTGTGGAGTCTATCACCTGATCGATTCTTGGCAGAGCGAATGGGTCCTTTGGGCAGGCTTTGTTGAGGCTTGTGTAGTCGATGCACATCTGCCACTGCTTGTTCTTCTTCAGTACCAAAACCGGGTTTGCCAGCCACTCTGGAAAAAACACTTCCATGATGAAACCGGCTGCCAAGAGTCGGGCTATCTCTTCTCCAACAACTCTTCTTTTCTCTTCTGATAGGCGGTGCAAGGGCTGCCTGACGGGCTTCATATCTGGCCTGACGTGTAGCTTGTGCTCGGCGAATTCCGTTGGTACACCCGGCATGTCCTTGGGGGACCATGCAAAGATGTCCCGATTCTCACGGAGGAAATCGACGAGCTTGCCTTCCTATTTGCTATCAAGGCCCGTGCCCATGACAGTGTATCTCTCTGGGTGTTCCGGGTCCAAGGGTATCTTCTTGGTCTCTTTGGCCGGCTTGAATGATCCTTCCGCCTCCGACTCCTTGGGGTCGGGCGACATCTCTGGCTGCTTTCCAGCCATCGCCACGACTCGGTCAAGGAGCCGCTTCTCGGCCGCGATCACCAGGGACTCGGCCAATCGACTGCTCTCGGCCGCGCAGGCGGATGACTTCTTGTAGTCGCCGGCTACGGTCAGAATCCCCTTGGAACTCGGCATCTTCATCTTGAGGTAGGCGTAGTGGGGAACCGCCATGAACTTGGCCAAGGCAGGTCGGCCAAGAAGAGCGTGATACGGGCTCTCCAAGTCCACCACCTCGAACCAGACCGGCTCTCGGCGGAAGTGATCTTTGTCTCCGAAGAGGACGTCTATCAGGATCTTGCCGATCGGTGAACATGAGAGGCCGGGTACAATTCCATGGAACACGGTGCGGCTGCTCTGCAGCTGTCTTCGCTTGATTCCTAGCTTCTCCATGGTGTCCTTGTACAGGATATTCATGCTGCTGCCCCCATCTATCAGGACCCACGAAAAACGGGCGGCCCACCTATCAGTGGCCAAGGTCGCACCTAAGACCAGAGCATAAGAGCCCGGACTCGGCATCACCTCCGGGTGATCTGCCCGACTCCAGCTGATAGGCTTTTCGGACCAATGCATGAACTCTGGGGCATCTGTTGCTACTGCATTTACTTCTTGCCGCTGTTGGCGCCTGCTGCGCTGGTCATCTGCCACACTGGTGAACACTACGTAGGCTCCATGCTCTTCTGGGAACTCGTCTTGTACCGCGCCGACTGGCCGAGCCGCCGGCTGCTGGGGCGGCGGTGGAGGCGGCAGCCCAGTAGGCGGTGGAGGAGTGAGGCCATCTCCCTTGGCGATCCTGGTGAGCCAGTGACACTTTCTGGTGGTGTGGTTTGACGGCTTCGCGCCGCTGTGGAACTTGCAAGGACTATCCAAAGTCTGCTCATAGGAGAAAGCCGGCAACCAATTGGACTTGCCGCCCTTCTGCCGCTTGGCCGGAGGCTGCCCCTCCGGCTGCTGATCTTCTACTACTGCGACCTGCTGACTGTTGGAAGTCGGCTGCTGGGCCTTGCGTTTGTTGTCATTCTGTTGCTGTCGCCGACTGGTGTCTCCAGCCGGAGTTCTGGGAGCCTGGGGAGTCACTTTGCCAGTCGCGTTGACTTGAATCTCCGTCTTCATGGAAGAGTCGGCTGTGGCGTACTTGTCTGCTATGACTAGCAGTTCGTCGAGGGTCTCTGGCTCATCGCAGAGGAGCTTGTGCTCGAGGAGGGTGCCCTCTCGGCACCCGGCAGTGAAGTACTCGATTGCCTGCACCTCGTGCACGCCCTCGCAGGAGTTTCGAAGCTCGCCCCAGCGCGTGAGGTAGTCGCGTGTTGATTCTTCAGGGCCTTGCACGCACAAGGAGAGCTGGCGCGGCTTGGGAGGTCTCTTGTACGTGCTTGTGAAGTTGCGGATGAAGGCTTCGGTGAAGTCGACCCAGCTATTGATGCTGCGGGGCTTCAGGCTATTCAACCATGTCCGGGCCTTGCCCTGGAGCATGAGAGGAACGTACTTTACGGCAACTCGCTTGTTGCCGTTTGCTATGCTGACGGCTGTGGAGTAGTCTATCAGCCAGTCTTCCGGCTTCACGGAGCCGGTGTACTTGGGTGTGTCTCGGGGGAGCGTGAACCCTTTGGGGAAGGGCTCGTCTCTGATGCGGGGCCTGAAGCAAGGCGGACCCAGCTCGTCTTCTTCTTCCAGCGCCAGGGATCGGTGGAGTCGGTCGATCCGATGACGGGCGTCATTCTCTCCGACTCCCTCTCGGCGGCCAAGGCGACCTCCGAGAGTCGGATGCTCAACAGGCGGCGGGGAAACACGCCGTTCTCTTCTGGGCGGGGGAGGCAGATAATCGTCCTGCCGCTCTACTGCTCTTGGGCGGCCGTCTTGGTCGCGCTCGATGGTGATATGAGTCCGACTGTGACTGGCAGTCGGCTCCTTCTCTTTCCTTCCGCGGACGCCGCCAGTCGGCGTCCGAGAGGTCACGCCTTGATCTCGGCGGGGAGGCAAGTCGTCGTTCGGCTGCTGCAGCGCATCTACGTGGCCGCCGGCCGCATTTTGCGCAGCAACCGCGTCAAGGAGGTGCTGGACTCGCTCCGTCATCACACGGCGCTCTTCACCCTCGAAGTTCTTCAGCTCATCAATCGCCGCTTGGGCGGCGCGGATATTCTCCGCTGGGGTGGCGTACACGGGGCGTTTTGCCCCGAGCAAGTCGGCGATGGCCGTGCCGTGCTGCCGGACCGCACCTAAATGGCTCGGCCCAGTTGGAGCCGGCGAGCCGCCTACGGCGCGATCCATCTCGCGCTGGTATGCCTCTGACAAGCGCCTCATGCTTGCCAGCTTCTTGGCGCTTTCGATGATCTGAAGGCGGCGCGCCTCCAGCGTCTCGGCGTCTGCGTCCTCTGGAATGGGCGCTGCCGGTGTCAAAACCGGCGGATCTCGGGTAGGGGGTCCCGAACTGTGCATCTAGGCGGATGGTAACAGGAGACGAGGGACACGATGTTTTACCCAGGTTCGGGCCCTCTCGATGGAGGTAAAACCCTACGTCCTGCTTGATTAATATGTATGATATGGGTAGTACAAGAGTGGATCTACCACGAGATCAAGGAGGCTAAACCCTAAAGCTAGCCTATGGTATGATTGTTGTAATGTATGTTGTGTCCTACGGACTAAAGCCCTCCAGTTTATATAGACACCGGAGGAGGCTAGGGTTACACAGAGTCGGTTACAATGGTAGGAGATCTACATATCCGTATCGCCAAGCTTGCCTTCCACACCAAGGAAAGTCCCATCCGGACACGGGACGGAGTCTTCAATCTTGTATCTTCGTAGTCTTGGAGTCCGGCGGACGATGATAGTCTGGCTGTCCGGACACCCCCTACTCCAGGACTCCCTCAGTAGCCCCTGAACCAGGCTTCAATGACGATAAGTCCGGCGCGCATAATGTTCGGCATTGCAAGGCGGGTTCCTTCCTTGAATAATCCAGAGAAGATCACGAACACCAGGATAGTGTCTGGCTCTGCAAAATAAATTCCACATTCCACCGTAGAGAGAATAAAATGTGCACCAGTCCAATCTGCTGACATATTATGCGGCATGACATCACACTGCTACCAAGCCTTTGTTTGAATCATTTTTTACTATACCACCTCAGCACGTTTGGCGAAGCGGTTTCCTTGGCACGTCTTGTCGAAGCAGAGATCGTGTTCCCCTTATTCCGGGATTCCCATCAATATGGATGTGGGTAACCCAACCGCGCCATTGATGGTGGCGCTTGGGAGATAAGCGAGTTTTAGCAGGCCAGGGGGGACGCATAGTTTTCGTCCGCCTATATATAAGGGATAAGGATTTACCTTCTCACCAACGCCTTCTTCCTCCTTTGCTTATCCATCTCCGCGTACTCAAGCTCCAATGCCCAAGATCGCGCATCTCGCCCCAACCTTCCCCGAATATGTCCGGAGCGGGAGGCAAATGGTTGGCCTCCACCGTTAAGGAGGAGCACATCACCAAACTGCGCAGCACCGGATACCTTTCCGGCGATATCGCGCATCGGCTGCCCGATGAGGGGCAGCTCATCCCTACCCCTGGGCCCCATGAGAGGGTTGTCTTCCTCCCCCACTTCCTCCGCGGACTGGGCTTTCCACTGCACCCATTTGTCCGGGGGATCATGTTTTACTACGGCCTGGATTTCCACGATTTGGCGCCGAACTTCATCCTCAACATCTCGGCATTTATCGTCGTGTGCGAGGCCTTCCTCTGCATCCGGCCCCACTTCGGCCTGTGGCTCAAGACCTTCAACGTCAAGCAGAAGGTTGTGAAGGGCACTCAAGCGGAATGCGGAGGCGCCATGTTGGGCAAGTTGCCCTACGTCCTTTGGCTCGAAGGGGCCTTCATGGACTCCGTCAAGGGGTGGCAATCGGGGTGGTTCTACATCACCGAGCCGCGCAAGCCCACATGGGCAGTGGCTCCTGGAAAGAGAAGGGCTTGTTGTGGGGCAATCCGAAGGAGCTGACGGGACTCCGAGCCTGCATCCAGAAGCTGGTGAGCGGTAAGCTCAGGCTCGTCGACATGGTCCAAGTCATGCTCATCCGCCGGATCCTCCCATGCCAAGAACGGGCATTCAATCTGTGGGAGTTTAATCCGGAACAGCACCAGGCGCTAAGCGGGCTCTTCGATACGACATACGAAGGCGCCTGGAGGGTGCTGTTTAAGGGCGCCGAAGCCCCCGCATCCGCGACAGAAGATCGCGGATTTTGCTCGCAGCATTCGGCTGACGAGGTAAGTGATTCAACCCCTTTACGGGACACTTGTGGTAATCAAATTGATTCTAGAGGGGTTACATTCTGTCTTTTCCTTTGACAGGAATGGATGGAGAAGGCCAAGCGGGTCATCAGCCCGGCTCCCATGCCAGAAGACCCAGAGAACGCCCGATTAGCAGGGCTGCTGGTTCCGGCACCGCACGTGGTGCCGGAGAAGAAGGCCAGGAAGGTGGCCGCGGGGACTCGAAAGAGTTCCCGCAATCAGGCGTCTGACGACGAGGAGTACTCCTCCCCTGAAGACGAGGAGGAGGAGGAGTACTCTCTCCCGGAGGAGGGAGAGAAGAAGAGGAAGGCTTCCCCAATAGGGGAGGCCGAAGGGTTCAAGAGGGGGAGGACTATCCCCCGGACAGTTTCGCCAACACCACCGTTGGCGAGGATGAGTGGCCTCCAAGGGCCAGGCGTCCGGCAAGATCGTAAGTATCCGGATCCTTTATATGCAATTTCTTTCGTGTCGCGTAGTGTCCTTAATGCCGCATTCTGTCCGTAGTCCGGCCGATGACGATCTCCCCGACTCATCGAGTGGGTCGTTGGCCCCGTCGGATGTGGATTCACTTCCGACTGCCTCTACCCCACGCACCGACGAGGACGCCGAGGTGGGACCCTAGAGAGGGACCCATCAGGAGGAGGCTCCGGAGGCGCCGTCAGGCAGCCTCCCGGACTTTGCGCCGGACTATACATCGGAACCTGCAGTGGTTCCAGAGTCCGGCAAGCGGCCCCTTCGAAAGAAGGGCAAGACCGTGACACCGGCGACCTCCGTCCAACCGGAGGCGCCGGATAACTTGTTGGAAGCGCTTAAAGGCGCTTCCATCAAGGAAGAACACCGCACTATCATGAGTGCGGTGATTCAAAAGGTTCAGCTTGCTAAAAGCGGGTTGACCGAAGCCTGCAGCAGCCTTCTAACAAGCTTTGAGGTAAGAAGTTAAAATTATGTAATGTAATACCGCATAGACAGTAGCCCCTGATGCTCAGTTCGGTGTTCGGAAAAGAAAAGCCGGACTGAGGATCTAACAAGATATATGCAGGGTTGCTTAAAATATGTCAATATGGGTTTGCAGGCTGCGCTGCTGACCTCTGCCGCACTATCGGCGGAGGTCGATGTGTTGAAAAAGGATCTCGAGCGGTCCGAGCAAGAGCTCGGCCATGCCAAGAAGCAGCTCGAGGACAAAGAAGGTGAGTCACACCCCTTTTAAATGGTTACCTTACAGAAAAGGATTTTGGTTGCAATAAAATTAACAAGGATAATATGGGTATTGCAGGGGCCACGAACGAGGTGGCAGCCCTGAAGGAGGTTGTGTCCGCGGCCAAAGCAGTGCGGCCGCGGAGCGGGAAGAGCGAGAGAAGCAGGAGGCACGGGTGGCGGAAGTACAGCAAGAGCCCCAGGCTCTCATGGAGAAACATGAGAGTTTGGAGCGTGACTCCAAGACTCGAGAGTCCGAGCTTGCCTCGGCTCTCGAAAGTGCCAAGTCCGCCAAGGCCGAGGCCCATAAGGCCCTTCAGGAGGTTGAAGATGTAAAGAAGATAGCGGCGGGTAAGGCATTTTTCATGCAAAGCAAGCATGTTAATGTAAAATACCTGACACTTACCCGCATTCGGAGCTCCCCAGGGGTGTTTGCAGATCTGCCGCGTAGTCCGTCCGATGCCGCCGCATTCTATCGTGGCGAGGATGGGAGCTCGACGGAAAAAGTCTTCTGGTCTCAGTACGCTGAGGCCGGACACCCGGTGCCCCCAAGTGACCAGCTGAAGCAGCTGGTCGAACTCCACAAGGTAGCTGAGGAGGCCATGAAGGGCCTTATAGTCCGGCTGTGGCCTGGACAGGCCATGCCTGGGAGCTACTTTGGCCTCGTGCGGCGGCTGGTGGATGCATGCCCCTGGGTGGAGGTCATCAAGCACTCCGCCTGTATTGAAGGTGCTCGTCGGGCCCTTGCCCGCACAAAGGTGCATTGGGGCAGGTTGGATGCGGAGAAGCTTCTCACGGACCCACCGCCACCGGGCAAGGAGTATCGTACGCCTGAAATGTATTATAAAACTGTCCTGAAGGGAGCCCGCGATATTGCGGATGAGTGCCCCAGAAATGTAATCTTTGAGTAGACTCGCTATCTATTATCCTTTGCGCTGAGACTTTGTTCCTGTGCGCATTAAGCAACGCTTGTTTAATTTAAAATATTACCTTCTGTGCGGCCGTGTATAAAATCTGAGAGATGGCAAGTTGTTGGCTTCAGCCCCCAAGCCACGAGTGCTGGGGTGTTCGGGATAACCTTGAGCGCTCTTGTTCCCATTTTTGGGTCCATCTAGGGAGGCGCTCAACACAGCGAACAAGGCAACCGGACTTATAATGCTTGAACACTCTCACTTAGCCATAGAATTCTATAATTTTAAATTTCAGCGAAGCCCCTGGTATTCGGAAGGCCGAATCCGGGGCGCTATCCACGCCTTCGTCGGACATTGTCCGGAACTTCGCTCGAAGCGGCATGAGTCTTTAAGGACCCGAAAAAACCTCTCGAACAGCGACCAGTCTCTCGCGTTATCATGCCAGTCAGTTTTAGCTTTCTCTACTGAGGCGCTCGCCCGGCTCAACCGAGGCGCAATCGCAGTGGTTCTCCCAGTGCCACCTTAGCCGACAGAACGGAACGTAGGGCACCAAAACGTGGGAGCCGGGCAAACCCAACTATTGACCCAAGACATGATTCGGAGCTGATTCATATAATGCTATAAGTTCGGGGTGCCGCACTTGTGAAAGTGTTCGGACTTATCACACCATAATGCGGGGAACACAAGCCCCTGGTGTATTCAGCCGTACCAAAATGTATGGGTGCAAGATGTCGTGTAATGAACATATATATATATAAGGTAATGTAATTGCAGTCGAAAAGTGCTGCATTATTTATTAAAGGAAGTCTGCTATAAGTGCGGACTGATACAAATAGTGCGGTAAGCAAGGATTTGGACTAAGTAAACATGTCCCCCTCCAGGGGTGAGCCACGGATTTGGCGTATATAATCGAATTTAATGCTCAAAATTGAGACCACCTGAGTGTTCGTCGCAGCCTTCTTTCGTCCCTGACTGTTGCATCAGGAGTTCGGCAGGTTCGCCGCCGGATAGGGCCTCTGGTTACCGGAGTCCTGTGTACATAAAGAAGGAAAATAATAAATAAAAAGGGGGCACACTTGCGAGCCCCTGGTGTGGTCGAACCGCACTCTGGGTCCATTGCGATCGTGCCCCTTCCCCTGCGCCCATGGTATCTCCAAAGCGTAATGATGTACGCGGAGTGTTATTCTTGCGATCATGCGCGGGCGGGGGTCGGGGCCGCATTGCTACGCGTGCTCTGATCGCGCCAGGTGGCCTTGGTTGGTAATTCTTCGGGCGCGTTTTGCTGTATCCGGCTGTTTAATGGCCGGACTCGAGAATTGCCTTAACAGGCTGCTCTGTACTTCTGCCGCGAGAGCCGTTGTATGTTCCTCTGTTCGGAGGGAGCGTTCTGTATTCCCGTTGACCGTGATGACCCCGCGAGGGCCTGGCATCTTGAGCTTGAGGTATGCATAATGCGGCACCGCGTTGAATTTGGCAAACGCAGTTCGTCCAAGCAGAGCGTGATAGCCGCTGCGAAACGGGACTATGTCGAAGATTAACTCCTCGCTCCGGAAATTATCCGGGGATCCGAAGACCACTTCCAGTGTTACTGAGCCTGTACAGTTGGCTTCCACACCTGGTATGACACCTTTAAAGGTTGTCTTTGTAGGTTTAATCCTTGAGGGGTCTATGCCCATTTTGCACACTGTATCCTGATAAAGCAGGTTCAGGCTGCTACCGCCGTCCATCAGGACTCTCGTGAGGTGAAATCCATCGACGATTGGGTCTAAAACCAATGCGGCGAATCCACCATGGCGTATGCTGGTCGGATGGTCTCTTCGATCGAAAGTGATCAGACAAGAGGACCACGGATTGAACTTCGAGGCGACTGGCTCCATCGCATAGACGTCCCTTAGTGCGCGCTTCCTCTCCCTCTTGGGTATATGGGTTGCGTAAATCATGTTCACCATCCGCACTTGTGGGGGAAAACCCTTCTGTCCTCTACTGTTCGGCGGTCGGGTCTCCTCCTCGTCATCGCTGTTTAGCCCCTTGTCATTGTTTTCGGCGATGAACTTGCCTGCCTGTTTGAACACCCGGCAATCTCCATTAGTGTGATTGGCTGATTTTTCAGGGGTGCCATGTATCTGGCATAAGCGGTCGAGTATTCGGTCCAAATTGGACGGACCCGGAGTGGTTCTTTTGAATGGCTTCTTCCGTTGACCGGGTTTAGAGCCTCGGAATCCGGCGTTGACTGCCGTATCCTCCTTGTCATCGCCGTTAATGCGGCGTTTGTTTTTGTTTCGACGTGACCTGCTGTTGTTGTCCTTAGTATCCGGACTGCTAGAATTTTTACGGAGATTGTTGCTGCGAGCTAGCCAGCTATCCTCTCCCGCGCAGAAGCGGGTCATTAATGATGTGAGGGCTGCCATAGATTTCGGCTTTTCCTGTCCCAGGTGCCGGGCTAGCCATTCGTCGTGGATGTTATGCTTGAAGGCTGCAAGGGCCCCTGCATTCGGACAATCGACGATTTGATTTTTCTTCATCAAGAACCGTGTCCAGAATTGTCTGGCCGATTCGTCTGGCTGCTGAATGATGTGGCTTAGGTCATCGGCGTCTGGTGGTCGCACATACGTGCCTTGGAAGTTATCAAGGAATGCGGCCTCCAGGTCTTCCCAACACCCAATTGACTCTACAGGCAAGCTGTTAAGCCAATGCCGAGCTGGTCCTTTAAGCTTGAGTGGGAGATACTTGATGGCGTGGAGATCGTCGCCGCGGGCCATATGAATGTGGAGAAGATAATCCTCGATCCAAACCGCGGGGTCTGTTGTGCCATCGTAGGATTCAATGTTTACGGGTTTAAACCCTTCGGGGATTTGATAATCCATTACTTCGTCAGTGAAGCATAGTGGGTGTGCGGCGCCTCTGTATTGAGCAATATCACGACGCAGCTCGAGAGAGCGTTGTCTGCCGTATTCGGCCCGGCCGGGGTTATTATATCCGGTACGACGGTATTCGTCATGGGTTGTGGGGCGCCCACGTGATCCATAGATGGATCTGGATTGCCTTGCTATGTCCTCCAATATATCTCGCAAGTCCGGCGCGTTCCCTCTTGGCTTCGTACTTTTGGAGCGATGCCGGGGTACTGTCTTGGCTGGGAGCCTGGATGCCTCTCTGTCACGACCGCGGGGTGGTCGGTCAGCCGTATCGTGCGCTGGTGATGGAGGTATGTATGCTTCCTCCTCTAATCGGGGGAGCAGCTTGCGTCTTGGATAGCTTTTGGAGGGACGTTCGAGTTTATACTCTTCGGCCACGAGGGCCTCGGTCCATCGATCAGCCAGCAGGTCCTGATCAGCATGAAGCTGCTGCTGCTTTTTCTTTAGGCTGTTTGCCGTGGCGATAAGCCTGCGTTTAAAACGCTCTTGTTCGATGGGATCCTCGGGCACGACGAATTCGTCATCGTTGAGGTTTGCCTCGTCTTCGGAGGGAGGCATATAGTTGTAATCCTCAACCTCTTCGTCCGCCGCCCTCTCCTGAGGGCTTGCTTCTGCATCCTCCTGCGCTGAGTCTTGCTGGAGGGGGTTGTCTTCGGCACTTTCTGGGGTATTATTATCTCCTGTGCCGGAATCTCCATTCTTGCTGTGGCGGGATTTGAAGCGGCGCCGCTGACGCCGGCGCTTGGGCTGTTTCTTTAAAGAATCTGCCCCCGCTGCTCCCTCGCCGTCCCCATCTTTTGGGGTATCCACCATGTATATGTCATATGACGAGGTGGTCTTCGAGTGCCCTGTAGGCGCTGGTTCCTGTTCGTCTCCGGCATCATCATCCATAGCGTCGATGTCTTCAAAGTCGTAGTCTAGCATGTCGGTTAGATCGTCGACAATGGCTACAAAGTGGGTGGTGGGTGGGCTCTGAATTTCTTCGTCGTCCGCATCCCAACCATCCTGGCCATAGTCCGGCCAGGGCTCTCCTGATAACGAGAGATGCTTTAGTGAATTCAGGATGTCGCCAAAAGGCGAGTATTGGAGGATGTCCGCGGCAGTGAATTCCACAACCGGCGCCCAATCCGATTTGATTGGTAGGGGCGTGGGAGGTTCAGAGTCCGGCAAGGAGTCCGGCACCTCGGAATCACGAGTTTTGCGAGGGACAAGATTAGTGTTCGGCTCCATCGCCGTAGCAGTTGAAGCCCCCGAGGCGGCGTCCATCCACCGATCCTCTATCTGGGCAGTCTGCTCTAGACCAACAGCCGGAGCGGATTCGTGTGCGGCCACCAAGGCACTGTTCGGCGGCAGAGCTAGATCATGCCCATCGCAACAGTGCGGCGCGCTTGGCTGTGGCTCGGGTTCGTCGAAGATCAAGTCTCCATGGACATCGGCCGTGAAGTTTAGGCTTCCGAATCTGACCTGACGGCCAGGGGCGTAGCTTTCGATCTGCTCCAGATGGCCAAACGAATTAGCCCGCAGTGCGAAGCCGCCGAATACGAAGATCTGTCCGGGGAGAAAAGTCTCACCCTAGACAGCGTCATTGGTTGAAGATGCCATCGGGCCTATCGGTGACGACACAGAGGAACTCTCAATGAAAGCACCAATGTCGGTGTCAAAACCGGCGGATCTCGGGTAGGGGGTCCCGAACTGTGCGTCTAGGCGGATGGTAACAGGAGACGAGGGACACGATGTTTTACCCAGGTTCGGGCCCTCTCGATGGAGGTAAAACCCTACATCCTGCTTGATTAATATTGATGATATGGGTAGTACAAGAGTGGATCTACCACGAGATCAAGGAGGCTAAACCCTAAAGCTAGCCTATGGTATGATAGTTGTAATGTATGTTGTGTCCTATGGACTAAAGCCCTCCGGTTTATATAGACATCGGAGGAGGCTAGGGTTACACAGAGTCGGTTACAATGGTAGGAGATCTACATATCCGTATGGCCAAGCTTGCCTTCCACGCCAAGGAAAGTCCCATCCGGACACGGGACAGAGTCTTCAATCTTGTATCTTCGTAGTCTTGGAGTCCGGCGGACGATGATAGTCCGGCTGTCCGCACACCCCCTAGTCCAAGACTCCCTCAGGCGCGGTTAGGTCTTGCAGGGCCGCAGCTAGCGGGTCCTGGGCTTCTTCGCCGGAGTGCTCGCCGTGGCTGATGACGAGCACCTCCGTGACGGCGCTTCCGCCGCTCTCCTCGTACGGAAGCGGCTCGTCGTAGACCACCACGTTGGTGGGGAAGATGTCAAGTGACACGGCGTCGGAGTTGACCAGCATCGCGTCGGTAGAGCCTACGGACTCCAAATCTACGGCAGGCTCGCCGGCGACGTGGAGTTGGTCGAGGAGGCCCGCGAGAAGGTTCTCGGGGCCACCCGTGCCTGCGTCGGATGTAGGCTCGTCGGAGAGGCGCACCTCGCCGATAAGTTTGGCGAGGCCGCTCACAGCGCAGGCGGCCTCAGCGCCACACAGCGTGTCGATGCAGACTCCATCAGGCGAGCCTGGCTGGCTGCGCTCACCTGGGAGGAAGAGGGTTCCCGTCCAGAACAGATCTCCGGACGACGGTGCACCTCGCCCCACGGTGGGCGCCAAATGTCGGGGGTTGGGTGCGACATATGCCAAAGGATGGCTTATCATGGTGGGGGCGAGTAGAACGTCGTCGGTGCCTGGAAACAGGATAAGGCGTAGACATGCACGCTGGCGAATCTTACCCAGCTTCGGGGCTCTCCGGGGAGATAACACCCCTACTGCTGCTCTGCGGAGTCTCCGCATGGTCACTATAGCAAGGTGGCTACAATGGTGCTCCTAGAGCTGTATCGGGAGGCCGGAGAGAGCAAGGCTAGTTCTCTCCTCCCTAGTCTATGTATCTATCTCTATCAAGGTCCGAACCGTTTGCATGGGTGCCCCGGGGGGTTTATATAGGCCTACCCCCCGGGGATACAATGGTAGTCCGACTGGGCGTGGGTCCCAGCCGTCTGTCTCTCATGTTGCCGCCCTTCCCGCCCACTTCTGGGACCCGCCGACTGGTGGGTCCCGCAGACAGGCCGGACACTGTGCGGCGCTCCTGATGACGTAGGCTTGGTCATTGGGTCGTGGCAACAGTACCACTGTCTATCAGGCAATCACTATCGCCACTCCCCATCCAATCTGGTTTATGGCTTGTGGGGCCCTGGAGGGGAGACGGCCGACTCCGGGGAGGCCGACTCCCACAGGGCCGTCTTCGGGCGCTCTGGCCGCCTTCGATTCACCCACTGACAGGCGGCCCCACGGTCTTCGGACCGTACAGGCCGGTCGTCATGGGCACAGTGCATCACACATTGTGGCTGAGGTCAGGGCAGGCATGGCAACAGTGCCGCGCCTCGCCGGAGATCTCCCAGCGATACGGCTCACTGTAGCCATGCCGACCCCTCGTAGGCAGGGAGGGACGGCCCCGTCATGGTCGTACCCTGCATCGGTCTTCGTGAAGTGTCATGGGCCGACTCCCACTGTCGGCACTCCTGGAGGTCGCTAGCCTGGAGCCGGCTTGCTTTGAAGTCGTCATCTGGGACTTGGCTCCTCCGGAGATCGCTAGTTGAGACTCGGCTTCTCGGGAGATCGCCAGCTGGGACTCGGCCTCTCTGGAGGTCGCCAGCTGGGACTCGGCTGGAGGGGCGTGGCCTGGCCCGACGTCTTGAAAGATCCTGGGTCCCGGGTCAGCCTACCCGTGGCCCATTACTCCGACATCATCAGTACTCGCAATTTTTATAGATTCTGACCCGTTTCGTGGACTATTTCTCACCGTTTTGGGGGCCCAAAGCGATTTCCATAGTTGTTGAACCCAAAGGTGCGCTTACGTGTCAGTCATCGACAATCCCAGTGTTGGCCGATTCTGGCCCATTTCATGGACTATTACTCACTGATTTGGGGTCCCTAAGCGATTTCCATGACGATCCCTGGGGTGCATTTATGCATCGTTCATCAATAATCCTCGGTTTGTCCGATTCTGGGCTCTTTCATGGACCATTACTAACAGTTTTGGGGTCCCAAAGCGATTTCCATGCTTGTCGAACCCCAAGGTGTGCTTACGTGTGGTCTTCAAGACTCGCAGTTTCGACCGATTCTGACGCGTTTCTATGACTATTACTCAGTTTTGGAGTCCCGAAGTGGTTTCCACGATTGACGACCACCGGGCTGCATTTACGTGTCGGTCACCAACACTCACAGTTTTGGCCGATTCTGTCCCGTTTCATGGACTATTACTCACTGTTTTGGGGTCCTGAAGTGATTTCCACGATTAACGAACCCCAGGGTGTGTTTACGTGTCGGTCATCAACAATCGTGGTTTTTGTCGATTGTTACCCGTTTCGTGGACTATACTCACCGTTTTGGGGTCCAATAACGACTTCCATGGTTGTTGAACCCCAAGGTGCGCTTACGTGTCAGTCATCGACAATCCCAGTTTTGGCCGATTCCGGCTCGTTTCATGGACTATTGCTGAGATTTGGAGTCCCTGAGCGATTTCCATGATTAAAGAACCCTGGGTGCGTTTATCTATCATTCATCAATAACCCTCTGTTTGTCCGATTCTGGGCTCTTTCATGGACTATTACACACCATCTTCGGGTCCCAAAGTGATTTCCATGGTTGTCAAACCTGAAGGCGTGCTTGCGCGTTGGTCGTCAAGACTCGCAGTTTGGGCCGATTATGACCCGTTTCTAGGACTATTACTCAGTTTTGGGGTCTCGAAGTGATTTCCACGATTGACGAACACCAGGTGCATTTACGTGTCGATCATCAACACACATAGTTCTGGCTGATTCTGTCCCATTCCGTGGACTATTACTCACTGTTTTAGGGTCCTGAAGTGATTACCACGATTAACGAACCCCATGGTATGTTTACGTGTCGGTCATCAATACTCGCGATTTTTGTCGATTCTGACCCGTTTCATGGACTATTACTCACCGTTTTGGGGTTCCAAAGCGATTTCCATGATTGTTAAACCCCAAGGTGCACTTACGTGTCAGTCATCAACAATCTCAGTTTTGGCCGGTTCTGGCCCGTTTCATGGACTATTACATACTGATTTGGGGTCCCTGAGCGATTTCCATGATTGACGAACCCTGGGGTGCGTTTATGTATCGTTCATCAATAATCCTCGGTTTGTCTGATTCTGGGCTCTTTCATGGACTATTACTCACCGTTTTGTGGTCCCAAAGCAATTTCCATGGTTGTCGAACCCCAAGGTGTGCCAATGTGTTGGTCGTCGGACTCGCTGTTTGGGCCGATACCGATTCGTTGCTTGTACTATTACTCAGTTTTGGGGTCCCAAAGTGATTTCCATGATTGACAAACACCGGGGGTGCATTTATTTGTCAGTCAACAACACTCACTGTTTTTGTCGATTCTGACCCGTTTCATGGACTATTACTCATCGTTTTTGGGTCCCAAAGCGTTTTCAATGGTTTTTGAACACCAAGGTGCGCTTTCGTTTCGGTCATCAACAATCGCAGTTTGGGCCGATTCTTGCCTGTTTCTTGGACTATTAATCAGTTTTGGGGTCCCGGAGTGATTTCCACGATTGACGAACCCCCGTGTCCATTTTCGTGTCGATCATCAACACATGATTTTGGACGATTCTGGTCCGTTTCGAGCACTATCACTCATCGTTTCGGGGTGCCAAAGCAATTTCCACGATTGACAATCCCCGGGGTGCGTTTACGTGTCCTTCGTCAACACTCACAGTTTTGGCCAATTCTGACCCGTTTCGTGGACTATTACTTACCGATTTGGGGTCCCAAAGCGATTTCCATAGTTGTTGAACCCCAAGTTGTGCTTACGTGTCGGTCATCAACACTCACAGTTTTGGCTGATTCTGGCCTGTTTCATGGACTATTACTCACTATTTTGGGGCCCCGGAGTGATTTCCATGATTCACGAACCCCGGGGATGCACTTATGTGTCGATCATCAACACGCACAGTTTTTGCCGATTCTGTCCCGTTTCGTGCACTATTACTCACTGTTTTGGGGTCCTGAAGTGATTTCCACGATTAACGAACCCCAGGGTGTGTTTACCTGTCGGTCATCAACACTCGCAGCTTTTGTCGATTCTGACCTGTTTCGTGGACTATTAATCACCGTTTTGGGGTCCCATAATGACTTCCATGGTTATTGGACCCCAAGGTGCGCTTACATGTCAGCCACCGACAATCCCAGTTTTGGCTGATTCTGGCCCGTTTCATGGACTATTACTCACTGATTTGGTGTCCCTGAGCAATTTCCATGATTGACGAACCCCAGGGTGTGTTTATGTATCGTTCATCAATAGTCCTCGGTTTGTCTGATTTTGGGCTCTTTCATGCACTATTACTCACTGTTTTGGGGTCCCAAAGCGATATCCAAGGTTATGAAACGCCAAGGCATGCTTATGTATTGGTCGTCAAGACTCGCGGTTTGGGCCGATTCTAACCCGTTTCTTGGACTATTACTCAGTTTTGGGGTCACGAAGTGATTTCCACGATTGACGAACACCGGTGGTGCATTTACATGTCGGTCAGCAAGACTCACAGTTTTGGCCGATTCTGGCCCATTTTGTGGACTATTACTCACTGATTTGGGGTCCCTGAGCCAGTTCCATGATTGACGAACCCTGGGGTGTATTTGTGTATCGTTCATCAATAACTCTCGGTTTGTCCGATTCTGGGCTCTTTCATGGACTATTACTCACCGTTTTTGGGTCCCAAAGCGATTTTCCATGGTTGTTGAACCCCAAGGTGTGCTTACGTGTTGGTCGTCAAGACTCGCAGTTTGGGGTGATTCTGACCCGTTTCTAGGTCTATTACTCAGTTTTGGGGTCCCGAAGTGATTTCCACGATTGACGAACATCGGGGTGCATTTACGTGCCGGTCATCTACACTCACAGTTTTGGCCAATTCTGTCCCGTTTCGTGGACTATTACTCATCGTTTTGGGGTCCTGAATTGATTTCCACGATTAACGAACCCTAGGGTGTGTTTACGTGTCGGTCATCAACACTCGCGGTTTTGTCGATTCTGGCCCGTTTCGTGGACTATTACTCACCATTTTGGGGTCCCATAACGACTTCCATGGTTGTTGAACCCCAAGGTGCACTTACGTGTCTGTCATCGACAATCCCAGTTTTGGCCGATTCTGGCCCGTTACATGGACTATTGCTCACTGATTTGGGGTCCCTGAGCGATTTCCATGATTGACGAACCCCGGGGTGCGTTTATGTATCTTTCATCCATAATCTTCGGTTTGTCTGGTTCTGGGCTCTTTCATGGACTATTACTCACCGTTTTGGGGTCCCAAAGCGATTTCCATGGTTGTCGAACCCCAAGGCGTGCTTACGTGTTGGTCGTCAAGACTCGCAGTTTGGGCCGATTCTGACCCGTTTCTTGGACTATTACTCAGTTTTGGGGTCCCAAAGTGATTTCCACGATTGACAAACACCGGGGGTGCATTTATTTGTCGGTCAACCACACTCACAGTTTTGGCCGATTCTAGCCCGTTTTGTGTGCACAAGCTCTCAACATGTCCTCCAGAATCTGATTGACTCTCTCGGTCTGTCCATCTGTCTGTGGATGAATGGTTGTACTGTCTAGTCTGGTACCCAAAGTTTCATGCAACTGATTCCAATACTCTGAAGTAAACTGTGTTCCTCTATCTCATACGATCGTCCTCGGAACTCCATGCAGACATACGATCCTGGTCATGTATATCTTCGCCAACTTAGCACTCGTATAAGTTGTCTTCACAGGGATGAAATGGGCTACTTTCGTCAAGCGATCAACTACAACCCAGATAGAGTCATAGGCTGAATGAGTCCTGGGTAATCTAGTGATAAAATCCATGCCAAGTTTATCCCACTTCCATTCGGGTATTAGCGAAGGCAAAAGTAACACTGCCGGTTTCTGATGCTCTGCCTTAACTCTCTAACATACATCGCATACTGCTACATACTCTGCAATATCCTTCTTCATTCCTGTCCACCAGAAACTTTCCTTCAAATCCAGATACATCTTGGTGTTTCCTGGGTGAATCGAGTAAGGCAAATCGTGAGCCTCCTGAAGAATCAACTTTCTGATCTCAGGGTCATTAGGCACATAAATACGATCCTCAAACCATAAAGTGTCGTGCTCATCCTCATGAAATCCTTAGGCCTTTCCTTCACTCATCCTTTACTTTATCTCAGCAATCTCCTTGTTCGTCTTCTCGGATTATTTGATCTTACCAAACAAAGTGGATTGAATTTCCAATGCTGCAACATAACCTCTCGGAACTATCTCCAAGCATAGTTCTCGAAGGTCGTCGGCTAAATCCTTAGGTAATCCTCCGGTTATGAGTGTGTTAACATAACTCCTGCGGCTCAACGCATCTACTACGACGTTGGCCTTTCCTGGGTGATAATGCAATCTCATATCATAATCCTTTATGAGCTCAAACCATCTCCTTTGCCTGAGGTTCAACTCCTTCTGTGTTAAGATGTAATTCAAACTCTTATGATTCATATAAACATCACAACGGTTACAGATGAGGAAATGTCTCCATGTATTGAGCGCATGCACTACGGCTGCTAATTCAAAATCATGCACTGCATAATTCAACTCATGAGCTTGAAGCTATCGTGAGGCATATGAAACAACTCTTCCATCCTACATAAGCACACCTCCAAGTCCTCGACGCGAAGTGTCGCAATATACTTGGAAATCATTGCGTATGTCTGGGAGAATCAGCACAGGGGTTGTAAACAAACATTTCTTCAACTCTTGAAAACTGCCCTCACAGTCCACAGTCCATTTAAACTTGGTGTCCTTCTTCAATAACTCTGTCATGGGCTTCGCAATCTTAGAAAAATTCTCAATAAATCTCCGGTAATAACCTGTGAGTCCAAGAAAACTTCTGATCTCTCCCACTGAGGTGGGAGCCAACCATTTAGTGACAGATGCAACCTTGGTAGGGTCTACTGCTATTCCTTCTCCGGATATAACATGTTCGAGAAATCCAACTTCTTTCAACCAAAACTCACATTTGCTGAACTTGGCATACAACTGATATTCCCTGAGCTTCTCGAGAACCAAATGCAAATGTTCCTTATGCTCTTCTTCATTCTTCGAGTAGACCAACATGTCATCAATGAAGTCCATCATGAACTTATCCAAAAACTCGATGAACACCTTGTTCATCGTACTCATGAAATAGGCAGGGGCGTTAGTCAAACCAAATGACATAACTGTATACTCATATAGCCCATACCTCGTGGTAAAAGCTGTCTTAGGTATATCCTGCTCTTGGATCTTCAACTGGTGATAACGTGATAGAAGATCGATCTTGGAGAAAACCTTAGCTCCCTACAGCTGGTCAAACAAATCAATGATCATCGACAAGGGGTAATTGTTCTTGATCGTCACCTCATTCAGCGCACGATAATCAACTACCATCCGCAAAGATCCATCCTTCTTATCAACAGAAGCACTGGGGCTCCCAAGGTGATGAACTTGGTCGAATATAACCTTTCTCCAGTAAGTCATTAATCTGCTTCTTAATTTCCTCCAGATCATTTGCGGGCATCCGATACGGTCTCTTTGACATTGGTCCGGTGCCTGGCAATAACTCAATCAAAAATCTCAATATCTCTCAATCCGATGGCATGCTAGGTAACTCTTTCGGAAATACATCGGGATAATCCTTCACCACTGGTACTTCCTCCTGAACAACTCCTGATAAGGAATTCACCTGAGTCCTCCTCGGCGCATGCCTAGACACATACTTGATCATGTTTCCTTCCGGGGTGGTGAGAATAATTGATTTACTAGCGCAATCGATGTTTCCCTCATACTTGGATGGCCAATCCATGCCTGGTATCACATCCAATCCTTGTGACTCCAGTACAATTAGGTTGGTGGGAAAAACATGTCTACCTATGGTTACTGGCAACTGATAGCATCCCCTACTAGCCATATACTCCGCTCCTGGGGAACTCACTAACATAGGTGACTTAAGAGCTACTGTTGGCAACTTATACTTATCCACAAATCCCCTTCATATGAATGAATGGGATGCATCAGTATCGAAAAGAACAAGTGCTGTAAATGCATTAATCAAAAACTTACCGACAACTACGTCGGGCTGCTCCTCAATCTCCTCCACACTGACGTGGTTCACCTGACCTTTGGTGAAGGGGTTGGGCTTCTTTGCAAAAACTTCCATTGCCATTTCCATTCTTTGCTTCAGGAATTTCAGTGGCGTAATGTCCGGTCTTCCTGCACTTGAAACAAGTAATGTGACTCAGATCCCTCTTGGCTGGTGTCACGGGGTTGGAACGGTTCTGACTGTTGCTTCCTCCATTGTGCATATGTCCTCCATGGTTATAGCCTCCATGGTTATGAGTATGTCCTCCCGAGTACGGGGAATAGCGGGGCTTCTGCCGAGCTTCAGAACTGTACCTCCCCTGTCCATACTTCCTCTTGCGGTTATCAATATGTTGTTGCTTGCCTTCTATCATGAGGGCCCTTTCTACAAACTCCTGGTAGTTGTTGAAAGTTGCCACCATCAACTGCATGCTTAGCTCATCATTGAGTCCCTCAAGAAACTTCTCTTTCTTCACGGCATTTGTGGCCACATCATCTGGGGCATAATGTGCTAACTTGCTGAACTCATCCACATACTGTCCCACTATACGACTCCCTTAGTGGAATTTGCGAAACTCGCGCTTCTTCATGCTCATAGCTCCAGCTGAAACATGGGCGGTGTGGAAGGCCTGTTGAAACTGATCCCATGTAAATATATCAATGGGGGAAGTGGTGGTGAAGTTCTCCTACCAAGATGCTGCGGGTCCATCAAGCTGATGTGCGGCAAAGTGCACTCTCTCCGCATCTGTGCATCCTGCAGTAGTCAGATATCTTCCAATCTTGTGGAGCCAATCATCTGCAACAATCGGCTCGGTGATGCTAGAGAACACCGGTGGATTCAACCTCAGAAAACGGGCTAGGTTGTCAACAGGGGGTGGTGGCAGTGGGTTGTTGTTGTTGTTGCCTTGGTTCTAATTCTGGTTCTAGACTAACATCTGCATCAAGGCATTTTGCTGCTAGATCAATTGGGTGAGCTTCGGCGGGAAAACAAAACCGGTGTCACGTCTCAGAGGCATCTGATGGGTTAGAAGGGGTGAGAAAATAGAATAGAATAGAATAAGGTCTAATAGAGATTTCACTACCCATATGCACATGAGGCAAATACAATCAATTCACTTCATTCAGTATCAAACAAGGTTCAGACAAACGATCTAACTACGATTACAAATCGATCAAAGCTAACTACTTGGAAGAATAATACTAGTAACATGGTGGTCGTCTAGAAATTTGGATCGGTGGAAGACTCCATGATATCTGCTCCAGCTTAGTCTACGTAGTCGTCATCATTGTCATCATTTACATCACTCTCCATGTCGGTGTTGTCCAAGATGATGTAGTCCTCGAACGGATCTCCACTTCAGGTTCTCGCTTATGGTTCTCCACGGGTAGTCCTAGCTTCCTCTTCAGGTCTTCATGCTTCTCCAATAGTACAACAATTTTTTCTTCATATCCATTGCGTGTTGACTTGAGTTCCTCTTCTAGCTCGATATTCCTCTTCATCAGCTTCTTGGTTTTCTTCATGATGGAGCACATCTGATTCTCGTATCGACGAATGTGCTGACCCATCTCCTGAATGTAAGCTGCAATTGATCCATCCTTCCTGGTATGAATCATCTCCCAGTCCTCGTCTTGGCGTCCACATATTTGATAGATGGTGTCTTCAAGATCCTTGCGATACACTTCACATATGCGTCCGCAAGTGATGTGGGCCGCCATGCTCTTTCCCAAGTTCCAACTTGGTGCATCCAAGTAAAAAATCAATGGGCTCCCTTGTTGGCGCAAACATCCTCCCAGGTACACAATTTTGATCTTCTAGCGCTCCTCTTCCAGTAAAATTGCAGAGAAAGTCCCCGTGAAGCTTGGTAATCCCATGTTCAGGTACTAATTAGTGACTTCCTTCAAGTGTCGTATGAAAGGGGTGTCATCATCCGGCTGAGTGAACTTGTTCCTGGGGTCCGCCATCTATAGAGTAGAAATAGAGGAGAATTAGAAATAAGCAAAGAAGAGTGATCATGTGACTTTTCCTAGTGGCCGCGTCCTACAGTCAGCGTGTGCTCTGATACCATCTTATAGCGACCACGATCCTAATGGACCGAAGTCTCTATGCTTAAGTGTCATCCCTGGATCGGTAATGCTGACACACACAGTACTCAAGGAATTATAACAGAGTTCAATCACACACTTATTACATCGAGGTCCTCATAAAGAGTATGATTACACAAATAATATGGCTGAAGGCCATCTAAACTAAATAACGGCGGAAGCTGCGAAGGTAAATGAGACCATCAACTCCAACGGCATAGCTGAGTGCATGACGACGACCTATCGCACCTTATTCGTCGTCTGAGAAGTCTGCATCATGAGACGTTGCAGCCGTGTAGGTCAGCACATTGAATATGCTGGCAGAGTTACACTATAAAGCAATGAATGCAAGAACTACATCTACATGCAATTTTTGGCTGGTAGAGGCTCTAAGTTTAAGATTTTGCATAAAGCTAGTTTTTTCCTACAACAAAGGAATAAATTTATTTACTACTCCCAAGTTGTCCCAATATTTGAGAAGGTTCCTCCAACTCAAATCCCAATTAAACAAGTATAATCATTAAACCCAATTCAATTAATTTAAGAGTGATGAGATCAACAATAATATCCAATTCCAGATACTCAAGATGTCCATAACCAGGGACATGGCTAACCATAATTAGTTTATACACTCTATAGAGGTTGCGCACTTTTCCCCACAAGACTCGACTGAGGGAGTCCTGGATTAAGGGGTCCTCGGCCGTCCGGTCTATGTGACGTGGGCCGGACTGATGGGCTATGAAGATACCAGACAGAAGACTTCTTCCCGTGTTCGGATGGGACTCTCCTTTGCGTGGATGGCAAGCTTGGTGTTCGAATATGTAGATTCCTTTCTCCGTAACCGACTTTGTACAACCCTAGTCCCCTCTGGTGTCTATATAAACCGGAGGGTTTAGTCCGTAGAGGCAATCATAATCATACAGGCTAGACTTCTAGGGTTTTAGCCATTATGATCTCGTGGTAGATCAACTCTTGTAATACTCATATTCATCAAGATCAATCAAGCAGGAAGTAGGCTATTACCTCCATAGAGAGGGCCCAAACCTGGGTAAACATCGTGTCCCCTGCCCCATGTTACCATCAACCTTAGACGCACAGTTCGGGACCCCCTACCCGAGATCCGCCAGTTTTGACACTGACATTGTTGCTTTCATTGAGAGTTTCGTTGCATCGTCACCAAAAGGTTTGATGGCTCCGTCAATCGTCTACAACAACGCAGTCCAGGAGGAGTACTTCCTCCCTGGAAAGATCTTCGTATTCGTCGACTTCGCACTACGGACCAACTCGCTTGGCCATCTAGAGCAAATCAACAGCTACGCCCCTGGCCATCAGGTCAGGTTTGGAAGCTTGAATTACGTTGCCGATATCCGTGGAGACTTGATCTTCGATGGATTCGAGCCCGTGACAGCCGCTCCCTGCCACCACGATGAACATGACCTACTGTCATCGGACCGTGCTGTAACGCCCCGAGACTGACGCTCCAGAAGACTTCCATATATTTCGTGATCGCCGTGTGTTTCTTATTGCTTGCTCTATTTATTTTGCATTGCATCATGTCATCATGCCACTAAATTTTGCAACTCAAATAAATTGCATGGATCTCTGATCCATTTAAATTTGAGGGAAATGCACATGGCGATTTCTCTTTAAAACATATCCAAAGTCTCCTACTATTATTAGGGAGCTATATTAAAATATTCCATTAACTTTGGAATCACCATAACAACACTTGTAATTCAATTCTCATGCCTTTTTGCTTCATGTCTGTTCTCCAAACTTTCTCCATAATTCTTTCTCCATTTATCGAGGCTCCTCCTAAGATTCTCAACATTTTTGGGCACTTTGAAATCCTCGTCCTTGTTCAAACCATTTGAATTAAATTCAAATGAATTTGAATTTAAATCTTGCAATCATGCTCACTTCTATTTTCATGGGACAAGCGCATTTTTGTGAGTCCGGGAAAATAATCCTGAGGGAGTCCTGGACTAGGGGGTGTCCGGATAGCCGAACTATCATCATCGGCCGGACTCCAAGACTATGAAGATACAAGATTGAAGACTTCGTCCCGTGTCCAGATGGGACTTTCCTTGACGTGGAAGGCAAGCTTGGCGATACAGATAGGTAGATCTCCTACCATTGTAACCAACTCTGTGTAACCCTAGCCCTCTCCGGTGTCTATATAAACCGGAGGGTTTTAGTCCGTAGGACGAACAACAATCATACCATAGGCTAGCTTCTAGGGTTTAGCCTCCTTGATCTCGTGGTAGATCTACTCTTGCACTACCCATATCATCAATACTAATCAAGCAGGAGTAGTGTTTTACCTCCACCGAGAGGGCCCGAACCTGGGTAAAAACATCGTGTCCCTCATCTCCTATTATCATCTGCCTAGATGCACAGTTCAGGACCCCCTACCCGAGATCAGCCGGTTTTGACACCGACATTGGTGCTTTCATTGAGAGTTCCTCTGTGTCGTCACCTATAGGCCCGATGGCTCCTTCGATCGCCAACAACAACGTGGTCCAGGGTGAGACTTTTCTCCCTGGACAGATCTTCGTATTCGGCGGCTTCGCACTGCGGGCCAATTCGCTTGGCCATCTGGAGCAGATCGAAAGCTACGCCCCTGGCCATCAGGTCAGATTTGGAAGTTTGAACTATACAGCCAACATCCGCGGAGACTTGACCTTCGACGGATTCGAGCCACAGCCGAGCACGCCGCACTGTCACGACGGGCATGATTTAGCTTTGCTGCCGGACAGTGCCCTGGAGGCTGCACAAGAGTCCGCTCCGACCCTTAGCTCGGAACCGACTGCGCCGATCAAGGATGGGTGGCTGGACACCGCCTCGGGGGCTGCTACCTCTACGGCGATGGAGCCGAATACTGACCCTGTCCCTTGTGAAGCTTGTGACTCCAAGGTGTCGGACTCCTCTCCGGACCCCGAACCTTCCGCGCCCCTGCCAATCGAATCCGATTGGGCGCCGATCATGGAGTTCACCGCTGCGGACATCTTTCAGCACTCGCCTTTTGGTGACATTCTGAATTCGCTAAAGTGTCTCTCTTTATCAGGAGAGCCCTAGCCGAATTATGGTCAGAACGGCTGGGATGCGGACGACGAAGAAATTCAAAGCCCACCCACCACCCACACAGTAGCCACTGTCGATGACTTAACCGACATGCTAGATTTCGACTCCGAAGACATCGACGGTATGGACGACGATGCCGGAGACGACCAAGAACCAGCACCCACAGGGCACTGGAAATCCACCTCGTCATACAACATATACATGGTGGACACCCCTAAGGATGGGAATGGCGATGGAACAGCGGAGGATGACCCCTCCAAAAAGCAGCCTAAGCGCCGGCGTCAGCGGCGCCGCTCCAAATACCGCCACAGCAAGAATGGAGATTCCGACACCGGAGATAATAACACCCCGGACAGTGCCGAACACAACCCCCTCCAGCAAGATTCAGCACAGGAGGACGGAAAAGCCAACCCTCGTGAGAGAGCGGCAGACGAAGAGGTAGAGGACGATAATTATATGCCTCCCTCCGAAGAAGAGGCAAGCCTCGACGACGACGAATTTGTCGTGCCTGAGGATCCCGTCGAACAAGAGCGTTTCAAACGCAGGATTATGGCCACGGCTAGCAGCCTCAAGAAAAAGCAGCAACAGCTTAGAGCTGACCAAGACTTGCTAGCCGACAGATGGACTGAAGTCCTTGCGGCCGAAGAGTATGAACTTGAACGCCCCTCCAAAAGCTACCCCAAACGCAAGCTGCTGCCCCGATTAGAGGAGGAAGCACATAAACCTACATCACCAGCGCATAATACGGCCGACCGGCCACCTCGTGGCCGCGACAGAGAGGCCTTCAGGCCCTCCACTAAAGCCGCACCCCAGCGTCGCTCGAAAATTACAAAGCCATGGGGGAACATGCTGGACTTGCGAGACATATTGGAGGATAAGGCGAGGCAAACAAGATCGATCTACGGATCACGTGGGCGCCCTACAATATGCGACGACAACCGTCATGCCGGATACAGTAATCCCGGCTGGGCCGAACACAGTAGACAAAGCTCGTTTGAGCAATGTCGTGATATAGCCCAATACAGAGGCGCCGCACACCCACTATGCTTCACAGATGAAGTAATGGATCATCAAATCCCCGAAGGGTTTAAACCCGTGAACATCGAATCCTACGACGGCACAACTGATCCTGCGGTTTGGATCGAAGACTATCTCCTTCATATCCACATGGCACGCGGTGATGATCTTCACGCCATCAAATACCTCCCACTCTAGCTTAAAGGACCAGCTCGGCATTGGCTCAACAGCCTGCCAGCAGAATCAATTGGGTGTTGGGAGGACCTGGAAGCCGCATTCCTCGATAACTTCCAGGGCACATATGTGCGACCACCAGACGCCGATGACCTAAGCCAGATAATTCAGCAGCCAGATGAATCGGCCAGACAATTCGGGACATGGTTCTTAACAAAGAAAAATCAAATCATCGACTGTCCGGATGCAGAGGCCCTTGCAGCCTTCAAACACAACATCCGCGACGAATGGCTTGCCCGGCACCTAGGACAGGAAAAGCCGAAATCAATGGCAGCCCTCACATCACTCATGAGGCGCTTCTGTGCGGGAGAAGACAGCTGGCTAGCTAGCAGTAACAACCTAACCAAAAACTCTGGTAGTTCGGATACCAAAGACAGCAATGGCAGGTCGCGTCGCAATAAGCACAAACGCCGCGTTAACGGCGATAATACTGAAGATACGGCAGTCAATGCTGAATTCAAAGGCTCTAAACCCGGTCAGCGGAAAAATCCATTCAAAAGATCTACTCCGGGCCCGTCCAATTTGGACCGGATACTCGATCGCTCGTGCCAGATACATGGCACCCCCGAAAAGCCAGCCAATCACACCAACAGAGATTGTTGGGTGTTCAAGCAGGCAGTCAAATTAATCGCCGAAGGCAACGACAAGGGGCTGCAAAGCGATGACGAGGAGGAGACACGGCCGCCGAACAATAGAGGACAGAAGGGATTCCCCCCACAAGTGTGCATGGTGAACATGATATACGCAACCCACATACCCAAAAGGGAGCGGAAGCGTGCGCTCAGGGACGTATACGCGATGGAGCCAGTCGCCCCAAAGTTCAACCCATGGTCCTCCTGCCCGATCACTTTTGATCGAAGGGACCACCCCACTAGTATCCGCCATGGCGGATTCGCCGCATTGGTTTTAGACCCAATCGTCGATGGATTTCACCTCACTAGGGTCCTGATGGACGGCGGCAGCAGCCTGAACCTGCTTTATCAGGATACAGTGCGCAAGATGGGCATAGATCCCTCAAGGATCAAACCTACAAAGACGACCTTCAAAGGCATCATACCAGGTGTAGAGGCCAATTGTACAGGCTCAGTTACACTTGAAGTGGTCTTGGGATCCCCGGATAACTTCCGAAGCGAGGAGTTAATCTTCGACATAGTCTCGTTCCGCAGCGGCTATCATGCACTGCTCGGACGAACCGTATTTGCAAAGTTCAATGCGGTGCCGCACTACGCATACCTCAAGCTCAAGATGACAGGCCCTCGAGGAGTCATCATGGTCAACAGAAACACCGAACACTCTCTCCGAACGGAGGATCATACAGCGGCTCTTGCAGCAGAAGTGCAGAGTAGCCTCTTAAGGCAATTCTCAAGTCCGGCTGTTAAGCGACCGAACACTGTCAAGCGCGCCCGGAGTAACCTACAACATGACCACTTGGCACGTTCGGAGCGCGCATAGCAATGCGGCCCCAACCCCAACCCTCGTGAAATCGGGAGACCAGTACAACGCGTACATCACTATGCTCTGGAGATACCATGGGCATAGGGGGAGGGGCACGACCACGGCATGCCCAGAGTGCGGATCAACCACACCAGGGGCTCCCAAATTTGTCATTCTTTTTTTTTCTTATTCTCAAGACTCCGTTTTCCAGAAGCCCTGTTCGGCAGTAGATCTGCCGAACTCACGATGCAACAGCCCAGGGAAGCAGAAAAGCTACGACGAGTATCCAGGTGGTCTCCATTATGAGCATTATACCTGTTTTACATACCAGTCCGCAGCCTACCCCTGGAGGGGGACATGTTAAATAGTCCCACCCCTCGCTTATCGCACTATTTGTATCGTAATGCCTTCATTGCAGTATTTTTTGAATAAACAATGCATCGCTTTTCGCCTATCATTGCATTCCTTTTTATATATGTTCACTTATGACATGTTGCACCCGTACGCCTTGGTACGGCCAAATACACCAGGGGCTTAAGTTCCCCAAAGAATGGTGTAATAAGTCCGAACACTTTCACAAGTGCGGCACCCCGAACATATAGCATTATATGCATCGACTTCGAATCATGTCTTGGGTAAATAGTTGGGTTTGCCCGGCTCCCATGTTTTGGTACCTTACGTTCCGTTATATCGGCTAAGGTAGCGCTGGAAGAACCACTACGATTGTGCCCTAGTTGAGCTGGGTCGAGCACCTCAGTGGAGAAAGCTAAAACTGACCGTCATGATAAGGCGAGAGCTGGTCGCTGTTCGAGAGGTCTTTTCGAGTCCCTAAAGACTAATGCCGCTTACAGCAATGAGCCGGCTTTGTCCGGCCCCAGGCGTGGATAGCGCCCCGAATTCGGCCTTCCGAACACTAGGGGCTTCGCCAAAATTTAAAATTATAGAATTCTATGGCTAAGTGAGAGTGTTCAAGCATTATAAGTCCGGTTGCCTCGTTCGTTGTGTTGAGCGCCTCCCTATAAGGACCCAAAAATGGGAACAAGAGCGCTCAAGTTTATCCCGAACACCCCAGCACTTGTGGCATGGGGGCTGAAGCCAACGACTTGCCATCTCTCAGATTTAATAAACGGCCGCACAGAAGGTAATATTTTAAATTAACAAGTGTTGCTTAGCGCATATGAACAAAGTTTTCAGCGCACACGATAACAATATGCGAGTCTACTCAAAAATTACATCTTTGGAGCATTCACCCGCAATCAGGCGGGCACCCTTCAGGACACCCTTATAATACATCTCGGGCGCGCGATACTCCTTGCCCGGCGGTGGCGCGTCCGTCACAAGCTTCTCGGCGTCCATCCTGCCCCAGTGCACTTTAGCACGGGCAAGGGCCCGACGGGCACCTTCAATGCAGGCGGAGTGCTTGATGACTTCAACCCATGGACAGGCGTCCACCAGCCGCCGCACCAGGCCGAAGTAGCTCCCAGGCATGGCTTCTTTGGGCCACAGCCGAACTATGAGGCTCTTCATGGCCTGTTCGGCCACCTTGTGGAGCTCGACCAGCTGCTTCAGCTGGTCGCTCAGGGGCACCGGATGTCCGGCCTCAGCATACTGAGACCATAACACCTTCTTCGTCGAGTTCCCCTCCTCGCTCTGTAGAATGCGGCAGCATCGGACATGCTACGGGGCAGATCTGCGAACGCTCCTGGAGAGCTCCGAATTCGGGTAAGTAACAAGTAATTCACTTTCACATGCTTGCTTTGCATGAAGAATGCCTTACCCGCCGCTATCTTCTTTATTGCCTCAATCTCCTGGAGGGCCTTTTGGGCTTCGGCCTTAGCGGCTTTGGCACTCTCAAGAGCCGACGCGAGCTCGGACTCTCAAGTCCTCGAGTCACGCTCCAAACTCGCGTGTTTTTCCACGAGAGCCTGGAGCTCTTGCCGCACCTCCGCCACCCACGCCTCCTGCTTCTCTCGCTCAGTGCGTTCCGTGGCTGCATTGCGTTCGGCCGCGGACATCGCCTCCTTCAGGGTCGCCACCTCGTTCGTGGCCCCTGCAATACCCACGTTATTCCTGTCATTTTTCGCAACCAAATCCTTTTCTATAAGGTACAACTTTAATAAGGTGTTACTTACCTTCCTTGTCCTCGAGCTGCTTCTTGGCACGGCCGAGCTCGCTCTCGGACCGCTCGAGGCTCTGCTTCAAGGCAGTGACCTCCGCAGTCAGTGCGGCAGAGGTCAGCAGCGCAGCCTGCACTCCCATATTGACATATTTGTGCTAGACTCCTGCGTATATCTTTTTAGATCCTCAGTCCGGCTTTTCTTTCCGAACACCGAACTGAGCATCAGCGGCTACTGTCTATGCGGTACTATTTTACATATCTTAAAATCCTTACCTCAAAGCCTGTTAGAAGGCTGCTGCAGGCTTCGGTCAGCCCGCTCTTGGCGGACTGAACTTTCTGAATCACCGCACTCATAACAGTGCGGTGTTCCTCCTTGATGGAAGCGCCGTTGAGCGCCTCCAGCAAGTTATCCGGTGCCTCTGGTTGGACGGAGGTCACCAGTGTCACCGTCTCGCCCTTCTTACGAAGGGGCCGCCCACCGGACTCCGGAACCACCAAAGGTTCCGGCACGGAGTCCGGCCCAAAGTCCGGGAGGTTGCCCTACGGCACCTCCGGGGCCTCCTCCTCCTGGCCGGTCCACTTCTGGGACCCCGCCTCGGTGTCATCTGCATCACGAGGGGAGGAGGCGGTCGGAAGTGAAGTGCTATTCACATCCGACGAACCCAGGGACCCGCTCGACGAAGCGGGGAGATCATCCTTGGGCTGGCTACATGATTGTGTTCGGCATTAGAAGACACTATGCGATGAAAGGAAAATCATAAGCTATTTTGGGATTCGGACACTTACGATCTCGCCAGGGGCTTGGCCCTCAAAGGCCACTCCTCCTCGCCGTCGCTGGCGTTGGTGGAACAGTCCGGAGGAAGGGTCCTTCCCTTCTTAGACCCTTCGGCCTCCCCCGTTGGGGAAGCCTTCCTTTTCTTCTCTCCCCCCGCTGGGGGAGAGGCCTCTTTCTTCTCTTCCTCGTCCTCGTGGGAGGAGTCCGCCTCGGAGTCATCAGACGATGAGTCCGATAGCACCTGGCGCCGGGAACGCCTCCGAGTTCCCGTGGCCTTCTTCTTGGCCTTCTTCTCCGGCACCACGTAAGGCGCCGGGGCTAGCAGTCCCGATAATCGGGCGTCCGCTGGGTCTTCTGGAAGAGGAGCCGGACAGTTAACCTGACCGGACGTCTTCTGCCAAGCATGTCAAAGGTAATGGGAGTTTAGATCCCGCATAGAGTCAAACTATGGAAAGCAAGTGTCCCGTAAAGGATAATATAGCTTACCTCGCTAGCCTGACACTGCAAGCTGAATCCGCGATCTTCAGTAGCGGATGCGGGAGCCTCGCCGCCCTTGAACAACACCCTCCAGGCCTCCTCGTACGTAGTGTCGAAGAGCCTGCTCAAGGTCTGGTGCTGTGCCGGATCGAACTCCCACAAGTTGAAGTCCCGCTGTTGGCACGGGAGAATCCGGCGGATGAGCATGACCTGGACTACGTTGACAAGCTTGAGCTTCTTGTTCACCAGGGTTTGGAGCCAGGATTGGAGTCCGGTCAGCTCCTCCGAATCGCCCAACGACAGGAACTTCTCTTTCCAGGAGGTGAGCCGTGTGGGGATGCCAGATCTGAATTCGGGGGCCGCTGCCCATTCAGGGTCACGCGGCTCGGTGACATAGAACCACCCCGATTGCCACCCTGTGATGGTTTCCATGAAGGCTCCTTCGAGCCAGGTGACGTTGGGCATCTTGCCCACCATGGCGCCTCCGCACTCCGCTTGGCGGCCACCCACTACCTTCGGCTTGACACTAAAAGTCTTTAGCCATAAGCCGAAGTGGGGCTGGATGCAGAGGAAAGTCTCGCACACGACGATAAACGCCGAGATGTTGAGGATGAAATTCGGGGCCAGATCATGGAAATCCAGACCGTAGTAGAACATGAGCCCCCGGATAAATGGCTGAAGTGGGAAGCCCAGTCCGCGGAGGAAATGGGGAAGGAACACCACCCTCTCATGGGGCTTGGGGGTGGGGACGAGCTGCCCCTCGTCGGGGAGCCGATGCGTGATATCGCTGGACAAGTAGCCGGCCTTGCGCAGCTTTTTGATGTGCCCCTCCGTGACGGAGGAGGCCATCCACTTGCCTCCCGCTCTGGACATAGTTGGAGAAGGTTGAGGTGAGATGTGCGGACTTGGGCGCAGGAGCTCCAGTGCGCGGAGATGAATAAGCAAAGGAGGAAGAAGGTGTAGGTGAAAAGGTGGATCCTTATCCCCTTATATATGAGCGGACGAAACTACGCGTCCCCACCTGCCCAGTAAAACTCGCTTATCTCCCCAGCGCCACAATTAATGGCGCGGTTGGGTTACCCACGTCCGTATCGATGAGAATCCCAGAATAAGGGGACACGATCTCTGCTTTGACAAGACGTGCCAAGGAAACCGCTTCGCTAAACACGCTGAGGTGGAACATTAAAACAATTCGAGTAAAGGCTTGGCCGTGGTGTGACGTCATGCCACGAAATACGTCAGCAGATTCAACTTGTGTAAATATTATTCTCTCTACGGTGGTATGTGGAATTTATTTTGCAGAGCCGGACACTATCCTGGTGTTCGAAATCTTCTATGAATTATTCGGAGGAGGAATCCGCCTTGCAATGCCGGAGACAATATGCGCGCAGGACTCGTCGTCATTTAAGCCTGGTTCAGGGGCTACTGAGGGAGTCCTGGACTAGGGGGTGTCCGGATAGCCGACCTATCATCATCGGCCGGACTCCAAGACTATGAAGATACAAGATTGAAACTTCGTCCCGTGTCCGGATGGGACTTTCCTTAACGTGGAAGGCAAGCTTGGCGATACGGATATGTAGATCTCCTACCATTGTAACCGACTCTGTGTAACCCTAACCCTCTCCGGTGTCTATATAAACTAGAGGGTTTTAGTCTGTAGGACGAACAACAATCATACCATAGGCTAGCTTCTAGGGTTTAGCCTCCTTGATCTCGTGGTAGATCTACTCTTGTACTACCCATATCATCAATATTAATCAAGAATAAGTAGGGTTTTACCTCCACCGAGAGGGCCCGAACCTGGGTAAAAACATCGTGTCCCTCATCTCTTGTTACCATCCGCCTAGACGCACAGTTCGGGACCCCCTACCCGAGATCCGCCGATTTTGACACCGACAAATCCCCTTGCCCAAATTCTTGTCTACTCATTTCTTTTCTCTCCTTTTCTTTCTTTGCTTTTCTGTTTTTGTGAGAGATTTGAAGAAGTGAGAAAGAGAGAGATAGATGTCAGCAACAACAGCCGACCAGGCCTCTGGCCTTTTCCCTCTCCGCGGTCTGGCCCAGCAGATCGAGGTCCAACCAGCAGCCCAGCCGCCCCACCTAAACCTAACCCTAGCCCCTCACCACACTCTCTCCTGATCCCCATCTATCCCTCTCGTTCCCGTGCCCGCCGCCACACCCACATCGCGCCCGATCCCATCACCCTCTCGACCTCCTTCATCCCGATCGGCAACAGAAACGCCACCAGGCCATCGTCCCACGCCCAAGCTCCTCCGCCCCGAGCTCCGTTCGCGCTGCCATTTGCTTGGATCCGGCGCCGGCCGACCGGATCCACCCGGCTTCACTGTTCTCGGTGCTGTCAGAGCCATGCTTCAGGTCCCCGCCGCCAAGCTCTGTCACCGCCAGCCTCGACCTCCTCCCTCGCGCAGCTCCTTCCCTGCCTCCACCGCGAGCCCACCATGGCGCCGCTGCCTCGCTGTAGCTGCTACTATGCTTGCTGCCGCACCTCCCGCTGGCCCCCGCTGATGCAATGGCCGCCTCGTCAGCAAGCTCGCCTCTGCCTCTCCTGCTGCCCCGACCGGTCTAGCCTCGGCTCAGCTAACCCCCTGCATCGCTTCCTCACCAAGAGCTGAGCTCCATCCAGCTCGGCGCCACTACAAGTTCAAGGGCGCATCTGTTCGCCTAGGTTGTTCGTCCTCTGCTTGCAGCTCCATCCATGGCGGCCTCTGTTCGTTGACCACCGAGACCTGAGGCCCTTTTGTGTTGCTTCACTTTGGACGCGCCAAGATCCTCTCCGACAAGCGCATGACTACATGGTGACACGTCAAGTACCTCTGCCGCTGTCTCCGGAATCGCCAAGTACCATGACGTCTTTGGGAGACCCGTGAACATCAAGTTCCCCTGCCACGAATGGTCACAGTGTTGTGGATCCGGCAAGTACCCCTTCGTATGCGCCAAGTTCGACTACTTGGACCACCAAGTTCCTCTACCGATGACTCGAACTTCTACGAAACGTGTACCACTACCGTCGACCCGTGAAGACCCCGTGGACTCAAGTTCCTTGTGGTGACCCCGAACATCTACGGATCATGAACAACTACCATCGTGAGAACGTCTACTCCCATCTACGCCACATCGAACCCGATCCACTTTGAAGGTATAACCGTCGAGACGATGACCCGTGGTCGAATGCTTTTGTTCTATGAGATGCTCGCTTTTGCACCGTGCCTGACTTGTTCGTCGCACGTTGTCACTCGTTTCCTTGCCACCGTCATGTGGGACACCCGGTTATTGGGATCACCCCACCATCCTTGCATGACACGCTCCCGCCACACTTTCTTTTGCACCGGTATCTCCATGAGCTACCGGAACCGATATGTTGTGTGACATCATTTTCGGATTCGCTGTCGTGGCACCCCTTTCTTCCACCACGGTGACAAATGCTTCATAACATTCTCATGTCAACATTTTCATAAAATGGCATAAAACTTGCATATGTCATCCGCATCATGATAACAACATTTAAAACATTTTAAATTGTTGTTTGCACTAAATTGCTATATGCACATGAGGATTTATCGGAATTGTTGCTTTTTGTTCCGGCCTCATTTAAACTTTCCTAAATAGTCAGTTTAATTATGCTTCACCTCTTGCCATGTTAACCAACATTTAATCTTGTCTTGTTCCTAAACAAGAGCAAACTAAATAACTTGAATGTGGTGTTTCGTCAATATGCAAGTCGTTGCATATTGAGCTCCACTTAATTTGTAGTATTGTTTGTGCACCTTGCCATGCCATGCCTCTTTAAATGGACATGCATCATACTTGTTTGTGCATCATGCCATGTGTATGTGATGGTTGTTTACTATGTTGTTTGCTTCTTTCCGGGTTGCTTCTCTCGTTAGCTTCGGTTTTGTTCCGGAGTTGTGAGGATACGTTCGACTACGTCCGTTTGTCTTCTTCATGGACTCGTTCTTATTCCTTGCGGATCTCAGGCAAGATGCTCATACCCTCGATATCACTTCTATCTTTCCTTTGCTAGTTGTTCGCTCTATCGCTATGTTTGCGCTACCTACCACTTGTTTATCATGCCTCCCATATTGCCATGTCAAGCCTCTAACCATCCTTTACTAGCAAACCGTTGTTTGGCTATGTCACCATTTTTGCTCAGCCCTTCTTATAGCATTGCTAGTTGCAGGTGAAGATGAAGTTAGTTCCATGTTGGAACATGGATATTTTGGGATATCACAATATCTCTTATTTAATTAATGCATCTATATACTTGGTAAAGGGTGGAAGGCTCGGCCTTATGCCTGGTGTTTTGTTCCACTCTTGCCGCCTTAGTTTCCGTCATACCGGTGTTATGTTCCTTGATTCTGCGTTCCTTACGCGGTTGGGTGATTTATGGGACCCCCTTGACAGTTCGCTTTGAATAAAACTCCTCCAGCAAGGGCCAAACTTGGTTTTACCATTTGCCACCTAAGCCTTTTTCCCTTGGGTTTTCGCGAGCCCGAGGGTCATCTTTATTTACCCCCCGGGCCAGTGCTCCTTCGAGTGCTGGTCCAACCTGAGAGATGTCCGGCGCCCCTTGGGCAACTAGGGTCTATGCCAACCCGACGTCCGGCTCATCCGGTGTGCCCTGAGAACGACATATGTGCAGCTCCTATCAGGATTTGTCGGCACTTCGGGCGGCTTTGCTGGTCTTGTTTTACCATTGTCGAAGTGTCTTGTAAACCGGGATTCCGAGACTGATCAGGTCTTCCTGGGAGAAGGAATATCCTTCATTGACCATGAGAGCTTGTGATGGGCTAAGTTGGGACACCCCTGCAGGGTATTATCTTTCGAAAGTCGTGCCCACGGTTATGTGGCACACGGGCATTTGTTAACGTCTGGTTGTTGAGAACTTGACACTTGACTACATTAAAATGCATCAACTGCGTGTGTAGCCATGATGGTCTCTTTTCGGCAGAGTCTGGGAAGTGAACACGTTTGGTTTATGTATGAACGTAAGTAGTTTCAGGATCACTTCTTGATCACTTCTAGCTTCTCGATCGATGCGTTGCTTCTCTTCTCGCTCTCACTTGCGTATGTTAGCCACCATATATGCTTAGTGCTTGCTCTAGTTCCACTACCTTAACCCTTTCCTACACATGAGCTTAAATAGTCTTGATCTCGCGGGTGTGAGATTGCTGAGTCCTCGTGACTCACAGATTCTACCAAAAAAGTTGCAGGTGCCGACGATGCCAGTACAGGTGACGCAACCGAGCTCAAGTGGGAGTTTGACGAGGACCTTGGTCGTTACTATGTTTCATTTCCTGATGATCAGTAGTGGAGCCCAGTTGGGACGATCGGGGATCTAGCATTTGGGGTTATCTTATTTTCATTTGGATTTGACCGTAGTCGGTCTATGAGTGTATTTTGGATGCTGTATGAATCTATTTATGTATTGTGTGAAGTGGCAATTGTAAGCCAACTCTCTTTATCCCATTCTTGTTCATTACATGGGATTGTGTGAAGATGACCCTTCTTCCGACTAAACCACCATGCGGTTATGCCTCTAAGTCGTGCTTCGACACGTGGGAGATATAACCGCATCATGGGTGTTACACATGGGTGTTACACGTGGGAGATATAACCATCATGGGTGTTACACCATGCGGTTAGCGCCTGTCACTGCTCTGGCCCTAGATCTGGAGCAGAATGCGCCATCCGAGGATGGGAAGCTCAACCCCGCCGCAGAAGCCGCAGACTCAGCAGCGTTAGAGCCGCACACAGATCCAACCTCGAACGGGGCATGTGTCACCGGAAACTCGGATTCGTCTCCGGCCATTGGTTCCGAACCGCGTGCATCTGCGCCCATCGAATCTGATCAGGCGCCGATCATTGAATTTAGTTCCATGGACATCTTCCGGCACTCACCTTTTGGCAATGTGCTAAACTCATTAAAAGCCCTTAGCCGAACTATATCCGGTTTGGATTGGAGGCTGATGACGGAGAATTCCTCTTCCCACCCACCACCCACTTCATAGCCACTGTCGAAGACTTAATCGACATGCTCGATTATGGCTCCGAAGACATCGACGGCATGGACGACAATGTCGGAGAGGAGCAGGCACAAAAACAACCGCTTACAGGGCGCTGGACAGCCACCTCCTCGTATGAAGTATACATGGTGGATACACCCAAAGGGAACAATGGCGACAATGAAAAGGATCCATTCGAGGATAAGCCTCCTGAGATACAGCCAAAGCGCCAATGTCAGCGGTGCCGCTCTAAACCATGCCGTGGAAAAAACAGCAATACCGGCACAGGAGAAAATAATACTCTGGATGACGCCGAAGACAAAGAATACCCCGTTGAGCCAACTTTTGAATAGGATGAATGGGAGGATGGGTGAGTCAGCCCCAATGAACAAGCCATTATCAAAGACTCGGAGGACAGTAATTATCTTCCACTCTCCGAGGATGAGGCGAGCCTCGGCGATGAAGCCTGAGGAGCCCATCGATCAGGAGAGCTTTAAGCACCATCTAATAGCCACTACAAGGAGCCTGAAAAAGAAGCAACAACAGCTTCAAGATGATCAAGATCTACTCAATGACAGATGGACTAATGTCCTAGCAGCCGAGGAATACAGCCTCGAGCGCCCAACCAAAAGTTACCCGAAACGCAAATTGTTACCCCAAATCGACGATGAGGCGCTGGAGCCCGTCCTACCAGCGCATAATGCGGCTAACCGACCACCACGTGGCTGGGACAAAGCAACAACTAACGCTGAACACCAGCCCGCACTACCTCGCCGTAAAAACAGAGACACAACAGCTCGGGGATACACATATGACCTGCGGCATGACCTGGAAAACAGAGCAGGTCAGACCAGATCTATCTACGGATCGCGGGGGCAGGCCCCGATGCGCAACGATGGTCATCCGGCCGGACGTGACAAACGTAACCACAGCCAGGATGAAAACCGCAGACGAACTCCATCCGAGCTACGTCGCAACTTGGCCAGATATAGAGGCGCCGCACACCCCCTCTGCTTCCGTAATGAAGTAATGGAGCATGAATTCCCGGAAGGGTTTAAACCCGTGAACATCGAATCATATGATGGGACAACAGACCCCGCGGTATGGATTGAGGATTTTCTCCTCCATATTCATATGGCGCGGTGATGATCTTCACGCCATCAAATACCTCCCGCTAAAACTCAAGGGACCCGCTCGGCACTAGTTGAACAGTTTGCCCGAAAATTCAATTAGCTGCTGGGAAGACTTGGAAGACGCCTTCCTCGACAACTTCTAGGGTACATACGGCCGACCTCCGGATGCCAACGACTTAAGTCACACAGTTCAACAGCCCAGAGAGTCGGCCAGAAAATTCTGGACTAGGTTCTTAACTAAAAAGAACCAGATCGTCGACTGTCCAGATGTTGAAGCCCTAGCGGCCTTTAAACATAGCATCCCTGATGAATGGCTCACCGACACCTCGGCCAAGAAATGTCGAAGTCTATGGCTGCCCTCGTGACACTTCTGACCCGCTTCTGCATGGGCAAGGATAGCTGGCTAGCCCGTAGCAATAACAATACAAGCAAACCTGGCACTTCTGAAGCCAGAAATAGCAACGGCAAGCCCCGACGCAACACACACAAGCGTCGAAGCAACGGTGACAACACCGAGGACACGACAGTCAATGCGGGATTCAGCGGCTCTATGTCCGGTCAGCGGAAGAAGCCATATAAAAGAAAGAATCCAGGCTCGTCCAGCTTGGACCGCATACTCGATCGTCCATGTCAAATCCATGGCACTCCTAACAAACCAGCCAATCATACCAACAGAGACTGTTGGGTTATTAAATAGGCCAGCAAGTTAAATGCCGAGAACAAGGTATCGGTGTCCTAGACTTGGGGGTATACAGTCCTGCCTGCCTGCAGCCCACCGTGTGGCTTCATCGACGGCCTGGTACGGCCCAGCTTCAAGAACAACACAGCAAGACCCTCGCGAGGGGCCAAGCCTCGCGAGGCAGATGACACCAAGACCCCCGAAGGAGTTGGCCTCCTTAGGAGGGCTCCTGAGGGGTGGAGAGTTCTCTGAAGCTACCTCATGAGGCTTAGCTGACGTGAGCCATGACAACCAAGGCCAGGCAAGCGCCAGGCGGGTGCAGAGCGCAGGTTTCCTCTTTGGTGCAAGGGAGGCAAGCCATAGGCGCTGAGTCCTGAGGAATCAGCCAAAGGTTTCCATTCTAGTGCAACAAGACCAAGAACGCCAGGACGGCAGGACGGAGGTCATCGCCGAGCCCACCGCAGCTTCACGGCCAAAGGCTTTTCGCAGGCGAAGACACTTTTGTTAGGATAGACTGTACTACTTGTCCCATTTCAAATCCCGCCGTTGTGGAATCCCTTCCCGCTCATATTTGGGAAGAGGACCAAGGCCACTATATATAGGACTTAGCCACCACCAGAGAAGGAGGACTAGAGGACGGAAATCAGAGCACGTAGAGCAGCACACCAGCTCAAGAACACCTCACCTCCTGAGGCTTGTTCATCCTTTGTACCAATTCATCCATAGCCCCTTGAGGCAATCCACCACACCACACTGGATTATGGTATTACACCAGAAAGGTGGCCCGAACCAGTATAAATCTCTGTGTCTTTGTGTCTCTGTGAGCTCGACACGCTAGGCTAGGGAGGATCGCGAGTAGGCAGGCTAGGTGGGTTGAGATCTCCGCACGCACCCCAAAGTTCAAACCTCTCAAGGGTTGCCGGATCCCTAAATCCGGCATTTGGCGCGCCAGGTAGGGATGCGTCGGAATCTCCTTCCCTGACCTCCAGATCGTACCACTGACCCCCATGGCGGGCGCTCCTCCTCGGCCCCGTCGATGCGCATTCCTGGAGAAGCGACGGGGCTGCGCTGCTTCACCCTCTCCCTGTAGCAGGTGCAGTGGCCGCCCAAGTTCCGACTGGAGATGCCGCCGGGCTATGATGGTGCGGCAGATCCAACCCCCTTTCTTCAGGCATATGAGGAGGCAGTTTTGGCAGCTGGCGGAGATGACAAGGTGAAGGCCAACTGGTTCCCCATGTCCCTCATAGGGGAACCGCGCGCCTGGTTGCTCAACCTGTCGGCGTCTTCCGTGGCCTCTTGGGAGGAGCTGCGCGACCTCTTCCTCGCCCACTACGCGCCGGCGCCCCCGGTCGTCACAGCTCTCCTAGGTGGCTCGCAAGCGCCACCCTTCGACCGCCACATCAAGCAGTTCTACCGGCCGGTAGGCAATACTCAGGCGGACTTGGGGGCTCCCCAGGGCTGGGCGGCGCCTCAAGCCGACCTTGCCTTTGGCCCCGAAGATCACCCCGCCGCCACGACAGGAGCAGGCGCACTCCCGGTGCTCTGCACCCCCATCGTCTGCCACATGGCGATCACCAGGACCCTCATCGACGGTGGAGCCGGCCTCAACGTGCTCTCCCCAGAGGCGTTCGGCCTGCTCCATGTGCCGCCCAGCCGGCTCTGCCCCTCCAAGAGTTTCTCCAGGGTCGGCGATGGCTCAGGACCCGCGACAACTACCACACCGAGCTCATCGACTTCGACATCGCCAAGATCAACATGCCGTACAATGCTATTCTGGGATACCCAGCCTTGTCCCACTTTATGGCTGCGACCCACCCCACGTATAACCTCATGAAGATGCCTGGCAGCAACGGTGTCCTCACGGTGGCAGGGGACACCAAAGGCACATTGCAGGCCCTCAAGCTCGCCTTCAAGGCGGCCACGGCCGCGCTACCCGGCAAGAAGAAGGACCAGGAGGCCCCGGAAGCAGCGCCTGCCAAGAAGAAGCAGTTGTTCTCCCAAGACCGAGCCGAGACGAAGCAAGTACCGGTCCACGAGCACGGGATGGCCAGCGCCACCTTCATCGTAGGGGCTGGCCTCCCTCATGATCAAGAGGAGGCATTGATCAAATTTTTGCGAGCCAACAAGGATGTATTCGCCTGGGAACCCAAACACCTAGCCGGGGTCCCAAGGGGGTAATCCAGCACTACCTGAGAGTATGCCCAAATGTGCGGCCGGTGAAGCATAAGCCTCACCGACAGTCCACCGAGAAGCAGGCCTTCATCATCCAAGAAACTCGTAATCTACAAGCCGCAGGGGTCATCAGAGAGGTGTGGTACCCAGAGTGGCTGGCGAACCCCGTCACCGTCCCCAAGAAAAGGAGGGAAGGAGCGCATGTGTGTCGACTTCACCAACCTCAACAAAGCCTGCCCTCAAGATCCCTTCCCGCTCCCTCGCATCGACCAGATCATCGACTCCACCGCCGATGCGACCTTTTGTGCTTCCTGGACGCCTTCTTCGGCTACCACCAAATCAAGATGGCCATGGAGGATGTTGAGAAGACGGCATTCCTCACCCCATGCGGGGTGTACTGCTACACATGCATGCCCTTTGGGCTGCGCAACGCCGGAGCAACCTCCCAGCGGTTGATGCACATCACCCTGGGTTCGCAGCTCGGGAGGAATGTAGAGGCCTACGTCGATGATATAGTGGTGAAGTCTCGGGAGGCCAGGACTCTGATAGAAGATCTAGAGTAGACATTCGCCAGCCTGCGCATGGTGGATCTTTGGCTTAACCCCGAGAAGTGTGTGTTCGGGGTCACCTCTGGCAAGCTGCTAGGCTTCTTGGTATCACACAGAGGGATCGAGGCTAACCCAGAGAAGGTCAAGGCGATAGAAGATATGAACCCCCCACAGACCCTGAAGGAGATCCAGAAGCTGGCTGGTTGCATAACCTCACTTGGGCGCTTCATTTCCAAGCTGAGGGAGCGCGCCCTCCCGTTTTTTTAGTTGATGAAAAGGAAGGAGCCATTCGAGTGGACCCCCGAGGCAGACGCAACCTTCCAGGACCTCAAGAGATACCTGACCAATCCGCCCGTAATGGTGGCACCACACCCTCTCGAGCCATTGGTACTCTATCTGGTAGCGACCCCTCACTCAGCCAGCGCTGCCCTGGTGGTGCTAAGGAAGGAGCGCCTGATCAAGAAGCCAGAGCGAGATGCACAACCGGCAAGCAAGGCGCAGAACCCCTAGGGTGAGGCATCTAAAGTTTCGGAAGGCGCAGTGCTCGACATTACTCCTGAAGCCACGATTGATCTCGTGGCTAATAAGGCTCCGGAGGATGGGCCTCATGAGGCTGTAAGGGACCTGTGCTCTTCTTCCCCCTCTTCCTTGTCCTCGGCGGCGGAGGAATGAGTCTCGGTGTCTTCGGACATCACGTCCGAAGTGCCCTTGTGACGGATGCCACCTTTGGTCCCCTTGGCCTTCTTCTCTGGCGCTTGATAGGGCGCCGGAACCAGCATCTTCGTCAGAAGTGGAATTGATGGGTCTTCGGGCAGCGGAGCCGGACGGTGAATCTGCTTTGCCTTCTTTGTCCAGCCCTAAGAGAATCAGTAGGGAGGTTTAGGCATCTTCCTCGAGTATGCAAGGAAAGGATACACCTTGAAAACATGAAGAAACTTACCGAACTAGCGGGATGGGCCATGTCGTGCCCACGGTCCTTGATTGTATCCGGCCACGTCTCGTTGGACTTGAAAAGAACATTCCAGATGTCTTCGTGCGTAGTGCGGAAGAACTGCAGCAAGGTCTGGTGCTTGGCCGGATCGTACTCCCACAAATGGCATGTCTGGCTTTGGCACGGAAGGATCCGGCAAATAAGCATCACCTGGATCACATTCACGAGCTTGATATTCTTGGGGTGCTGGAGCTCGAGAATGGGGGAGGCAGAGAGAGAGAAGGTGTGGGTGAAAAGGGGTGAATCCTTATCTCCTTATAAAGCAGCGAATATCAAGCACCTCCCCACTCTCCTTAAAACTCACCTATTCCCCAAGGGCCGTGCAGACGGCACGGTTGGGTTACCCACGCCCATATTGATGAGAATCCCGCAATAAGGGGACACAATCTCTGCTTTGACAAGACATGCCAATGAAACCGCATCTCGAAATTTGGAGCAGTAGGCTAAAAAATGATTGGAATAATGGTCGGGCGGCGACGTGATGTCACGCTACAAAAAGTTGTCGGCGGATTGGACACGTGAAATACTATACTCTCTGTGGTTGTGTGTGGTATTTGTTTTGCAGAGCAGGACATGTTTTCTGTATTCAAAGGATGCTTTGGAGTATTCAGAGGAGGAACCCGCCTTGCAATGCAGAAGACAATCTGCACGTCGGACACCTCGTCATTGAAGCCTGGTTCAGGGGCTAGTGAGGGAGTCCTGGATTAAGGGGTCCTCGGCCGTCCGGTCTATGTGACGTGGGCTGGACTGATGGGCTGTGAAGATACAAGACAGAAGACTTCTTCCCGTGTTTGGATGGGACTCTCCTTTGCGTGGATGGCAAGCTTGGTGTTCGGATATGTAGATTCCTTTCTCTGTAACCGACTTTGTACAACCCTAGTCCCCTCCGGTGTCTATATAAATCGGAGGGTTTAGTCCGTAGAGGCAATCATAATCATACAGGCTAGACTTCTAGGGTTTTAGCCATTACGATCTCGTGGTAGATCAACTCTTGTAATACTCATATTCATTAAGATCAATAAAGAAGGAAGTAGGGTATTTCCTCCATAGAGAGGGCCCAAACCTGGGTAAACATCGTGTCCCCCGCCTCCTGTTACCATCAACCTTAGACGCACAGTTCGGGACCCCTTACCCGAGATCCGCCGTTTTTGACAGCGACATCGACCGCATCCATGATCGGAATATCGAGACGTAGTCTTTCTGAAGCATTAACTCTCTACTCCGTGCTGACTGGTACACCTACTTTCCCCTACATCTGCTAGTCCACCTCTTCGAGAGCTCGCACAAGTTACTCAACTATGGCAGAGCCGATATTGGCTTGTGGCTGCACACGGTAGTTTCTAGGCATGAAATATCATATGATCCCTTTGAGCCTGGGTGGCAAACAGGGGGAAAATCACACGGGTACTCCGGGATTTCCCAAACGGACAAACACTGGATTCTCCAGGTGCCCCAACCAATTCACCCAGATGTGTATTAAAGTTGCCTCCTAAATGTTATCCAAGATTAATAACTCTCACAACTTCCATGTGTATCACAATGCAATCCCCGTCTACGAGCACGGCTAAGAAATAATTTAGCATAACATATATTCTCGGGGTGATCAAAGGTATTAGGTTCCTACCTCAAGTACTACAACCAAACCACATGTTAACAATCCTACTCATGCAAATATTTGAGGGGCAAAACTAATGCATAGTAAAAAAATGGGTATAAAAGAGTATGATCAAAGTGTAACTTGCCTTGTTGACGATCTGCAAACTCTAGAGATTCGTAGTAACAAGCTTCGCACTCCGGAAGATCTAGCGTGGACAAACAGTAGCATATATAAGCAATCAAGCAAACGAAACAAAGAGAAATCGAGAAAAGATCCAAATAAAACTTGAATCAAGCAAACGACTAAACTAAAAAGAAAACAAAACCTAGAAATATTATTTTCATGTGGATCAGATCTTAATAGTAGGTACATGTGCTTACCAACGATTTGTAAAAAGAATCAACTCAAACGGAGTTACGAAACTCAAGATACAAACAAAACAAGATCGAATACTAATCTGAACTAAACTCAACTTTTAAATTGTAAAAATCATGTTCAAGTTGGTTTCTTGGAAAGAGGGTATCATTACGAATATTTAGGCGTTGGTTTCATCTAATTTGGATGAACGAGCTAAAAGTTACGCTAGTTTTAAGATCAGGGGCTAAATCACGAAAAAACTATTCATGGATAGGTTCGTGGCCGAGAATTAAACTAAAAAGAAAAATCTATCGGACGAATGTCGAACAAATCTGTTCGTTACAGAGGCTAAACGAGTGAACGTTCATTATTTAAACTAACTAAAAAGACGAACCGATCTAATAGTAAACCAAAAAACGAAAAACCCTGGCGAACCAGGACGGTTTTTACCGGCTAACGGCGGCGAGAAAAACCAGCGGCGGCGGGGTGGCTTCGGCTGCGGCAAGGCGAGGCGAGGCGCGGCGTGGTCGACAGCGGCGGCGGCGGCTGCGCGGGACGGTAGCGCGGGAGGCGGAGCAAGCGGTGGCAGCCGCAGCGGGCGACGGCAGCAAGCGGCAGCGCGGGTGGCAGCAGTGGCGGCGCTCGGCAGCGTGGCATGCGGCTGGCGGTGGCAAGTTTGAGGAGAGGAGCGGGTCGGGGCGGGAGTATATATAGGTGGAGGGGCGACTGACTCGGCTTGGGGGAGGGGCGGCGGAGAGGAGTTCGGACCGGACTCCGGTCGCGGCAGCGGCGTCGTGGACGCTCGGAACTCCGTCCCGAGCCGGAGAGGAAGGCGGCGACGCGAGCTGGGCCTGGCCTGGCTCGGCTGGGCCGGCCCAGTGATTTTTTTTTAAAACGGTGCCACGACGAAAAAAATCCTAATAAGTAAAAATAAAATTCTAAAAATTTCAGAAACAAATTTGACCATCCTTACCTAATATTTGGGACAAGATGAACATTTTTTTGGACCAAATGCAATTTTTAAAAATGCTTGTTTTTCTCTAATTTCAACCAAATAAAAATTGCAAATAAAATAATTTGACTTCAAATTTTCTTTCCAATATTTCTCCTTTGTTTTGAAGAAGTCATTTTATCTTCTCTCATTTATTTTTATTGAACTGAAATAATTGGAAAGAAATTGTTGAAAATCAAATTGATCCACTTTTCAAATTTGAATAAATTCAAAAATGAAAATTATGAAACCACCAACTCTCTCCTTGGGTCCTTGAGTTGCTTAAGATTTCTTGGATCACAACTAAAATGCAATAAAATATGAAAGGCATTTGAATGATCTATGTATAACATCCAAATTGAAAATTGGGATGTTACGGGAAGGTAGTATTCGAACATCGGAAGTGTTCCGGAATGTATCGGGTATATATTGGAGTACCGGGAGGGTTACCGGAACCCCCCGGGGGAAGATATGGGCCATATGGGCCATAGGAGGGAGGCACACCAGCTCACAAGGGGTGTCGCGCCCCCTACCAAGGAAGGAGGCCGAATTGGACTAGGGAAGAGGGCGGCGCCCCCCCCCCCCTTTCCTTCTCCACCTCTCTCTCATTCCCCCTTTCCCCCTCCGGTAAGAGGAAAGGGGGCGAATCCAACTAGGAGCCCAAGTAAAATTCCTCCTACTTGGGCGGGCCTAGGGCCGGTCTCCTCTCCCTCCCTCCTTTATATACGTGGGGGGCGCCTACAACACATCATCAATGGTTCCAAGCCGTGTGTGACGCCCCCCCCCCCCCCCTCCACAGTTTACGCCTCCAGTCATATTCTTGCGCTGCTTAGGCAAAGCCCTGCGCAGATCACATCACCACCACCGTCACCACGCCTACATGCTGACGGAACTTGTCTACTTCCTTGACACTCTACTGGATCAAGAGTTCGAGGGACGTCATCGCGCTGAACGTGTGCAGAACTCGGAGGTGCCGTATGTTTGGTACTTGATCAGTCAGAACGAGAAGAGTTCGACTACATCAACCGCGTTAAGCAAAGGCTTCTGCTTTTGGTCTACGAGGGTACGTGGACACACTCTCCCCTCTCGTTGTTATGCATCTCCTTTGCGTGTATGTAGGAATTTTTTTGAAATTGCATGCTACGTTTCCCAACAGTGGCATCCGAGCCAGGTCTATGCGTAGATGATATGCACGAGTAGATAACAAAAAGGTGTGGGCAGCGATCCTTATACTGCTTACCACCAATGTCTTATTTTGATTCGGCAGTATTGTTGGATGAAGCGGCCCGGACTAACCTTACATGACCACGTTCATGAGACGGGTTCCACCGACAGACATGCAACTAGTTTTGCATAAAGGTAGCCGGCGGGTGTCTGTTTCTCCAACTTTAGTTGAATCGAATTTGACTATGGCCGGTCCTTGTTGAAGGTTAAAACAGCAAACTTGATAAATCACCATTGTGGTTTTGTGCCGTAGGTAAGAACGGTTATTGCTAGAAGCCCGTAGCAGCCACGTAAAACTTGCAACAACAAAGTAGAGGATGTCTAACTTGTTTTTCCAGGGCATGTTGTGATGTGATATGGTCAAGACATGATGTGATATATGTTGTTGTATGAGATGATCATGTTTTGTAGAAGTTATCGGCAACTGGCGGGAGCCTTATGGTTGTTGCTTTATTGTATGAGATACAAACGCCATCTAATTGCTTTACTTTATCATTAAGCAGTATCAATAATCGTAGAAGAAATAGTTGGCGAGAAGACCACCACGCTACGAAGGAGATCAAGGTGTCAAGCCGGTGATGATGGAAATCATGACGTTGCTTTGGAGATGGAGATCAAAAGCACAAGATGATGATGGCCATATCATGTCACATATTTTTGATTGCATGTGATGTTTATCTTTATGCATCTTATTTTGCTTAGTATGGCGGTAGCATTATAAGATGATCCCTTAACTAAATTTCAAGGTATAAGTGTTCTCCCCAAGTATGCACCGTTGTGAAAGTTCTTCGTGCTGAGACACCACGTGATGATCGGGTGTGATAGGCTCTACATTCACATAAAATGGGTGCAAGCCAGTTTGCAGATGCGGAATGCTCGGGTTAAACTTCACGAGCCTGGCATGTACAAACATGGCCTCGAAATATTGGAGACCGAAAGGTCGAACGTGAATCACATAGTAGATATGATCAAAGTAGAGATGTTCACCATTGCTGACTACTCCATTTCACATGATGATCAGACATGGTTTAGTTGATTTGGATCACGTATCATTTAGATGACTTGAGGGATGTCAATCTAAGTGGGAGTTCTTAAGAAATATGAGTCTTGATAGTATTTGCAAATTATGTTGTAGATGAATAGCTCGCGTAGTAGCTCCTCTATGTTTTTTGATATGTTCCTAGATAAAACTAAGTTGAAAGATGATAGTAGCAATGATGCGGACTGGGCCCTTGATCTCAGGTTTATCCTCATTGCTGCACAGAAGAATTATGTCCTTGATGCACTACTAGGTGACAGACCTATTGCAGGAGCAGATGCAGATGTTATGAACGTTTGGCTAGCTCAATATGATGACCACTTGATAGTTTAGTGCACCATGCTTTACGGCTTAGAACCGGGATTTCAAAAACGTTTTGAACTCCAGGGAGCATATGAGATGTTCCAAGAGCTGAAATTGGTATTTCAGACTCATGCCCGTGCCGAGAGGTATGAGACCTCTGACAAGTACTTTGCCTAAAAGATGGAGGAGAATTACTCAGCTAGTGAGCATGTGCTCAGAATGTCTGGGCACTACAATCACTTGAATCAAGTGGGATTTAATATTCCAGATAAGATAGTGATTGGCAGAGTTCTCTATACACCATCACCAAGCTACTAGAACTTTGTGATGAACTATAATATGCAAGTGACGAAGAAAACGATTCCCGAGCATTTCACAATGCTGAAATCGGTGAAGATAGAAATCAAGAAAGAGCATCAAGTGTTGATGGTTAGCAATACCACTAGTTTCAAGAAAAGGGGCAAGGGAAAGAAAGAGAACTTCAAGAAGAATGGCAAGCAAGTTGTCACTCCCGTGAATAAGCCCAAAGCTGGACCTAAGCCTGAAACGGAGTGATTTTACTGCAAAGGAAATGGTCATTGGAAGCAGAACTGCCCCAAATATTTGGCGGATAAGAAGGATGGCAAAGTGAACAAAGGTATATTTGATATACATGTTATTGATGTGCACCTTACTAGTACTCGTAGGAGCCCCTGGGTATTTGATACATATTCGGTTGCTAAGATTAGTAACTCAAACAGGAGTTGCAGAATAAATGGAGACTGGTTGAGGGTGAAGTGATGATGTGTGTTGGAAATGGTTCCAAGATTGGTATGATCATCATGGCACACTCCCTATACTTGTGGGATTAGTGTTGAACCTAAATAAATGTTATTTGGTGTTTCTCTTGAGCATGAACAAGATAGGATTGTGTTTATTGCAATACGGTTATTCATTTAAGACAGAGAATAATTGTTATTCTGTTTACATGAATAAAACCTTCTATGGTCATATACCCAATGTTAATGGTTTATTCAATCTCGATCATAGTGATATACATATTCATAATATTGATGCCAAAAGATGCAAAGTTGATATTGATAGTGCAACATACTTGTGGCACTGCCATTTAGGTCATATTGGTGTAAACCGCATGAAGAAACTCCATGCTGATGGGCTTTTGGAATCACCTAATTATGAATCATTTGATACTTGCGAACCATTCCTCATGGGCAAGATGACTAAAACTCCGTTCTCCGAAACAATGGAGCGAGCCAATGATTTATTGTAAATAATACATACCGATGTATGCGGTCCAATGAGTGTTGAGGCACGCGGTGGGTATCATTATTTTCTAACCTTCACAGATGATTTGAGCAGATATGGGTATATCTACTTAATGAAACAAAGTCTGAAACATTTGAAAAGTTCAAAGAATTTCAGAGTGAAGTGGAGAATCATCGTAACAAAAAAATAAAGTTTCTATGATCTGATCGTGGAGGTGAATATTTGAGTTACGATTTTGGCCTTCATTTCAAACAATGTGGAAAAGTTTCACAACTCACGCCACCTGGAACACCATAGCGTAACGGTGTGTCCGAACATCATAACCGTACTTTATTAGATATGGTGTGATCTATGATGTATCTTACAGATTTACCACTATTGTTTTGGGGCTATGCATTAGAGACAGTTGCATTCACGTTAAATAGGGCACCGTCAAAATCCGTTGAGACGACATTGTATGAACTGTGGTTTTGCAATAAACCTAATCTATCGTTTCTTAAAGTTTGGGGTAGCGATGCTTATGTCAAAAGGTTTCAGTCTGATAAGCTCGAACCCAAATCGGAGAAGTGCATCTTCATAGGATACCCTAAGGAAACAATTGGGTACATCTTCTCATGATCTGTGTTGCCAAGAATGGAACCTTTCTAGAGAAGGAGTTTCTCTCGAAAGAAGTGAGTGGGAGGAAAGTAGAACTTGATGAGGTAATTGTACTTTCTCTCAATTTGTATAATAGCTCATCCAAGAAATCTGTTCCCATGATGCCTATACCAATTAGAGAAGAAGCTAATGATGATGGTCCTGAAACTTCAGATCAAGTTACTACAGAAACTCGTAGGACAACCAGAGCACGATCCGCACCAGAGTGGTACGCTAATCCTGTTCTAGAAGTCATGTTACTAGACCATGATGAACCTATGAACTATGACGAAGAGATGATGAGACCATGTTCCGATAAATGGCTTCAGGCCATGAAATCTGAGATAGGATCCATGTATGAGAACAAAGTGTGGACTTTGGTTGACTTGCTCGATGATCAGTGAGCCATATTGTCGGAGTAATGGGCCACGGGTAGCCTCACTCGAGTCCCTGGATTTGTCAAGATTTGGGCCGGCTTCGCCCCGCAGTGTCCCAAGCTGAAGCTCCGCCCTCCGGGGGCCGGCTAGCCCAACGGCCGCCCCCAGAGGACGGCCAACCACCTACAGACGGCACCACGAGCGGCCGGCTCCAGTCAGCCGGCCTCTAGAGAGGACGGCGTCGAGCAGGCAGCCACCTGGTGCCCTCAGAGTTTGTGCCCACATCAAGAGGACAAGATGGGGCGTGTCTACAGTGAAGCCCCTCACCCCCGAATCTTCGGATCGGCGTGGCCACAGTGCCCCGTACAAGTAGAGATCTCCGCACGGCGTGGCACTGTTGCCACCTTCCCCTGACATCGCTCCGGACATGCGGAGCCATGTTCTCCATGACGGCCTTTCGGTACGGCCCGCAGGCTGCGGTCCCTACTGGGCAGTGACACCACAGAAGACGGCGTACGCCAAACCTGTCAGACCAGGGGAAGGCCGGCCTCCAGCAGGAGGCCGTCCCTTCCCTCGAAGCAAGTGCGCCATTAACCTGATGAGACCATGTGTGGCTACAGTGATCTCCCGCCAGGCGGCGGGACTGTAGCCACACTGATTTGACCAAGCCCGCATCATTAGCAGCACGGCTACAGTGAGCAGCCACCAACCAGACCCGCCAGCAGCGGGAGCGGCCTGTCGGCTCCGTACCAGACCAGGCGGCGGGCCCCAGTAGTAGGCGAAGAAGCCGGAGGCCGGAGACACTGACAACCGGGCCCAGCAGCCGGCCAGATTACCATTGTACCCCTGGGGGGTAGGCCTATTTAAACCCCCAAGGCACCCATGCAAAGGGTTCCCACCCCATTAGACCTAGCCACTTCCCTAGAGCAGGAGAGAGCTAGCCTTGCCTTCTCCTACCTCTAGCATACAACTCAAGGAGCACTTTTGTATCACTTGTGCCATAGTGATCATGCAGAGACCCGGCAGAGCGGGACTAGGGGTGTTATCTCCTAGGAGAGCCCCGAACCTGGGTAAAGTACGCCGGCGTTCATGTCTACGCCTTATCCCGCTTCCAGGCACCGGGGACGTTCTACTCGCTCCCACCATGATAAGCCATCCATTGGCATATGTCGCACCCAACCCCTGACATTTGGCGCCCACCGTGGGGCTCGGTGCACCGTATCCTGGAGATTTGCTCTGGACGGGAACCTTGTTCCTTCTTGGCGAGTGAAGCCCAACCGGCACGCCCGATGGCATCAGCCTCGATGCCCTGCATGGCGCGGAGATCGCCTACGCGGCAAGCTGCCTTGCCGACCTTGTTGGCGAGGTTCACCTCTCCGACAAGCCGGCCTCCGACGCGGGCACCGGCTGCCCTGAGAGCCGTCTCGTCAGCCTCCTCGACCAACTTCACGTCACCAGCGAGCCAGCTGTGGACCTGGAGTTTGTTGGCTCCACCGACCCGATGATCGTCGACTCCGACACGGTGTCGCTTGACGCGTTCCCCACTAATGTGGTGGTCTACGACGAGCCGCCTCCTCGCGAGCACAGCGGCGGGAGCACCGTCACAGAGGTGCTCATCATCAACAGTGGCGAGCGCTCGGCCGGAGACACTCAAGACCCACTTGATGCGGCGCTGCGAGACCTAACGGCGCCCATTCCAGAAGACGCAGACGCTGAGACGCTGGAAGCACGCCGCGTCCAGCTCCTCGAGAGCGCTGGCCGACTGGCAACCGTGCGACGCCTCTCGGACGCCTATCGGCGCAAGATGGACCGAGCTGTTGGCGGCACACCGGCTCCTGAGGGGCCTAGCCGCATTGGCCCTATCCGGCAGCGTGGCGCGACCATTGCCAGCATGTTCGGGGCAGAACGCCCCGTCTACGCCACGCCTACAGAGAACATCCGGGCTGCCCAGGCGGTGAAGGACGAGCTGGACAAGTATGAGGGCGACGAGCGACGCCACATGACAGAGCGAGTCCAGCAGCTCCTAGACGCGGCTGCCGCGCAACACGAGGCCGGCTGCCGCGCTGAAGTACCCGCCCCGCAGAATGAAGAACCGCCCCTTCGCCAGGACCACGGCGCGACATCCCGGACGCCGACTGGCGGCGCCCGCGGAAGACGAGGCAACGAGCCGGCTGCCAGCCGAAGCCGGACTCACCTTTCCATCGAGCGTGACGAAGACAGCCGCCCTCCAGCGGTGGAGCGCCGAGGCGACCCTTCACCTCCTCCGCCTCGTGGAGCAAGGCATCCCACTCCGCCGCCTGTCACGCACTCAACACTCGGCGACCGCCTTTGCCGCCGAGAGGGAGTCGGAGAGAACGACGCCCGCCACCGGATCGACCACCTCAACCGATCCCTGGCGCTAGAATAAGAAGACGCATTGGGCCCGCCCTGTTTCGGCCCACGAATCCGAGATGAGCCCTTCACCCTCCCACGAGATACGCCCAAGTACACTGACTCCATGAAGCCGGAGGACTGGTTGGTCGACTACTCCATAGCCGTCAACATAGCGAACAACAACAAGCGCGTTGCCGTGAAGCACGTCCCGCTCATGCTTCAGGGCACGGCCCGGACATGGCTCAACAGCCTGACACCCCGCAGCATCAACAGCTAGGTTGATTTCACTGAGGCCTTCATCCGCAACTTCACCAGCACGTACATGCGGTCTCCCAAGCCCCGACAGCTCTCCTTGTGGTCCAAGGGCCCAGCGAATCGACTCGCGACTATCTCACGCGCTGAGCCGAGCTGCGCAACTCCTGCGAAGGCGTGCACGAGGTGCAGGCAATCGAGTACTTCACCGCCGGGTGCCGAGAGGGCACCCTCCTCAAGCATCGACTCCTCTGCGACGAGCCTGCGACGCTCGACGAGCTGCTGATCATCGCCGACAAGCATGCCACGGTCGAATCCTCCATGAAGGCGGAAATCCTAGTCGATGTGTCCGCCAAGGTGGCACCTCAGGCCCCTCGGACTCCGATTGGTGAGACCAGTCGGCGACAGCATCCCAACGACAACAAGCGGAAGGCCACTCAGCTGGCTTCCACCAGTCGGCAGGTGGCGACAGTCGAGGACCAGCAGCCGGAGGGGCAGCCAGCACCCAAACGTCAGAAGGGCGGCAAGCCCAATTAGTTGCCCGCCTTCTCTTATGAGCAGACCCTAGATGCACCTTGCAAATTCCATAGCGGTGCAAAGCCGTCCAACCACACCACTCGGAAGTGTTAGTGGCTCGCCAGAATCGCCAAGGGAGATGGACTCCTGCCTCCTCCGCCTGCCGGACCGCCACCTCCTCAGCCCCAGCAGCCGGCGGCCCGGCCAGTCGGCGCCATACAAGACGAGTATCCATAGGAACATGGAGCTTATGTTGTGTTCACCAGCGTGGCCGATGACAGACGCAGCAGATGGCAATAACAGCAAGAAGTACAAGTAGTGGCCTCAAACACTCCAGAATTCATGCATTGGTCTGAGAAGCCTATCAGTTGGAGCAGGGCCGACCACCCAGAAGTGATGCCTTCCCCAGGCTCATACGCCCTGGTCCTAGATGCTACCTTTGCAATGGAGAGGCGGGCAGCGCGTTTCTCCAGAGTCTTGATAGATGGCGGCAGTAGCATCAATATCCTGTACCATGACACAATGGAGAAGTTGGGAATCAAGCAGAAGCAGCTCCTTCCCAGTCGGACTGTATTCCATGGCATAGTCCCTGGCCTTTCCTGCTCACCAATCGGCAAGACCCAAACTGATGTTCTCTTCAGAGACAAGAATCATTTCCGCCATGAGCCTGTTTGGTTTGAAGTGGTGGACCTTGAAAGCCCCTACCATGCACTGCTTGGCCAACCTGCTCTGGCCAAGTTCATGGCAGTCCCCCACTATGCTTACCTCAAGATGAAGATGCCGAGTACCAAGGGGATCCTGACTGTAGTCGGAGACTACAAGAAGTCGACCGCATGTGCCGCGGATAGAAGCCGGCTGGCCGAGTCCCTCGTGATCGCAGTTGAGAAGCGGCTCCTTGACCGGGTGGGGGCGATGGCAGGCAAGAAGCCGGAAATGTCACCCATCCCCAAGGAGTCAGAGGTTGAGGGCTCGTTCAAGCCGGCCAAGGAAACAAAGAAGATACCCTTGGACCCAGAGCACCCGGAGAGGCACACTGTCATAGGTGCAAACCTTGACAGCAAATAGGAAAGTGAGCTCGTCGATTTCCTCCGTGAGAATCGGGACATCTTCGCATGGTCTCCCAAAGACATGTCGGGTGCTCCGACGGATTTCGCCGAGCACAACTTACATGTCCGACCGGACGCCAAGCCGGTCAGGCAGCCCTTGTGCCGCCTGTCAGAAGAGAAGAGAAGAGTTGTCGGAGAAGAGATAGCCTGGCTTCTAGCAGCCGGATTCATCATGGAAGTGTTCTTTCTAGAGTGGCTGGCCAACCCAGTCCTGGTGTTGAAGAAGAATAAGCAGTGGCGCATGTGTATTGACTATACTAGCCTCAACAAAGCCTGCCCCAAAGATCCCTTTGCCCTACCAAGAATTGACCAAGTGATAGACTACACAGCCGGATGTGAGCTGTTGAGTTTATTGGATGCATACTCAGGGTACCATCAGATAAAGCTAAACCCGGCCGACAGGCTGAAGACCGCCTTCATCACACCATTCGGAGCCTTCTGCTACCTGACCATGACATTCGGCTTGAGAAACGCTGGCCCATGTTTCAGCGTTGCATGCAGAAGTGTCTCCTCAAGCAACTCGACAGAAATGCCCATGTTTATGTGGATGATGTGGTGGTGAAGACGGAGAAGCGTGGCACGCTGCTAGAAGACCTCAAGGAAACCTTTGAGAACTTGTGCCGATTCTAGATCAAGCTCAACCCAGAGAAATGTGTATTTGGAGTACCAGCTGGCCAGCTTCTCGGTTTCCTGGTCTCAGAGCGTAGCATAGAGTGCAACCCTGTGAAGATCAAGGCCATTGAGAAGATGGAGGTGCCCACCCGACTGCTGGACGTGCAGAAATTCACCGGCTGCCTGGCGTCAATTAGCCGTTTCATCAGTCGGTTGGGCGAGAAGGCTCTTCCCCTGTACCAGTTCATGAAGAAGACCACTTTTTCGAGTGGAATGACAAGGCGGACGAAGCTTTTCTCCAGCTCAAAAAGATGTTGACAACCCCGCGTATCTTGGCGGCTCCAACTAAGAAAGAGCCCATGCTCCTCTACATCACTGCTATCAGTCGGGTTGTTAGCACAGTTATTGTGGTAGAACGCAAGGAGGAGGGCAGGGCATTGCCGGTCCAGAGACCGGTATATTACTTGAGTGAAGTATTGTCCGCCTCCAAGCAAAACTACCCACATTATCAGAAGATGTGCTACGGTGTGCACTTTGCCACCAAGAAGCTGAAGCCTTACTTTCAAGAGCACCCAATAACTGTCGTCTGCACGGCTCCGCTTGCTGAGATCATTGGAAGCCGAGATGCTTCTGGTCGAGTGGCCAAGTGGGCTATTGATCTGGCCCCTTACACCATCTACTACCAGCCTTGCACCGCCATCAAGTCACAAGTGCTGGCCGACATCCTCGTCGACTGGGCCGAGACCCAGTACTTACTGCCAGCGCCAAACTCCACCCATTGGTGGATGCATTTTGATGGTTCCAAAATGCGCACCGGTCTGGAAGCCGGCATCGCCCTCACCTCTCCCAAAGGCGACAAGCTCAGATATGTGCTGCAAGTCCATTTTGCCGCCTCCAACAACGTAGCAGAATACGGGGCACTCATACACGGACTCCGGCTTGCCAAGGAACTCAGCATTCGCCGGATCTTGTGCTATGGTGACACTGACTTGGTGGTCCAACAGTCGTCAGGCGACTGGGACGCCAAGGATGCGAATATGGCAAGCTACCGCTTCCTTGTGCAGCAGCTCAGTGGATACTTTGACGGGTGCGAGTTCCTCCATGTGCCAAGAAATGAAAATGAGCAGACGGATGCCTTGGCACGGATCGGCTCCACCCGACAGGCGATACCAGCCGGCGTTGCCTTGCAGCGCCTCCTCAAGCTGTCTGTCAAGCCATCTCCAGAGTCTGACTCCATCTTTGTGTCGGCTCCTCCTGAAGCAGTCGGATCCGACTTGAGGATACCAGAAGCCGGCCCGGAGAGTTCGGCAGGCGGCCCAGGGACTGCAGCCGTCGCACCTGGCCTGGGGATTCCAGAGCCCGGCCCGGGGACTTCTTCAAGAGAGCAGGCGGCAGCCGACTCCAACCCGCCGCCTCCCGGCCCAACTGCCCTTGTACAAGTTACTGTCGTGGCAGTCGGAGAGATGGCAGCACCATCCTGGGCTCAACCCATCCTCAATTTCCTGGTGAACAAAGAGCTGTCAGCCGACGAGACCCTGGCCCGACAAGTGCAACGGTGGGCAGCAGCATACACCATAGTCAACAAAGAGCTGGTTCGGTGCAGTGTCACTGGTGTGCACCAGCGCTGCGTGGAGCCGGACCAGGGTCAAGCAATCCTCAGAGATATTCACCAGGGCGAATGCGGTCACCACACGGCCTCAAGATCACTTGTTGCCAAAGCTTTCCGCCATGGTTTCTTCTGGCCGACTGCTCTAGAAGAGGCCAAAGAATTGGTCCAGAAGTGCTAGGGGTGTCAGAGATTCCGCTCCAAGCCACACTTGCCAGCTTCTGCACTCAAGACCATTCCCATTGCTTGGCCCTTTGTTGTTTGGGGATTGGATATGGTGGGGCCGTTCAAGATGGCCCGTGGCGGGATGACTCATCTACTTGTTGTTGTGGACAAGTTCACCAAGTGGATAGAGGCAAAGCCAATCAAGAAACTGAATGGGCTGACTGCCGTGACTTCCATCACCGACATCACCACTCGGTACGGCATACCACAAAGCATCATCGCCGAAAACGGCACAAACTTTGCCAAAGGAGCCTTGGCTCGTTTCTGCGCGACGCAGGGCATCCGACTGGACTTAGCGTCTGTTGCCCATCCGTAGTCAAACGGCCAGGTTGAGCGAGCAAACAGCCTCATTTTGTCCGGCATCAAGCCCCGACTGGTCGAGCCTCTAGAATTTTCGGCCAGCTGCTGGCTCGATGAGCTGTCGGCCGTCCTCTGGAGCCTGTGCACAACTCCGAACAAGTCGACCGGCTTCACGCCCTTCTTCCTCGTCTACGGTGCTGAAGCCGTCATCCCGACAGACATAGAGTTCGACTCCCCGCGAATCACCATGTACACCGAGACGGACGCCAAGGAGGTACGAGAGGACGGCGTTGACCTGCTGGAGGAGGGACGGTTGCTGGCACTCAGCCGGTCCGCCATCTACCAGCAGAGTCTGTGCCGATATTACAACCGCAAGGTGAAGCCAAGATCCTTCCAAGAGGGAGACCTTGTGCTTCGGCTGATCCAGCGAACAGCCGGCCAGCACAAGCTCTCGGCACCTTAGGAAGGCCCTTTCATCAGCAGCAAGGTGCTGGGCAATGAATCCTACTATCTGATCGATGCTCAGAAGCCTAGAGCACGCAAAAGAGATGATTCAGGCAAGGAGACGGAGAGCTCGTGGAATGCAAACCTCCTCCGGAGATTTTACAGTTGAAAGCAGTATGTATCACGCTACCTTTTGTATTATGTACGAAGACTCTGGGTCCCCCGAGAAGAACTCGGGGACTACCCTCCTTTTATCTACATGATAAGTGTTATGCCCATGAGTGTGCATTGTTTTATTATTCCGCCTGGCACCGGGTTCGACCAGTCGGCCCGGAGGTTTGCCGCCTTCTACTATATGCCGCCTCCTGCAGCCGGACAAGTAATGTGTTGGCACCTAAAACTTCCTCTGTCAGAAGCCGCAGCTCGCAGAGTGATTGAATGGCGGGCAAGGGTTGCAAAACAGTGCCCACGTGAAAAATGGCTAAGAAAAAAACGCATATAGTCGAGGCCGGCACCTGCACCTTTTCGGACGGCTGTCGAGCAGCCGGCCGGCCGGCTTCTGCTTCCCTTGCCAAATCTCCAAACGGCTAAGTACTTGCCTTCCCGCAAAAAGCTAAGTACTCAAACCAGCCGCAGTCTGCAGAGCGGCTGTTTGGCTGGCAAGAGAATGGCTAAGGGAGGGCAGCAAAGGAAAAATGCAAGGAGCATAAAGCAAGGAAAGTTAGAAGTCGGCAAAGCAAAGTATAAAATTGCCATAAGATATTTACATAGATAAAGGCCCACCGGCCGGCATTCAACAAAGTTTGATATACACCCCGTGGGTGGAATTGTGCGAATTTAATCAAGTTGTCCAGACTAGCAAAGAGGGAAAGAAAAAAGATAAAACATCCTAAGGAGCAGCGGAAGAGTCCAGCTGGGCGCTGGGGTCGGCGGTGCCGGTTGGCGCAGCAGGCAGCTCCGGCTGGAAGATGGAGTCAGTTGTGCTGATTGGTGCAGCAGGCGGCTCCGGCTAGATGATGGAGTCAGCTGTGTCGATTGGTGCAGCAGGCGGCTCCGGCTGGGTGCTGGAGTTGGCAGCACCAGTCGGGACGGCGGAGGGCTGGATGACGCAGTCAGTGGCGTCCGGCGGAGGAACGGGCAACTGGTCGATCACCGCCTGGCCGCCTCCAGCAGCAGTCAGCGCTTTGGAGCGCGGATGGTTGCTTGAGGCCCGGTCAGGTTGGGGCTGACCATCCGCCCCAACCTCCGGCATGTCGTCGTCACTCTCCTCCTCCTCCTCCTCCTCCTCATCGCTGGAGTCGATGACTTCAGCCGGGTCCTCGATGTCCTCTGGGTTCAGCCCGAGCCACTCTTGCGGCGCTTCGGCGCCTTCCTCGACTACCTCCGGGATGAAGATGCTGGTGTCGATGAAGTCGGCGATCGCCGCCGCCCTGTTGATAGGCTCGACTTCCACCACCACCAGCTCCTCCTATGCCTCCAGCCGGAACGTGGCCAACTAGGCTAGATCTAGCCCAGGATACCACGCCTTGACGAACTCCAGGGCCCCGCGCGCTCCTGCCCAGGCTGCAGAGCCCTTCCAGGCCTCCAGGCGGCCGACCGCCACCTCCAGCCAGTCGGTAGTCCGACTTGGGGTGCGCGGAGCCAGCAATACTGGCCAGAGGGCAGAAATCGCCTGGGCCCCGACGCGCTGAAGACGGCGCAGCATTTGATGGGCGGGCCAAAGACGGGCCTGGATGCTGAGGATTTGCTCGTTGAGGGTCCGAGGGGCGTCAGCGGCAATCTGCACGCCTTCCCCCCTCCGCTCCTTGCGCTGGGCCTCAATGATCTGGTTCGCGGCGACGGAGTGGCCCGGGAAGAAGTCTGCTTGGATAGAAGGCAAGAAAAGCCAAAGTCAGAAACAAGCAGTCGGCTTAGATAAGGGCCGGCAGCTCAAAACAAGAAACAAAGAAAATAAAGCTCACCATCGACCAAGTCTTCAATGATGCTGAAGCAGGCCGTCATCTACGCCTCCTTGTCGGCCTAGGCGGAGCGCTCGATCTCAAACTCGGCGAGGAGGTTGGTCTCCTTCTCCTTCGCCTCCCGCTGGGCCATCTTGAGGGCTTCCGCCTTCTCGGTGAGCTGGCTGACCAGCCGGTCTCACTCCTCGGCCAGCTTGCTGCACTCCGCCTCCTTGCCACGCAGGGCGGTTGGCTTCGCCCAGCTGCTGCTGCAAGGCGGCATTGGCCTCTGTAAAAAAGAAAGAAGAAATAATATCAGTCGAATGACAAAGAGGGATGTCGTTGCCGGGGAGATCCGGCCCGACTGCTCAGCAGTCGGCCCGAATCTCGGGGATTACAGCCCGCAGGTGCGCCATCACGCCCCGCAGAGAAGAAGTAGTTAGCAAAGGTAGAGCCACTGGGGAGATTTGGCCCGACTGCTCAGCAGTCAGCCCGAACCTCGGGGACTATAGCCCGCGGGTGCGCCAGCGCGCCCCCACGAAGAAAGAAAGTCAAAGCTTACTCCGGCTCTCAGACAGATGAGCGGTCTGCGTCTCCAGCTCTCGGACCCTGGAATTGAAGGTGACCGCGCGAAGATTGTGGTAGTCCTGCAAAAGGGATATCAGATGAAGTCAGCATTTGACACTTGCAAGTTAATGTTCCAGACTGCCTGCTCGGCAGCCGGCCCGAAACTTGGGGACTACACCTAGTGGGTGCGCTTGCGCGCCCCCACGAAGAAAGCAAGAAGATCAAATAATAAAGAGAAGTAAAGAAAACTTACGCGGATGGCTGCCCGCGACTCCAGGAACGCCTCGTTGCAGTGCTTGAGGGCTTCGGCTTCGGCCCGGAGTTTGGCCTGGATGTCAAGGGACGCCTGGGCCAGAGCGCCCGTCCCACCTCCGGGTACCCAGCCAGCAGGCACGGTGCTGGTTGCTTTGGTGTCGAGGACTGACGAGCTCGTGGCACCGGCTTCTAGCGGACGTGGCGCCGAGTCCGCCTTCGCAAAGCGGCGGCGCACGGGTGTGCGGACCTCAGGAGTCAGGTCCGTCACCACTACGTCCCCGGCTGGTGGCACCAGCGGCACGGCCGGCTGCTCGTCCTGCATTCCGCTAGTCGGTGGTGGCGGCGGCACGATGACATCCGGCATGGCCACGTCGCCGCCCTCCCTCTCCCTGACCAGCTGCTCGTCGCCGGCTCCCCCAGTCGTTGCCTCAAACTCCGGTAGAGGTGGCGCGGTGTTCAGAGGCATCACAAGCAGCGGCTCCTGGCGGCGTGCGGCCTCCGCGAGCCGCTCCTTCTCCGCGGCTTCGGCCTCCGCCTGCGCCAGCTTCCTCGCTACGGATGATGCGGCCTTGTCTGCCTCCGCCTTCACCAGACGGCCGGCCTCTTCCTCACGCGCCTCGCGCGTGTTCTGCTCCCTCGCCTCCTTGAGGTCGGCGGCCGGGTCAATTCGCCGGCTGGTGGAGGAGGTCTCCGCCGACCTGATGACCGAGGCGGCGCCCGACTTCTCGAGGGTGAGTGATGTCTACTACACAATCTTCTTCTTGTAGACGTTGTTGGGCCTGCAAATGCACAAGTTTGTAGGACAGTGGCAAATTTCCCTCAAGTGGATGACCTAATGTTTATCAATCCGTAGGAGGCGTAGGATGAAGATGGTCTCTCTCAAACAACCCTGCAACCAAATAACAAAGAGTCTCTTGTGTCCCCAACACACCCAATACAATGGTAGATTGTATAGGTGCACTAGTTCGGCGAAGAGATGGTGATACAAGTGCAATATGGATGGTAGATATAGGTTTTTGTAATCTGAAATAATAAAAACAACAAGGTAACTAATGATAAAAGTGAGCGTAAACGGTATTGCAATGATAGGAAACAAGGCCTAGGGTTCATACTTTCACTAGTGCAAGTTCTCTCAACAATAATAATATAGATAGATAATATAACAAGCCCTCAACATGCAACAAAGAGTCACTCCAAAGCCACTAATAGCGGAGAACAAATGTAGAGATCATGGTAGGGTACGAAACTGTTGGAAATATGCCCTAGAGGCAATAATAAAAGTACTATTATATTTCTTTGTTCATGATAATTGTCTTTTATTCATGCTATAACTGTATTATCCGGAAATCATAATACACGTGTGAATACATAGACCTCAATATGTCCCTAGTGAGCCTCTAGTTGACTAGCTCGTTGTGATCAACAGATAGTCATGGTTTCCTGGCTATGGACATTGGATGTCGTTGATAACGGGATCACATCATTAGGAGAATGATGTGATGGACAAGACCCAATCCTAAGCATAGCACAAAGGTCGTTTAGTTCGTTTGCTAGAGCTTTGCCAATGTCAAGTATCTGTTCCTTAGACCATGAGATCGTGTAACTCCCGGATACCGTAAGAGTGCTTTGGGTGTACCAAACGTCACAACGTAACTGGGTGACTATAAAGGTGCACTACAGGTATCTCCGAAAGTGTCTGTTGGGTTGACACGGATCGAGACTGGGATTTGTCACTCCGTATGACGGAGAGGTATCTCTGGGCCCACTCGGTAATGCATCATCATAATGAGCTCAAGGTGACCAAGGTGTTGGCCACGGGATCATGCATTACGGTACGAGTAAAGTGACTTGCTAGTAACGAGACTGAACAAGGTATTGGGATACCGACGATCGAGTCTCGGGCAAGTAACGTACCGATTGACAAAGGGAATTGTATACAGGGTTTGATCGAATCCTCGACATCGTGGTTCATCCGATGACAACATCGAGGAGCATGTGGGAGCCAACATGGGTATCCAGATCCCGCTATTGGTTATTGACCTGAGAGCGTCTCGGTCATGTCTGCATGTCTCCCGAACCCGTAGGGTTTACACACTTAAGGTTCGGTGACGCTAGGGTTATTAGGAAGACTTGTATGTGACTACCGAATGTTGTTCGGAGTCCCGGATGAGATCCCGGACGTCACGAGGAGTTCCGGAAGGGTCCGAGGTAAAGATTTATATATGGGAAGTTGTCAAACGGACACCGGAAAGTTTCGGGGTCATACCGGTATTGTACCGGGGCCACCGGAAGGGTTCCAGAGGTCCACCGGGTGGGGCCACCCCTCCCGGGGGACCACATGGGCTGCGTGGGGCAGGGAGCCAGCCCCTGGTGGGCTGGGCGCGCCTCCCCACCTAGGCCCATGCGGCTAGGGCAAGGGGAGGGGAAACCCTAAAGGGGGCGCCCCCTGGCTTGGGGGGCAAGCCACCCCTTTTCCCCTCTCCCTTTGGCCGCCGCCCTCCCTAGGGTTTTCCCTAGAGGGCCGGCCCCCCTTGCCCCCTTCCCCTATATATAGAGGGGTGAGGGGAGGGCTGCAACACACAAGCCAAGGCGCAGCCCCTACCCTCCCCAACACCTCTCCTCCTCCGCGTGTGCTTGGCGAAGCCCTGCCGGAGAACTGTCACTCCACCATCATCATGCTGTCGTGCTGCCGTTGGAGTGATCTTCCTCAACCTCTCCTCCCCCCTTGCTGGATCAAGAAGGAGGAGACGTCTCCCGTCCCGTACGTGTGTTGAACGCGGAGGTGCTGTCCGTTCAGTACTTGGACATTGGTGATCTGAATCACGTCGAGTACGACTCCATCATCACCATCCCCTTGCAAGCTTCCGCACGCGATCTACAAGTGGTATGTAGATGCAAACTCACTCCCTTGACTCGTTGCTTAGATGAACTCATAGATGGATCTTGGTGAAACCGTAGAAAATTTTTTAATTTTCTGCAACGTTCCCCAACAGAAACCACCTCAAAGTTATTCTTTCGGATCAATCTATAAAAGAGTTCGTACTAGAATAACACCTTAAGACACAAATCAAACAAAACCCTAATGTCACCTAGATACTCCATTGTCACCTCAAGTATCCATGGGCATGATTATACGATATGCATCACACAATCTCAGATTCATCCAACCAACACAAAGTACTTCAAAGAGTGCCCCAAAGTTTCTACCGGAGAGTCAAGAACGTGTGCCAACCCCTATGCATAGGTCCCCAATGTCACGAAACCCGCAAGTTGATCACCAAAACATACATCAAGTGGCACATGATATCCCATTGTCACCATAGATAATCACGGCAAGACATACATCAAGTGTTCTCATAAAAGACTCAATCTGATAAGAAAACTTCAAAGGGGAAACTCAATTCATCACAAGAGAGTAGAGGGGGAGAAACATTATAAGATCCAACTACAATAGCAAAGCTCGGGATACATCAAGATCATGCCATAGAGGAAAACGAGAGAGAACACGAGAGAGAGAGATCAAACACATAGCTACTGGTACATACCCTCAGCCCCGAGGGTGAACTACTCCCTCCTCGTCATGGATAGCGTCGGGATGATGAAGATGGCCACCGATGATGGGATCCCCCTCCGGCAGGGCGCCGGAACGGGCTCCCGAGAGGTTTTTGGTGGCTGCAGAGGCTTGCGACGGCGGAACTCCCGATCTATCTTCTGTTATGGAAGTTTTAGGGTACAAGAGTATATATGGGTGTAGGGGGTACGTCGGAGGAGCTACGGGGGCCCCACGAGGTAGGGGGGCGCGCCCGGGGGAGTGGGCGGCCCCCCCCCCCACCCTCGTGGGCAGCCTGTATCTCCCCTGACGTGCACTCCAAGTTCCCTGGGTTGCTTTCCTTCCAAAAATAACTTCTCCAGTTGATTTCGTTCCGTTTTGACTCCGTCTGATATTCCTTTTCCTCGAAACACTGAAATAGGCATAAAACAGCAAATCTGGGTTGGTCCTCTGGCTAATAGGTTAGTCCCAAAAATAATATAAAAGTGGATAATAAAGCCCAATATTGCCTAAAACAGTAGATAAAGTAGCATAGAGCAATCAAAAATTATAGATACGTTGGAGACGTATCAGTGAGCGGGGCCCTGAGATAGGAAAACAAGACAAAAAAATTTGGCCGGAACGGCGAAGAGGTGGAAGCATGAGAAGGACACTTACGCTGACACCATGACTGGCACCTTCGGCTGCCTCTGGTACTTGGCCACCTTGGTCGCGGCTTCTTTCCGCCTGGTCGCCGCGGCCGGGTTCTTGGGCTTCTTCGGCGCGCTGCCAAACAGGGCAGTGCCTTGCTTCCGCTTGTGTTTGCCGCCACGAGCGGGCGGCCCAATAGAGGGGCCTGCATCGGTGTTGGCAGTACTCCGGGCGAGGCGCGGCTCGTCTTCATCGTCATCATCGTCGGGCCAGGTCTCCACGCCGCCGCCCTCCTCGGAGCCGCCTGCTCCATCGCCGCCGCCTGTTGCGTCGTCCGCCAGGGTGGCCGCCCCCAATTCGGGGTCGTCCACATCACTCACTGCCCTGTCCGGCAGGTAGTCGCCACCCGGCCCCATGATGGCGGCCGTCGACTCAGACATGTAAATCTGCACTCCAGAAGGGAGTCGCATCACGATAATAACAAGACTGAAAGACAGAGCTAAAGAAAGAAATCAAGGGACTTATGGCAGGCGGCGGGTCGTCGCGAGAATACGGCTGCTTCCCATACCGCCAGTCTTCCTCCGACACCTTGAGGTCAGAGATCTCGTTCACCATCCTCGCGACTTCAGCAGTCGGCATCTCCTTCGTGCACAGCCGTCTCGGGTCGCGGTGCCCGCTCATCTGGAAGATCGGATGAGGGCGGCCCTGGAGCGGGAGGACCCGGCGCTCGACGAAGGCGATGAGGAGGTCGGAGGCCACGAGACCCTCCGACTCCTGGAGCGCCCGGAGTCGGCCGATGGCGGCCGCTGCGTCCGCTGACACCGGCTTCGGCTTGTAGCCCCAGTTGGGCCGAAGCCCGGTAGGGGGCCAGCCTTGTAGGACGGCAGGTTGATGAAGTCGACAGCCGGATCGACGTTCTCAACATAAAAGTAAGATTGCTGCCACATTTTTACCGACTGTGGCAGCTTGATGACAGGGAAGGCATTCCTTTTTGCCAGCCGACGCACGACGACGAATCCACCGCACTCGGCCGCCGTCTCCTTGGTGGAGGTGCCCAGCTTCACGTAGAAGAATGCTCCCCACAGCTCGAGCGTGAGGAGGATGCCGATGTAGCCCTCGCACGCCGTGATGAAGGCGGAGAGCAGGGTCATGGTGTTAGGCGTCAGATGATGAGGTTGGAGATGGTTGAAGTCGAGGAACGAGCGGAGGAAGCTGCTCATCGGAAGTCTGAAGCCACGGAGAAAGTGCGAGCAGAAGACGACAAGCTCGTTCCCCTTCGGTGCCGGCGAAATCTCCTCCGCCGGCGGCACCCGCGCCTTGACGAACGCCGCGTTGGGCATCTGGTGCGTGTCTCGAAGGAAGGAGATGTGATCTTCAATCACCGTTGACCCGTCCCAGTCGCCGCCCTTCTTGCGCGCCATGGCCTCACGCAAGGCCGCTAGGGGAGGAGGAGTGCGTCAGCGGCGAACGACGGTGGCACCACGTCAAGCACGGGCAGCAGCAGCAATGGTGGAGAGAGCAGAAGGAGGAAGAGAGAGTGGGAGGGGGCGCGCGTGCTTCGCCACACCCCTCCCTCCCCCTACTTATAGCCCTTGGGCTACGAAGCCGAGGGGGCAGGGCGTGGGATCGTGGGATTAACTGCGCCCACGATCCCCACGACTCCCCGTCTACCGCGCAACTTACTACGCCTTGAACGATCATGGGAATCGCAACCGCCCACCTCGGCACAGCAGATTCGCCCGTGTGCCGAGGCCCGGTAGTGGCGGGCCCGGCCCGCTGTCATGTCCCATTAGGAGTGTGGGATGGCAGGCTGGCCGGCATGGCGTGCACCGCGTGGCGTACCTGTGGTGGGCGGCGGCCCTGGGAAACTTACCAGGCACGCCACCTGTTTTCCCGCCTTGGAATTCAAAATCGGCCAAAGTCGGCCTACCGCAAGGCGGATCGAACGTTATCCCGGAGCTCGATGAGGGGGGAAGCCGCTGAGACTTCGCGGCCCCTCTACCACAATGCCTCACCGGCTTCGGGGACTACTGTCGGAGTAATGGGCCACGGGTAGCCTTACCCGAGTCCCTGGATTTGTCAAGACTTTGGGCCGGCTTCGCCCCGCAGTGTCCCAAGCTGAAGCTCCGCCCTCCGAGGGGCGGCTAGCCCAACGGCCGGACCCCAGAGGACAGCCAACCACCTACAGGCGGCACCACGAGCGGCCGGCTCCAGTCTGCCGGCCTCTAGAGAGGACGGCGTCGAGCAGGCGGCCACCTGGTGCCCACAGAGTTTGTGCCCACATCAAGAGGATAAGATGGGGCGTGGCTATAGTGAAGCCCCTCACCCCCAATCTTGGGCTCGACGTGGCCACAGTGCCTCGTACAGGCGGATATCTCCGCACGGCGTGGCACTGTTGCCACCTTCCCCTGACGTCACTCCGGACAGGCGGAGCCCTGTTCCCCATGACGGCCTGTCGGTACGGCCCGTAGGCTGCGGGCCCTACTGGGCAGTGACACCTCAGAAGACGACGTACGCCGAACCAGTCGGACCAGGGGAATGCCGTCCTCCAGCAGGCGGTCGTCCCTTCCCTCGAAGCAAGTGCGCCATTAACCTGATGAGACCAGGTGTGGCTACGGTGATCTCCCGCCAGGCGGCGGGACTGTAGCCACACTGATTTGACCAAAGCCGCGTCATTAGCAGCACGGCTACAGTGAGCAGCCATCAACCAGACCCGCCAGCGGCGGGAGCGGCCTGTCGGCTCCGTACCAGATCAGTCGGCGGGGCCCACCAAGCGGCGGGCCCTAGTAGTCGGCGGAGAAGCCGAGGGCCGGAGACACTGACAGCCGGGCCCAGCAGCCGGCCAGATTACCATTGTACCCCTGGGGGGTAGGCCTATGTAAACCCCCCAGGGCACCTATGCAAAGGGTTCCCACCCCATTAGACCTAGCCACTTCCCTAGAGTAGGAGAGAGCTAGCCTTGCCTTCTCCTACCTCTAGCATACAGCTCAAGGAGCACTTTTGTATCACTTGTGCCATAGTGATCATGTGGAGACCCCTCAAAGCAGGACTAGGGGTGTTATCTCCTAGGAGAGCCCCGAACCTGGGTAAAGTACGCCGGCGTTCGTCTCTACGCCTTATCCCGCTTCCAGGCACCGGGGACGTTCTACTCGCTCCCGCCATGATAAGCCATCCATTGGCATATGTCGCACCCAACCCCCGACACATAGAAAATAAATGGATCTTCAAGAGGAAGACGGACGGTGATGGTAGTGTTACTCTCTACAAAGCTCGAATTGTCGCAAAAGCTTTTCAACAAGTTCAAGGTTTTGACTACGATGAGATTTTCTCACTCGTATCGATGCTTAAGTCTGTCCAAATCATGTTAGCAATTGTTGCATTTTATGAAATCTGGCACATGGATATCAAAACTTTATTCCTTAATGGATTTATTAAAAAGAGTTGTATATGACGCAACCAGAAGGTTTTGTCAATCCTAATGGTTCTAACAAAATGTGCAAGCTCCGGCGATCCATTTATGGACTGGTGCAAGCATCTCGGAGTTGGAATATACACTTTGATGAGTTGATCAAAGCATATAGTTTTATACATACTTGCGATGAAGCCTGTATTTACAAGAAAGTGAGTGGGAGCACTACAGCCTTTCGGATAAGTATATGTGAATGACATATTGTTTATCGGAAATGATGTAGAATTTTCTGGAAAGCATAAAGGAGAGTTCATAAGGAGTTTTTCAAAGAAAGGCCTTGGTGGAGCTGCTTACATATTGGGCATCAAGATCTATAGAGATAGATCAAGACGCTTGATAAGAGTTTTCACAAAGCACTTAGCTTGACAAGATTTTGAAGAAGTTCAAAATGGAACAGTCAAAGAAGGAGTTCTTGCCTGTGTTGCAAGGTGTAAAGTTGAGTAAGACTCAAAACCCGACCACAGCAGAAAATAGAAAGAGAATGAAAGTCCTTCCCTATGCCTCAGCCATAGGTTCTATAAAGTATGATATGCCGTGTACCAGACATATTGTGTATCATGAGTTTGGCAAGGGGGTACGATAGTGATCCAAGAGTGGATCACTGGATAGCAGTCAAAGTTATCCTTAGGGTGTGTTTGGTTTCTATCACGAAGTGGAACGGCACGGGTCGGTTCCGTCCTCAAGGCCCATTCATGCGTTTGGATAGTCAAACGAACGAGAACCACCTGATTCCATGAACGGCATATTCCCTATTTATGTCATACCGCGCGGTTCCTCCAAATCGAGCGGACCACGCGGAACCGATCGCACGTCTCTCTCGCATGAAGCCTCTCGCTTCTCCTTCTCTCTCACAAATCTGGCTCCCTCCCTGGATCCGCGCCGCCAACCACTCCCCCATGGATCCACGCCACCGGCCGCTCCTCCCTGGATCCGCGCGGCCGACCGCTCCTCTCCTTCAACAACGCCGTCGGCTGCTAATCTCCTTCAACCGCTCCTCCGGCCGCTCACTCCTCTCTCTCATCCGCGCCGGCGGCCGGGAAGACGGGCGCCGGTGCCCAGCGCCCAGCCGACAACCATGGCATAGTGGTGTGCGGCTCATGTTTGGGAATACATGCGGCAGAGGGGCTGCGGATGCGGGGCTCACGGCCGGGAAGAGGAGTAGGCGGCCGACGCGCGTGGTACCGGCAGCCGCGCGGCCAAGGCTGGGAAGAGGGGCACCGGATCCATAGCTCAGGCGGCGGTCCGGTAGCAGAGCGATGGTGGTGGGCTTGGGTGGCAGCTGCGTTTTTTCCTTTTGCAATTGTTCTTGCCAATTTGTACATGGTTGTTTAGATTATTGACAAGTTTTGTTATCTATTTGTACATGCTTGTTCTTGCCTTTTGCAAAAGTAAATTTGTGCATGTGTTAATTTGTTAGTAAATGTATGATTGTGTATGTATATAGACTACTAATGTCAATAGTGGTGATGCAAAGATAAACAAAATGTTGTTTTCGAATTTAAATAAAATGCTTCTAGAAATAATAACAATGCTGCATACATTGCTAGAAAAGCAAACACAAATTTGAACATTTTTCATTCAATTCCATTCCACCAACCAAACATTGAGATGTAACCATTCCATTCCACCTCATTATTCATACCAAACACGAAGACGGAACCATTCCATTCCTGTGGAACGGAACCATTCCATTCCATTACACTTCGTCCCCGAACCAAACACATCCTTAGCATAATGATCGTTCAGTTTTATTGCTACTACTTTCTTCATGTCAAAGACATATTCCTCTGACTATGAGATTATGCAACTCCCCAACACCAGAGGAATGCCTTGTGTGCTATCAAACATCACAGCGTAACTGGTGATTATAAAGATGCTCTGTAGGTATCTCCGAAGGTGTTTGTTGGGTTGGCATAGATCGAGATTAGGATTTGTCACTCCGAGTATCGAAGAGATATCTCTGGGCCCTCTCGGTAATGTACATCATATGAAGCCTTCCAAGCAATGTGAAATGAGTTAGTTGCGTGATGATGCATTACGGAACAAGTAAATAGACTTGCCGGTAATGAGATTGAACTAGGTATGAAGATACCGACGATCGAATCTCAGGCAAGTAACATACCGATGACAAAGGGAATAACGTATGTTGTCATAACAGTTCGACCAATAAAGATCTTCAAAAAATATGAGGGAGCCAATATGAGGATCCATGTTCCGCTATTGGTTATTGACCGGAGAGGTGTCTCGGTCATGTCTACATAGTTCTCTAACCCATAGGGTCCGCACGCTTAACGTTCGATGACGATTTGTATTATGTGAGTTATGTGATTTGGTGACCGAATGTTGTTCGGAGTCCCGGATGAGATCACAGACATGATGAGGAGTCTCTAAATAGTCGAGAGGTAAAGATCGATATATTGTAAGGTAGTATTCGGACACCAGAAGTGTTCCAGAATGTATCAGGTACATATCGGAGTACCGGGAGGGTTACCAGAACCCCACGGGGGAATATACCATATAGGCCATAGGAGGGAGGCACACCAGCCCACAAGGGGTGGCGCGCCCCCCACTGGGGAAGGAAGCCGAATTGGACTAGGGGAGGGGGCGGCGCCCCCCTTTCCTTCTCCCATTCTCTCTCCTTCCCCCTTTCCCCCTCCGGTAAAAGGAAAGGGGGGCCGAATCCAACTAGGAGCCTAAGTAGGATTCCTCCTACTTGGGCGCGCCTAGGGCCGGCCTCCTCTCCCTCCCTCCCTTATAAACGTGGGTGGTGCCTACAACACATCATCGATGGTTCCGAGCCGTGTGTAGCGCCCCCCCCCCCCCTCCATAGTTTATGCCTCCGGTCATATTCTCGCGGTGCTTAGGCGAAGCCCTGCGCGGATCACATCACCATCACCGTCACCACACCGTCGTGCTGACGGAACTTGTCCACTTCCTTCACACTCTAATGGATCAAGAGTTCGAGGGACGCGTGCGCTGAACGTGTGCAGAACTCGGAGGTGCCATACATTTGGTACTTGATCGGTTGGAACGAGAAGACGTTCGACTACATCAACCATGTTAAGCATACGCTTCCGCTTTCGGTCTACGAGGGTACGTGGACACACTCTCCCCTCTCGTTGCTATGCATCTCCTAGATATATCTTGCGTGTACGTAGGAAATTTTTTGAAATTGCATGCTACGTTTCCCAACAATCACATCACAATATACCCTACAAAAACAAGTTAGACTTCCTCTACTTTATTGTTGCAAGTTTTACGTGGCTGCTATGGGCTTCTAGCAAGAACCGCTCTTACCTACGGCAAAAACCACAATGGTGATTCGTCAAGTTTGCTGTTTTAACCTTCTTCAAGGACCGGCCGCAGTCAAATTTGATTCAACTAAAGTAGGAGAAACAAACACCCGCCAGCCACCTTTATGCAAAACTAGTTGCATGTCTGTCGGTGGAACTGGTCTCACGTACGTGGACATGCAAGGTTGGCACGGGCCGCTTCATCCCACAATACCGCCGAATCAAAATAAGACGTTGGTGGTAAGCAGTACGACTATCACCGCCCACAACTCTTTGTATTCTACTCGTGCATATCATCTACGCATAGACCTAGCTCATGATGCCACTGTTGGGAACCGTTGCATGGAAAACAAAAAAATTCTACGCACACACAATGATCTATCCATAGATATGCATAGCAACGAGGGGGAGAGTGTGTCTACGTACCCTCCTAGACCATAAGCGGAAGCGTTTCACAATGCGGTTGATGTAGTCGAACTTCCTCGCTCTTCAATCGATCAAGTACCGAACACACGACACCTCCGTGTTCTGCACACATTTATCTCGGTGACGTCCCTCGCCTTCTTGATCTAGAAAATTGTCGAGGTAGTAGATGAGTTATGTCAGCACGATGGCGTGGTGACGGTGATGGTGAAGTGATCTTCGCAGGGCTTCGCCTAAGCACTACGAAAATATGATCGGGGGTGTAAACGGTGGAGGGGGCGCCGCACACGGCTAGGAAATTGTTTGGGGTGTGCTAGGCGCCCCAAGTAGGTCTGAATCCTACTTGGTCTCCTGCCCTTAGCCGCGCCCCCCTGCCATATTTGTCGGAGGGGGAAGGAAAGAGGGGGGAGGGAAGGAAGGGGGAATCTTATTCCACTCTTTCCTGTCCCTTCCCCTCTTTCCTTCTCCTCCTAGGCCGGCCCATAAGGCCCATATCTTTGCCGGGGGTGCCCGGAACCCCTTCCGGTCACCCGATAAGTACCTGGTACCCTCTGGAACATTTCTAGTGTCCGAATACCCTCGTCCTATATATCAATCTTTACCTCTCGACCATTTTGAGACTCCTCGTCATGTCTGTGATCTCATCCAATATTCTGAACAACATTCGGACACCAAATCACATAATTCATATAGTACTATATCCGCGTTTATCAACGCGGTTGATGTAGTCGTACACCTTCACGATCCATCCCAATCAAGTACCGAACGTACAGCACCTCCGTGTTCAGCACACATTTAGCTCGATGACGTCCTCGCCTTCTTGATCCAGCAAGAGATGAAGTATTAGATGAGTTCCAGCAGCATGACGGCGTGGTGACGGTGGTGGTGAAGAACAATCTCCATAGGGCTTTGCCTAAGCACTACGGAAACTATGACGGAGGATAAACTAGAGGGGATAGGGTTGCTGGCACACGGCTTGGTGAATCTTGATGTGTCTTGGGTGCTAGCGCTATCCCTTTATTTATATGTTGAGCCTTGGGGTCGAAACTTGGAGTAAAAGCCCCCTCAAAGTCGGTCTTGCCCGAAAGGCAAGAGTCCTTTTCGGACACCGGGGCCAGACGCCAGGGTCCCTAGCGTCTAGCCCCTGGCCTCCGCAAAACTTCCTTTTGCACATTCCAAAAGCCTAGTGGGCTTTCCCCTTTGGCCCCAATAAAGTGTTCTCGTACCCAAACATTTCAGGAAACATCCAGAACCCCTTCCGGTGAATTCCGGAGCCCTTTCGGAGACCAAATACTATTATCCCATATATCAATATTTACCTCCGGATGATTCCGTGGCTCCTCGTCATGTCTGTGATCTCATCCAGGACTCCGAACAACATTCGATCACCAACATACATAACTCATACAATATTATATCATCAACGAACGTTAAGCATGCGGACCCTACGGATTTGAGAATGATGTAGACATGACCGAGAGTCTTCTTTGGTCAATAACCAATAGCGGGACCTGGATGCCTATATTGGTTCTTACATATTCCATGAAGATCTTTATCAGTCGAACCTTTATGACAACGTACGTAATTCCCTTTGTATGTCGGTATGTTACTTGCCCGAGATTCGATCGTCTGTATCTTCATACCTAGTTCAATCTCATTACCAGCAAGTCTCTTTACTCGTTCCGTAATACATCGTCTCGTAACTAACTCCTTAGTAATTTGCTTGCAAGGCTTCTTATGATGAGGGCCAGAGATACCTCTCCGATACTCAGAGTGACAAATCCCAATCTCGATATATGCCAACTCAACAAACACCTTTGGAGATACCTGTAGAGCATCTTTATGATCACCCAGTTATGTTGTGACGTTTGATAGCACATAAGGTATTCCTCCGGTATCCGGGAGTTGCATAATCTCATAGTCAAAGGAATATGTATTTGACATGAAGAAAGCAATAGCAATAAACTGAATGATCATTATGCTAAGCTAACGAATGGGTCTTGTCCATCACATCATTCTCCTAATGTTGTATCTCGTTATCAAATGACAACACATGTCTATGGTTAGGAAACCTTAACCATCTTTGATCAACGAGCTAGTCTAGTAGAGGCTTACTAGGGACACGGTATTACGTATTCACACATGTATTTAAGTTTCCGGTCAATACAATTCTATCATGAATAATAAACCTTTATCATGAATAAGGAAATATAAAATAACAACTTTATTATTGCCTCTAGGCCATATTTCCTTCACAAACATCTTGCATGCTCGTATTCTTTTATTATCGATCTCTCAATTTTTAAACATGTGGACATGTTTACCAAGTTCAAGTTTTTCTTGAGGGCAAGCAAGTTCCAAGCTTTGAGGAGCTGATGTGTGCATTGTGCATCACAATTTAGAGGATAACTACTCTACTTTTATGTCATTTCAATTTCAATTATAGTGATTAGAGGGCAAATTGAAGTGATAATGGTAGAAAATATTTGAGGTTTCTAGTTTAAACAAGGATAAAAATAAGTGTAAAAACCACTCATCAAAATTTCCAAGGTGAAACCTCTGATCGTTCTTGAGAGCAACATTGATCATAAGGAACTCGGCGTCTAAACCAAAATAACGAAAATAAATTTGGTTCACGTACGACAACCATCAAGAGAAGCAAATACAAGGGGCACACTAATTACTAAGACTGAGGAAGTCGCAATTAATGCAAAAACAGCTAATTGGAAAGCAATAGTCATATTTCTAATCCTCCAAGCTACCATCAAATAAAGTTGACTACATATTTGATCCCTCACTTAACCAAAATTGTAAAAAAATACAAGAAGTTCTTCTCTTTAATTCAAATTTATTACTTAAACCGCTTTTTTATTTGGATATGGGGGTGAGAAGAGATTATTTACTCTTTATTTCACAAGCAGGTATAGCGGATCATGTATCCGTGTATACAGTATACAGAGATATATCGAAAAGGAACTTGTATCTGATATCTTTCTAGACGCTAATAAATCTTTTTATTTTTTATATGGCTATGTTCTATTTGTAGGAGTAAAATAAGGATTAGGCTCGGTAACGCCTAGATAGCTCACTACTTCTTTCCACCTAAAAACTTAGCATTGTTCTTGAGGACATGGGAGAAGTTCGGTTATAAGTAATCTTGTGCATTTGGTATCCGTTCGATATTTTGCTGATATGTATGTTGTTGCTTCCTTTAGTGGTGTCATGTGAATGTCGACTACATGAAACTTCACCATACTTGGGCCTAAGGGAAGGCATTGTGGACTTGTAATTAGATGATGGATTGCTAGAGCGACAGGCTTAAAACCCTAGTTTATGTGCTATTCCGTAAGGGGCTGATTTGGATCCATATGTTTCATGCTATGGCTAGATTTCTCTTAATTCTTATTTCGTAGTTGCGGATCCTTGCGAGAGGGGGTAATCATAAGTGGGAGGCTTGTTCAAGTAAGAACAACACCCAAGCATCGGTTCACCCACATATCAAATTATCAAAGTAGCGAACGCGAATCAAATAAACATGATGAAAATGACTAAATGAATTCCCGTGTGTCCTCAAGAACACTTTGCTTACTATAAGAGAACGTTCCAGCATGTCCTTTGCTACAAAAACGATTGGACTACCTTGCTGCACCTCTGTTACTATTGCTACTTGCTACTTGTTACGAATAACTTTGCTATCAAACTATCTGTTGCCGATAATTTTAGTGCTTGCAGAGAATACCTTGCTGAAACCCGCTTGTCATTTCCTTTTGCTCCTCGTTGAGTTCGACACTCTTACTTATCGAAATGTCTAAGATTGATCCCCTATACTTGTGGGTCATCGGCCACCTTAATTGCTTTCCACCTAAATCCCTCTCCTAACACATAGCCAAATCCGTCAGAGAGTGTTTGAGTGTTGAGGAGGCTATCTTTTGAAGCACAAGAGCAAGGAATCATCATCAACAACAACATCAATTACCTTTCGGAGAGTGATGCCTCCTAAATTGGTTAGACGTCACTTGGGAGCCTCCAAATCATGTGGAGTGAACCAAGGAGTTTGTAAGGGCAAGAAGATCGCCTACTTCATGAAGATCTACCCCGAGTAAGGCTAGTCCTTCATGGACATAATCTATGGTGGAATATGCAATGTTGCTTCTTCTTGGACCCTTCGTGGGTGAAGCCCTCCGTGGACTCTCGTGTCCATTTCCATCATGGATTGAAGCCTCCATCAACGTGGATGTACGATGGCACCACCTATCAGAACTACGGGAAAAATCTCCGTGTCACCATAGTGTTTCTATATCTCCAAATCTTTCCTCTACTTACTTTCACTTGCAAAGTCATTACTTTTCGCTGCTCCACTATTAGAATTGCATGTGTAGGGTGTTTGTACACTTACTAGAATTGCTAAAATCTACCAAGAACTAAAATCAGGAGAAGGTTAAGTTTTTATTTGGCAAGTATTCTAATCACCCGCCCACCCTCTAGTCCTACTTACGCACACTTGATGAATAAAATTGTACCTGGTCTTATAATGGATTCATGAAACTCGGTATGAAAAGAAAGGATGTGCATATGCAAATATATTATCTCCAAAATCTTTGGATCAATAACTAATCTTCAATTTGCAAACTTCAATGAACAATCTATTATAGTTGGGCATGAAAGACAACTAAGTGAACATGTATATGTGATCATAGGTTGAGCCTTTCTAACTAAAACTATCTGTACTAAGCATGAATTATGCTAGTGTGTCCATAACATGAGCCAAATCAGTCCCACAAGTGTCCAGTATACCTACCTATGTGATTGAGTAAGGTCAATCCAAGTAAAATGTCATCTTCACAGGCAACACATTGCCAACTAAAAACTTCCCTGTTTAAGTTTTAATTGTGTGGGATTGGTAATTTTCCACGAAGATGTGGGGCGGGAAAAAACCCGACACTATCACAAGGGGCAATGGGAATTTATCGTTTCAACAAACTAAACTCTTGAAATTTCAACATTAAGCGCAGGACAATCCATGCTTCCCTCCACAAAGGGCCTTTTTTTACTTCTATGTTGAGTCAATCCTTTCTTGAAACCTATTCTTTTAGCGTAAACTTTGCTTGTTGGAGTAAGACCCATGCTTGATGGTTACTATGACCATATAAGTAGCTTATTTAATGAAGTTGAAATGAACTTTAAGATTCATGTGATAAGACAAAGCGAAGAAATTTGCTACTCCCTCCATCCATATATGTAAGGCCTAATATGATTTTTGAGGCTACCATTGACCACATGTAAGAGTAATAATATATGACATGCATGTTACACAAAGCATACCATCAAATTCGTAAGGGACTTTCTAATGATATTATTTTCATATCATAGATCTTATATTTATTTTTACCAATGGTCAGAAGCAACCTCGAAATATGTATTAGGCCCTATATATGTGGATGGAGGGAGTGTAAACTTTGATCTTCTCATGCATGGCTATAATTTTGCCTTCTAAAAATTTGCTCCCATGAATGATAGTCCTTATTGAAAAAAGATTAAAAAAAAGATAGTTGAGCATATGTCACTTGCTTATTAAAGCTTTGTCATAGACCTTTCTTGAAGAACTAAGATGAAAAAAATCATTAGATGATCTAGAGTATGGTCAAACATCTTGCATACCATCCAAACTTAAAGTATCTTGTTGGCATGACCTTTGCATCGGGTGCTTCTACTTTGAGTGTTGTTGTGTTAGCATGTGTAAAATACTTTTGCAACTTGTTATTGTTGCATGCTCGTATTCTTTTATAATTGATCTCTCAATTTTTAGACATGTGGGCAGGTTTGCCAAGTTCAAGTTTTGCTTGAGGACAAACAAGGTCTAAGCTTAGAGGAGCTAATGTGGGCATTTTGCATCACAATTTCGGATGATAAATTATCTACTTATGTCATTTCAATTTCAATTATTACTGATTAGTGGGCAAATTGAAGTGATAATCATAGAAAATATTTGAGATGTCCAGTTTAAACAAGGATAAAAATTAGTGTAAAAACCACTTATCAAAATTCCCAAGGTTAAACCTCTGATCATTCTCGAGAGCAACATTGATCATAAGGAAGTCGGCGTTTAAACCGAAATAACAAAAAAAAATGGCTCACTTACGATCGATAACGCCTAGATAGCTCACCGCATTTTTTTCACCTAAAAACTTAGCATAGCCAGAGGCAAGGTTTATTATGCAAGCTTTGTTAGGCCAAGATGGTTGGAACAAAGTATTCATTGACACACATAAAGTAGTTAACTAGCTACCATTCTATTTCATCTAGCTGACATTTGCTTGCCAGAAACACTTGAAATAACTTGGTATGAAAAACTTATATTAGAAGCATGAGGGTATGTCAAAAAAAATTAAAAAAAACTTAGTGTTAGAGTATCTCATTAACACCCACAAGTATTGTTAGATAAAGACGCTTGTTTTATTATTTTTCTGAACTTTCTATCTCGGTAAGACCATGTCAAAAAATGATATATGCACACTGAGGAATTGTCAGGCCGGCAAAATCATCCACCTTGGACCAGATCAGGTCTTTTAAGGGGTAGCATACCTGTCAAAGCGATGACAGCAGACAGAATCATCCCAATTGGCGCCAACTTGCTAGATTCCAAATTCCAAATATCCTAGTAGTAAACCAGCAACAGGTGCAAATGATGCCATCACATTCAAATGGTCCCGTTCTCCCCTCGCATCTTGCTGGAAGAAAAGAGAAGAGATTCCACTTTTTATAGGAATGTCTTGTACGGCACTAAGCGAGGCAGCAAAGCGTAATCATGTACCACCATGCGCTGCTAAAGCCTGAGCAATAGAATTCTTTGCCATGAACATTCCAGCACATCCGACCAAGAAAGGAAGGCATCAGATCAGATCAGATCAGGTTTGGTTCATCATAGAACCAACCGTCGGAAAAAGCCAATTGTGCAAAGGCCACAATACACAGCAGATCACTCACCATTTCAAACAGATTACGATGGAAAGCTAAATAGCAGAGCATTTGGTTGTAGGGTCCAAATGAACCGTACAAGAAATGAGCAAGAGAATCCATTCATGTGACAACACTATGTAGGATCAAGACACTTCATATTATTCATTTAACAAGATAGAGGTGACACATGACAAAATCAGAACACCGCCCGTATTTCTCTAGTAGCCTCACCAGGCATCTGATTAAATTTGATTGAATAAACCGAACATATGTGTCCAAAATCACAAGTGAGAAGCACAAGTAGCAATAGATATTACAGTCTTTGAATAGGAGGAAACGGTGACCGGTAGGGCAGCCGAAAACTTTGTCCACGCTAACGAAGAAACAGCAACAAAATAGAGAGACGAAGCAGGAGGGTCGCGATAAAGGCTCCTCTTGGCTTTCTTTCTTGGGTCCGAAGAATTAGAAGCATTTCCTGTGCACGATGGATGGGCCAGACTCGTCGTACTCAGCCTTCGCAATCCACATCTGCAAGTGCAAAAACAAGCAACAATGTTAAGCAAAGCAACCAAATCCATGAATGAAATGAATGAAGCAAGATGCTGCGACGCTTATTTACCTGCTGGAAGGTGCTGAGAGATGCCAAGATGGATCCTCCGATCCAGACACTGTACTTCCTTTCAGGAGGAGCAACAACCTTAATCTTCATGCTGCTAGGAGCCAAGGCAGTGATCTCCTTGCTCATCCTATCAGCGATTCCAGTGAACATAGTGGTACCACCACTAAGAACAATGTTGCCGTACAGATCCTTCCTAATATCCACGTCGCACTTCATGATGGAGTTGTAGGTAGTCTCATGAATACCTGCAGCTTCCATCCCAATGAAGGATGGCTGGAAGAGGACCTCAGGGCAACGGAAACGCTCAGAACCAATGGTGATAACCTGCCCATCAGGCAGCTCATAGCTCTTCTCCACAGAAGAGCTGGTCTTGGAAGTCTCCATTTCCTGGTCGTAGTCCAGGGCAATGTAGGACAGCTTCTCCTTCACGTCCCTCACAATTTCCCGCTCAGCAGTGGTGGTGAATGAGTAACCACGCTCAGTCAGGATCTTCATGAGGTAGTCGGTAAGATCACGCCCAGCCAAGTCGAGACGAAGGATAGCATGGGGGAGAGCATATCCTTCATAGATGGGGACAGTGTGGCTGACACCATCTCCAGAGTCCAGCACGATACCTGACAAGTTCAAGAGGGCACATTGAGTTATTGATAAATGAAAAAATACGTGTTACATTGACAGTGTACGAGGGGATGACAATTAACTGCCTATCAGGTTTGGTTGACAAATACTCCCTCCGTTCGGAATTACTTGTCTCGAAAATGGATGTATCTAGAACTAAAATACATCTAAATACATCCATTTCTATGACAAGTAATTCCGAACGGAGGGAGTATTTACCAGATGTCATAGAACAAAACTAGTGCTACCACAAAACAATTTGAGAAATTTTACAGATTAACCTCATCTACATGTGAGCATGCTAAATTCAAGGATTCCTGATTCAAAATATCAGAGTTGAATAAAGATGAGCTCACCTGTGGTACGACCACTGGCATACAGCGAGAGGACGGCCTGGATGGCGACGTACATAGCAGGAGTGTTGAAGGTCTCGAACATGATCTGTGTCATCTTCTCACGATTGGCCTTGGGGTTGAGCGGCGCCTCAGTGAGAAGGACAGGGTGCTCCTCTGGGGCAACACGGAGCTCGTTGTAGAAGGTGTGATGCCAGATCTTCTCCATGTCGTCCCAGTTGCTGACGATACCGTGCTCGATGGGGTACTTGAGAGTCAAGATACCCCTCTTGGACTGCGCCTCGTCACCAACGTAGGCGTCCTTCTGCCCCATCCCGACCATGACACCGGTGTGGCGTGGGCGACCCACGATACTGGGGAAGACGGCCCTGGGAGCATCATCTCCAGCGAACCCAGCCTGCAAACATCACGACCAGCACGAATGTTACAACGAGCAGTGCGGCATTTCCATGAACCAAAGATGCAAGACGCTCGTGGAACGCGGTGGCTTACCTTGACCATACCGGTACCATTGTCGCAGACGAGGGGCTGGATGTCCTCGGCGTCAGCCATTTTCTACCTACAGCATAAGCTCCCACAAAGCTACAGTTATTACACATCGACCGGTCGATCAAAGGAGAATCTACACAATCTAGCAGTGAAGGGTGCTGGCTAAATAAATGCAGAGATTATTATTATTATTCTCCTTGGAAGAAACAGTGCCGAAAATTCTAGCAGCATGATGAGACTATCAATCAATTCGTTCACGAGAGACCCCTAACCGCAATCACCTGCAACTCCGGAACTTGATACTACTAAGAGCAGTTAATAGCGAAACAGAGAGACCATGGCTTTCCGGCGCCGCGGCACAGATCGGAGCGCTCCGGCATCCGAGACGGCCCAGATCGCGGGCCGCAGCAGATCTACATTCCCGCGGCGGCATGAACAACAGCAAAAAAAATACAGTGGCGGCGCTCCCATTCCGCGAGATCCGGTCGGATCCGCGGCAGGGAGAGGGGGGCGGGCGCCGCGCGAGATCAGATCGATCGGCCTGATGGCGAGCGCGGGGGAGGGAGGGAGGGAGCAATGCGGGGCGGATCTCAGAAGGGGAGGAGGGGGAGGATCGTTACCGGGAAGGGGGGGCGGGGCAGCGGCGGTGGAGGTCCGGTGGCGCGACGGGGGCAGAGACGGTGGAGGAGGCGGGGGTGAGCGGTAGGGTTGGGGTGGTGGGGTGGGGGTATGTATAGCGGGGAGGCGGGCGACGGGGGGCGTTGTGGGCAGGGGACGGCCGCACTCGTCGCCCCGGCTGGCCCTCGCGGCCCCACGACCCGGCTGGCGTTGGTTTTTGTTTTTTCGGAGGAGGGGAGGACGACGTGCGCCCCGGTGCCCGTGGTTGTGCGCCTGTGCGTGCAGACAACTCAGGCTCGCGGCTGGCACTACTTGTTTGGGGTGGTGCGCTGCTGGCCGAATGCGCCAACATGATTTTCTTCTCCAGATTCTTTCAGAATTTTCTTCTCCACATTTGCTACGTCTTTTTTTGTGGGGAACGAATTGGTTGTGTTCACTTTTTTTTAGAACACGCCGTGGATTGTCGTATCAATTTCATAGAATTTGAGTTTAAAAAAAAACATAGAATTTGTTCGCGAATACGCAAGAGCTTGTGCATCTTTTATTGATAGAAGGAAAAGAGTACATATAGTACAAGGTGCCCAAGCAATGCTCCAAGTCAGGAACGGGAGAGGGGATGAGAGAAAGGGTGTCAAGGGGGGGGGGGGGGGGTACGGCCTCACGGGGACTACTCGGGTAATATGTTGGCCAAGTCAATGTTTCTAGCCGCGGCCCAAAGGCGGGCCTCGCCGATGATGAGGTTGAGGAGACGCTGGAGAGAGGGAGCCTCGTCGTCGAACACGATGTTGTTCTGATGCTTGCAAAGAAGCCAGGCGCCAAGAAGCAGCAAGGAGGAGAGGCCTAGCCAGCGGCAGCGCAACAAAGGCAAGGAAGCCAACAACACCGTTAGGCATACAACGCGACGTAGGCACTAAACGGTCATCTGACAAAAGGACTGCTCCTCACTAGAACCTACCAACAATGCTGGCAGAGAATCTCAGAAAAAATGTTGGCACAGCACCCATGGCCGCAAAACGTCTAGCAAGGTCAGCTTTACACCATTGCTCACCCTCCTGACGGACGACCTCAACGATGGCTCGGGAGGAAGGTCTCGCCCCATTGAAGACGGCGTTGTTTCGATGGGGCCAGGTGTTGGTGCTAGAACCTGCGGATCTCGAGTAGGGGATCCCGAGCTGGTGATCTTGGCACGATGGTAACAGGAAGTAAAGGGGACACAATATTTACCCAGGTTCGGGCCCTCTCGAAGAGGTAAAACCCATGCCATGCTTTTGATTGTATTGATGTGGGAGATAGTATGGAGTAAAGGTATACCCCATGAGATGTTGTGTAAGCTAACGAATATGAGATGATCTATTGATTAGTCTAGCCTTGATTTATATAATGTACGGGAGGCATAGGATTACAAGAGTCCTTGTCTTGTGCACCAAGTCTTGTGGAATCTCCCTTGTATGTGTCATGGGCCTCTCCAAGTGGCCCGTTAATGAACCGCCACGGGGTCCTTGGCCCGGCCCTCCTGGCCGGGAGATGACATGATGAGTACCTAGGACACCATCACCAAGGGCACTAGAACATGAGACCAAAGATGTTTCACTTTCTTGTCGCAATGACACCAGATTAGTCCTCCAGCTGAAGATCTCTAACGGAGTTAATGGCATTCATGTTGCAAGGTTCCAGCACCTCAAGCAAAGTCGAGCGAGTCACCACACAATTAAGGAGTAGGTGTTGCAAGGTCTCAGGCTCCTGACCGCAAAGAGGGCATCATGGAGGTGCGACAGCCCATGCTGTTGCAACTGGTCGGCGGTCCAGCACCAGTTGTTAGCAACCAACCATGCAAGGAATTTGGCGGTGCGTGGAGAACGAGAGAGCTAAATTTTCTCCCTGGCCGGAGTTGAGACCAAACCCACGTGGAAATCTGCATAGGTCGATCATGAGGAGTAGATTGTGCTCGGCTCCCAGTTCCATCGAAAGGAATCCTCCCCATCGTGAAGCCGAATGTTGCCGACAATATCCCACAGTTGCAGGAGTTCACCAATCTTCACTGGTGATAGGTTCGGGCCAACATCAATGACCCTAGCACCATGCACCCCTTCACGCATCGAGCACGACTACAAGAACCAATGATGCACCTTGACGGCGAGGTGTGGAAGCAATCCAAATATCTGCCCGAGCGGGTCCACTAGTCAGTCCAGAAGAGGGAGGTAGCATCATTGCAGATGCTTGTGTGGCAGACAAACATGGCACGTGTCTCCCAAGGGATCTGTCATGGTTTTGTCACGGCAGATGTCCTAGTGAAAGGATAGTTTGGAGGCCATCGCAACTAGGTGGTTGCTTGAACAGGGTTGATCGGGAACAAAGAACACAAGTTTACCCAGGTTCGGCCCCTCACGGCGCAGGTAAAGACCTACTTCCTGCTTGATTGATATTGATGGAGATCTCATTTACAAGGATGCGGTTTCGCTAACCTAGCTCTCGAGAGATTGCAACTTAAGTCTTTTCATCCTGGGGGCTCCCCTTTATATAACAGGTTGAGTCCCCATGTTTACAACAGAGTCCGAGTCGCAGTGAAAACCCGTATCCTACTCTACCTCCTATCTGTCTTGCCTTCCAAGTCAGGTGCTTCTCTATGGGCCTTCTTCATAAGCCGGTCCACCTGTTTCTTCACAAGCCGACCACTGGCCAGGTCATCTCACGGGCCTTTAGTCCTTTCCTTGGTTGTGGCTCTTTGACCCGTAGGACTGTATGACCCACAGTGCCTTCAGGCCTGAGCCGGATCATGGTCATGAGGAATAACCCCAACATTAGCCCCCGGTTTAACTTGGATTTATCCATGTTAAACTCATCCTGAAAATAAGATAAAGGAAACAAATTAGGTGAAGGATTAAGCTCCGGGAATAAGATAAAGGAAACAAAAAATGGTGAAGGATTAAGCTTCGGGTCTATTTCTTGAGCCGACATCTTATTATCTCTCCATCGCTTCTTGTTCCGTTCTTGAGAGGTGTCCGGCTGGGTCATTTGATTTGTTGGGTCGTGGAGCATGCTCCACACTTAGCATTTATGTGTCATCTCATAACATGACATCACCCCCACTGTCTTTCCAAAATCCATGCATGACATCACAACGGATCTTTGGGTGGATTTTGTATTGTCTTGTCAGGCGTGACACTCGAGGAGTCCATTTAGCCACAATTTATTATGCCTCCCCCCCCCCCCCCCCCCGGAATTTCGCACTTGTCGTTTCGGGTCCTCCCCCCTCTTATAAATAGAACATAGCCCTCGAGCTCACTTTTACCATCTCTGCCTCCAAGCTCTTCTTCTTCCTCGTGCTCCTGCGACCGAAACTCCGTTGCGCCTCCTCGGGTTCATCGTCCGTGTAGACAGCGACTTCTACATAGCCACAGCCGTCGCCGGAGCTCTTCGGGAATGTTGCGGCTACGCTTACAAATCGAAGTCTCGATTTCTTCTCCATAGATCTGTAAGTAGACCATCATATCTCTGTACTCCTCTTTGTCATAGTTCTTCACGAGTTCATCGTTACTCATCGCAGTAGTAGATTTAGGTCTTAAATGGATTGGCATACGTAGGGCTTATACTCTGCAATGCAGTCATTTACCTCATAGATACATTCTGCCATAACTCCACTACCCCCTCACAGCAGACCATGTCGCCAACCTAGGTTTTTCATTTTTGCTCTTTTTGTAACCATTTTTCAGATTTGCACTGAGGCTAAAACTGTACAATAGTTGTTTGTATCTATCTTGACCCGGAAACTTCTTTACAACTTTTGCCAGGTCATAAACTTTAGTAATATTTTTGCCGGCTTAAGCTATCGTCGGCTTATAATCTTCATTGTAATCCATAGATGTTTGTTCCCAGCAAAGCTTGCTTATTTTGATAACCGCGACCCGATCTCTTTTCCGGCTTATAACTCAATTCATAACTGCCTCAACCCGGAACGCGTCCATGATTTTTGCATTATTAATACCTTGTAGTTGAAACTTCACTGCATCCAAACTGATGGCTCCAAAAGCTACCAAGGTGGTTGTCGGTGTCAAAACCGGCGGATCTCGGGTAGGGGGTCCCGAATTGTGCGTCTAGGCGGATGGTAATAGGAGACGAGGGACACGATGTTTTTACCCAGGTTCGGGCCCTCTCGATGGAGGTAAAACCCTACGTCCTGCTTGATTAATATTGATGATATGGGTAGTACAAGAGTAGATCTACCACGAGATCAAGGAGGCTAAACCCTAGAAGCTAGCCTATGGTATGATTGTTGTAATGTATGTTGTCCTACGGACTAAAGCCCTCCGGTTTATATAGACACCGGAGAGGGCTAGGGTTACACAGAGTCGGTTACAATGGTAGGAGATCTACATATCCGTATTGCCAAGCTTGCCTTCCACGCCAAGGAAAGTACCATCCGGACACGAGCCGGAGTCTTCAATCTTGTATCTTCGTAGTCTTGGAGTCCGACGGATAATGATAGTCCGGCTGTCCGGACACCCCCTAGTCCAGGACTCCCTCAGTAGCCCCTGAACCAGTCTTCAATGACGATAAGTCCGGCGTGCACAATGTTCGGCATTGCAAGGCGGGTTCCTCCCTTGAATAATCCAGAGAAGATCATGAACACCAGGATAGTGTTCGGCTCTGCAAAACAAATTCCACATTCCACCGTAGAGAGAATAAAATGTACACTTAGTTCAATCTGCTGATGTATTATGCGGCGTGACATCACACCGCCACCAGGCCTTTGTTCGAATTACTATACCACCTCAGCTTGTTTAGCGAAGCGGTTTCCTTGGCACGTCTTGTCGAAGCAGAGATCGTGTTCCCCTTATTCCGGGATTCTCATCAATACGTGCGTGGGTAACCCAACCGCGCCATTGATGGTGGCGCCTGGGAGATAAGCGAGTTTTACCAGGCTGGTGGGGGACGCATAGTTTTGTCTGCCTATATATAAGGGATAAGGATTCACCTTCTCACCTACGCCTTCTTCCTCCTTTGCTTATCCATCCCCGCGAACTCAAGCTCCAACGCCCGAGCTCGCGCATCTCGCCTCGACCTTCTCCGAATATGTCCGGAGCGGGAGGCAAATGGTTAGCCTCCACCGTCAAGGAGGAGGACATCACCAAGCTGCACAGCGCCGGATACCTTTCCGGCGATATCGCGCATCGGCTGCCCGACGAGGGGCAGCTCATCCCTACCCCCGGGCCTCATGAGAGGGTCGTCTTCCTCCCCCACTTCCTCCGCGGACTGGGCTTTCCGCTCCATCCATTTGTCCGGGGGCTCATGTTTCACTACGGCCTGGATTTCCACGATCTGGCGCCGAACTTTATCCTCAACATCTCGGCGTTTATCGTCGTGTGCGAGGCCTTCCTCTGCATCCGGCCCCACTTCGGCCTGTGGCTCAAGACCTTCAACATCAAGCCGAAGGTTGTGAAGGGTATGCAAGCGGAATGCGGAGGCGCCATGTTGGGCAAATTGCCCAACGTCCCTTGGCTGGAAGGGACCTTCGTGGACTCCGTCAAGGGGTGGCAATCGGGGTGGTTTTACATCACCGAGCCGCGCAAATCCACATGGGCGGCGGCCCCCGAGTTTAGATCTGGCATCCCCACGCAGCTCACCTCCTGGAAAGAGAAGGGCTTGCAGTGGGGGAATCCGGTGGAGGTGACGGGACTCCGGGCATGTATCAAGAAGATGGTGAGCAATAGGCTCAGGCTCGTCGACGTGGTCCAAGTCATGCTCATCCGCCGGATCCTCCCATGCCAAGAACGGGCATTTAATTTGTGGGAGTTTAATCCGGAACAGCACCAGGCGCTAAGCGGGCTCTTCGATACAACATACGAAGGCGCCTGGAGGGTGCTGTTCAAGGGCGCCGAAGCCCCTGCGTCCGCGACCGAAGACCGCGGATTCAGCTCGCAGTATCCAACTGACGAGGTAAGTGATTCAACCCCATTACGGGACACTTGTGATAATTAGATTGACTCTAGTGAGGTTTCATTCTGCCTCTTCCTTTGACAGGAATGGATGGAGAAGGCCAAGCTGCTCATCAGCCCGGCTCCCATGCGAGAAGACCCAGTGGACGCCCGCTTAACAGGGCTGCTGGCTCCGGCACCGCACGTGGTGCCAGAGAAGAAGGCCAAGAAGGTGGCCGTGGGGACTCGAAAGAGTTCCCGCAATCAGGCGTCTGACGACGACGAGGACTCCTCCCCCGAAGACGAGGAGGAGGAGTATTCTCTCCCGGAGGAGGGAGAGAAGAAAAGGAAGGCTTCCCCCATCGGGGGGGGGGGGGGGCAGAAGGGTCCAAGAGGGGGAGAACTATCCCCCCGGACAGTTTCGCCAACATCAGCGTTGGTGAGGATGAGTGGCCTCCAAGGGCCAGGCGTCCGGCAAGATCGTAAGTATCCGGATCCTTGATGTGTAATTTCTTTTATGTCGCGTAGTATCCTTCTAACGCCGCATTCTGCCCGTAGTCCGGCCAATGATGATCTCCCCGACTCATCGGGCGGGTCATTGGCCTCGTCGGATGTGAATTCCATCCCGACTGCCTCCACCCCACGCGCCGACGAGGACGTCGAGGTGGGATCCCAGAGAGGGACCCATCAGGAGGAGGCTCCGGAGGCGCCGTCAGGCAGCCTCCCGGACTTCGTGCTGGACTCTACATCGGAACCCGCAGTGGTTCCAGAGTCCGGCAAGCGGCCCCTTCGAAAGAAGGGCAGGACCGTGACGCCGGCGGCCTCCGTCCAATCGGAGGCGCCGGATAACCTGCTGGAGGTGCTTAAAGGCGCTTCCATCGAGGAAGAACACCGCACTATCATGAGTGCGGTGATTGAGAAGGTTCAGCTCGCTAAGAGCGGGCTGACCGAAGCCTGCAGCAGCCTTTTAACAGGCTTTGAGGTAAGAAGTTAAAATTATGTAATGTAATACTGCATAGACAGTAGCCCCTGATGCTTAGTTCGGTGTTCGGAAAGAAAAGCCGGACTAAGGATCTTTAACAAGATATACGCAGGGTTGCCTAAAATATGTCAATATGGGTTTGCAGGCTGCGCTGCTGACCTCTGCCGCACTAACGGCGGAGGTTGACGTGCTGAAGAAGGATCTCGAGCGGTCCGAGCAAGAGCTCGGCCATGCAAGGAAGCAGCTCGGGGAAAAAGAAGGTGAGTAACACCTCTTTGAATAAGTACCTTATAGAAAAGGATTTTGGTTGCAAATAAAATTAACAAGGATAATATGTGTATTGCAGGGGCCACTAACGAGGTGGCAGCCCTGAAGGATGTTGTGTCCGCGGCCGAACGCAGTGCGGCCGCGGAACGGGCTGAGCGAGAAAAGCAAGAGGCACGGGTGGCGGAAGTTCGGCAAGAGCTCCAGGTTCTCATGGAAAAACATGAGAGTTTGGAGCGTGACTCCAAGACTCGAGAGTCCGAGCTTGCCTCGGCTCTCGAAAGTGCCAAGTCCGCCAAGGCCGAGGCCCGTAAGGCCCTTCAGGAGGTTGAGGACATAAAGAAGATAGCGGCGGGTAAGGCGTTTTTCATGCAAAGCAGGCATGTTAATGTGAACTACCTGACACTTACCCGCATTCGGAGCTCTCCAGGGGCGTTTGCAGATCTTCCGCGTAGTGCGTCTGATGCCGCCGCATTCTATCGTGGCGAGGAGGGGAGCTCTACGGAGAAGGTCTTTTGGTCTCAGTATACTGAGGCCGGCCATCCGGTGCCCCCAAGCGACCAGCTGAAGCAGCTGGTCGAACTCCACAAGGTAGCTGAGGAGGCCATGAAGGGCCTCATAGTCTGGCTGTGGCCTGGACAGGCCATGCCTGGTAGCTACTTTGGCCTCGTGCGGCGGCTGGTGGATGCATGCCCCAGGCTGGATGTAGTCAAGCGCTCCGCCTGTATCGAAGGCGCTCGTCGTGCCCTTGCCCGCATAAAGGTGCAATGGGGCAAATTGGATGCAGAGAAGCTTCTCACGGACCCACCGCCGCCGGGCAAGGAGTATCGCACGCCGGAGAAGTATTATAAAATTGTCCTGAAGGGAGCCTGTGATATTGCAGATGAGTGCTCCCGAAATGTAATCTTTGAGTGAACTCGCTGTTTATTTATCCTGTGCGCTGAAAACTTCGTTCATATGCGCCATGAGCAACGCTTGTTTAATTTAAAATATTACCTTCTGTGCGGCCGTTTGTAAAATCTGAGAGATGGCAAGTCGTTGGCTTCAGCCCCCAAGCCACAAGTGCTGGGGTGTTCGGGATAAACTTGAGCACTCTTGTTCTCATTTTTGGGTCCATCTAGGGAGGCGCTCAACACGACGAACAAGGCAACCGGACTTATAATGCTTGAACACTCTCACTTAGCCATAGAATTCTATAATTTTAAATTTCAGCGAAGCCCCTGGTATTCGGAAGACCGAATCCGGGGCGCTATCCACGCCTTCATCGGACATTATCCGGAACTTCGCTCGAAGCGGCGTGAGTCTTTAAGGACCCGAAAAAACCTCTCGAACAGCGACCAGTCTCTCGCCTTATCATGCCAGTCAGTTTTAGCTTTCTCCACTGAGGCGTTAACCCGGCTCAACCGGGGCGCAATCGCAGTGGTTCTCCCAGTGCCACCTTAGCCGACAGAACGGAACGTAAGGCACCAAAACGTGGGAGCCGGGCAAACCCAACTATTGACCCAAGACATGATTCGGAGCCGATTCATATAATGCTATAAGTTCGGGGTGCCGCACTTGTGAAAGTGTTCGGACTTTATCACACCATAGAGTGGGGAACATAAGCCCCCGGTGTATTATGCCGTACCAAAATATACGGGTGCCAGATGTCATATAATGAGCATATATATATAAAATGTGATGCAACTGCGATCATAAAGGTGCTGCATTATTAATGAAAGAAAAGTCTGCTAGTAGAGCGGACTGATACAAATAGTGCGGTAAGCAAGGGATTTGGACTAAATAAACATGTCCCCCTCCAGGGATGAGCTGCGGATTTGGTGTATATAATCGAATTTAATGCTCGTAATTGAGACCACCTGAGTGTTCGGCGCGGCCTTCTTTAGTCCCTGACTGTTGCATCATGAGTTCGGCAGGTTCACCGCCGGACAGGGCTTCTGGTTAACAGAGTCCTGTGTACAAAAAAGAATAAAAATAAAAAAAAGAGGGGCACATTTGCGAGCCCCCGGTGTGGTCGAACCGCACTCTGGGTCCGTTGTGATCGTGCCCCCTCCCCTGTGCCCATGGTATCTCCAAAGCGTAATGATGTACGCGGAGTGTTATTCTTGCGATCATACGCGGGCGAGGGTTGGGGCCGCATTGCTACGCGTGCTCTGATCGCGCCAGGTGGTCTTGGTTGGCATTGCTCCGGGCGCGCTTTGCTGTATCCGGCCGTTTAACGGCCGGACTCGAGAATTGCCTTAGAAGGCTGCTCTGTACTTCGGCCGCGAGAGCCGCTGTATGTTCCTCCGTTCGGAGGGAGCGTTCCGCATTCCCATTGACCGTGATGACTCCACGAGGGCCTGGCATCTTGAGCTTTAGGTATGCATAGTGCGGCACCGCGTTGAATTTGGCAAACGCGGTTCGCCCGAGCAGAGCGTGATAGCCGCTGCGAAATGGGACTATGTCGAAGATTAACTCTTCGCTCCGGAAATTATCCGGGGATCCGAAGACCACTTCCAGTGTGACTGAGCCTGTGCAGTTGGCTTCCACTCCTGGTATGACACCTTTAAAGGTTGTCTTTGTAGGTTTAATCCTTGATGGGTCTATGCCCATTTTGCGCACTGTATCCTGATAAAGCAGGTTCAGGCTACTGCCGCCGTCCATCAGGACTCTCGTGAGGTGGAACCCATCGACGATTGGGTCTAAGAACAATGCGGCGAATCCGCCATGGCGTATGCTGGTCGGATGGTCTCTTCGATCGAAAGTGATCGGACAAGAGGACCATGGATTGAACTTCGGGGCGACTGGCTCCATCGCATAGACGTCCCTTAGTGCGCGTTTCCTCTCCCTCTTGGGTATGTGGGTCGCGTATATCATATTCACCGTCCGCACTTGTGGGGGGAAACCCTTCTGTCCTCTGTTGTTCGGCGGCCGGGTCTCTTCCTCGTCGTCGCTATTTAGCCCCTTGTCATTGTTTTCGGCAATTAACTTGCCGGCCTACTTGAACACCCAGCAATCTCTATTGGTGTGGTTAGCTGGCTTTTCAGAGGTGCCATGTATCTGGCATAAGCGGTCGAGTATTCGGTCCAGATTGGACGGACCCGGAGTGGTTCTTTTAAATGGCTTCTTCCGCTGACCGGGTTTATAGCCTCGGAATCCGGCATTGACTGCCGTATCCTCCTTATCGTCGCCGTTAGTTCGGCGCTTGTTTTTGTTTCGACGTGACCTGCCGTTGTTGTCCTTAGTATCCGGACTGCCAGAATTTTTACGGAGATTGTTGCTGCGGGCTAGCCAGCTGTCCTCTCCCGCACAAAAGCGGGTCATTAACGATGTGAGGGCTGCCATGGATTTCGGCTTTTCCTGCCCCAGGTGCCGGGCTAGCCATTCGTCCCGGATGTTATGTTTGAAGGCTGCAAGGGCCTCTGCGTCCGGACAATCGACGATTTGATTTTTCTTTGTCAAGAACTGTGTCCAGAATTGTCTGGCTGATTCGTCTGGCTGCTGAATGATGTGGCTTAGGTCATCGGCGTCTGGTGGTCGCACATATGTGCCTTGGAAGTTATCAAGGAATGCGGCCTCCAGGTCTTCCCAACACCCAATTGACTCTGCGGGCAAGCTGTTAAGCCAATGCCGAGCTGGTCCTTTAAGCTTGAGCGGGAGGTACTTTACGGCGTGGAGATCGTCACCGCGGGCCATATGGATGTGGAGAAGATAGTCTTCGATCCACACCACGGGGTCTGTTGTGCCATCGTAGGATTCGATGTTTACGGGTTTAAACCCTTCGGGGATCTGATGATCCATTACTTCGTCAGTGAAGCATAACGGGTGTGCGGCGCCCCTGTATTGAGCGATATCGCGACGCAGCTCGAGAGAGCGCTGTCTGCTGTGTTCGGCCCGGCCGGGGTTATTGTATCCGGCGCGACGGTATTCGTCGTGGGTCGTAGGGCGCCTACGTGATCCATAGATGGATCTGGATTGCCTTGCTTTGTCCTCCAATATGTCTCGCAAGTCCGGCGCGTTCCCTCTTGGCTTCGTACTGTTGGAGCGATGCCGGGGTATGGTCTTGGCTGGGGGCCTGGATGCCTCTCTGTCACGACCACGGGGTGGTCGGTCAGCCATATCGTGCGCTGCTGATGGAGGTACGTATGCTTCCTCCTCTAATCGGGGGAGCAGCTTGCGTTTTGGGTAACTTTTGGAGGGACGTTCGAGTTTATACTCTTCGGCCGCGAGGACCTCGGTCCATCGATCGGCCAGCAGGTCCTGATTAGCTTGAAGCTGTTGCTGCTTTTTCTTTAGGCTGTTTGCTGTGGCGATAAGCCCGCGCTTGAAGCGCTCTTGTTCGACGGGATCCTCGGGTACAACGAATTCGTCATCGTTGAGGCTTGCTTCGTCTTCGGAGGGAGGCATATAATTATGATCCTCAACCTCTTCGTCTGCCGCCCCCTCATGAGGGCTTGCTTCTGCATCCTCCTGCGCTGAGTCTTGCTGGAGGGGATTGTCTTCGGCACTCTCTGGAGTATTATTATCTCCTGTGCCGGAATCTCCATTCTTGCTGTGGCGAGATTTAGAGCGGTGCCGCTGACGCCGGCGCTTGGGCTGTTTCTTTAAGGGATCTACCTCCGCTGTTTCTTCGCCGTCCCCATCTTTTGGGGTATCCACCATGTATACGTCATATGACGAGGTGGCCTTCCAGTGCCCTGTGGGCGCTGGTTCCTGTTCGTCTCCGGCATCGTCGTCCATAGCGTCGATGTCTTCGGAGTCGTAGTCTAGCATGTCGGTTAGATCGTCGATAGTGGCTACAAAGTGGGTGGTGGGTGGGCTCTGAATTTCTTCGTCGTCCGTATCCCAACCATCCTGGCCATAATCCGGCCAGGACTCTCCTGATAACGAGAGATGCTTTAGTGAATTCAAGATATCGCCGAAAGGCGAGCATTGGAAGATGTCCGCGGCGGTGAATTCCATAACCGGCGCCCAATCCGGACCGATTGGCAGGGGCGCGGGAGGTTCGGAGTCCGGCGAGGAGTCCGGCGCCTCGGAATCACGAGTTTTGCAGGGGACAAGATTAGTGTTCGGCTCCATCGCCGTGGATGTTGGAGCCCCCAGGGCGGCGTCTATCCACCGGCCCTCGACCTGGGCGATCGGCTCCGGGCCAATGGCCGAAGCGGATCCGTGTGCGGCCACCAAGGCACTGTTCGGCGGCAGAGCTAGATCATGCCCATCGTCACAGTGCGGCGCGCTCGGCTGTGGCTCGAGTCCGTCGAGGATCAAGTCTCCGCGGACATCGGCCGTGAAGTTTAAGCTTCCAAATCTGACCTGACGGCCAGGGGCGTAGCTTTTGATCTGCTCCAGATGGCCAAGTGAATTGGCCCGCAGTGCGAAGCCGCCGAATACGAAGATTTGTCCGGGGAGAAAAGTCTCACCCTGGACAGCGTTGTTGGTTGAAGATGCCATCAAGCCTATCGGTGACGACACAGAGGAACTCTCGATGAAAGCACCAATGTCGGTGTCAAAACCGGCGGATCTCGGGTAGGGGGTCCCGAACTGTGCGTCTAGGCGGATGGTAACAGGAGACGAGGGACACGATGTTTTTACCCAGGTTCAGGCCCTCTCGATGGAGGTAAAACCCTACGTCCTGCTTGATTAATATTGATGATATGGGTAGTACGAGAGTAGATCTACCACGAGATCAAGGAGGCTAAACCCTAGAAGCTAGCTTATGGTATGATTGTTGTAATGTATGTTGTCCTACGGACTAAAGCCCTCCGGTTTATATAGACACCGGAGAGGGCTAGGGTTACACAGAGTCGGTTACAATGGTAGGAGATCTACATATCCATAGTGCCAAGCTTGCCTTCCACGCCAAGGAAAGTACCATCCGGACACGAGCCGGAGTCTTCAATCTTGTATCTTCGTAGTCTTGGAGTCCGGCGGATAATGATAGTCCGGCTGTCCGGACACCCCCTAGTCCAGGACTCCCTCAGTGGTCAACTGGGTCAAGTTAACCATGTCTACACTTAGGTTGCCAACTCTAGTAGACTCCGGGTTGTTGCCAGCCCAAGGCGAAATAGAATGGCGCGCACCCAAAGAAGAAACTCACCCTCAGCCGGGCCAAAACGAGATTGTCATTTTTGCCGATCACTTGGATAGAGGCTTCCATCCGCCCAGCTCAAAATTCTTCTGAGATGTGCCCCATCATTTTGGCATTAGGCCTCAAGACCTTGACCCAAACTCGATCTTAAATTTGTGTCAGTTCCAAGTGTTCTGTGAGGTATACCTCCAGATTGAGCCAACCGTCAGCTTCTTCCAAGAATTTTTCTATCTTAATCATCAGACAGAGCACAAGAACGTACCAAGTATAGAACTTGGAGGGATTACTATCCAGAGCCGGAAAAACTCAGCTTTTCCTGGAGTAAAGCCGGCAAGCCATCCTAAACCCCCTCCCCCTCTCGCGACCGCGCCGCCCGCGCGGGCGGCCGGTCATGCCCCGATCTCTCCCCCCTCCAGCCCCCCTCTCCCCCCCGCCACCGTCGCTGGCGCCTGCGACCGGCCTGGCCCCGGGGTCGCTGGTGGCGGCGGCCCTCCTGCCTTTCCCCTCCCGGTGGCTCTCCGGCACGGGGCGGAGCTGTGCCGGGGGGTGCTCCTAGGCGGCGACGGTCTTGCTGGCGGGGGGGGGGGGGGTGCCTCGTCGTAGGGCGGGCGAGCAGCTGGACGGCGGCACCGTCGTTGGCGGCGGCGTGGCGCTGCGGCACATCCTAGCGGCGGAGCTCAGCCCAGATCTAGGCCCTATGGGGCCCATCTTGTCTTGGCCGGGCCGGCGGCGGGGTGGGTCAGCGGCGTGATTCCCGGAAGGCGGGGGAGCGGCGTTGCGCGACGGGGGCTGGCGGTGCCGATGCCAGCCTGTTGCAGCACTGCTGGTGGGGCTTAGCGAGCCCATTTCAGGCCTGGCCGGGCCAGGGGTGGCCTGGTATGCCCCGCTACCGTGTCCGATCGGCTTCCGTGACAGTGCCAGAGGCGCGGGCTTCTCGCACGACGGCGGTGGAGGTGGTTCCCTCCCGCTCGGCCTTGGTGCTGCTGCTCTCATCGTATGGCGCTTCTCTCCGGTCTTCTCGGCCTCGTGTTGGTGCTCGTAGTGAGACTACGTGGGTGGCGGCGCAACCGCGATGGCGCATTGGGCGGTGGTTTGGTTGGTTGGCTCCGGATGGGCGGTGGTGTTTGGCGTGTGAGAGAAATCCTTGCTGGCTCGTCCGGCTCCGATGCGGTGACACCGGCGGGTGCCACCATTCCTTCTTGAAGGGTGTCGGTGGTAACCATTCTCCACTTCCCTCCGCGTACCGGGGGAAACCCTAGGACTCGTCCGGCAGCAGCGTCGTCGACGTCGCATACCTTCTTGGAGGTGCTCCTTGGTACACGGCACTCGGAACCTCAGGCTGTGGTGTAGTGTCTCTGGAGGGCGCAGCAGTGGCGGGCCTTCCGCGCTTAGTCGAGCTGTCGTTGTTGGCATTTGTTTCTTCTTCTTTTCTTCTTTGGGCTTGTTGTGCTGCTCGCCCCAGCATTGCGTATGTCTGTTGGTTGGTGCTTTGGAATACAAAGCGGGGGGAACCCTTTTTCGGCAAGCCATCCTAAAGTGTGGCACAAGACCTGGTTTTATTACAAAGACACCTCTCCAGCAGATCAACGTCAGTTGCCGAGTTACAGATTGGACCGACTTGACTCCTCAACCATGTTTCCGGGATTCGCCTCCCAAGTAGAAAGGGATAAGATGCATCCCTTGTATTCAAAGATTAATGCTCTAACATCTCATGGCCTCACTAGAGTCCATCTGATCTAGTGTTGGATGCGCTGGCGGATCCAACCCCTCAGCCTGAGGGGCCGGCTCATGCATACATACACAGGCGAGCCGGAGGATGCGCTACACTTTAGCCGGGTTGATCTATCACCTGCCAACCTGTTGAAAACTACCACAAAATTACTTCGCAAAACTCGGGAGGCGGTTGAGATTGTAGGGCTCACCCCTTTCCAGGCAACTCGGCACCTCCGGTGAGTTGCCTTTTCCTTTCTTTCGTTCCATTTTTTTGCTTATTGATTTATTTAACATTCCAGCTTGTCATTTGCCCAAGAGGAATCTCAATGGTGGAAAAACAGAACCCCGAGTTCCCACTCCTCCCTAGGATGCCAACGTAGTAGAGCCGTATGATGACAAGGAAGAAATTGAGGTAATAGAGCTTGATTCCCTCGACCGTCTGTTTAAGGAACTTGCTGACGCCACCACATCGCAGGATAATACCAAGACCAACCAAGCCGGCGAGATGGAGGTAAACCCTTCTTATTCTGACTTAGAACTAGTTGTCCCGAAGAAAATGAGATGAGCAATCTAAAAGGTACCATTTTCACATCTAGATGCTCACTTAGATCCATAATTTCTTTTGAAGGAAACTCAGTATGCTGGCACCTAAAGGCGGAAGACCCGGATCAGTTTGGGAGAATTGACCGACAGCTTACCAAAAAGCCGTCTTCACGAAGGGCACGAACTGAGGTGCCTCACAGCCCAACTCCTTCACTCCCTCAGGCCGGCTTAATAAAACAACCCCTTCATCCATGTGTCCCAGACTATCACATGACTTGACCATCATCTGATGAATCCAATGCCACTCAGGTGCCGGCTTTTACCATCAATCATGGGTAAGTATTTTACAAGCATATGCTTTTCCTTTTTACTTGCATCATCTTAATTTCCTTTGTTACTAAATCACGTAAGTTATTCTAGAGCTAAGGCCTTTACCAGGAAGAAAGTTGGTGAAATGAGTGATGCTGCTCCAGAATCTGTAAAACCCCCTCAATATGACTCAAGGGTCGGCCTAAAGACCCAGAATGAGCCAGCTGGCGAGGCTGGAAAAGCAAATGATACTGAGCTGACTAGCGAGGATGAGCCGGCTCAGCAAGATAAACCTGTCAGCCCTACCTGCGTCTCCACTCTTATAGTGGAGGAGAAAGAAGATCCATCTAGTGAGATGCCCCTAGAGATGACTTATGTTGATGTGATGGTTACTGGAGAGAGACATAGTGCTCCACAAACATCAAGCATTTTGACAAAAAATTATAGCCAAAAATGAGTCACCAATGAAGGAGAAAGGAAAGAGTAAGCTTGAACTTCCATCTTTGGTGGATCTTGATGTAAACTCCCTTCATCAAGGGTATTTAACCCGGCTGTCTAAAAGCCAAGATCTTGAAATCACCATGGTCAACACTTTGAAGCGAAAATATGAGGTATGCCCCTACTGCTGATCTTCTTTACATATATTTATGTAGCCCACGAGTCTTAAGTAGAGAAACTAGTGATATGCTTAAGACTTGCTTCGAAAAAATCTTTAACAAAAATTCGGGTTGACACCCTTGACCCATCCTTGATATATATATATATATATATATATATATATATATATATATATATATATATATATATATATATATATATATTGTAGTTATGCTCGGATGTAGCCCCCAAGGGCCAGGTCATTATGTAAATAACAAACTGGGACTTTTGTAAATTTGTACCAAGAGCGTGAGCAAATGGTAGCTCTGAAGGATAGGCTCATCATCATGTGGTGGGTCAGGTCTTTTTAATATAGGTAGTATTTAAAAATGACAATGCATTAGCCCCCAAGTGCCATGTTGAATGCTTGCAGCTACATGAGACTTTGATATAATATAGGTCCAAAATATGACTGGTGTAGTCCCCAAGTGGCAGGTCGTTAGCCAGCGGCGACTTGGGACTTCCAATAATGTTTCTGAGTTTGTAATTCTGATATGGAGGCAGCGGCGGAGGCACCACCCAGCGTCCCTGGGCACTTTCCCGGGCTCGCTTGTCCTGGACAATAGCGATCGATCCAAAATCTAAAGGGCAAAACACGTTCCGTGGGTTAGTTTATCTGGGCAAAATAAATGGGCCTTTGATTCTCACAGCAGCCCAACACAGCAGTCTGCACTCTGCAGCCCAGACCTATACAGAAGACACACGAGGGGAATACGTCAGATCGACCGCTTGATGAACTCCCTGTCTCTTTGTTTTCTCACAGGCGGTGAACGCATGGACTTGGACTGGCGGCTGGCGCTACAACCCTAGACGGCTAGACACACGGCTAGTGGTGAGCGGACACGAGGCATCTAGGCAATGTACTCGTCCGGTCGTCCCTCAACCCCCTCCTTCTCATTCGCTTCGACTTCGTTCGGTAATAATCTAACTACCTAAAAATCCTCCATCAGAATTAGGGTTAGCCGGCTAGGGATCCCTTATCTCTGAATAATTTTTGGCTAGGGAATGAATTGTTCATTTGTTCTTGCAGAATTAATTGGAAGGAGAGCTTGTTGTGCTTCACATTACTGAACATCTTGACGTAGAACTGTAGAAGGGAAGATGAAATAGATTACAGATTACGCTGTGTTTATGTTTAGGTCAGGACCTCCGAACATTTTGATCCTCATATGGTTTTCCTCATCATATCATGTATAAGTATTTATTTTCAAGTCAATTAATCTGTAGAACTAACTGTCTAGCAACTACTTTCAAGTAGTTCTGTACTATGAACTTGTCACTTGTTGTAGCTCATTTTCTTATTTACTTGTTTAACAACTAACCTCAAACTTTATCATTAAATTTCAAAAATGAGGAGGTTCTTGATTGATAGAGCAAGCATTGAAAATTTGAATGGTGTGCAATCGGAAATAGAAGTGGAGGCACAACCACCTCCTAACATTGCCAATAAATTTAATCCAAATGATATTGAGTGTGATCCAGGAAAGAGGAAACAAATTTGTGAGTATCCTCCTAATATTCAAGATCAAGTGAGAAGAGCATATGTATTGAAGGGTCCAATGCAACCAGATTTGAATAAAGTTCCTCGTACTTACTTTGGAAGTTCACGTTCATCAAGAGCATTTTCTAAATCTTGGTACAAAATCATTCATGGATTGAATACAATGAGTGGAAGAAGGCAACTTATTATTTTTATTGCTTTCTCTTTAAGCAACCAGGAAGGGCTGAGCACTTTGGTTATGATGTATTCACCAAAGAAGGATTCACTGATTGGAAGCATGCATCTAAAGCCTTCAAAGATCATATTGGTGGTCCTGGTAGTAAGCACAACTGTTGCATCAAGCATTATGATGATTATAATAATCAGAGACAAAATGTGGCAAGCAATCTTGGTAGAGCAAGCAAGGAATCAGAAGAAATGTATAAGATCCGCTTGACTTGTTCTGTAAGTTATTCAAGATATCTCATTGCACAAGGCTTGGCTTTCCGTGGACATGACGAGTCCTCTACTTCTCTGAGCAAGGGAAATTTAAGAGAGATGATAGATTTGGAAAAGACTAAAATGAACAAGTGAGAGATGCTTTTGACCATGGTGGAAGAAATTGCATAATGACATCTAGTGACATTCAAAAGGAGCTTGCAATGTGTTGTGCACATGAAGTTACCAAGAGGATCATGGCTGAGCTTGGTGATAAACAATTCTCTATGATTATTGATGAATCGCGCGATATATCTGTGAAAGAGCAAATGGCAGTGATGTTGAGGTTAGTAAATTATCTTACTTTCATTATTTTTTTGTCATTTATTCTCTATGTTGTCAACTAACCTTGTTTTTTATATAGGTTTTTGAATGACAAAGGAAAGGCCGCGGAACGATCTCTTGCTTTGCATCATGTCAAAGATACTACATCTGAGGCACTAAAGAATGCTCTTTATGCAATTCTTGATCATTATAAGTTATCTATTTCAAGGATACAAGGGCAGGGATATGATGGTGCTTCAAATATGAGAGGCAAGCTTAATGGTTTGCAGAGAAAGATCATAGATGAAAACCCTTTTGCTTTCTATGTTCATTGATATGCTCACCGTTTGCAGTTCGTGGTTGTTTCTGTTGCTAGTAGTTGCTCATCTATTCATGATTTCTTTGAGTACATCTCCTTAATTGTGACTACAACAAGTTCATCTTGCAAGAGAACGGATGAATTGACAGAGGCACAACACCAAGATATTCTGCACAGACTTGAGAGTGGCGAGATATCTATAGGAAGGGGCTTGCACCAATCATCTACTCTTGTTAGGTCGGGTGATACTAAATGGGGTTCCCATCATACTACTTTGCTTCATTTGAATCAAATGTGGTCCTCCGTGTTACAAGTGCTTAGTATGATTGATGAACATGGACGTGGGCCATCTCAAGCAACGGGTTTGATAGAAAAATGGAGAGCTTTAAATTTGCTTTCATTCTAAAGCTTATGTTGAAGTTGTTTGGCATCACAAATCTGCTCTCAAAAGTCTTGCAAAGAAAAGATCTTAATATTGTGCTTGCCATGGAATTAGTGGATGATGTCAAAGCTCGGGTGGCAACTTTAAGAGAGAGTGGTTGGGATGATTTATTTTGTGATATTCAAGAATTTTGTGCTGCTAATAGTATTCCAATGCCAAACCTGGATGAAGCAATACCAGTTCATGGTCATTCAAGGAAAGTAGGGAGGACTGTCACTAATCTTCACCATTACCGTGCAGAGATTATTTATGTTTCTAGTGACAAAATATGCGTGGAGATGGATCACCGCTTTAGTGAAGGAGCTAATGGTGTGCTTGATTGCTTCTCATGTCTTGACCCCAATAATTCTTTCTCCAAGTTTAATGTTGATAAGCTTGCGCGTCTTGCTGAAATTCTTCATGATGATTTTTCTAATGATGACCATGGAACAATAAGACAACAACTTCTCACTTATATAAGTCAAGTGAAAAGGCATGCTTATTTTTCTACTTGTGATGATGTTCAAAGTTTGTCCATGGAGATGGTTGAAACTGAGAAGCATTTGGTATTTCCATTGGTATACAAACTTATTGAGTTGGGTTGATATTGTCGGTGTCAACGACATCTGTTGAGGGAGATTTTTCAGCAATTAAGATTATCAAGACTAAACTGCGTAGTAAGATCAATAATTAATAGTTCAATGACTTGATGATATGTTACACCGAGTGGGAGTTATTCAAGTCAGTTGATAATAAGGATATTATTCGAACATTTACTGCAACGAGCTCTCGGAAAGGGCATTTGCCTCATGATTTTCTTTAGTGCCTTGTCGGTATGTTTCATCTGACCATCTCTATCTTGCATGCTTTTGATTTCACATCTCACAACTAAATGTATTTAATTACAAACACATTTTTATTGTAGTGCCTTCTAGGACCTTTGCAAACATGGAGAGTTTTCCTCTATGCAAGGCTGATTACCTGTCCTTCTTTTGGCAAAAATGAACAAGTGAGAGATGCTTTTGACTGTGGTGGAAGAAACTGCACAATCACATCAAGTGACATATGGTATGGCTAGCTTTACATTTATTGGCAACATGGCAAATTTGACTCTATGTAAGGCTATTTATGTAATTTTTTGTTGTCATGTCTCAACTTTATTTGGTCTATGAAGTGGACATTAGTATATTATCTCACTTTAAAATAAAATTTTGTGTGACTATTATGGTTCTGTTTTCATTTGATTATTAATGCGGACTTGTTATTCTGAAGCTTGGTGGTATAGTGTATGTTGTGTATTTGAATACCCGACTTTTTATTTCTAGATTATATGCTTAGGCTTAACTTGCCCAGGCTCCACAAAATTTCTGGCTCCGCCACTGTATGCATGCAATGTTGAACCATGTCGAGTCATCAGCAGCCAGCTTGAAGAAAAGAGCTGAAAAAGGAAAAGAAGCTGAGAGAAAAGGCAAAAAGCCTATCCTCAGACTTCCACAAATCCCTGCTCAATGTGACAGATAAGCTGGAGAAGGCCAAGGCTGATTTTGAGAAGGAGAAAGCCACCCTAGTGAAACGTACTAAAGAGGCCGAGTCAAGGCTCGAGCCAGTCACCCAAGAGTTGGTGACTTTGAAAGGCCATATTAAAGATATGTGCATAGCCATCTTCGGTAAGCATGAATTCTTGCAAGTCACCAACTAATGTCGCCTTAAGATATTAGCCAGGTTACTGATGTTTCTTTTACGTGTATCAATAGGCAAAAGGAATCACAATTTAGTTGAACTTCCTCTGGTGAAACTGAAGGCACTCTATAAATTCCTGGAACAATTGTATGTAGGTGGTGCCTACTGCATTATGGCAGTGAAGAACATGAAGGTGCCACCTCATTATATCATGGGCATGCTGAAGGAGCTTTCCACTATTCCAAAGTGGATCTAGGAGCTGAAGAATTCAGCCTATCAGCAGGGAGCCATGTATTCACTTGCTCATGCTAAAGCGTATCTGCCAGAGATGGAGGCGGCTCTTCTGGAAGAGGGGTTCCCGGAATTCAATGTGGATAACACCCCCTTTATGGAGAAGGGTTATCTGCATTGTGTGAAGGAGACCCAGGTGATAGCGACCAGGATTGCTCAAGAACTGGACTTGGCGAAATTCCAAGCCGGTTACTCAGAAGCCGGCAATTGCATTAACCCGTCCGAGCCCAAGCCAGTGGAACTTGTACCTCCTCATCGTAAGCAAAACTTTGCTCCTGACGTCAACCCTTCATTAGTCACGAGACAAGACTCAATTTTACAAGTTTTGTCATCAATCCAGTGGGTGGCAGATGACCTCCAAACCGAAGCAACAACCAGTGAGGGTCAAGAAGAGCCGGTGTAAGCTGACCCAACCACGACTGGAGCGGAAGGCAATGTCAACCCAGAGAGCTCCATGCCCGGCTTACAATGATATTCTCTGTCGACTTTTGTTTCATAAAAGTTTGATGAAAAGTGGCCCAGTTGTGGCATGCAATAGTTGATAGAAAAAAAATCAGACTTGACAATGCCTTCGTGCATTGAATATGCTTTAACCTTTGAGACGGTAATGGGGTGATGAGAAATCTATGATGACCACTTCTTGTTCCCCAACCAGGCAATTTGGTATGTGATTTGTTGTGATTTTAAATCTTTAGCTGTATTGGTAGAATAACCCAGCAAAATATATGAGAATTCCATAAGTGTTGTATTGTGCTACATGACACAAGTTGGACTTTCAAGCTCAAGGAAATCTTGTACCCAGCACCACCTTTTTAAACCAGTGTTATTTATAACCCGGTGCTTATAAAAATAAATACCTGCAAAAAATCACAGATAGAATAACATGACAGAAGAAAATGATTTAAAATAATAAGGCTACGTTCGAGGCACAACATAAAGACCGACTTTCGAAGCTTAAGTCTGATTTGCTTCTGTGAAGCAGGCCTTGTAGCCTCTTTTGATTTATCCTCACTCTCTGAAAGTCGGCTCTCTCATGACTTAAGCGGTGTTTTAACTTTGATAAGTTCAGGGTCAGCAGTGTGATTGACTTGGTCCTTACCAAGGGGGTGAGAGCTTATGCATACCTGTCTGTTCTTGGATCAGACGGAGCACTAAGTCACCCTCTTGGACCGCGTTCATAGGTCTTCCTGATATATCATTGATCATGCTGCTGCAAGACTGCGTTCTTCCTCCAAAGCATCTAGGGAGTCTTGAGGAGCTTTCTCATTATCTAATTTGACATATGTTGCAACTCTGGGGGAGTCATGATGGATATCACTTGGCAAGACGACTTCTGCACCATAAATCAGGAAGAACGACGTATAGGTTGTTGACCTATTGGGAGTAGTCCGTATGCTCCAAAGGACTGCGGGGAGCTCCTCAACATAGCATCCAGGAGTGCGCTCAAGAGGAACCACGAGTCTTAGCTTAATCCTGCTCAATAACTCCTGATTAGTGTGTTCTGCTTGACCATTGGACTGTGGATGCGCCACTGAAGCAAGATCAAGCCGGATGTGCTCATTCTGACAAAATAGTTTCATAACTCCTTTGGACAAGTTAGTGCCATTGTCTGTGATGATGTTGTGTGGATAGAAAAAGTGAAAACTCAGCTTCTTGAGGAATTTAACCGTTGTTCACAATTACTTACTAGTTCCGCCTCGACCCACTTGGTTATCAACTGCAACCAAAAGGTGAGTCTTTTTATCCTTTGATTGTTTGGAAGGACCAACCACGTCAAGCCCCCAGGCTGCAAAAGGCCAAGTGATTGGTATCATCCAAAGTTCTTGAGCTGGCATATGAGCTTGACGCGCAAATTTCTGACATCCATCACATTTGCAAACAATATCTTCTGCATCTGCGTGAGTTGTAAGCCTGTAAAATCCATGTCGAAAAGCCTTTGCAACAAGAGACTTAGAGCTGACATGATGACCACAATCGCCAGAATGAATCTCATTGAGAATCTCACGACCTTCTTTAGGAGAAACACAACGTTGAATAATGCATGTAATACTCCCCATGTGTAACTGGCCATTGACTATAGTCATGGACTTGGATCTCCTGTCAATCTGTCGGGCAATGATTTCCTCTTCTGGGAGCTCGCCATGGTTAAGATGCCAGGTAAGGAACTTTCCATTCTGGGGTGGCATGAATTGCAGTCACCAGCTGTGATTCTGGGTCAGGAACAGCAAGGTCTTCCTCCGTTGGTAACTTGATAGACGGGTTGTGCAAAACATCGAGGAAGACATTGGGTGGAACCGGCTTGCATTGGGAGCCCAAATGAGATACTGCATCTGCTGCTTCATTCTGTCGTCGATCAATGTGGTTAACCTGGTAACCAGTGAAGTAGCCAGCAATAACAGTAACAACACGCCTATAAGCTACTGTAAGGGGGTCTTTAGAATCCCAAGTCCCTAAAACCTATTGAGCCACAAAATATGAGTCACCCAAACATCTGACCCGACTGAGATTCATCTTCTTAGCCATACGAAGCCCATGAAGCAAGGCCTCATACTCAGCTGCATTGTTAGTATAGGAAAACATGAGCCTCAAAACATAACAAAACTTGTCACCTCGCAGAGAAGTTAGAACCACTCCAGCCCTCGAGCCTTCCAATTACTCTGTGTGTTCGGTTTATTCGATTTACATGGTTCGGTCTATGTGGTTTTTCGGTTTGTATGTTATTAATACTTCGATAAATACAGTATGAAATTAAATTACGATTCAGCTTCAATATATACCAGATTATTTTGGTATGGTTTTGGTATATACCATAATAACCAAAGTTGACGCAAATTTGAAAATGACATAATAACAATTAAAAAATTTATGACTCAAAACACGTACTATTTTACACAAATAGTATATAAGTATATATATGCATGAATGGATTCATCCCTTGATTGTTATGGATGTGCTTAGCTTTTTTTAAAGAGAAAAATGACTATGTTACGAGAAAAATGTACCTGCTTGGTAGTGAATTTGACTCATGTACAAGAAAATGATAACTTGTATGGTTGTTTGCCTCAAGAATTATAAATTTATTTTTACTTTGGTTTATTCGGTTAACCATTCGGTTTTTCCGTATATACCATAAAAACCAAAGTTCAAAACGGTATGAAAAGTTCATACCATACCAAAACCAGAAACATAAAAACCGTAAAATTGGTTCGGTTCGGTTTCAAAATGCACAGAGTGACTTCCAATTTCCTGGAACCATCAAAGTGTATCGTCTAGTGTGTATTATCCGGCTTCTCTTCTAGGGCTTGCAACTCAGTCTAGTCGTTGATGAAATCCACCAAAGCTTGAGACTTGATAGCTGTTCCGGGCACATTCTTCAAGTGCTGCGGACCAAGTTCAATGGCCCACTTGGCAACCCAGCCTGTGGCCTCCTTGTTCTGGATGATGTCTTCCAAGGGTGCTGAACTGACCACAGTGATGGGGTGCTCTTGAAAGTAGTGCTTCAACTTATGACTAGCCATAAAGACAACGAAAACCAGTTTCTACCAGTGTGGATATCGCTGTTTTGACTCCGTTAAGACCTCATTGTCATAATAGACTGGCCGTTGGACCGGATACTCCTTGCATTCAACAACGACTGCCACGCTGACGGCCTTATTATTTGCAGCAATGTACAAGAGCATTAACTCCTTCTCCTGAGGAGCAGCAAGGACAGGCGGATTAGACAACTACTTCTTAAGGGACTCAAAGGCTTGATCTGCAGCATCCCCCCAAGTAAAACTGTCCGACTTCTTGAGCAACTGGTAGAGAGGGATCGCCTTCTCCCCAAGCCGGCTTATAAAATGGCTTAAAGTTGTGACCCGACCTATCAATTTCTAGACAACAATGATATTAGCCGGCTAAGCCAGTATTGTGATGGCTTTGATTTTTTTTCCGGGTTGGCCTCAATTCCATGCTCAAACACCAGGAAACCCAACAGTTTCCTTGCAGGAACCCAAAACACACACTTGGCCGGGTTAAGCTTCATCTGGTATACTCAGAGGTTGTCAAATTTCTCCTTGAGATCGTCTAGCAACGTTTCCTTCTTCCGAGACTTGACCATGATGTCGTCAACATAAGCGTGGACGTTGCGGCCAATCTGCTTATGAGAACAGTTCTGGACACAACGCTGGTAAGTTGCACCAGCGCTCTTTGGTCCAAACGACATAGATGTATAGCAAAAAGCTCCCAAGGGCATGATAAAAGTTGTTTTCTCCTGATATTTTTCCACCATCTTGATTTGATGATATCCAGAATAAGCATCTAGGAAACACAAGCACTCATTGCCAGCTGTGGAGTCAATTATATGAGCAATGCGAGGAAGAGAAAACAGATCCTTGGGGCAGGCCCTGTTCAAATCTGTGTAATCAATACACATCCACCAAGTTCCATTTTTCTTCAGAAGAAGCACTAGGTTAGCGAACCACTCAGGGTGAAAAACTTCAACAATGAACCCGACAGCTAGGAGTCGGGCTACTTCTTCACCAATGGCCATTCGTCTCTAGTCATTAAAACAATGGAGGAATTGTTGCACATTTTTCATATTAGGATCCACATTTAGGCAGTGCTTAGTGAGTTCTCTCGGTACACCAGGCATGTAAGAAGGTTTCCATGCAAAGATGTCTCGATTCTCACGGATGAACTCGATGACCATGCTTTCCTATTTGGGATCCATGTTGGCCCCGATGGAGAACTACTGAGATGAATCACCAGGGGTGAAGTCAATCTATTTAGTATCCTCAGCTGACTTGAATTTGAGTAGGGGATCGGACTCGGTAGTGAGTTTTTTCAAGGAGGCCATACGGTCAGGTCAACATTGGCTTGATAAAATTTCAACTCCTCCGCTGCACAAGCTGACTCGACATAAGTGACATCTCCCTCCTCACACTCAAGTGTGATTTTCCTGTCACCATCAACCGTGATGGTGCCCTTTGGTCCAGGCATTTTGAGTTTCAGATAAACATAGCAGGGCCATGCCATGAACCTAGCATAAGCCGGCAGCCCAAACAGGGCATGACATGGACATGTGATTTTGACCACCTCAAACGTCAGAAACTCTGATCTGTAGTTGAACTCAGTGCTAAAAGTAACTTCCATGGATATCTTCCCAATAGGATATGCCGACTTTCCTAGTACAATCCTGTGGAGTACTTTAGAGGACGACCTGAGTTGTTTCTTGGATAGATTCATCCGTTTGAAAGTGTCATAGTAGAGGATGTTGATGCTACTCCCACCATCCATCAGTACTTTAGTGAGGTTGTACCCACCAACTTGAGGTGCCACCACTAAGACGAGGCAACCTGGGTTATCACGCCGTGGAGGATGATCCTCCCGACTCCAAGTCAGGGGCTGCTCATACCAGTTTAAGTACTCTAGAACTGCCGGCTCAACCATGTTGATGCTCATTTTTGAAGTTTCCGGTCCCGTTTGCAAGTGCTGGTCATGAAGACATGATACTGTCTGTTGTTCAGTTGCTTTGGATTACTCTAAAATCTGGGCTGATCCCCCTGGTTCTGATTTCCTCGACCAGAGCACTGATTACCGCCTCCATCAGTACCAAAACTCTGAAAGCCGGGCCCCTGGCCGCTGACCCCTGGAAGCCGGCGTTGGGGAAGTTACCATGTGAGCCGACACCTTGGAAGCCTGCTCTAGGGTTTCTTGGATGTTCACAGCTGCCGCCACCATGGTGATTGTGTTAAGCCTGGTTTTAGAACTCCTACATAATGAAACAGTTTTCCCACAAGTGGTTTGCTGGCTTATTGTCAAAGCTGTGCTTGGGACAAGGCCCCTTAAGAGCCTCCTCGTAATTACGAGGACGATTTCCATTATAAGGATGACCAGAGTTTTTGTTCCTCCACCAGCCCTTGAAAGAAGTATTAGTATTGGCAACGAAGTCTGATCCTCCCTCGATTTCTTGCGTTTGTTATTGCTACAATTGCTACCCAGATTGCATTGTTGCTGAAATGACCATGGCTATTTTGCTACTGATCCTTACCACCATCATTTTTCTTGGCCTTGCCAGATTTCTCGTCTTCTGAAGTTGGATCCTTTGCACTATCTGACTCAGCACATCTGGAAAGAACATCCATGAGATCCCTCATGTCTTTGCCCTTCCATTTGAGGCGTCCAAGCTTCTGGACTAAGGGCTAGAAGTGACATTTTTTTCTAGGACAAGGACGGCCTGAATAGCCGTGATGCTATCTAAAGAATGAATAATCTCCACAACACGACATGACCAGTGATGTGCCGACTCGTCGTTACACTGAATACATTGCTCAAGATCAACAATCATCGTTGGTCACTTGTAGGTTCCTTGGAAATTATTGATGAAGCGCTCCTTCAACTCTTCCTAAGTATTGATTGAGTTGGGGGAAAGTTTTTCAACCACGTGCGAGCTGGCCCATCCAACATCATGGTCAAGTATTTAGCATAGACCGCATCATTAATGTTGAGCGTATCCATGGCTAACTCATAACTTTTAATCCACGCGGTCGGCTCTAGATAAACCGTGTAATTGGGGACTTTGCGAGGACCTTTAAAATCAGTTGGCATGCGCTCATTACTTAAGGCAAGCACTAAGCACGGTATCCCAATAGTCCTGCTACTCAGATCGGTGCCCCGCAAAGTTGGTTGGGCTGTGGTGGGTGAGGGTTCTGCCGCTCCTAAGTTTGCTGCTTCCACTTTCCGCATGGCACGTGCAGCATCGACGATCGCCTGTGCATCCGAAACTGCTGGTCGAGGCAGGTTCTATTGCTGCTCGTGCTATTAGCGCACACTACTAGAAACTGCCAGGGATTTAGCGTGTTGACTCTTGCCGCAACTCTGGTTTGGGGTAGAAGGAAGCCGGTGCTGACTATGAGAGTAGTTCGCCTACTGGGTGACCACAGTTTTCAGCATCTCGATGGTGTTCCTAGCCTCAATCTCGATCGAGTTGTTTCCCGTGATCGGAATCGCAACAAGATTGTGAGTCGCCGCCAATATATTTTGCACCGGGTTGGAGTAGTGACCCGTCAGAGTCTGGAAACGACGGGGGGAGCAGAATCGGTGATGGTTGTTGAGCCGGCTTGGGCTGGCACTGCTGAGCTGGCTGAAGTGATTGACCCGGCGGCAGCTATACTTGGGTTTTATTTGGAGGTACAATATATGATAATTGGGGTATAACCGGCTCGCCAGGTGTACCAGTGCCTGCCCCTGGGACATGTGCGTCTTGCGGTGTGCTAAATAAATGCGTAGGCTCAAAACTGGGCGGCAACCGACTCTGATGCCTCCTCTAGTGTACTACATCTGACCTATTTTGGCGGAAACTGAGGTGCAACGCCTCTGTCCTTAAGCGCTCGGTTTCGTCAGGGATATAAGCTTGTAGCTCCGCCATGTGAGTATTTTCGGCTTTGATATCTTCCTGGATCTTAGCCATTTGCTCGTGAAGCTTAGTCACCTCTGTGTTGCGTTCAGCCAAGTTCCCTGCAGTTACTGGAGCTTTCAGGAGAGTTCCTAGAGCAGTCATCAGCTCTGCCAGAGCTTGAGTCGGCCGCATCAAGAGCCAACACTGAAGTGCCAGTCCCTATCAGGCACTAGCCGCCGTGGAGTTTTGAACCGCCCCGGTTCCAGCCAAATTTTGGTTTCCTGCCATGTAGATCGCTGCACGACGCGGCGGCTCGATGGCCTCAGGAACAATCTTGTTGTCAGAGGAGCCCCCCCAATCAGTCATCGAAAAGCAGGAGAATCGTCTTGGTATCATCGACCGAGACACACCGTCAGAGTAGATGAGAGTGCTACCGCTAGACGCGGAATTGCCTGCGAGATCGAATCCCTGAGTGAAGCCGACGAAGACATGAGCCTTGCTTGCTTGGGCCCGACCGGGTCTGGCGTGACGAGCTGGCTCAATGATGTCAGTGGAGATGTCTGGCTCGAGGCCATATTCGCCGATCACGCTGTTGAAAACGTGGATCTGGTAACCCACAAGTACAGGGGATCGTTTGTAGCCTTTTTCGATAAATAAGAGTGTCAAACCCAGCGAGGAGCTAAAGGTAGAACAAATATTCCCTCAAGACGACCGATACAACTCTATGCACACTTAATGTTTGCTTTACCTAGAACAAGAATAAAACTAGAAGTACTTTGCAAGAATAAAAATACAAATAAATTGCAAGATAATAAAATTTAGTTGTTTAGTAAAAAGTTTCATGAGATTTAGGAGCAAATTTCGAACGACGATGCTTATCAAGAATGTAACATTTTGAGCCAAATACTCGAAAGTAACCAACTTAGGGTTTGTTACCGGTGAGAAGCTCGTATGCCGTCTTACCGAGTAGCTTGCGAAGATATAGACGATTTGTTGCATGATAAGCTGTCTCAACCGCTTCCGCCCAAAAGTGTTTTGGCGTCTTGTACTCATCAAGCATCGTTCTCGCCATTTCAATGAGCGGTTCTTCCTCTCAACAACTCCATTTTGTTGAGGCGTGTATGTAGCCGAGAACTCATGTGAAATCCCTTCTTCGTCAAGAAAGGTGTCCACATTGGCGTTCTTGAACTCCGTTCTGTTGTCATTGCGAACCTTCTTGATCTTCACTTCCAATTGATTTGGGACTTCCTAGCGAAGTTCTTCAAGATCTTTTGGACCTGCGATTTATCATCAAGAAAGAACACCCATGCAAATCTGGAAAAATCATCAACAATGACCAATCCGAATGAGTTACCACCGAGACTCTTGTAGTCATTGGGACCAAAAAGATCCATATGAAGCAACTCGAGTGGTCTTCTCATGGTCATGATGTTCTTCACGGGATGACTTCCTCCAACTTGTTTTCCTGCTTGACAAGCACTACAAAGTCTATCCTTGTCAAATATAACATCTTTAACTCCAAGGATATGATCACTTTTAATAAGCTTATTAAGATTTCGCATGCCCACATGAGTCTATGCCACAACCAACCTTTAGAAGATTTAGCAATTAAGCAAGTTCTAGGTTGAGCCTTTTTAGTGAAATCAACAATTTATAGATCACCTCTACGTATATCGGTAAAGACCATATTATGATTATCTCTTTGAAACACTTGGCAATCTACTTCAGTAAATAGGACATTGAAACCGAAATTGGCTAGTCTAGATACGGAAAGTAAATAATAACCAAGAGATTCAATGGGCATAACATTTTGTATGGAGATGTCATGTGAGATGGCCACCTTATCAAGGCCAACCACCTTACCCTTCGAGTTATCACCAAAAGTAACATACTTTCGGGGACCGTCATTCTCAGCAAGCTCACGAAACATATCCTTGTCTCCGATCATGTGATCAGTACATCCACTATCAAGAACCCATTCCTTTCCTCCAACCATGTAGCCGCGAAGGTTAGCTATAAGACCAAAGTGTCTCATAGACTCATCGAGATCAAAGTCACTATCATCATCCTCATCATAGTATCCATGTTCAACATCATCTTGTGATTGATTATTACCTAGAGAGAGTGATTCATTAGATTTATGATCATGACAATGTGCATCTTTATGAATTCTAATGACTTCAGAGATGATGTTACTAATGATTTTGACATCTCCTTTGGCACGCATAAGGTCACTAAGCTCACATAAACAATCACCAAACTTAGGATCATTAGGATTCATCTTATTTAAAGCAATGGACTTTTGAAGAATCTCATCTAAATTTTTCAAGGAATAGTTTGGAAAGCGTTCCTCAAGATATCTCCATATGGTGTAAGCACATTCAAGAGTAGGCAAGCATGTAATCAAATTTCTAGGCAATCCTCTAATGATAAGATTGATAGTTCTAATATTGTGAATCATGTCAAGGGACTCATCAGGGGTAGCATGCAAAGGATCAATAAGGGGCGCACAAGGGCTAGCAATGTACTTGTTAAATTGATATTCACTGAAAATCTCAAGCATCTCATGTTTCCAAGCATTATAGAACTCTCCATGAAGCATAGGCACTCTACGTTTAATACTAGGCTCATCCATCTCCCTCCAATGGTGTTTAAACCAAAGCAATGGAGGCCAAAGCTTTGATACCAATTGAAATGGATCGAGAAGAGGTGTCTAGAGGGGGGGGGGGGGGGGGGCGATTAGACCCTCAACAAGTAAAGGTAGCAGTTTTTAAGTTCTTCAAGTTGAGGTTGGAGATTAGCACAATTTTAAACATTCACAATACATTCAAGCAAGCATGGCAAGAGTATATGAGAAGTGGAAAGTAAAGCATGCAATTTGTAAGAAAGTAAAGGGATGTGATTGGAGTGTGCAAACGCAATTGGAGACACGAAGATTTTTGGCGTGGTTCCGATAGGTGGTGCTATCGTACATCCGCGTTGGTGGAGACTTCAACCCACGAAGGGTAACGGTTTCGTGAGTCCACGGAGGGCTCCCCCAAGTTTAAACCCTTGCTTGTCCTCAAGCAATTCAGTTGACAAACTGAAAGAGAAAAAGAAAAACTTTTACAAACTCTGTTTGCTCTTGTTGTTGTAAACATGAAAAGCCAGCATTCAAGTTTCAGCAAATATTATGAACTAACCATACTCACAATAACACATAGGTCTCATAATTACTCATATCAATAGCATAATCAGCTAGCGAGCCATAATAATAAAACTCGGATGACAACACTTTCTCAAAATAATCATAACATGATATAACAAAATGGTATCTCGCTAGCCCTTTCTGAGACCGCAAAACATAAATGTAGAGCACCTTTAAAGATCAAGGACTGACTATACATTGTAATTCATGGTAAAAGAGATCCAGTCAAGACATACCCAATATAAACCAATTATAATGAATGCAAACGACAGTGTGCTCTCCAGCGGGTGCTTTTAATAAGAAGGGTGATGACTCAACATAAAAGTAAATAGATAGGCCCTTCACAAAGGGAAGCAGGGATTTGTAGAGGTGCCAGAGCTCGGTTTTGAAATAGAGATAAATTATATTTTGAGCGGCATACTTTCATTGTCAAGATAACAACTAAAAGACGACGATATCTTCCATGCTAAACAGATTATAGGCGGTTCCCAAACAGAATGGTAAAGTTTATACTCCCCCTCCTCCACAAGCATCAATCCATGGCTTGCTCGAAACAACGAGTGCCTCCAACATTCAACGGACTGGGCATGGGACTGGGCATCCCGGATACGAGTGCTCGAAGGGGGAGTTTTGTTTGCAGTTATTTTGATTTAGTTTGCACGAAGCATGGGACTGGGCATCCCGGATACCAGCCATTTTCTCGTGAATGAGGAGCGGAGTCCACTCCTCTTGAGAATAACCCGCCTAACACGGAAGATAAGGGCAGCTCTAGTTGACATATGAGCTATTCGAGCATGCAAAACAGAATGTTTATTTGAAGATTTAGAGTTTGGCACATGCAAATTTACTTGGAACGGCAGGTAAATACCGCATATAGGAAGGTATAGTGGACTCATATGGAATAACTTTGGGGTTTAAGGAGTTTGGATGCACAAGCAGTATTCCCGCTTTGTACAAGTGAAGGCTAGCAAAAGACTGGGAAGCAACCAACTGAGAGAGCGAGAACAGTCGTAAACATGCATGTCGGTGTCAAAACCGGCGGATCTCGGGTAGGGGGTCCCGGACTGTGCGTCTAGGCGGATGGTAACAGGAGACGAGGGACACGATGTTTTACCCAGGTTCGGGCCCTCTCGATGGAGGTAAAACCCTACGTCCTGCTTGATTAATATTGATGATATGGGTAGTACAAGAGTGGATCTACCACGAGATCAAGGAGGCTAAACCCTAGAAGCTAGCCTATGGTATGATTGTTGTAATGTATGTTGTGTCCTACGGACCAAAGCCCTCCGGTTTATATAGACACCGGAGGAGGCTAGGGTTACACAGAGTCGGTTACAATGGTAGGAGATCTACATATCCGTATCGCCAAGCTTGCCTTCCACGCCAAGGAAAGTCCGATCCGGACACGGGACGGAGTCTTCAATCTTGTATCTTCGTAGTCTTGGAGTCCGGCGGACGATGATAGTCCGGCTGTCCGGACACCCCCTAGTCCAGGACTCCCTCAGTAGCCCCTGAACCAGGCTTCAATGACGATAAGTCCGGCGCGCATAATGTTCGGCATTGCAAGGCGGGTTCCTCCCTTGAATAATCCAGAGAAGATCATGAACACGAGGATAGTGTCCGGCTCTGCAAAATAAATTCCACATTCCACCATAGAGAGAATAAAATGTACACCAGTCCAATCTGCTGACGTATTATGCGGCGTGACACCACACCGCTACCAAGCCTTTGTTTGAATCGTTTTTTACTACACCACCTCAGCACGTTTAGCGAAGCGGTTTCCTTGGCACGTCTTGTTGAAGCAGAGATCGTGTTCCCCTTATTACGGGATTCTCATCAATACGTGCGTGCGTAACCCAACCGTTCCCGTTGTCACGCCTCCTCTATCGAAGGGGAATCCCAAACGGTCACGGAGACGGCTCTTGGTATTTTTTCCCCTTTATAAGAGGACCAAGGCTCGTTCTTGTTCTTCAATCTCGCATCGAATCTCCTCCTCGCTCCCAGTTCCAACACCCAGAGCCTCAGATTCGAGCGCTTCGGATCCTCAACCATGTCCGGCTCCGACCTCCAGGGCCGGTGGATGCCCTCCTCCGTCACGGAGGAGGACATATTGAAGTTACGTGAGGCCAAGTACCTGGCCTACGAGGTTTCGCACAGGTTGCCTGCCCAAGGGCAGGCCGTGCCCGCCCCCGAGCCCGGCGAATACGTTGTTTTCGTATCCCACCTCCGTCGGGGTTTAGGCTTCCCGACGGACCCCTTTGTGAGAGGGCTCATGTTCTACTATGGGCTGGACTTTCACGACTTGGCTCCGGAGTCCATCCTCCACATCTCCGCATTCATCATCGTCTGCGAAGCCTTCCTCCGCGTCACTCCCCACTTCGGCCTGTGGCTGAAGACCTTCAATGTGAAGCCGAAGATGATCGGGGGGCGTCAAGCGGAGTGCGGCGGGGCGGCCATAAGCAAAAAGGCCGATGCCCCGTGGCCCGAGGGTTCCTTCCAAGAGGAACTCGGACTGTGGCAGCGGGAGTGGTTCTATATCACCGCTCCGAGGGGCAGCAAACAAAAGCCGCCGCCTTCATTCCGCCCGGGACCTCCACGCCAACTGATGTCGTGGGTCAACCAAGGGCTCAATTGGGGGTCGTCCGAAGACGTGCCCTCACTGCAGGGCCGGATTCGAGACCTCCAAGCGAGGGAGATCAATCTGGTCGTGGTGATGCAGGTTATGCTAATCAGGCATCTTCTGCCCTGCAAACACTGTCCTCTCCGTCTATGGGAGTTCAACCCGGAGGGACCTCGGATTCTCCAACACTTCATGGGTGCAACACCCGTGGAGATGTACCAGTTGTTCTTCGGACCGCAGGTGGCGTGTCCGGAATTAGCCGAGGACGCTGGCCTAAGCCGCAATCGCCCGGATACTCAGGTAAATAGCTCAGAGTCCGAACATTCTGTTTATATGCCTTTCTAGAGTTCGCCTCCTGACCCATTACTCTTCACAGGAGTGGGTGGCGCGATCAAGGCTGATAAGGTGTCCGGCCCCCCTCCCAGAGACCACACTGGAGCCCGTGCTGGTCAGAATGTTGGAGGTCGCGCACACAGAAGGGGGCGGAGGGGAAAATAGAGGAGCTAATATTTCGCCCAAAGGGGCGTCTGAAGAGGGGGGAATCAAGAACTCCTCCCTTCAGGGGGAGAAGAGGACCGCCTCCGAAGATCCGGAGGCCAAAGCCCCTAAGCGTGGGAAGAGATCTTCACCGGGGGGTCCGGCGTCCGGAGAGAATCCGGACGCACAATCATCGCCAAAGGATCAGCCCTCCAGCGAGCCGTGAGTATGAAAAAGGGAGTTAATTAGTAAGGAAATACCTTCATTTGTGCTTCTGTGGGTAACCGAAATATTTATATTGCAGTTCGGATCTGCAGCCTTCTCATATGAGTTCATCTTCGGGGGACCTTCTTCCGGAGATGATGGAGAGCGAAACGCCTCCGTCTGCAGCGCCGTCAGATAAGGCAGGTGAGCCTGAAGTATCGTCACGGAGGGTATCCCCGAGTCCGGAGGGGCCAGAGAGTTCGGCACCCACTAGTATCCGGCCGGGAGAACTGAAGAATCTGCTTGAGAGGGCATCCATTTCAGAAGATCATCGTGCGTTGATGCACATGGTGATTGAAAGGATTTCGTCCGCCGAGAGCGGATTGCGTAACGCCGCTATGAGTTTGCTGGCGGGATTTGAGGTACGCAAAAATGACGCACCTTCTATTTTTAACAGTATTGCACATGAAAGTGTGCTCTGTATAGATAGTAGCCCCTGAGACTCGGTAGGTTGTCGAAGACGACAGCGTGTCGAGGATCGAAATCTCAAGAAATGAATGTCACCGTTCCTATGTAGGTGGCGGATAGTCCGAGGGCTAGCCGGACTAGTGGGGTTGCCGAGTTAATGTGGAAACTTGACGCGGCGGATGCGGACATCGCGCTTGTCAACCGGCAACTTGACGAGTCGCAAGGTAAATGAGTTCTCCACGGTCGCTTTATTAATGGGTCAAAGCCCTCCTCTTGATAAGTTATATGCTGTTGTACAGACGGTGCTGCTGCCGTGGAGAGCCTTCGGGCCGAACTTGCTCAAGCTAAGGAGCAAGCCCGAAGGAGTGACGCGGCTGCCTCGAGGGCGGCCGAGGAGTTGAAAGCCGAAAGGGCTGCGCACTGCCTAAGCAGGGCAGAGGTGGCCGAATTGGCCATGAAAGTAAAGGATGCTGCCGACCGCAATGAGGCTCTTGAAAAGGAGCGCTTATCGGAGCGGGAAGACCTGAAGAAGGCCACCGCCGAAGCCAAGGATGCCCGCTCTGCAATGCGGGCTATGAAGGAGGAACTGCGCCAGGCCGGAGATATCGTGGCTGGCAAGCCTTTTCTGCTGCGTCGCCGGTTTATGGATGGAAAGTATGCTCAATTTGAGCGGCTGTGGAGTCCGGAGGATCCGTATATGGACTTAGCTGCAAGTGCGGCTGATGCCGTTGAGCACTTCCGGAGCCAGGAGGATCACAAGACGGAAGAGCTATACTGGTCTCAATTCCATAGTCCGGATCGCTCACTTTCGTTGACAGACCGGTTGGCCGAATGGGCCGAGCTAAATAGATTGTCCGGACTTGCCATGACTGACATCGTGGCCCATGTCTGGCCAGAGAGGCCCAAGACGACGAGCTACTTCGGCTTACTGCAGCAATTCCTTGGAGCGGTGCCGCATATAAAGGAGATGAAGCGGTCGGCCTGCATCGAGGGCGCGAGGATGGCTCTTTCCCGTGTGAAGGCGCACTGTCCGGAGATGGATGCCACCGCTGTTGCCGCCCAGGGTTTGGATGAAAGCCGGCTCCCTGCCGAGCACTATTTCGGGGAAGTTATGCGTGGCGCTCGTGTAATAGAGTCGCAGTGCTCGAAAAATATCACGTTCAAATGAACGTTTTAGCTTGTAAAACAATGATTATGCTATAACTGCTTTTTATACTTGTGCGTCCCAAGTAGTAAAACTTCTCCTGTGCGGCCGTTTACGTATACATTTGTATAACTTGAAAGATTACAGTCTTCGGCTTCAGCCCCCACACACAAGGTGCGGGGGTGTTCGCAAAAATAGCGCGTTTTCACACTTAATCCGACGTCTCGGTCCTGTTAAGGAGGTGTTAGCGTAGCGAACGAGGCAATCCGGACTATAATGCTTTATCACTTTCACTTAGCCAGTGGAGCTCGAGGGTGGGGCTAAGATATAGCCCCTGGTGGCACCGCACATCTCCGAATTCGGGGTGCGTATGTGCCTGACCGGGAAATGGTCCTTCGTCAAAGCGGGGAATTCTAAACATTCCGATAGTCGATCGAGTGGTTGACCAGTCTCTCGCTGTATCATGACAGTCAGTTTTCGGCTTTCTCTACTGAGGTGCTCGCCCAGCCGAACTGGGGCACAATCGCAGTAGTTCTCCTGGTGCCGCGTTAGCCGATGATACGGAACGTAAGGCAGCAAAACACAGGAGCCGGGCAAACCCAACATTTGACCAAAGACATGATTCGAAGCTGATGCATATAATGCCTAACTCGAGACGCCGAACACTCCCTAAGGTGTTCGGTCTTTATAATAATGGGCAGAACGATGCCCTAAGCCCCTAGTGTCCAGGTACGGGCATGGTCTACTGACGCGGCCGATGCCAAAACGTCAGGCTCCGCTTTGGCTATAGGGAGAAACCAAGGGAGAATAACAACAAGAGACAGTAAAAAAGGTTTACGCAGGGTCTTAATCTGAAAAGAATCCTCACAACGGGTCCCTATTGCACGTCTGCGCCTGTGTCTCCGTTGCGCCGTTATCCTGGACGGGTATGCACGTTGTTCATCTGTAAAAAGAGAGGAACGCTCAGTTTGAAAACGATGTGTGCGAAAAATTGATGTGTAAAAGAAGAAATATAAATGATTAAAGCGGGGTTTGTATGAACCCGCGGTTGTTTGTGCGCGCAGCCCCCTGTGAAGAGGTATGCGGCTAGGGATCCCCTAGCCTGCTGAAGCCGGATTCGTCTATCCGAGTCCGGGGTCGTTAAGTGACCCTCGCACTGAAATGACGCCACGCGGACCGGGCATCTTGAGTGTAAGAGACGCGTAATGCGGTATGGCGTTGAAGCGGACAAAAGCCTTTCGTCCCAAGAGTGCTTGATATCCACTTTCAAATGGGACGATGTGAAAAATTAATTTTTCGCGTCGAAAATTGTTCGGCGATCCGAACACAACTTCTAGTAATATAGAGCCTGTGCACTTGGCATAAGGGCCTGGCGTCACTCCTTTGAAGGAAGTGCGGCTGTGTCGGATTTTGGTAGGGTCTATCCCCATCCTACGGATTGTGTTTGAATACAGCAGGTTTAAGTCGCTGCCTCCGTCCATTAGGACGTTAGTAAATTGTAACCCGTCTATTATGGAATTCAATATCAGGGGAGTCAGTCCCGCGTTTCGAACGCTTCTGGAATAGTCCAGGTGGTCGAAAGTGATTGGTTTTGATATCCAATCTCTATGGTCTGCTGGGTTGGACCGCGCGAAGCTCTTTTTAGAAAGTGCCGCACTATTTTTCCGTATTATCACATGAAGTGAGTTTACTGCTTTGACCCCTTGTGGGAAAGTCTTTTGTTTTCCGGTGCTCTGCTGGTGGGGTTTATCTTCTTCGCTTGACGCGTCGAGCCCCTTGTGTTCGGCATTTAGTCGGCCAGACTGTTTAAAAACCCAACAATCCCTGTGGGTGTGATTTGCAGGCCTTCCGGGGGTACTGTGGATTTGACATATCCGACCCAAAATCTTGTTTAAGTTGGACAGTTCATCGCTATCATCCTTAAGAGGCCATGTTTTGTTGTTGGGCCGCGAGCTTTTGAATCCGGCGTTGACCGCCGTGCTCTTTGGGATTTTCTCTTTATTCCGGCGCTGCTCTTTTCTGCGCCATGATTTTCCGTTTCCATCTCTTATCTCGGATGTACTTGGGTCGCTGGTGCTGCATCTTGCTAGCCAGCTATCCTCTCCCGCACAGAAGCGGGTCATGAGGCTTGTTAGTGCGGACATTGTCCTTGGTTTCTCTTGACCGAGGTGCCTGGCAAGCCATTCGTCTCGGACATTGTGCTTGAAAGCTGCTAAGGCTTCGGCGTCCGGACAGTCGACTATTTGGTTCTTTTTGGTAAGAAACCTGTTCCAGAATTTCCGCGCTGACTCTCCGGGCTGTTGAGTTATATGACTTAGATCATCTGCATCCGGAGGGCGGACATAAGTCCCTTGAAAATTTGCTCTAAACGCATCCTCGAGCTCTTCCCAACTTCCAACAGTGTTTTCTGGGAGGCTTTTAAGCCAATGACGGGCTGGCCCTTTGAGCTTGAGGGGTAGGTATTTTATGGCGTGGAGATCGTCTCCTCTGGCCATGTGTATATGCAGTATATAATCTTCTATCCAGACTCCAGGGTCTATTGTTCCATCGTAGGCCTCTATGTTTATGGGTTTAAATCCTGCTGGGAATTCATGGTCCAGCACCTCATCGGTGAAACATAGTGGGTGTGCGGCGCCCCTGTATTTGTGTGTGCCGCTATCATCGGACACTTGGCGTGTTGCCTTGCTTCTTGGGGCCTTCTCCTTTGGCCCGTAGATGGACCTGGCTGGGCCATCTATCCTTCCAAGTTCGTTGGTTGGTTTATGTGTGGCGCCGCTGTCAGAATTTGGCCTATCATCTGGCCGTCTATCCAACCAGGCAGCCTCTTTATTTTTGGGCGGTGGAGGCTCTATGGCTTCCTCGTCGAATTCTGGTAGCAGCTTGCGCTTCGGGTAGCTCTTTGATTGGTGGCCATTGCCGTATTTATCTGCGGTTTTGAGCACTTTGCTCCATCTCCTTCTGAGTGTGTGTTCCGCTGTTTTGAGCCTCCGTTTTTCCTTCTTCAGGCTTCTTGCAGTACTGACGAGTCTTTTCCGAAGGTTCTTGCTCTCCGGCGGCGTGTCTGGCATGAGGTCGTCCGGACTGTTGTTTTCACCGGGCCTGGACTTATTATCTGACTCGTCATGTTTGGACGGTTGCTTATCTGCATGTTCGTCGTCCACTTGTGAGCCCTGCCGTATTGCGGGCTCCTTGGGAGCGTTGTTGTCGTCGGGGCGGGACTTAGGGCCGCGTCTGCGTCGCCGTTTTGGTTGTTTATCGGCGGGGTTATCTTCTGCCGCGGCCCGTTGGTCCTCGTTATCGCTCTCCTTTGGGGTGTCCACCATGTATATGTCATGTGACGAGGTTGTCCTCCCGTGCCTTATAGGCTCTGTTTCTTGTTCCTCTCCAGCATCGTCGTCCATTCCGTCGATGTCTTCGGAGTCATAGTCTAGCATGTCAGTTAGATCATCGACAGTGGCTACAAAGTGGGTGGTGGGTGGGCTCTGAATTTCTTCGTCGTCCGTACCCCAACCATCCTGGCCATAGTCCGGCCAGGACCCTCCTGATAACGAAAGATGCTTTAGTGAATTCAGGATATCGCCAAAAGGCGAGCATTGGAAGATGTCCGTGGTGGTGAATTCCATAACAGGCGCCCAATCCGGATCGATTGGTGGGGGCGCGGGAGGTTCGGAGTCCGGCAAGGAGTCCGGCGCCTCGAAATCACGGGTTTCGCAGGGGGCTAGATTAGTGTTCGGCTCCATAGCCGTGGATGTTGAAGCCCCCAGGGCGGCGTCTATCCACCGGCCCTCGATCTGGGCGATCGGCTCCGGACTAATGGCCGAAGCGGATCCGTGTGCGGCCACCAAGGCACTGTTCGGTGGCAGAGCTAGATCATGCCCGTCGTCACAGTGCGGTGCGCTTGGCTGTGGCTCGAGTCCGTCGAAGATCAAGTCTCCGCAGACATCGGCCGTGAAGTTTAGGCTTCCGAATTTGACCTGACGGCCAGGGGTGTAGCTTTCGATCTGCTCCAGATGGCCAAGTGAATTAGCCCGCAGTGCGAAGCCGCCGAATGTGAAGATCTGTCCGGGGAGAAAAGCCTCACCCTGGATAGAGTTGTTGGTTGAAGGTGCCATCAAGCCTATCGGTGATGACACAGAGGAACTCTCAATGAAAGCACCAATGTCAGTGTCAAAACCGGCGGATCTCGGGTAGGGGGTCCCGAACTGTGCGTCTAGGCGGATGGTAACAGGAGACGAGGGACACGATGTTTTACCCAGGTTCGGGCCCTCTCGATGGAGGTAAAACCCTACGTCCTGCTTGATTAATATTGATGATATGGGTAGTACAAGAGTGGATCTACCACGAGATCAAGGAGGCTAAACCCTAGAAGCTAGCCTATGGTATGATTGTTGTAATGTATGTTGTGTCCTACGGACTAAAGCCCTCTGGTTTATATAGACACCGGAGGAGGCTAGGGTTACACAGAGTCGGTTACAATGGTAGGAGATCTACATATCCGTATCGCCAAGCTTGCCTTCCACGCCAAGGAAAGTCCCATCCGGACACGGGACGGAGTCTTCAATCTTGTATCTTCGTAGTCTTGGAGTCCGGCGGACGATGATAGTCCGGCTGTCCGGACACCCCCTAGTCCAGGACTCCCTCAATGCACTAAAATTAATTTACACCGAATACAGGCGTGAGTAGGATATAATCCACCATGAACATAAATATCATGAAGGCTATGTTGATTTGATTCAACTACATGCGTGAACATGTGCCAATTCTAGTCACTCAATACATTTAAAGGAGGATACCATCCCATCATACCACATCATAATCATTCTAATAGCATGTTGGCACGCAAGGTAAACCATTATAACTCATAGCTAATCAAGCATGGCACAAGCAACTATAATTTCTAAATGTCATTGCAAATATGTTTACTTCATAATAGCTGAATCAGGAACGATGAATCATCATATTTACAAAAACAAGAGAGGTCGAGTTCATACCAGCTTTTCTCATCCCAATAAGTCCATCATATATCATCATTATTGCCTTTCACTTGCACGACCGAAGGATGTGTATAATAATAAGAGTGCACGTGCATTGGACTAAGCTGGAATCTGCAAGCGTTCAACTCAAGAGAAGACAAGTAATATGGGCTCTAAATTAAATAAACAATCATGCATATAAGAGCCACTAAGCATTTTCAATATGGTCTTCTCGACCCCCAAAGAAAGGAAAAGAAATAAAAACTATTTACACGGGAAAGCTCCCAACAAGTAAAAGAAGAACGGGAAATATTTTTGGGTTTTCATTTTAATTCTACTACAAGCATGGAAAGTAAACTAACTTTTTTAGTTTTTTTTAAAGTTTATTAAACACACAAGAAGAAAGCAGGAAAAAGAAAATAAAATAGCATGGATTTTATAGTGAAAGAGTATGAGCACCGACATCTAGCAGTGAGTGTGTGTGAACATGAATGTAATGTCAGTGGGAAATACGTACTCCCCCAAGCTTAGGCTTTTAGCCTAAGTTGGTCTATTGCCAGGGACAGCCTGGCGAATACCCATAGGTGAAGCTGGGGTCATACTGTGATGCAACTGCTATCGCTGCCTGAGCTGTAGCGTGGAGTCGAGCAGCCTCTACTCTCCTCCCGTACTCATCTGCCTCCTCTCTGGTAATAATATATCTTCCTTTTGTCTATGAATCAAAGAAGGCAGGAGCAGGAAGAGCAATATGGACTACACGATGTCTGTTAAAGATTAGTCGATACTGGAGAGGTGGTTCAGTCCTCTCAACAAACTGGTGGGAAACCATGGAATCAAAGTCTAAATAAGAAGGAGGTAATTCCATATCACCCTCGCGAATGTCTAGCTCAAGAAAATTAGCTAAACGGGTTGCATAAATTCCTCCAAAGAAATCTCCGTTATGTCTATTCTGATGCAACCTACGAGCTACAATGACTCCCATATGATAAGATTGGTCTCCTAACACAGCACTTCTGAGAATGCTGAGATCAGGAGCACACATGTGACATGCTTCATCCTTAGCATTAATACATCTACCTATGAAGAGAGCAAAATAATGTATAGCAGGAAAGTGAACGCTCCCTATAGTGGCTTGTGTTATATCTCTAGATTCCCCCATAGTTATTCTAGCAAGAAAGTCTCTATATTCAGATTTAGAGGGATCCCTGACATTACCCCAAGATGGAAGTTTGCAAGCAGAAGTGAAATCCTCTAAGTCCATGGTATACGATTTGTCATAAAGGTCAAACATGACTGAAGGAGAATTACGCGAAGATGAAAACTCAAACCTCCTCACAAATGAACTTGTGAGATCATGATACTGGGGGCATTTGTCAGCTTCAAAGTCCTCAAGACCGGCGTTACTAAAATATGCACTAAATTCTTATTTGATTCCCACTTGATTCATAAAATTTTCCGATGGCCATTCACAGGGCCTCACAGGAGCGTCTCTTGGTGGTTCCTCGTCAGTATCACGTATTGCAAGTCTGGGACCTTGCTTCCTTGAAGAACCACCTTGGAACATCCTCCTCAACATATTGTTTTCTCTAAAAAATTCTGAAATTTTTAGTAACTTCAAATAAAAGTGAACCAACTTCAATAAAATTGATACTGACAACTCCCACAAATGCCTAGAGCCTATATAAAGCATTAGAACTACTAGGAGCCATATAAATTTGACATGCAAGCTCAAGAACATGGTCACCTTTGCAGGATAAATTTGCAATGAATAAAGTACAAGAACAAAAACTAATTGGACCAATGGAGGAGTCACATACCAAGGAACAATCTCCCCAAGCAGTTTTGCAAGAGGTGCTTTGGGCAAGGAGATCGAAAATCGCAGCAATGGGGGCTGGAGCTCGTGCTTGAGTTGGGTTTTCGTGTTTGTGTGAGGCAGAGGAAGAAGATGGGTGCAGGGTAAGTGGAGGAGGGCCACCGTGGGCCCATGAGGTAGGGGGCGCACCTAGGGGGGTAGGGCGCGCCCTCCACCCTCGTGGCCAGGTGGCAGCTCCCCTCGTGGTAATTTTTGCATAGTAAATTCTCAAATATTCCCGAAAAAATCATATTAAATTGGCATGGCATTCTGAGGACTTTTATTTTCAGGATATTTTTATGTTGCACGGACAAGTCAGGAAACAGACAGAAAAATACTATTTTACTTTATTTCTACTAAATAATAGAAAATACAAAGAGGGTACAGAAGGTTGTGCTTCTAGGTTCATCCATCTCGTGATCATCAAAATGAACCCACTAACAAGGTTGATCAAGTCTTGTTAATAAACTCATTCCGAATAATCACGGAACCGGAGAAATTTCGAATAACACTAAGTTACCTCAACGGGGATATGAAAATCCCCAACAATAAGAATATCATACTTTTTCTTGACAGTAGGAGAGGAAATTCAAAACCTCCAAATAAAATCGATGGAATTTTTCCAATAGAGTTGATACTATAAACTTGAGGTTGTTTCCTCGGAAAGTGTACCGTGTGCTCATTGCCATTAACATGAAAAGCGACATTGCCTTTGTTGCAATCAATAACAGCCCCTGGAGTATTAAGGAAAGGTCTTCCAAGAATAATAGACATACTATCATCCTCGGGAATATCAAGAATAACAAAGTCCGTTAAAATAGTAACGTTTGCAACCACAACAGGCACATCCTCACAAATACCGACAGGTATAGCAGTTGATTTATCAGCCATTTGCAAAGATATTTCAGTAGGTGTCAACTTATTCAAATCAAGTCTACGATATAAAGAGAGAGGCATAACACTGACACCGGCTCCAAGATCACATAAAGCAGTTTTAACATAATTTCTCTTAATGGAGCATGGTATAGTAGGTACTCCTGGATCTCCAAGTTTCTTTGGTATTCCACCCTTAAAAGTATAATTAACAAGCATGGTGGAAATTTGAGCTTCAGGTATCTTTCTTTTATTGGTAATGATATCCTTCATATACTTAGCATAAGGATTTCTTTTGAGCACATCAGTTAATCGCATACGCAAAAAGATGGGTCTGATCATTTCAGCAAAGCGCTCAAAATCCTCATCATCCTTTTTCTTGGATGGTTTTGGAGGAAAAGGCATGGGTTTCTGAATCCATGGTTCCCTCTCTTTACCATGTTTCCTAGCAACGAAGTCTCTTTTATCATAACGTTGATTCCTTGATTGTGGGTTATCAAGATCAACAACAGGTTCAACTTCTACATCATTATCATTACTAGGTTGAGCATCAACATGAACATTATCATTAACATTATCACTAGGTTCATGTTCATCACCTGATTGTGTTTCAGCATCAGAAATAGAGATATCATTTGGATTCTCAGGTGGTTCAGCAATAGGTTCACTAGAAGTTTGCAAAGTCCTGTCATTTTTCTTTTTCTTCCTCTTAGAAGAGCTAGGTACATTAATATTATTTCTCTGAGAATCTTGCTCGATTCTCTTATTGTGGCCTTTAGGATACAAAGGTTCCTGGGTCATTCTACCAGTTCTAGTAGCCACTCTAACAGCATAATCACTTTTCTTACTATTCACTTCATCAAGCACTTCTTTCTGAGCTTTAAGTACTTGTTCTACTTGGGTGGTAACCATAGAAGCATGTTTGCTAACAAGTTTAAGTTCACCTCTAATATCAGCCATATAATCACCCAAGCGTTTGATCATAAAGGTATTCTGTTTTAGTTGTTTACCAAAATAAGCATTAAAGTCATCTTGCTTAAACATAAAGTCATCAAACTCATCCAAGCACTGACTAGCAATTTTAGTAGGAGGGACTTTAGCTTTATCATATCTATAGAGAGAATTTACCTTTACTACCTTTGTCGGGATATCAGGAGGTTCTTTAGTAAATAAGTAATTGAGATCATATACTTCTTCAGCAGGCGGTAAATTAAGACCATGTATTTCTTCAATAGGAGGTAAATTCTTAACGTCTTTAGCTTTAATACCTTTTTCTTTCTTAGATTTCTTTGCCTCTTGCATATCTTCGGGACTAAGAAATAGAACACCTCTCTTCTTCGGAGGTTGTTTAGGAATAGGCTCAGTAATTGGCTCTGGAACTGGCTCAGGAGGTGGCTTGGGAGGTGCCCAATTATTTTCATTTGCTAACATATTATTCAATAGAATTTCAGTGTCATCCGCTGTTCTTTCCGTGAAAAGAGAACCAGCACAACTATCTAGGAAATCTCTGGAAGCGTCAGTTAGTCCATTATAAAAGATATCAAATATTTCAGGTTTCTTAATAGGATGATCAGGCAAAGCATTAAGTAACTTGAGAAGCCTCCCCCAAGCTTGTGGGAGACTCTCTTCTTCAATTTGCACAAAATTGTATATTTCCCTCAAAGTAGCTTGTTTCTTATGAGCAGGGAAATATTTAGCAGAGAAGTAATAAATCATATCCTGGGGACTTTGCACACAACTAGGATCAAGAGAATTAAACCATATCTTAGCATCACCCTTTAATGAGAACGGAAATATTTTGAGTAAATAAAGGTAGCGCGATCTCTCATTATTAGTAAACAGGGCAGCTACATCATTTAACTTAGTAAGATGTGCCACAATAGTTTCAGATTCATAGCCATAAAAAGGATCAGATTCAACCAAAGTAATTATATCTGGATCAACAGAAAAATCATAATAGTCCTGATCAGGAACACAGATAGGTGAAGTAGCAAAAGAAGGGTCGGGTCTCATCCTATCTCTATAACATTCTTTACTCCATTTAACTAGCAACCTCTTAAGTTCATGTCTATCCTGGCAAGCAAGAATAGCTGCAAAAGATTCCGCATCAAAAAGATAACCCTCAGGAATAGCAGGCATATTTTCATCATCACTAACATCATCGTATTCAGGTTCAATAATTTCTCTTTCTCTAGACCTAGCAATTTGCTCATCAAGAAATTCACCAAGGGGCACAGTAGTATCAAGCATAGAAGTAGTTTCATCATAAGTATCATGCATAGCAGAAGTGGCATCATCAATAACATGCGACATATCAGAATGCATAGCAGTAGTAGGTTTAGGTGTCGCAAGCTTACTTATAACAGAAGGAGAATCTAGTGCAAGGCTAGATGGCAGTTCCTTACCTCCCCTCATAGTTGAGGGCAAAATAGTAGTTCGATCATCTTTCAAGTTCTTCATAGTGTCCAGCAGATATAAATCCCAAGTGACTCAAAGAATAGAGCTATGCTCCCCGGCAATGGCGCCAGAAAAAGGTCTTGATAACCCACAAGTATAGGGGATCGCAACAGTTTTCGAGGGTAGATTATTCAACCCAAATTTATTGATTCGACACAAGGGGAGCCAAAGAATATTCTTAAGTATTAGCAGCTGAGTTGTCAATTCAACCACACCTGGAAACTTAGTATCTACGGCAAAGTGTTTAGTAGCAAAGTAATATGATAGTGGTGGTAACGGTAACAAAAGTAAAGACAGCAAAAGTAATGTTTTTGGTATTTTGTAATGATTGTAACAGTAGCAACGGAAAAGTAAATAAGCGAGAACCGGTATATGGAAAACTCGTAGGCACTGGATTAGCGATGGATAATTATGCCGGATGCGGTCGTCATGTAACAGTCATAACATAGGGTGACACAGAACTAGCTCCAGTTCATCAATGTAACGTAGGCATGTATTTCGTCTATAGTCATACGTGCTTATGGAAAAGAACTTGCATGGCATCTTTTGTCCTACCCTCCCGTGGCAGCGGGGTCCTATTGGAAACTAAGGGATATTAAGGCCTCCTTTAATAGAGAACCGGAACAAAGCATTAGCACATAGTGAATACATGAACTCCTCAAACTATGGTCATCACCGGGAGTGGTCCCGATTATTGTCACTTCGGGGTTGCCGGATCATAACACATAGTAGGTGACTATAGACTTGCAAGATAGGATCAAGAACACACATATATTCATGAAAACATAATAGGTTCAGATCTGAAATCATGGCACTCGGGCCCTAGTGACAAGCATTAAGCATAGCAAAGTCATAGCAACATCAATCTCAGAACATAATGGATACTAGGGATCAAACCCTAACAAAACTAACTCGATTACATGATAAATCTCATCCAACCCATCACCGTCCAGCAAGCCTATGATGGAATTACTCACGCACGGCGGTGAGCATCATGAAATTGGTGATGGAGGATGGTTGATGATGACGACGGCGACGAATCCCCCTCTCTGGAGCCCCGAACGGACTCCAGATCAGCCCTCCCGAGAGAGATTAGGGCTTGGCGGCGGCTCCGTATCATAAAACGCGATGATTTCTTCTCTCTGATTTTTTTCTCCCCGAAAGCCAATATATGGAGTTGGAGTTGGCGTCGGAGGGCCACCAGGGGGCCCACGAGGTAGGGGGGTGCGCCCAGGGGGGGCGCCCCCACCCTCGTGGACAGGGTGTGGGCCCCCTGGTCTTCATCTTTTGCGAGGATTTTTTATTATTTTTTCTAAGGTGTTCCGTGGAGTTTCAGGTCATTCCGAGAACTTATATTTTCTGCACAAAAAACAACACCATGGCAGTTCTGCTGAAAACAGCGTCAGTCCGGGTTAGTCCCATTCAAATCATACAAGTTAGAGTCCAAAACAAGGGCAAAAGTGTTTGGAGAAGTAGATACGACGGAGACGTATCACCCCACATCCAATTATATATATATATATATATATGAATATATATATATATATATATATATATATATATATATATATCATGTTCTTTCTAACATGCTGAGCTTGCCAAAGGATAAAATAAAATGGGAAAGGTGAAGATCACCGTGACTCTTGCATAAGGTAGAGGATAATAATAATAGATAGGCCCTTCGAAGAGGGAAGCAGAGGTTGTCATGCGCGTTTAGGGTTGATGCACAAAATCTTAATGCAAAAGAACATCACTTTATATTGCCCTTGTATGTGAACCTTTATTATGCAGTCCGTCGCTTTTATTGCATCCACAACAAGTTCGTACAAAGCTTATTTCTCTGCACTAATAAGTCATGCATATTTAGAGAGCAATTTTTATTGCTTGCACCGATGACAACTTACTTGAAGGATCTTACTCAATCCATAGGTAGATATGGTGGACTCTCATGGCAAAACTAGTTTAAGGGTATTTGGAAGCACAAGTAGTATTTCTACTTGGTGCTAAGAATTTGGCTAGCATGAAGGGGAAAGGCAAGCTCAAAATGGTAGAGGATCCATGACAACATACTTTATCTCGGATGTAAGAAAACATAACTCATTATGTTGTCTTCCTTGTCCAACCTCAACTCTTTAGCATGTCATATTTTAATGAGTGCTCCCAATCATGAAAGATGTCAATGATAATATATCTATACGTGAAACCTCTCTTTCCTTATTACTTCCTATTAATTGCAACGATGACCAAAGCTATATTTGCCAACTCCCAACAACCTTTAATCATCATACTCTTTCTATGTGAAGTCATTACTTTCACTAAGATCAATATGAACTCTTTGATTCTTTTTATTCTTTTTCTTCTAATCACCCAAGATCATGGCAAAATACTCAAGCCCTTGACTCAACACTAATATTTATTATATAGCTCATGGACTCGATTACAAAGAAGGATCATAAAGCAAAACTCAAAACTAGATCATGCCATGACTTTATTCTACTAAATCAAGATACTACTAATAGGATCGAACTAAGAAAAAGGGTAAAGATAGGAGTTGTGATGGTGATATGATATCAGGGCACCTCCTCCAAGCTTGGCAGTTGCCAAGGGGAGTGCCCATACCCATGTGATTATGTCCTCGAAGGTGATGGAGGCGGTGATGATGACGGTGGATAATCGCACATCGAGCGTAAAAGTTCCTCCAACTTGCGGATAATGCCCTTGAACCCAGCAATATGATCCTTCAACAAAATATTCTCCTGTGTGAGATACTTGTTCTGTATACGGGCTAACTCAATCATCTTGAAGGCTTCAATCTCTGTTGGAGTGAAAAGGTTAGGTAAAGGTTGAGGGGTGTCTTCTTCTTTTACCACCGGAGCTGGCACCTCCATGGCCTTCTTGATCCTTTCATCCTTGTTGATCTCTTCTGGTTCCTCTCTTTTCAACTCTATCTTCAATAGCCAAGCATCCTTGTCTTCATTGTTGGAGGAGGGAGAAGTCATGGTGCTCTAAATCTGCAATGGAAATAGCTCGAAACGAAAATAGAGGAGATTTGCGTGATACGAGAGTCAAAACCTTCGGGAGTATATATAATGAATTTTTACCGACCAAAATACGTATCGTGCAAGAAAACAGAGTCCGGAGGGCACACGAGGTGCTCACGAGGTAGGGGGGCACGCCCAGGGGGGTAGGGCACGCCCTCCACCCTCGTGGAGGTCTCGTGTCCTCCCCGAACTGCTACTTATTTTTCTATTTTTCCAAATATTCCAAAACAAAGAAATATTGCCTTAAAAATTGTTTTGGAGTCGGTTTACTTACCGTACCACATTCCTATTCCTTTTCGGAGTCTGGAACGGTTTGGAAGGTGTCCTTTATGTATTCCTCTGGGGTTACGGTTTCAATAATATTAGTTTCAAGAATTATAGGATTACCCGAGATATAGTGTTTGATCCTTTGACCGTTTACCACCTTCGGATTTGTGCCTTCGAAGTTGTTGATTTTTATGGCACCGGAACGATAGACCTCCTCGATAACGTAAGGACCTTCCCATTTGGAGAGAAGTTTTCCTGCAAAAAATCTTAAACGAGCGTTGTATAGCTATACATAATCACCTACATTAAACTCACGCTTTTGTATCCTTTTGTCATGCCATCTTTTAACCTTTTCTTTAAACAACTTGGCATTTTCATAAGCTTGGGTTCTCCATTCATCAAGTGAGCTAATATCAAATAACCTCTTCTCACCGGCAAGTTTGAAATCATAGTTGAGATCTTTAATAGCCCAATATGCCTTATGTTCTAGTTCGAGAGGTAAGTGACAAGCTTTTCCATAAACCATTTTATACGGAGACATACCCATAGGATTTTTATATGTAGTTCTATAGGCCCATAATGCATCATCAAGTTTCTTGGACCAATTCTTTCTAGACCTATTGACAGTCTTTTGCAAGGTTAATTTGAGCTCTCTATTGCTCAATTCTACCTGACCACTAGACTGCGGGTGATATGGAGATGCAATTCTTGTTGGGGAACGTAGCAGAAATTCAAAATTTTCCTACGTGTCACCAAGATCTATCTATGGAGAGACCAGCAACGAGGGGAAGGAGAGTGCATCTACATACCCTTGTAGATCACTAAGCGGAAGCATTCAAGTGAACGGGGTTGATGGAGCCGTACTCGTCGTGATTCAAATCACCGATGATCAAGTGCCGAACGCACGGCACCTCCGCGTTCAACACACGTACAGCCTGGTGATGTCTCCCACGCCTTGATCCAGCAAGGAGAGAGGGAGAGGTTGAGGAAGACTCCATCCAGCAGCAGCACAACGGCGTGGTGGTGGTGGAGGAGCGTGGCTATCCTGCAGGGCTTCGCCAAGCACCACAGAAGAGGAGGAGGAGGAGGAGAGGCAAGGCTGCACCAAGAGGGAGAAGATCTCGTGTGTCTTGGCAGCCCCCCAGACCTCAAGTATATATAGGGGGAGGGGAGGGCTGCGCCCCCCCTCTAGGGTTCCCCCCCCCCCAAGGGGTGCGGCCAGCCCTAGATGGCAAAGGGGGCGGCGGCCAAGAGGGGGAGGAGAGGGAGGCGCACGGAGCATGGGCCTTAGGGCCCATCTGCCCTAGGGTTTGCCCCCTCCCACTCTCCCCTGCGCCTTGGGCCCCTTGTGGGGGCGCACCAGCCCACCTGGGGCTGGTTCCCTCCCACACATGACCCATGCAGCCCTCCGGGGTTGGTGGCCCCACTTGGTGGACCCCCGGGACCCTCCCGATGGTCCCGGTACTTTACCGATAAAACCCGAAACTTTTCCGGTGACCAAAACAGGACTTCCCATATATAAATCTTTACCTCCGGACCATTTCGGAACTCCTCGTGACGTCCAGGATCTCATCCGGGACTCCGAACAACATTCGGCAACCACATACAAGCTTCCTTTATAACCCTAGCGTCATCGAACCTTAAGTGTGTAGACCCTACGGGTTCGGGAGACATGTAGACATGACCGAGACGTTCTCCGGTCAATAACCAACAGCGGGATCTGGATACCCATGATGGCTCCCACATGTTCCACGATGATCTCATCGGATGAACCATGATGTCAAGGACTTAATCAATCCCGTATACAATTCCCTTTGTCTAGCGGTATTGTACTTGCCCGAGATTCGATCGTCGGTATCCTTATACCTTGTTCAATCTCGTTACCGGCAAGTCTCTTTACTCGTTCCGTAACACATCATCCCGTGATCAACTCCTTGGTCACATTGCGCATATGATGATGTCCTACCGAGTGGGCCCAGAGATACCTCTCCGCTTACACGGAGTGACAAATCCCAGTCTCGATTCGTGCCAACCCAACAGATACTTTCGGAGATACCTGTAATGCACCTTTATAGCCACCCAGTTACGTTGTGACGTTTGGTACACCCAAAGCATTCCTACGGCATCCGGGAGTTGCACAATCTCATGGTCTAAGGAAAAAATACTTGACATTAGAAAAGCTTTAGCATACGAACTACACGATCTTTGTGCTAGGCTTAGGATTGGGTCTTGTCCATCACATCATTCTCCTAATGATGTGATCCCGTTATCAACGACATCCAATGTCCATAGCCAGGAAACCATGACTATCTGTTGATCACAATGAGCTAGTCAACTAGAGGCTCACTAGGGACATATTGTGGTCTATGTATTCACACGTGTATTACGATTTCCGGATAATACAGTTATAGCATGAATAAAAGACAATTATCATGAACAAGGAAATATAATAATACTTTTATTATTGCCTCTAGGGCATATTTCCAACAATTCTATGATTAACGTCATATTTAGCAAGCATCTTACGGAAAGCACCATGAATAAAGTGTGAACCACCATCAGTCATTAAATATCTAGGGACTCCAAACCTCGGAAAAATAACTTCCTTAAGCATTTTAATAGAAGTGTTATGATCAACACTACTAGTTGAAATAGCTTCTACCCACTTAGTAACGTAATCAACAACAACTAAAATATGAGTATATCCATTAGAGGCAGGAAAAGGTCCCATATAATCAAAGCCCCAAACATCAAATGGTTCAATAACAAGTGAATAATTCATAGGCATTTCTTGACGTCTACTAATATTACCAATTCTTTGACATTCGTCGCAAGACAAAACAAACTTACGGGCATCCTTGAAGAGAGTAGGCCAATAAAAACTGGATTGCAATACCTTATGTGCAATTCTATCTCCAGCGTGGTGTCCTCCATAAGCTTCGGAGTGACACTTGCGTAGGATCTGTTCCTGTTCATGCTCAGGTACACAACGTCTAATAATACCATCTACTCCTTCTTTATAAAGATGTGGGTCATCCCAAAAGTAATGTCGCAAGTCATAGAAAAACTTTTTCTTTTGTTGGTATGTGAAGCTAGGTGGTATAAATTTAGCAACAATATAATTAGCATAATCAGCATACCATGGATTGCTACGAGAAGTGCTTATGACATTTAATTGTTCATTAGGAAAGCTATCATCAATAGGTAGTGGTCATCAAGAACATTCTCTAACCTAGATAAGTTGTCTACAACGGGGTTCTCAGCTCCTTTTCTATCAAGAATATGTAAATCAAATTCTTGTAGCAGGAGAACCCATCTAATAAGTCTAGGTTTTGCATCTTTCTTTTCCATAAGATATTTAATAGCAGCATGATCTATGTGATTAGTTACTTTAGAATCAACAATATAGGGTCTAAATTTATCACAAGCAAATACGACTGCTAAAAGTTCCTTTTCGGTAGTAGCATAATTTCTTTGAGCATTGTCTAGAGTCTTACTAGCATAATGGATAACATTTAATTTCTTATCAACTCATTGCCCTAGAACAACACCTACATCATAATCACTAGCATCACACATAATTTCAAAGGGTAAATTCCAATCAGGTGGCTGAGCAACAGGTGCAGAGACTAATGCTTTCTTAAGTATTTCAAATGCTTCTACACAATCATCATCAAAGACAAATGGTACATCTTTTTTGTAATAAATTAGTCAGAGGCCAAGAGATTCTTGAGAAGTCCTTAATGAACCTCCTATAAAATCTGGCGTGACCAAGGAAACTTCTTATACCTTTGATGTCCTTGGACATGGCATCTTTTCAATAGCATCAACCTTGGCTTTATCAACTTCAATACCTCTTTCAGAAACTTTGTGCCCCAAGACAATACCTTCATTAACCATAAAGTGGCACTTTTCCCAATTCAAGACAAGATTAGTTTCTTCACATCTCTGCAAAACTCGAGCAAGATTGCTCAAGCAATCATCAAAATAGGAACCATAGACGGAAAAGTCGTCCATGAAAACCTCACAAATTTTCTCGCAAAAGTCAGAGAATATAGCCATCATGCATCTTTGAAAGGTAGCAGGTGCATTACATAAACCGAAAGGCATACGTCTATAAGCAAAAGTACCAAAAGGGCATGTAAAAGTAGTCTTTGATTGATCTTTAGCCAACACAGGTATTTGAAAGAAACCAGAATAACCATCTAGAAAACAATAATGTGTATGTTTGCATAATCTTTCTAGCATTTGATCAATAAAAGGTAAGGGGTAATGATCTTTCTTAGTAGCCTTATTTAATTTACAGAAATCAATTACCATCCTATAACATGTGATAATTCTTTGCGGAATCAATTCATCTTTATCATTAGGGACAACAGTAATACCTCCCTTCTTAGGGACACAATGGACAGGACTTAGACTATCAACAACGGGATAAATTATACCCGCCTCTAGAAGCTTGAGTATTTCCTTTCTTACCACTTCTTTCATTTTAGGATTCAAACGTCGTTGAGGATCACAAACTGGTTTGGCATCAGCTTCCAAATTTATTTTATGTTGACATAGAGTGGGACTGATGCCCTTTAGATCATCTAGAGTATATCCAATAGCGGCACGGTGCTTCTTCAGAGTTTTCAATAATCTTTCTTCTTCATGCTCTGAAAGGTTAGCGCTAATAATGACAGGATATATTTTCTTTTCATCAAGATAAGCATATTTAAGATTATCAGGCAACGGTTTAAGCTCAAACACGGGATCACCCTTGGGTGGAGGAGGATCCCCTAGGATTTCAACAGGCAAATTGTGTTGCAGAATAGGTTCCTGTTTAAATAATACTTCATCTATTTCCCTTCTTTCATTCATGAACATATCATTTTCATGGTCTAGCAAATAGTGTTCTAAAGGATCACTAGGAGGTACGGCAATAGAAGCAAGACCAATAATTTCATCCTTACTAGGAATTTCTTCCTCACGATGTTGTTTACTAAATTTAGAGAAATTAAACTCATGAACCATATCATCCAAGCCAATAGTAACAACATTCTTTTCGCAATCTATCTTAGCATTAACAGTATTCAAGAAGGGTCTACCAAATATAATGGGACAAAAACTGTCTTGCAGAGAACCAAGAACAAGAAAATCAGCGGGATATTTGGTTTTTTCACACAAGACTTCAACATCTCTAACAATTCCCACTGCAGATATAGTATCTCTATTGGCAAGTTTAATTGTAACATCAATATCTTCTAACTCAGCAGGTGCAATTTCATGCATAATTTCTTTGTATAAGTCAATGGATATAACACTAGCACTAACACCCATATCACACAAGCCATGATAACAATGATCTCCTATTTTAACAGAAATAACAGGCACGCCTACCACAGGTCTATGTTTATCTCTAGCACAAGGTTTAGCAATTCTGGCAGTTTCACAACAGAATTGAATAACATGCCCATCAATATTATCAGACAAGAGATCTTTAACAATAGCAATATTAGGTTCTACTTTGACTTGCTCAGGAGGTGTATAAGTTCTAGTATTGCTTTTACGAACAACAGTTGAAGCTTTAGCATGATCCTTCATTCTAACAGGGAAAGGTGGTTTCTCAACATAAGAAGTGGGAACAATAGGATCATTATAAGTGACAATCTTTTCTTCAACTTTAATAGGTGCAACGACTTTTACTTCTATGGGAGGATGATATTTAAACCACTTCTCCTTGGGGAGATCAACATAAGTAGCAAAAGATTCACAGAAAGAAGCTACTATCTCAGAGTCAAGTCCATATTTAGTGCTAAACTTATGGAAAATATCGGTATCCATAAAAGATTTAACACAATCAAACTTAGGTGTCATACCTGACTCCTTACCTTCATCGAGGTCTCAATCTTCAGAGTTGTGTTTAATTCTATCCAATAAATTCCATCTAAATTCAATAGTCTTCATCATAAAAGAGCCAGCACAAGAAGTATCGAGCATGGTGCAATTGTTATCAGAAAGCCGATCATAAAAACTTTGCATAATCACTTCTCTTGAGAGCTCATGATTGGGGCTTGAATATAACATTGATTTAAGCCTCCCCCAAGCTTGAGCGACGCTTTCTCCTTCGCGAGGCCAAAAATTATATATATAATTGCGATCACGATGAACAAGATGCATAGGGTAATACTTTTGATGAAATTCCAATTTCAATCTTTTATAGTTCCATGATCGCATATCATCACATAGCCCATACCATGTCAATGCGTCTCCCTTCAAAGATAAAGGGAAGGCCTTCTTCTTAAGAACGTCATCGGGTATACCTGCAAGCTTAAATAGTCCACAAACATCATCCACATAGCATAGATGTTCATCAGGATGCTTTGTTCCATCTCCTGTAAAAGTGTTAGCTAGCAGTTTTTCCATCAAACCCGAAGGAATCTCAAAAGGAGTTTCATTTTCAATATGTTCAGTAGGTTGAGTAGGTTGAGGAGCAACTCTTTGCTCTACTGGACGGGGTGAAGATACCCCGAACAAGCCCCTCAGACAATTACTTTCCATAGTAACAAGTGACAGAAAATTTCAGCACACTAAATAAATTTTTCCTTACCAAATTCCACCTACCAAAGGTGCTTCACTCCCCGACAACGGTGCCAGAAAAGAGTCTTGATGACCCACAAGTATAGGGGATCTATCATAGTCCTTTCAATAAGTAAGAGTGTCGACCCAACGAGGAGCAGAAGGAAATGATAAGCGGTTTTCAGCAAGGTATTCTCTGCAAGTACTGAAATAAGTGGTAACAGATAGTTTTGTGATAAGATAAATTGTAACGAGCAAAAAGTAACAAAACTAAATAAAGTGCAGCAAGGTGGCCCAATCCTTTTTGTAGCAAAGGACAAGCCTGAACAAACTCTTATAGTAGGAAAAGCGCTCCCGAGGACACATGGGAATATCGTCAAGCTAGTTTTCATCACGCTCATATGATTCGCGTTCGGTACTTTGATAATTTGATATGTGGGTGGACCGGTGCTTGGGTGTTGTTCTTACTTGAACAAACATCCCACTTATGATTAACCTCTATTGCAAGCATCCGCAACTACAACAAAAGTATTAAGGTAAACCTAACCATAGCATGAAACATATGGATCCAAATCAGCCCCTTACGAAGCAACGCATAAACTAGGGTTTAAGCTTCTGTCACTCTAGCAACCCATCATCTACTTATTACTTCCCAATGCCTTCCTCTAGGACCAAATAATGGTGAAGTGTTATGTAGTCGACATTCACATAACACCACTAGAGGCTAGACAAAATACATCTTATCAAAATATCGAACGAATACCAAATTCACATGACTACTAATAGCAAGACTTCTCCCTTGTCCTCAGGAACAAACGTAACTACTCACAAAGCATATTCATGTTCATAATCAGAGGGGTAATAATGTGCATAAAGGATCTGAACATATGATCTTCCACCAAATAAACCAACTAGCATCAACTACAAGGAGTAATCAACACTACTAGCAACCTACTAGCACCAATCCCGGACTTGGAGACAAGAATTGGATACAAGAGATGAACTAGGGTTTGGAGATGAGATGGTGCTGGTGAAGATGTTGATGGAGATTGCCCTCTCCTGATGAGAGGAGCGTTGATGATGACGATTGTGATGATTTCCCCCTCCCGGAGGGAAGTGTCCCCGGCAGAATAGCTCTGCCGGAGCCCTAGATTGGTTCCGCCAAGGTTCCGCCTCATGGCGGCGGAGTCTCGACCCTAAAGGTTGCCTTTTTTCTCATTGAAAGACTTCATATAGGAGAAGATGGGCGTCGGAGAGCCACCAGGGGGCCCACGAGGTAGGGGGGCGCGCCCAGGGGGGCGCCCCCCACCCTCGTGAGCAGGGTGTGGGCCCCCTGGCCTTCATCTTTGGCGACGATTTTCCTTTATTTATTTTAAGATATTCCGTGGAGTTTCAGGACTTTTGGAATTGCGCAGAATAGGCCTCCAATATTTGCTCCTTTTCCAGCCCAGAATTCCAGCTGCCGGCATTCTCCCTCTTCATGTAAACCTTGTAAAATAAGAGAGAATAGCCATAAGTATTGTGACATAACGTGAAATAACAGCCCATAATGCAATAAATATTTTCATAAAAGCATGATGCAAAATGGACGTATCATAGCCGCGCCCTGATGGTAGACGAACAACGACGCGCCAGAGTGGGTGGAGTGAAAACCAAGCCGCTTGAGGAAGGCAGCGATGCGCTGGTACCACGCATGCGGGGGGGGGGGTGCTTGAGCCCGTAGAGGGATCAAGAAAGCAAGCATACATGATCCGGATGAGTGGCATCGACAAATCCGGTGGGCTGTTGGCAGAACACCTACTCAGCGATGTGGCCGTGAAGAAAAGAGTTGGGGATGTCCAACTGATACATAGGCCATGCACAGACACCGCAAGCTGTAGGACAGTGTGGATCATTCCCGGTTTAACAACCTAGGCGAAGGTGTCGGTGAAGTCGACTCCAGCGCGTTGTCGAAAGCCACAGACCACCAATCATGCTTTGTAGCGCTCAAGAGAACCATCGGGGTGGGTCTTGTGGTAGAACACCCATTTTCCTATGATGATGTTGGTGTGAGGGGGCCGCAACACAAGTTGCCACATGCGGTTACGCTGCAATGCGTCGAACTCCTCTTGTATCACGGCAAGCCAGCGAGGGTTGCAAGGAGTAGCACGAGCTAAAGAGGGGACTTGCGAAGGTGACGAGGTTGACATGGTGCTTGTGTACTCATCGGGCGCATAGCACGAGTGGGACATAGTACACCAGCGCGAGCACGAGTTGTCATGTGGTGTAGATCCACCATAGGAGTGACGAGTGATGGTGGTGGCGAGTGATACGTCTCCAACGTATCTATAATTTTTTATTGTTCCATGCTATTATAGTATCAATCTGGGATGTTTATTATGCAGTTATATGCAATTATATGTCACTATTTTGGGACTAACCTATTAACCTAGTGCCCAGTGCCAGTTGTTGTTTTTTGCTTGCTTTTAGCTTTTCAGAAAATCAGTACCAAACAGAGTCCATACGCTATGAAACTTTTTGACGATTTTTTCTGGACCAAAAGGGACCCTAGAAGCTTCGGAAGAAGACCTGCAGAGCCATGAGGGAGCGACAAGCCCGCAGGGCGCGCCCCAGTCTTCTGGAGCCCTCATGGCACCTCTTGACCTAATTCCACTTCTATAAATTCCCAAATATTTCCAATACATTAGGGAGCCAGCCGAAACACTTTTTCCGCCTCCACAAGCCTCTATTCTTCCGTGATCCCATATGGAGGCCTTCTCTGCAAGCACTCAAATTATAAGGAAATGACAAGTAAGACTGTAAGAGTGTCGAACCCAACGGGGAGCAGAGGGAAATGACAAGTGGTTTTCAGCAAGGTATGCTCTGCAAGCACTAAAGTTGTAAGTAACGAGTAGTTTGATAGTAAGGTAACTTGTAACAAGCAAGTAACAGTAACGGTAACAAAAGTCAGCAAGGTAGCACAATCCTTTTGAGGCAAAGGACAGGCCAAAACAGTCTCTTATGATAAGCAAAGTGTTCTTGAGGGTACACGAGAAATTCATCTAGTCACTTTCATCATGTTGGTTTGATTTGTGTTCGCTACTTTGATAATTTGATATGTGGGTGGACCGGTGCTTAGGTGTTGTTCTTACTTGAAAAAACCTCCTACTTATGATTAACCCCCTCGCAAGCATCCACAACTATGAGAAAAGTATTAAGATAAAATCTAACCATAGCATTAAACTTTTGGATCCAAATCAGTCCCATACAATGTAGCACATAAACTAGGGTTTAAGCTGCTGTCACTCTCGCAACCCATCATCTAATAACTACTCCACAGTGCATTCCCTTAGGCCCTAATAAGGTGAAGTGTCATGTAGTCGACGTTCACATGACACCACTAAGGGAATCACAACATACCTATCATCAAAATATCGAACACATATCAAGTTGAGGGCATAATCTCTACGTTTGTTCTCTGCTATTAGTGGCTTTGGAGTGACTCTTTGTTGCATGTTGAGGGCTTGTTATATTATCTATCTATGTTATATTGTTGAGAGAACTTGCACTAGTGAAAGTATGAACCCTAGGCCTTGTTTCCTATCATTGCAATACCGTTTACGCTCACTTTTACCACTTGTTACCTTGCTGTTTTTATAATTCCAGATTACAAATACCTTTATCTACTATCTATTTTGCACTTGTATCACCATCTCTTCGCCGAACTAGTGCACCTATATATATTACCATTGTATTGGGTGTGTTGGGGACACAAGAGACTCTTTGTTATTTGGTTGCAGGGTTGTTTGAGAGAGACCATCTTCATCCTACGCCTCCTACGGATTGATAAACCTTAGGTCATCCACTTGAGGGAAATTTGCTACTGTCCTACAAACCTGTGCACTTGCAGGCCCAACAACGTCTACAAGAAGAAGGTTGTGTAGTAGACATCAAGCTCTTTTCTGGCGTCGTTGCCGGGGAGGCTAGGTAAAGGGCACTCACTCATACCCTGTCAACTAAGCAGTTTCTGGCACCGTTGCCGGGGAGGTGAGCGCTTGAAGGTATATCTTTAGATCTTGCAATCGAATCTTTTTGTTTCTTGTTTTAGCACTTGTTTAGTCTATAAAAGAAAACTACAAAAAAATGGAGTTGAGTTTGCCTCATATGCTTCATCATTTTAATATCTTTCGTGAAAATGATGGGAAGGAAAATTGTGCTCAAGTACTAGAAGAAGAATTACATAGAATTCTTGTCATAAAATATGTGAATGATGAGCATGATTGCAATGTTGTTAGTATGAATTCCTTGAATATCCATGATGCTAATGATATGCAAAGCTACAAGCTTGGGGAAGCTATGTTTGATAAAGATGATATTTTTTGTCCCCCAAGCTTTGATGAGCAAATTTACTATGATGAAAGCATGCCTCCTATCTATGATGATTATTGTGATGACATGTATGCTTTAAAGAATAATTATAACCATGAAACCTGTCATCTTGATCTTAATTTTCAATCACATGATAGTTATTTTGTTGAGTTTGCTCCCACAACTATTCATGAGAAGAATTTTGCTTATGTGGAGAGTAGTAAATTTTATATGCTTATAGATCATGAAAAGAATGCATTAGGTGCTGGTTATATTGTTGAATTCATTCATGATGCTACTGAAAATTATTATGAGGGAGGAACATATGCTTGTAGGAATTGCAATAATGTCAAGTTTCCTCTCTATGTGCTTCAAGTTTTGAACTTATGCTTGTTTTGCCTTCCTATGCTACTTGATTATTGTTCCCATAAGTTTTTTGCTCACAAAATCCCTATGCATAGGAAGTGGGTTAGGCTTAAATGTGCTAGTCATATGCTTCATGATGCTCCCGTTATGTTTCAATTCTTATCTTTTACGTGAGCATCATTGTCATCATCATGCCTAGCTAGAAAGGCATTAAAGAAAATCGCTTGTTGGGAGACAACCCAATATTTATCCTTACTGTTTTTGTGTGTCCACATGATTATGCTACTGTATTAATCATGTTTTATATCTTTTGTTTCAATAAAGTGCCAAGTAAAACCTTTAGGATGGCTTTTGGTGATAGTTGTGTTGATCCTGCTGAAAATCAGAAACTTTTGCACCCAGTAAATTAGTTTTGGTAATTCACAGAAACGTGCTTCTGATCTGATTATTTTTGCACTGGATTGGTACACAAATTTCTTAGGACTTCCTAATTTGGTAGGATTTTTGGAGTTCCAGAAGTATACGTTTGATACAGATTACTACAGACTGTTCTGTTTTTGACAGATTCTGTTTTCTATGTGTTGTTTGCGTATTTTGATGCATCTATGGCCAGTATTAAGTGGTACGAACCATAGAGAAGTTGGAATACAGTAGATACTACACCAATATGAATTTAGAATGAGTTCATTACAGTACCTAAGTGGTGTTTTATTTTCTTATACTAACAGAGCTTACGAGTTTTCTGCTGAGTTTTGTGTTGTGAAAAGTTTTGGGTAAATATTCGATGGACTATGGAATAAGGAGTGGCAAGATCCTAAGCTTGGGGATGCCCAAGGCACCCCAAGGTAATATTCAAGGACAACCAAGATCCTAAGCTTGGGGATGCCTAAGTTTTTGCTTCTTCAACAACTATCGGTTAGTATCGGTTGAGCCTAAGTTTTTGCTTCTTCACATGAGTTGTGCTATCCTTGCAATGTAGTTTTCTTTAGCTTTGCTTGCTGTTTGAATAAAGTATCAAGATCTGAAATTATTAAATGGGAGAGTCTTCACATAGTTGCATAATTATTCGACTACTCATTGATCTTCACTTATATCTTTCGGAGTAGTTTTTGTTATTGCTCTAGTACTTCACTTATATCTTTTAGAGCATGCTGGTAGTTTTATTTCGAATAAATAGATGATCTCTCATGCTTCACTTAGATTATTTTGAGAGTCTTAAATAGCATGGTAATTTGCTTAAATAATCCTAATATGCTAAGCATAAAAGATTTGTAAGAATTCTTATGAGTGTGTTGAATACTAAGAAAAGTTTGATACTTGATAATTGTTTTGAGATATGGAGGTAGTGATATTAAAGTCATGCTAGTTGGGTGATTATGAATTTAAAGAATGCTTGTGTTGAAGTTAGCAAGTCCCGTAGCATGCACGTATGGTTAAAGTTGTGTAACAAATTTGAAACATGAAGTGTACCTGGCTTGTGCATCCTTATGAGTGGCGGTCGGGGACGAGCGATGGTCTTTTCCTGCCAATCTATCCCCCTAGGAGCATGCGCATAGTACTTGGTTTTTGATGACTTCTAAATTTTTGCAATAAGTATATGAGTTCTTTTGACTAATGTTGAGTCCATGGATTATACGCACTTTTACCTTTCGGCCATTGCTAGCCTCTTCGGTACCGTGCATTGCCCTCTCTCACCTTGAGAGTTGGTGCAAACTTCGCCGGTGCATCCAAACCCCGTGATACGATACGCTCTATCACACATAAACCTCCTTATATCTTCCTCAAAACAGCCACCATACCTACCTATTATGGCATTTCCATAGCCATTCCGAGATATATTGCCATGCAACTTTCCACCGTTCCGTTCATCATTATCATGACATACTTTACTTTTGCCATATTGCCATTGCATGATCATGTAGTTGGCATCGTATTTGTGGCAAAGCCACCATGCATAATTTTTCATACATGTCACTCTTGATTCATTGCACCATCCCGGTACACCACCGGAGGCATTCATATAGAGTCATATCTTGTTCTAGTTTCGAGTTGTAATTCATAAGTTGTAATCAATAGAAGTGTGATGGTCATCATTATTAGAGCATTGCCAAAAAAAAGAAAAAAAAGAAAGGCCAAAGAAAAAAAAAGAAAGGCCAAAAAAACGAAAAAAAGAAAGAAAAAGAAAAAAAGAGAGAAAAAGGGCAATGCTACTATCTCTTTTTCCACACTTGTGCTTCAAAGTAGCACCTTGTTATTCATTTAGTGAGTCTCATATATTGTGCTTCAAAGTAGCACCATGTTTTTCATATAGTGAGTCTCATATGTTGGGAATTTTTCATTATAGAACTTGGCTTGTATATTCCAATGATGGGCTTCCTCAAATGCCCTAGGTCTTCGTGAGTAAGCGAGTTGGATGCACACCCACTTAGTTTCTTTTGTTGAGCATTCATTTGTAGCACTAGTGCATCCGTTGCATGGCAATCCCTACTCCTCATGTTGACATCAATTGATGGGCATCTCCATAGCCCGTTGATTATCCTCGTCAATGTGAGACTTTCTCCTTTTTTGACTTCTCCACATAATTCCCATCATCATATTCTATTCCACCCGTAGTGCTATATCCATGGCTCACGCTCATGTATTGCGTGAAGGTTGAAAAAGTTTGAGATTATTTAAGTATGAAACAATTACTTGGCTTGTCATCGAGGTTATAGAAGTTGGGAACATCTTTGTGTGACGAAAATGAAGCATAGCCTAACTATATGATTATGTAGGGATGAACTTTCTTTTGCCATGCTATTTTGAGAAGACATGATTACTTTGATTAGTATGCTTGAAGTGTTACTATTTCTTTTATCAATATGAACTTTTATTTTGTATTCATTTGGATCTGAACATTCATGCCACAATAAAGAAAATTACATTGAGAATTACGCTAGGTAGCATTCCACATCAAAAATTCTGTTTTTATCATTTACCTACTCGAGGACGAGCAGGAATTAAGCTTGGGGATGCTTGATACGTCTCCAACGTATCTATCATTTTTGATTGCTCCATGTTATATTATCTACCGTTTTAGGCAATATTGGGCTTTATTATCCACTTTTATATTATTTTTGGGACTAACATATTAACCGGAGGCCCAGCCCAGATTTGCTGTTTTATGCCTATTTCAGTGTTTTGAGGAAAAGGACTATCGAACGGAGTCGAAACGGAACGAAATCAACTGGAGAAGTTATTTTTGGAAGGAAACCCACCTGATGGACTTGGACCCCACGGCAGAAGATACGGGAGGTGCTCACGAAGGTGGGGGGCGCGCCCACCCCCCTAGGGCGCGCCCCCTGCCTCGTGGGGCCCCCGAAGCTCCACCGACGTACCCCTTGCACCCATATATACCTACGTACCCTAAAACTTCCAGAACACAAGATAGATCGGGAGTTCCGCCGCCGCAAGCCTCTGTAGCCACCAAAAACCTCTCGGGAGCCCTTCCCGGCACCCTGCCGGAGGGGGGGTCCTTCACCGGTGGCCATCTTCATCATCCTGGCGCTATCCATGACGAGGAGGGAGTAGTTCACCCTCGGGGCTGAGGGTATGTACCAGTAGCTATGTGTTTGATCTCTCTCTCTCTCTCTCGTGTTTCCTCTATGGCACGATCTTGATGTATCCCAAGCTTTGCTATTGTAGTTGGATCTTATGATGTTTCTCCCCCTCTACTCTCTTGTGATGAATTGAGTTTCCCCTTCGAAGTTATCTTATCGGATTGAGTCTTTTATGAGAACACTTGATGTATGTCTTGACGTGCTTATCTGTGGTGACAATGGGATATCATGTGCCACTTGATGTATGTTTTGGTGACCAACTTGGGGGTTCCGCCCATGAACCTATGCATAGGGGTTGGCACACGTTCTTGACTCTCCGGTAGAAACTTTGGGGCACTCTTTGAAGTACTTTGTGTTGGTTGGATGAATCTGAGATTGTGTGATGCATATCGTATAATCATGCCCATGGATACTTGAGGTGACAATGGAGTATCTAGGTGACATTAGGGTTTTGGTTGACTTGTGTCTTAAGGTGTTATTCTAGTACGAACTCTTTTATAGATTGATCCGAAAGAATAACTTTGAGGTGGTTTCGTACCCTACCATAATCTCTACGTTTGTTCTCCGCTATTAGTGGCTTTGGAGTGACTCTTTGTTGCATGTTGAGGGATTGTTATATTATCTATCTATGTTATTATTGTTGAGAGAACTTGCACTAGTGAAAGTATGAACCCTAGGCCTTGTTTCCTATCATTGCAATACCGTTTACGCTCACTTTTACCACTTGTTACCTTGCTGTTTTTATAATTTCAAATTACAAATACCTTTATCTACTATCTATTTTGCACTTGTATCACCATCTCTTCGCCGAACTAGTGCACCTATACAATTTACCATTGTATTGGGTGTGTTGGGGACACAAGAGACTTTTTGTTATTTGGTTGCAGGGTTGTTTGAGAGAGACCATCTTCATCCTACGCCTCCTACGAATTGATAAACCTTAGGTCATCCACTTGAGGGAAATTTGCTACTGTCCTACAAACCTGTGCACTTGCAGGCCCAACAACGTCTACAAGAAGAAGGTTGTGTAGTAGACATCAATGACTGTTGTCGCTCTCTAGTTGGTCCCTTCCCAGCCTCTTTCTAGCCTTCACTTGTACTAAGCGGGAATACTACTTGTGCATCCACTTCCATAAACCCCAAAGTTATTCCATATGAGTCCACCATACCTTCCTATATGCGGTATATACCTGCCGTTCCAAGTAAATTTGTATGTGCCAAACTCTAAACCTTCAAATGAAATTCTGTTTTTATGCTCGAATAGCTCATGTATCAACTAGGGTTGTCTATATCTTCCATGCTAGGTGGGTTATTCTCACGATGAGTGGACTCCGCTCATCACTCACGAGAAAATGGCCGGTAACCAGGATGCCCAGTCCCATGCTCAAATCAAATCAAAATAAATGCAAACAAAACTCCCCCGGGATTGTTGTTAGTTGGAAGGCACCCGTTGTTTCGGACATGGATTGATGTTTGTTGGTGGTGGGGGAGTATAAACTTTACTATTCTGTTTGGGAACTGCCTATAGTGTATGTAGCATGGAAGATATCGAGATCTCTTGGTTGTTATGTTGACAATGAAAGTATGCCACTCAAAATATTATCTATCTCTGTTTCAAAACTCAAGCTCTGGCACCTCTGCAAATCCCTACTTCCCTCTGCGAAGGGCCTTGATGTCTACTACACAACCTTCTTCTTGTAGATGTTGTTGGGCCTGCAAGTGCACAGGTTTGTAAGACAGTAGCAAATTTCCCTCAAGTGGATGACCTAAGGTTTATCAATTCGTAGGAGGCGTAGGATGAAGATGGTCTCTCTCAAACAACCCTGCAACCAAATAACAAAGAGTCTCTTGTGTCCCCAACACACCCAATACAATGGTAAATTGTATAGGTGCACTAGTTCGGCGAAGAGATGGTGATACAAGTGCAATATGGATGGTAGATATAGGTTTTTGTAATCTGAAAATATAAAAACAGCAAGGTAACTAATGATAAAAGTGAGCGTAAACGGTATTGCAATGCTAGGAAACAAGGCATAGGGTTCATACTTTCACTAGTGCAAGTTCTCTCAACAATAATAACATAGATAGATCATATAACAGTCCCTTAACATGCAACAAAGAGTCACTCCAAAGCCACTAATAGCGGAGAACAAACGAAGAGATTATGGTAGGGTACGAAACCACCTCAAAGTTATTCTTTCGGATCGATCTATTCAAGAATTCGTACTAGAATAACACCTTAAGACACAAATCAACCAAAACTCTAATGTCACCTAGATACTCACTACTAGGGAAAACCCTAGTAGTAGCGCGGGTTTTGAGGCTAGCAGCAGTGCGGGTGGCTGCGCTACTAATAAGGCGCTACAGCTAACTCATAGTAGTAGCGTGGCCCTAACCCGCGTTACTACTGTTGACGATATCAGAAGCGCTTTTTAGGAACGCGCTACTATTAACTAGCTGTAGCGATTTCGCCATCCCTCGTTACTGCTATATCTTTCATCATTTTCCCATTACCCCTTTCCCTTTCATTTTCCCTTTCAGATACTAGATACTAGGTACTGCTAGTAGATATCAAATTCATAAACCATTACTAGGTAGTACTCCCTTCGTTCCAAATTACTTGTCGTGGTTTTAGTTCAAACCACGACGAGTAATTTGGAACGAAGGGAGTACTAGATAACAATTTCATGCATAGTCAACATGCATCCTCAAGCAGTACAAGGTCATATCAACGGCCATCATCATATGTAGTTCTAGATGATATCAACGACGATCATCATATGTAGTTCTAGATGATATCAACGACGATCATCATATGTAGTTCTAGATGATATAGCCACACACACACATATGTAGTTCTAGATGATATCAAAGACAATCATCATCCTCAAGCCTGGGCGGTTGGTGTTCCTGATAGTAATTAGGATGGCCTGTCCAACACGAAAATTCTTGCCATCGAGGAATTTCTTCCACCCAACCGAGTTTAAGTATGTGCGACCGTCCGTGTCCACGCGGTAAGTACAGGTTGTGACGGAGCCCCTTGCAGTAAGGCGTAGTCCAGCTGAGCCTTCTTCATCAGGCTCGATACCATAACTCACAGATATGCTCTTTGCCAATTTCTGAATAAGAAAAACATATCAATTAATAAATAGCCTCGCAAATAAGTTCATATGGATTATCTACACTATTAATAGTTTCCTTAGATTCTACACTAATAAGCATATGATCGAACTCTACACTAAAACATATCATCGACTAGATTCCACACAACGTACCATATCATTGGACTGTACACTAAGTAATTCATCGGATAATTTGCATTTGTAAGTATAACATACCATATCATGTCGATCAACCATGGTATTTGTCAAGCGGGTCACGAATGGCACCCCGACAAAGTCAGCACGTGGCGGAATCATGTCCCACAGGTTGGACACCTCCTCCTCACTCAGCCTTGTTCTTTGAGTTACGATGGCTTCATGAAGTGGGTCCTCATCATCTTCATCGAGTGGGTCCTCATTATCTTCATCATCTTCGTCATCTTCATCATCTTCCACCAGGTTGAGATAAATGACAGCTAGCTTGGGTCTTTCTGCTCGGAAGGAGAAGCTGATCAACTCACCACCAGTAAGATGCATGCGAGCGACGAAACGGGCCCATCCATCTCCTCCAATCTGCGACATATTGCGTCCTTTCTCGACCTCCATAGTGTACGGCCCCCAGGAGCCTCAAATGTCATAGTGTCTCCTGTCAGCTTGTTGAATTTCAACCTCACATTGCATGGGACGATCTGTGTAAAATAAGCAAAATGACACAATGCAGTAATGCCAACACTAAAAATAAAATAGTTATTACATTTCATCTAATTTCTTACCGCCGCATGACAAAAACTCGGCTGGAAGTAGATGCCGAACAGCTTGCCAGTTGCAAGGCTGCTGGTGCATCTTGACTTGCACAGTCGACATAGTGGTGGTGGTGGTGGCGCCATTTTTCCTAAAGCAATATGAGCAAAGGATTAACGATCAACTAAATCAAAATGTTCTAAGTGAACTAAATCAACTAGCCTACTAAATCAACTAAATCATATCAACTAAATCAAAATGTTGCATATGAACTAGCCTACTAAATCAACTAAATCAAAATGTTCTAAGTCGACTAAATCAACTAGCCTACTAAATCAACTAAATCAAAATGTTCTAAATCAACTAAATCAACTAGCCTACTAAATCAACTAAACCAAAATGTTCTAAATTAACTAAATGAACTAGCCTACTAAATCAACTAAATCAAAATGTTCTAAGTCAACTAAATCAACTAAATGAATTAGCCTACTAAATCAACTAAATCAAAATATTCTAAGTCAACTAAATCAACTAGCCTACTAAATCAACTAAATTATATCAACTAAATCAAAATGTTGCACATGAGCAGGAGGGAGAAGGAGGGGTGACTCGAGGAGGGAGAAGAGAGTAGGATGGAGGAGGAAGCCAGAGCGAGGAGGGGCCGGCCGGCGCCGCCAGTTGAGGGAGGACGAAGGAGGAAGGCGGAGCGAGGAGGGGCCGGCCGGCGCGGCCAGTTGAGGGAGGACGGAGGAGGAAGGCGGAGAGAGGAGGGGTCGGCCAGCGGCGAGTGGATAGGGAGGACGGAGGAGGAGGCCGGTACCGAGTCCAGCAAGGAGGAGGAGGTGACGGCGCGCGGCGCAGACGGAGAAGGGGTGACGGGGGTGGACCGGCGCGCGGCGCAGACGAAGGATTGAGTGGCTGTGTGAGTGGATCGGATAGAGGAGTGGGGAGATGAATGGCTTAGCAGTAGCGCGCTTTAGGAAAAGACGCTACTGCTAAGCTATCTAGCAGCAACGCCTTTCACAATAAAGTGCTACTGCTACGTGTCAGCATGTAAAAATAGGCTTTGTTCAATATATCAAAAATACATTGATCATCAACGATCTTTTTGTGTACAATCTGATTTGTCAATATGAGTCCTCACCGGTTTAGGAACAGGTGAAGACTCATATTGCAGCCACAAATTCTACACATAGAGTTCAATGAAGATCAAGTGCTTGTCAAAGTTTGAGAAGTAACATATTTAAGGTGGTAGAAACTCTCTTCACGGAGCAAGGTGGGACTAAATTTTTGTAGGAAACCTAGCAGTAGCGCTTATCTGAGAAATGCGCTGCTACTATATTACGTAGCAGTAGCGCGCGTCGCTATAACGCGTCGCTGCTATAACTAGCCTCGCGGCGGCCTCGTGGGAATTATAGCAGCAGCGCGGCTTTGAGAGGGCGCGCTACTGCTATATTTGTTTCAGTAGTGAGTTTCGGCTGGGCGCGCTACTGCTAATTAGCAGCAGCGACTTATTTTGAAGCGCGCTGCTGATAAGATTATGTGTATAGGCTTTTCCCTAGTAGTGACTCCATTGTCACCTCAAGTATCCGTGGGCATGATTATATGATATGCATCACACAATCTTAGATTCATCTATCCAACCAACACAAAGTACTTCAAAGAGTGCCCTAAAGTTTCTACCGGAGAGTCAAGACAAAAACGTGTGCCAACCCCTATGCATAGGTTCATGGGCGGAACCCGCAAGTTGATCACCAAAACATACATCAAGTGGCACGTGATATCCCATTGTCACCACAGATAAGCACGGCAAGACATACATCAAGTGTTCTCAAATCCTTAAAGACTCAATCCGACAAGATAACTTCAAAGGGAAAACTCAATCCATTACAAGAGAGTAGAGGGGGAGAAACATCATAAGATCCAACTATAATAGCAAAGCTCGTGATACATCAAGATCGTGCCATAGAGAGAACACGAGAGAGAGAGAGAGAGAGAGAGAGAGAGAGAGAGATCAAACACATAGCTACTGGTACATACCCTCAGCCCCGAGGGTGAACTACTCCTTCCTCGTCATGGATAGCACCGGGATGATGAAGATGGCCACCGGTGAGGGATCCCCCCCCCCTCCGGCAGGGTGCCAGAACGGGCTCCCGAGAGGTTTTTGGTGGCTACAGAGGCTTGCGGCGGCGGAACTCCCGATCTATCTTCTTATTCGATGTTTTTAGGGTACATGGACTTATATATGCGAAAGAAGTCGGTCGGGGGAGCCTCGAGGGGCCCAGGAGACAGGGGGCACGCCCAGGGGGGTGGGGGCGCCCTCCTATCTCCTGGCTTCCTCGAACCTACCCTGGCTTGAACTCCAAGTCTCTCGGATCATATCCTTTCCAAAAATCACACTCCCGAAGGTTTCATTCCGTTTGGACTCCGTTTGATATTCCTTTTCTTCAAAATACTGAAACAGGCAATAAAACAGCAATATGGGTTGGGCCTCCAGTTAATAGGTTAGTCCCAAAAGTAATATAAAAGTGTATAATAAAGCCAGTAATCATTCAAAACAGATAATAAAATAGCATGAATGCTTCATAAATTATAGATACGTTGGAGACGTATCAGCATCCCCAAGCTTAATTCCTGCTCGTCCTCGAGTAGGTAAATGATAAAAGAAAGAATTAATGAAGTGTGAATGCTAAAAGGTGCACAAGTTTGATCAATGATAATTTCAATCACCATTTCTTGCATGATTATATGTCATAATAGTAGTTCATCTCATAAAACTTCTCACGAACAAGCAACAAGCAATTCACATGTTAAAGCATAGACCATAAACTTTCTTGAAAACTAGCAAACTTCATTCTTAGTCATGAAACAATTGCAATTCATCTTATTTTCAGGAAGGGCCTATGTCAGAGCTTTAATTTAGCAAACTTCACATACTCAACTATCATATAGTCTTCCACAATTGCTAACACTCACGCAATACTAATGGTTATGGAGTTTTAATCAGACACTGAGAAAGATAGGGGCTTATAGTGTTGCCTCCCAACGTATTCACCTTTGGGTGATGTCAACAGTAAGTGTTCATGCTAACTTACATCCAATTGGATATATATATCAGGATCTTTCCAACACGAGGTGATTGCCAAAGGATAAAATGAAAAAGGGAAAGGTGAATATCACCTTGACTCTTGCATAAAGTAAAAGACATAAAGTAAAAGATAGGCCCTTCGCAGAGGGAAGCAGAGGTTGTCATGCGCTTTTAGGGTTGGATGCACAAAATCTTAATGCGAAAGAATGTCACTTTATATTGCCACTTGTATATGGACCTTTATTATGCAGTCCGTCGCTTTTATTGCTTCCATAACAAGATTGTATAAAGCTTATTTTCTTCACACTAATAAATCATACATATTTAGAGAGCAATTTTTATTGCTTGCACCGATGACAACTTACTTGAAGGATCTTACTCAATCCATAGGTAGGTATGGTGGACTCTCATGGCAAAACTGGGTTTAAGGATATTTGGAAGCACAAGTAGTATCTCTACTTGGTGCAAGGAATTTTGGCTAGCATGAGGGGGAAAGGCAAGCTCAACATGTTTGAATGATCCATGACAATATACTTTAACTGAGATGTGAGAAAACATAACCCATTACGTTGTCTTCCTTGTCCAACATCAACTCTTTAGCATGTCATACTTGATGAGTGCTCACAATTATAAATGGTGTCTAAGATAGTATATATATATATGTGAAATCTCTCTTCCTTCAATATTCTTTCATGAATTGTTCAAATGACCAATACAATGCTTGCTAACCTTCAATAAATTTACAACCTCTACTTTTTAGATGTGAAGTCATTACTCTCCATGGGATAAGCAAATGAGACATATATAATTTCAGATTTATGACAATCAACTCATTCAACAATTTACTCATAGGATATAAGTGAAGCACACGAGTAAATGACAAACTACTCCAACAAGATATAAGTGAAGATCAATGAGTAGCTAAATAATTATGTAACTATGAAAAGACTCTCTCTCATTAAAGAATTTCAGATCTTGGTATTGTATTCAAACAGAAAGCAAAACAAAATAAAATGACATTGCAAGGATAGCACAGCTCATGTGAAGAAGCAGAAACTTAGGCTCAACCGATACTAACCGATAATGGTTGAAGAAGAAAGGTGGGATGCCTACCGGGGCATCCCCAAGCTTAGATGCTTGAGACTTCTTGAAATATTATCTTGGGGTGCCTTGGGCATCCCCAATCTTGAAGTTTTGTGTCTCCTTAATTCCTCTCATATCATGGTTTCTCTTTTTATCAAAAGCTTCATCCACACCAAACTCAACAAGAACTCGTAAGATAGGTTAGTATAAACCAATGCAAAACCTTATCATTTTCTAATGTAACAAATCACTAAAATTATTATTCAACATTGCATACTAAATTCCTCTGCATATTTCATACTCCTATCCTCAAATAGAATCATTGAACAAGCAAACATATGCAAAAAATGCAAACATAACAGCAATCTGCCAAAACAGTACAGTCTATAAAGAATGCAAGATTCATCATACTTACCTAACTCCAAAAATTATGAGAAAAATACTACGCTGTAGAAGATTTATCAGAGCTCAATATGAAAAAATTTCAACATTATACCATTCTCTGAATTTTCTAGGGAATTTTTGCAACAGCGGTAAACTTTCTGTTTTCAAACAGCAACATGTATACTAGCAAAATAAGCATGGTAAAGATGCAAAACACTATTCTAAATAACATCAAGCAAATACTAACAAAATAAAATGACGCTCCAAGCAAAACACATATCATGTGGTGAATAAAAATATAGCTCCAAGTAAAGTTACCGATGAACGAAGACGAAAGAGGGGATGCCATCCAGGGCATCCCCAAGATTAGGCTCTTGGTTGTCCTAAATATTACCTTGGGGTGCCTTGGGCATCCCCAAGCTTAGGCTCTTGCCACTCCTTATTCCATAGTCCATCGAATCTTTACCCAAAACTTGAAAATTTCACAACACAAAACTCAACAGAAAACTCGTAAGCACCGTTAGTATAAGAAAATAAAACCACCACTTAGGTACTGTAATGAACTCATTATAAATTCATAATGGTGTAATATATACTGTATTCCAACTTATCTATGGTTCATACCCTCCGATACTACTCATAGATTCAGCAAAATAAGCAAACAACACATAGAAAACAGAATCTGTCAAAAACAGAACAGTCTGTAGTAATCTGTATCAGATGTATACTTCTGGAACTCCAAAAGTCCTACCAAATTAGGAAGTCCTAAGAAATTTGTGTGCCAATCCAGCGAAAAAAGGATCATATCATAAGCACGTTTCTGTGAATTAACAAAACTAATTGAATAGGTGCAAAAGTTTCTGATTTTCAGCAGGATCAACACAACTATCACCGTAAGCTATCCTAAAGGTCTTACTTGGCACTTTATTGAAACAAAAGCTATAAAACATGATTACTACAGTAGCATAATCACACAAAAAACAGTAGAGGTAAATATTGGGTTGTCTCCCAACAAGCGCTTTTCTTTAATGCCTTTCTAGCTAGGCATGATGATGACAATGATGCTCACATATAAGATAAGAATTGAAACATAAAGGGAGCATCATGAAGCATATTACTAGCACATTTAAGCCTAACCCACTTCCTATGCATAGGGATCTTGTGAGCAAACAACTTATTGGAACAATAATCAACTAGCATAGGAAGGCAAAACAAGCATAACTTCCAAACTTTAAGCACATAGAGAGGAAACTTGGTATTATTGCAATTCCTACAAGCATATGTTCCTCCCTCATAATAATTTTCAGTAGCATCATGAATGAATTCAACAATATAACCAGCACCTAAAGCATTCTTTTCATTATCTACTTGCATAGAAAATTTACTACTCTCCACATAAGCAAAATTCTTCTCATTCGGAATAGTGGTGGGAGCAAACTCAACAAAATAACTATCATGTGAAGCATAATCCAATTGAAAACTAAAATCATGATGACAAGTTTCATGGTTATCATTATTCTTAATAGCATACAAGTCATCATAGTAATCATCATAGATAGCAACTTTGTTCTCATAATCAATTGGAACCTCTTCCGAAATAGTGGATTCATCACTAAATAAAGTTGACACTCTTCCAAATCCACTTTCATATTCATCACAATAAGATTCAACATCCTCCAAAATAGTGGGATCACTACTTCCTAAAGTTGACACTCTTCCAAACCCACTTTCATCAATATAATCATCATAAATAGGAGGCATGCTTTCATCATAATAAATATTCTCATCAAAATTTGGGGGACTAAACATATCATCTTCATCAAACATAGCATCCCCAAGCTTGTGGCTTTGCATATCATTAGCATCATGGATATTCAAGGAATTCATACTAACAACATTGCAATCATGCTCATCATACAAAGATCTAGTACCAAACATTTTAATGCATCCTTCTTCTAGCACTTGAGCACAATTTTCATTTCCATCATTCCCACGGAAGATATAAAAAAGATGAAGCATATGAGGCAAACTTAATTCCATTTTTTGTAGTTTTTCTTTTATAAACTAACCTAGTGATAAAACAAGAAACAAAAAGATTTGATTGCAGGATCTAAAGATATACCTTCAAGCACTCACCTCCCCGGCAACGGCGCCAGAAAAGAGCTTGATGTCTACTACACAACCTTCTTCTTGTAGACGTTGTTGGGCCTGCAAGTGCACATGTTTGTAAGACAGTAGCAAATTTCCCTCAAGTGGTTGACCTAAGGTTTATCAATCCGTAGGAGGCGTAGGATGAAGATGGTCTCTCTCAAACAACCCTGCAACCAAATAACAAAGAGTCTGTTGTGTCCCCAACACACCCAATACAATGGTAAATTGTATAGGTGCACTAGTTCGGCGAAGAGATGGTGACAAGTGCAATATGGATGGTAGACATAGGTTTTTGTAATCTGAAAATATAAAAAAAGCAAGGTAACTAATGATATAAGTGAGCGTAAACGGTATTGCAATGCTAGGAAACAAGGCATAGGGTTCATACTTTCACTAGTGCAAGTTCTCTCAACAATAATAACATAGATAGATCATATAACAGTCCCTCAACATGCAACAAAGAGTCACTCCAAAGCCACTAATAGCGGAGAACAAACGAAGAGATTATGGTAGGGTATGAAACCACCTCAAAGTTATTCTTTCGGATCGATCTATTCAAGAGTTCATACTAGAATAACACCTTAAGACACAAATCAACCAAAACCCTAATGTCACCTAGATACTCCATTGTCACCTCAAGTATCCGTGGGCATGATTATACGATATGCATCACACAATCTCAGATTCATCTATCCAACCAACACAAAGTACTTCAAAGAGTGCCCCAAAGTTTCTACCGGAGAGTCGAGACGTAAACATGTGCCAACCCCTATGCATAGGTTCATGGGCGGAACCCGCAAGTTGATCACCAAAACATACATCAAGTGGCACGTGATTTCCCATTGTCACCACAGATAAGCACGGCAAGACATACATCAAGTGTTCTCAAATCCTTGGCTCAATCCGACAAGATAACTTCAAAGGGAAAACTCAATCCATTACAAGAGAGTAGAGGGGGAGAAACATCATAAGATCCAACTATAATAGCAAAGCTCGCGATACATCAAGATCGTGCCATAGAGAGAACACGAGAGAGAGAGATCAAACACATAGCTACTGGTACATACCCTCAGCCCCGAGGGTGAACTACTCCCTCCTCATCATGGATAGCGCCGAGATGATGAAGATGGCCACCGATGAGGGATCCCCTCCCCTTCGGTAGGGTGCCGGAACGGGCTCCCGAGAGGTTTTTGGTGGCTACAGAGGCTTGCGGCGGCGGAACTCCCGATCTATCTTCTTATTCGATGTTTTTAGGGTACGTGGACTTATATAGGCGAAAGAAGTCGGTCGGGGGAGCCTCGAGGGGCCCAGGAGATAGGGGCGCGCCCAGGGGGTGGGCGCGCCCTCCTATCTCCTGGCTTCCTCGAACCTTCCCTGGCTTGAACTCCAAGTCTCCCGGATCATATCCTTTCCAAAAATCACGCTCCCGAAGGTTTCATTCCGTTTGGACTCCATTTGATATTCCTTTTCTTCGAAATACTGAAACAGGCAATAAAATAGCAATATGGGCTGGGCCTCCGGTTAATAGGTTAGTCCCAAAAGTAATATAAAAGTGTATAATAAAGCCCATAATCATTCAAAATAGATAATAAAATAGCATGAATGCTTCATAAATTATAGATACGTTGGAGACGTATTAGGCCTATCTATTTACTTTTATGTCGAGTCATCATCCTCTTATTAAAAAAGCACCAGTTGGAGAGCACCGCTGTCATTTGCATGCATTGCTATTAATTTACATTGAGTATGACCGTGACTGGATCTCTTTATGATGAATTACAATGTCTAGTCAGTCCTTGATCTTCAGGGGTGCTCTGCATTTATGTTTTGCGGTCTTAGAAAGGGCTAGCAAGATACCATCTTATTATATCATATTTGATTATTTCAAGAAAGTGTTGTCATCCAAGATTTATTATTATTGCTCGCTAGTTGATTATGTCATTGATATGAGTAAATGTGAGACTTAAATGTTATTGTTAATGTGGTTAGTTCATAATCTTTGCTGAAAACTTGAATGCTGGCTTTACATATTTGCAACAACAAGATCAAACAGAGTTTGTAAAAGTTTTTCTTTATCACTTTCAGTTTGTCAACTGAATTGCTTGAGGACAAGCAAAGGTTTAAGCTCGGGGGAGTTGATACGTCTCCAACGTATCTACTTTTCCAAACACTTTTGCCCTTGTTTTGGACTCTAACTTGCATGATTTTAATGGAACTAACCAGGAACCGACGCTGTTTTCAGCAGAACTGCCATGGTGTTATTTTTGTGCAGAAATAAAAGTTCTCAGAATGACCTGAAAATCCTCGAAGACACGTTTTGGAATTAATAAAAAATATTGGCAAAAGAATCAGCATCAGGGACCCCACACCCTGTCCACGAGGGTGCAGGGCGCCCCCCCCCCCCCCCGGGGCGCCCCCTGTCTCGTGGGCCCCTTGGGACTCCACGACCTCAACCCCAACTCCATATATTCACTTTCGGGGAGGAAAAAATCAAAGAGAAGGATTCATCATGTTTTACGATACGAAGCCGCCGCCAAGCCTTAATCTTCCTCGGGAGGGCTGATCTGGAGTCCGTTCGTGGCTCCGAAGAGGGGAATTCGTCGCCATCGTCATCATCAACCATCCTCCATCACCAATTTCATGATGCTCACCGCCGTGCGTGAGTGATCCCATCGTAGGCTTGCTGGAGGGTGATGGGTTGGATGAGATTTACCATGTAATCGATTTAGTTTTGTTAGGGTTTGATCCCTAGTATCCATTATGTTCTAAGATTGATGTTGCTATAACTTTGCTATTCTTAATGCTTGTCACTAGGGCCCAAGTGCCATGATTTAAGATCTGAACCTATTATGTTTTCATGAATATATGTGAGTTCTTGATCCTATCTTGCAAGTCAATAGTCACCTACTATGTGTTATGATCCGGCAACCCCGAAGTGACAATAATCGGGACCACTCCCGGTGATGACCATAGTTTGAGGAGTTCATGTATTCACTAAGTGTTAATGCTTTGGTCCGGTACTCTATTAAAAGGAGGCCTTAAGATCCCTTAGTTTCCAATAGGACCCCGCTGCCACGGGAGGGTAGGACAAAAGATGTCATGCAAGTTCTTTTCCATAAGCACGTATGACTGTATTTGGAATACAGGCCTACATTACATTGATGAACTGGAGCTAGTTCTGTGTCACCCTATGTTATAACTATTGCATGAGGAATCGCATCCGACATAATTATCCATCACTGATCCATTGCCTACGAGATTTTCACATATTGTTTTTTGCTTAGTTATTTCTCCGTTGTCGCTGTTACGATTACTACAAAACTGCTACTATTACTTTTGCCACCTTTACCGTTACTTCCATACTACTTTGCTACTAAATACTTTGCTGCAGATATTAAGTCTTTCAGGTGTGGTTGAATTGACAACTCAGCTGCTAATACTTGAGAATATTCTTTGGCTCCCCTTGTGTCGAATCAATAAATTTGGGTTGAATACTCTACCCTCGAAAACTGTTGCGCCCCCCTATACTTGTGGGTTATCAATGGGCACCAAAGGTGGGACGAGGAGGGCACAACCCACCAGGGTGCGCCTGGGCTCCCTGGCACGCCCAGGTGGGTTGTACCCACCTGGTGGGCCCCCTCTGTTAGTTATTTGCTCCAATAATTCTTATTTATTCCATAAAAAATCTCCGTGAAGTTTCAGATTATTTGGAGTTGTGCAGAATAGGTAGCTCTGACGTGCTTTTTCAGGTCTAGAATTCCAGCTGTCGGTATTCTCCCTCTTTGTGTAAACCTTGCATATTATAAGAGAAAAGACATTAGAATTACTCCCAAAAGCATTATTATGCATGAAAACATTATAAATAACAGTAGCAAAACATGATGCAAAATGGACGTAGCAGGCAGGAGTCGGTCTACTTGTCTCGGACGTCATGCCTATATACATGATCAGTGCCTTGAATGACGTAATAATTATGCGCTTTTCTATCAGTTACCCAACAGTAATTTGTTTACCCACTGTATGCTATGCTCAAGAGAGAAGCCTCTAGTGAAAACTATGGCCCCCTGGGTGTATCTTTTATCATATATAAAATCCAAAAATACCTTGCTGCAATTTATTTACTGTTATTTTATTTTGTGTTTTTAATCTATCTATCTATCACTATGAGATTTGATCCTTGCAATTAACCGCCAAGGGATTGACAACCCCCTTTTTTACGTTGGGTGCAAGTATTTGCTTTTGTGTGTCTAGGTGCTGCTAACGAGATTCTGTGTGGTTCTCCTACTGGATTAATAATCTTGGTTCTTAACTGGGGAAAATACTTATCTCTACTGTACTTCTTCATCCTCTCCTCTTCGAGGAAATCACAATGCAGCTCACTAGTAGCAGCGAGCTCGTCGTAGAGCCAGGACCCGCAAGCGGCAAGCAGGAAGGGCTCGGAGAGGATACAACCGAGGAGCCCGCGACTACGTCTGAAGAGGCTGCCGTGCTTGGAGAGGCCGGCGAGGCGGCCGCACCCAAGGAGGCTGGTGAGGTGGCCGTGCCCGAGGGGTCGGCGATGCGACCGGTGAAGGGGTTAGTGAGGTGGTCGCGCCCGAGGGGGCCAGTGAGGTGGCCGCACCGAAGGGGGCGGCGAGGCGACTGCGCCTGAGGGAGCCGCGCCCGCGGATGCGGCCCACTCCGGCTAGGACGCTAGGACTGGAGCGCGTCGAGAGGGGGCGGTGAAGATGCCACTGGTGGTGGTACCTGTTGAAAGGGAAAAACTTCCTCGTCGAAGTAAACGTGTCACGAGGTGAACACGCAGTGGGAGACGTGATCGTAGCACCGGTAACCTTTGGTGTTGGGAGGGTAACCGAGGAAGATGCAAGCGAGGGAGCATGGGGCGAGCTTGTGAGGGGTGGTGAAGGCGATGCTAGGGTAACAAAGGCACCTAAAAACACGAAGGTCATCATACGAGGGAGAAGTGCTGAAGAGAGGCTGGTGGGGTGCATAGTTCCAACGAGTGTGACATGGACGTATGTTAAGTAGAAGGGATGTGGTGGCAAGTGCGTCGGGCCAAAACCGAGGAGGCACGTTAGCATGAAAGAGAAGGGTGCGAACACAATCACTGAGAGGACGTAGTGTACGAACGACAATATTGTCACATGTATGGGAATGTGAGGCGAAAGATGGTGCCATGTGATGCGCGAAGTGTACGAACGACAATATTGTCAAACTCTTTCCCGTTATCAATTTGGAGTGCATGTATGGGACGACTAAACTGTGTGAAGACGTAGGCATCAAATGTCGTAAGCATCGCGAGTGCATCAGACTTGCGACGTAAAGGAAACGTCCACACATAATGTGAGAAATCATCTAAAATCACGTGGTAATAAAGATATCCAGTGTTACTCGCGACCGGAGATGTCCATGCATCGCTATGAAGTTATTGAAACGAAAAAGAAGATATGGTGGTGGATGCACTAAAAGGAAGACGAACATGCTTTCCGATATGGCAAGCATGACAAGTATGATCATCGATCTTATCACATGTGAATGAAAAACTCTAAAGGATATGATGAAGTGCGGCTAAATTTGGATGACCCAAACGAGCATGCCAAAGGTTGACACCGACGGAGAGGGCGATTGGTGCGGGGTTGGCGGTGGAGGATGAGTGCACCGGGTAGAGCTCGTCTGGGCTTCCACATCGGTGAAGAACCATCCATGTACGGGAGCCCTTAACAGAAAAAACCGATTTCGTCAAATTCAACAATAATAGGATTTTCACGAGTAAAAGAACGAAGAGAGACAAGATTCTTGATTGGTGCGAGTGAGACAAGAATGTTAGACATAGATAATGCCATGGATGTAGATTAAAAAGAACTATGACCGATATGTGTGATAGGTAAAGAACAACCATCGCCTACGATGATGCAAGTGGAGGTGTTAACCGTATAGGAAGAGATGAGGTTGCCGGATGTGATGACATGTGGGTGGTAGCGCCCGTGTCCAGTCCATGCACCATTCGCCACCACCGTCGTAGTTACTCGGTGAAGGAGCCGAGTGTAGTGCCGCAAGTGGAGCATGATCCCATGGTGTGGGGGTCGGCGGCATGACAGGGCCCTCATAGGGCTGGGGTGGTGGCGGTAGTGGGTAGCCACCCATCATCGATAGCGCGGGGATTGGTGGGTAGCCGCCACCGAGCTGCTGGTGCAACGCCGCCGGGTGCGCCTAATGGCCCGTTGGGCGCGGACCGACGAGACTCGGTGCAGGGCCGTGTGACATGTGGTAGGCGTGGACCACTCCGGTCCACGGGTTGGGGCCGACGAGAGGGTTGGGAGCGACACAGAGGAATGAGTTGGGGGAGTCCATGGCGGCAATAGCAGATGGAGATGGGAGAAAGTGGTGTGTCGGCTTTGGTGGATTAGGGTTAGGTTTTTTGGGGAGATGAGAAGGGAGGGGGAGGCTGTGGCGGCATTAGGAGCGGCGGTTATGGTGGGGAGAGGAAGGGGTGGTTGTGCCAGGTTGCGGCGGCGGCGGCTAGAGGTAGCGGCGGGGGAAAGGTGCGGTGGCGACAAGGAGGGGAAGCTTAGATGAGAAGGAAGAGAGAGAGGCATCTACGGCAGTAGGGCGGCGGCTGCGGTGAGGAGAAGAAGGGGTGGCGGCGTCAGGTTGCGGTGGCAGCGGCTAGGTGCGGCAGCGGGAGGAGCGAAAGCTAGATCACAGGAGAGAAAATGGAAACTGATACCATATTATTAGGAAAGATGGGATTGCATGTGATGCAGTTGATTGATCACGTGCATATATGGGTAGAAGGGTGCACGACCTCGACTTGTCTCCCAAGCTATACACTATATGTAGGAGAGGAGAGGCGTGACAATATATGACCCTAATCTATATGTATATACACGTTCAACACACAAGCTTGTTGGCATCCTTATCCACCAGACCTTGAAGGTGAGATGAAGAAACCCGACAACTGCTTCAACGCAACCCCAAAAAGTGCAGGGCAAGGGGGCAATCACATACAATAGCATCTGGTCCATTAACACATTGTTACTTTGTTGAAGACATTGGTCGGATATGTTCAGACTAGTTCTTTCGAGTGAAAACATAGATTCTGACTTTTCGTGGTTGCGTCCGGAGACGGCGACACTCGAGCGTCGCTCCCTTTCTGAAGGCGTTGCTATTGAAAAACCTCGTTATCCTTGTGGTGTCATGAGATGATTTGTTTGGATATAGTCATTGCTGTAGTTGTTTAGGCATAAGTTTGGTCTTATATGACTTTGAATTTGCTGGCGGTTTTTTATGTGTGCACATTGATATAAGTTGTGTGCATTTTAATTATGCAAAAGTTTTGTTGTGTGCTTATTATGTCTGTATCTATTTAATGCTTCATTTTGAATCAATAAAATCCATCATCATTTGTTGCTTCATAGTACGTTCTTACTTTCGGGGAAACGGAGTAGACAGACGCGATAAGAACAGCCGGAGATTCTCTTGGGGCGGAGCACGGATACTCAACACATGTTAATTTTGTCGTCCCAGTGCTTCGTCAACGAACTGTATCCTCAATCCGCATCGCCGGTAAGAAAAATAAGGAGTTGTATCGTTTTCGCAACACAGGCTCACGTAAATCACATTTTTGTCTCATGGGAGGTCGCTGCCAAATGGCATGGCGTGGCACATTTCAGCAAGTCGAGGCCACGTCTTGACCCGGCTACAGCAGCCGCACTGAAGCACGTGGCACGGTCACGGGGAATTTTCGACGTATCGCTAGGTCCAAGATCTTCGGCCGGAATAAGATTATTCAGGAAGAAATGTTCCACCCCGCCGACCAAACAACAGTTAGTAAAGTAATTAGCCTGCCCGATGAGCATCTCCAACACACGATGATGAAAAAATTGGTGATGTAAAAACTATTTTCCCGCGCTAGTATCATAAGTTGACTGTTGGTTTAACAGATGGCTAGTAATTACTCCCTCCGTCCGAAAATACTTGTCGAAGACATGGATATATCTAGACGTATTTTATTTTTCGATATATCTATTTTTACTCATTTCTGCGACGAGTAATTTTGCAGAGGGAGTACGGGCGTGCACGCTTGTCCAGTCCGGTAGTAATATTTTTTCCAAGAATAAGTGCAATTAATGTTTTGTTCAGAAAATAATGGATATTTTATTCCTTTGAAATAGTGTTACAGTCTGCTAATACAATAGTTTGAACACTATCTGGAACTCGGTGCAACCAACGTGCGGTGCTACCTCCGGATCTCCCTATATTAGCTAGACTAAGAGCAATTCTATTTTGATTACAAGCAATTTTCAACGAAATAAGCCCACGCAGCTCCAAGAGCTTCTTGATCTTTGTCATCAAGTGTCTATAAGGTCGAGCGAATCATCTGTTAGGCCACAATCGGATTCTCAGAATGGATCACGTTTAATGCATGTCGCTTCTAAATTACTATTGATGCAATTAACATGTGCCCAAACTATTATCCTACCCGTAATGGCTACTATCATAAGTTCATTGTTTGCTTTAACAGATGACTAGTAATTACTATTCCCTTCATTCCGAATTACTTGTCGCAGAAATGGATGTATCTAGAACTAAAAAATGTCTAGATACATCCATTTCTACGACAAGTAATTCCGAATGGAGGGAGTAGTACGTACGTGCACGCGCGTCCAGTCTGGCAATACATATTTTTTCGAGATTAACTGCAATTGATTTTGATTTCAAGATTAATTGTGTTTAATGCATGTCCTTCTAAATTACTATTAATGCAAATAACATGTGTCCAAATTGTTGATTATGTGATGGATACAACGTTGGAGCTGTCGTGGTTCTAAGTCTGACAGTAGAGTGGGGGGTAGGTATGGAGAGGCAAGGTCCTAGCTATGGAGAGGTTGTAAACACAAGAGATGTACGAGTTCAGGCCCTTCTCGGAGGAAGTAAAAGCCCTACGTCTCGGAGTCCGGAGGCGGTCGAGTGGATTATGTGTATATGAGTTACAGGGGTGCGAATCCTTCTGCCTGTGGAGGGGGGTGGCTTATATAGAGTGCACCAGGACCCCAGCCAACCCACATAATGAAGGGTTTAAGGTACATTAAGTCCGGGGCGTTACTGGTAACGCTCCACATAAAGTGTCTTAACTATCATAAAGTCTACTTAATTACAGACCGTTGCAGTGCAGAGTGCTTCTTGACCTTCTGGTGGTCGAGTGAGTCTTCGTGGTCGAGTCCTTCAAGTCAGTCGAGTGAGTTCCTCGTAGGTCGACTGGAAGGTGATCTCTTCTAAGGGAGTCCTTGGGCAGGGTACTTAGATCAGGTCTATGACCCTACCCTAGGTACATGACTCCATCAGGAGCAGCATGAGATGTTGTATATAGGTGGTTGGATCGGAGGAACTAAGATCTTCAAAACTGCGACACTAATTTTTGGTCGGGGGAGTAATAGATAGTAAATGTAGATGTAAAAGTGATGCCCTTGAAACGATCACTTAGACATGATTCATTGCACATTTTGAACATTGAGCTCTAGTTGAACACAACAATTCAAACAACATAATTATATTGTACTATGATAGACTAACACTACTACCGACATACTATTACAGTAGATCATCACAGACCATGACGCTTACAAAACATGATTCTTCGTCGTCGTCGTCGAGGTTGATCACCCCTGGTAGGCCTCCGGATGGGCATGCCTTATGTTGATTGCCTATAAATGGCATTACCTCCTCGTCGTCGTCCAAGCTCTCTGTGTTCAATTCGGTCGTCCAACAGCCAGAGTCGATAGATCGGTAGCCAAATCGGCATGGATTTGGATGATGATGGAATGACGGCGCAGAGGGTGACAACGGGGACACCACGAGGATCTTGGTGGCGAGGTGGATAGGGTTAGTCGGTGTGTGGCGAATACGGCGTGGGGCGGCCGAAATCGGTGGCAGCGCCGACCGGAGACGAAACGGCTACGCGCTTGAAAACTATCCGGGTCCGCGATTGTGGGTTTACGCGCTCGGCTGTATTTTTGCGGCAGCTGCTCGGATGTTGCAAATATGTAGCCGCATAAAGCAATTTTTTAGCCGCTGCCCAAACAAATTATATCACCATATGCATGTACATCATTTGTTGGAGCAACGTTTTTGCTCAAAGTGCCCTAAACAACCGTTTTTTCATCATCTGTTGAAGATGCTCTTACCACGTACAGTAATGGTGCTCCAAGTGAGAGTGCCCTATGGTGTGTCTATGCATTGTGATGCCCTTCGACACCCACTGGTGGCACACACGAGTCGGCTAGGCGTGACCATCCACCCACGACACAGGTGGTGTCGGCGTTAAGTGGTCTTGGATGCACGCTGCCTTTCGATTACGGTGTCGTGGTTGGGTCTTGGCTGACCAAGGCCGTTCGATTACTCCGGCGATGCCTCGAGTTGGGCTCTCTCTTGTGCTGTCATGTCCTGCTGGCTCCCTTGTGTTCACTATGATTTGGTCGTCACGGGCTTTCTCATTTGATCTTTGAGGGTTCTCAGAGTGACCTCTTTTTTACTCCCCTTATGTAGCCATTACGAACTCTGGTTAACCTATCTTATCTCTACATGATAAGATGGTTTTTTTTAATTTGATCTTATCTCTACATGATAAGATGGGTTTTCTAATTTGATCTCTCAGGGTTCTCGGAGTGACCTTTTTTTCTCCTCTCATGTAGCCCTTGTGATAGTTTTTAACGATAAAAGTATTTCTCTGCTGCAGGTTATCTATAGATGCACCGTTACGCTTTGTTTATGGTCGCCTCTACAACGTGTGGAGAATTGAGACCTATTTACGGAGGTGTGTACATGTTTGAAGTCTGATGAGGGATACTTTTACCCGACATGGATGACAACATGATTTTCGGATTGACCCTCCTACGTCTTAGGCGTTATACAGTTTCATCATGATTACTTTAATTTCGCATTTTTCATTTATTTTTAACTTGGATTTGATTATTGTCCTTTTCCTTTTTCTTAAACTTGGATTTGATTATGGCCGTGTGCATCTTAGTTATGCTATCTTAGTTATGCAGAAGCCGAATTTAATGCTTAAACCTTTCAAGTAACAAAGCGTTCTTTATCGGAAAATGTAGCCCTTGTGAACTCTGGTTAACCTATCTTATCTTGCAGAGGTTGTGAAGCCTCGTAGGGAACTACTCCCCCATGACGATTAAAAAAAGTAATTATCCTTGCAAAGCCAACTATGTAATCAGCATCTTGCCAGGTGTACTATTATTGAGCGCACATTTGATTGAGTTGAATTATTGTCCATCAGAGCCAGCCATTTAATCAGCATTAAGCCAGTTAGACAAGTTACATTATTGCTGATGTTCATCACTCACTGGCGTTGACCATCAAATGATACTGTTCACAGCTACTCCCTCCATTCCGAATTACTTGTCTTGGATTTGTCTAGATACATATGTATCTAGACTCATTTTAGTGCTAGATACATCCGTATCAAGACAAATCTAAGACAAGTAATTCGGAACGGAGGGAGTATCATCCAAGACGAGCAGCAAGCTAACATATCTCAAAACATACAATATCCTGAATAGGTTCAGCTAGGACTCCTCAAATTCAATATCGTGAGGAGAACACCCCCGCCAGAGCAAATGCTAACAAAGCTTAGTAGCTAGATACAATGCTAATGACACTTCCTCTTTACAATGACCTGATGCCAGAATCATACGTTCCTGGGCATGCAGCACGGGGTAATTGTACAATAGTCTTCAGTGAAGCCCATGAACTTCAGACCAAATATCATACATGCCATGAATCTACCCTACCTGGATCCAATTAGTTGGTGACAAAATGGTACCTGGAGTCCACATAGCTCTCGACGTCCCAGAGGAAGGATCCGAAGGTGACAGCCTCTAAGATGAGCCTTCTCAACCCGGAGAAGCTTATCCTGACATACTCATCCTTGGAAGAATCGACTGTTCCTTCCGGGGTGATCACGATCTCCGGCTTGCCGAATAGCGCCTCCGTGTGCTTCTCGATGATGCCAAACGCCACCTTCGACCGAATTGTCGCGTAAGTTTGTAACGTGTCTGAATCAAACGACATGACGTACGATCGAAGACGAGAAGGCTTGACAGACTGGCCGAGACCCCCTGCGCTAAGGTCAGGGGAAGTCCACAACTCCACCTCTGGATGGGAACTGTAGGTCTGATCCGAGGGCTGTGAGTCGGTCGTCATAACTTGATTGAGCGCGTCATCTTCTGATCCCCAAGGGAGGCTCTTCATCGACTTCTCGAGCTGAAATCTCTTATCAACTCTCTTGAGGAAGTAGCCATACATCACTGATGCGGCATAGACCTGACCAACTCGGAGCTTACTTATGGCCGCGACGGTGCCATCAGCTTGCCGCTGCCCCAATATGAGATTCAAGTGGTTCTCGATCATTTCATATGCCTCGTGTGAGTGCAAACGCTCAAGCTTCCCTTCCACATGCTCTGCCCACTGATCCACTCGACCAGAAGAAGTATCAATGGAGTGAGAGAGAGCTGGGACCAAAGAGACACCAGCTTCAACGAACTTCTGAACAACCAGCGCATACAGTATCTCCTCCATGGTCCTTTTCCTTTCCTTCTCCTTAACCTCGGCAATTCGCCTATAAAACAAGAGAGTGAAGAATTAGCAAGATTTATTCAACTGACAGGGACCTTTTGGAATTAACCAGAGATTGAACTTCCGGTCAGCAGTTTTATAAATTGGACTTGTATTTCCTACAATTCAAACCATGAGTTATCAATTCTTTTTTTATATAGGAAATTCTGACCGACGAAGCAATTCTAGAATGAACGTGACTGCTCTATCCCAATCAACCAGACATTCAGACTAGAAGAAGATTAACTTTTTTTCTTCCCTACAGAAAATGCAGCCGGCACTTCAACCAAAGGTTAAACATTTCGTGACAGCTTTATCTGTTATGTAAACTTGTGCATTTTTTACCCATGTCGGCAACGGCCCATAAAAATGATTTTTCTGTGCTTGGAGGCAGCATGACAGCTGGTCAAGCTAGCTTGATGATGGTTCTGCAATTGGCCTGGCCCCTTCTTAAGATTATTTACCAAAATCCAAATTTCTTACAGCCGGATGCATCGGAAATAACAAGTCACCATTCCAAAGATCATTTACCTGTACAGCACGATATCGCCGGCTGCCGGCGGTGCCTGCGCGTCCTTCTTTTCTGCAGAATCTTGGACGGTCTGGAGCTGCTCGAGCTGCTGCTCGGCGGCGGCCGGGAGCAGGTGCGGGTGCGTGACCAAAATCTGTGAGAGGAACTGCCCTATCGGCGACTCCATTTGCAGCGGCGCGATCGGCGAAGAAGATGGCAGAGACTCCGACGGGGACGAGGATGCCCTGACCACGCTGCGCAGCCTCCTGGAAGTGAGCTGCCGCCGCCCGAGGCCCTGAGGATAGCGTCCAGACAAGGAAGCACGTCAGCCATCAAGTCACCATTACCAAACCATTTCTATGCTCAGACTACTTGAACCTCCAAGCGCCCAACTCAGAACGCATAGAACAGGGGGAAGTGGTAAAAAAAAATGTTGCAGTAAAATACATACAGATCTGGTTTTCTTCTAGACAAAAGGCCATTTGATGCAGCGAAATTGCAGAATAATCAATAAACTTTGCCTTAAACTACGGCAGCTGGGATTTTACAGAAACCAAGAAATGGATAAGAACACCGTAAAAGGATAAGGCCCAAGATTATACTACTACGATGCCATCACGGAGGGAGCACCAAGCAAGAAGCAACCCGTGAGAACCGAAAGCTCGTCCGTCCTTACCTTGATGGAGCCGAGGGCGAAGCTGCGCCTCCGTTCGAAGGGGAGCGAGCTGGCGGCGGCGACCCGGCGCGAGGGCGCGGCTCCGGCGGCGGCGGGCGACCTGAGCGCCGCGGCGGCTGCTGCTGCTGCCTCCATCGCTCAACAGGCACGAATGAATTCGCTCGGGTTCGGGGCTTTGGGAGGGCAGGATTGGGGATCTGCCGGCGGTGGTTGGAGACTTGAGACGAGGGGCTGATTGATTCGGTTCCGCGGCGAGGATGAGGTGAGAGGTTCCGGAGACTGGGAGTCCGTATATATACGCCGGGGGTGGGGGTGGGGGTGGGGGTGGTCGGTCAGAGCACGCGGCCGGGACGAAACGGCAGCGCCGCAGGCGTGTTCTTCTCTCTCGTGCTAGTTTAACAGAAAAAATGCGATTTTTTTATAGTCCTCCTGCACTTGCTTCTATTTTATTTCGCCTTTTTTGGGCCTTCAATAGTTTTCTCGTGTTTTGACGTGTGAGGCAGGGGGGGCTTCTCTGGTCTAGAAGGAAGGTTTTGAAGCGTGAGCCGGACGTAAGAGGATGATTGAAAATTACAGCTTCTTTTTAGGTGAGATTGAAAATTACTGTTTTGTTTAGGTGAGATTGAAAACTACAGCTGATGGGCGCATTTGGGCGCACAGTAAGAGACACTGACCGGTCAAGCCTTAAATTTTTCTTCTCAAAGCCGAACATCTTAATTAGCATATCTCAAATCTGTACAAACTCACTACATAAATAATGCATTATACATATTGTCCGGCTACTGCATCACAACATGCCATCAGACTCTCAAATTTTGGCATGCTTGGCTATGGTGGAGAAGATCATCCACATCTACCCTTAACCTTCCCGGGGTCATTGTCGTCCTTCTCGCGAAAGTACCGGTCGTAAACGCAATCGTCGCCAGAGTTGTCCGCCCCACCGTTGTCCTCCTTCTCTTTCTTGGGTGGCGGTCCAGCCATGACACGGACCGCCCGATTCTTCTCTCGATCGAGGGCGCGCGTGTTTCTCTGCTGCCGCTTCTTTACAACGCAGGCGTGGATGACTTCCTCCTCTGTGGCCGCACGCGCAGCCGCATCAGCCGCCTGTCGCTGTCATGTCGGCAGCGAGGCAGGCCTCCGCCGTCATTCTCCTTCCCACGGCGGGCACACTGGTCTAGGGACTCATACTCTGAAAGAATATGCGGTGCCCCCATGTTTGGTTTTGGTAATTAATGACAATCTCTATGGACTAATGGTTGCCTTGAGTTATATTTGAAGGATTTGTCCATAGGCTTTTCTTGGAGTCCATTTGTTGGTTTCAAGGAGAGTTTGTGATGACCATGGTGCTATTCAAGAAATTACCTAAATATTGGTCATGTGAGAGGCTGATCAAGACTAAGTCAAAGAGTGAATCAAGTTGATCAACACACAAAGCATAGAAGATGTACCGAGAGGGATCAAGTGATCACATGGTATGGTAAGCATTGTTAATTACGCTTTGTGTACAAACAATGGTCTTCCTGAGAGTTCTTTGTTGGGTTAGGTTGCAGTGTGCATGTTCAAGTGATGCATCACGAAGAGATCAAGTGCTTGAAGATTGTTGTCCATTGTGGTGACAATGGACTTGTGAAGATGTGCCGAAGGGTGGCTCACCCATAGTGGAGTATGGGGGACCAATCTACTAGTATTCACCGAGCCAACACAATCAAAAAAGGTGGTCCAACTTGAGGAAGTCAAGATCGTCTACATCTAGCTCAAGTGGACTTTGTGCAAGGAAAATGTTTGGCCTTGATAGGTTCTCTATTTTACCGGTCTCATGGTGGTAGTTTGGAGACCGGGTTATAGAATCGATTGTCGTAATATCAAGGAGGGCTCTCAAGTGAGTAGCTTGATCGTATCGTTCATAGAGAGTTCAAACCATTGCATGCTTGCATCATCTTTCTTGGTTCTTGTTTGGTTTTCTCCTTGTGAGATTTGGAGCTTTTTGTCATCTTCTTGACAAGCTAAAGTTCATCAAAAACGGAGTTCACATGCTTCTTCTATTGCGTTTTTGGTGTTGGAGGTTTTACCGGTATTATTCGAGGAAGGGTTCTCACCATTTTCTTATGGGCCTTTTGAAAGCACAAGTGCTCCCTGGGTGATTTTGGTAATTAATGTCAACATATCTCTTGTTGGACTAATACTTTTATCTAGTATATTTCAGATAAGTCCAGCAGTGGAGTGGCATGGACAAGAGGATGTGGAACCCCTTCAAGATGCTAAGACAAAGGATTGGCTCAAGCTCAAAGCTCAGGACTCTACATTTTCTATTTTGAGTGATCCAAGATCACATTGAGTCCATAGGAAAGCCAATACTATTAAAAGGGGATGAGGTGTTGCTTAATGGCTTGCTTGCTCAAAGTGCTTAGTGATATGCTCAAAAGCCCTCAACCACTTTCTCATATCCACATATGTCCAAAACCAAAAGTCAAACTTGGCCCCACCGATTTGATCCATCCGGCGCCACCGAGTTCATTTGACATAGCCACTGCCAGAAACACTAATCAATTCGGTCTCACCGATAGGGATCTTGGTCTCACCGAGATGGGCTTGTAATCTCCCTGTTGCCCATTGCAATAATTTCGGTCTCGCCGAGAATATGCAATCAGTCCCACCGAGTTTGCCTGACCAACTCTCTGTTTCGCTTATTACCAAAATCGGTCCCACTGAGTTTGTGTAATCGGTCAAGCTGAGATGAGGTTTTACCCTAACCCTTGGACATCGGTCCCACCGAGTTGATCATGTCGGTCCCATCGAAATGCCTAACGGTCACATTATGAACTAAATCGGTCCGACCGAGTTTTTTGATTTGGTCCCACCGAGTTTGGTAAATTGTGTGTAACGATTAGATTTTGTGTGGAGGCTATATATACCCCTCCACCCTCTCCTCATTCATGAGGAAAACCATCAGAACATGCCTACACTTCCAGGATTCATTTTCTGAGAGAGAACCACCTACTCATGTGTTGAGGCCAAGATATTCCAATCCTACCATATGAATCTTGATCTCTAGCCTTCCCCAAGTTGCTTTCCACTCAAATCATCTTTCCACCAAATCCAAATCTGTGTGAGTGAGTTGAGTGTTGGGGAGACTATCATTTGAAGCACAAGAGCAAGGAGTTCATCATCAACACACCATCTATTACCTTTTGGAGAGTGGTGTCTCCTAGATTGGTTAGGTGTTGCTTGGAATCCTCCGTCAAGATTGTGGAGTTGAACCAAGGAGTTTGTAAGGGCAAGGAGATCGCCTACTTCATGAAGATCTACCCTAGTGAGGCAAGTCCTTCGTGCGCGATGGCCATGGTGGGATAGACAAGGTTGCTTCTTCGTGGACCCTTCGTGGGTGGAGCCCTCCATGGACTCACGCAGCCGTTACCCTTCGTGGGTTGAAGTCTCCATCAACGTGGATGTACGATAGCACCACCTATCGGAACCACGCCAAAAATCTCTGTGTCTCCAATTGTGTTTGCACACTCCAATCCCATCCCTTTACTTTCTTGCAAGTTGCATGCTTTACTTTCTGCTGCTCATATACTCTTTGCATGCTTGCTTGAATTGTATTGTGTATGCTTGAAACTGTGTTAATCTACCACCTCAACTTGAAAAACTTAAAAACTGCCAACTTTGTGTGTTGAGAGTCTATTCACCCCCCTCTAGAAACCTCTCCTCGATCCTTTCACCTTTTCTAATTTACTTCTTATTGTTATTCTATCAAGACTGTGTTAGCCCTTGTCGCTAGCTTTCTAACAAACTTGGTTTCGTTGAATTCGAAGTCCGTTTGCAGAAGTTGTGTTAGTTTTGGTGTCCTTAAAAAGGCAGTAGCGGTACTACCGCTCACGGGAGCGGTACTACTGCTTGGAGGGGATGTAATTTTTTACTACCGCTCTTGGGAGCAGTACTACCGCTTGGAGCGCTACTTCCATGGCTACTTCCGCTCTAGACCAAAAACTCGTCATAAGTCCAGTGGTGGTAGGCACATACGTACTTTTTTAGTACCTTTCGCAAGCAGTAGTACCGCTACCCTTAGCGGTAGTACCGCTACCCCATAAAATGGTCTTTACTGGCATACGTAGAGGTGACATATACATTGTTGATTTCACTAAAAAGGCTCAACCTAGAACTTGCTTAATTGCTAAATCTTCCAAAGGCTGGTTGTGGCATAGACGGTTAGGTCATGTGGGCATGCGAAACCTTGACAAGCTTATCATAGGTGATCATATCCTTGGTGTTAAATATGTCATATTCGATAAGGATAGACTTTGCAGCGCTTGCCAAGTAGGAAAACAGGTTGGAGGAAGCCACCCCGTGAAGAATATCATGACCACGAGAAGACCGCTCGAGCTACTTCATATGGATCTCTTTGGTCCCAATGCCTACAAAAGTCTCGATGGAAACTCATTTGGTCTAGTTATAGTTGATGATTTTTCAAGATTTACGTGGGTGTTCTTTCTTGATGATAAATCGCAGGTCCAAAAAAGATCTTCAATAATTTCGCCAGGAAGGCCCAAAACCAATTTGAAGTGAAGATCAAGAAGGTTCGCAGCGACAATGGAACGGAGTTCAAGAACGCCAATGTGGACACTTTTCTTGATGAAGAAGGTATCTCACACGAGTTCTCGGCTACATACACACCTCAACAAAATGGAGTTGTTAAGAGGAAGAACCGGACGCTCATCAAAATGGCGAGAACGATGCTTGATGAGTACAAGACACCAAAGCACTTTTGGGCGGAAGCGGTTGAGACAGCTTGTCATGCAACAAATCGCTTGTATCTTCACAAGTTACTCGGCAAGACGGCATACGAACTTCTCACCGGTAACAAACCCCAATTTGGATACTTACGAGTATTCGGCTCAAAGTGCTACATTCTTGATAAGCATCGTCATTCTAAATTTGCACCCAAATATCATGGAGGTTTCCTACTTGGTTATGGCTCAAACTCTCACACTTACCGTGTCTACAACAATTTCACCTGAAAGGTTGAAGAGACGGTAGATGTAAAGTTTGATGAATCTAACGGCTCGCAAGTAGAGCAATTGCCAATTGATGTAGGAGATAAAGACCCTTCGGAAGCAATCCAAGACTTGTCTATTGGCAAGATCCGTACAATGGAGGTGAAGAAGGAGAGTACCTCGTCCGTCCAAGTGGAAGCTTCTACCTCACGACAAGGTGAACCAAGAGTTGATATGGAAGCATCCACAAGTGGGACACACCAAGATGAAGAAAACGAGGAAGTACACCAAGATGAACCTCATCAACCTCCTTCTCCACCACGTCAAGAGAACGACAACATCAACAATGAAGAAGGCCAAGAAGGAGAACAAGATGATGAAGAAGATGTTCCGCCCCGACCAAAACAAAAGCTCTCACGAGTTCGAGCAAGAGTCGCCAGAGACCATCCCGTCGAGCAAATCTATAATGATATCCAAACCGGGAGAATCACTTGCTCTAAATATTGTTTGGCTAATTTCTGTGAACATTATTCATTCATCTCTAGCATTGAACCCATGAAGGTTGAAGAAGCATTGGAAGATCCGGATTGGATAAATGCCATGCATGAAGAGCTACACAACTTTGAGAGAAACCAAGTGTGGACATTGGTCGAGAAGCCCGACAACAACCACAACATCATCAGTACCAAATGGATGTTTCGCAACAAGCAAGATGAAGATGGACAAGTAGTTTACAACAAAGCAAGTCTCGTCGCCCAAGGCTACACCCAAGTAGAAGGTATGGACTATGGTGAGACATATGCCCCCGTTGCTAGACTTGAGTCCATTCGCATATTACTTGCCTATGCAAATCACCATGATATCACTTTGTACCAAATGGACATTAAAAGTGATTTTCTAAATTCTGAAATTGAGGAGGAAATTTATGTTAAACAACCTCCCCGCTTTGTTAATCCTAAGAAACCCAATCATGTTTACAAACTTCACAAAGCTCTTTATGGTCTTAAACAAGCTCCTAGAGCGTGGTATAAATGCTTGACCAAGTTTCTTATTGAAAAAGGCTTTGAGATTGGAAAAATTGATTCTACTCTTTTCACTAAAAGGGTTAATGGAGAATTATTTGTGTGCCAAATTTATGTTGATGATATTATATTTGGTTCAACTAACCCTCATTTTAGTGAGAAGTTTGGGAAGCTTATGTCGGAGAAGTTTGAGATGTCTATGATGAGTGAACTCAAGTTCTTTCTTGGTTTGCAAATCAAGCAAACTAAGGAAGGTACCTTTGTCTCTCAAACAAAGTACACCAAGGACTTGTTCAAGAAGTTCAATGTGCAAGAATGCAAATGTATGAGTACACCCATGCCTACTAGTGGACATCTTGACTTGACTAAAGAGGGTGAACCCGTTGATCAAAAAGTTTACCGCTCTATGATTGGTTCATTGTTATATCTTTGTGCCTCCCGTCCCAATATCATGCTAAGTGTGTGCATGTGTGCACGATATCAAGCGGCCCCCAAAGAATGTCATCTTAAGGCTGTGAAAAGGAAAGTGAGATACTTAATACATACACCAAATTTTGGCATTTGGTATCCTAAGAGGTCTTCTTTTGATCTTGTTGGCTACTCCGTCTCGGACTATGCTGGTGACAAGGTTGATAGAAAGTCCACTTCGGGTAATTGTCAATTTCTTGGTAGATCTCTTGTGTCTTGGTCCTCTGATACATCTCCAACGTATCTATAATTTATGAAGCATTCATGCTATTTTATTATCTGTTTTGAATGATCATGGGCTTTATTATACACTTTTATATTACTTTTGGGACTAACCTATTAACCGGAGGCCCAGCCCATATTGCTGTTTTATTGCCTGTTTCAGTATTTCGAAGAAAAGGAATACCAAACGGAGTCCAAACGGAATGAAACCTTCAGGAGCGTGATTTTTAGGAAGAATATGATCTGGGAGACTTGAAGTTCACGTCAGAAGATCCTCGAGGAGGCCACGAGATAGGGGGCGCGCCACCCCCTGGGCGCACCCTACCCTCTCGTGGGCCCCTCGAGGCTCCCCTGACCGACTTCTTTCACCTATATAAGCCTACATACCCTAAAAACATCGAATATCAAGATAGATCGGGAGTTCCGCCGCTGCAAGCCTCTGTAGCCACCAAAAACCTCTCAGGAGCCCGTTCTGGCACCCTGCCAGAGGGGGGATCCCTCACCGGTGGCCATCTTCATCATCCCGGCGCTATCCATGACGAGGAGGGAGTAGTTCACCCTCGAGGCTGAGGGTATGTACCAGTAGCTATGTGTTTGATCTCTCTCTCTCTCTCTCTCTCTCTCTCTCTTGTGTTCTCTCTATGGCACGATCTTGATGTATCGCGAGCTTTGCTATTATAGTTGGATCTTATGATGTTTCTCCCCCTCTACTCTCTTGTAATGGATTGAGTTTTCCCTTTGAAGTTATCTTATTGGATTGAGTCTTTAATGATTTGAGAACACTTGATGTATGTCTTGCCGTGTTTATCTGTGGTGACAATGGGATATCATGTGCCACTTGATGTATGTTTTGGTGATCAACTTGCGGGTTCCGCCCATGAACCTATGCATAGGGTTTGACACACGTTTTCATCTTGACTCTCCGGTAGAAACTTTAGGGCACTCTTTGAAGTACTTTGTGTTGGTTGAATAGATAATCTGAGATTGTGTGATGCATATCGTATAATCATGCCCACGAATACTTGAGGTGACAATGGAGTATCTATGTGACATTAGGGTTTTGATTGATTTGTGTCTTAAGGTGTTATTCTAGTACGAACTCTTGAATAGATCGATCCGAAAGAATAACTTTGAGGTGGTTTCGTACCCTACCATAATCTCTTCGTTTGTTCTCCGCTATTAGTGGCTTTGGAGTGACTCTTTGTTACATGTTGAGGGATTGTTATATGATCTATCTATGTTATTATTGTTGAGAGAACTTGCACTAGTGAAAGTATGAACCTTAGGCCTTGTTTCCTACCATTGCAATACCGTTTACGCTCACTTTTATCATTAGTTACCTTGCTGTTTTTATAATTTCAGATTACAAATACCTTTATCTACCATCCATATTGCACTTGTATCACCATCTCTTCGTCGAACTAGTGCACCTATACAATTTACCATTGTATTGGATGTGTTGGGGACACAAGAGACTCTTTGTTATTTGGTTGCAGGGTTGTTTGAGAGAGACCATCTTCATCCTACGCCTCCCACGGATTGATAAATCTTAGGTCGTCCACTTGAGGGAAATTTGCTACTGTCCTACAAACATGTGCACTTGCAGGCCCAGCAACGTCTACAAGAAGAAGGTTGTGTAGTAGACATCATCCTCCAAGAAACAAAACTCGGTATCCTTATCCATCGCCGAAGCAGAATACATTACCGCCGGCTCATGTTGTGCTCAATTACTTTGGATGACCCAAACTCTTAAAGATTATGGGATATATGTGAAACATGTTCCATTGCTTTGTGACAATGAAAGTGCTATTAAGATTGCTCACAATCCCGTGCAACATTCTCGAACTAAGAATATTGAAGTTCGTCATCATTTCATTCGAGATATGTTGCTAAGGGAGATATCAATCTTAAGCATGTTCGTACCGACAAGCAATTGGCGGATATCTTCACTAAACCACTTGATGAGAAAGTGTTTTGCAGGTTGAGAGGTGAATTGAACATCATTGATGCCTCAAACTTGGAGTAGGAACTCCATTTGGATACATGCAAGGCATGAGCCTATGACTAATCCTTGATATTTCTCTTACGATGACAATCATATGTCTTGGATATATTTGCACTCTTGCATGCTATCTAACCCTTGTAGGTACTTGGATGAATCTAAATCTATAAGATTGCAACTCACTCACATCTTGAGTAATCTCTACATCACCAAGTCTCTACAATACGGTGGTTGAAGACAAGGAAGCATGAAACCCTTCAAACATACCCCTTGACAATTTATATATATATATATATATATATATATATATATATATACACACATATACATATATATATATATCAAATTTCTTTTGGTATCATACTTCATGATTGTCATTTTGGATACACAAGTGCTATTCCTTGCAAAAATAATCCATGTAGGTAGATGAACTTCAATTACAAGTGGTGCTCCCAATGAACTACATCAACCTTGAGTATCCCACACAAGTTCAACTACATGATCAAGATCAACACCACCACCCAAGGTATGTTATTCCATCTTAGAGAAGCTTTACCCCAAGTCATGGGTCAAAGCAGCTCAACAAGATGTGAATACATCAAAATGCTTGAACGAAAAATGACAACTCCATTCTGAGCTTAAACGATGAGTATGACCTATGATCAAGTGTCTTCACTTGACTCCTAAGTCAATATACTCTAACATAGGTGACTTTGTTGCCGACCAATTCTAGATGAAGTTCTCTAGTGTTTCTCCTTGTTCTTGCATTTGTCTTTTGCATATGTGTTTCCCTTTTCAAAAAAAACTTCATCTAGATGTCTTTTTATTTTCTCTGTTATTTTTTGCATTTCCTGCATCCAATTCATTGGAAATCCTTTAGTAAATTCCCTGCAAATCCTTGTGAGATCTTATTTGCTTAGTGAGCTGAGGTGACAAGTGTTTTTTCTCTGTAATGAACTCGGACACGCCGGTTTGTCTCTTTCGGTCAAACCGAATTATCTCGGTGCCACCGAAGAAAACAACTCGGTGTTATCGATTTAACATACTGAGGAGACACTTTGTCATTTGCATCCTGCACATTTTTTGTTCCAGCTCCACTCGATGATTCTTTTCCTCTACCAAAACCCTATCTTTCCCTGCTACTTTGCTATGTGACTCAAGGACCAAACGTTTTTGACTCATACTCCAGAAGACCCCTTCTTGGAAATTGATGTCAAAGGGGGGAGAGAGCTCACATCAAAGCTTAATCATATCAAAAAGGGGAAAGAGAGATAAATAATCACATCAAAGAGAGACCCCAGTTGCTTGGTATTCAAAGAGGAGAGAAGTCACATGTCTCTAGAGGGGAAAGACATGTTCATATTGTTTGCGTGTTTGTGGGTTTGCCTTGCTCTGATTTTTCTATTCCTTATCTTCTCCCAGTATCCCATATAAGATTCAGGGGGAGTAAGACATCTAAGGGAAGGGATTCTTCGAATTCATTGCATATCTTTACCTTTGGGGACATGTCTACACTCAAATAGAGTACCTAGTACTCACTCTCTACATGTCATCCCTGTTGGGGATCGTTGCAGAAATCAAAAAAATTCTATGCATCACCAAGATCAATCTATGGAGTAACTAGCAACGAGGAAGAGGATAGTGCATCTTCATACCCTTGAAGATCGCTAGTCGGAAGCATTGCAAGAACGCGGTTGGAGGAGTTGTACACGTAGCGATTCAGATCGCGGCCGAATCCGATCTAAGCACCGAACAACGATGCCTCCACGCTCAACACACGTGCAGCCCAGTGACGTATCCCGCGCCTTGATCCAGCAAGGAGGAGGGAGAGGTTGAGGAAGAAGGCTCCAACAGCAGACGGCGTGGTGGTGATGGAGTGGCAGTTCTCCGGCAGGGCTTCGCCAAGCTCTTGCGGAGGAGGAGAGGTGTTGGGGAGGGGAGGGGCTGCGCCTTGGATGTCTTGTTGCAGCCCTCCCCTCGCCCCTCTATTTATAGGGAGAAGGGGGAAGGGGGCCGCCCCCCTCTAGATGAGATCTAGAGGGGGGGGGGGGCGGCCAAGGGGAGGGGGCTTGCCCCCCAAGCAAGGGAGGCGCCCCCTTTAGGGTTTTCCTCCAACCCTAGGCGCATGGGCCCTAAGGGGGGTGGCGCCCAGCCCTCCAAGGGGTTGGTTCCCTTCCCTCTACAGCCCATGAGGCCCTCCGGGATAGGTGGCCCCTCCCGGTGGACCCTTGGAACCCCTTCGGTGACCCTGGTACAATACCGGTATCCCCCGAATATTTCCGGTGACCGTATGACAACTTCCCATATATAAATCTTCACCTCTGGACCATTCCGGAACTCCTCATGATGTCCGGGTTCTCATCTGGGACTCCGGACAACATTCGATAATCACATACAAATCTTCCTTATAACCCTAGCATCACCGAACCTTAAGTGTGTAGACCCTACGGGTTCGGGAATCATGCAGACATGACCGAGACAACTCTCCGGCCAATAACCAACAGCAGGATCTGGATACCCATGTTGGCTCCCTCATGTTCCACGATGATCTCATCGGATGAACCACGATGCCGAGGATTCAAGCAATCCCGTATACAATTCTGTTTGTCAATAGGTACGTTACTTGCCCGAGATTCGATCGTCGGTGTCCCAATACCTCATTCAATCTCAACGGCAAGTCACTTTACTCGTTCCATAATGCATGATCCCATGACGAACTACTTAGTCACATTGAGCTCATTATGATGATGCATTACCGAGTGGGCCTAGAGATACCTCTCCGTCATACGGAGTGACAAATCCCAGTCTCGATTCGTGCCAACCCAACAGACACTTTCGGAGATACCTGTAGAGCACCTTTATAGTCACCCAGTTACGTTGTGACGTTTGGTACACCCAAAGCACTCCTATGGTATCTGAGAGTTATACAATCTCATGGTCTAAGGAAATGATACTTGACATAAGAAAAGCTCTAGCAAACGAACTACACGATCTTGTGCTATGCTTAGGTTTGGGTCTTGTCCATCACATCATTCTCCTAATGATGTGATCCCGTTATCAATGACTTCCAGTGTCCATAGTCAGGAAACCATGACCATCTGTTGATCAACGAGCTAGTCAACTAGAGGCTCACTAGGGACATGGTGTGGTCTATGTATTCACACATGTATTACGGTTTCCGATCAATACAATTATAGCATGAACAATAGACAATTATCATGAACAAGGAAATATAATAATAACCATTTTATTATTGCCTCTAGGGCATATTTCCTACAGTCTCCCACTTGCACTAGAGTCAATAATCTAGTTACATTGTGATGAATCGAACACCCATAGAGTTCTGGTGTTGATAATGTTTCGCTCGTGGAAGAGGTTTAGTCAACGGATCTGCGACATTCAGATTCATATGCACTTTACAAATATCTATGTCTCCATCTTGAACATTTTCACGAATGGAGTTGAAGCGACGCTTGATGTGTCTGGTCTTCTTGTGAAACCTGGGCTCCTTGGCAAGGGCAATAGCTCCAGTGTTGTCACAAAAGAGAGTCATCGGGCCCGACGCATTGGGAATAACTCCTAGGTTGGTAATGAACTCCTTCATCCAGATTGCTTCATGTGCTGCCTCCGAGGTTGCCATGTACTCCGCTTCACATGTAGATCCCGCCACGATGCTTTGCTTGCAACTGCACCAGCTTACTGCCCCACCATTCAAAATATACACGTATCCGGTTTGTGACTTAGAGTCATACATATCTGTGTCGAAGCTAGCATCAACGTAACCCTTTACGACGAGCTCTTCATCACCTCCATATACGAGAAAAGGATCCTTAGTCCTTTTCAGGTACTTCAGGATATTCTTGATCACTGTCCAGTGTTCCATGCCGGGATTACTTTGGTACCTTCCTACCAAACTTACGGCAAAGTTTACATCAGGTCTGGTACACAGCATGGCATACATAATAGACCCTATGGCTAAGGCATAGGGGATGACACTCATCTTTTCTCTATCTTCTGCCGTGGTCGGGCTTTGAGCTGAGCTCAATTTCACACCTTGCAATACAGGCAAGATCCCTTTCTTGGACTGATCCATATTGAACTTCTTCAATATATTATCAAGGTATGTGCTTTGTGAAAGACCTATGAGGCGTCTAGATCTATCTCTATAGATCTTGATGCCCAATATGTAAGCAGCTTCTCCAAGGTCCTTCATTGAAAAACACTTATTCAAGTAGGCCTTTATGCTTTCCAAGAGTTCTATATAATTTCCCATCAACAGTATGTCATCCACATATAATATGAGAAATGCTACAGAGCTCCCACTCACTTTCTTGTAAACGCAGGCTTCTCCATAAGTATGCATAAACCCAAACGCTTTGATCATTTCATCAAAGCGAATGTTCCAACTCCGAGATGCTTGCACCAGCCCATAGATGGAGCGCTGGAGCATGCATACCTTGTTAGCATTCTTAGGATCGACTAAACCTTCCGACTGCATCATATACAATTCTTCCTTAAGGAAGTCCGTAAGGAATGCCATTTTGACGTCCATTTCCCATATCTCATAATCATAGAATGCGGCAATTGCTAACATGATTCGGACGGACTTCAGCTTTCCTACGGGTGAGAAGGTCTCATCGTAGTCAACCCCTTGAACTTGTTGATAACCCTTAGCGACAAGTCGAGCCTTATAGATGGTAACATTACCATCCGCGTCCGTCTTCTTCTTAAAGATCCATTTATTTTCTATCTCTCGCCGATCATCGGGCAAGTCTGTCAAAGTCCATACTTTTTTTTCGTACATGGATCCTATCTCGGATTGCATGGCTTCAAGCCATTTGTTGGAATCTAGGCCCGCCATCGCTTCTTCATAGTTCGAAGGTTCACCATTGTCTAACAACATGATTTCCAGGACAGGGTTGCCATACCATTCTAGTGTGGAACGTGTCCTTGTGGACCTACGAAGTTCAGTAGCAACTTGATCCGAAGTACCTTGATCATCATCATTAACTTCCTCTCTAGTCGGTGCAGGCACCAGAGGAACATCTTCCTGAGCTGCGCTACTTTCCGGTTCAAAAGGCAGTACTTCATCGAGTTCTACTTTCCTCCCACTTACTTCTTTCGAGAGAAACTCTTTCTCCAAAAGGACCCGTTCTTGGCAACGAAGATTTGCCTTCGGATCTGAGGTAGATGGTATACCCAATGGTTTCCTTAGGGTATCCTATGAAGACACATTTTTCCGACTTGGGTTCGAGCCTTTCAGGTTGAAGTTTCTTGACATAAGCATCGCATCCCCAAACTTTTAGAAACGACAACTTAGGTTTCTTCCCAAACCATAATTCATACGGTGTCATCCCAATGGATTTTGATGGTGCCCTATTTAAAGTGAATGTAGCTGTCTCTAGAGCGTATCCCCAAAATGATAGCGGTAAATCGGTAAGTGACATCATAGATCGCACCATATCCAATAGAGTGCGATTACGACGTTCGGACACACCATTACGCTGAGGTGTTCCAGGCGGCGTGAGTTGTGAAACGATTCCACATTTCCTTAAGTGTGTGCCAAATTCATGACTCAAATATTCTCCTCCACGATCTAATCGTAAGAACTTTATTTTTCTGTCACGTTGATTCTCTACCTCATTCTGAAATTCCTTGAACTTTTCAAAGGTCTCAGACTTGTGTTTCATCAAGTAGACATACCCATATCTACTTAAGTCATCAGTGAGGGTGAGAACTTAACGATAGCCATCGCGAGCCTCAACGCTCATTGGACCGCACATATCAGTATGTATGATTTCCAATAAGTTGGTTGCTCGCTCCATTGTTCCAGAGAACGAAGTCTTGATCATTTTGCCCATGAGGCATGGTTCGCATGTGTCAAATGATTCATAATCAAGAGACTCCAAAAGTCCATCTGCATGGAGCTTCTTCATGCGTTTGACACCAATGTGACCAAGGCAGCAGTGCCACAAGTATGTGGGACTATCATTATCAACCTTACATCTTTTGGTATTCAGACTATGAATATGTGTAACATCATGTTCGAGATTCATGAAGAATAAACCATTGGCCAGCGGGGCATGACCATAAAACATATCTCTCATATAAATAGAACAACCATTATTCTCGGATTTAAATGAGTAGCCATCTCGTATCAAACGAGATCCTGATACAATGTTCATGCTCAAAGCTGGCACTAAATAACAATTATTGAGGTTTAAAACTAATCCCATAGGTAAATGTAGAGGTAGCGTGCCGACGGAGATCACATCGACCTTGGAACCATTCCCGACGCGCATCGTCACCTCGTCCTTCGCCAGTCTCCACTTATTCCGCAGCTCCTGTTTTGAGTTACAAATATGAGCAACCGCACCGGTATCAAATACCCAGGAGCTACTACGAGTACTGGTAAGGTACACATCAATAACATGTATATCACATATACCTTTGGTGTTGCCGGCCTTCTTGTCCGCTAAGTACTTGGGGCAGTTTTGCTTCCAGTGTCCGTTTCCCTTGCAATAAAAGCACTCAGTCTCAGGTTTGGGTCCATGCTTTGGCTTCTTCCCGGCAACTGGCTTATTGGGCGTGGAAACTCCCTTGCCATCCTTCTTGAAGTTCTTCTTACTCTTGCCTTTCTTGAAACTAGTGGTTTTATTGACCATCAACACTTGATGTTCCTTTTTGATCTCCACCTCCGCTGATTTCAGCATTGAAAATACCTTAGGAATGGTTTTCACCATCCCCTGCATATTGTAGTTTATCACAAAGCTCTTGTAGCTAGGTGGGAGCGACTGGAGGATTCTGTCAATGATCGCGTCATCCGGGAGATTAACTCCCAGCTGAGATAAGAGGTTGCGCAACCCAGACATTTTGAGTATGTGCTCGCTCACAGAACCATTCTCCTCCATCTTACAACTGTAGAACTTGTTAGAGACTTCATATCTCTCGACTTGGGCATGAGCTTGGAAAACCATTTTCAGCTCTTGGAACATCTCATATGCTCTGTGCTGCTCAAAACGCTTTTGGAGCCCCGGTTCTAAGCTGTAAAGCATGCCGCACTGAACTAGGGCGTAATCATCACTACACGACTTCCAGGCGTTCATAACGTCTTGAGTTGCTGGGAAAACGTGTGCTTCACCTAGCGGTGCATCTAGGACATATGCTTTCTTGGCAGCTATGAGGATGATCCTCAAGTTCCGGACCTAGTCTGTATAGTTGTTGGCATCGTCTTTCAGCTTGGTTTTCTCTAGGAACGCGTTGAAGTTGAGGGCAACATTAGCGTGGGCGATTTGATCTACAAGACATATTGCAAAGTTTTTAGACTAAGTTCATGATAATTAAGTTCATCTAATCAAATTATTTAATGAACTCCCACTCAGATAGACATCCCTCTAGTCATATAAGTGATACATGATCCGAGTCAACTAGGCCGTGTCCGACCATCACGTGAGACGGACTAGTCATCATCGGTGAACATCTTCATGTTGATCGTATATTCTATACGACTCATGTTCGACCTTTCAGTCTCTTGTGTTCCGAGGCCATGTCTGTACATGCTAGGCTCGTCAAGTCAACCTAGGTGTTTTGCATGTGTAAACCTGGCCTACACCCGTTGTATTCGAATGTTAGAATCTATCCCGATCATCACGTGGTGCTTCGAAACAACGATCCTTCGCAACGGTGCACAGTTAGGGGGAACACTTTCTTGAAATTTTATGAGGGAGATCATCTTATTTATGCTACCGTCGTTCTAAGCAAATAAGATGTAAAACATGATAAACATCACATGCAATCAAATAGTGACATGATATGGCCAATATCATTTTGCTCCTTTTGATCTCCATCTTCGGGGCGCCATGATCATCATCATCACCGGCATGACACCATGATCTCCAACATCGTGTCTTCATGAAGTTGTCTCGCCAACAATTACTTCTACTACTATGGCTAACGGTTTAGCAATAAAGTAAAGTAATTACATGGCGTTATTCATTGACACACATGTCATACAATAAATTAAGACAACTCCTATGGCTCCTGCCGGTTTTCATACTCATCGACATGCAAGTCGTGATTCCTATTACAAGAACATGATCAATCTCATACATCACATATATATCATTCATCACATCCTTTTGGCCATATCACATCACACGACATACAAAAACAAGTTAGACGTCCTCTAATTGTTGTCGCATGTTTTTACGTGGCTGCTATAGGTTTCTAGCAAGAACGTTTCTTACCTACGCCAAAACCACAACGTGATATGCCAATTGCTATTACCCTTCATAAGGACCCTTTTCATCGAATCCGATCCGAATAAAGTGGGAGAGACAGACACCCACTAGCCACCTTATGCAACTAGTGCATGTCAGTCGGTGGAACCTGTCTCACGTAAGCGTACGTGTAAGGTCGGTACGGGCCGCTTCATCCCACGATGCCGCCGAAACAAGATAAGACTAGTAGTGGCAAGTAAATTGACAAAATCGACGCCCACAACAAACTTGTGTTCTACTCGTGCATAGAAACTACTCATAGACCTAGCTCATGATGCCACTGTTGGGGATCGTTGTAGAAATCAAAAAAATTCTACGAATCACCAAGATCAATCTATGGAGTAACTAGCAACGAGAGAGAGGAGAGTGCATCTTGATACCCTTGAAGATCGCGAGTCGGAAGTGTTGCAAGAACGCGGTTGGAGGAGTCGTACATGTAGCGATTCAGATCGCGACCGAATCCGATCTAAGCACCGAACAACGGTGCCTCCGCGCTCAACACACGTGCAACACGGTGACGTCTCCCGCGCCTTGATCCAGCAAGGAGGAGGGAGAGGTTGAGGAAGAAGGCACCAACAGCAGCACGACGGCGTGGTGGTGATGGAGTGGCAGTTCTCCGGCAGGGCTTCGCCAAGCTCTTGCGGAGGAGGAGAGGTGTTTGGGAGGGGAGGGGCTGCGCTTTGGATGTGCTGTTGTAGCCCTCCCCTCGCCCCTCTATTTATAGGGAGAAGCGGGAAGGGGGCTGATACGTCTCCAACGTATCTATAATTTTTGATTGCTCCATGCTACTTTATCTACTGTTTTGGACTATATTGGGCTTTATTTTCCACTTATATATTATTTTTGGGACTAACCTATTAATCGGAGGCCCAGCCCAGAATTGCTGTTTTTTGCCTATTTCAGTATTTAGAAGAAACGGAATATCAAACGGAGTCCAAACAGAATGAAACCTTCGGGAACGTGATTTTCTCACCGAACATGATCCAGGAGACTTGGACCCTACTCCAAGAAGTGCCAAAGGCAGTCACGAGGGTGGAGGGCGCGCCCCCTACCTCGTGGGCCCCCTATTGCTCCACCGACGTACTCCTTCCTCCTATATATACCTACGTATCCCCAAACGATCAGAAGAGGAGCCAAAAACCTAATTCCACCACCGCAACCTTCTGTATCCACGAGATCCCATCTTGGGGCCTGTTCCGGAGCTCCACCGGAGGGGGCATCCACCATGGAGGGCTTCTACATCAACACCATAGCCCCTCCGATGAAGTGTGAGTAGTTTACTTCAGACCTTTGGGTCCATAGCTAGTAGCTAGATGGCTTATTCTCTCTTTTTGGATCTCAATACAATGTTCTCCCCCTCTCTTGTGGAGATATATTCGATGTAGCCTTCTTTTTGCGGTGTGTTTGTTGAGACGGATGAATTGTGGGTTTATGATCCAGTATTATCTATGGAAAATATTTGAATCTTCTCTGAATTCTTTTATGTATGATTGAGTTATCTTTGCAAGTCTCTTCGAATTATCCTTTTTGGTTTGGCCAACTAGATTGGTAGTTCTTGCAATGGGAGAAGTGCTTAGCTTTGGGTTCAATCTTGCGGTGTCCTTACCTAGTGACAGAAAGGGTTGCAAGGCACGTATTGTATTGTTGCCATCGAGGATAACAAGATGGGGTTTTTATCATATTGCATGAATTTATCCCTCTACATCATGTCATCTTGCTTAAGGCGTTACTCTGTTTTTAACTTAATACTCTAGATGCATGCTGGATAGTGGTCGATGAGTGGAGTAATAGTAGTAGATGCAGAATCATTTCAATCTACTTGTCTCAGACGTGATGCCTATATACATGATCATTACCTAGATATGCTCATAACTATGCTCAATTCTGTCAATTGCTCAACAGTAATTTGTTCACCCACCGTAGAATATCTATGCTCTTGAGAGAAGCCACTAGTGAAACCTATGGCCCCCGGGTCTATTCTCATCATATCAATCTATATCGCTTTATTTACTTGCTTTGTTTTTACTTTGCCTTTTACTTTTCACTTTACATCTATCTATCAAAAATACCAAAAATATTATTTATCATCTCTATCAGATCTCACTCTCGTAACTGACCTTGAAGGGACTGATAACCCCTAATCGCGTTGGTTGCGAGTAGCTATCGTTTTGTGTAGGTACGAGGGACTTGTGCCTGGTCTCCTACTGATTTGATACCTTGGTTCTCAAAAACTGAGGGAAATACTTACGCTACCTTGCTGCATCATCCTCTCCTCTTCGGGGAAATCCAACGTAGTGCTCAAGAGGTAGCAGGGACCGGCTCCTCTAGATGAGATCTAGAGGGAGGGGGCGGCGGCTAAGGGGAGGGGGCTTGCCCCCCAAGCAAGGGGGGCGCCCCCTTTAGGGTTTCCCCCCAACCCTAGGCGCATGGGCCCTAAGGGGGGTGGCGCCCAGCCCACCAAGGGGCTGGTTCCCTTCCCTCTACAGCCCATGAGGCCCTCCTGGATAGGTGGCCCCTCCCGGTGGACCCCCGGAACCCCTCCGATGGCCCCGGTACAATACCGGTATGCCCTCGAATATTTCCGGTGACCGTATGACAACTTCCCATATATAAATCTTCACCTCCGGACCATTCCAGAACTCCTCGTGATGTCCGGGATCTCATCTGGGACTCCGAACAACATTCGGTAATCACATACAAATCTTCCATATAACCCTAGCGTCACCGAACCTTAAGTGTGTAGACCCTACGGGTTCGGGAATCATGCAGACATGACCGAGACAGCTCTCTAGCCAATAACCAACAGCGGGATCTGGATACCCATGTTGGCTCCCACATGTTCCACGATGATCTCATCAGATGAACCACGATGTCGAGGATTCAAGCAATCCCGTATACAATTCCCTTTGTCAATCGGTACGTTAGTTGCCCGAGATTCGATCGTCGGTATCCCAATACCTCGTTCAATCTCGTTACCAGCAAGTCACTTTACTCGTTCCGTAATGCATGATCCCATGACCAACTACTTAGTCACATTGAGCTCATTATGATGATGCATTACCGAGTGGGCCCAGAGATACCTCTTCGTCATACGGAGTGACAAATCCCAGTCTCGCTTCATGCCAACCCAACAGACACTTTCGGAGATACCTGTAGAGCACCTTTATAGTCACCCAGTTACGTTGTGACGTTTGGTACACCCAAAGCACTCCTACGGTATCCGGGAGTTACACAATCTCATGGTCTAAGGAAATGATACTTGACATTAGAAAAGCTCTAGCAAACGAACTACACGATCTTGTGCTATGCTTACGATTGGGTCTTGTCCATCACATCATTCTCCTAATGATGTGATCCCGTTATCAATGACATCCAATGTCCATAGTCAGGAAACCATGACCATCTGTTGATCAACGAGCTAGGCAACTAGAGGCTCACTAGGGACATGGTGTGGTCTATGTATTCACACATGTATTACAGTTTCCGATCAATACAATTATAGCATGAACAATAGAAAATTATCATGAACAAGGAAATGTAATAATAACCATTTTATTATTGCCTCTAGGGCATATTTCCAACAATCCCAATCTTGGTACTCTTGTGGTTTGCTGCTGTTGCTCTGTTTAGTAGATGTTTCTGTGTTGTCTAACCTTGTTTACGCAGGTTCATCTCTTACAAAGCTAGCTCAAGACCACAAGGTAAGTATATGCATCATACTCATGTGCATGAGGATCTCTTGCTGATGTACATATTGTTTGCAAGAAGGACTCATGAGCATGAAGGTACATTTCCAATATTCACACCATTTGCTCTGATGCATATAGCCAAGATACATGTAACTCATTGCTTGCTCTGTCATGATTATGCACTCACATGCTCTTATGTTCCATATTCACATGATTGCATACATGTAGGGGGAGCCTATGCATGTTACATGTCCTTCCAAAGCTTTATTTGCCTTTCTCTATATCTTTATCTAAAGCTTTGATGTATGTTGTCATCAATTACCAAAAAGGGGGAGATTGAAAGCACAAGTGCTCCATGGGTGATTTTGGTAATTAATGTCAACATATCTCTTGTTAGACTAATACTTTTATCTAGTATATTTCAGATAAGTCCAGCAGTGCAGTGGCATGGACAAGAGGATCTGGAACCCCTTCAAGACGCTAAGGACAAAGGATTGGCTCAAGCGCAAAGCTCAGGACTCTACATTTTCTATTTTGAGTGATCCAAGATCACATTGAGTCCATAGGAAAGCCAATACTATTAAAAGGGGATGAGGTGTTGCTTAATGGCTTGCTTGCTCAAAGTGCTTAGTTATATGCTCAAAAGCCCTCAACCACTTTCTCATATCCACATATGTCCAAAACCAAAAGTCAAACTCAGCCCCATCGAGTTCATTTGACATAGCCACAGCCAGAAACCCTAATCAATTCGGTCTCACCAATAGGGATCTCGGTCTCACTGAGATGGGCTTGCAATCTCTTTGTTGCCCATTGCAATAATTTCGGTCTCACCGAGAATATGCAATCGGTCCCATCGAGTTTGCCTGACCAACTCTCTGTTTCGCTTATTACCAAAATTGGTGCCACCGAGTTTGTGTAATTGGTCAAACCGAGATGAGGTTTTACCCTAACCCTTGCACATCGGTTCCACCGAGTTGATCATGTCGGTCCCACCAAAATGCCTAACGGTCACATTATGAACTAAATCGGTCCGACCGAGTTTTCTGATTCGGTCCCACCGAGTTTGGTAAATTGTGTGTAATGGTTAGATTTTGTGTGGAGGCTATATATACCCCTCCACCCTCTCCTCATTCTTAAGGAAAGCCATCAGAACATGCCTACACTTCCAGCATTCATTTTCTGAGAGAGAACCACCTACTCATGTGTTGAGGCCAAGATATTCCAGTCCTATCATATGAATCTTGATCTCTAGCCTTCCCCAAGTTCCTTTCCACTTAAATCATCTTTCCACCAAATCCAATCCTATGAGAGAAAGTTGAGTGTTGGGGATACTATCACTGGAAGCACAAGAGCAAGGAGTTCATCATCAACACACCACCTATTACCTTTTGGAGAGTGGTGTCTCCTAGATTGGTTAGGTGTCACATGGGAGCCTCAGTCAAGATTGTGGAGTTGAACCAAGGAGTTTGTAAGGGCAAGGAGATCGCCTACTTCGTGAAGATCTACCCTAGTGAGGCAAGTCTTTCGTGGGCAATGGCCATGGAGGGATAGACAAGTTGCTTCTCTGTGGACCCTTCGTGGGTGGAGCCCTCCGTTACCCTTCGTGTGTTGAAGTCTCCATCAACGTAGATGTACGATAGCACCACCTATCGGAACCATGCCAAGAATCTCCGTGTCTCCAATTCCATTTGACACTCCAATCCCATCCCTTTACTTTCTTGCAAGTTGCATGCTTTACTTTCCGCTGCTCATATACTCTTTGCATGCTTGCTTGAATTGTATTGTGTATGCTTGAAACTGTGTTAATCTACCACCTCAACTTGAAAAACTTAAAAACTACCAACTTTGTGTGTTGAAGGTCTATTCACCCCCTCTAGACACCTCTTCTTGATCCTTTCACCTTTTCTAATTTACTTCTTATTGTTATTCTATCAAGATTGTGTTAGCCCTTGTCGCTAGCTTTCTAACAAACTTGGTTTTGTTGAATTCGGAGTCCGTTTGTAGAAGTTGTGTCAGTTTTGGTGTCCTCAAAAAGGCTACAGCGGTACTACCGCTCACGGGAGCGGTACTACTGCTTGGAGGGGATGTAAGTTTTTACTACCGCTCTTGGGAGCAGTACTACCGCTTGGAGCGGTACTACCGCGGCTACTTCCGTGGCTACTTCCGCTCTAGACCAAAAACTCATCATAAGTCCAGCGGTGGTAGGCACGGATGTACTTTTTTAGTACCGTTCGCAAGCAGTAGTACCGCTACCCTTAGCTGTAGTGCCGCTACCCCTAGCGGTAGTACCATGAGGACGAGCGCTAGTATCATGAGGACGAACGGTAGTACCGCTCCGGCGGTTCTACCGGCCTTTTGCCTCCTCGCTATTGTTTTTCAAAGGCCTTCCACCGCCCTAGCGATAGTACTGCTCCCATGATCATTAGTACCGCTTTGTGCGGGCTGTGAGCATAACGGTTGGATTTTTTCCCACCTATAAAAGGGGGTCTTCTTCCCCAATGAACCTTATCCTTTGAGCTCGTGTCCTTCCCCCATTGTTGACCTCCTTAGAGCTTGCTATCTCTCAATCCCTCCATGGGTTCTTGCTAGTTTGGGGGGGGGGGAGAGGAGATCTCGATCCACATTTCCACCAATGACTTTCTCTCTATGTGAGGGGAACCCCTTGGATCTAGATCTTGGAGTTCTTGGTGTTCTCCTTCTTGCTTTTCCTCTCATTTTCTTCCCTAGCATTAGTTGCTTTGGTGGGATTTTGGAGAGAAGGACTTGGGCACTCCGTGTGCCCTTGCCATTTCATTTGGTGCATCGATTTATTCTCCACGGTGATACGCGGAAGTTACAAGTTGAGAAGCTTATTGCTCTTGGCTACTTGGTACCCTTGAGCTTGTTCCTCTTGGGTGCTTGGGCGCCCTAGACGGTTGCTGGTGTTCGAAGCTCGATCATTGTGGTGCAAAGCTTTGGGCAAGCATCGGGGTCTCCAATTAGGTTGAGGAGATCGCCCCGAGCAATTTGACGGGTACTGGTGACCGCTCCCAAGGGTTGCCAAAGTGTACGGGTTCGGTGACAAACCCCAAGGGTTGCCATTTGTATGGGTTCGGTGACCGCCCTCAAGGGTCCCTTAGTGGAATCACGGCATCTTGCATTGTGCGAGGGCGTGAGGAGATTACGGTGGCCCTAGTGGCTTCTTGGGGAGCATTGTGCCTCCACACCGTTCCAAACGGAGATTAGCATCCGCAAGGGTTTGAACTTCGGGATACATCGTCGTCTCCGCGTGCCTCGGTTATCTCTTACCTGAGCCCTTTACTTATGCACTTTACTTTGTGATAGCCATATTGTTTCTTGCCATATATCTTGCTATCACTTAGTTGTTTATCTTGCTTAGCATAAGTTGTTGGTGCACATAGGTGAACCTAGTTGTTGTAGGTTTTGTGCTTGACAAATTAACCGCTAGGTTTATTCCGCATTTGTTTAAACCTAAACCATAATTATTTTAAAGTGCCTATTCACCCCCCCTCTAGGCAACATCCTCGATCTTTCAATTGGTATCAGAGCCTCGTCTCTCTTTATAGGGCTTAACCGCCTAGAGAGTAAGGATGTCGACTAGGGGTTTAGGATTCTCTCACACTCTTAGTTTCGATGGCACAAATTTTGATGTTTGGGTAATTCGCATGCTTAATTTCTTTAGGGTCATGGACCCAAATTTAGAGTGAATTGTAGATATGGGTTTTTCTCCTCCAAAGGATACCCAAAGATTATCTTTAGAGGATGAGAAAAACTCTTATCTCAATTATCAAGCTTCTAATGTGCTTTTTGATGCTTTGAGCAGTGTAGTTATATTTCAACTCATGTCGTTCCAGGACGCTCATGTGTTGTGGACAAAGCTTCAAGATAAATATGGCGTGTCCAAGTTTTTGTGGGGATGATTGTTCTCCCTCCACCTCCGGCCCTGTTGAGTTCTCAACTTTTTCTACTTCACCTACATGTGGTTGGCCACAAGGTAATGACATGGTGAGTAGTGGTATTCATTGCAATTATGATAGTGGGCTTATTGTTGATAATCCTTCATCACTTTCTTATTGCAATGCTTCATCTTTAGACTTTAGCACTTCGAGCACTCCAAATGTTTCTTGTGCATGTGTTTATAGTCCTTACATATCATGTAAAAATTGCTTGATTAAATCTCATGATGATATGCTTGCTATGTCTTATTGCCATGACAAAAATGCATCTATTTCCTCGAATTGTTGTGCTAACAATGTAGAGGAAACCCAACACCCCATGGAGCAAGGATTGGTCTTGAATGGTGCTTCAAGGGATCCTACATCATCATCTATTGCATTTTGCCTTATGGCCAAGGCTTCAAAGGTATCTCCCACTTTGAATCCCAATATATCTTGTGATGATATTGATGATGGCAAGAATGATGATGATGTTGATTATGATGAAAAGAATAATACTGTTGCCTCCTTAAAAATTAAGGGGGAAATGATTTTTAAAGCTCTTCTTAAGAATAAAATTGCTCGTTCCAACTTCATGGAAATCATGTATATTGCTATTGAGGGCAAGAAATGTATTGATGAGTTGTAATCTCGTCTTGAGGAGCATGAGGTTACCATTGACAAAATGGAAGGTCATGAGCATGATTACGCTAATGAGATTGCAGACCTCTCCCAATCTCTTGAACTTGCACAAACCACCAAGGAATCTCTTGAGGAGACTTTTGCTCTAGAATTATCTACAGTGAAGGAATCTCATGACAGAGCTCTTGAGGTGGCCAATGTCTTTGAAACTAAAAATGATAAGCTTGAAGTTGTGCATGCTAAACTCCTTGAGGACTTTGGGCACCTCGAAAATGGCTCAAGGGTCATTAAGAGTGAGCTCATCAAACTCATCGAGTCTCACGCTCAACTTAAAGCTTCATATTCTAAAGAGCTAGCCAAGTTGCCTTCTCCTCTTGCTACTATTTATGATGCTTGTGCTACTAACTCTATTTCTAGTGAGGCACCCATTTTGAAGGAGAATGTTGAGATAAGGGCTCAACTTGAATTGCTATCTAGCACTTATAGGAAATTGGAAGAAAGTCATGTAAAGCTCACAAGCTCTCATGATGATCTTCTAGTATCCCATAATGTGCTAAAGATAGCTCATGAGGCTATGATTATCAAGGTAACATCTAGTGAGTCGCATGTGTATACTAGCACTAATTCAAGTCAAAATGCTATTTTGCCATGTGCTAGTCCTCGTAATTCATCTATGCTTAACATTGGCACATCTTGTGATGAATTGCTTTCCTTGCCACGTTGCTCTAACGACGAAGCTTATACTTCCTCTAGCATTTGTGTTGATACTAACCATGTAGAGGAGATCAAAGAGCTCAAGGACCAAGTCACTTCTTTGAAGAAAGACATGGAAAAGTGTCATGAAGGGAAGTCCACACTCAACAATATCTTGAGTGTGCAAAACTCCCCCAATTACAAAGGTGGACTTGGATTCAACTCCAACAATAAGAAGAAGTCCAAGACAAACAAGAAGAAGGGCCAAAAACAACTCAAGAATTCGGCCAAGATTATTTGCTTCAAGTGCAAACCTGAAGGGCATCATGTTAGATCTTGCCCATTGAAGAAGAAGGCCATTAGTGACAAGCAACAAGGGAAGAGGCACAAGTTCACTCTCATGCTCAACCTCAAGTTAAATAAAGGCCACTGATACGTCTCCAACGTATCTATAATTTTTGATTGTTCCATGCTATTATATTACCCCTTTTGGATGTTTATGGGCTTTATTTTACGTATTTATATCATTTTTGGGACTAACCTACTAACCGGAGTCCCAGCCCATATTGATGTTTTTTGCCTATTTCAGTATTTCGAAGAAAAGGAATATCAAACGGATTCCAAACGGAATGAAACCTTCGGGAGCGTGATTTTTGGAACAAATCTGATCCGGAGAGCTTGGAGTGCAAGTCAAGAAGCTCCCGAGGGCCCCACAAGATAGGGGGCCGCGCCCCCCTTGTAGGGCACGCCCCCTGTCTCGTGGGCCCCTCGGGCGGCCACCGACGTACTTCTTCTTCCTATATATACCTACGTACCCCGAAAACATCCAGGAGCACCACGAAACACAATTTCCACCGCCGTAACCTTCTGTATCCGCGAGATCTCATCTTGGAGCCTTCGCCGGCACTCTGCCGGAGGGGGAATTGACCACGGAGAGCTTCTACATCAACATCATTGCCCCTCCGATGAGTTGTGAGTAGTTTACCACAGACCTATGGGTCCATAGTTATTAGCTAGATGGCTTCTTCTCTCTTTTTGGATCTCAATACAATGTTCTCCCCCTCTCTTGTGGAGATCTATTCGATGTAATCTCTTTTTGCGGTGTGTTTGTCGAGATCCGATGAATTGTGGGTTTATGATCAAGTTTATCTATGAATAATATTTGAATCTTCTCTGAATTCTTTTATGTATGATTGAGTTATCTTTGCAAGTCTCTTCGAATTATCAGTTTGGTTTGGCCTACTAGATTGGTTCTTCTTGCCATGGGAGAAGTGCTTAGCTTTGGGTTCAATCTTGCGGTGTTCTTACCCAGTGACAGAAAGGGTTGCAAGACACGTATTGTATTGTTGCCATTTAGGATAACAAGATGGGGTTTATATCATATTGCATGTGTTTATCCCTCTACATCATGTCATCTTGCTTAATGCGTTACTTTGTTCTTATGAACTTAATACTCTAGATGCAGGCAGGAGTCGGTCGATGTGTGGAGTAATAGTAGTAGAGGCAGGCAGGAGTCGGTCTACTTGTTATGGACGTGATGCCTATATACATGATCATGCCTAGATAATCTCATAACTATGCGCTTTTCTATCAATTGCTCGACAGTAATTTGTTCACCCACCGTAATACTTATGCTATCTTGAGAGAAGCCTCTAGTGAAACCTATGGCCCCCGGGTCTATCTCTTATCATATTTGCTTTCAATCTATCTTTATTTGCATCTTTACCTTTTGCATCTATCTTATAAAATACCAAAAATATATTTATCTTATCATACTATCTTTATTAGATCTCACTTTCGCAAGTGGCCGTGAAGGGATTGACAACCCCTTTATTGCGTTGGTTGCGAGTTCTCAGTTTGTTTGTGTAGGTGCGTGGGACTTTTGAGGAACCTCCTACTGGATTGATACCTTGGTTCTCAAAACTGAGGGAAATACTTACGCTACACTTTGCTGCATCACCCTCTCCTCTTCGAGGAAAACCAACACAAGCTCAAGACGTAGCAAGAAGGATTTCTGGCGCCGTTGCTGGGGAGGTCTTCGCTCAAGTCAAGACATACCAAGTACCCATCACAAACCCATCTCCCTCGCATTTACATTATTTGCCTCTCGTTTTCCTCTCCCCCACTTCACCCTTGCCGTTTTATTCGCCCTCTCTTTCCCAATCTCCTCCTCTCTTTTCGCTTGCCGTTTTTCTGTTTGCTTGTGTGTTGGATTACTTGTTGCCATGGCACAAGATAATACTAAGTTGTGTGACTTCTCGAATACCAATAATAATGATTTCCTTAGTACTCCGATTGCTCCTCTTAATGATGTTGAGTCTTGTGAAATCAATACCGCTTTGCTGAATCTTGTTATGAAAGATCAATTCGCCGGCCTTCCTAGTGAAGATGCCGCTACTCATCTAAATAATTTTGTTGATTTGTGTGATATGCAAAAGAAGAAAGATACGGATAACAATATTGTCAAATTGAAGTTATTTCCGTTTTCACTTAGAGATCATGCTAAAATTTGGTTTTCGTCTTTGCCCAAAAATAGTATTGATTCTTGGAACAATTGCGAAGATGCTTTTATCTCTAAGTATTTTCCTCCCGCTAAGATCATCACTCTTAGGAACGATATTACGAATTTTAAACAACTTGATCATGAGCATGTTGCCCATCTTGCGAAAGAATGAAATTAATGCTTTGCAATTGCCCTACTCATGGTTTGAATTTATGGATGATCATACAAAATTTTTATGCTGGTTTGAACTTTGCTTCTAGAAATCTCTTAGATTCGGCCGCGGGAGGCACGTTTATGGAAATTACGTTAGGATATGCTACAAAATTGCTTGATAATATTATGGCTAATTATTCTCAATGGCACACCGAAAGATCTTCTAGTAAAAAAGTGCATGCTATAGAAGAAATCAATGTTTTGAGTGGAAAGATGGATGAACTTATGAAGATGTTTGCTACTAAAAATACTCCTCTTGATCCCATTGATATGCCTTTGTCTTCCTTGATTGAGAATAATAATGAATCTATGGATGTGAATTTTGTTGGTAGGAATAGTTTTGGATACAATGCTTATAGAGGAAATTTTAATACTAGACCGTTCCCTAGTAATCCCTCTAATAATTATGGAAATTCCTACAATAATTCTTATGGTAATTTTAATAAGATGCCCTCTGATTTTGAGAATAGTGTGAAATAATTTATGATTTCTCAAAAGAATTTTAATGCTTTGCTTGAAGAAAAATTGCTCAAAGTTGATGATTTGGCTAGGAATGTTGATAGACTTTCGCTTGATGTTAATTCTCTTAAACTTGGATCTTCTTATCCTAAGCATGATATCAATGAGTCTCTCAAAGTAATGAGAATTTCCATTGACGAGTGCAAGGAAAGAACCGCTAGATTGCATGCTAAAAAAGAAAGCTTTACAAAAGCGTGTTCTTCTAGTCTTCGTGAAAATAATGATGAGGATCTTAAAGTTATTGATGTGTCTCCGATTAGATATATGTTTTGCAATATGAATTTTGATAATTATGGGAGTGATGATGAATCAACTTTGCCTAGAAGGCGTCCCAAAAATTTGGAATCTTTAGATCTTGATTTTGGTAAAAGAGAGATTGGAGAATCTTCAACTTCTAATAATATTCAACCTACTATCTCGGATTTCATGGAATTTGATTATGATAATTGATCTTTAAAAGGTTGTATTTCCTTGTTGCAATCCATTGTTAATTCTCCTCATGCTTATAGTCAAAATAAAGCTTTTACCAAACATATTGTTGATGCCTTGATGCAATCTTATGATGAAAAACTTACTTTGGAAGTTTCTATACCTAGAAAACTTTATGATGAGTGGGAACCTACTATAAAGATTAGAATTAAAGATTATGAGTGTTTTGCTTTGTGTGATTTGGGTGCTAGTGTTTCCACGATTCCGAAAACTTTATGTGATATTCTAGGTTTCCATGATCTTGATGATTGCTATTTAAATGTGCACCTTGTGGATTCCACCATTAAAAAGCCTATGGGAAGGATCAATGATGTTTTTATTGTTGCAAATAGAAATTTGGTGCCCATAGATTTTATCGTTCTTGATATAGATTGCAACCTTTCTTGCCCTATTATTCTCGGTAGACCTTTCCTTGGAACGATTGGTGCGATTATTGATATGAAGGAAGGGAACATTAGATTCCAATTTACTTTAAAGAAAGGCATGGAGCACTTTCCAAGAAAGAAAGTCAAATTACCTTATGAATCTATCATGCGTGCTACTTATGAATTTAGTGCCAAAGATGGCACTAGTTAAATCTATCCTTGCTTTTATGCCTAGCTAGGGCGTTAAACGATAGCGCTAGTTGGGAGGCAACCCAATTATCTTTATGTTTTTTGTTTTTGCTCCTGTTTAGTAATAAATCTTGCATCTACCTTCTGTTTAGATGTGTTTTTATCTTTTAATTAGTGTTTGTGCCAAGTAGAACCTATAGGATAACCTACGATGATAGTTGATTTGATTCTGCTGAAAAAAACAAAAACTTTGCACGCACGAATATAATTTTGTTAAATCACAGGACCGTGCCTTTGCGTTGATTCTTTTTTCTGATGTTCAATAGACAAATTTTCCAGGACTTCCTATTTTGGTAGGATTTTTAGAGTTCCATAAGTTTGCGTTAGTTACAGATTGCTACAGACTGTTCTGTTTTTGACAGATTCTGTTTTTCGTGTGTTGTTTGCTTATTTCAATGCATCTATGGCTAGTAATTCAGTCTATGAACCATAAAGAAGTTGGAATACAGTAGGCTTAACACCAAAATAATTAAAGAATGAGTTCATTGAAGTACCTTATGTGGTGGTTTTGTTTTCTTTCACTAAGGGAACTTATAAGATTTCCTGTTGAGTTTTGTGTTGTGAAGTTTTCAAGTTTTGGGTAAAGCTTTTATGGACTATGGAATAAAGGGTGGCAAGAACCTAAGCTTGGGGATGCCCATGGCACCCCAAGATATTCAATAATAGCCAAAAGCCTAAGCTTGGGGATGCCCCGGGAAGGCATCCCCTCTTTCGTCTTCGTTCATTGGTAACTTTACTTGGAGCTATATTTTTATTCGCCACATGATATGTGTTTTGCTTGGAGCGTCGTGTATTATATTAGTATTTACTTTTTAGTTTACCACAATCATCCTTGCTGTACACACCTTTTGGGCGAAGCCTATTTGATTGGAATTTGCTAGAATACTCTATGTGCTTCACTTATATCTTTTGAGCTTGATAGTGTTTGCTCTAGTGCTTCACTTATATCTTTTAGAGCAAGGTGGTGTCTTAATTTGAAGAAATTGCTAGTCGCTCATGCTTCACTTATATTATTTCGAGAGTCTTTTAGAACAGCATGGTATTTGCTATTATCATAAAGTTGGTCCTAGAATGATGAGCATCCAAGTTGGGTATAATAAAAACTATCATAGGAAGTGAATTGGATGCTATGATCAACTTGATACTTGATAATTGTTTTTAGATATGGAGGTAGTGATATTAAAGTCATGCTAGTTGGGTGATTATGAATTCAAGGAATGCTTGTGTTGAAGTTAGCAAGTCCCTTAGCATGCACGTATGGTTAAAGTTGTGTAACAAATTTGAAGCATGAAGTGTACTTGGCTTGTGCATCCTTATGAGTGGCGGTCGGGGACGAGCGATGGTCTTCTCCTACCAATCTATCCCCCTAGGAGCATGCGCGTAGTAATTAATTTTTGATGACTTCTAAATTTTTGCAATAAGTATATGAGTTCTTTTGACTAATGTTGAGTCCATGGATTATACGCACTTTTACCTTTCCGCCTTTGCTAGCCTCTTCGGTACCGTGCATTGCCCTTTCTCACCTTGAGAGTTGGTGCAAACTTCGCCGGTGCATCCAAACCCCGTGATACGATACGCTCTATCACACATAAACCTCCTTATATCTTCCTCAAAACAGCCACCATAGCTACCTATTGTGGCATTTCCATGCAACTTTCCACCATTCCGTTCTTCATTTTCATGACATACTTTACTTCTGTCATATTGCCATTGCATGATCATGTAGTTGACATCGTATTTGTGGCAAAGCCACCATGCATTATTTTTATACATGTCACTCTTGATTCATTGCACCATCCCGGTACACCGCCAGAGGCATTCATATAGAGTCATATCTTGTTCTAGTTTCGAGTTGTAATTCTTATGTTGTAATCAATAGAAGTGTGATGATCAACATTATTAGAACATTGCCCAAAGAAAAAAAAGAAAGGCAAAAAAAAGGCCCAAAAAAAGAAGAAAAAAGAAAAGAAAAGAAAAAAAGAAATAAATAAATAAAAAGGGCAATGTTACTATCTCTTTTTCCACACTTGTGCTTCAAAGTAGCACCTTGTTCTTCATGTAGTGAGTCTCATATTTTGTGCTTCAACGTAGCACCTTGTTTTTCATGTAGTGAGCCTCATAAGTTGTCTTTTTCATACTAGTGGGAATTTTTCATTATAGAACTTGGCTTGTATATTCCTACGATGGGCTTCCTCAAATGCCCTAGGTCTTCATGAGCAAGCAAGTTGGATGCACACCGACTAGTTTTCCTTTGTTGAGCATTCATTTGTAGCTCTAGTGCATCCGTTGCATGGCAATCCCTACTCCTCATGTTGACATCAATTGATGGACATCTCCATAGCCCGTTGATTATCCTCGTCAATGTGAGACTTTCTGTCGGTGTCAAAACCGGTGGATCTCGGGTAGGGGGTCCCGAACTGTGCATCTAGGCGGATGGTAACAGGAGACAAGGGACACGATGTTTTTACCCAGGTTCGGGCCCTCTCGATGGAGGTAAAACCCTACTCCTTCTTGATTAATATTGATGATATGGGTAGTACAAGAGTAGATCTACCACGAGATCAGAGAGGCTAAACCCTAGAAGCTAGCCTATGGTATGATTGTTCTCCGTCCTACGGACTAAAACCCTCCGGTTTATATAGGCACCGAAGAGGGTTAGGGTTACATAGAGTCGGTTACAATGGTAGGAGATCTACATATCCGTATCGCCAAGCTTGCCTTCCACGCCAAGGAAAGTCCCATCCGGACACGGGACGAAGTCTTCAATCTTGTATCTTCATAGTCCAGGAGTCCGGCCAAAGGTGCTAGTTCGGCTATCCGGACACCCCCTAATCCAGGACTCCCTCAGTAGCCCCTGAACCAGGCTTCAATGACGACGAGTTCGGCGCGCATATTGTCTTCGGCATTGCAAGGCGGGTTCCTCCTCCGAATACTTCATAGAAGATTTTGAACACAAGGATAGTGTCCGGCTTTGCAAAGTAAGTTCCACATGCCACCGTAGAGAGAATAATATTTACAAAAATTCAATCTGCTGACGTATTCCGTGGCGTGACATCACACCACGGCCATGCCTTTATTCGAATCGTTTTTACTGTCCCACCTCAGCGCGTTTAGCGAGGCGGTTTCCTTGGCACGTCTTGTCAAAGCAGAGAACGTGTCCCCTTATTCCGGGATTCTCATCAATACGGGCGTGGGTAACCCAACCGTCCCATTGATTACGGCGCTTGGGAGATAAGCGAGTTTTACCAGGCTGGTGGGGACGCATAGCTTCGTCTGCCCATATAAGGGGATAAGGATCCACCTTTTTACCTACGCCTTCTTCCTCCTTTGCTCATCCATTTCCGCGCACTCGAGCTCTAGCACCCAAGTCCGCACATCCCACCTCAACCTTCTCCAGCCATGTCCGGAGCGGGAGGCAAGTGGATGGCCTCCTCCGTCATGGAGGGGCACATCAAAAAGCTGCGGAAGGCCGGATACTTGTCCAACGACATCGCACATCGGCTCCCCGACAAGGGGCAGCTCATCCCCACCCCTAGGCCCCATGAGAGGGTGGTGTTCCTCACCCACTTCCTCCGCGGACTAGGTTTTTCACTTCACCCATTTGTCCGGGGGATCGTGTTCTACTACGGCCTGGATTTCCACGATCTGGCCCCGAATTTCATCCTCAACATCTCGGTGTTCATCGTCATGTGTGGGGCCTTCCTCTGCATCCAGCCCCACTTCGGCTTATGGCTGAAGACCTTCAATGTCAAGCCGAAGGTAGTGGGCAGCCGCCAAGCGGAGTGCGGAGGTGCCATGGTGGGCAAGATGGCCAACATCCTATGGCTCGAGGGCTCCTTCGTGGAGACCATAAAGGGGTGGCAATCGGGGTGGTTCTATATCACCGAGCCGCGCGACCCTAAATGGGCAGCGGCCCCCGAATTCCGATCTGGCTTCCCTACATGGCTCACCTCCTGGAAAGAGACGAGCTTGATGTGGGGTAATTCGGAAGAGCTGACCGGACTCCAAACCTGCGTCCAAAACCTGGTGAACAAGAAGCTCAAGCTTGTCAACGTAGTCCAGGTCATGCTCATCCGCCAGATCCTCCCGTGCCAACAACGGGCCTTCAGCTTGTGGGAGTTTGATCCGGCACAGCACCAAACCTTGAGCAGGCTCTTTGACACTACGTACGAAGATGCCTGGAAGGTGCTGTTCAAGGGTGCCGAGGCTCCCGCATCCGCTACCGAAGATCGCGGATTCAGCTCGCAACATCAAGCCAGCGAGGTAAGCTACTTTACCCTTTATGGGACTCTTGTTTTCCATAGTTTGACTCTATGCGGGATCTAAACTCCCTTGCCTTTGACAGGATTGGCAGAAGACGTCCGGGCAGGTTGACTGTCCGGCTCCCTTGCCAGAAGACCCAGCGGACGCCCGATTGACGGGGCTGCTGGTTCCGGCACCTCACGTGGTGCCGGAGAAGAAGGCCAAGAAGGAGGCCACGGGAACTCGAAGGAGTTCCCGGCGCCAGGTGTTGTCGGACTCATCATCCGATGACTCTGAGGCGGACTCCTCCCGCGAAGACGATGAGGAGGAAAAAGAGGCCTCTCCCCTAGCGGGGGGAGAGAAGAAAAGGAAGGCCGCCCCATCTAGGGAGGCCGGAGGGTCCAAGAAGGGAAGGACCCTCCCTCCGGACTACTCCACCAACGCCGACGACGGTGAGGAGGAGTGGCCACCGAGGGCTAAGCCCCTGGAAAAATCGTAAGTGTCCGGATACCAGAATAACTCATGGCGTTTCATTTGTCGCACAGAATCTCCTAACGCCGAATATAACCCTGCAGCCCGCCCAAGGACAGGCTCGACGCTTCAACGAGCGACTCCCTGGATTCGTCGAACATGAATAGCACCTCACTTCCGGCTGCCTCCTCTCCTCGCGCTGCGGATGACGCCGAGGTGGGGTCCCAAAAGGGGCCCAGCCAGGAGGAGGTGGTCCAGGAGGCGCCGCAAGGCAACCCCCTGGACTCCAGGCGCAAGGGGGATAAAACCCCAAAGGGCTCTAAATCCGGCCCTGGGCTGGACTCTGCACCGGAACCTTCAGTGGTTCCGGAGTCCGACAGGAGGCCCCTTCGTAAGAAGGGCAAGACTGCAACACCGGTGACCTCCGTCCAACCGGAGGCACCGGATAATTTGCTGGAGGCGCTTAACGGCGCGTCCATTGACTAGGAGCACCGCACTGTTATGAGTGTGGTGATCCAGAAAGTTCAGTCCGCCAAAAGCGGGCTGACTGAAGCCCGTGCCATCCTTCTAACAGGCTTTGAGGTAAGTATTTAAGATATGTAAAAATGTTACCACATAGACAGTAGCCCGTGATGCTCAGTTTGGTGTTCGGAAAGAAAAGCCGAACTGAGGATCTAAAAGATGTACGCAGGAGTCTAACATAAGTATGTCAATATGGGAATGCAGGCTGCGCTGCTGACCTATGCCGCACTGACTGCGGAGGTCAATGCATTGAAGCAGAGCCTCGAGCGGTCCGAGAACGAGCTCGGCCTTGCCAAAAAGCAGCTCGAGGACAGGGAAGGTAAGTAATACCTTATGGAAGTATATAAAAGATGTGGTTGCCAAAAATGACAGGAATAACGTGAGTATTGCAGGGGCCATGAACGAGGTGGCGACCCTGAAGGAAGCGGTGTCCAAGGCCAAAAGCAATGCGGCCGCGGAGCGCACCGAGCGAGAGAAGCAGGAGGCGTGGGTGGCGGAGGTGCTGCAAGAGCTCCAGGCTCTCGTGGAAAAACACGAGAGTTTGGAGCGTGACTCAAAGACTCGAGAGTCCGAGCTCGCCTCGGCCCTTGAGAGCGCCAAAGCCGCTAAGGTCGAAGCCCAAAAAGCCCTCTAGGAAATTGAGGCATTGAAGAAGATAGCGGTGGGCAAGGCATTCTTTATGCAAAGCAAGCACGTGAAAGTGAATTATCTATTACTTACACGAATCCGGAGCTCTCCAGGAGCATTCACAGATCTGCCCTGCAGTGTGTCCGATGCTGCCGCGTTCTACCGAGCCGAGGAGGGGAGTTCGACGGAGAAGGTGTTCTGGTCTCAGTATGCTGAGGCCGGTCACCCGGTGCCCTTGAGCGACCAGCTGAAGCAGCTGATCGAGCTCCATAAGGTGGCCGAACAGGCCATGAAGGGCCTCATAGTTCGGCTGTGGCCTAAGGAAGCCATGCCTGGGAGATACTTCGGGCTGGTGAGGCGGCTGGTGGACGCCTGTCCATGGATTGAAGTCGTCAAGCGCTCCCTCTGCATCGAAGGTGCCCGTAGGGCCCTTGCCCGTGCTAAAGTGCACTGGGGCAAGATGGATGCTGAGAAGCTTGTGACGGCCAGACCACCACCGGGCAAGGAGTATCGCAAGCCCAAGATGTATTATGAGGGCGTCCTGAAGGGTGCCCGCCTTATAGCGGGTGAATGCTCCAAAGATGTAATGTTTGAGTAAACTCGCATTTGTTATCCTGTACGCTGAAAACTTGTTCATATGCGCTAAGCAACGCTTGTGAATTTAAAATATTACCTTCTGTGCGGCCGTTTATTAAATTTGAGAGATGGCGAGTCGTCGGCTTCTGCCCCCATGCCACGAGTGCTAGGGTGTTCGGAATAAACTTGAGCGCTCTTTTTCCCATTCTTGGGTCCTTCGAGGGAGGCGCTCAACGCAACGAACGAGGCAACCGGACTATAATGCTTGAACACTCTCACTTAGCCATAGAATTCTATAATTTTAAATTTCGGCGAAGCCCCTGGTATTCGGAAGACCGAGTTCGGGGCGCTATCCACGCCTGGGCCGGACAAAGCCGACTCCTCGCTCTAAGCGGCATAAGTCTTTAGGGACTCGAAAACCTCTCGAACAGCGACCGGCTCTCGCCCTATCATGACGGTCAGTTTTAGCTTTCTCCACTGAGGTGCTTAACCCAGCTCAACCGGGGCACAATCGCAGTGGTTCTCCCAGCGCTACCTTAGCCGATATAACGGAACGTAAGGTACCAAAACATGGGAGCCGGGCAAACCCAACTATTGACCCAAGACATGATTCGGAGCCGATGCATATAATGCTATAAGTTCGGGGTGCCGAACTTGTGAAAGTGTTCGGACTTATCACACCATATTTTGGGGTACTTAAGCCCCTGGTGTATTTGGCCGTACCAAAGTGTACGGGTGCAACATGTCATAAGTGAACATATATAGATAAAAAAAGGAATGCAATAATAGGCAGAAGCTATGTATTGTTTATTTAAAAAGGCTGCAGTAAAAGCAGAACGATACAAATAGTGCGATAAGCAATGGATGGGACTATTTGACATGTCCCCCTCCAGGGGCGAGCTGTGGGATGATATGTGAAACAAGTATACTGCTCGTTGTAGAGACCACCTGGACACTCGACGTAGCTTTCTGCTTCCCTGGCTGTTGCATCGTGTGTTCGGCGATTCTACTGCCGGACAGGGCTTCTTGAGAAAGGAGTCCTGAAAGTAAGAGAAAAAAGAATGACACAATCGGCAGCCCCTGGTGCGGTTGAGCCGCATTCTGGGCCTGCCATGGTCGTGCCCCTCCCCCTATGCCCATGGTATTTCCAGAGCGTAATTATGTACGCGTAGTACTAGTTTTGCAATTTCGTGAGGGCTGGGATTGGGGCCGCATTGCTACGCGTGCTCGGGACGTGCCAGGCGGTCTTGTTGTAGGTTACTCCGGGCGCGCTTGACGCTGTCCAGACGTTTAATGGCCGGACTCAAGGATTGCCTTGAGAGGCTGCTTTGTACTCCCGCCGCGAGGGCCGCCGTATGCTCCTCCGTTCGGAGAGAGCGTTCGGTGTTTCCGTTGACCGTAATGACTCCTCGAGGGCCTAGCATCCTGAGCTTGAGGTATGCGTAGTGCGGCACCACATTGAACTTTGCAAATGCGGCTCGTCCGAGCAGTGCGTGATAGCCGCTGCGGAACGGGACTATGTCGAAGATTAACTCCTCGCTTTGGAAGTTATCCGGGGATCCGAAGACCACTCAAGTGTAACTGAGCCTGTACAGTTGGCCTCTACACCTGGTATGACGCCTTTAAAGGTCGTCTTTGTGGGTTTAATCCTTGAGGGGTTTATGCCCATTTTTCACACTGTATCTTGATAAAGCAGGTTCAGGCTGCTGCCGCCGTCCATCAGGACTCTAGTGACGTGAAATCCGTCAACGATTGGGTCTAGAACCAATGCGGCGAATCTGCCATGGCGGATGCTAGTGGGGTGGTCCCTTCGATCAAAAGTGATCGGGCAGGAGGACCACGGATTGAACTTTGGGGCGACCGGCTCCATCGCATATACGTCCCTTAGTGCACGCTTCCGCTCCCTTTTGGGTATGTGGGTTGCGTATATCATGTTCACCGTTCGCACTTGTAGGGGAAAGCCCTTCTGTTCTCTATTGTTCGGCGGCCAGGGATCCTCCTCATCGTCGCTATGCAGCCCCTTGTCATTGTTTTCGGCATTTAACTTGCCTGCCTGCTTGAACACCCAACAATCCCTATTGGTGTGGTTGGCTGGTTTTCCGGGGGTGCCGTGTATCTGGCATGAGCGATCGAGTATTCGGTCCAAATTGGACGGGCCCGGAGTATTTCTTTTGAATGGCTTTTTCCGGTGACCGGGTTTAGAGCCTCTGAATCCGGCATTGACTACCGTATCCTCAGCATTATCGCCGTTAGTGCGGCGCTTGTGCTTGTTGCGACGCGACCCGCCGTTGCTGTCCTTGGTATCCGAATTACCAGGGCTCTTGGTCATGTTGTTACTACGAGATAGCCAGCTGTCCTCTTCTGCGCAAAAGCGGGTCATGAGTGTTGTGAGGGCAGCCATGGATTTCGGCTTTTCCTGTCCTAGGTGCCGGGCAAGCCACTCGTCGCGGATGTTATGTTTGAAGGCTGCAAGGGCCTCTACATCCGGACAGTCAACGATTTGATTTTTCTTGGTTAGGAACCGTGTCCAGAATTGTCTGGCTGATTCCTCTGGCTGCTGAATTATGTGGCTTAGGTCATCGGCGTCTGGTGGTCGCACATAGGTGCCCTGGAAGTTGTCGAGGAATGCGGCTTCCAGGTCTTCCCAACAACCAATTGACTCTGGTGGCAAGCTGTTAAGCCAATGCCGAGCTGGTCCTTTAAGCTTGAGTGGGAGGTATTTGATGGCGTGTAGATCATCACCGCGGGCCATGTGGATATGAAGGAGGTAGTCCTCGATCCATACCGCAGGATCTGTTGTGCCATCGTATGATTTGATGTTTACGGGTTTGAAACCCTCGGGGATTTGATGATCCATTACTTCATCTGTGAAGCATAGTGGGTGTGCGGCGCCCCTGTACTGGGCCATATCACGACGTAGCTCAAATGAGCTTTGTCTGCTGTGTTCGGCTCGGCCGGATTTGCTGTATGCGGCATGACGGTTAACGTCACGTGTAGTGAGGCCCCCACGTGATCCGTAGATCGATCTTGTTTGCCTTGCCTTGTCCTCCAATATATCTCGCAGGTCTGGCGCATTTCCAAGTGCCTTGGTACTTTTTGAGCGACGCCGGGGTGCGGCTTGAGTGGAGGGCCGAGAGGCCTCTCTGTCGTGGCCACGAGGTGGCCGGTCGGCCGCATCATGCACTGGTGATGTAGGTTTGGGTGCTTCCTCCTCTAATCAGGGTAGCAGCCTACGTTTTGGGTAGCTCTTGGAGGGGCGTTTGAGTTCATACTCTTCGGCCGCAAGGACTTCAGTCATTTGTTAGCTAGCAAGTCTTGGTCAGCTCTAAGCTGTTGCTCCTTTTTCTTGAGGCTGCTTGCCGTGGCCATCATCATGCGTTTGAAACGCTCCTGTTCGACAGGATCCTCAGGCACGACAAATTCATCGTCGTCGAGGCTTGCCTCGTCTTCGGATGGAGGCATGTAATTATCGTCCTCTACCTCTCTGTCTGCCGCTCTCCAATGAGGGTTGGCTTCTCCATCCTCCTGCGCTGAATCCTGCTGGAGGGGGTTATCTTCGGCACTTTCCGGGGTGTTATTGTCTCCCGTGCCGGAATCACCGTTTTTTGCTGTGGCGGGATTTAGAGCGGCGCCGCTGACGCCGGCGCTTAGGCTGTTTCTTGGAGGGGTCATCCTCCATTGTTCCATTGCCATTCCCATCTTTTGGGATGTCCACCATGTATATGTCGTATGATGAGGTGGCCTTCCAGTGCCCTGTAGGCGCTGGTTCTTGGTCGTCTCCTGCATCATCGTCCATACCGTCGATGTCTTCAGAATCAAAGTCGAGCATGTCGGTTAAATCATCGACAGTGGCTACGAAGTGGGTGGTGGGTGGGCTTTGAATTTCTTCGTCGTCCGCATCCCAACCTTCCTGACCATAATCCGGCCGGGGCTCTCCTGATAAAGAGAGAGACTTTAGCGAATTCAGGATGTCGCCAAAGGGCGGGTGCTGAAAGATGTCCGCGGCAGTGAACTCCATGATCGGCGCCCAATTGGATTCGATTGGCAGGGGCGCGGAAGGTTCGGAGTCCGGTGAGGAGTCCGGCACCTTGGAGTCACGAGCTTCGCAAAGGACAGGGTTGGTGTTCGGCTCGATCGCCATAGAGATAGCAGCCCCCGAGGCGGTGTCCAGCCACCCGTCCTCGATCGGCGCAGTCGGCTCCGAGCTAAGGGTCGGAGCGGACACTGGTGCGGCCTCTAGGGCACTGTCCGGCGGCAGAGCTAGATCATGCCCATCGTGACAGTGCGACGCGCTTGGCTGTGGCTCGAACCCGTTGAAGATGAAGTCTCCGCGGACGTCAGCCGTATAGTTCAAACTTCCAAATCTGACCTGATGGCTAGGGGCGTAGCTTTCGATCTGCTCCAGATGGCCAAGCGAATTGGCCCGCAGTGCAAAGCCGCCGAATATGAAGATTTGTCCGGGGAGAAAAATCTCACCCTGGACTGCATCGTTGTTGATGATCGGAGGAGCCATCGGGCCTAAAGATGACGAACAGAGGAACTCTCAATGAAAGCACCAATGTTGGTGTCAAAACCGGTGGATCTCGGGTAGGGGGTCCCGAACTGTGCGTCTAGGCGGATGGTAACAGGAGACAAGGGACACGATGTTTTTACCCAGGTCCGGGCTCCCTCGATGGAGGTAAAACCCTACTCCTTCTTGATTAATATTGATGATATGGGTAGTACAAGAGTAGATCTACCACGAGATCAGAGAGGCTAAACCCTAGAAGCTAGCCTATGGTATGATTGTTCTCCGTCCTACGGACTAAAACCCTCTGGTTTATATAGGCACCGAAGAGGGTTAGGGTTACACAGAGTCGGTTACAATGGTAGGAGATCTACATATCCGTATCGCCAAGCTTGCCTTCCACGCCAAGAAAAGTCCCATCTGGACACGGGACGAAGTCTTCAATCTTGTATCTTCATAGTCCAGGAGTCCGGCCAAAGGTGATAGTTCGGCTATCCGGACACCCCCTAATCCAGGACTCCCTCACTTTCTCCTTTTCTGTCTTCTCCACACAATCCCCATCATCATATTATATTCCACCCATAGTGCTATATCCATGGCTCACGCTCATGTATTGCGTGAAGGTTGAAAAAGTTTGAGATTATTTAAGTATGAAACAATTGCTTGGCTTGTCATCGGGGGTATAGAAGTTGGGAACATCTTTGTGTGACGAAAATGAAGCATAGCCTAACTATATGATTTTGTAGGGATGAACTTTCTTTTCCCATGTTATTTTGAGAAGACATGATTACTTTGATTAGTATGCTTGAAGTGTTACTATTTCTTATGTCAATATGAACTTTTATTTTGTATTCATTTGGATCTGAACATTCATGCCACAATGAAGAAAATTACATTATGAATTATGCTAGGTAGCATTCCACATCAAAAATTCTCTTTTATCATTTACCTACTCGAGGACGAGTAGGAATTAAGCTTGGGGATGCTTGATACGTCTCCAACGTATCTATAATTTTTGATTGTTTCATGCTATTATATTACCCCTTTTGGATGTTTATGGGCTTTATTTTACGTATTTATATCATTTTTGGGACTAACCTACTAACCGGAGGCCCAGCCCATATTGCTGTTTTTTTGCCTATTTCAGTATTTCGAAGAAAAGGAATATCAAATGGAGTCCAAACGGAATGAAACCTTCGGGAGCATGATTTTTGGAACAAATCTGATCCGGAGAGCTTGGAGTGCAAGTCAAGAAGCTCCCGAGGGCCCCATGAGATAGGCCCCCCCTGTAGGGCGCGCCCCCTGTCTTGTGGGCCCCTCAGGCAGCCACCGACGTACTTCTTCTTCCTATATATACCTACGTACCCCGAAAACATCCAGGAGCACCACGAAACACAATTTCCACCGCCGTAACCTTCTGTATCCACGAGATCTCATCTTGGAGCTTTCGTCGGCACTCTCTCGGAGGGGGAATCAACCACGGAGGGCTTACATCAACATCCTTGCCCCTCCGATGAGTTGTGAGTAGTTTACCACAGACCTGCGGGTCCATAGTTATTAGCTAGATGGCTTCTTCTCTCTTTTAGGATCTCAATACAATGTTCTCCCCCTCTCTTGTGGAGATCTATTCGATGTAATCTCTTTTTGCGGTGTGTTTGTCGAGATCCGATGAATTGTGGGTTTATGATCAAGTTTATCTATGAATAATATTTGAATCTTCTCTGAATTCTTTCATGTATGATTGAGTTATCTTTGCAAGTCTCTTCGAATTATCAGTTTGGTTTGGCCTACTAGATTGGTTCTTCTTGCCATGGGAGAAGTGCTTAGCTTTGGGTTCAATCTTGCAGTGTTCTTACCCAGTGACAGAAAGGGTTGCAAGACACGTATTGTATTGTTGCCATCGAGGATAACAAGATGGGGTTTATATCATATTGCATATGTTTATCCCTCTACATCATGTCATCTTGCTTAATGCGTTACTCTGTTCTTATGAACTTAATAGTCTAGATGCAGGCAGGAGTCGGTCGATGTGTGGAGTAATAGTAGTAGATGCAGGCAGGAGTCGGTCTACTTGTTATGGACGTGATGCCTATATACATGATCATGCCTAGATAATCTCATAACTATGCGCTTTTCTATCAATTGCTCGACAGTAATTTTTTCACCTACCGTAATACTTATGCTATCTTGAGAGAAGCCTCTAGTGAAACCTATGGCCCCCGGGTCTATCTCTTATCATATTTGCTTTCAATCTATCTTTATTTGCATCTTTACTTTTTGCATCTATCTTATAAAATACCAAAAATATATTTATCTTATCATACTATCTTTATTAGATCTCACTTTCGCAAGTGGCCGTGAAGGGATTGACAACCCCTTTATTGCGTTGGTTGCGAGTTCTTAGTCTGGTTGTATATATATTCCATCCTCCTGCGCTTGCCTTACATCAAAGTAGTGTTTGTCTGTATCATGCATCAACCAGTTGTGCAGAGCTAATTTTATTCATCTTCTTGTGGTTTTGAGTTCATAAGGCAATATCAGAAAATAGGAAGGAAAAGAGTAAGTTAGGGGATGTTGGTGGTACTCCGCACCGACGGAAACAGAGACTCTCTAGATTTGCCACTGCTACTGCTAATGAAGTTGAAGTCCCAAGTCTACATGATGAGTTCTTCTCCCGCACTCCACCATCGCAGGTGCTTTCTCTAAGTTGACAGTGTGATAATTGGTTTCATGTTGCATATGTTGTCTAGCCTGTATTTCTTCTATTTTGATTAAATTGCACCTGCTGAATTTATACGTTATACATGTGCACATGACATGGCTTTCTGTGTCTAGAATAGACTTCATCTATCTATCATACCATGTTCTTACATCAAAGTATTGCTGTTGTGTATCCCGCATCAGTAACTCATGATTGGACGCTTTTAACATGGCAGTTTGATAGTGCTTGCATCTTGCATTGATTTCTACGTTGTACTGCTTCTAATTTTTTGAATTGCCACTTATGACCAGACACTTTTAACTTTGCAGAGTAATATTGGTTGCATCTTTCATATGGTGTCTAGCTTGCATTACTTCTATTTTCTTGAAAATCCTTCTGCTTAGTTTGCACATCGTAGCTGTGAATATGTCATGCCGTCCTGTTTTTCTTACATATTCCATCCTCATACGGTTGTCTTACATCAAAGTATTGCTTGTCTGTATCATGCATCAATGAGTTCTGAAGAGTGATTTTATTCTTTTGTGTTGTGGGTATAGCTTGACATGGCAAAGTCAAAAAAGAGCAAGGAAAATAATATAGTAGGGAGTGTTGTTACTGGTCGGGTGAAACGGAAAAGGCTCTGCCGTCGAGATTCTGCTGGTACTTATAGTGCAGTAGAAGGTCCAAGTCCACCGGCTAAATCTACAAACACAGTATCACCTGCTCCACCAGCTGCAGCATCCGCTTCAACTGTACCAGCATCTCAACCAGTTACTCGTTCGTTTGCTCCGGAACTGGCTAGTTCCCAAGCTGCCTTCACACCTAACACTACTTTCGAAGCACTGTTGACACAACAGGACTTGTCAAGATCAGATGAACCTCATGAGCATCAACACCAAGATGGTACCTGACCGAGTCAAGTTGCAGTTGCATGCTCCTTTATATGTACTCTCACAGTTTGATGTACACTAACACTTCCCATATTCGTTGTTGAACTAGCACCACGGCGCAAGCGGAAACAGACATCGGGGATAATGCTTGACAGATTAACAAAATCTAAAGGAGGAAGAATGGAGATCCATTTTGAGGCAGGTTTAAAAAGGCCACGTGATGCTACAGAGTCAGCCAAGTTAGTATCAGAGGCAGCCGTTGCCGTTAGGTGTCATGCGCGTATCCTCCCAACGTGGATCCAGTACAGGAATGAGAAAGACAATACCTAGTTTAACACCTTCCCTGACCATTTATCTGTAAGTAATGTTATTCATTGCAATTAGTAATATTGTCTTGCTCTGTCCCATACTTTCTAGCTTCCTCCTAATAAGACTCACATTCTTTTTTCAACAGATGAGGTTCAAGTTGGATCCGAAAGATGATGCAACTAAACAAGCATGCACTCATGTTTTTCAGTCTGCTCTGCGACAGCATCGGTACCACCTTAGAAAATCTCACTTTGAAGGCAAGGCTAACAATGAAATCGCCCAAACATCTCCAGTGGAATATATTACAGATGAAGACTGGACAGCCCTCGTTAAACACTGGTCTGATCCAAAGTATCAGGTAGGCTATATGTATTTGATCAGACCACATATTGAACTTGTATTTATGTATGTGCCTTACAAGTGTATATTCTTCTAGGCTAACTGTTTGAAGAACAAAACCAACTGTTCTAAAGTGAAATTCCAACAGACAACAGGATCTCGTAGCTGTATTGCACACTGCAAGGCTCTTGTAAATAGTTGCTACTTCCTTCTTTTTTTGTGCCATATTATCGTATCTATATTGACTTGTTCCAAATACAGCAGAAAGACCGTGCAGACCAAAAAGAACCTGAACCGAATGCAGTGCAAATCTTCAAGGATTGCCACACCAGCAAGATGAAGGGCATGAGCACACCAGTTCAAGCCGCTGTTGTAAGTCCTTACTCCTCCTGCCTTGAACTGATTAGTACTGTGATGTGTCATTTAACTACTTGGTTTGCAGCCAATGTCAGTTACTCTGTTCATGTTTATACACAGTTGTCTTAACGTATAATTTCACCTTACATGGTTTAAAAGAGATGAAGGATATTCTTTTGGTCTTGATCTGTAATCTAGTTGTTATGTTCACGTGCGCACACAATGATAAAATAGCTTGTTTGTTTTATATCTGTTTGCCCACGATATGAATGATGTCATACTATGTTCATCCTACTTTAAACCATGTCTCTTTATCCTTAGATGTCAACGAATGTGAGGAAATAGACAATATAGTAGGCATGCTACATGGACATATGTTCCGAAAGTGATTTTATTATGTAGTTGGCACTACAATACATGCTAATGTATTACAATAGTTCACCAAAATAAGTTATGTATAAACGTTTAACCTACTTTGTTTGTTTTTGTCTCATTAGTAACTCTCTGGTACACTAATCTACAAGTTCAAACTTTCAGGAAGCTATGGAACAAATGATTGAACAGCCACAACCACCTGAAGGTGACGAGGCTACTACAGGCACAATGTCACCTCTTGCTGCAGTGCGTCAGTATCTCTCCACTAACAGTGCAAAAAGCACCTTCCTGCGTAATTTTGGGTTGGTTGTCAAGGTAACCTCATCCAAATCGCCTACTGAACAAAATCTTCCTGCTAGACAGAGTGATATATCTGTGCTCCAGACACAAGTCCAATCCCTAATGGATGTTGTTTCGGAAACAAGAATAGTGGTTGAGAAATGCCGTCAAGATATGAATGGTTTTGAAACCAGACTATCAGACATTTGCTTCGTTGTTGAAGAGCAATGGCAGAAAAAGGTGGACATCGTGCTGCTCCATTAGATTCTACAGCCTGAAACATTAGCACTCAGGTCAAATGGTCTGTGCTTCTATACATCTGATGGTGCTTTTATCTGAAAGGACTGTAAACTTTATGCCAACAGGCCTTTTGTTGTATGATTGGAATTTATTATGTTGTGATGCAACATTTATGATGCTGCCACAGGCTGCAGTAATTATGACGCTATTTTTGTATAGTGTAGGTTTATCTTAGTAATGTATTCGGACGAAAGCTTCGTAGGAGCCCAACATGCCAACATTCGTCGGGCCCATTCCAATTGGGCTAAAAACGATTATGGGCCGAAATTGACATGTAGCCCACTAAAAATATCTGGGCTTAAATTAGCATAAGCTTTCAAATTTTTCTAGTAGGCCTGTGCCCATAGTGGGCCTTTAACAGGCCTAAACATAATTTGGGCCCTCAGTAAAAGTAGGCCGTTTACAGGTGTAAATATGTCGAGCCCATAAAAAACATGGGCCTTTAACAGACCGAAAGTGAGATTGGGCCCTAATTGTGCCAAATAACCCACTGGACTTAGCAGGCCGAAATGGTGGCCCATTTACGGTGCGGATATTTGACAGGCCGAAATTCGGATGGGCCGTAAATGCGCTGACCTAATACACGGGCCTTTAACAGGCCGGAACTTTGGTCGGGCTAGATTATCGTCATTTTTATATGGGTCATTAATGGGCCTGATATGATGTTGGGCCACATATGGCCCATGGTTTACGTCCGGCGTTAATGGGCCGAAAATAACAACAGGCCGAAAGTGGGCCAAATCTATAGTGGGCCTCTAACAGGCCGAATGACAGACATGGCCGAATATGACCCAAATCCTTCACGGTCGTTTATGGGCCGAAAGTTTTGATGGCATGTAAATGGGCCCAAATGAAGCCGGTCCTTTAACAGGCCAGAAATACACCGGGCCGTAATTCGGCCCAATTACTTAGCGGACTGTTAACGGGCCAGAAGTGACCATGGGCCGCATTGATGACAAGTTTAGACCAGGCTGTTGACGGGCCGATTTGACAAAGAATGTTGGGCCTTTAGCTGGGTCGGCCCATTATGGTCTACAGAATCTTGTAGGCCTTTAGCTGGGCCGGCCCATTGTGGTCCGCAAAATCTTGTGGGCCTTTAGCGGGGCCGGCCCATTATGGTCAGCTAAATTTTGTGGGCCTTTAGCTGGGCCAGGCCATTATGGTCCGCTAAATCTTATGGGCCTTCAGTTGGGCCGGCCCATTTAAACTTTGTGGGCCACTTTTGGGCTGGTCCATGTGTCAACATATCATAGGCCCATCTCGACCATTGGATGAGTGTCACCTGTGCCAACGCAGAGCTGACACGTGGATCCGTCAGCCAATGAGAATTTTACACGTGGAAAATCGGCATTGGTCGTGGCTGTTAACGGGTTATCAGATCCAAAATCCAACCCGATAGCTTAACGGCGTTCTGTTACGGTGGATGCCACGTGTCAGTCACCCTTGACGAAAGCACTTCTGTGACGCGCGATTTATCGTCATGGAAGTGGACACTTCCGTGATGATAATTTTGGTAATGTCATGGAACACTTCTACGACAGCACATGTATGACTATCTTGATTCTGTCATAAATTTTTCATGGATGTACATGCATGACAAAAAACATGACCTACTGTGACAAACACGTATCATCACGGAAGTGTATTTTTTTGTAGTGTTTGATTGCTCGATTGCTTGTTTTTCTCTTTGTTATGTCTTTGTGGCATATCATTATTTTGCAATCTTTGGGCCTCAATATAGTTTGTCTTCCTCCAAGTATTTACCATTGGATATGTGTATTGCATTCCACTCTCTTGTTGAGAATAAACAATTTATATTGGCCTTCTAAGCTTTTCTCCCATTTTGGCAATCAATGCCAATGGGGGTGAAGTTTCAGAGAGTTTTGTGGAGAAGATTAGAGAGTTGTTTCATCTTGCTTTGCATTGCATGGTGATGCATATTTCCTTATATAAACTCTCTTGAAAGTGATTGTCATCAATTACCAAAATGGGGGAGATTGAAAGAACATGCGGTGCCCCCATATTTGGTTTTGGTAATTAATGACAATCTCTATGGACTAATGGTTGACTTGAGTTATATTTGAAGGATTTGTCCATAGGCTTCTCTTGGAGTCCATTTGTTGGTTTCAAGGAGAGTTTGTGATGACCATGGTGCTATTCAAGGAATTACCTAAATATTGGTCATGTGAGAGGCTGATCAAGACTAAGTCAAACAGTGAATCAAGTTGATCAACACACAAAGCATAGAAGAAGTACCGAGAGGGATCAAGTGATCCCATGGTATGGTAAGAATTGTCAATTACGCTTTGTGTACTAACCCATGGTCTTCGTGAGAGTTCTTTGTGGGGTTAGGTTGCAGTGTGCACGCTCAAGTGATGCATCATGAAGAGATCAAGTGCTTGAAGATTGCCGTCCATTGTTGTGACAATGGACTTGTGAAGATGTGCCGAAGAGTGGCTCACCCATAGTGGAGTATGGGTGAGCAATATACTAGTCTTCACCGGGCCAACACAATCAAGAAAGGTGATCCAACTTGAGGAAGTCAAGATCGTCTACATCTAGCTCAAGTGAACTTTGTGCAAGGAAAAGGTTTGGCCTTGATAGCTTCTCCATTTTACCGGTCTCATGGTGGTAGTTTGGAGACCGGGTTATAGGATCGATTGTCGTACTATCAAGGGGGGCTCTCAATTGAGTAGCTTGATCATATCGTTCGTAGAGAGCTCGAACCATTGCATGCTTGCATCAGCTTTCTTCGTTCTTGTTTGGTTTTGGAGCTTATGGTCATCTTCTTGACAAGCTCGAGTTCATCGAAAAAGGAGTTCACATGCTTCTTCTATTGTGTTTTTGGTGTTGGAGGTTTTACCGGTCTTATTCGAGGAAGGGTTCTCGCCATTTTCTTATGGGACTTTTGTAATTTCCTTCTTATTGTTATTTCTATCAAGATTGTGTTATACCTTGTCGCTAGCTTTCTAACAAACTTGGTTTCGTTGAATTCGGAGTCCGTTTGGAGAAGTTGTGTCAGTTTTGGTGTCCTTAAAAAGGCTGCAGCGGTACTACCGCTCACGAGAGCGATACTACCGCTTGGAGGGGATGTAATTTTTTACTACCGCTTGGAGCAGTACTATCGCGGCTATTTCCGTGGCTACTTCCGCTCCTGAGCAGAAACTCATCATAAGTCCAGCGGTGGTAGGCACGAATGTATTTTTTTAGTACCGCTCGCAAGTAGTAGTACCGCTACCCCTAGCGGTAGTACTGCTCCGGCGGTTCTACCAGCTTTTTGCCTCCTCGCAGTTGTTTTTCAAAGGTCTTCCACCGCCCTAGCGGTAGTACCGCTCTGTGCGGGCTATGAGCATAACGGTTGGATTTTTCCCCACCTATAAAAGGGGGTCTTCTTCCCCAATGAACCTTATCATTTGAGCTCGTGTTCTTCCCCCATTGTTGACCTTCTTAGATCTTGCTATCTCTCAGTCCCTCCATGGGTTCTTGCTATTTTTTGGGGGAAAAGATAGAGGAGATCTACATCCACATTTCCACCAATCACTTTCTCCTCTATGTGAGGGGAACCCCTTGGATCTAGATCTTGGAGTTCTTGGTGTTCTCCTTCTTGTTCTACCTCTCATTTTCTTCCCTAGCATTAGTTGCTTTGGTGGGATTTTGGAGAGAAGGACTTGGGCACTCCGTGTGCCCTTGCCATTGCATTTGGTGCATTGGTTTGTTCTCCACGGTGATGCGTGGAAGTTACAAGTTGAGAAGCTTATTACTCTTGGGTGCTTGGTACCCTTGAGCTTGTTCCTCTTGGGTGCATGGGCACCCTAAACGGTTGGTAGTGTTCGGAATCAATCATTGTGGTGTAAAGATCCGGGCAAGCGTCGGGGTCTCCAATTAGGTTGTGGAGATCGCCCCAAACAATTTGATGGGTACCGGTGACCGCCCCCAAGGGTTGCCAAAGTGTACGGGTTTTTGGTGACCTCCCCCAAGGGTTGCCATTTGTATGGGTTCGGTGATCGCCCTCAAGGGTCCCTTAGTGGAATCACGGCATCTTGCATTGTGCGAGGGCGTGAGGAGATTACGGTGGCCCTAGTGGCTTCTTGGGGAGCATTGTGCCTCCACACCGCTCCAAACGGAGATTAGTACCCGCAAGGGTGTGAACTTCGGGATATATCATCGTCACCGCGTGCCTCGTTTATCTCTTACCTGAGCCCTTTACTTATGCACTTTACTTTGTGATAGCCATATTTTTTCTTGTCATATATCTTGCTATCACTTAGTTGTTTATCTTTCTTAGCATAAGTTGTTGGTGCACATAGGTGAGCCTAGTTGTTGTAGGTTTTGTGCTTGACAAATTAACCTCTAGGTTTATTCCGTATTTTTTCAAGCCTATACCATAATTATTTTAAAGCGCCTATTCACCCCCTCTCTAGGCCTGCTTCAACGCTACAGTGCTGAACAGGACGAAATCGCGCAAAAGCGCTACAGTGAACAAAAGAACAAATCCTCACGCCCAGGTCCAGGCCCCCCTCGGCCTGGGTCCTGTCTCCACCACTGGTCCAACTTGAGGGAGTCAAGATCGTCATCATCTAGCTCAAGTGGATGATGCGCAAAGCAAAGGTTTGCCCTGGATAGATTTTCTATTTTACCGGTCTCATATGACCGGTGCCCGAATAGTATCATCCTATATATCAATCTTTATCTCTGGACCATTCTGGAGCTCCTCGTCATGTCCGTGATCTCATCCGGGACTCCGAACTTAATTCGGTCACCAAATCATATAACTCATATAACACTATATCGTCAATGAACGTTAAGCGTGCGGACCATACGGGTTCGAGAACTATGTACACATGACCGAGACACCTCTCCAATCAATAACCAATAGCAGAACCAGTATGCCCATGTTGGTTCCTACATATTATACGAAGATCTTTATCGATCGAACCTTATGACAACATACGTAATTCCCTTTGTCCGTTGGTATGTTACTTGCCCGAGATTCGATCGTCGGTATCTTCATACCTAGTTCAATCTCGTTACCGGCAAGTCTCTTTACTTGTTCCATAATACATCATCTCGTAACTAACTCCTTAGTCATTTGCTTGCAAGCTTATTATGATGTGTATTACCAAGAGGTTCCAAAGATACCTCTACGATACTCGGAGTGACAAATCCCAATCTTGATCCATGCCAACTCAACAAACACCTTCGGAGATACCTGTAGAGCATCTTTATGATCACCCAGTTATGTTGTGATGTTTGATATCACACAAGGTATTCCTCCAGTATTCGGGAGTTGCATGATCTCATGGTCGAAGGAACATGTATTTGACATTAAGAAAGCAGTAGTAATAAATTGGACGATCATATGCTAAGCTAACAGATGGGTCTTGTACATCATATCATTCTCCTAATGATGTGATCCCGTCCTCAAATGACAACACATGTCTATGGTTAGGAAACCTTAACCATCTTTGATCAACGAGCTAGTCTAGTAGAGGCTCACTAGGGACACGATATTTGTTTATGTATCCACACATATATTTAAGTTTCCGGTCAATACAATTCTAGCATGAATAATAAACCTTTATCATGATTTATGAAATATAATAATAACCATTTTATTATTGCCTATAGGGCATATTTCCATCAACTATTCACCCCCCCTCTAGGCGACATCCATGATCTTTCATACTCCACCAGACCGATAATGGGGAACAGGAGATTTGAAGGCTCGCGGGACCGCGATGATCCGGCCCCAGAAAATATGTGGGGTCAGGTGGGCCAGCAACGACCCAGACCGACGTGGCGGACGTGCTCGGACGCCCCCATATCAACCTCATATTTGGGCTGGATATGAGGGGTGTCGGTCAGCCTTGGCATTTGAGGTCCGTCTGGGTCGCATTTTCGTGATCAATCGGTGACTGGGCCATCCGCCCGGACGTTGGAGGGTTTGGGGCGCCCTACTATACATGCTGTAAGGGGTACAATTTTTGTAACACATTATGATGATCATATATCGCACATACACTCACCCCTATGAACGGACACACGTACATCCTACCTCTATAATAACCCTCGAGATATTGAGCCGGCACAACATCATGAAATTGACGAAGTCATCACAAACGGCTCGTAGTTGACGGTAACTTCTTCTCCCACTAAACGAACATCGCCGAAAAACTAACATAAATTCAGAAAAATGTGAGCACCAGTGTCAAATCTAGGACTTGAACACTCATGGGCTGGTTTATCCTCTCCGTCTTCGTTTAGATTGTCCTCTATGAGACCCCTTACTTTGGATCATATTTCGGTGAACATTCCGCACACCGCTAGAATAAATAAAAACTAGCCAACCAAACTTTTTGAATCCAGTTCATATATTCGGTATGTTTTGCATTTCTCATACCCAACTCATGTTTGGAGGGCAAATTTAGGGTCGTCGAGACGTTTTCGTGCTAGATCCAACAGGCTGGACCCACCCTAAATCCCTTCAAATTCACAAAATCCACCAAATCAACTGCTCTGTCCTGTGTTTGTCCTCTCTTTCCCGTGTTTGTGTCATCGCCACCTTCGCTCTTGCTCCGCCTCTGCGCCGCCGACCTCCTCCTCCGTCCTAGCCGTCGATGCCGGCTCCGTTGTTCACCAACATTGTGGATGATGGCTCAGCGGAGTTTGTAGGGATCCTTACCATCATGAACAAGGCGGAGACCGTCGCCCGCAGGGAGCGATGCACCCGATAGCGCACCTCATGAGACATCCCGAATGACAACCGAGCTCTACGTTGTTCCGGTTTCTCAATGGTCGGCATCCCGAATGGCTTCACGCCGGAAGTGGATGACTCACCGCACTCGAACAATCGCGGACAAAGTTGAGAATCTCTGGCGCCATACATGTCCACTAACCATCTGAGGAAAGTCTAAAACAAAATATGCAAGCCTTTTCTTGCCCCATGTTCATTTATCGGGTCAAACTTAGGATGGTAGTTGCATTATGATGTATATGTAGGGCTTATTGATGGTGGATTTGATAAATAACGGTCAAGAAGCTCCAACTTATAAGATGGGTGATACTAATTCCCCTTTCGATATTGGGAAATCATCGAAATCTCACAAAAAATAAGGTGAAGGCAAGAGGACACACATACTCAACCCCTAAAGATGTGTTGTTGTGTAAAGTTTGGTTGGCCACAAGCATGAATCATATTTGTGAAACCAAGCAAAAGGACACAAAGTCTTCGCTAACCGGTAGTCCACAATCCATGAAGATACTGCGCAAGAAAAATGTATTTGCGAATTGAAACGCTTTTCTGGTGTTTGGCAGAGTTTGAACCGTATGATTGAGCTGAAATTTTGTGGTATTGCGGCCACGCCAATTCCACACGGTCTGATCTATGCGATCGTCGAAAACCTGTCGTAGTCTGCCTTTCTCCTTCTTCTTTCGAGCTCGCGCAGATTCCCGCCTAGATCTTACAGTGCCTTCCCTTTTCGAACCTAGCCAGAGATCCCGCCGTCAGATCGCCATGAAATCACAAGGTCGTTACAGACAAAATTTCTCACAACCCCTTCAAAAGGATTAGCGAACTATTGCTCAAAGAGGCAAGGTCAACGTGAACAAATTTAGTTGTTCATGTTGTTCTGCACATGGCCGCGGGAGGGCGACCTAGAGGTCGAGCCCTCGAGCTCCTTGGATGAAAATTCAATGATCTCCGAGCAAGATCAAAGTAGAAGTTGATGAAGACTCAAAGGAAACTCCGTCATCTGGTTGAAACTCGTGTTTGCGGAGTTGCAGAGCATTGAGTTTGTCGGCGATGAAGATCAGAAGCCATCTATCATGGTTTTCGACACATGCAATACCTACCTGGTGCACCAACTTTCATTGTAATTTTCCGACAACACCCATCTGAGGATAGCAGACGCGTTAGAGATACGAATGATGCAAACAAGGAAATTTAACCAGGTTCGGACCCTCGGATCGAGGTAATACCTACTTCCTACTTGTCTCACTAATTATCTTGCTTCGTATGAGAACTAGGGTTTCATGTTTACAAGGGGTCGATCACAAAATTGTCTTGGGGGCAAAGCCTCATATGTCTCATAGAATTAGGTGTCTATCGGTGGGGGTGGTCCTTGTCGAGCCTTATATAGGTGGATTAGGCAGGGTTACAAGTTCCGAGTCAGCCAAGGAGCTGGTCTAATAAACTAGTATACGTTGTATCCAGACGATCTCTAGCCTAATTCGGCGAGGAGTTTTCGTCTTGTCACTCAAGGTGATTGTCGGTGTCAAAACCGGCGGATCTCGGGTAGGGGGTCCCGAACTGTGCGTCTAGGCGAATGGTAACAAGAGACTAGGGACACGATGTTTTACCCAGGTTCGGGCCCTCTCGATGGAGGTAAAACCCTACGTCCTGCTTGATCTATATTGATGATATGGGTAGTACAAGAGTGGATCTACCACGAGATCAAGGAGGCTAAACCCTAAAGCTAGCCTATGGTATGATTGTTGTAATGTATGTTGTCCTACGGACTAAAGCCCTCCGGTTTATATAGACACCGGAGGAGGCTAGGGTTACACAGAGTCGGTTACAATGGTAGGAGATCTACATATCCGTATCGCGAAGCTTGCCTTCCACGCCAAGGAAAGTCCCATCCGGACACGGGACGGAGTCTTCAATCTTGTATCTTCGTAGTCTTGGAGTCCGGCGGACGATGATAGTCCGGCTGTCCGGACACCCCCTAGTCCAGACTCCCTCAGTAGCCCCTGAACCAGGCTTCAATGACGATAAGTCCGGCGCGCATAATGTTCGGCATTGCAAGGCGGGTTCCTTCCTTGAATAATCCAGAGAAGATCATGAACACCAGGATAGTGTCCGGCTCTGCAAAATAAATTCCACATTCCACCGTAGAGAGAATTAAATGTACACCGGTCCAATCTGCTGACGTATTATGCGGCGTGACATCACACCGCTACCAAGCCTTTGTTTAAATCGTTTTTTACTATACCACCTCAGCACGTTTAGCGAAGCGGTTTCCTTGGCACGTCTTGTCGAAGCAGAGATCGTGTTCCCCTTATTCCGGTATTCCCATCAATACGGACGTGTGTAACCCAACCGCGCCATTGATGGTGGCGTTTGGGAGATAAGCGAGTTTTATCAGGCCGGTGGGGACGCATAGTTTTCGTCCGCCTATATATAAGGGATAAGGATTTACCTTCTCACCTACGCCTTCTTCCTCCTTTGCTTATCCATCTCTGCGTACTCAAGCTCCAACGCCCAAGCTCGCGCATCTCGCCCCAACCTTCTCCGAATATGTCCGGAGCGGGAGGCAAATGGTTGGCCTCCACCGTTAAGGAGGAGCACATCACCAAACTGCGCAGTGCCGGATACCTTTCCGGCGATATCGCGCATCGGCTGCCCGACGAGGGGCAGCTCATCCCTACCCCTGGGCCCCATGAGAGGGTCGTCTTCCTCCCCCACTTCCTCCGCGGACTGGGCTTTCCACTGCACCCATTTGTTCGGGGGATCATGTTTTACTACGGCCTGGATTTCCACGATCTGGCACCGAACTTCATCCTCAACATCTCGGCGTTTATCGTCGTGTGCGAGGCCTTCCTCTGCATCCGGCCCCACTTCGGCCTGTGGCTCAAGACCTTCAACGTCAAGCCGAAGGTTGTGAAGGGCACGCAAGCAGAATGCAGAGGCGCCATGTTGGGTAAGTTGCCCAACATCCTTTGGCTCGAAGGGGCCTTCGTGGACTCCGTCAAGGGGTGGCAATCGGGGTGGTTCTATATCACCGAGCCGCGCAAGCCCACATGGGCGGCAGCCCCCGAGTTTAGATCCGGCATCCCCACGCAGCTCACCTCCTGGAAAGAGAAGGGCTTGCAGTGGGGCAATCCGAAGGAGGTGACGGGACTCCGAGCCTGCATCCAGAAGCTGGTGAGCGGTAAGCTTAGGCTCGTCGACGTGGTCCAAGTCATGCTCATCCGCCGGATTCTCCCATGCCAAGAACGGGCATTCAATCTGTGGGAGTTCAATCCGGAACAGCACCAGGCGCTAAGCGGGCTCTTCGATACGACATACGAAGGCGCCTGGAGGGTGCTGTTTAAGGGCGCCGAAGCCCCCGCATCCGCGACAGAAGATCGTGGATTTCGCTCGCAGCATCCGGCTGACGAGGTAAGTGATTCAACCCCTTTACGGGACACTTGTGGTAATCAAATTGATTCTAGAGGGGTTTCATTCTTTCTTTTCCTTTGACAGGAATGGATGGAGAAGGCCAAGCCACTTATCAGCCCGGCTCCCATGCCAGAAGACCCAGAGAACGCCCGTTTAGCAGGGCTGCTGGTTCCGGCACCGCACGTGGTGCCGGAGAAGAAGGCCAAGAAGGTGGCCGCGGGGACTCGAAAGAGTTCCCGCAATCAGGCGTCTGACGACGAGGTGGACTCCTCCCCCGAAGACGAAGAGGAGGAGGAGGATTCTCTCCCGGAGGATGGAGAGAAGAAGAGGAAGGCTTCCCCAATAGGGGAGGCCGAAGGGTCCAAGAGGGGGAGGACTATCCCCCCGGACAGTTTCGCCAACACCACCGTTGGCGAGGATGAGTGGCCTCCAAGGGCCAGGCGTCCGGCAAGATCGTAAGTATCCGGATCCTTTATATGCAATTTCTTTCGTGTCGCGTAGTGTCCTTAATGCCGCATTCTGACCGTAGTCCGGCCGATGACGATCTCCCCGCTTCATCGAGCGGGTCGTTGGCCCCGTCGGATGTGGATTCACTTCCGACTGCCTCTACCCCACGGGCTGACAAGGACGCCGAGGTGGGATCCCGGAGAGGGACCCATCAGGAGGAGGCTCCGGAGGCGCCGCCAGGCAGCCTCCCAGACTTTGCGCCGGACTCTACATCGGAACCTGCAGTGGTTCCAGAGTCCGGCAAGCGGCCCCTTCGAAAGAAGGGAAAGACCGTGACACCGGCGGCCTCCGTCCAACCGGAGGCGCCGGATAACTTGTTGGAGGCGCTTAAAGGTGCTTCCATCGAGGAAGAACACCGCACTATCATGAGTGCGGTGATTCAGAAGGTTCAACTCGCCAAGAGCGGGCTGACTGAAGCCTGTAACAGCCTTCTAACAGGCTTTGAGGTAAGAAGTTAAAATTATGTAATGTAACACTGCATAGACAGTAGCCCCTGATGCTCAGTTCGGTGTTCGGAAAGAAAAGCCGGACTGAGGATCTAACAAGATATACGCAGGGTTGCTTAAAATATGTCAATATGGGTTTGCAGGCTGCGCTGCTGACCTCTGCCGCACTATCGACGGAGGTCGATGTGTTGAAGAAGGATCTCGAGCGGTCCGAGCAAGAGCTCGGCCATGCCAAGAAGCAGCTCGAGGACAAAGAAGGTGAGCCACACCACTTTGAATAGTTACCTTACAGAAAAGGATTTAGGTTGCAATAAAATTAACAAGGATAATATGGGTATTGCAGGGGCCACGAACGAGGTGGCAGCCCTAAAGGAGGCTGTGTCCGCGGCCGAACGCAGTGCGGCCGCGGAGCGGGAAGAGCGAGAGAAGCAGGAGGCACGGGTGGCGGAAGTACGGCAAGAGCTCCAGGCTCTCATGGAGAAGCATGAGAGTTTGGAGCGTGACTCCAAGACTCGAGAGTCCGAGCTTGCCTCGGCTCTCGAAAGTGCCAAGTCCGCCAAGGCCGAGGACCATAAGGCCCTTCAGGAGGTTGAAGATGTAAAGAAGATAGTGGCGGGTAAGGCATTTTTCATGCAAAGCAGGCCTGTTAATGTAAACTACCTGACACTTACCCGCATTCGGAGCTCTCCAGGGGCGTTTGCAGATCTACCGCGTAGTGCGTCCGATGCCGCCGCATTCTATCGTGGCGAGGAGGGGAGCTCGATGGAGAAGGTCTTCTGGTCTCAGTACGCTGAGGCCGGCCATCCGGTGTCCCCAAGCGACCAGCTGAAGCAGCTGGTCGAACTCCACAAGGTAGCTGAGGAGGCCATGAAGGGCCTTATAGTCTGGCTATGGCCTGGACAGGCCATGCCTGGGAGCTACTTTGGCCTCGTGCGGCGGCTGGTGGATGCATGCCCCTGGGTGGAGGTCATCAAGCGCTCCGCCTGTATTGAAGGTGCTCATCGGGCCCTTGCCCGCACAAAGGTGCATTGGGGCAAGTTGGATGCGGAGAAGCTTCTCACGGACCCACCGCCACCGGGCAAGGAGTATCGCACGCCTGAAATGTATTATAAAACTGTCCTGAAGGGAGCCAGCGATATTGCGGATGAGTGCCCCAGAAATGTAATCTTTGAGTAGACTCGTTATGTATTATCCTTTGCGCTGAGACTTTGTTCATGTGCGCATTAAGCAACGCTCGTTTAATTTAAAATATTACCTTCTGTGCGGCCGTGTATAAAATCTGAGAGATGGCAAGTCGTTGGCTTCAGCCCCCAAGCCACGAGTGCTGGGGTGTTCGGGATAACCTTGAGCGCTCTTGTTCCCATTTTTGGGTCCATCTAGGGAGGCGCTCAACACAGCGAACAAGGCAACCGGACTTATAATGCTTGAACACTCTCACTTAGCCATAGAATTCTATAATTTTAAATTTCGGCGAAGACCCTGGTATTCAGAAGGCCGAATCCGGGGCGCTATCCACGCCTTCGTCGGACATTGTCCGGAACTTCGCTCGAAGCGACATGAGTCTTTAAGGACCCGAAAAAACCTCTCGAACAGCGACCAGTCTCTCGCCTTATCATGCCAGTCAGTTTTAGCTTTCTCCACTGAGGCGCTCGCCCGGCTCAACCGGGGCGCAATCTCAGTGGTTCTCCCAGTGCCACCTTAGCCGACAGAACGGAACGTAAGGCACCAAAACGTGGGAGCCGGGCAAACCCAACTATTGACCCAAGACATGATTCGGAGCCGATTCATATAATGCTATAAGTTCGGGGTGCCGCACTTGTGAAAGTGTTCGGACTTATCACACCATAACGCGGGGAACACAAGCCCCTGGTGTATTCGGCCGTACCAAAATATACGAGTGCGAGATGTCATGTAATGAACATATATATAAAAGGTGACGTAATTGCAGTTGAAAAGTGCTGCATTATTTATTAAAGGAAGTCTGCTATGAGTGCGGACTGATACAAATAGTGCGGTAAGCAAGGGATTTGGACTAAGTAAACATGTCCCCCTCCAGGGGTGAGCTGCGGACTTGGTATATATAATCGAATTTAATGCTCGTAATTGAGACCACCTGAGTGTTCGTCGCAGCCTTCTTTCGTCCCTGACTGTTGCATCGCGAGTTCGGCAGGTTCGCCGCCGGACAGGGCCTCTGGTTACCGGAGTCCTGTGTACACAAAGAAGGAAAATAATAATAAAAAAAGGGGGGGCACACTTGCGAGCCCCTGGTGTGGTCGAACCGCACTCTGGGTCCATTGCGATCGTGCCCCTTCCCCTGTGCCCATGGTATCTCCAAAGCGTAATGATGTACGCAGAGTGTTATTCTTGCGATGATGCGCGGGCGGGGGTCGGGGCCGCATTGCTACGCGTGCTCTGATCGCGCCAGGTGGTCTTGGTTGGTATTGCTTCGGGCGCGTTTTGCTGTATCCGACCGTTTAATGGCCGGACTCGAGAATTGCCTTAAGAGGCTGTTCTGTACTTCTGCCGCGAGAGCCGCTGTATGTTCCTCCGTTTGGAGGGAGCGTTCTGTATTCCCGTTGACCGTGATGACTCCACGAGGGCCTGGCATCTTGAGCTTGAGGTATGCATAGTGCGGCACCGCGTTGAATTTTGCAAACGTGGTTCGTCCGAGCAGAGCGTGATAGCCGCTGCGAAATGGGACTATGTAGAAGATTAACTCCTCACTCCGGAAATTGTCCGGGGATCTGAAGACCACTTCCAGTGTTACTGAGCCTGTACAGTTGGCTTCCACACCTGGTATGACACCTTTAAAGGTTGTCTTTGTAGGTTTAATCCTTGAGGGGTCTATGCCCATTTTGCGCACTGTATCCAGATAAAGCAGGTTCAGGCTACTACCGCCGTCCATCAGGACTCTCGTGAGGTGAAATCCATCGACGAGTGGGTCCAAAACCAATGCGGCGAATCCACCATGGCGTATGCTGGTCGGATGGTCTCTTCGATCGAAAGTGATCGGACAAGAGGACCATGGATTGAACTTCGGGGCGACTGGCTCCATCGCATAGACGTCCCTTAGTGCGCGCTTCCTCTCCCTCTTGGGTATATGGGTTGCGTAAATCATGTTCACCATCCGCACTTGTGGGGGAAAACCCTTCTGTCCTCTACTGTTCGGCGGTCGGGTCTCCTCCTCATCATCGCTGTTTAGCCCCTTGTCATTGTTTTCGGCAATTAACTTGCCTGCCTGTTTGAACACCCAGCAATCTCTATTAGTGTGATTTGCTGGTTTTTCAGGGGTGCCATGTATCTGGCATAAGCGGTCGAGTATTCGGTCCAAATTGTACGGACCCGGAGTGGTTCTTTTGAATGGCTTCTTCCGTTGACCGGGTTTAGAGCCTCGGAATCCGGCGTTGACTGCCGTATCCTCCTTGTCGTCGCCGTTAATGCGGTGTTTGTTTTTGTTTCGACGTGACCTGCCGTTGTTGTCCTTAGTATCCGGACTGCCAGAATTTTTGCGGAGATTGTTATTGCGGGCTAGCCAGCTATCCTCTCCCGCGCAGAAGCGGGTCATTAATGATGTGAGGGCTGCCATAGATTTCGGCTTTTCCTGGCCCAGGTGCCGGGCTAGCCATTCGTCGCAGATGTTATGCTTGAAGGCTGCAAGGGCCTCTGCATCCGGACAGTCGACGATTTGATTTTTCTTCATTAAGAACCGTGTCCAGAATTGTCTGGCCGATTCGTCTGGCTGCTGAATGATGTGGCTTAGGTCATCGGCGTCTGGTGGTCGCACATACGTGCCTTGGAAGTTATCGAGGAATGCGGCTTCCAGGTCTTCCCAACACCCAATTGACTCTGCGGGCAAGCTGTTAAGCCAATGTCGAGCTGGTCCTTTAAGCTTGAGTGGGAGGTACTTGATGGCGTGGAGATCGTCGCCGCGGGCCATATGAATGTGGAGAAGATAATCCTCGATCCAAACCGTGGGGTCTGTTGTGCCATCGTAGGATTCAATGTTTACGGGTTTAAACCCTTCAGGGATTTGATGATCCATTACTTCGTCAATGAAGCATAGCGGGTGTGCGGCGCCTCTGTATTGAGCAATGTCACGACGCAGCTCGAGAGAGCGCTGTCTACCGTATTCGGCCCGGCCGGGGTTATTATATCCGGTACGACGGTATTCGTCATGGGTCGTGGGGCGCCCACGTGATCTGTAGATGGATCTGGATTGCCTTGCTTTGTCCTCCAATATATCTTGCAAGTCCGGCGCGTTCCCTCTTGGCTTCGTACTTTTATAGTGATGCCGGGGTACGGTCTTGGTTGGGGGCCTGGATGCCTCTCTGTCATGACCGCGGGGTGGTCGGTCAGCCGTATCGTGCGCTGGTGATGGAGGTATGTATGCTTCCCCCTCTAATCGGGGGAGCAGCTTGCGTCTTGGATAGCTTTTGGAGGGGCGTTCGAGTTTATACTCTTCGGCCGCGAGGACCTCGGTCCATCGATCAGCCAGCAGGTCCTGATCAGCTTGAAGCTGCTGCTGTTTTTTCTTTAGGCTGTTTGCCGTGGCGATAAGCCTGCGTTTAAAACGCTCTTGTTCGACGGGATCCTCGGGCACGACGAATTCGTCATCGTTGAGGCTTGTCTCGTCTTCGGAGGGAGGCATATAGTTGTAATCCTCAACCTCTTCGTCTGCCACCCTCTCGTGAGGGCTTGCCTCTGCGTCCTCCTGCGGTGAGTCCTACTAGAGGGGGTTGTCTTCGGCACTTTCTGGGGTATTATTATCTCCTGTGCCGGAATCTCCATTCTTGCTGTGGCGGGATTTAGAGCGGCGCCGCTGACGCCGGCGCTTGGGCTGTTTCTTTAAAGAATCTGCCTCCGCCGTTTCTTCGCCGTCCCGTCTTTTGGGGTATCCACCATATATATGTCATATGACAAGGTGGTCTTCCAGTGCCCTGTAGGCGCTGGTTCCTGTTCGTCTCCGGCATCGTCGTCCATAGCGTCGATGTCTTCGGAGTCGTAGTCTAGCATGTCGGTTAGATCGTCGACAGTGGCTACAAAGTGGGTGGTGGGTGGGCTCTGAATTTCTTCGTCGTCCGTATCCCAACCATCCTGGCCATAGTCCGGCTAGGGCTCTCCTGATAACGAGAGATGCTTTAGTGAATTTAGGATGTCGCCAAAGGGCGAGTATTGAAAGATGTCCGTGGCGGTGAATTCCATAACCGGCGCCCAATCCGATTTGGTTGGCAGGGGCGTGGGAGGTTCAGAGTCCGGCAAGGAGTCCGGCACCTCGGAATCACGAGTTTTGCGAGGGACAAGATTAGTGTTCGGCTCCATCGCTGTGGAAGTTGAAGCCCCCGAGGCGGTGTCCATCCACCGATCCTCTATCTGGGCAATCGGCTCCGGACTAATGGCCGGAGCGGATTCGTGTGCGGCCACCAAGGCACTGTTCGGCGGATGAGCTAGATCATGCCCATCGCAACAGTGTGGCGCGCTTGGCTGTGGCTCGAGTCCGTCGAAGATCAAGTCTCTGCGGACATCGGCCGTGAAGTTTAGGCTTCCGAATCTGACCTGACGGCCAGGGGCATAGCTTTCGATCTGCTCCAGATGACCAAGCGAATTAGCCCGCAGTGCGAAGCCGCCGAATACGAAGATCTGTCCGGGGAGAAAAGTCTCACCCTGGACAGCGTCGTTGGTTGCAGATGCCATCAAGCCTATCGGTGACGACACAGAGGAACTCTCAATGAAAGCACCAATGTCGGTGTCAAAACCGGCGGATCTCGGGTAGGGGGTCCCGAACTGTGCGTCTAGGCGGATGGTAACAGGAGACTAGGGACACGATGTTTTACCCAGGTTCGGGCCCTCTCGATGGAGGTAAAACCCTACGTCCTGCTTGATTAATATTGATGATATGGGTAGTACAAGAGTGGATCTACCACGAGATCAAGGAGGCTAAACCCTAAAGCTAGCCTATGGTATGATTGTTGTAATGTATGTTGTCCTACGGACTAAAGCCCTCTGGTTTATATAGACACCGGAGGAGGCTAGGGTTACACAGAGTCGGTTACAATGGTAGGAGATCTACATATCCATATCACCAAGCTTGCCTTCCACGCCAAGGAAAGTCCCATCCGGACACGGGACAGAGTCTTCAATCCTGTATCTTCGTAGTCTTGGAGTCCGGCGGACGATGATAGTCCGACTGTCCGGACACCCCCTAGTCCAGGACTCCCTCAGTGATGATGCACTCTGGATTGTCGATCGACATCGAGTTGTGGGCCTGGACTGCCCTATTATCGTTGGGCCTTGTCCTCCACAGCTATGCCCAGGGCCAGGGGCATGGTGTTGGGGAACATAGTAATTTCAAAAAATTTCCTACGCACACGCAAGATCATGATAATGATATAGCAACGAGAGGGGAGAGTGTTCGTCCACGTACCCTCGTAGACCGTAAGCGGAAGTGTTAGCACAACGCGGTTGATGTAGTCGTATGTCTTCACGATCCGACCGATCCAAGCACAGAACGTACGGAGCCTCCGAGTTCAGCACACGTTCAGCTCGATGACGATCTCCGGCCTCCGATCCAGCCGAGCTCCGGAGATGAGTTCCGTCAGCACGACGGCGTGGTGACGATGATGATGTTCTACCGGCGCAGAGCTTCGCCTAAACTCCGCGACGATATGACCGAGGTGGAATATGGTGGAAGGGGGCACCGCACACGGCTAAGGAACGATACGTAGATCAACTTGTGTGTCTATGGGGTGCCCCCCCCCCCCCCCGCCCCCGTATATAAAGGAGCCAGGGGAGGAGGCCGCCGGCCAAGGAGGGCGCGCCAAGGGGGGAGTCCTACTCCCACCGGGAGTAGGACTCCCTCTTTCCAAGTAGGAGTAGGAGAAAGGGGGGAAAGAGGAGGAAGAGGGGAAGGAAAGGGGGGGCGCCGCCCTCCTTCCCTTGTCCTATTCGGACTAGGAAGGGGAGGGGCGCGCGGCCCCCTCCTGCCTCCTTCCCTTTTCTCCCTCGAGGCCCATGTAGGCCCAATAACCCCCCGGGGGGTTCCGGTAACCTCCCGGTACTCCGGTAAAATGCCGATTTCACCCGGAACTATTCCGATGTCCAAACATAGGCTTCCAATATATCAATCTTTATGTCTCGACCATTTCGAGACTCCTCGTCATGTCCTTGATCACATCCGGGACTCCGAACAAACTTCGGTACATCAAAACTTATAAACTCATAATAAAACTGTCATTGAAACGTTAAGCGTGCGGACCCTACGGGTTCGAGAACTATGTAGACATGACCTAGAACCATTCTCGGTCAATAACCAATAGCGGGACCTGGATGCCCATATTGGTTCCTACATATTCTATGAAGATCTTTATTGGTCAAACCGCATAACAACATACGTTGTTCCCTTTGTCATCGGTATGTTACTTGCCCGAGATTCGATCGTCGGTATCCAATACCTAGTTCAATCTCGTTACCGGCAAGTCTCTTTACTCGTTACGTAATACATCATTCCGTAACTAACTCATTATCTACATTGCTTGCAAGGCTTATAGTGATGTGCATTATCGAGAGGGCCCAGAGATACCTCTCCGACAATCGGAGTGACAAAACCTAATCTCGAAATACGCCAACTCAACATGTACCTTCGGAGACACCTGTAGTACTCCTTTATAATCACCCAGTTACGTTGTGACGTTTGGTAGTACCCAAAGTGTTCCTCTAGTAAACGGGAGTTGCATAATTCTCATAGTTACAGGAACATGTATAAGTCATGAAGAAAGCAATAGCAGAATACTAAACGATCAAGTGCTAGGCTAACGGGATGGGTCATGTCAATCACATCATTCTTCTAATGATGTGATCCAACTAATCAAATGACAACACATGTCTATGGTTAGGAAACATAACCATCTTTGATTAATGAGCTAGTCAAGTAGAGGCATACTAGTGACTATAGTTTTGTCTATGTATTCACACATGTATCATGTTTCCGGTTAATACAATTCTAGCATGAATAATAAACATTTATCATGATATGAGGAAATAAATAATAACTTTATTATTGCCTCTAGGGCATATTTCCTTCAGTCTCCCACTTGCACTAGAGTCAATAATCTAGATTATATAGTAATGATTCTAACACCCATGGAGTCTTGGTGCTGATCATGTTTTGGTCGTGAGAGAGGCTTAGTCAACTGGTCTGCAACATTCAGATCCGTATGTATCTTGCAAATCTCTATGTCTCCCACTTGGACTTGGTCCCGAATGGAATTGAATCGTCTCTTGATGTGCTTGGTCCTCTTGTGAAATCTGGATTCCTTTGCCAAGGCAATTGCTCCAGTATTTTCACAGAAGATTTTCATTGGTCATGATGCACTAGGTATGGCACCTAGATCGGAAATGAACTCCTTCATCCAGACTCCTTCATTTGCTGCTTCAGAAGCAGCTATGTACTCCGCTTCACATGTAGATCCCGCCACGACGCTTTGTTTAGAACTGCACCAACTTACAGCTCCACCGTTTAATATAAACACGTATCCGGTTTGCGATTTAGAATCGTCCGGATCAGTGTCAAAGCTTGCATCGACGTAACCATTTACGACTAGCTCTTTGTCACCTCCATATACGAGAAACATATCCTTAGTCCTTTTTAGGTATTTCAGGATGTTCTTGACCGCTGTCCAGTGATCCACTCCTGGATTACTTTGGTACCTTCCTGCCAAGCTTATTGCTAAGCATACGTCAGGTCTGGTACACAGCATTGCATACATGATAGAGCCTATGGCTGAAGCATAGGGAACATCTTTCATTTTCTCTCTATCTTCTGCTGTGGTCGGGCATTGAGTTTGACTCAACTTCACACCTTGTAGCACAGGTAAGAATCCTTTCTTTGCCTGATCCATTTTGAACTTTTTCAAAATTTTGTCAAGGTATGTGCTTTGTGAAAGTCCTATTAAGCGTCTTGATCTATCTCTATAGATCTTGATGCCCAATATGTAAGCAGCTTCACCGAGGTCTTTCATTGAAAAACTTTTATTCAAGTATCCCTTTATGCTATCCAGAAATTCTATATCATTTCCAATTAATAATATGTCATCTACATATAAAACTAGAAATGCTACAGAGCTCCCACTCACTTTCTTGTAAATACAGGCTTCTCCAAAAGTCTGTATAACACCATATGCTTTGATCACACTACCAAAACGTTTATTCCAACTCCGAGATGCTTGCACCAGTCCATAAATGGATCGCTGGAGCTTGCATACTTTGTCAGCACCTTTTGGATCAACAAAACCTTCTGGCTGCATCATATACAACTCTTCCTCTAGAAATCCATTCAAGAATGCAGTTTTGACATCCATTTGCCAAATTTCATAGTCATGAAATGCAGCAATAGCTAACATGATTCGGACAGACTTAAGCATCGCTACAGGTGAGAAAGTCTCATCGTAGTCAACCCCTTGAACTTGTCGAAAACCTTTTGCAACAAGTCGAGCTTTATAGACAGTTACATTACCATCAGCGTCAGTCTTCTTCTTAAAGATCCATTTATTCTCAATGGCTTGCCGATCATCGGGCAAGTCAACCAAAGTCCATACTTTGTTTTCATACATGGATCCCATCTCAGATTTCATGGCCTCTAGCCATTTTGCGGAATCTGGGCTCATCATCGCTTCCTCATAGTTCGTAGGTTCATCATGGTCAAGTAACATGACTTCCAGAATAGGATTACCGTACCACTCTGGTGCAGATCTTACTCTGGTAGACCTACGAGGTTCAGCAGAAACTTGATCTGGAGTTTCATGATCAATATCATTAGCTTCCTCACTGATTGGTGTAGTTGTCACAGGAACCGGTTCTTGTGATGAACTACTTTCCAATAAGGGAGTAGATACAGTTATCTCATCAAGTTCTACTTTCCTCCCACTCACTTCTTTCGAGAGAAACTCCTTCTCTAGAAAGGATCCGAGTTTAGCAACGAAAATTTTGCCCTCAGATCTGTGATAGAAGGTGTACCCAATAGTCTCCTTTGGGTATCCTATGAAGACACATTTCTCCGATTTGGGTTCGAGCTTATCTGGTTGAAGTTTCTTCACATAAGCATCGCAGCCCCAAACTTTAAGAAACGACAACTTCGGTTTCTTGCCAAACCACAGTTCATAAGGCGTCGTTTCAACGGATTTTGATGGTGCCCTATTTAACGTGAATGCGGCCGTCTCTAAAGCATAACCCCAAAACGATAGTGGTAAATCGGTAAGAGACATCATAGATCGCACCATATCAAGTAAAGTACGATTACGACGTTCGAACACACCATTTCGTTGTGGTGTTCCAGGTGGCGTGAGTTGCGAGACTATCCCGCATTGTTTCAAGCGTAGACCAAACTCGTAACTCAAATATTCTCCTCCACGATCAGATCGTAGAAACTTTATTTTCTTGTTACGATGATTTTCCACTTCACTCTGAAATTCTTTGAACTTTTCAAATGTTTCAGACTTGTGTTTCATTAAGTAGATATACCCATATCTGCTCAAATCATCTGTGAAGGTGAGAAAATAACGATATCCGCCACGAGCCTCAACATTCATCGGACCACATACATCTGTATGTATGATTTCCAACAAATCTATTGCTCTCTCCATAGTTTCGGAGAACGGCGTTTTAGTCATCTTGCCCATAAGGCACGGTTCGCAAGTACCAAGTGATTCATAATCAAGTGATTCCAAAAGCCCATCAGTATGGAGTTTCTTCATGCGCTTTACACCGATATGACCTAAACGGCAGTGCCACAAATAAGTTGCACTATCGTTATCAACTCTGCATCTTTTGGTTTCAACACTATGAATATGTGTATCACTACTATCGAGATTTAATAAAAACAGACCATTCTTCAAGGGTGCATGACCATAAAAGATATTACTCATATAAATAGAACAACCATTATTCTCTGATTTAAATGAATAACCGTCTCGCATCAAACAAGATCCAGATATAATGTTCATGCTCAACGCTGGCACCAAATAACAATTATTTAGGTCTAATACTAATCCCGATGGTAGATGTAGAGGCAGCGTGCCGACCGCGATCACATCGACTTTGGAACCATTTCCCACGCGCATCGTCACCTTGTCCTTAGCTAATCTTCGCTTAATCCGTAGTCCCTGTTTCGAGTTGCAAATATTAGCAACAGAACCAGTATCAAATACCCAGGTGCTACTGCGAGCATCAGTAAGGTACACATCAATAACATGTATATCACATATACCTTTGTTCACTTTGCCATCCTTCTTATCCGCCAAATACTTGGGGCAGTTCCGCTTCCAGTGTCCAGTCTGCTTGCAGTAGAAGCACTCAGTTTCAGGCTTAGGTCCAGACTTGGGTTTCTTCTCTTGAGCAGCAACTTGCTTGCCGTTCTTTTTGAAGTTTCCCTTCTTCTTCCCTTTGCCCTTCTTCTTGAAACTGGTGGTTTTGTTAACCATCAACACTTGATGCTCCTTCTTGATTTCTACCTCCGCAGCTTTCAGTATTGCGAAGAGCTCGGGAATAGTCTTGTTCATCCCTTGCATATTATAGTTCATCACGAAGCTTTTGTAGCTTGGTGGCAGTGATTGGAGAATTCTGTCAATGACACTATCATTAGGAAGATTAACTCCCAGTTGAATCAAGTGATTATTATACCCAGACATTTTGAGTATGTGTTCACTGACAGAACTATTCTCCTCCATCTTGCAGCTATAGAACTTATTGGAGACTTCATATCTCTCAATCCGGGCATTTGCTTGAAATATTAACTTCAACTCCTGGAACATCTCATATGCTCCATGACGTTCAAAACGTCGTTGAAGACCCGGTTCTAAGCCGTAAAGCATGGCACACTGAACTATCGAGTAGTCATCAGCTTTGCTCTGCCAGACGTTCTTAACGTCGTCAGTTGCATCAGCAGCAGGCCTGGCACCCAGCGGTGCTTCCAGGACGTAACTTTTCTGTGCAGCAATGAGGATAATCCTCAGGTTACGGACCCAGTCCGTGTAATTGCTACCATCATCTTTCAACTTTGCTTTCTCAAGGAACGCATTAAAATTCAACGGAACAACAGCACGAGCCATCTATCTACAAACAAACATAGACAAGCAAAATACTATCAGGTACTAAGTTCATGATAAATTTAAGTTCAATTAATCATATTACTTAAGAACTCCCACTTAGACAGACATCTCTCTAGTCATCTAAGTGATCACGTGATCCAAATCAACTAAACAATGTCCGATCATCACGTGAGATGGAGTAGTTTCAATGGTGAACATCGCTATGTTGATCATATCTACTATATGATTCACGCTCGACCTTTCGGTCTCCGTGTTCCGAGGCCATATCTGTATATGCTAGGCTCGTCAAGTATAACCTGAGTATTCCGCGTGTGCAACTGTTTTGCACCCGTTGTATTTGAACGTAGAGCCTATCACACTCGATCATCACGTGGTGTCTTAGCACGAAGAACTTTCGCAACGGTGCATACTCAGGGAGAACACTTCTTGATAATTAGTGAGAGATCATCTTAAAATGCTACCGTCAATCAAAGCAAGATAAGATGCATAAAGGATAAACATCACATGCAATCAATATAAGTGATATGATATGGCCATCATCATCTTGTGCTTGTGATCTCCATCTTCGAAGCACCGTCATGATCACCATCGTCACCGGTGCGACACCTTGATCTCCATCGTAGCATCGTTGTCGTTACGCCATCTATTGCTTCTACGACTATCGCTACCGCTTAGTGATAAAGTAAAGCAATTACAGGGCGTTTGCATTTCATATAATAAAGCGACAACCATATGGCTCCTGCCAGTTGCCGATAACTTCGGTTACAAAACATGATCATCTCATACAATAAAATATAGCATCACGTCTTGACCATATCACATCACAACATGCCCTGCAAAAACAAGTTAGACGTCCTCTACTTTGTTGTTGAAATTTTACGTGGCTGCTACGGGCTTAGCAAGAACCGTTCTTACCTACGCATCAAAAAACCACAACGATAGTTCGTCAAGTTGGTGCTGTTTTAACCTTCGCAAGGACCGGGCGTAGCCACACTCGATTCAGCTAAAGTGAGAGAGACAAACACCCGCCAGCCACCTTTAAGCACGAGTGCTCGTAACGGTGAAACCAGTCTCGCGTAAGCGTATGCGTAATGTCGGTCTAGGCCGCTTCATCTCACAATACCGCCGAACCAAAGTATGACATGGTGGTAAGCAGTATGACTTGTATCGCCCACAACTCACTTGTGTTCTACTCGTGCATATAACATCAACGCATAAAACCTAGGCTCGGATGCCACTGTTGGGGAACGTAGTAATTTCAAAAAATTTCCTACGCACACGCAAGATCATGATGATGATATAGCAACGAGAGGGGAGAGTGTTCGTCCACGTACCCTCATAGACCGTAAGCGGAAGCGTTAGCACAACGCGGTTGATGTAGTCGTACGTCTTCACGATCCGACCGATCCAAGCATCGAACGTACGGAGCCTCCGAGTTCAGCACACGTTCAGCTCGATGACGATCTCCGGCCTCCGATCCAGCCGAGCTCCGGAGATGAGTTCCGTCAGCACGACGGCGTGGTGACGATGATGATGTTCTACCGGAGCAGAGCTTCGCCTAAACTCCGCGACGATATGACCGAGGTGGAATATGGTGGAAGGGGGCACCGCACACGGCTAAGGAACGATCCGTAGATCAACTTGTGTGTCTATGGGATGCCCCTCCCGCCCCTGTATATAAAGGAGCCAGGGGGGAGGAGGCCGTCGGCCAAGGAGGGCGCGCCAAGGGGGGAGTCCTACTCCCACCGGGAGTAGGACTCCCTCTTTCCAAGTAGGAGTAGGAGAAAGGGGGGAAAGAGGAGGAAGAGGGGAAGGAAAGGGGGGGCGCCGCCCCCCTTCCCTTGTCCTATTCGGACTAGGAAGGGGAGGGGCGCGCGGCCCCCTCCTACCTCCTTCCCTTTTCTCCCTCGAGGCCCATGTAGGCCCAATAACCCCCCGGGGGGTTCCGGTAACCTCCCGGTACTCCGGTAAAATGCCGATTTCACCCGGAACTATTCCGATGTCCAAACATAGGCTTCCAATATATCAATCTTTATGTCTCGACCATTTGGGGACTCCTCGTCATGTCCTTGATCACATCCGGGACTCCGAACAAACTTCGGTACATCAAAACTTATAAACTCATAATAAAACTATCATCGAAACGTTAAGTGTGCAGACCCTACGGGTTCGAGAACTATGCAGACATGACCTAGAACCATTCTCGGTCAATAACCAATAGCGGTACCTGGATGCCCATATTGGTTCCTACATATTCTACGAAGATCTTTATCGGTCAAACCGCATAACAACATACGTTGTTCCCTTTGTCATCGGTATGTTACTTGCCCGAGATTCGATCGTCGGTATCCAATACCTAGTTCAATCTCGTTACCGGCAAGTCTCTTTACTCGTTACGTAATACATTATTCTGTAACTAACTCATTAGCTACATTGCTTGCAAGGCTTATAGTGATGTGCATTACCGAGAGGGCCCAGAGATACCTCTCCGACAATCGGAGTGACAAAACCTAATCTCGAAATACGCCAACTCAACATGTACCTTCGGAGACACCTGTAGTACTCCTTTATAATCACCCAGTTACGTTGTGACGTTTGGTAGTACCCAAAGTGTTCCTCTAGTAAACGGGAGTTGCATAATTCTCATAGTTACAGGAACATGTATAAGTCATGAAGAAAGCAATAGCAGAATACTAAACGATCAAGTGCTAGGCTAACGGGATGGGTCATGTCAATCACATCATTCTTCTAATGATGTGATCCCACTAATCAAATGACAACACATGTCTATGGTTAGGAAACATAACCATCTTTGATTAATGAGCTAGTCAAGTAGAGGCATACTAGTGACTATAGTTTTGTCTATGTATTCACACATGTATCATGTTTCCAGTTAATACAATTCTAGCATGAATAATAAACATTTATCATGATATGAGGAAATAAATAATAACTTTATTATTGCCTCTAGGGCATATTTCCTTCACATGGCGCGGTCATCTAGATATCTAAAATGCAAAATGGTAGCTTTCTTTTGTCATGGTTTCACTTCAGAAGATTGTTTTTGAAAAAAAAATCGAGCATTGCTTTTATTTTGTTTTGCCTAGACCTCCACGGATGTAATTCAATCATGAATATTTGTACACATGTGAAACACTCGTTGATGTTTGTTGACAAAAAGGATAGATTTCATTGAATGTTTTTACCATTTTTTCTTCTTCTAATTTTACTGTTCATCCGGATGCATGTGAGCTCGGATCAGAAGTTAGATGTGCAAAAGAAAAAAAGAAATTGTTCCACGGTAATTATTCGCTTTGCTCTCCCCTCTGCCAAAATTCTGGCTCCGTCCCTGCAACCATCCTTTTCAAAGACCACAAAAATCAGATTCGTCTCAACCAAACAAACTCCCCAAAATAGCCACATTTATCTCGTACCACATTGACGTAACCAGTTAAACAACTAAACACTGCACCCACTCTCCTACACAGAAACACTCCACACAAGCAGTCATACATGTCCGAGAAAGAAAGAAAGAAACCCACGGCACACGTCCACGGGGTCGTGGGCTGCCGTCCACCTCTCTACACGGACAAGGACGCCGTCCCGGAGACTTGGCAGCTCGACGGGCGGCCACCGCCGCACGTCTCCGCTTGTGGCGCAGGCGAGAGATCCACACTCGCCCGGGAAACTCTCCACGCTTCCCCGTCAGAAACTGACAAGCGCGAGCTCCTCACCACCGCAGAAAAAAGATCTCTCCTTCTCCGATGCTGCGTGCGCCTCGTGTCTCTCCGAGGCGAGGCTCTGAAACGGTGAAACCAGAGAGAGCAGGAGAGGGAGACGTGGGCAGTGGGCTCGCTCGCCTGGATATTCCTGACAGCAGGCTCGATCGACAACAGCCAAGCTGAGGGAGATCCCGGTGCCGGGAAGGAGCAGTTCGAGAGGCAGACGTCTCGACACACGCGCGAGCAGGAACCGTTCCATTTTCTGTTGATGTTTCTTCTTTTATCGGCCTTTTTCTGTGGATGTCATGTGCGAATGCACCGTGCACGTCTCCCTGCCGCCACTGGTTTAACTGAATCTACTCTTCACTGGCCCTTTCCTGACGTAAAACGTGTAGTAATTCTTCACTGGTGCCAATCCATCAGCTGCACAAATGAACACCATGAGATAAGATCGATGGCTCCCCTGCTAGTACTGTATTTGGGAAGAAATATATCATCGACTATGTGACGATCTTGCAAAAACGTTCCAAGAATCAAATAGCTATACACTACTCCCCCGTCCCTGAAAAGAAGCCCTGTGAATTTTGTTTGAAGTCAAACGGTGCCAAGTTTGTAAAAAATTATCAAGAATTACGATGCCAAATTATTATCAGTAGATGCAAAATAATGTAAATTTCCATATTGTATCTATTTAGTGGTGTGGGTGTTGATTATCGTTTCTACATACATGGTGAAATTATGCACCGTTTGTTTGACTTCAGACAAAAGTTATAAGCTCTGGTCTCAGAGAGACAGAGGGAGTAGCTCGTAGCAGAATACAAAGAAACAACCTTAAAGATGCCAAACAGCTCAAGGTGATTTAGATTAGCTGTCCCAAGTAAAAAAAAATGATTGAGTTGAAGCACTCAAGTCTGCTCTCAACGAAAAATACATTGATGCTGTCATGATTTTAGGAGAGGAAAAAAGTTGGGAATAATCAAATTGCTATAAGCTCATTGGATACAAAGAAAACATTCTTTTACAACCCTCAAAACAGCACAAGGATTGAGGAACATGTATGATCTACAGACGGCAGTGCAAGAATGAACAACTCAAAGCAAAGATACCAACACAACCCAGTTTTATGCCTGACAGAAAATGCCGCGCCTCCGCAAAAGTTTGTTGAATTCCCCACAAGGAACTAGGCGATCGCGGGCATGTCCTTGAGCCACGCATCGAGCGGCTTGCCGATGGAGTAGACGATGAAGCCGATCTCCCTGAGCTTCTCGGCGTCGACAACGTTGCGCCCGTCGAAGACGAAGGCCGGCTTCTGCATGTTGTCGAAGATCTTCTTGTAGTCCAGATCCTTGAACTCGTTCCACTCGGTCAGGATGCATACGGCGTGGGCCCCCTTGGTGGCCTCATACGCGTCCCACACCACGCTCACCTGCTTTATAGCCGATGGGCTCGTCGGCTGCAGGTGCATGGGGTGGTCCCAGTCGAACTTGTTCATGGCAAGGTCCCGCTGGATCTGCTCCTCGGTGACCTCGGGATCGTAGATGCTGACCTGGGCCTTGTCACCCAGCAGGCCCTTGCACACGTCAATCGCCGGGGTCTCCCTGGTGTCGCCGGTGTCCTTCTTGAAGGCGAACCCGAGGATGGCCACCTTCTTGCCGGAGACGGTGTTGAACATGGAGGACACAACACGGTTGACGAACCTGCTCTTCTGGTAGTCATTGATCTTGATCACCTGCTTCCAGTAGTTGGCCACCTCGGGGAGGCCGTTGCACTCACAGATGTACACCAGGTTCAAGATGTCCTTCTGGAAACAGGACCCACCAAACCCAACGCTGGCGTTCAGGAACTTGGGGCCGATCCTGGAATCCTTACCGATGGCATAAGACACCTCGGACACGTTGGCGCCGGTGGCCTCGCAGAGCGCGGACATGGCATTCACGGAGGAGATCCTCTGAGCCAAGAACGCGTTGGCAGCGAGCTTGGAGAGCTCAGCAGACCACAGGTTGGTGGTGATGATATTCTCCTCAGGAACCCAGTGGGCGTACACCTCCTTGAGAGCCTGAACCGCCTTCCTGCCCTCGGGGGTCTCCCGGCCACCGATAAGCACTCTGTCAGGCTTGAACAGGTCCTCGATAGCCGTGCCCTCGGCCAGGAACTCCGGGTTGGAGAGGATCTGGTAGTTGATGCCCTTGCTGTTGTGGGTCAAGATCTTCTCAATGGCCTCTGCAGTCTTGACAGGGACAGTGGACTTCTCAACGACGATCTTGTCAGACTTGGACACGTCGGCGATCATACGGGCAGCGCTCTCCCAGTAGGTGAGGTCGGCAGCCTTGCCGGCTCCCAGACCACGGGTCTTGGTGGGGGTGTTCACTGAGACAAAGATGATGTCGGCCTCAGCAACGTGCTTCTCGACATCAGTGCTGAAGAAGAGGTTCTTGCCCCTGCACGCCTTGACAACCTCATCAAGGCCAGGCTCGTAGATCGGGAGTTTGTCGCTGTTCCAAGCGTCAATGCGAGGCTTGGAGATGTCAACAACAACAACCTCAATTGCTGGGCACTTGACGGCAATGACAGCCATTGTTGGGCCGCCGACATAGCCAGCTCCGATGCAGCAGATCTTCACCATCTTGCCCGCTTAACCTGGGATCACAGAAAGTGGATCTTTAGGGGACTGTAAAACAAGAAGTGAAAACTATGACTTAGATCAGACATAGTTAAGAAATTTCTGAGTCAACAGAAGTGATGAAGATTCAGATCCTAGTGTGGAAAAGGGTTGACACGACAGACACATACAAAGCCAGGTTCTAACAAAGCCGCCCCAGTAAATTCAGTGAACAGTCAGATATTGGCAACTTCATAGCATCAGTTAACTTGAGGTGGCAAAAATAAAATAAACTATGTGCCTTTTATTGCAGACTACGGGTAATGCAAATGATCTACTGCATGTAAGGAGAATGACAGACTGAAGAATATCACAACAATCATCTGATTCACCGGCCATAGGAACAATCAGTAAAAAGAAAGGTAATTCTGAACTAAAATCGGTTAAGTAGAATAAATTCATGACATCAATGAATGCGAGTCAGGTTACCATATCAAACCAGGACCAGATCAGCAAAGTCAATGGATCCTAAGCAAACTCTAATATCTGAAGACTGTAAGTATCTTCAGGAAACACGAGAAAGGCCAACTACAGCATGAAGCCACACTACTTACATGATGGATGAGGTACCAGACTACAAACTAAGTAAAAATTGATGCATGGATCAGGGAGACGCTCACCAGATCTCAAGAGCCGAGGGAGATCTCGACAAGCACACTGCCGCAGAGAAGAAACAGAGAGAAGCTGCGTGCCTACAAGTTGTGTGCAGAGAGAAGGCTGCAGCTCTTTATATACCCCTCTCCACACTACCCACCATGCTGGATCTACCCCCTCCCCCCCCCCCCCCCCCCCCCCCAACCCCACCCCACTCCTCCCCTTGGAGGAAAAAAAACGTGGCAAGGTTGGTGAGAAATCATGACAGACAGACTAGCAGGTGTTTGTTGCATCTTACGGCAAAGGGCAAAGTGCTCCGATGCATGCCATCCATGAGCCCACCGGACTCCCATTAATCAAGCAAGCGAAAAAGGCCTCCACATGAGTCCATGACACACCACCAACCTCTCTACTTTAGCCACTGGAGTCTAGATGCATAAACAAAAGATGATGCGCTGTTAACAGCATGTGGTCAGATCTGCAGCTTCCACCACCCTACTCTATCTCCGGATCTCTACTGCCTTTCCACACACACAACTAATCAGGGTCAAGGCATGGGGAGGAATTGGCTGTGTACATACATCACATGTAGCCTGCCCATGAGGCCATGAACTATAACAATGTTAGCTCCACAATCAGTGAAGTTAGAACCATGAATAATGTATACCCCACAGTTTTTTGCAGAAGTTGCACTGGGGTGCAAGAAGACACGGACCAGATTCAGCAAGCTGACCCTGATGCTTGTCTCGGTCAGGGAACTCGGGGTGGATTTGATTGTTCAGGGCAGAATTGACGGCAAAACGTACGATTATCCGAGGAAAGGAAAGGTAGGGCTTCCATATATACCAGCAAAAGGAGTAGCGCCGGCCCGGACCACGCCAGTTTGGACTGTTCAGTAAGCAATGGCGACCGGACCACGCTCCGGACTGTTGAGCGGAGCCGGAGAGGACGGGATTACGGGGGAACCGAGTTCCTCAGGTTCCAGGTGGCAGGCGCGCAGCGGCGTGGGGCGGAGGCCGGGGCCGGAGGAGGGTGGGGGGCGTCGGCGGCAAGGGACGCCGGGGTTGGTGGGCGGATCTGGGAATACAGTTTTTTCTTTTCTTTACAGCGGCAGTAGGGAGCCAAAGGTACGGAGCGGATGTAAAATTACTTTTTTTTTTTCACGAATACGCGCGGAGCGTATCATTCCATTGATAGAAGGGGAAAAACAAACAGTGGCGAACCTCAGTCAGCGGATTTCTCTTTTCATTTGCTTCGAGATCGGCACGTAGCTGTTAGTAACCACAGCCTCGGAGAGATCGTTTTCCTCTCGTCCCTGTTTTCCTCTCGTCCCTGGCGGCTGGAACCCTAGCCGCCGCCAGGGGGAGGCCGATCTTCCAACGCCGCTCTCTGGCGGCTCCCCTCCACCTGCGACCTCGATCGTCAGTGGTGAGGGGGATCGCCGGATCCACGCGTGTGGATCATTTTTACTCTCTCGTAGTCTAGGTTTTTAGGTTGTTCATCGTCTTTGCTTCGGCGGCGACGATGACAACGCTGAATAAAGATTCTTTGGATCCTTCCCTGACGAGGCCATCGGTCCTATGGTTGGGGATGGATTTGGAAACCAGTCTGTTCAAGCAAGGATGGCGTGGCGGCGGCGGCATCCTCGTGGTGGACCTGTGTCCTCGGGCTCCGCCGTTGTGACGGCGTTTGCTCCAACGTCGGCGCGGAGCTTGGGAGGTAGTCCAGGAGCGGATGCAGATTGTGGTCTGCATCGACGACATCTGGAAGACGGAGCATGTGCTGGGCTCGTGGTTGGTGGATGGCAGATATGGTTTCCTCCTTCGGCATTTTAGTCATGGTGGGTTGCCAGATCTGGAGTTCGATGGCGTGTCCGAGGTGTTGCCCTGGTCTGATTCGTTCAACGGTAAGGGTTTCATTTTTGGTGAGCCACCTTGGAGGTCCGTAAAGCTGCATATCAGCGATGGAGCCGCGTCGAGCTCGGGTCAGGAGGTGATTCGTCATTCTTTTCTTCGGTGGCTGCTGTGGTGGTGCCGGAGGCAGGTGACGGGCGTTGGTGTCAAGCTCAGAGATGTTCTGTTATCTTTTCAGTTTTGTCATGTCGGTCGTTACGTGACTTGTACTTTGTTCTTTATGATATGAATGAGACACGTATTACCATGCAAAGAAAAGAACCTCAGTCAGCGTACACTGAAAGGCGCTTATAAGGTCGCAATGAGCAGGGAAGGGGTTGCTCAGCCCACATACAACAAGGTCAGGTTACACCAATGATCAAACTAAGCCCTCGAGCACCGGCGTTAGCCCAAGTGCGAGCTTCCTCCTTAATGTCATGAACTAGGAGGGTGGTGGAAGGGGTTGCGTCGTCGAAGATGCAGGCGTTGCGATGCCTCCAGATGCTCCATGCAGTTAGCGCGACGAGGGATGCAAGGCCTTTGCGCCGGCCTGCGGAGGAGTCATGGAGGGCCATAGCCCACCATTCGTAGAAGTCCATGGTGCCGTCCGGAGGAGGCGTAGTAAGGCGGCACCAGGAGAGAATATCATACCACACCATGCGGGACACGACGCACCCCATAAGAAGGTGGTGCATCGTCTCATCTTCTTGGTCACAAAGTGCGCATGCGGCGTTGTGGGGTAGACCATGGCGGGCAAGGCGAGCAGAGGTCCAGTAGCGGTCGAGGCCGGCAAGCCAGAGAAAGATCTTGATCCCCTCTGGTGCCCAGGGCTTCCAAGTGAGGCTCCATGTCGGGGAAGCAATTGAACCGTGGAAGAGCGCGAGGTAGCAAGACTTGGCGGAGTAAGTGCCGCTCTCAGTCCATTTCCATGTCGGGGAAGCTCAATGAAGCCCTTATTGTTCTTCTGCTAAAGCGAGCCGATGCTTCCATGCTCTTCGACTACCGGCCGATCAGCCTTATTCACCTCGTTGCCAAGCTTTTTGCTAAGGTGCTTTCGCTTCGCCTCGCTCCTAGGCTTGGTGAGCTTGTCTCTACGAACCAGAGCGCATTTGTGGCTGGGCGCTCGGTCCACGACAACTTCCTGTTGGTGCAACAGACAACTCGATACCTGCACCAGATTCGCGCCCCGCGAGCTATGCTCAAGTTGGACATTGCTAGAGCTTTCAACTCCGTCTCTTGGGCTTTCCTGCTCGAGACCATACAACACCTCGGATTTGGACCACGTTGGTGCGAGTGGATCTCCATCCTCCTCTCTACAGCCAAGACTCGAGTCCTCATCAATGGACAACCAGGCCCACCGGTTCTCCACGAGAAGGGGTTGCGCCAGGGCAATCCCGTTTCCCACATGCTCTTCGTCTTGGTCATCGACGCGCTTAATACCCTCATGCAGCACGCGGTCAGTATGGGAGTTCTTCGCCGGCTTACCTCCAGGCGGATTGCCTCGAGCATTTCGCTTTTCATGGACGACGTCGTCTTGTTCTGCCACCCGGGCGAGGACGAGCTAACCTCCGTCAAGGCCATCCTGCACACCTTTGGGGCGGCCTCTGGTCTCCACACAAACTACGCCAAATGCTCAGTCACCTCCATTCAGTGCTCCGACGAGGCTACATCTGCGATGGGCGCAACTCTTGCATGCCAAGTGTCCTCCTTCCCGGTCAAATACCTCGGGCTGCCGCTCTCGATTCGCAAGATCCATTCTTCAGCCCTCATGCCCTTGATTGACAACCTTGCTAGGAAGCTTTCCTCCTGGCGAGCCTCACTTCTCTCCCGTGGCGAGAGACTGGCACTTGTTCGGCACGTCCTCACGGCGACGCCTGTGCACATCATGCTTGCCATGGCGCTCTGCCCCACCATCTTGAAGTTGGCGAACCGCATCATTCGGGATTTCCTATGGCACGGCTGCAAGGACGCTAGGTCGGGCAGCTGCCCCGTCAACTGGCAAAGAGTGTGCCGGTCGCGACAGCTTGGGAGCCTCAGCATCCGTGATTTGCAGCGCGCTGGTATTGTGCTGCGCACACATTGGTTGTGGCTCTAGGCCACCGACCCGACGAGACCCTGGAGCCACCTTCACCTGCCCGCCGCTTCTAACGTGAGACAGATCTTCTGTGCCTCGACCTCCTGGACGCTCGGCGATGGCAACAAGTGTCTCTTTTGGATTGACCCCTGGCTTGACGGCTCCTCCATCGCCAAGATTGCCCCCGCCCTGGTTTCCCTTGTTCCTAAGCAACGCCGGTCTCGCCGGCTGGTTTCCGAGGCAATTCCTGACAGGGCCTGGATTGGCGACATCCAAGGGGCCTTGGGAGTGGAATCTACCATCCAGTACATGGATGTCTGGCGGCGCCTTAGTGGCATATCGCTCTAAAATTACATTTCACTCGTAATATACTGCATGCTTAAGAGCTTAAAAAAACTACTCCCTTCGATCCATAATTTAACGTGGTTTTGAATTAAGGTTGTCGCGACACTTATTATGAATTGGAGGAAAGTACAGTTCAAAACAAGTTGGCAAAAAACCTTAAAAAAAACTCCAACAATGCCCATAAACCCGATTTTTTTGCTGATCCCATATAATCACCTCTCTTGCCCCGCACATCTATGGGACGAAAGCCTTCACGTATAATTTTGACGGGGCTGCTATAGTTTTATACTTGCAGAGTTATATGCAGTCGCTAGATCTCTCTAGGAGGTTTTCGACGGAGGAGATTATTAAGGGCAAGATGCCCATGGTGCAGGAGGAGCGGGTGGCCGCTCCGAGGATGCCTCAGGCCCTCCCATGGCCGCCACCTCCATCGGACCAGGTTTCACTATCTGTTGACGGCTCCTTTTCTCAGGCGGATGGGTCAGCAGCAACGGGTATGATTTTACGGAGGCAGGATGGAAGTGTTATCTTTGCTGCATACAGTTGTATATTCAATTGCAACGATGCACTCGAGGCGGAGCTACACGCGGTCATGCAGGGTATGGCGCTCGCTATCGAGCACTATGAGCTGCCTATCATCGTCCAGTCCGACTCCTCGATGGCCCTCTCCGCCTTAACTGGTATTAGCTTAACCAGATCAGCCTATGGGCACCTTGTTGCTGAGATTCGTCATCTTATGATAGATAGAGTTTTTATTCCTTTGAAAATTAATCGTGTGCAAAATAGGGTAGCAGATCGTCTGGCCATGTATAGTCGTACATAGAGCACTACTGCTGTATGGCTTGGTCGAGGTCCACCGTGTGTGGAGGAACTCTTGCCTCTTGATTGTAACCCTATGATTATGGAATGGAACTCTTTTACTAGCGCAAAAAAACCCACATGAAACTTCACGAAGCACCGGGCCGAACCGCCGCTACCATGCCGCCGCCGCCACCGCCACATCGCTACTTGGCGTCGGGCCACCACGTAGGCACGCCGCCGACATGTGATGGTGTCCCGACTAGGGGTCTCTCACCACATCGTCTCCCGCACTGGTGGGCCGGACCGAAGACCCCATGTCGGTTTAGGAGTAGGCCTCAACAGACGACCCATGACGTATCAATGGTCTGCTCCCAAAGACTTGTCGTGTACCTCAAGACGCTAGATTCATCGTAGACTCGATTTCTCATACTTAGCTTACTAGCACAATGTAACCCTAGACACCCCCTCCTGCACCTATCTATACAAGCCGAGGGGTAGGAGCCGTAGAGGACACATAACAATCTCATGGTAATCATTTATACTTTGTACTTTCAATCCGAAGCAATAAACACAAGCATGACGTAGGGTGTTATATCTTCGGAGATCCCGAACCTAGGTAACACCTCGTGTCTTTGTTACTGTCGTATCTAGATGCTTAATTAGGGACTCCAGATCTGCCAGATTTAGCTTTGTCATTGGTGGTCCATACCAGTCTTGCTAAGTAGTCACCGCTATACGATGGGGATCAAGATCAATAGGCAGATCGGTACCGGTGCTACTTTCGTGCCAGGACATATCTTCTTCTTCGGCAACATCGCCCTCCTCGCTAACTTGACCGACCACCTAGGCCAGGTCAAAACCTTTGCTCCTGGGCGGGTCATGAGATTTCGCTAGATGGAGTACACCGCGGATTCACATGGGGAGCTGGTCTTTATGCGCTGGGTGTCAAACTAGATTGAGAATTTGCACGACACATTCGCCCTGACCCCGACATTAAATCTGGTCCATGACGATTGTGGAAAATCCTCACCGGGGCCGTCCTCGAGTAAGGACCCGACGACACCTCCCAAGGCTCGGATATCAGATCAGGCCAAGGATGAAAACTCGAGATCCATCTCAGATCGGATCTTGGAAAAGCTTCCTCTTTTCTTGATGTTGTATCGAGCTATGAAGGATGCGAGGAACTTCTACTGGATAAGATGTTAGATCAGATTCAGAAACTAGCAAGACCAGACAACAAGGTCTAGGCATATGATCTGATCAGGAACCGCCGAGGAGGGTCAGATTTTTTAACCCACCCACCACCATCTTGTCGCCAATGTTGAGGACCTAACCGAAGTCCTCGCGAGCGCTCCAACGAAATCGGTGACATGGACGAGGAGGTTAGCGAGTCCTTAGACATCCCACCAATAGCCACGCTTGCAGGCAAGTGGACGGCGACCTCCACCTATGACATCTACATGGTAGACACCCTCGACAGCAACACCGGCGGGGGTGGCAACTGATACGTCTCCAACGTATCTATAATTTTTTATTGTTCCATGCTTATATTATCAATCTAGGATGTTTTATATACACTTTCGAGCAATTATATATCATTTTGGGACTAACCTATTAACTTAGTGCCCAGTGTCATATGCTGTTTTTTTGCTTGTTTTTGGTTTTTGCAGAATATTAGGACCAAACGAAGTCCAAATGCCATGAAACATTTTGGAGATTTTTTTCGGGCAATAAGAGACCCTAGAAACTTCGGGAGGGGACGAGAAGATGGAGTAGTGGCCCACGAGGCACCATGGCCCCCTGGTGGCTTGTAAGGCCCACGTGGCTCCGTTTGACCTAACTCCGCCTCTATGAATTCTCTAAAATCGTGAAACCAATGGAGGAGTCCACAAAATACTTTTCCTGTCGCCATGAGTTCCAGAACCACGAGATCCCATCTGGAGGACTTTTCCGGCACTGTGCCGAAGGGGGAAACGATCATGGAGGGGCTCTACATCATCCTTGTTGCCCTTCCGATGATGCGTGAGTATTTTACCATGGACCTGTGGGTCCGTATTTAGTATCTAGATGACTTCTTCTCTCTATTTGATCTTCAATACAACGTTCTCCTCATTGTTCTTGGAGATCTATTCGATGTAATGACTTTTTGCAGTGTTTGTTGGGATCCAACGAATTGTGAGTTTATGATCAGATCTATCCATGAATATTATTTGAGTTTTCTTTGAAATCTTTTATGCATGATTAATATAGCTTTGTATTTCACTCTGATATATTGATCTGGTTTGGTCAACTAGATTGATTTTTCTTGCAATGGGAGAGGTGCTTTCTAATGGGTTCGATCTTACGGTGCTCAATCCCATTGACAGAAGGGGGCATGACACGTATGTATCATTGCTATTAAGGGTAAAATATGGGCTTTATTCATACATGAGTTTATCTTGTCTACATCATGTCATCTTGCTTAAAGCGTTACTCTGTTTTCTCATGAACTTAATACACTAGATGCATGCTGGATAGCGGCCGATGTGTGGAGTAATAGTGGTAGATGCAGAATCATTTCAGTCTACTTGTATCGGACGTGATGCCTATATATGATCATTGCCTTGGATATCATCATAATTATTTGCTTTTCTATCAATTGCCCAACAACAATTTGATTACCAACCGTATGATATTTTCAAGAGAGAAGACTCTAGTGAAAACTATGGCCCCGGGGTCTACCTTTTATCATATATATTAAAACCAAAAATACCTAGGTGCACTTTTCTTATTTATTTTGTATTTTGTCTGATCTATCTATCAAAAACTATACAATTTAATCTTGCTCATGACCGTCAAGGGATTGACAACCCCTTGTTCGCGTTGGGTTGCAAGGATTTGTTGTTTGTGTGCATGTGTTGCTAAGGAGTTGTTGCTTGGTTCTCCTATTGTATTGGTAACCTTGGTTCTTAACTAAGGGAAATACTTATCTCTACTGTACCGCATCATCCTCTTCTCTTCGTGGTAATGCCAACGCAGTTGACAAGTAGCAGGAAGAATTTCTGGCGCCGTTGCCGGGGATGTTGGGAAACATTGCATGGAAAACAAAAAAAAATCTATGCACACACAAGATCTATCCATGGAGATGCATAGCAACGAGGGGGAGAGTGTGTCTACATACCCTTGTAGACCGTAAGCGGAAGCGTTTAACAACGCGGTTGATGTAGTCGAACTTCTTCGCGCTTCAACCGATCAAGTACCGAACGTACGAGACCTCCGCGTTCTGCACACGTTCAGCCCGGTGACGTCCTCCGCCTTCTTGATCCAGCAAGACGGCGAGGTAGTAGATGAGTTCCGGCAGCACAATGACATGGTGACGGTGATGATGAAGTGATCTCCGCAGGGCTTCGCCTAAGCACTACGAAAATATGATCGGGGGTGTAAACGGTGGAGGAGGGTGCCGCACACGGCTAGGCAATTGGTTGTTGTGCTCTAGGAGCCCCCCCCATATATATATATATATATATAGGTGGGGGAGGGAGGAGGCAGCCTGGAGGCGCCCCAAGTGGGGCCAAATCCCACTTGGGGTCCTGCCCCAAGCTACGCCCCCTGCCATGTATGAGTGCGGAGGAAGGCAGTGGAGGGTGGCCCCCTTTCCTTTCTCACTTGAGGAGGGAAAGTAAGGAGGGGCCACCCCTCCCCTTTCCTTCCCTAGGGCCTGTTGTTGCCTGCTGTCCAAAGAAGGGGTGCACCAGGGGTTGGTCTATCCCACCTTTGGCCCATTAGGCCCATACACTTACCGGGGGTGTTCGGAACCCCTTCCAGTGACCCGATGACTACCCGGTGCACTCCGAAACTCTTCCGGTGTTTGAATACCATCGTCCTATATATCAATCTTTACCTCTCGACCATTTCGAGACTCCTCGTCATGTCCGTGATCTCATCCGGGACTCCGAATAACATTCGGTCACCAAATCATATAACTCATATAACACCATATCGTCAACGAACGTTTAAGCATGCGGACCCTACGGGTTCGAGAACTATGTAGACATGACCGAGACACCTCTCTGGTCAATAACCAATAGCAAAACATGGATGCCCATATTGGCTCCTACATATTCTACAAAGATCTTTATCGGTCGAACCTTATGACAACATACGTAATTCCCTTTGTCCATCGGTATGTTACTTGCCTGAGATTCGATCGTCGGTATCTTCATACCTAGTTCAATCTCGTTACCAGCAAGTCTCTTTACTCATTTCATAATACATCATCCCGCAACTAACTCATTAGTCACTTTGCTTGCAAGGCTTCTTATGATGTGTATTATCGAGAGGGCCCAGAGATACCTGTCTGATACTCGGAGTGACAAATCCTAATCTCGATCTATGCCAACTCAACAAACACCTTCGGAGATACCTGTAGAGCATCTTTATGATCATCCAGTTATGTTGTGACGTTTGATAGCACACAAGGTATTCCTCCGGTATCCGGGAGTTGCATAATATCATAGTCGAAGGAATATGTATTTGACATGAAGAAAGCAATAACAATAAGCTGAACGATCAATATGCTAAGCTAACGGATGGGTCTTATCCATCACATCATTCTCCTAATGATGTGATCCCGTTATCAAATGACAACTCATGTCTATGGTTAGGAAACCTTAACCATCTTTGATCAATGAGCTAGTCTAGTAGAGGCTCACTAGGGACACAATATTTGTTTATGTATCCACACATGTATTTAAGTTTTCGATCAATACAATTCTAGCATGAATAATAAACCTTTATCATGATTAAGGAAATATAATAATAACCATTTTATTATTGCCTCTAGGGCATATTTCCAACATGGGAACCCACCATTAAAGTCAAGATAAAAAATTTGCAATGCTTTATGTGATTTGGGTGCTAGTGTTTCCACAATTCCAAAATCTCTGAAGAATGAACCAATATCATGCTAGTGTTTATTATGAGTGCAATGCTTTATCATGCTAGTGTTTCCACAAACATGGTTAAGGTTTCATAACCATGGACATGACTTGTCATTTGATAACGAGATCACATCATTAGGAGAATGATGTGATGGACAAGACCCATTCGTTAGCTTAGCATAATGATCATTCAGTTTTATTGTTATTGCTTTCTTCATGTCAAATACACATTCCTTTGACTATGAGATTATGCAACTCCCGGATACTGAATACCTTGTGTGCTATCAAATGTCACAACGTAACTGGGTGATCATAAAGATGCTCTATAGGAATCCAATGATCTACATGAAAGTTATTATTAGATCCTTCTTGAATATTCATCATATTAGGACCAATTTCAAAGCTTGCGCGAATTTTCATCACTAGTATCAACTCTCAACATAATATAAGTGAAGTATGAGAGTGAAAGACAAACTACTCCAAAAAGATATAAGTGAAGATCAAGCGAGTAGTTAAGTAAATAGGTAGCTATTGAGGACTCTCTCTTATTTAAAAACTTTCAGATCTAATTATTTTATTAAAAAAACAAGCAAAACAAAATAAAATGACATTCTAATAATAGCACACATCATGTGAAAAAGCAAAAACTTAGGTTCAACTAAGGCTAACCGATAATTGTTGATGGAGAAAGGTGGGATGCCTATCGGGGCATCCCCAAGCTTAGATGCTTGAGACTTCTTGGAATATTAACTTGGGATGCCTTGGGCATCCCCAAGCTTGAGATCTTGTGTTTTCTTAATTCCTTTTATATCACAGTTTTCCTAAATCTTAAAAACTTCATCCACACAAAACGCAACAAGAACTCGTGAGATAAGTTAGTATAAATCAATGGAAAACCTTATAATTATCTACTATAGCAAATCACTAAAATTATTATTCAACATTGCATACTAAATGCCTCTGCATATTTAATACTCCTATCCTCAAATAGAATCATTAAACAAGCAAACATATGTAAACAGCGCAATCATAACAGCAATCTGTCTAAATAGGACAATCCGTAAAGGATGAAGTAAGATCCTTACTTATTTAAATTAAACAATTTTGAAAAATTACCACACTGTACAAAATTTATCATAGCTTATTTTGAAAAAGTTTCAACATTTATCACATTCTGACTTTTTCAAGAACTCACGCACTAGCGTGCAACTTTCAGTTTTCACTTGCAAAATAAGCATGGCAAAGGCTATACTTGAGATTTTTATTGAAATAAAAGATAAAAAACATTATTCTAAATAACATCAATAAAATCCTAATAAAATAAAATGACTCTCCAAGCAAAACACATATCATGTGTCGAATGAAAATATAGCTCCAAGTGAGGTTACCGATAATGTTGAAGACGAAAGAGGGGATGCCTTCCAAGGCATCCCCAAGCTTAGTTGCTGGGATCTTCCTTGAATATTACCTTGCGGTGCCTTGGAGATACCCAAGCTTATGGTATTTTCACTCGCTATTCTCCCCATATCGATATCTCACCCAAAACATGAAAACTTCAATCACACAAAACTTAACGGAACTTCATGAGATAGGATAGTATGATAAAGAGCAAACCATTCACCTTGGTACTGTCAAAGACAAGATTCATAATTGTTCTCACACAATGCCTAATGTACCCTATCATTTCCACAATTTATATTTAGCAATATAAGCCATAGAAACTAGAAAACAAGCAAACTATGCATTGAAAACAGAATCTGTCAAAAACAGAACAGTCTGTAGTAATATGGACTCTAACCACATTATGTAACTCCAAAAATTCTGAAAAATTAGGAAGATGTAGGAAATTTGTATATCAATCGTGTGTAAAAAATCAGAAGCTTTTGTCACTTATGTGATTTTAGAAAATTGTTTTACTGGACGCAAAAGTTTCTGTTTTCCAACAAGATCAGATCAACTATCACCAAACATAATCCCAAAGGCTTTACTTGGCTCTTTATTGAAACAAAAGCTATAAAGCATGATTACTAAAGTATACTAATCATGTGAGCACACAAAAACAATAGGTAAAAGTGTTGGGTTGTCTCCCAACAAGCACTTTTTTTAATGCCTTTTTAGCTAGGCATGATGATTTCAATGATACTCACATAAAAGATAAGAACTGAAACATAACAAGAGCATCATGAAACACATGGAAAGCACATTTAAGTCTAACCCACTTCCTATGCATAGGGATTTTGTGGCAAACAATTTATGGGAACAAGAATCAACTAGCATAGGGAGGCAAAACAAGTGCAACTTCAAAACTTTCAACACATAGAGAGGGATCTTGATTATTGCAATATGTAAAAGCATATGTGATGACCCACAAGTATAGGAGATCTATTGTAGTCCTTTCGATAAGTAAGAGTGTCGAACCCAACGAGGAGCAGAAGGAAATGACAAGCGGTTTTCAGTAAGGTATTCTCTGCAAGGACTGAAATTGTAGGTAACAGATAGTTTTGTGATAAGATAATTTGTAACGGGTAACAAGCAATGAAAGTAAATAAAGTGCAGCAAGGTGGCCCAATCCTTTTTGTAGCAAAGGACAAGCCTGGACAATTTATTATAATGAGAAAAGCGCTCTCAAGGACACATGGGAATTATCGTCAAGCTAGTTTTCATCACGCTCATATGATTCGCGTTCGGTACTTTGATAATTTGATATGTGGGTGGACCGGTGCTTGGGTACTGCCCTTTCTTGGACAAGCATCCCACTTATGATTAACCCCTATTGCAAGCATCCGCAACTACAAAATAAGTATTAAGGAAAACCTAACCATAGCATTAAACTAATGGATCCAAATCAACCCCTTACGAAGCAACGCATAAACTAGGGTTTAAGCTTCTGTCACTCTAGCAACCCATCATCTACTTATTACTTCCCAATGCCTTCCTCTAGGCCCAAATAATGGTGAAGTGTCATGTAGTCGACGTTCACATAACACCACTAGAGGAGAGACAACATACATCTCATCAAAATATCGAACGAATACCAAATTCACATGACTACTAATAGCAAGACTTCACCCATGTCCTCAGGAACAAACGTAACTACTCACAAAGCATATTCATGTTCATGATTAGAAGAGTATTAATATGCATTAAGGATCTGAGCATATGATCTTCCACCAAGTAAACCAATTAGCATCGACTACAAGGAGTAATCAACACTACAAGGTGATGACGATGGTGATGATTTCCCCCTCCCAGAGGGAAGTTTCCCCGGCAGAACAGCTCCGTCGGAGCCCTAGATTGGTTCCGCCAAGGTTCCGCCTCGTGGCGGGGGAGTTTCGTCCCGTAAGATTGCTTATTATTTTTTCTAGGGTAAAGACCTTCATATAGCAGAAGATGGGCACCGGAGGGCCACCAGGGGGCCCAGGAGACAGGGGATGCGCCCAGTAGGGGTGGGCGCGCCCCCACCCTCCTGGCTAGGGGGTGGGCCCCCTCTGGTGTTTTCTTCGCTCAATAATTCTTATTAATTCCAAAAGTGACTTCCGTGGAGTTTCAGGAATTTTGGAGCTGTGCAGAATAGGTTTCTAATATTTGCTCCTTTTCCAGCCAGAATTCCAGCTGTCGGCATTCCCCCTCTTCATGGTAAACCTTGTAAAATAAGAGAGAATAGCCATAAGTATTGTGACATAACGTGTAATAACAGCCCATAATGCAATAAATATTGATATAAAAGCATGATGCAAAATGGACGTATCAACTCCCCCAAGCTTAGACTCGCTTGTCCTCATGCGGAAGCCGAAATCGAAAAATATGTCCACATGTTTAGAGATAGAGGTGTCGATAAAAATAAAATACGGACATGAGAGCATCATGATCATACTTATAACTGCAACATATATAGATTTTGTCATATGATTTCCTATGCTCAAGTAACAATCGATTCACAATGTCAAGTATGGTTCATAAACTTCATTGGGAACTAACAAACTATAATCCCAGTCATTGAAGCAATTGCAATTTATCATAACATCAGAAAGAGTCAAGAATAGAGCATTTCAGCAAGTCCACATACTCAACTATCATATAGTCTTCTACAATTGCTAACACTCACGCCATACTTGTGGTTATGGAGTTTTAATCGGACACTGAGAAAGATAGGGGCTTATAATGTTGCCTCCCAACGTATTCACCTTTGGCCGGGTGATGTCAACAATAATAATTCACACTAGCTTACATCCAATTGGATATATATATATATATCAAGATCTTTCCAACACAAGGTGCTTGCCAAAGGATAAAATGAAAAAGGGAAAGGTGAAGATCACCTTGACTCTTGCATAAAGTAAAAGACATAAAGTAAAAGATAGGCCCTTCTTAGAGGGAATCAGAGGTTGTCATGTGCTTTTAGGGTTGGATGCACAAAATCTTAATGCAAAATAACGTCACTTTATATTGCCACTTGTGATATGAACCTTTATTATGAAGTCCGTCGCTTTTATTACTTCCATATCACACGATCATATAAAGCTTATTTTCTCCGCACTAATAAGTCATACATATCTAGAGAGCAATTTTTATTGCTTGCAACATGATAACTTACTTGAAGGATCTTGCTCAATCCATAGGTAGGTATGGTGGACTCTCATGGCAAAACTGGGTTTAAGGATATTTGGAAGCACAAGTAGTATCTCTACTTGGTGCAAGGAATTTGGCTAGCATGAGGGGGAAAGGCAAGCTCAACATGTTGGGAAGATCAATGACAATATACTTTAACTGAGATGTGAGAAAACATAAACCATTACGTTGTCTTCCTTGTCCAACATCAACTCTGTTAGCATGTCATACTTAATGAGTGCTCACAATCATAAAAGATGTCCAAGATAGTATATTTATATGTGAAAACCTCTCTTTCCTTATTACTTCCTATTAATTGCAACGATGACCAAAATTATGTTTTGTCAACTCTCAACAACTTCTTTGCCTCAAACTCTTTATATGTGAAGTCATTACTATCCATAAAATCAGTATGAACTCTTTTATTCTTTCTGTTCTTTCTACTTCCTCAAGATCATAGAAAGATAGCAAAGTCCTTGAATCAACACTAATCTTTATTATAGATAGCTCACGGACTCGATTACATAAAGAGATCACAAAGCAAAACTCAAAACTAATTCATACCAAAACTTTATTCTACTAGATCAAGATATTACTAAAAGGATCGAACTAAGTAAAACGGTAAAGATAGGAGTGTGATGGTGATACGATACCGGGGCAACTCCCCCAAGCTTGGCAGTTGCCAAGGGGAGTGCCCATACCCATGCAATTATGTCCTTGGAGGTGGTGAAGTAGGAGTTGTTGATGATGTAGGCTTGTCGTCCATCTTCCAAGGCATAGGCTCACCATCATAGAAGGATGATCGAGTCTCCGGGATCCTCAAATCTGCAGCCAAACTCATTCTCTTGAATCTATATTCATACTCACAGTTTTGGTTTTGCAGGTCATAGATCTGGGCTTGGAGGTGCTCGATTTTCTCTTGAAGCTTAAAGATGGTCTCCCCAATGATCTTGGCATCCAGCTTGTGGTTGTTGGTGAACTCAGTGATCATCATCTGATTGGCGTTGAGTCCACGCTCCACCATACCTTGGCACTTGAAAACGTGTTGCTCCATGGCTTCGAGCTTTGTCTCCACGCTTCCGGTACGCCTTTGGTCCCTCCACATCGCGGATGTGCAACACCCCTCACGCATCTCAATGGTTTGAGGGTGTTGCAGCACCTCCGCAAGATAGGGGTTGATAACCCTCTCGAAAAACTTGTCCTTGGGAGCGCTTGGAGATGTCATGGTGCTCTAGATCTGTCAGAAAACAACTCGAGACAAAAACAGAGGAGTTTTGCATGATACGGTGGTAAAAACCTTCGGGAGATTATATAATGAATTTTTACCGACCAAAATACGTAACATGCAAGAAAACGGAGTCCGGGAGGCACACGAGCTGCCCACGAGACAGGGGGCGCGCCCAGTAAGGGTGGGCGCGCCCTCCACCCTCGCGGAGGCCTCGTGTCCTTCCTAGATTACTTCTTTCTTTCCAAAATTCTTAAATATTCCAAAACGGAGAAAAATTGCCATTAGAATTGTTTTGGAGTCGGTTTACTTACCGTACCACATACCTATTCCTTTTCGGAGTCTGAAATGTTCTGGAAAGTGTCCCTTATGTATTCCTCCAGGGTTACGGTCTCAATAATATTAGTTTCAACATTGATATGATTACCTGAGATATAATGTTTGATTCTTTGACCGTTCACCACCCTCGGACTTCTGCCTTCGAAGTTGTTGATTTTTATGGCACCGGAACGATAGACCTCCTCGATAACGTAAGGACCTTCCCATTTAGAGAGAAGGTTTCTTGCAAAAAATCTTAAACGAGAGTTGAATAACAACACATAATCACCTACTTTAAACTCACACTTTTGTATCCTTTTGTCATGCCATCTTTTAACCTTTTCTTTGAACAGCTTGGCATTCTCATAGGCTTGTGTTCTCCATTCATCAAGTAAGCTAATATCAAATAACCTCTTCTCACCGGCAAGTTTGAAGTCATACTCTTTAATAGCCCAATATGCTTTATGTTCAAGTTCAAGAGGTAAGTGACATGCTTTTCCATAAACCATCTTATACGGAGACATACCCATATGATTTTTATATGCAGTTCTATAGGCCCATAATGCATCATCAAGTTTTTTGGACCAGTTCTTTCTAGATCTATTGACAGTCTTTTGCAAAATTAATTTGAGCTCTCTATTGCTCAACTCTACTTGACCACTAGACTGCGGGTGATAAGGAGACACAATTCTATGGTTAACATCGTACTTAGCAAGCATATTATGAAAAGCACCATGAATAAAATGTGAACCACCATCAGTCATAAGATATCTAGGGACTCCAAACCTTGGAAAATAACTTCTTTAAGCATCTTAATAGAGGTGTTATGATCGACACTACTATTTGGAATAGCTTCTACCCACTTAGTAATGTAATCAAGAGCAACTAAAATATGTGTGTAACCATTAGAGGCAGGCCAAGGTCCCATATAATCAAAGCCCCAAACATCAAATGATTCAATAACAAGAGAATAATTCATAGGCATTTCTTGACGTCTACTAATATTACCAATTCTTTGACATTCATCACAAGACAAGACAAACTTACGAACATCTTTGAAGAGAGTAGGCCAATAAAAACTGGATTGCAATACCTTATGTGCAGTTCTATCTCCAGCGTGGTGTCCTCCATATGGTTCAGAGTGACACTTGCGTAGGATCTGTTCCCATTCATGATCAGGTACACAACGTCTAATAACACCATATACTCCTTCTTTATAAAGGTGTGGGTCATCCCAGAAGTAATGTCTTAAATCATAAAAGAACTTTTTCTTTTGCTGGTATGTGAAACTAGGTGGCATAAATTTAGCAACAATGTAATTAGCATAATCAGCATACCAAGGAGCAGTACGAGAAGCATTAACGACCGCTAATTGTTCATGAGGAAAGCTATCATCAATAGGTAGTGGGTCATCAAGAGATTCTCTAGCCTAGACAAGTTGTCTGCAACGGGGTTCTCGGCTCCCTTTCTATCAATAATATGCAAATCAAATTCTTGGAGCAAGAGAACCCATCTAAAAGTCTAGGCTTAGCAACTTTCTTTTCCATAAGATATTTAATAGCAGCATGATCAGTGTGAATAGTAACTTTGGAATCAACAATGTAAGGTCTGAACTTATCACACGCAAATACGACTGCTAAGAACTCTTTTTCAGTAGTAGCATAATTTCTCTGGGCAGTATCAAGAGTTTTACTAGCATACTGGATAACATTCAATTTCTTATCAACTCTTTGCCCTAGAATAGCGCCTACAACATAATCACTAGCATCACACATAATTTCAAAAGGTAAATTCCAATCAGGAGGCTGAACAATAGGTGCAGTGATCAAAGCTTTCTTAAGTATTTCAAATGCTTCTACACAATCATCATCAAAGACAAAAGGAATATCTTTTTGCAATAAATTAGTCAGAGGCCTAAAGATTTTAGAGAAGTCCTTCATGAACCTCCTATAAAAACCGGCATGACCAAGGAAACTTCTTATACCTTTTATGTCCTTGGGACATGGCATCTTTTCAATAGCATCAACTTTAGCTTTATCAACATCAATACCTCTCTCGGAAATCTTATGCCCCAAGAAAATGCCTTCATTAACCATAAAGTGGCACTTTTCCCAATTCAAGACGAGACTAGTGTCTTCACATCTCTGCAAAACTCGATCAAGGTTGCTCAAGCAATCATCAAAAGAGGATCCATAAACGGAGAAGTCATCCATGAATACCTCACAAATCTTTTCACAAAAGTCAAAGAATATAACCATCATGCATCTTTGAAAGGTAGCAAGTGCATTACATAAACCAAAAGGCATACGTCTATAAGCAAAAGTATCGAAAGGGCAAGTAAAAGTAGTTTTTGATTGATCCTCCGCTGACACAGGTATTTGAGAGAAACCAGAATAACCATCTAGAAAGCAGAAATGTGTGTGTTTGGATAGTCTTTCTAGCATTTGATCAATAAAAGGTAAAGGGTAATGATCTTTCTTAGTAGCTTTATTTGATTTACAGAAATCAATTACCATCCTATAACCTGTAATAATTCTTTGCGGGATCAATTCATCCTTATCATTAGGAACGACAGTAATACCTCCCTTTTTAGGAACACAATGACTTACCCATTCACTATCAGCAACGGGATAAATTATACCTGCCCCAAGGAGCTTTAGTATCTCCTTTCTTACCACTTCTTTCATCTTAGGATTTAATCGTCATTGAGGATCTCTAACTGGTTTGGCATCTTTCTCCACTTTAATTTTGTGTTGGCATAGAGTGGGACTAATGCCCTTAAGATCATCCAGAGTATATCCAATAGCAGCACAGTGCTTTTTCAGAGTTTTCAATAATCTTTCTTCTTCTTGCTCTGAAAGGTTAGCACTAATAATAACAGGATATATTTTCTTTTCATCAAGATAAGCATACCTAAGATTATTAGGTAATGGTTTGAGCTCAAACACGGGATCACCCTCGGGTGGAGGGGGATCCCCTAGGATTTCAACAGGCAAGTTTTGTTTCAGAATAGGACCCTGTTGAAGGAACACTTCATATATTTCCCTTCTTTCATTTGTAAACATGTCATTTTCATGTCTAGCAAATATTGTTCTAACGGATCAGTAGGAGGCACGGCAATAGAAGCAAGACCAATAATCTCATCCTTACTAGGTGATTCTTTATCACGGGGTTGTCTATGAAACTTAGCAAAATTAAACTCATGAGACATATCCCCTAAGCCAATTGTAACAACATCCTTTTTGCAATCAATCTTAGCATTAACAGTATTCAAGAAGGGTCTACCAAAAATAATGGGACAAAATTCATCTTGTGGGGAACCAAGAACAAGAAAATCAGCAGGATATTTAACCTTCCCACACAAGACTTCAACATCTCTAACAATCCCCACTGGCTTAATGGTGTCCCTATTGGCAAGTTTAATAGTAACATCAATACCTTCAATTTCAGCAGGTGCGATATCATGCATAATTTCTGTATATAAGTCAAAGGGTATTGCACTAGCACTAGCACCCATATCACATAAACCATGATAACAATGATCTCCTATTTTAACAGAAATAACAGGCATGCCTACAACAGGTCTATGTATCTTAGCATCTAGTCTAGCAATATTAGCAGCCTATTCACAGAAGTAAATGACATGCCCATCTAAATTATCATCCAAGAGATCTTTAACCATAGCAATACTAGGTTCAACTTTGATTTGCTCAGGAGGTGTATAAGTTCTAGTATTACTCTTATGAACAACAGTTGAAGTTTTAGCATGATCCTTCATCCTAATAGGAAAAGGTGGTTTCTCAACATAACTAGTAGGGACAATAGGGTCATTATAAGTGATAGTCTTTTCTTCAACTGTAATAGGTGCAACTACTTTTACTTCAATGGGAGGATTATATTTAAACCACTTATCCTTAGGGAGATCAACGTGAGTAGCAAAAGATTCACAAAAAGTAGCTACTATCTCACAGTCAAGTCCATACTTAGCGCTAAATCCACGAAAAGCATCGGTATCCATAAAAGATTTAACACAGTCAAACTTAGGTGTTATACCCGACTCCTTGCCATCGCCGGAACCCCAATCTTCAGAGTTGCGTTCAATTCTTTCCAATAAATCCCACTTGAATTCAGTAGTCTTCAGCATATAAGAACCAGCACAGGAAGTATCGAGCATGGTGCGATCATTGAGAGAAAGCTGAGCATAAATTTTTTAAATAATCATATCTTTTGAGAGCTGATGATTGGGGCATGAATATAACATTAACTTAAGCCTCCCCCAAGCTTGAGCGATGCTTTCTGTTGGAAATATGCCCTAGAGGCAATAATAAAATGGTTATTATTATATTTCCTTGTTCATGATAATTGTCTATTGTTCATGCTATAATTGTATTGACTGGAAACCGTAATACATGTGTGAATACATAGACCACAACATGTCCCTAGTGAGCCTCTAGTTGACTAGCTCGTTGATCAATAGATGGTCATGGTTTCCTGACATGGACATTGGATGTCACTGATAACGGGATCACATCATTAGGAGAATGATGTGATGGACAAGACCCAATCCTAAGCATAACACAAGATCATGTAGTTCGTTTGCTAAAGCTTTTGTAATGTCAAGTATCATTTCCTTAGACCATGAGATTGTGTAACTCCCAGATACCGTAGGAGTGCTTTGGGTGTACCAAACGTCACAACGTAGCTGGGTGACTATAAAGGTGCTCTACAGGTATCTCTGAAAGTGTCTATTGGGTTGGCACGAATCGAGACTGGGATTTGTCACTCCGTATGATGGAGAGGTATGTCTGGGCCCACTCAGTAATGCATCATCATAATGAGCTCAATGTGACTAAGTAGTTAGTCACGGGATCATGCATTACGGAACGAGTAAAGTGACTTGCCGGTAACGAGATTGAACGAGGTATTGGGATACTGACGATCGAATCTCGGGCAAGTAACGTACCGATTGACAAAGGGAAGTGTATACAGGATTGCTTGAATCCTCGACATCGTGGTTCATCCGATGAGATCATCATGGAACATGTGGGAGCCAACATGGGTATCCAGATCCTGCTATTGGTTATTGGTCGGAGAGCTATCTCGGTCATGTCTGCATGATTCCCGAACCCGTAGGGTCTACACACTTATGGTTTGATGATGCTAGGGTTATAGGGAAGATTTGTGTGTGATTACCGAATGTTGTTCGGAGTCCCGGATGAGATCTCGGACGTCATGAGGAGTTCCGGAATGGTCCGGAGGTGAAGATTTATATATGGGAAGTCGTCATACGGTCACCGGAAATATTCGAGGGTATACCGGTATTGTACCGGGACCACCGGAGGGGTTCTGGGGGTCCATCGAGAGGGTCCACCTGTCTCGGAGGGCCCTATGGGCTGTATGTGGAAGGGAACCAGCCCCTAGATGGGCTGGGCGCCTCCCCCTAGGGCCCTTGTGCCTAGGGTTGGGGGGGACCCTAAAGGGGGCGCCCCCCTTGCTTGGGGGGCAAGGCACCTCCCCCTTGGCCGCCGCCCCCCTCTAGATCTCATCTAGAGGGGCTGGCCCCCTTCCCCCTTCTCCTTATAAATAGAGGGGTGGAGGGAGGGCTGCGGCACCACATCCAAGGCGCAGCCCCTCCCCTCCCCAACACCTCTCCTCCTCCCCGTGAGCTTGGCGAAGCCCTGCCGGAGAACTGCCACTCCATCACCACCACGCCATCGTGCTGCTGCTGGAGCCATCTTCCTCAACCTCTCCCTCCTCCTTGCTGGATCAAGGCGCGGGAGACGTCACCAGGCTGCACGTGTGTTGAACGCGGAGGTGCCATTGTTCGGTGCTTAGATCAGAACCCGCCGTGATCTGAATCGCTACGAGTACGACTCCTTCATCCGTGTTCTTGCAACGCTTCCGTCTCGCGATCTTCAAGGGTATGAAGATGCACTCCCCTCATTGCTAGTTACTCCATAGATTGATCTTGGTGATGCGTAGAATTTTTTTAATTTCTGCAACGATACCCAACAGTGGCATCATGAGCTAGGTCTATGCGTAGTTTCTATGCACGAGTAGAACACAAGTTTGTTGTGGGCGTTGATTTTGTCAATTTACTTGCCACTACTAGTCTTATCTTGTTTCGGCGGCATCATGGGATAAAGCGGCCCGGACCAACCTTACATGTACGCTTACGTGAGATAGGTTCCACTGACTGACATGCACTAGTTGCATAAGGTGGCTAGCATATGTATGTCTCTCCCACTTTAGTCGGATCGGATTCGATGAAAAGGGTCCTTATGAAGGGTAAATAGCAATTGGCATATCACGTTGTGGTTTTGGCGTAGGTAAGAAACATTCTTGCTAGAAACCTATAGCAACCACGTAAAAACTTGCAACAACAATTAGAGGACATCTAACTTGCTTTTGCAGCATATGCCGTGTGATGTGATATGGCCAAAAGGATGTGATGAATGAAATATATGTGATGTATGAGATTGATCATGTTCTTGTAATAGGAATCACAACTTGCATGTCGATGAGTATGACAACCGGCAGGAGCCATAGGAGTTGTCTTTAATTTATTGTATGACCTGCGTGTCATTGAATAACGCCATGTGAGGGAGTCCTAGACTAGGGGGTGTCCGGATGGCCGAACTATCATCATTGGCCGGACTCCAAGACTATGAAAATACAAGATTGAAGACTTCATCCCGTGTCCGGATGGGACTTTCCTTGGCGTGGAAGGCAAGCTTGGCAATACGGATATGTAGATCTCCTACCATTGTAACCGACTCTGTGTAACCCTAGCCCTCTCCGGTGTCTATATAAATCGGAGGGTTTTAGTCCGTAGGACGAACAACAATCATACCATAGGCTAGCTTCTAGGGTTTAGCCGCCTTGATCTCGTGGTAGATCTACTCTTGTACTACCCATATCATCAATATCAATCAAGCAGGAGTAGGGTTTTACCTCCATCGAGAGGGCCCGAACATGGGTAAAAACATCGTGTCCCTTGCCTCCTGTTACCATCCGCCTAGACGCACAGTTCGGGACCCCCTACCCGAGATCCGCCGGTTTTGACACCGACATTGGTGCTTTCATTGAGAGTTCCTCTATGCTGTCGCAACCAGGAAGGATGCCTCTTCCCGTCTTTAAAGACGGTGCCGTTGCCAAGGGAGCTTTGGCCACCGGCCAAACTATCTAGCTAGGTGGTTTTCTTATGACCGCCTGTTCGGCCGCCGCTCCGACAACGACCTCTCGGGTCATCAAAAGCGATCTTCACGTCAACTCAGAATTCGCCGAGCAGCTAGATCCGATGGAGCTCTCCTCCGTAAACGAGCTCTTGGATCGCATCGCCACCCTGGAAGTCGCTATAGACTACGATCAGATTGGGCTTAAAACCGATCTGAGAGAGATTAACTCTCCCCAGGCTACCCACCACGTTGCTGTGGTAGAGGAACAGCGCGATGACTCTTCTTCTATATTAAAGACTAGTTATGTCCGGATTCCTGATCCCTCCATGCCGGATTCCCACGGAGGGACGGATGCCAATCAAGTACTAAACCTAAAGTCAGGCAGCGGACCAGATTCGTTGGACAACATCCATCAATCCAAGCTTCCAAATTCGGAAACTTTTCGGCCCTTGAGCCTCAGATTGGGCGGGGTTCCGAATTTATTTCCACCCGCCCACCCAAACACAAGCGATCTATCTCAAATCCGGCAAGAGCCCGCTGAAACAGTACATCATTACTGGGCCAGATTCCTCCTGGTTATGGACAGGATAAAGGACTGCCGTGAGGAAAGCGCAATCTCAATTTTCTGCAACAATTGCATGAACAAGGGAATCATGAACGCCATAAGTCGTCGCGAAATTACACGCTTCGCCGACCTGGCGTCCATAGTACGAAAGTACTGTGCGATGGAGAGTGCCTGGAAAACCGAAACTAAGTTTTGGGACAATCCGGCTCCGAACACAACCCTAGTCCGAAATAAAAGGGTGTATCATGCTCAGGCACCTGGGACAAAAACCAAAAAGCAAAAACCCCCTAAAGGGAACGGAACTGTACTGGAATGATGGCTCAGCGGACCCTGTAAAATCCATAGTACAGAGGGCGCCACTCCAACACATAGCCTTCGAGCATGTTGGATACTACGGCAGGTGGCCAAAAGTGGCGAAGAGCATCTAGCCCCGAAGAACCAGCCCAACAGTACCAGTACGGTATTAACAGTCTTCGAGACTTTCGCATCAAATAATATGCGGAAACGAACAATTCACAGCCTCACCGAAGTCTACCAAGTAGCAACAACAAATCCATGGAGCGACACGGCTATCACCTTCAACGCCAGTGACGAACCTAAATTCCGAACAGCCCGAGCACCAGCCGCATTGGTCCTCAGTCCAATAGTGGACGGCTTTCGTATTACCAAGGTACTCAAGGATGGCGGCAGCGGATTAAACCTCATCTACGAGGAAACCCTTCGAAAAATGGAAATAGACTGGAGTCGCATTGAGTGAAGCAGCACAACCTTTAGAGGAATAATCCCTACTCAGGAAGCACGCTGCACAGGAAAAATTACACTAGATGTGGTGTTCGGCTCGCCGGGCAATTACAGGTCCGAGGAGGTCATGTTCCAAGTGGCCCCGTTCAGCAGCGGATATCACGCTTTATTAGGGCGAGAGGCATTCACAATTTTTCAAGCTATACCCCATTACGGGTACATGAAGCTTAAAATGCCCGGGCCCAATGGAATCATCACTCTTGTTAGCGATCCGGACATAGCACTCCGCGCCGAAAATAAGACAGTCGCACTAGCCCTAGAGGCACTATCCGAAGCCCTAGCGGCAGAGGAACTCACTGCGCTGCGCTCCACGGTGAACAGGGACGATGTGATACTCGATAAGAGATCCAAGTCCACCTCTTTTAAACCAGCGGACGAAATAGTCAAATTCCAAGTCCATCCAACGGCCCCACAAAGATGGCCTCCATTGGGGCACAATTAAACCCTGATGTAGACGCCGCACTACGAGAATTCCTTCGGGAAAATTGGGACATCTTTGCCTGGCACCCTTCAGATATGCCAGGAATCCCACGCAGGTTGGCAGAACACAGCCTAAACATCCTAAAAGGATTCAAGCCAGTCAAACAGGCTCTTCGGTGATTTTCCGAACCCAAAAGACAGGCAATGGGAGAGGATCTAGCCAAACTATTAGAAGCCGGATTCATCAGAGACATCAAACATCCGGACTGGCTAGCAAACCTGGTAATGGTACCAAAAAAGGACAAATCCTGGCGCATGTGTGTCGATTTTAAAGACCTTAACAAGGCTTGTCCAAAGGATTCTTTCCCCCTTCCCCGCATCAATCAAATCATCGATGCTACCGCAGGGCAAGATTCATTGTGCTTCCTCGACGCATACTCCGGCTACCATCAAATCAAGATGGCGGAGACAGACCAAGCCGCAACGACATTCATCACTCCATACGGACCATTCTGCTTCAACACAATGCCCTTCGGGCTCAAAAACGCCGGCGCAACATATCAGCGCATGATTCAGACATGTCTGGCAACCCAGATCGGCAAAACAGTGGAGGCATACGTAGACGATGTGGTCGTCAAGACCAAACACGTCGAAACTCTAGTAGACGATTTGGGGCTCACATTCGACAACCTCCGAGCATATGACATTAAGCTCAACCCGGAAAAATGCGTTTTCGGCGTACCAGCCGGAAAGCTCTTGGGCTTCATTGTATCCGGTAGAGGAATTGAAGCAAACCCAGCCAAGATCCGAGCTCTATCACAGTTGGATATCCCAAAAGACCTCAAACAAATACAAAAATTGACTGGATGGGTGGCGTCACTAAGCTGCTTCATCTCCCGCTTGGGAGAAAAGACATTGCCCCTTTATCGCCTCCTCCGGCACACCGAACACTTCGAATGGACGGATGCTGCCACGGCCGGACTTGAAGAAATAAAGGCCATATTGGCAACAAATCCGGTCCTGGCCACGCCCAACTTGGGAGAACCAATGTTATTATATAGCGCGGTAACACATCAAGTTGTAAGCGCGGTGCTCGTCGTCGAACGAGAAACAGAAGGACACAAATTCCCTCTTCAAAAACCAGTGTACTACGTATCCACTGTCTTAACTCCATGCAAGTCCCGGTATCCACATTATCAAAAGATAGCGTACGCGGTGTTCATGGCATCCCGGAAGCTGCGACACTACTTTCAAGAGTGTTCGATAACAGTGGCCTCCGAAGTACCTCTCAACGACATTATAAACAACCGCGACGCGACAGGTAGGATTGAAAAATGGGCCATTGAGCTCCTACCATTCGACATAACCTACAAAACACGACGAGCTATAAAGTCGCAAGTTTTGGCCGACTTCATCGCTGAATGGACCGAAGCCGAACTCCCTAAAGAGTACGGCACATACTCCAATTGGATCATGCATTTCGACGGCTCCAAAATGTTGGCCGGCCTGGGGGCTGGCATTGTCTTGACGTCCCCAACCGGAGACACAGTCCAATACGTACTTCAGATAATGTACACGGACTCCAACAATGCAGCCGAATACGAGGCCCTTCTACATGGTCTCCGGATGGCAATCTCCATGGGCATTCAACGCCTAGAGGTCCGCGGGGATTCAAACCTCGCAATATCCCAAGTAAATGGAGACTTTGATGCCAAGGATCCGAAAATGGCAGCCTACCGTAACACCATCTTAAAACTGTCAGCTCGGTTCGAAGGACTCAAATTCCACCATGTAGCCCGGGATAATAACCAGGCGGCCGATGTGTTGGCATGCATCGGCGCAAAGCGTGACGCCATCCCTCCAAACATCTTCCTAGAGCGGCTTTTTAAGCCATCCGTATTATGGGAAGAGGAGTCCGGAAACAATAACCCGGAACAAACTGCACCGCCCAACACTGAACATTCTAACACAATCGGTGGCTCAGCCAATGAAATAACACCTTCAGCCCACGAAATAATGGCAGTCATTGCCCCGTGGACCAAACCATTCCTAGCCTACTTAATTAGGCAGGAACTTCCCGAAGACCAAAACGAGGCCTGCTGCATAATACGGCGATCTAAAGCCTACAAGGTCCATGAGGGAGAGCTTTATAAGAAAAGCACAACCGGAGTCCTTCAAAGGTGCATCTCCGAAGCGGAAGGGCGAAATCTTCTGGCTGAAATTCATGCCGGACTCGGCGGGCACCACGCTGCAGCCCGGGCCCTTGTAGGCAAGGCCTTCCGTACAGGATTTTATTATCCGACAGCCCGGGCAGATGCTCAGGACTTAGTCCAACGATGCATCGGTTGCCAGCTCTTTGCTAATCAAAGCCACATGCCACCCACCACCCTCAAAACTATACCCATCACCAGGCCGTTCGCGGCCTGGGGGCTTGACATGGTTGGACCCCTTAAAGGGGGAACCCACAAGCAAAAATACCTATTGGTCATGGTGGACAAATTCACCAAATGTATAGAGGCCAAGCTAGTTAAAACGGCCAAATCCGGACCTGTGATAGACTTCATATCTGGGGTAGTACACCGTTATGGCGTCCCACACAGCATCATCACTGATAACGGCACGAACTTCACGGCCGACGAGGTTAAACTCTGGTGCAAAAATATGGGCATCAACGCTCGACTACGCTTCAGTCTATCACCCTCGAACTAATGGTCAAGTCGAACGAGCAAATGGTCTAATCATGAGCGGCATCAAACCCAGGTTAGTGCGGTCCCTCACGGAATCTAGCATGCACTGGGTGGAGGAGCTCGACTCCGTACTATGGGGGCTGCGGACCACGCCAAACTGCACTACCGGATTCACACCATTTTTTATGGTATACAGCGCAGAGGCAGTTTTGCCCTGCGATATAATTCATGACTCACCTCGCGTGCACATGTACGAAGAAAGAGAAGCCGAGTTGGATCGGCAGGACAGTTTGGACGCCTTAGAAGAGGAGCGTGACATGGCAAAAGCTCGTTCCACATTCTATCAGCAGCAGGCTTGAAGATATCAAAGCAGAGAAGTACGGGCCAAAACTTACAATGTTGGCGAACTAGTTCTACGCCTGCCGGACAAGAAAAAAGGACAAACTCAAGCCGAAATGGGAATGTCCCTTCATCATCGACCAAGTCCTGACCGGCGGAGCATACCGTCTACGAAACGCATCGGACAACAGACTCGAGCCGAACCCATGGAACGCAGCCCGTCTACGAAGATTCTACGCCTAGCGCCGGACTCAGAGTTCGTCTCCTTCCTCCGTCCACATTTTATACTTTAGCTGTCTTTTGTTTCTCTCTCTTTTCCCTCCTTTTTCGTAAAGCCTTCGAGGGCTGATCTGCGCATTGTTCGCACACACTTGACGTGCTACTCGCACTCATTATACCTGGGGCTTCTTTAACAGAAGCTTATTTATACGGGCTTCATGCCCAACACATGTGTTACACTTCCGCATGTATCTTTTATTCACCATTATATGCATCGATATGACTTAAGTTTTAGCCAAGCTAGGTTGCCTGGCTCCTGTGCTTACCCCTACATTCCCGATTGTTCGGTTAGGAGGTAAAGGGAGCACCTCTGCGATTGTTACTGCCGGGTCAGCCGGATGTGTACCTCAGATTGGGTGAAGCCAAAAGCTAGCGTTCTTAAGGGAATATTGGGTCGGTGACTTAAAAGATGATTTCTTACTTATTTATTTTTCGGCCCCCAGATGCTTTTCTGCTCTTTTCGCAGTCCGGACATGCACTTTAGGGCATGCCTCCTAGGGAAAGGAACCCCTAACGGAACTATTCTTCCTAGAAGATGTTTCTTACTAACCATGTAATATAACATAACTAGTTGGGCACTTGTCTGATAAAGCACCAATGACCCCTACGCCTGGTCTCCATGCATGCCCCGGTTTTTACATAACTGTGAGGGTATTCGGACACACTATGGACTGTTGGGTCCCGAGGTTGAAGCGAAAAGGTCCGCAAAGACAAACGATCTACAATCCGGCTAGAAGGCATTTTACATGTCATTTTAAATTACATCGTCAAATTGACTGATTGTACTCCTCTTCAATCCCATCTAACATGCTGTCTAGTTTACAGTCCCGTTGGGAATACTTCGCGGCCAACTCTACTTGGCCGTACATTAAGCTCACAGGGATCTCCTTCCCATCGGGCCCCACAGGTCCGACCTCGGCCATGTGGTTTGGATCAGCCTTCGTGTACCGCGTCTTCACCATGTCCTAGGCCTCCCTGGCGCCTTTACGGCAGGCCGATATCTTCCACAGACGGAAGCACTGTCGTGCTTCTTGAAGCTTCTCCGCAAGCCCTCCAAGACCCTCGGGTAGGGAGACGGACGGCCATAAGGCCTAGGCAACGCCGCTCATCGCCTGCCGAACACGTTCGTGCAGTTGCAGCAGCTCGGGAAGTAGGTCACCCGTGGAACCGGGCATTTCCTCCGCAGGACGACCTGTGAGCACACCTACAGACACATTTCTGTCAATCGACTTCCTCGCCGAACTCTTCTTTTCAAAAGAGTTTGCTCAAGCACTTACTGTAAATGCCGCGACGAAGCCGCCGACTCTCCTTTACGGAGTCAGACAGCTGGACCCGAACATCTTTTAGTTCTTCGCCCAGCTGGGTGTTGGCATCTTGGAGTTTGTTCCTCTCTTGATGCACCCTCATAAGCACCTTCTCGCCGGCCTTCAGCTGGCGCAGTAGATGTTGCTTGTCCGGATCTAGTCCGGCACCATCTGCAATATTATTGTCAGACTTATACACACGCCGCACTTCATAAACTACTTATCTTTTCCAAGTATGTATTACCAGAGGGGGTCTCTGTGGCTCCCCCCGCGGCGGCTAGTGCGGCCTCAAGTTGGGCCTTGCACTCTTGAAGCTCCTGGGACAGGTGGGTATTCTTCTCCGTAAGATCCTGCATAACAAATGATCCTTAAATCAGTTATTCTAACTATTTTAAGTCTCGGGGGCTACTGGCATATATAACTATTAAAATTTCTCACCCGTATGTCTTTCACATACTGCTCCGTGGCTCTGGTTAGACCATCTCGAGCGGCACGGAGGTGCGCGTCTCCCACATTAAAGGCATTCAGCGCCTCCCGGGAGAAACACGCGTCACGAAGAACTGTCCGCCGGCGCCTATGATTCATGGCGCTCTCCACCTCAGACCTGGTGGCGGACAGCCTGTCGGCATCCTCCGTTGGAGGAGCATCCGGCTCACGCCTTGTGTTCGCCCCCCTCCAGACCAGGCGTTGGAGCCTGGCTGGCGGAGGCTTGATTAGCAACCTCTCCGGACATAGTCTGGCGAGCGCTCTTTCTCCTGGAAAAATCATGAGCGTTAATATACCTCCCAGGAATCTTTCCCTTAAATACGGTGGTGCACCATACCGTTGCGGCGACGTTTCGATTCGCGCCGCACTCCTCTTCCGCCTGCTGGGCCGAACTGACCCTTGTTGGTCAGCCGCCGCGGATTCGGCTTCCCACCTTAAAGGCACCTCCTGCGGGGCACCGTTGGTATACGGTGGTCAGAAATAAGCATGGATGAGTAATAATGTCAGGACTCCGGTCATAGTTACCTGGGAAGCCGGAGATAAACCGGGGTAGTCGGCCGTGATGGCGACCAAAGCATTGTCCATGCTAAGTTGGTGGAACACCCCATCGATCAGCTCCACCTTTATGTCCGGGTCCTCTTCGGAGGCCGGATCAAGGGATCGTCCCGGATCCTCGGGTTGTGGAGTCGGGTTGTGTATGCCCTCTACATCCCGGCGCAGTTCCTGCGTCGAAATCACAAAGTGAGACACTTATCTTTGGGAATATGGATCGGATAGATAAACGTCAGCTTACCCAGCTCCGAGGGTTATTCATGGAGAATCCATTCAATGGACTCGCGCGGAGGAAGTCCTCCTTCTCCCCCTTGTACAAGCTGGACAGGATCTTCACCAGATCGGCAATCGATCCCGGCCCCTTGCGGCCATGACGGGTGGCGTCATCCTCCCCGTTGAAATCCCACATGGGGTGGCCCCTGTATTGGAGCGGTTGCACCCCCCGCATAATGCACGTGGCCATGACTCCAATCATGGTCAGTCCGGAATGAGCCAGTAACCTTATCCGGCCCATCAGGTATTGGACGTCCCTATCATTCTCCCGTTGAGGGCTCCGCGGGCGCCAACTCAGGAATTTCTTCAGGGGAGCGTTGCTGAACGCCGGGAGGCTGATCCGAACTGGGTCCAGCAGTGGGGCGTCTTCCATATAGAACCATTCCGAAGGCCAGTCTTCGGACGCCTTCTTCGGGGTTCCGGATAGATATCCGGTCCCGGCGACGCGCCCCATTTCGGCTCCGCCCACTTGATATATCGACCCCTCGTGAGAACGGGGTACGAGGCAAAATAATCTCTTCCACAGCGCAAAATGGGCCTCGATGCCCAAGAACAGCTCGCAAAGGGCTACAAAGCCCACGATGTGCAAGATGGAGGCAGGTGTAAGGTGATGAAGCTGGAGCCCATAGAACTCGAGGAGCCCCCGGAGAAACGGATGTATGGGAAATCTGAGTCCCCTTATTAGATAAGGGACGAAGCATACCCGCTCTCCTTTGGAGGGATTGGGGGCGCTCTCCACCTGCTTTCCACCTTTGTAGGTGGCCAGTACGGCTCGAACCGGAACCATGAAGGCTGGGGGAAGGTATCCCCCCGCTTGGAGCGTCACTAGCTCGCTGTGCGGGACCGAACATCTCCTCCAATCTCCTGGTTGAGGGCTGGGAGCGCGAGAGGAGGAGCCACGTCGACTGTCCATGATGGAGTGGATTTTTGTCAGAGGCGCTTCGATGAGTACTCGCGGAAGGAGGATGGTGTGATTCGGATCTAGATCCTTGCCTCTCTTATAGGCAGCTTATTCGCGCAGCTAGGGGGTAAAACGTAAAAATACCCTGGCTTTTCGCATTCATACGACACGTGGAAGAGGGCCATTATTGGACGTGGAAGCAAAGGAGCGCAACATTTATAAAGAAGCCGGACACTATTCGGCAAGCACATGGAATTTGGAGGAGAACCCACCTTGCAAAGCCGAAGACAATATATGCGCCGGACTCATCGTCATTGAAGCCTGGTTTGGGGGCTACTGAGGGAGTCCTGGACTAGGGGGTGTCCGGATGGCCGAACTATCATCATTGGCCGGACTCCAAGACTATGAAGATACAAGATTGAAGACTTCGTCCCGTGTCCGGATGGGACTTTCCTTGGCGTGGAAGGCAAGCTTGGCAATACGGATATGTAGATCTCCTACCATTGTAACTGACTCTGTGTAACCCTATCCCTCTCCGGTGTCTATATAAACCGGAGGGTTTTAGTCCATAGGACGAACAACAATCATACCATAGGCTAGCTTCTAGGGTTTAGCCTCCTTGATCTCGTGGTAGATCTACTCTTGTACTACCCATATCATCAATATCAATCAAGAAGGAGTAGGGTTTTACCTCCATCGAGAGGGCCCCAACCTGGGTAAAAACATCGTGTCCCTTGTCTCCTGTTACCATCCGCCTAGACGCACAGTTCGGGACCCCCTACCCGAGATCCGCCGGTTTTGGCACCGACACCATGTAATTACTTTACTTTATTGCTAAACCGTTAGCCATAGTAGTAGAAGTAATAATTGGCGAGACAACTTCATGAAGACACGATGATGGAGATCATGATGATGGAGATCATGGTGTCATGCCGGTGACGATGATGATCATGGCGCCCCGAAGATGGAGATCAAAAGGAGCAAAATGATATTGGCCATATCATGTCACTATTTGATTGCTTGTGATGTTTATCATGTTTTACATCTTATTTGCTTAGAATGACGGTAGCATAAATAAGATGATCCCTCATAAAATTTCAAGAAAGTGTTTCCCCTAACTGTGCACCGTTCCGAAGGTTTGTTGTTTCGAAGCACCACATGATGATCGGTGTGATAGATTCTAACATTCGCATACAATGGGTGTAAGCCAGATTTACACATGCAAAAAACTTAGGTTGACTTGACGAGCCTAGCATGTACAGACATGGCCTCGGAACACAAGAGACCGAAAGGTCGAACATGAGTTGTATAGAAGATACGATCAACATGAAGATGTTCACCGATGATGACTAGTCCGTCTCACGTGATGATCGAACACGGCCTAGTTGACTCGGATCATGTATCACTTAGATGACTAGAGGGATGTCTATCTGAGTGGGAGTTCATTAAATAATTTTATTAGATGAACTTAATTGTCATGAACTTAGTCTAAAATCTTTGCAATATGTCTTGTAGATCAAATGGCCCACGCTAATGTTGCCCTCAACTTCAATGCGTTCCTAGAGAAAACCAAGCTGAAAGACGATGATAGCAACTATACGGATTGGGTCCGGAACTTGAGGATCATCCTCATAGCTGCCAAGAAAGCATATGTCCTAGATGCACCGCTAGGTGAAGCACCGCTAGGTGAACCTGGGTAAAACATCGTGTCCCTCATCTCCTGTTACCATCCGCCTAGACGCACAGTTCGGGACCCCCTACTCGAGATCCGCCGGTTTTGACACCGACATTGGTGCTTTGATTGAGAGTTCCTATGTGTCGTCACCGATAGGCTTGATAGCATCTTCAACCAACAACGCTGTCCAGGGTGAGACTTTTCTCCCCGGACAGATCTTCGTATTCGGCGGCTTCGCACTGTGGGCCAATTCGTTTGGCCATCTAGAGTAGATCGAAAGCTACGCCCCTGGCCGTCAGGTCAGATTCGGAAGCCTAAACTTCACGGCCAATGTCCGCGGAGACTTGATCTTCGACGGACTCGAGCCACAGCCGAGCGCGCCGCACTGTGACGATGGGCATGATCTAGCTCTGCCGCCGAACAGTGCCTTGGTGGCCCCACATGAATCCGCTTCGGCCATCAGTCCGGAGCCGATCGCCTAGATCGAGGATCGGTGGATAGACGCCGCCTCGGGGGCTTCAACTTCCTCGGCGATGGAGCCGAACATTAATCTTGTCCCTCGCAAAACCCGTGATTCCGAGGTGCCGGACTCCTTGCCGGACTCCGAACCTCCCGCGCCCCTACCAATCAAATCGGATCGGGCGCCGGTTATGGAATTCACCGCCACGGACATCTTCCAATACTCGCCTTTTGGCGACATCCTGAATTCGCTAAAACACCTCTCCTTATCGGGAGAGTCCTGGCCGGACTATGGCCAGGTTGGTTGGGGTACAGACGACGAAGAAATTCAGAGCCCACCCACCACCCACTTTTTAGCCACTGTCGACGATCTAACCGACATGCTAGACCATGACTCCGAAGACATCGACGGAATAGACGACGATGCCGGAGACGAACAAGAAACAGAGCCTATAAGGCACGGGAGGACCACCTCGTCATATGACATATACATGGTGGATACCCCAAAGGAGAGCGATGACGAGGACCAACGGGCCGCGGCAGAAGATAACCCCGCCGATAAACAACCAAAACGGCGACGCAGACGCCGCCCTAAGTCCCGCCTCGACGACAACAACGCTCCCAAGGAGCCCGTAATACAGCAGGGCTCACAAGTGGACGACGAACATGCAGATAAGCAACCGTCCGAACATGACGAGTCAGATAATCAGTCCAGGCCCGGCGAAAACGACAGTCTGGACACGCCGCCGGAGAGCAAAAACCTTCGGAAAGACTCGTCAACACTGCAAGAAGCCTGAAGAAAGAAAAGCGGAAGCTCAAAACAGCGGAAGACACACTCAGAATGAGATGGAGCAAAGTGCTCAAAACCGCAGATAAATACGGCAATGGCCACCAATCAAAGAGCTACCCGAAGCGTAAGCTGCTACCAGAATTCGACGAGGAGGCCATAGAGCCTCCACCGTCAAAAAATAAAGAGGCTGCCTGGTTGGATAGACGGCCAGATGATAGGCCAAATTCTGAAAGCGGCGCCACACATAAACCAACCAACGAACTTGGAAGGACAGATGGCCCAGCCAGGTCCATCTACGGGCCAAAGAAGAAGGCCCCAAGAAGCAAGGCAACACGTCAAGTATCCGAAGATAGCGGCACACACAAATACAGGGGCGCCGCACACACACTATGTTTCACCGATGAGGTGCTGGACCATGAATTCCCAGCAGGATTTAAAGCCATAAACATAGAGGCCTACGATGGAACAACAGACCCTGGAGTCTGGATAGAAGATTATATACTGCATATACACATGGCCAGAGGAGACGATCTCCACGCCATAAAATACCTACCCCTCAAGCTCAAAGGGCCAGCCCATCATTGGCTTAAAAGCCTCCCAGAAAACACTGTTGGAAGTTGGGAAGAGCTCAAGGACGCGTTTAGAGCAAATTTTCAAGGGACTTATGTCCGCCCTCCGGATGCAGATGATCTAAGTCATATAATTCAACAGCCCGGAGAGTCAGCGCGGAAATTCTGGAACAGGTTTCTCACCAAAAAGAACCAAATAGTCGACTGTCCGGACGCTGAAGCCTTAGCAGCTTTCAAACACAATGTCCGAGACGAATGGCTTGCCAGGCACCTCGGCCAAGAAAAACTGAGGACAATGTCCGCACTAACAAGCCTCATGACCCGCTTCTGTGCGGGAGAGGATAGCTGGCTAGCAAGATGCAGCACCAGCGACCCAAGTACATCCGAGATAAGAGATGGAAACGGAAAATCACGGCGCAGAAAAGAGCAGCGCCGGAATAAAGAGAAAAGCCCAAAGAGCACGACAGTTAACGCCGGATTCGAAAGCTCGCGGCCAAACAAAAAAACACAGCCTCTTAAGGATGACAGCGATGAATTGTCCAACTTAAACAAGATTTTGGGTCGGATATGTCAAATCCACAGTACCCCCGGAAGGCCTGCTAATCACACCCACAGGGATTGTTGGGTTTTTAAACAGTCCGGCCAACGAAATGCCGAACACAAGGGGCTCGACACATGAAGCGAAGAAGATAAACCCCACCAGCAGAGCACCGGAAAACAAAAGACTTTCCCACAAGAGGTCAAAGCAGTAAACTCACTTCATGTGATAATACGGAAAAATAGTGCGGCACTTCCTAAAAAGAGCCTCGCACGGTCCAACCCAGCAGACCATAGAGATTGGATATCAAAACCAATCACTTACGACCACCTGGACTATTCCAGAAGCGTTCGAAGCGCAGGACGGACTGCCCTGATATTGAATCCCATAATAGACGGACTACAATTCACTAAAGTCCTAATGGACGGAGGCAACGACTTAAACCTGCTGTATTCAAACACAATCCGTCAGATGGGGATAGACCCTACAAAAATTCGACATAGCCGCACTTCCTTCAAAGGAGTGACGCCAGGACCTTACGCCAAGTGCACAGGCTCCATATTACTAGAAGTCGTGTTCGGATCACCGAACAATTTTCGGCGCGAAAAACTAATTTTTCACATCGTCCCATTTAAAAGTGGATATCAAGCACTATTGGGACGAAAGGCTTTTGTCCGTTTCAACGCCATACCGCATCACGCATCTCTTACACTCAAGATGCCCGGTCCGCGTGGCATCATTTCAGTGCGAGGGTCACTCAAAGACCCCGGACTCGGATAGACGAGTCCGGCTTCAGCAGGCTAGGGGCTCCCTAGCCGCACACCTCTTCACAGGGTGCTGCGCGCACAAACAACCGCGGGTTCATACAAACCCCGCTTTACTTATTTATATTTCTCCTTTTACACATATATTTTTCGCACAAATTGTTTCCAAACTAAGCGTTCCTCTCTATTTACAGATGAACAACGTGCATACCCATCCAGGATAACGGCGCAACGGAGACACATGCGCAGACGTGCAGTAGGGACCCGTTGTGAGGATTCTTTTCAGATTAAGACCCCGCGTAGACCTTTTTTACTGTCTCTTGTTGTTATTATCCCTTGGTTTCTTCCTATAGCCAAAGCGGAGCCTGACGTTTTGGCATCGGCCGCGTCAAAAGACCATGCCTGTACCTGGACACCAGGGGCTTAGGGCATTGTTCTGCCCATTATTATAAAGACCGAACACCTCAGGGAGTGTTCGGTGTCTCGAGTTAGGCATTATATGCATCAGCTCCGAATCATGTCTTTGGTCAAATGTTGGGTTTGCCCGGCTCCTGTGTTTTGCTGCCTTACGTTCCGTATCATCGGCTAACGCGGCACCAGGAGAACTACTACGATTGTGCCCCAGTTCGGCTGGGCGAGCACCTCAGTAGAGAAAGCCAAAAACTGACTATCATGATATAGCGAGAGACTGGTCAACCACTCGATCGACCACCAGAATGTTTAGAATTCCCCGCTTTGACGAAGGACCGTTTCGCGGTCAGGCACACACGCGCCTCGAACTCAGAGAAGTGCGGTGCCCCAAGGGGCTATATCGTAGCCCCACCCTCGAACTCCACTGGCTAAGTGAAAGTGATAAAGCATTATAGTCCGGATTGCCTCGTTTGCTACGCTACCACCTCCTTAACAGGACCGAGACGTCGGATTAAGTGTGAAAACGCGCTATTTTTGCGAACACCCCCGCACCTTGTGCGTGGGGGCTGAAGCCGAAGACTGCAATCTTTCAGGTTATACAAATGTATATGAAAACGGCCGCTCAGGAGCAGTTTTACCACTTGGGACGCACAAGTATAAAAAGCAGTTATTGTATAATTATTGTTTTACAAGCTAAAACGTTCATTTGAACGTGACATTTTTTGAGCACTGCGATTCTATTACACGAGTACCACGCATAACTTCCCTGAAATAGTGCTCGACGGGGAGCCGGCTTTCATCCAAACCCTGGGAGGCAACAGCGGTGGCATCCATCTCTGTCCAATGCGCCTTTACGCGGGCAAGTGCCATCTGCGCGCCTTCGATGCAGGCCGACCGCTTCATCTCCTTGATATGCGGCACCGCTCCAAGGAATTGGTGCAGTAAGCCGAAGTAGCTCGCCGCCTTGGGCCTCTCTGGCCAGACATGAGCCACGATGTCAGTCATGGCAAGTCCGGATAATCTATTTAGCTCGGCCCATTCGGCCAACCAGTCGGTCAATGGAAGTGAGCGATCCGGACTATGGAATTGAGACCAAAATAGCTCTTCCGTCTTGTGATCCTTCTGGCTCCGGAAGTGCTCAACGGCATCAGCCGCACTTGCCGCTAAGTCCATATACGGATCCTCCGGACTCCACAGCCGATCAAATTGAGCATACTTTTGATCCATAAACCGGCGACGCAGCAGATAAGGCTTGCCAGCCACGATATCTCCGGCCTGGCGCAGCTCCTCCCTCATGGCCCGCATTGCAGAGCGGGCATCCTTGGCCTCGGCGGTGGCCTTCTTCAGGTCTTCCCGCTCCGATAAGCGCTCCTTTTCAAGAGCCTCATTGCGGTCGGCAGCATCTTTCACTTTTACGGCCAATTCGGCCACCTCTTCCCTGCTTAGGCAGTGAGCAGCCTTTTCGGCTTTCAACTCCTCGGCCGCCCTCGAGGCAGCCGCGTCACTCCTTCGGGCTTGCTCCTTAGCTTGAGCAAGTTCGGCCCGAAGGCTCTCCATAGCAGCAGCACCGTCTGTATAAACAACATATAATTTATCAGAGGAGGGCTTTGACCCCATTAATAAAGCGACCGTGGAGAACTCATTTACCTTGCGACTCATCAAGTCGCCGGTGGACAAGTGCGATGTCCGCATCCGCCGTGTCAAGTTGCCGCATTAACTCGGCAACCCCACTAGTCCGGCTAGCCCTCGGACTATCCGCCACCTACATAGGAACGACGACATTCATTACTTGCGATTTCGATCCTCGGCACGCTGTTGTCTTCGACAACCTACTGAGTCTCAGGGGCTACTATCTATACAGAGCACACTTTTATGTGCAAAACTGTCAAAAATAGAAGGTGCGTCATTTTTGCGTACCTCAAATCCCGCCAGCAAACTCATAGCGGCGTTACGCAATCTGCTCTCGGCGGACGAAATCCTTCCAATCACCATGTGCATTAGCGCACGATGATCTTCTGAGATGGACGCCCTCTCAAGCAGATTCTTCAGTCCTCCCGGCCGGATACTAGCGGGCGCCGAACTCCCTGGCCCCTCCGGACTTGGGGATACCCTCCGTGACGATACTTCAGGCTCGTTTGCCTTATCTGATGGTGCAATAGTTGGGGGCTTTTGGCTCTCCATCATCTCCGGAAGAAGGTCCCCCGAAGACGAACTCATCTGCGAAGGCTGCAAATCCGAACTGCAAAATAAAAATTTTGGTCACCCACAGAAGCACAAATGGAGGTATTTTCTTACTGATGAAATTCCCTTTTCATACTCACGGCTCACTGGAGGGCTGATTCTTTGGCAATGATTGTGCGTCCGGATTCTCCCCGGACGCCGGACCCCCCAGGGAAGATCTCTTCCCCCGTTTAGGGGCTTTGGCCTCCGGATCTTCGGAGGCGGTCCTCTTCTCCCCCTGGAAGGAGGGGTTCTTGATTCCCCCCTCTTCAGACGCCCCTTTGAGCGAAATATTAGCTCCTCTATTTTCCCCTTCGCTCCCTTCTGTGGGCGCGACCTCCAACATTCTGACCAGCACGGGCTCCAGTGCGGTCTCTGGGAGGGGGGCTGGGCACCTTATCAGCCTTGATCGCGCCACCCACTCCTGTGAAGAGTAATGGGTCAGGAGGCAAACTCTAGAAAGGCAGATAAACAGAATGTTCGGACTCTGAGCTATTTACCTGAGTATCCGGGCGATTGCGGCTTAGGCCTGCATCCTCGGCTGATTCCGGACACGCCACCTGCGGTCTGAAGAACAACTTGTACATCTCCACGGGTGTTGCACCCATGAAGTGTTGGAGAATCCGAGGTCCCTCCGGGTTGAACTCCCATAGACGGAGAGGACGGCGTTTGCAGGGCAGAAGATGCCTGATTAGCATAACCTGCATCACCACGACCAGATTGATCTCCCTCGCTTGGAGGTCTTGAATCCGGCCCTGCAGTGAGGGCACGTCTTCGGACGACCCCCAATTGAGCCCTTGGTTGACCCACGACATCAGTTGGCGTGGAGGTCCCGGGCGGAATGAAGGCGGTGGCTTTTGCTTACTGCCCTTCGGAGCGGTGATATAGAACCACTCCTGCTGCCACAGTCCGAGCTCCTCTTGGAAGGAACCCTCGGGCCACGGGGCATCGGCCTTTTTGCTTATGGCCGCCCGCCGCACTCCGCTTGACGCCCCCCGATCATCTTCGGCTCCACATTGAAGGTCTTCAGCCACAGGCCGAAGTGGGGAGTGACGCGAAGGAAGGCTTCGCAGACGATAATGAATGCGGAGATATGGAGGATGGACTCCGGAGCCAAATCGTGAAAATCCAGCCCGTAGTAGAACATGAGCCCTCTCACGAAGGGGTCCGTCGGGAAGCCTAAACCCCGACGGAGGTGGGATACGAAGACGACGTATTCGCCGGGCTCGGGGGCGGGCACGGCCTGCCCTTGGACAGGCAACCTGTGCGAAATCTCGTAGGTCAGGTACTTGGCCTCACGTAACTTCAATATGTCCTCCTCCGTGATGGAGGAAGGCATCCACCGGCCCTGAAGGTCGGAGCCGGACATGATTGAGAATCCGAAGCGCTCGAATCTGGGGCTCTGGGTGTTGGAACTGGGAGCGAGGAGGAGATTCGATGCGAGATTGAAGAACAAGAACGAGCCTTGGTCCTCTTATAAAGGGGAAAAATACCAAGAGCCATCTCCGTGACCGTTTGGGATTCACCTTTGATGGAGGAGGCGTGGCGACGGGAACGGTTGGGTTACCCACGCACGTATTGATGAGAATCCCGGAATAAGGGGAACACGATCTCTGCTTCGACAAGACATGCCAAGGGAACCGCTTCGCTAAACGTGCTGAGGTGGTATAGTAAAAAACGATTCAAACAGTGGCTTGGTAGTGGTGTGATGTCATGCCACATAATACGTCAGCAGATTGAACTCTTGTACATTTTATTCTCTCTACGGTGGAATGTGGAATTTATTTTGCAGAGCCGGACACTATCCTGGTGTTCATGATCTTCTCTAGATTATTCAAGGGAGGAACCCGCCTTGCAATGCCGAACATTATGCGCGCCGGACTTATCGTCATTGAAGCCTGGTTCAGGGGCTACTGAGGGAGTCCTGGACTAGGGGGTGTCCGGACAGCCGGACTATCATCGTTCGCCGGACTCCAAGACTACGAAGATACAAGATTGAAGACTCCGTCCCGTGTCCGGATGGGACTTTCCTTGGCGTGGAAGGCAAGCTTGGCAATACGGATATGTAGATCTCCTACCATTGTAACTGACTCTGTGTAACCCTAGCCTCCTCCGGTGTCTATATAAACCGGAGGGCTTTAGTCCGTAGGACACAACATACATTACAACAATCATACCATAGGCTAGCTTCTAGGGTTTAGCCTCCTTGATCTCGTGGTAGATCCACTCTTGTACTACCCATATCATCAATATTAATCAAGCAGGACGTAGGGTTTTACCTCCATCGAGAGGGCCCGAACCTGGGTAAAACATCGTGTCCCTCGTCTCCTGTTACCATCCGCCTAGACGCACAGTTCGGGACCCCCTACCCGAGATCCGCCGGTTTTGACACCGACAGCCGGCAACACCAAAGGTATATGTGATATACATGTAATTGATGTGTACCTTACCAGTACTCGTAGTGGCTCCTGGGTATTTGATACTGGTGCGGTTGCTCATATTTGTAACTCAAAACAGGAGCTGCGGAATAAACGGAGACTCGCGAAGGACGAGGTGACGATGCGCGCCGGGAATGGTTCCAAGGTCGATGTGATCGCCATCGGCACGCTACCTCTACATTTACCTACGGGATTAGTTTTAAACCTCAATAATTGTTATTTAGTGCCAGCTTTGAGCATGAACATTGTATCGGGATCTCGTTTAATACGAGATGGCTACTCATTTAAATCCAAGAATAATGGTTGTTCTATTTATATGGGAGATATGTTTTATGGTCATGCCCCACTGGTCAATGGTTTATTCTTAATGAATCTCAAACGTGATGTTACACATATTCATAGTGTGAATACCAAAAGATGTAAGATTGATAATGATAGTCCCACATACCTGTGGCACTGCCGCCTTGGTCACATTGGTGTCAAACACATGAAGAAGCTCCATGCAGATGGACTTTTGGAGTCTCTTGATTACGATTCATTTGACACATGCGAACCATGCCTCATGGGCAAAATGACCAAGACTCCGTTCTCCGGAACAATGGAGCGAGCAACCAACTTGTTGGAAATCATACATACTGATGTGTGCGGTCTAATGAGCGTTGAGGCTCGCGGAGGCTATCGTTATGTTCTCACCCTCACTGATGACTTGAGTAGATATGGGTATGTCTACTTAATGAAACACAAGTCTGAGACCTTTGAAAAGTTCAAGGAATTTCAGAGTGAGGTAGAGAATCAACGTGACAGAAAAGTATAGTTCTTACGATCAGATCGTGGGGGAGAATATTTAAGTCACGAGTTTGGCACACACTTAAGTAAATGTGGAATTATTTCACAACTCACGCCGCCTGGAACACCTCAGCGTAACGGTGTGTTCAAACGTCGTAATCGCACTCTATTGGATATGGTGCGGTCTATGATGTCTCTTACTGATTTACCGCTATCATTTTGGGGATACACTTTAGAGACAGCTACATTCACTTTAAATAGGGCACCGTTTAAATCCGTTGAGATGACACCGTATGAATTATTGTTTGGGAAGAAACCTAAGCTGTTGTTTCTAAAAGTTTGGGGATGTGTTGCTTATGTCAAGAAACTTCAACTTGAAAAGCTCGAACCCAAGTCAGAAAAATGCGTCTTCATAGGATACCCTAAAGAAACTATTGGGTATACCTTCTACCTCAGATCCTAAGGCAAGATCTTTGTTGCCAAGAACGGGTCCTTTCTGGAGAAAGAGTTTCTCTCAAAAGAAGTAACTGGGAGGAACGTAGAACTTGATGAAGTACTGCCCCTTGAACCGGAAAGTAGCGCAGCTCAGGAAGATGTTTCTGTGGTGCCTGCACCGACTAGAGAGGAAATTAATGATGATGATCAAGGTACTTCGGATCAAGTTGCTACTGAACTTCGTAGGTCCACATGGACACGTTCCACACCAGAATGGTATGGCAACCCTGTCCTGGAAATCATGTTGTTAGACAACGGTGAACCTTTGAACTATGAAGAAGCGATGGCGGGCCCAGATTCCAACAAATGGCTTGAAGCCATGCAATCCGAGATAGGATCCATGTATGAAAACAAAGTATGGACTTTGACAGACTTGCCCGATGATCGGCGAGCGATAGAAAATAAATGGATCTTTAGAAAGAAGACGGACGCGGATGGTAATGTTACCATCTATAAAGCTCGGCTTGTCGCTAAGGGTTACCGACAAGTTCAAGGGGTTGACTATGATGAGACCTTCTGACCTGTAGTGAAGCTGAAGTCTGTCCGAATCTTGTTAGCAAGTGACGCATTCTATGATTATGAGATATGGCAACTGGACGTCAAAACACCATTCCTTAACGGTTTCCTCAAGGAAGAATTGTATATGATGCAGCCGGAAGGTTTTGTCAATCCTAAGAATGCTAACAAGGTGTGCAAGCTCCAGCGCTCCATCTATGGGCTGGTGCAAGCATCTAGGAGTTGGAAATACTCACTTTGATGAAATGATCAAAGCGTTTGGGTTTGTGCAGACTTATGGAGAAGCCTGCGTTTACAGGAAAGTGAGTGGGAGCTCTGTAGCATTTCTCATATTATATGTGGATGACATACTATTGATGGGAAATGATATAGAACTTTTGGATAGCATAAAGGCCTACTTGAATAAGTGTTTTTCAATGAAGGACCTTGGAGAAGCTGCTTACATATTAGGCATCAAGATCTATAGAGATAGATCAAAACACCTCATAGGTCTTTCACAAAGCACATATCTTGATAAGATATTGAAGAAGTTCAATATGGATCAGTCCAAGAAGGGGTTCTTGCCTGTATTGCAAGGTGTGAAATTGAGCTCAGCTCAAAGCCCAACCACGGTAGAAGATAGAGAAAAGATGAGTGTCATCCCCTATGCCTCAGCCATAGGGTCTATTATGTATGCCATGTTGTGTACCAGACCTGATGTAAACCTTGTCGTAAGTTTGGTAGGGAGGTATCAAAGTAATCTCGGCATGGAACACTGGACAGCAGTCAAGAATGTCCTGAAGTACCTGAAAAGGACTAAGGATATGTTTCTCGTTTATGGAGGTGACGAAGAGCTCGTTGTAAAGGGTTACATCGATGCTAGCTTCGACACATATCTGGATGACTGTAAGTCACAAACCGGATACGTGTATATTTTGAATGGTGGGGTAGTAAGCTGGTGCAGTTGCAAGCAAATTATCGTGGCGGGATCTACATGTGAAGGAGAATACATGGCAGCCTCAGAGGCAGTACATGAAGCAATCTGGATGAAGGAGTTCATTACCAACCTAGGAGTTATTCCCAATGCATCAGGCCCGACGACTCTCTTCTGTGACAATGCTGGAGCTACTGCCCTTGCCAAGGAGCCCAGGTTTTACAAGAAGACCAGGCACATCAAGCGTTGCTTCAACTCCATTCGTGAAAATGTTCAAGATGGAGACATATTTGTAAAGTGCATACGGATCTGAATGTCGCAGATCCGTTGACTAAACATCTTCCGCGAGCAAAACATGATCAACACCAGAACTCTATGGGTGTTCGATTCATCACAATGTAACTAGATTATTGACTCTAGTGCAAGTGGGAGACTGTTGGAAATATGCCCTAGAGGCAATAATAAAATGGTTATTATTATATTTCCTTGTTCATGATAATTGTCTATTGTTCATGCTATAATTGTATTGACTGGAAACCGTAATACATGTGTGAATACATAGACCACAACATGTCCCTAGTGAGCCTCTAGTTGAGTAGCTTGTTGATCAACAGATGGTCATGGTTTCCTGACTATGGACATTGGATGTCATTGATAATGGGATCACATCATTAGGAGAATGATGTGATGGACAAGACCCAATCCTAAGCATAGCACAAGATCGTGTAGTTCGTTTGCTAAAGATTTTCTAATGTCAAGTATCATTTCCTTAGACCATGAGATTGTGTAACTCCCGGATACCGTAGGAGTGCTTTGGGTGTACCAAATGTCACAACGTAACTGGGTGACTATAAAGGTGCTCTACAGGTATCTCCGAAAGTGTCTATTGGGTTGGCACGAATTGAGACTGGGATTTGTCACTCCGTATGATAGAGAGGTATCTCTGGGCCCACTTAATAATGCATCATCATAATGAGCTCAATGTGACTAAGTAGTTAGTCATGGGATCATGCATTACGGAACGAGTAAAGTGACTTGCCGGTAACGAGATTGAACGAGGTATTGGGATACTGACGATCGAATCTCGGGCAAGTAACATACTGATTGACAAAGGGAATTGTATACGAGATTGCTTGAATCCTCGACATCATGGTTCATCCGATGAGATCATCATGGAACATGTGGGAGCCAACATGGGTATCCAGATCCCGCTGTTGGTTATTGGCCGGAGAGGTGTCTCGGTCATGTCTGCACGATTCCCGAACCCGTAGGTCTACACACTTAAGGTTCGATGACGCTAGGGTTATAGGGAAGATTTGTGTGTGATTACCGAATGTTGTTCGGAGTCCTAGATGCGATCCCGAACGTCATGAGGAGTTCCGGAATGGTCCGGAGGTTAAATTTATATATGGGAAGTCGTCATACGGTCATATTCGGGGGTATACCGGTATTGTACCGGGACCACCGGAGGGGTTCCAGGGGTCTACCGGGAGGGTCCACCTGCTCCGGAGGGCCCTATGGGCTGTATGTGGAAGGGAACAGGCCCCTAGATGGGCCGGGCGCCTCCTCCTAGGGCCCTTGCGCCTAGGGTTGGGGGGGGGGGACCCTAAAGGGGGCGCCCCCCTTGCTTGGGGGGTGTCGGTGTCTAAACCGATGGATCTCGGGTAGGGGGTCCCGATCTGTGCGTCTAAGGCTAATGGTAACAGGAGGCAAGGGACACAATGTTTACCCAGGTTTGGGCCCCCTCAATGGAGGGAAAACCCTACTTCCTGCTTGATTGATATTGATGATATGAGTGTTACAAGAGTTGATCTACCACGAGATCGTAGAGGCTAAACCCTAGAAGCTAGCCTATGATGATTATGATTCTGTCTCTAAGGACTAAACTCACCGGTTTATATAGACACCGGAGAGGGCTAGGGTTTACATGGAGTCGGTTACAAAGAAGGAAATATAATATCTGAATCGCCAAGCTTTTCTTCCACGCAAAGGAGAGTCCCATCCGGACACGGGAAGTCTTGAGTCTTGTATCTTCACGGTCCAATAGTCCAGCCAAAGTATATAGTCCGGCTGTCCGGATACCCCCTAATCCAGGACTCCCTCAGTAGCCCCTGAACCAGGCTTCAATGACGATGAATCCGGCGTGCAGTTTCGTCCTCGACATTGCAAGGCGGGTTCCATCTCCGAATACTCCAAAGTAGATTGATGATTGCATCTGGCGTTGCGAGATAATTTCCGCACACCTCTGTAGAGAGCATAGCACTTCATAAATATGAGCCCTAGATTGGTTCCACCAAGGTTCCGCCTCATGGCGGCGGAGTTTCGTCCCGTAAGCTTGCTTATGATTTTTTCTAGGGTAAAAGCCTTCATATAGAAGAAGATGGGCACCGGAGGGCCACCAGGGGGGCTAGGAGACAGGGGGCGCGCCCAGTAGGGGTGGGCGTGCCTCCCACCCTCCTGGCCAGGGTGTGGGCCCCCTCTGGTGTTTTCTTCGCTCAATAATTCTTATTAATTCCAAAAGTGGCATCCGTGGAGCTTCAGGATTTTTGGAGCTGTGCAGAATAGGTTTCCAATATTTGCTCCTTTTCCAGCCAGAATTCCAGCTGCCGGCATTCCCCCTCTTCATGGTAAACCTTGTAAAATAAGAGAGAATAGCCATAAGTATTGTGACATAATGTGTAATAACAGCCCATAATGCAATAAATATTGATATAAAAGCATGATGCAAAATGGACGTATCAATATGTTCCTCTCTCATAGTAATTTTCAGTAGCATCATGAATGAATACAACAATATAATTACATAAAGAATTCTTTTCATGATACATAAGCACAGAAATTTTGTTACTCTCCACATAAGCAAATTTATTCTCATCATTAGTAGTGGGAGCAAATTCAACAAAATAACTATCATGTGATTGAAAATTAAAGTCATGATGACAAGTTTCATGGTTATTATTATTCTTTATAACATACATGTCATCACCATAATCATCATAAATAGCAACTTTCTTCTCATCGTAATCGATTGAAACCTCTTCCAAAATAGTGGATTCATCACTACATAAAGTCATGACCTCTCGAAATCCACTTTCATAATTATTATAATAAGATTCAACACCATCCCAAATAGTGGGATCATTACCTAGAGTTGACACTCTTCCAAACCCACTTTCATCAATATAATCATCATAAATAGGAGGAATGCTTTCATCATAATAATTTTTCTCATCAAATCCTAGGGGATTAAAAATATTATCTTCATCAAATATAGCATCCCCAAGATTGTATCTTTACATATCATTAGCATCATGGATATTCAAAGAATTCATTCTAATAACATTGCAATCATGCTCATCATTCAAAGATTCTATGCCAAACATGTCTTCTATCAATTGAGCACAATTTTCCTTTCCATCATTTTCAAGAAAGACATGATAAGGACGAATAATATGAGGCCACCTCAATTCCATTGTTTTAGTTTTATTTTATAAACCAAACTAGTGATAAAACAAGAAACTAAAAGTTTAAATGGCAAGATCTAAAGATATACCGTCAAGCACTCACCTCCCTGGCAACGGCGCCAGAAAAGAGCTTGATGTCTACTACGCAACTTTATTCTTGTAGACTCGTGTTGGGCCTCCAAGCGCAGAGTTTTAGGACAGTACCAATTTTTCTCAAGTGGATGACCTAAGGTTTATCTATTCGCGGGAGGTGTAGGATGAAGAAGGTCTCTCTCAAGAAAACCTGCAACCAAATAAAAAAAGTCTCTTGTGTCCCCAACACACCAAATACAATGGTAATTTGTATAGGTGCACTAGTTCGGCGAAGAGATGGTGATACAAGTGTAGTAATGATAGTAGATATTTATTTTTGTGATAGTGACAATAAAAACAACAAGGTAGCATGTAACAAAAGTGAGCACAAACGGTATTGCAAGGCTTGAAAATGAGGCCTAGGGTCTGTACTTTTGCCAGTGCAATCTCTCAACAATGCTAATCTAATTGGATCATATAACCATCCCTCAAAGTGCAATGAAGAATCACTCCAAAGTTCCTATCTAGCGGAGAACATAAGAAGAAATTGTTTGTAGCTATCCTTTCCGATCAATCTATCCAAGACTTCATACTAAAATAACACCAAGTTATTCTTTCCGATCGATCTATCAAGAGTTCGTACTAAAATAACACCAAAGCAAATTCAGATTCATAATACTCAATCCAACACAAAGAACCTCAAAGAGGGCCCCAAGATTTCTATCGAAGAAACAAAAGACGAGAACGTGCATCAACCATTATGCATAGATTACCCCAATGTCACCTCGGGAATCCACGAGTTGAGTGCCAAAACATATCTCAAGTGAATCAATATTGTACCCCATTGTCAGCACGGGTATTCATATGCAAGATATATAACAAGTGCTCTCAAATCCATAAAAGTATTCAATCCATAAAACAAAATCTCAAACGGAAAACTCAATTCATCAAAACAAGATAGAGAGGGAGAAATTGAAGGAAATAAGACCTAGATGCAATAATAAAGTTGTTATTTTATATTTCCTTATATCATGATAAATGTTTATTATTCGTCCTAGAATTGCATTAACCGGAAACTTAGTACATGTGTGAATACATAGACAAAACAAAGTGTCCCTAGTATGCCTCTACTTGACTAGCTCGTTAATCAAAGATGGTTATGTTTCCTAACCATAGACATGTGTTGTCATTTGATAAACGGGATCACATCATTAGTGAATGATTTGATGGACAAGACCCATCCGTTAGCTTAGCATTATGATTGTTACAGTTTTATTGCTACTTCTTTCTTCATGACTTATACATGTTCCTCCAACTATGAGATTATGCAACTCACGAATACCAAAGAACACCTTGTGTGCTATCAAATGTCACAATGTAACTGGGTGATTATAAATATGCTCTACAAGTGTCTCCAAAGGTGTTTGTTGGGTTGGCATAGATCAAGATTAGGATTTGTCACTCCGTGTTTCGGAGAGGTATCTCTGGGCCCTCTCGGTAATGCTCATCACTACCAGCCTTGCAAGCAATGTGACTAATGAGTTAGTTATGGGATGAAGCGTTACGTAACGATTAAAGAGACTTGCCGGTAACGAGATTGAACTAGGTATGATGATAACGATGATCGAATCTCGGGCAAGTAACATACCGATGCCAAAGGGAACAACGTATGTTGTTGTGCGGTTTGACCGATAAAGATCTTCATAGAATATGTAGGAACCAATATGAGCATCCAGGTTCCGCTATTGGTTATTGATCGGAGATGTGTCTCGATCATGTCTACATACTTCTCGAACCTGTAGGGTCCGCATGCTTAACGTTTGATGACGATTTGTATTATAAGTTATGTGATTTGATGACCGAAGTTTGTTCGGAGTCCCGGATGACGACACAGACATGACGAGGACTCTCGAAATGGTCGAGACATAAAGATTGATATATTGGAAGGTTATGTTCGGACACTGGAAAGGTTTTGGAAGAGTTCGGACATTTTTCGGAGTACCAGGAGGTTACCGGAACCCCCCGAGGAAGTAGTGGGCCTTAATGGGCTTTAGTGGAAAGCAGAGGAGGACTGCAAGGTGGCCGCGCCCTCCCCCATGGCCCCCTATGGCGCGCGCCCCTCCTGGCCGTCGGCCTCCTCCCTCCCTCCTTTATATACGGGGGCAGGGGCACCCCAAAGCACAACAGACAATCTCTTAGCCGTGTGCGGTGCCCCCCTCCAAAGTTTAACAACTCGGTCATATCGTCGTAGTGCTTAGGCGAAGCCCTGCGCCGGTAACTTGATCATCACCGTCTCCATGCTGTCATGCTGACGGAACTCTCCCTCGTCCTCAACTGGATCAAGAGCTCGAGGGACGTCATCGTGCTGAACGTGTGCTTGACACGGAGGTGCCGTACGTTCGGTACTTGTATCGGTTGGATTGTGAAGATGTTCGACTACATCAACCGCGTTAGTAAATGCTTCCGCTTTCGGTCTACAAGGGTACGTGGACACACTCTCCCGTCTCGTTGCTATGCATCTCCTAGATAGATCTTGCGTGATCATAGGAAAATTTTGAATTACTACATTCCCCAACAGTGGTATCAGAGCCAGGGCTATGCGTAGATGATATGCATGAGTAGAACACAAAGAATTGTGGGCGATAACAATCATACTGCTTACCACCAATGTCTTACTTTGATTCGGCGGTATTGTTGGATGAAGCGGCCCGGACCGACATTACATGACCGCGTGCATGAGACTGGTTCTACCGACGTGCTTTGCACACAGGTGGCTAGCGGGTGTCTATTTCTCCAACTTTACTTGAATCGAGTTTGACTACGACTAGTCCTTGTTTTAAAACAACACACTTGACAAAAAATCATTCTGGTTTTGATGCGTAGGTAAGAACGGTTCTTGCTAGAAGCCCGTAGCAGCCACGTAAAACTTGCAACAACAAAGTAGAGGACGTCTAACTTGTTTTTGCAGGGCTTGTTGTGATATGATATGGTCAAGACATGATGAGATATAAATTGTTGTATGAGATTATCATGTTTTGAAACAGAGTTATTGGCAACTGGCAGGAGCCATATGGTTGTCATTTTATTGTATGAAATGCAATCGCCATGTAATTGCTTTACTTTATCACTAAGCGGTAGCGATAGTCGTAGTAGCAATAGTTGGCAAGACAACAACGATGCTATGATGGAGATCAACATGTCAAGCTGGTGACGATGGAGATCATGATGGTGCTTTGGAGATGGAGATCAAAGGCACACGATGATGATGGCCATATCATATCACATATTTTGATTGCATGTGATGTTTATCTTTTATGCATCTTATTTTGCTTAGTATGGCGGTAGCATTATAAGATGATCCCTCACTAAATTTCAAGGTATAAGTGTTCTCCCTAAGTATGTGCCGTTGCTACAGTTCGTCGTGCCGAGACACCACGTGATGATCGGGTGTGATAAGCTCTACATTCACATACAACAGGTGCAAGCTAGTTCTGCACGTGCAGAATACTCAGGTTAAACTTGACGAGCCTAGCATATGCAGATATGGCCTCGGAATATTGAGACCAAAAGGTCGAACGTGAATCATATAGTAGATATGATCAACATAGAGATGTTCACCATTGAAAACTACTCCATCTCACGTGATGATCGGACATGGTTTAGTTGATATGGATCACGTGATCATTTAGATGACTAGAGGGATGTCTATCTAAGTGGGAGTTCTTAAGTAATATGATTAATTGAAATTTAATTTATCATGAACTTAGTCCTGATAGTTTTTGCATGTCTATGTTGTTGTAGATCAATGGCCCATGCTACCGTTCCCTTGAATTTTAATGTGTTCCTAGAGAAAGCTAAGTTGAAAGATGATGGTAGCAGTTACACGGACTGGGTCCGTAACTTGAGGATTATCCTCATTGCCGCACAGAAGAATTACGTCCTGGAAGCACCGCTAGGTGTACCACCTGCGCCAGCAACTGCAGACATTGTGAATGCGTGGCAGACGCGTGTGGATGACTACTCAATAGTTCAGTGTGCCATGCTTTACGGCTTAGAATCAGGACTTCAAAGACATTTTGAATGTCATGGAGCATATGAGATGTTCCAAGAGTTGAAGTTAATATTTCAAGCAAATGCCCGAGTTGAGAGATATGAAGTCTCCAACAAGTTCATAGCTGCAAAATGGAGGCGAATAGTTTTGTCAGTGAACACATACTCAGAATGTCTGGGTACCATAACCACTTGACTCAGCTGGGAGTTAATCTTCCTGATGACAGTGTCATTGACAGAGTTCTTCAATCACTGCCACCAAGCTATAAAGGCTTCGTGATGAACTATAATATGCAAGGGATGACGAAAACTATTCCCGACCTCTTCGCAATGCTAAAGGCTGCAGAGGTAGAAATCAAGAAGGAGCATCAAGTGTTGATGGTTAACAAGATCACTAGTTTAAAGAAAAAGGGCAAAGGGAAGAAGGGAACTTCAAGAATAATAGCAAGCTAGTTTCTACTCCCGGGAAGAAGCCCAAGTCTGGACCTAAGCTTGAAACTGAGTGCTTCTACTGCAAAGGGATTGTTCACTGGAAGCGGAACTGCCCCAAGTATTTGGCGGATAAGAAGGATGGCAAAGTGAAAGGTATATTTGATATACATGTTATTGATGTGTACCTTACTAATGCTTGTAGTAGCGCCTGGGTATTTGATACTTGTTCTATTGGTCATATTTGCAACTCGAAATAGGGGCTACAGATTAAACGAAGATTGGCTAAGGACAAGGTGAGGATGCGCGTCGAAAATGGTTCCAAGGTCGATGTGATCGCCATCGGCACGCTACCTCTACATCTACCTTCGGAATTAGTTTTAGACCTGAATAATTGTTATTTGATGCCAGCGTTGAGCATGAACATTATATCTGGATCTTGTTTGATGCGAGACGATTATTCATTTAAATCAGAGAATAATGGTTGGTCTATTTATATGAGTAATATCTTTTATGGTCATGCACCCTTGTTGAGCGGTCTATTTTTGTTGAATCTCGATCGTGGTGATACACATGTTCATAATATTGAAGCCAAAAGATGCAAACTTGATAATGATAGTGCAACTTATTTGTGGCACTGTCATTTAGGTCATATTGGTGTAAAGCGCATGAAGAAACTCCATGCTGCTAAGCTTTTGGAGTCACTTGATTATGAATCACTTGGTGCTTGCGAACCAAGCCTCATGGGCAAGATGACTAAAACTCCGTTCTCCGGAACAATGGAACGAGCTAGTGACTTATTGGAAATAATACATACCGATGTATGCAGTCCAATGAGTGTTGATGCTCGTGGTGGATATCGTTATTTTCTGACCTTCACGGATGATTTGAGCAGATATGGGTATATCTACTTAATGAAACACAAGTCTAAAACATTTGAAAAGTTCAAAGAATTTCAGAGTGAAGTGGAGAATCATCATAACAAGAAAATAAAGTTTCTATGATCTGATCGTGGAGGAGCATATTTGAGTTGCGAGTTTGGCCTTCATTTAAAACAATGTGGAATAGTTTCACAACTCACGCCACCTAGAACACCACAGCGTAATGGTGTGTCCGAATGTCGTAACCGTACTTTATTGGATATGGTGTGATCTATGATGTCTCTTACTGATTTACCGCTATGGTTTTGGGGTTATGCTTTAGAGACGACTGTATTCACGTTAAATAGGGCACCATCAAAATCCGTTGAGACAACACCATATGAACTGTGGTTTGGCAAGAAACCCAAGTTGTCGGTTCTTAAAGTTTGGGGCAGCGATGCTTATGTGAAAAAGCTTCAACCTGATAAGCTCGAACCCAAATCAGAGAAGTGCGTCTTGATGTCTACTACACAACCTTCTTCTTGTAGACGTTGTTGGGCCTGCAAGTGCACAGGTTTGTAGGATAGTAGCAAATTTCCCTCAAGTGGATGACCTAAGGTTTATCAATCCGTAGGAGGCGTAGGATGAAGATGGTCTCTCTCAAGCAACCCTGCAACCAAATAACAAAGAGTCCCTTGTGTCCCCAACACACCCAATACAATGGTAAATTGTATAGGTGCACTAGTTCGGCGAAGAGATGGTGATACAAGTGCAAAATAGATAGTAGATAAAGGTATTTGTAAACTGAAATAATAAAAACAGCAAGGTAACAAGTGATAAACGTGAGCGTAAACGGTATTGCAATGATAGGAAACAAGGCTAGGGTTCATACTTTCACTAGTGCGAGTTCTCTCAACAATAATAACATAGATAGATCATATAACAAGCCCTCAACATGCAACAAAGAGTCACTCCGAAGCCACTAATAGCGGAGAACAAATGTAGAGATTATGGTAGGGTACGAAACCACCTCAAAGTTATTCTTTCGGATCAATCTATAAAAGAGTTCGTACTAGAATAACACCTTAAGACACAAATCAACCAAAACCCTAATGTCACCTAGATATTCCATTGTCACCTCAAGTATCCGTGGGCATGATTATACAATATCCATCACACAATCTCAGATTCATCCAACCAACACAAAGTACTTCAAAGAGTGCCCCAAAGTTTCTATCAAAGAGTCAAGAACGTGTGCCAACCCCTATGCATAGGTTCCCAATGTCACGAAACCCGCAAGTTGATCGCCAAAACATACATCAAGTGGCACATGATATCCCATTGTCACCACAGATAATCACGGCAAGACATACATCAAGTGTTCTCATAAAGGACTCAATCTGATAAGATAACTTCAAAGGGGAAACTCAACTCATCACAAGAGAGTAGAGGGGGAGAAACATCATAAGATCCAACTACAATAGCAAAGCTCGGGATACATCAAGATCGTGCCATAGAGGGAACACGAGAGAGAACACGAGAGAGAGAGAGAGAGAGAGAGAGAGAGAGAGAGATCAAACACATAGCTACTGGTACATACCCTCAGCCCCGAGGGTGAACTACTCCCTCCTCGTCATGGATAGCGCCGGGATGATGAAGATGGCCACCGGTGATGGGTTCCCCCTCCAGCAGGGTGCCAGAACGGGCTCCCCAGAGGTTTTTGGTGGCTACAGAGGCTTGCGGCGGCGGAACTCCCGAGCTATCTTCTGTTCTGGAAGTTTTAGGGTACGTAGGTATATATGGGTGAAAGTTGTACGTCGGTGGAGCTACGGGGGCCCCACGAGGTAGGGGGGCGCGCCTGGGGGGGGCACCCTCGTGGGTAGCCCGTATCTCCCCTGACGTGCACTCCAAGTTCCCTGGGTTGCTTTCCTTCAAAAAATAACTTCTCCAGTTGATTTTGTTCCGTTTTGACTCCGTCTGATATTCCTTTTCCTCGAAACACTGAAATAGGCATAAAACAGCAAATCTGGGCTGGGCCTCCGGTTAATAGGTTAGTCCCAAAAATAATATAAAAGTGGATAATAAAGCCCAATATTGCCTAAAACAGTAGATAAAGTAGCATGGAGCAATAAAAAATTATAGATGTGTTGGAGACGTATCACGTCTTCATAGTATACCCAAAGGAAATGGTTGGGTACACCTTCTATCACAGATCCAAAGGGAACATATTTGTTGCTAAGAATGGATCCTTTCTAGAGAAGGAGTTTCTCTCGAAAGAAGTGAGTGTGAGGAAAGTAGAACTTGATGAGGTATTAGTACCTTCTCCCGAATTGGAAAGTAGTTCATCACAGAAATCAGTTACAGTGATTCCTACACCAATTAGTGACGAAGCTAATGATGATGATCATGAAACTTCAGATTAAGTTAATACCGAACCTCATAGGTCATCCATAGTACGGTCCGCACCAGAGTGGTATGGTAATCCTGTTCTGGAAGTCATGTTACTAGACCATGATGAACCTACGAACTATGAGGAAGCGATGATGAGCCCAGATTTCACGAAATGGCTTGAGGCCATGAAATCTGAGATGGGATCCATGTATGAGAACAAAGTATGGACTTTGGTGGACTTGCCCGATGATCGGCAAGCCATAGAAAATAAATGGATCTTCAAGAAGAAGACTGACACTGACGGTAATGTTACTATCTACAAAGCTCGACTTGTTGAGAAAGGTTTTTGACAAGTTCAAGGAGTTCACTACGATGAGACCTTCTCACCCGTAGCGATGCTTAAGTTTGTCTGAATCATGTTAGCAATTGCCGCATTTTATGAAATATGGCAAATGGATGTCAAAACTACATTCCTTAATGGATTTCTTAAAGAAGAGTTGTATATGATGCAACCAGAAGGTTTTGTCGATCCAAAGGGTGCTAACAAAGTGTGCAAGTTCCAGCGATCCATTTATGGACTGGTGCAAGCCTCTCGAAGTTGGAATATATGCTTTGATAGTGTGATCAAAGCATATGGTTTTATACAGATGTTTGGAGAAGCCTGTATTTACAAGAAAGTGAGTGGGAGCTTTGTAGCATTTCTAATACTAAAAGCGGATGCCATATTGTTGATTGGAAATGATACATAATTTGTAGATAGCATAAGAGGATGCTTGAATAAGAATTTTTTAGTGAAAGACCTCGGTGAAGCTGCTTACATATTGGGCATCAAGATCTATAGAGATAGATCAATACGCTTAATTGGACTTTCACAAAGCACATACCTTGATAAATTTTTGAAGAAGTTCAAAATGGATCAGTCAAAGAAAGGGTTCTTGCTAGTGTTACAAGGTGTGAAGTTGAGTCAGACTTAATGCCCGACCACTGAAGAAGATAGAGAGAAAATGAAAGTCATTCCCTACGCTTTAGCCATAGGTTCTATCATCTATGCAATGCTGTGTACCAGACCTGATGTGTGCCTTGCTATAAGTATAGCAGGGAGGTACCAAAGTAATCCAGGAGTGGAGCACTAGACAACGGTCAAGAACATCCTAAAATACCTGAAAAGGACTAAGGATACGTTTCTCGTTTATGGAGGTAATAAAGAGTTCGTCGTAAAGAGTTACGTCGATGCAAGCTTTTACAATGATCCAGATGACTCTAAGTCTCAATCTGGATACATATTAAAAGTGGGAGCAATTGTCTAGAGTAGCTCAATGCAGAGAATTGTAGACATAGAAAATTTGCAAAATGCATACGACTCTGAATATGACAGTCCTGTTGACTAAACTTCTCTCACAAGCAAAACATGAGCCCACCTTAGTACCCTTTGGGTATTAATCACATAGTGATGTGAACTAGATTATTGACTCTCGTAAACCCTTTGGTTGTTGGTCACATGGCGATGTGAACTGTGGGTATTAATCACCTACAGATGTGAACTATTAGTGTTAAATCACATGGAGGTATGAACTAGACTATTGACTCTAGTGCAAGTGGGAGACTGAAGGAAATATGCCCTAGAGGCAATAATAAAGTTGTTATTTTATATTCCCTTATATCATGATAAATGTTTATTATTCATGCTAGAATTGTATTAACCAAAAACTTAGTACATGTGTGAATACATAGACAAAATAAAGTGTCCCTAGTATGCCTCTACTTGACTAGCTCGTTAATCAAAGATGGTTATGTTTCCTAACCATATACATGTGTTGTCATTTGATAAACGGGATCACATCATTAGAGAATGATGTGATGGACAAGATCCATCCGTTAGCTTAGCATTATGATCATTACAGTTTTATTGCTACTGCTTTCTTCATGACTTATACATGTTCCTCTGACTATGAGATTATGCTCTACAGGTGTCTCCAAAGGTGTTTGTTGGGTTGGCATAGATCAAGATTAGGATTTGTCACTCCGTGTTTCGGAGAGGTATCTCTAGGCCCTCTCGGTAATGCTCATCACTATAAGCCTTGCAAGCAATGTGACTAATGAGTTAGTTACGGGATGAAGCATTACAGAATGAGTAAAGAGACTTGCTGGTAACGAGATTGAACTAGGTATGATCATACCGACGATCAAATCTCGGGCAAGTAACATACCGATGATAAAGGGAACAACGTATGTTGTTGTGCGGTTTGACCGATAAAGATCTTTGTAGAATATGTCAAAACCAATATGAGCATCCAGGTTCCATTATTGGTTATTGATCGGAGATGTGTCTCGATCATGTCTACATAGTTCTCGAACCTGTAGGGTCCACACGCTTAACGTTCAATGACGATTTGTATTATGAGTTATGTGATTTGATGACCGAAGTTTGTTTGGAGTCCCGGATGAGATCATGGACATGACGAGGAGTCTCAAAATGGTTGAGACATAAATATTGATATATTGGAAGGTTATGTTCGGACACCGGAAAGGTTTCAGAAGAGTTCAGACATTTTTCGGAGTACCGGGAGGTTACCGGAACCCCCCGGGGAAGTAGTGGGCCTTAATGGGCTTTATTGGAAAGGAGAGGAGGGTCGCAGGGTGGCCCCCCCCCCCATGGAAGGTCCGAATTGGACTAGGGAGGGGGCAGCGCTCCCCTCTTTCCTTCTCCCTCTCCTACTACTTCCCTCTCTCCCCTCTTGGAAAAGGAAGGGGACTCCAACTAGGATTGGGAATCCTAGTTGGACACCCCTTATAGGCGCGCCCCTCATGGCCGCCGGACTCCTCCGTCCCTCCTTTATATACGGGGGCAAGGGGGCACCCCAAAGCACAACATTGTCTTAGCCGTGTGTTGTGCCCTCCTCCACCGTTTGCTCCTCTGATAGTATCATCATAGTGCTCAGGCGAAGCCCTGCGCGGATCACATCATCAACACCGTCATCACGCCGTCGTGCTGACGAAACTCTCCCTCGACCCTCCGCTCGATCAAGAGTTCGAGGGACATCATCGAGCTGAACATGTGCTGAACTCGGAGATGTCATAAGTTTGGTGCTACATTGGTTGGACCGTGAGGACGTTCGACTAATCAACTGCGTTAACATAATGCTTCTGCTTTCTGTCTACGAGGGTACATGGACACACGCTCCCCCTCTCGTTGCTATGCATCTCCTAGATAGATCTTTCGTGGTCGTAGGAAAATTTTGAATACTACGTTCCCCAACAGAAACACCATATGATCCAACTATATTAGCAAAGCCCGCGATACATCAAGATTGTGCCATCTCGAGAACACGACAGAGACAAAGAGATAGGGAGAGAGAGAGATTAAACACATAGTTGCTGGTACAAACCCTCATCCCCGAGGGTGGAATACTCCCTCCTCATCATGGTGGCCATAGGGATGATGAAGATGGCTCCGGTGATGATTTCCCCCTCCAGCGGAGTGCCGGAACGGGTCTAGATTGGTTTTTCGTGGCTATAGAGGCTTGCAGCAGCGGAACTTCTGATCTGTCGACACCCCAGAGTTTTTGGAATATTTGGGCATTTATAGGGCGAAGAGGTGGTGCGGGAGGCCACTCATGTCTGCTAGAACTACATCGGTATTTCCCCAAAGAGGAAGGGATGATGCAGTATAGCGACGGCATGTATTTCCCTCAATGATGAGACCAAGGTGATTAAACCAGTAGGAGAACCTCCTCACACCACGTAAACAGCACCTGCACACAAATAACAAATACTCGCAACCCGACGTGTTAAAGCGGTTGTCAATCCCTTCCGAGTACGGCGCCTCAAGATAGGCAAATAACGTGAGGTAAAAGTGGTAGATAGGATAAATAGATCGCGGAACAAATAAATTGCAACAAGGTATTTTTGTATTTTTGGTTTAATAGATCTGAAAATAAATGCAAAGGAAAATAAATCACAAAGGAAAACATGATGAAAAGAGACCCAGGGGGGGGGGGGGGCGTAGGTTTCACTAGTGCCTTCTCTCGATAAAAATAGCAAACGGTGGGAAAACAATTACTGTTGGGCAATTGATAGAACTTCGAATAATCATGATGATATCCAGGCAATGATAATTATATAGGCATCACGTCCAAGATTAGTAGACCAACTCCTGCCTACATCTACTACTATTACTCCACACATCGACCGCTATCCAGTATGCATCTAGTGTATTAAGCTCATGGGAAAATGAAGTAATGCAATAAGAACGATGACATGACGTAGACGAGATCCGTTTATCTATTGCGGAGATATATATCTCATCTTGTTATCCTTAGTAGCAACAATATATACATGTCGGTTCCCCTTCTGTAACTGGGATCAAGCACCGTAAGATCGAACCCACTACAAAGCACCTGTTCCCATTGCAAGATAAATAGACGAAGTTGTACAAACAAAACCCAAATATCGGAGAAGAAATACAAGGCTATAAGCAATCATGCATATAAGAGATCAAAGACTACTCAAATAACTTTCATGGATAAAAACATAGATCTGATCATAAACTCAAAGTTCATCGGATTCCAACAAACACACACTTACATCATATGGATCTCCAAGAGACCATTGTATTGATAATCAAGAGAGAGGGAGAGAGAGAGAGAGAGAGAGGAAGCCATCTAGCTACTAACTATGGAACCGAAGGTCTACATAGAACTACTCACGCATCATAGGAGAGGCACCAATGGAAGTGGTGAACCCCTCCATGACGATGTCTAGATCGGATCTGGTGGTTCTGGACTCTATGGCGGCTGGAAATGATTTTCATCGTCTCTCCTAGGGTTTCTGGAATATTGGGGGTATTTAGAGCAAATAGGCAGTTCAGGGGGCACCCGAGGTGGGCACAACCCACCAGGGCGCGCCTGGGCCTCCTGGTGGGTGCTACTCTCCTCGAGCCACCCCCAGGTGCTTCCTTGGCCCACTGGATGTCTTCTGGCCCAAAAATCCTCCAGGAAATTCCTGCGATGTAAAAACATGCAGAAAACAACAACTGGCACTGGGCAATATGTCAATAGGTTAGTACCAAAAAATGATATAAAATGACTATAAAATGATTGTAAAACATCCAAGAATGATAATATAATATCATGGAACAATAAAAAAATTTAGATATGTTGGAGACATGTCAGCATCCCCAAGCTTAATTCCTGCTCATCCTCGAGTAGGTAAATGATAAAAACAGAATTTTGATGTGGAATGTTTCCTAACATGTTCATCACATTTCTTTTCTTTATAGTATGGAGATATGGACTTCTATATGATTCAAAGCAATAGTCTAGTTTTGACATGAAGACTTTAATACTCAAGCATACCAACAAGCAACCATGTCTTTCAAAATATCAGCACTAAAGCAAGTCATCCCTAGCCCATCATGCTCAGTCATTGATCCATTCATGAAACACACTCGAATATTAGCTACACCCAATGCTCAAATACGATCATAGTGCCCCTTGGTTGGTGCTTTATAAGAGAAGATGGAGACTTAAATTCAAAATAAAAATTGCATAAGTAAAAGAAAGGTCCTTCGTGGATGGAAGTAGGGATTTGTAGAGGTGCCAGATATCAAAGCTTAAATTGAGAGACCAAAATTATTTTTGAGAGGCAAACTTTTCCCACCAACGAAAATGACTTGGAGCATCCCAACACTTTCCATGCTAGCTACATCATAGGCAGTTCCCACACAGAAAATAAAGTTTATTCCTTTTTCCACCATTACTTTCACTTCCCATGGCTAACCGTATCCACTGGTGCCCTCCATACCAACACTTTCCAAGGAATTTATTATTTGACAACATAACGTAAATTCATTATTCATTTCAGGACTAGGCATCCCTAGTACCTTTGCCGTACTCTCGTGCAATGACAAGTGAATAAACACTCATCATGAGAATAACACATCTAGCATGGAAAATATTGGCTACCCTTTACCGCTTCGCGCGCAGTAGAGCACACAAAAGAGAAATTTATTTTGAACATTAGAGATGGCACATGCAAATTTGCTTAGAACGGCATGGAACTACCGTATATAGGTAGGTATAGTGGACTCATATGGCAAAATTGGTTTAAAGGGTTTTGGATGCACAAGTAGTGATCATACTCAGTGCAAAATGAATACTAGCAAAAAGATTGAGAATTGACCAACCAAAAAGCGAAAAATCTAGTACCCAAGCATTAAGCATAAGTAACACAGTATAATGCACCACAAGTAGGATATAAATTTCATTTCATAACTACTGACTTTCGTGCTTGCATAGGGAATCACAAACCTTAACATCAATACTCTTACTAAAGCGCAATTACTCATCAACATGACTCACATATCATATTGTCATATCTCAAACCCATTAGTAATAATCAAGTTTATTTTGTCCAATGATCTTCATGAAAGTTTTTATTATATCCTCCATGGATATCTATCACTTTGGGACATTTTTCATATGTTGCTTTTGATAAGCTCATACAAATATAAGTGAAGACCGTGAGCATAATTTTTTTCTTTCTCCCAAAATAATCTAAGTGAAGCAAGAGAGAATTTCTTAAAAATTTACTAACTCCTGAATATATCTAAATGAAGCATGAGAGCATTTCTTCAAAATTAACAAAGCAAACCGTGCTAAAAATGATATAAGTGAAGTACTAGAGCAAATCCAAGGCTCTAAAAATTTAAGTGAAGCATAGGAGCAAGCATAGCATAATTTTGGCTTTCTCAAAAGGGTGTGTCCAGCAAGGATTCAACACTTAAAACACAAAGCAAAACAAGCAAAGACTCATATCATACAAGACACTCCAAGAAAAACTCATATCATGTGACGAATAAAAATATAGTTTCAAGTAAAATACCGATGGTTGTTAGAAAAAAGCGGGGATGCCACTCGGGGGCATCCCCAAGCTTAGTTGCTTGCTAATTCTTTGAATATTATCTTGGGGTGCCTTGGGCATACCCAAGCTTAGCCTTTTGCTTATCCTTAATTCCTTCATCCATCGTAAGATAACCCAAAACTTGAAAATTTCAATCACACAAAACTCAAACAAAACCTTCGTGAGATCCATTAGTATAAGAAACCAAACCACTACTATAATTACTGTAGAAAACCTATTCTTATTTTTTTTGCACTATATATACTTTATTCCAACTTTTCTATGGCAAAAACTCATCAAAGAAAACCATAGAATCATCAAAACAAGCACACAACGCAAAGAAAACACAATTTGTCAAAAACAGAACAGTCTGTAGCAATCTGAATATTTCGAATACGTATGTAACTCCAAAAATTCTGAAATAAATTGATGGACCGTAGGAATTTGTCTATTAATCCGCTGCAAAATCAATCAACTTAAAATCACACTTCTGTAAAAAATGACAAATAATCTCGTGAGTGCAAAAGTTTCTATTTTTCAGCAAGATCAAATAAACTTTCACCCAAGTCTTCCCAAAGGCCTTGCTTGGCACAAACACTAATTAAAACACAAAAAACACAATCATAACAGTATAATAATTGTGCTAACACTCAAGAACAGGAATCAAAAAGCAAAAATAATTTTTATTCATTGGGTTGCCTCCCAACAAGCGCTATCGTTTTACGCCCCTAGCTAGGTATAACGCGTAGGATCTAAGTGTTGTCATCTTTGGTTCTAGATCCATAGTATGTCCTCATGATTGATTCATATGGTGGACTACTTCTTGTTCTAGGGAAGTGTTCCATTACCTTCCTTCGTGGAAGTTGAAATTTAATATTGTCTTCTTTCACATCAATCACGGCACCAATAGTACGCAAAAATGGTCTACCAAGAATAATTGGACAAGACGGATTGCAATCAGTATCAAGAACAATAAAATCTATGGGAACATAATTCCTATTTGTAAGAATAAGAACATCATTAATTCTTCCCATATTCTTTTTAATAGTAGAATCCGCTAAGTGCAAAGTTAAAGAGCATTCTTCTATATTGGTAAGACAAAGCACGTCACATAAAGATTTCGGAATGGTAGAAACACTAGCACCCAAGTCACATAAAGCAAAGCACTCATAATTTTTAATCTTGACTTTGATAGTAGGTTCCCACTCATCATGCAATTTTCTAGGAATTGAAACTTCTAATTCCAACTTTTCTTCAAAAGCTTTCACCATGGCATCAACAATATATTTAGTAAAAGCTTTATTTTGTTCATAAGCATCGGGTGAATTATCATGGATTACAACAAACAAATACAATCAATCAAAGAGAAACTATCATAATTAAAGTCTTTGTAATCCAAAATAGTGGGCACATCACTAGTTAAAGTCTTGACCTCTTCAAACCCACATTTATAAATTTTCTCAACAAGATTTTCACCCTCCAAATCACAGGGACGCCTTCTAACTAAAGTTGACTCTTCTCATGTCCCTTTTTCATCGATCTTAAATTTACTAAACAAAGAATCAATAGAAGAAACACCAATCATTTTGATATCTTCATCACTTTTATGATAGTAATCACTAGAAAATGCTCTTTCTAAAAATTCTCTTTTAGCTCTAAGCATAGCGGTTCTTTTCTTACTTTCATCCATAGAAACATAAAGAGCTTTAATTGATTCTTCAACCTTAGGCACAAAAAATTTAATCTTGAGAGTTTCTACATCATGAGAAATTCTATCAACACTTCTAGACAAATCATCAATTTTATTCAGCTTTTCTTCTATGAAAGTATTGAAAGCTTTTTGAGTATTGATAAATCCATTATTATTGTTCTCAAGATCAAAGGTGTTTCTATTATTATTGTAAGTAGGATTACCATAGGAATTACTATAATTATTAGAGGAATTACTAGGAAAAGGCCTAGGATTAAAATTACCTCTATAAGCATTGGTGTTGAAATTGTTTCGTGAGACAAAATTCACATCTATGGCATCACTAGTTTGCTCAATGATAGTAGACAAAGGCACATCATTAAAATCAATAGGAGCACTTTTATTAGCAACCAACTTCATAAGAGCATCAACTTTTTCACTCAAAGTATTTATTTCTTCTACCCAATTGATTTTTTTCTAGTAGGAGCTCTTTCGGTATGCCATTGTGAGTGATTTTCCATAATATTGTCTATCAATTTAGTAGTTTCACCCAACGTAATTTCTATAAAAGTACCCCCTGCGGCAGAATCTAAAAGATTATGAGAAAAAAAAAATTCAATCCCGCATAAAAAAATTGTATGATCATCCAAAGATTTAACCCATGAGCTGGGCAATTCCTTAGCATAAATTTCATCCTTTCCCAAGATTGTGCAACATGCTCATGTTCAAGTTGCTTGAAATTCATGATCTGGGTTCTAAGGGAAATAATTTTTGCGGGCGGAAAATACTTAGTGATAAAAGCATCTTTGCACTTGTTCCAAGAATTGATACTATTGCGAGGGGAAAAAGAAAACCAAGTTTTTGCACGATCTCGTAAAGAAAATGGAAATAATTTCAACTTCACAACATCATTGTCCACATCTTTTTTCTTTTGCATATCGCATATTCCACGAATGTGCTAGGATGGGACGCGGCATCCTCATTAGGAGTATTGGCAAATTGATCTTTCATGACAAGATTCAACAAAGCAGTATTAATATCGCAAGACTCCGCACTAGTGGAAGGATGAGCAATTGGAGTGCTAATAAAATCATTGTTGTTGGTATTTGAGAAATCACACAACTTGGTGTTCTCTTGAGTCATGATGACTACACAACAAGATTGCACTCAAAAACAGATTTGATGAGAAAATGGCGAACGAAAGAGAGGGCGAATAAAACGGCAAATTTTTATGAAGTAGGGGAGAGGAAAACGAGAGGCAAATGGCAAATAATGTAAATTGCGAGGAGATGAGATTTGTGAATAGGAACCTGGTTGATGTTGAAGATCCTCCCTGGCAACGGCGCCAGAAATTCCTTTTGATGTCTGCTAGAACTACGTCGGTATATCCCCAGAGAGGAAAGGATGATGCAGTATAGCAACGGTAGGTATTTACCTCAGAGATGAGACCACGGTTATCGAACCAGTAGGAGAAGCTCCTCCCACCACGTAAACAACACCTGCAGACAAATACCAAATACTCGCAACCCGATGTGTTAAAGGGGTTGTCAATCCCTTCCGGGTACAGCGCCTCAAGATAGGCAAATAACGTGAGGTAAAAGTGGTAGATAGGATAAATAGATTGCAGAACAAATAAATTACAGCAAGGTATTTTTATATTTTTGGTTTAATAGATCTGAAAATAAATGCAAAGGAAAATAGATCGCAAAGGAAAATATGATGAGAAGAGACCCGTGGCCATAGGTTTCACTAGTGGCCTCTCTCTCGAAAATAGCAAACGGTGGGAAAACAATTACTCTTGGGCAATTGATAGAACTTCAAATAATCATGACGATATCCAGGCAATGATCATTATATAGGCATCACGTCCAAGATTGGTAGACCGACTCCTGCCTGCATCTACTACTATTACTCCACACATCGACCGATATCCAGCATGCATCTAGTGTATTAAGTTCATGGGAAAACGAAGTAATGCAATAAGAATGATGACATGATGTAGACGAGATCCGTTTATCTATTGTGGAGATATAGATCTCATCTTGTTATCCTTAGTAGCAACGATACATACGTGTCGGTTCCCCTTCTGTCACTGGGATCAAGCACCGTAACTACAAAGCACCTCTTCCCATTGCAAGATAAATAGATCAAGTTGGCCAAACAAAACCCAAATATCAGAGAAGAAATACGAGGCTATAAGCAATCATGCATATATGAGATCAAAGAAGACTCAAATAACTTTCATGGATAAAAACATAGATCTGACCATAAACTCAAAGTTCATCGGATCCCAACAAACACACTACAAAAAGACTTACATCATATGGATCTACAAGAGACCATTGTATTGATAATCAAGAGAGAGAGAGAGAGAGAGGAAGTCGTCTAGCTACTAACTACGGACCGAAGGTCAACAAAGAACTACTCACGCATCATAGGAGAGGCACCAATGGAAGTGGTGAACCCCTCCATGACAGTGTCTAGATTGGATCTAGTGGTTCTGGACTCTGTGGTGGCTGGAATTGATTTTCATCGTCTCTCCTAGGGTTTCTGGAATATTGGGGTATTTAGAGCAAAGAGGCGGTTCAGGGGGCACCCGAGGTGGCCACAACCCACCAGGGCACGCTTAGGCCGCTTGGCGCGCCCTAGTGGGTGCTGCTCCCCTCGAGCCACCCCCAGGTGCTTCCTTGGCCCACTAGATGTCTTCTGGCCCAAAAAATCCTCCAGGAGTTTCGTTGCGTTTGGACTCCGTTTGTTATTGATTTCCTACGATGTAAAAAACATGCAGAAAACAACAATTGGTATTGGGCACTATGTCAATAGGTTAGTACCAAAAACTGTTATAAAATGACTATAAAATGATTGTAAAACATCCAAGAATGATAATATAACAACATGGAACAATCAAAAATTATAGATACATTGGAGACGTATTAGCCACCAAGGTGGGCACAACCTACCTGGGCGTGCCTGGGCCCACAGGCGCACCCTGGTGGGTTGTGATCCCCTCAGAGCTCCCCTCTGGTACTTATTTGGCCCACCGGGTGTCTTCTGGTCCAAAAAAATCCCCAAAAAGTTTCGTTGCGTTGGGCTCCGTTTGGTATCGATTTTCTGCGATGTAAACAATAAGCTAAAAGTAGCAACTGGCACTTGGCACTATGTAAATAGGTTAGTCCCAAAAAATGATATAAAGTTGCTATAAAATGATTGTAAAACATCCAAGAATGATAATATAACGGCATGAATACTTCATATAGATACGTTGGAGACTTATCACCGTCCGCGTGATTCAACACTCATTGGAATGCATACATCGGTATGTATTATTTCCAATAAGTTATTAGCTCGCTCCATTGTTACGGAAAACGGAGTTTTAGTCATCATACCGATGAGGCATGGTTCGTAATTATCAAATGATTCATAATCAAGTGATTCCAAAATTCCATCCGCATGGAGTTTCTTCATGCACTTTACACCAATATGACCTAAACGGCAGTGCCACAAGTATGTTGCACTATCATTATCAACTTTGGCTCGTTTGGCATCAATATTATGAATATGTGTATCACTAAAATTGAGATTCAACAAGAATAGTCCATTCATCAAAGGTGCATGACCATAAAAGATATTACTCATATAAATAGAATAACCATTATTCTCTGACTTAAATGAATAACAGTCTCGCAATAAACAAGATCCAGATATAATGTTCATGCTCAACGCTGGCACCAAATAAAATTATTCAAGTCTAAAACTAATCCCGAAGGTAGATGTAGAGGTAGTGCGCCAATGGCGATCACATTGACCTTGGAACCATTCCTGACGCGCATCATCACCTCGTCCTTAGCCAATATTCGTTTATTCGATAGCTCCTGTTTCGATTTACAAATATGAGCAACCAAACCAGTATAAAATACTCAGGCACTACTACGAGCATTAGTAAGGTACACATCTATAACATGTATATCAAATATACCTTTGTTTACTTTGCCATCCTTCTTATTTGCCAAGTATTTGGGGCAGTTCCGCTTCCATTGACCATTTCCTTTGCAGTAGAAGCACTCATTTTCAGGCTTGGTTCCACCTTTGGGCCTCTTCACGGGAGTGGCAACTTGCTTGCCATTCTTCTTGAAGTTCCCTTTCTTTCCCTTTCCTTTTTCTTGAAACTAGTGATCTTGTTAACCATTAACACTTATGCTCCTTCTTGATTTCTACCTCCGCGGATTTCGGCATCACGAAGAGCTCGGGAATTGTTTTCATCATCCCTTGCATAGTATAGTTCATCACGAAGCCTTTTTAGCATGGTGGCAGTGATTGAAGAACTCTGTCAATAACACTCTCTCAACTGGAAGATCAATTCCCAGCTGAGTCAAGTGGTTATGATACCCAAACATTTTGAGTATGTGTTCACTGATAGAACTGTTCTCATCCATCTTACAACTATAGAACTTGTTGGAGACTTCATATCTCTCAACCCGGGCATTAGCTTGAAATATAAACTTCAGCTCTTTGAACATCGCATATGCTCCGTGGTGCTCAAAACACTTTTGGAGCCCCGGTTCTAAACCATAAAGCATGGCCACTAAACTATCGAGTAGTCATCATTAGAAGTTTGCCAGGTGTTCAGAACGTCTAGGTTAGCGGGAGCGGGTCTCTCACCTAGCGGTGCATCAAGGACATAATTCTTCTATGCAGCAATGAGGATAATCCTCAAGTTACAGACAAAGTCCGTGCAGTTGCTACCATCATCTTTCAACTTAGCTTTCTCTAGGAACGCATTAAAATTCAAGGGAACGGTAGCACGGGCCATTGATCTACAATATAGATATGCAGAAACTATTAAGACTAAGTTCATGATAAATTTTAGTTCAAATAATCAAATTACTGATGAACTCCCACTTAAATCAACATCCCTCAAGTTGTCTAAGTGATACATGATCCAAATCAACTAGCTCATGTTGATCGTCACGTGAGATGGGGTAGTCTTGAATGGCGAACATCTCTATGTTGATCATATCTACTATATGACTCATGTTCGACCTTTCGGTCTCCAGTATTCCGAGACCATGTATGTACATGTTAGGCTCATCAAGTTTAACCCAAGTATTCAGGATGTGGAAAACTGACTTACACCCGTTGTATGTGAACGTAGAGTCTATCACACTCGATCATCATGAGGTGCTTCGAAACGACGTACTTGGCAACAGTGCATACTCGGGGAGAACACTTTTATCTTGAAATTAAGTGAAGGGATCATGTTATAATGCTACCATCGTTCTAAGCAAGATAAGATGCATGAAGGATAAACATCACATGCAATCAAAAATATGTGACATGATATGGCCATCATCATCTTGTGATTTTGATCTCCATCTCCAAAGCATTGGCATGATCTCCAGCATCACCGGCGTGATACCTTGATCTCCATCATTGCGTTGGGGTCGTCTCGCCAACTATTGCTAATGCATAGCGATAAAGTAAAGCAATTACATGGCGCTTAGTGATAGACACACAGGTCATACATATTAAAGACAACCCTGAGGCTCCTGCCGATTGTCGTACTCATAGACATGCAAGTTGTGAACGTACTACAAAACATGATCATCTCATACATCAACATATATCACATCATAACTTGACAATATCACATCACAACATGCCCTGCAAAAACAAGTTAGAAATCCTCTACTTTTTTGTTGTAAGTTTTACGTGGCTTCTACGGGCAACTAGCAAGAATCGTTCTTACCTACGCAAAACCACAACGATGATTATCAAGTTTGTTGTTTTAACCTTCAGCAAGGACCGACCATAGTCAGATTCGATTCAACTAACATGAGAGAAACAGACACCCGCTAGCCACCTCATGCAAAACAAGTTGCATCAGTCGGTGGAACCGGTCTCATATACGTGGACATGTAAGGTTGGTCCTGGCCGCTTCATCCCACAATACCGCCGAATCAAAATAAGACGTTGGTGGTAAGCAATATGAACATCACCGCCTGGTACGTCCATTCTACATCATGCTTTTATATCGATATTTATTGCATTATGGGCTGTTACTACACATTATGTCACAATACTTATGCCTTTTCTCTCATATTTATAAGGTTTACACAAAGAGGGAGAATGTCAGCAACTGGAATTCTGGGATGGAAAAGGAGCAAATATTAGAGACCTATTCTGCACAACTCCAAAAGTCCTGAAACTCCACAAAAGTCAGTTTTGGAATATATTAAAAATATTGGGTGAAGAAAGCACAAGAGGGGGGCCACCCAGCAGCCACGAGGGTGGAGCGCTCTACCCCCCTGGGCGCGCCCCCTGCCTCGTGGGCCACCTGGCAGGCCCCTGATGCCCATTTTATGCTATATGGTGTCTTTTTCCCTGAAAAATCAGAAGGAAGCTTTCGGGGTGAAGCACCACCATCTCGAAGCGGAACCTGGGCAGAACCAATCTAGGGCTCCGGCGGAGCTGTTCTGCTAGGGAAACATCCCTCCGGGAGGGGGAAGTCGCTGCCATCATCATCACCATCGATCCTCTCATCGAGAGGGGGTCAATCTCCATCAACAACTTCACCAACACCATCTCCTCTCAAACTCTAGTTCATCTCTTGTATCCGATCTTTGTCTCAAAACCTTAGATTGGTACCTGTGGGTTGCTAGTAGTGTTGATTACTCCTTGTACTTGATGCTAGTTGGTTTATTCGGTGGAAGATCATATGTTCAGATCCTTAAAGCTATTCAATACCCCTCTGATTATGAACATGAATATGATTTGTGAGTAGTTACGTTTGTTCCTGAGGACATGGGAGAAGTCTTGTTATAAGTAATCGTTATAAGTAATCATGTGAATTTGGTATTCGTTCGACATTTTGATGAGATGTATGTTTTCTTTCCTCTAGTGTTGTTATGTGAACGTCGACTACATGGCAGTTCACCATGATTTGGGCCTAGGGGAAGGCATTGGGAAGTAATAAGTAGATGATGGGTTGCTAGAGTGACATAAGCTTAAACCGTAGTTTATGCATTGCTTCGTAAGGGGCTGATTTGGATCCATATGTTTCATGCTATGGTTAGGTTTACCTAAATTCTTCTTTCGTGGTTGCGGATGCTTGCGAGAGGGGTTAATCATAAGTGGGATGCTTTTCCAAGGAAGGGCAGTACCCAAGCACCGGTCCACCCACATATCAAATTATCAAAGTAACAAACGCGAATCATATGAGCATGATGAAAACTAGCTTGACAGTAATTCCCATGTGTCCTCGGGAGCGCTTTGCTTTATATAAGAGTTTGTCCATGCTTGTCCTTCACTACAAAAAGGATTGAGCCACCTATTGAACCTACAAAAAGGAGGGGCTTGTTCGGGGTATCTTCACCCCGACCAGAAGTGCAAAGAGTTGCTCCTGAACCTACTGAAAATATTTATTTTTAAATTCCTTCGGGTATGATTGAGAAACTGCTAGCTAATCCCTATACAGGAGATGGAACATTACATCCCGATATGCACCTAATCTATGTCAAGAAGAAGGTCTTCCCTTTATCTTTGAAGGGAAAGGCATTGGCATGGTTTAGGCTATGTGAACTACAAAAAAATACACTTCCGTGATGATACGTGTTTGTCACAGTAGGTCGCATTTTTTTGTCATGCATGTACATCCATGACGATTTTATGACAGAATCAAGATAGTCATACCTGTGCTGTCGTAGAAGTGTTCCATGACATTACCAAAATTATCATCACGGAAGTGTCCACTTCCATGACGATAAATCACGCATCACAGAAGTGCTTTCGTCAAGGGTGACCGACACGTGGCATCCACCGTAACGGAACGCCATTAAGCTATCGGGTCGGGTTTTGGATCTGATAACCCGTTAACAGCCCCGACCAATGGGGATTTCCCACGTGTAAAATCATCATTGGCTGGAAGAAACACGTGTCGGCTCATTGTTGGGACAGATGTCATCCACTCATTGGATAGAAGGCGCGTATGATACATTGACACGTGGCACGGCCCAATAGAGGCCCATTCCTGTGAAAAGGCCGGCCTGTTTGACTTGGTCAAAAGGTGGCGGGCCGGCCCATGGAAAGCCTGTTAACGACCTATTCGCATATAGCCCATTTACAGCCCGCTAACCCAAGGCCCGTTACACCCTATCCGAATTAGGCCCAGTAGCGTCATCTGGGCCATCCAATATGATTCCAGCCCATTTTCACTTCTAGCCCATGTATGGCCCATGACGTCTTTTGGCCCATATGAGGCCCTTTGTAACTCTTGGCCCATTAACGGCCCGTGGTGAAACTGGCCCGTAGTGAACAGTGCATCACTTTATACCCATTAACGACCCGTGGTGAAACTAGCCCGTAATGAACAGTGTATCACTTTATACCCATTAACGGCCCGTTATTCCGTTGGGCCATTTCCAGCCCATCTTATCTTTCGGCCTTCTCAGAGCCCATTTACTCTTGGGCTCATATCCAGCATTCGTTTACTTACGGCTTGTTACTGTGCTTGTGGGCTAAATCCAGCCCGAGGTTATAGTCGGCCCGTTTTGTGGCCCGTTAATACGTTGGGCCGTTTTCATAGCGTCATCAAATACGACCGATTAACGACGGCCCATTATGGTCGGCCCATGAACAGATGATTCCAACTCTAGCCCGTTTACGACCATAATGCGGTCTGTTATTGGCCCATGTTTGGCCAACCGATCATAAGGCCCGTACAAGGCCCAATGATGATACGGCCCGTAGAAGGCCCATTGTGTTGACAACATGTAGAAGGCCCATTATTTCTACCACCCGTAGGAGGGAAATGGTAACTACAGTAAATATGTAGCCCATGGTTATTGTGGCCTAGTTTTAAAAAATAGGTTAGTGCGGCCACTAGCAAACCACGGAAAAAGAACTGCACTGACTACAAGCAAAGAAATAAACAAGACAATAAGGAAATAAATAAGCAAGCAACTTATGCTAGGCTATCATGGCTATTACACATATTACATCCATTGGGCATCAAAGTTCATCACCAGTGCAAATATAGGGAACACAACAACATATAAACGCCGCAGCAAAACAAGTCCAGAACTGAAACCACTTCAGAAGAGCTCAAGAAACAATATCCTCGGTACCCATAATGCTGGCAAGATGCTTAGCAAGCTTATTAACTTTCTCTTGTTTGGCGCTTAAGTCCTCTAGCACTTGCTGTTGCACCAGAAAGTATGCATCTGAATTCTGCAGGGACTTCCTTAGTCCTTCGGCTTCTTGTCGCATAACATCTGATCGATGTCTTTCAACTTGAAGTTGAGACTCAAGAAGCCGAACTAATTCAGGCAACGAGTTCGAAGAGCTGGTGCCAGCAGTAGTAGCCAGTAACTCGAACACTACATCAAGACAGGACTTGGGGGTTGTCTTAGTGTATTCAATATAGTTTTTATCAGCTTTCTTGGAGACCAACAGGGATGTCTCACTATCTTGAACCTTATCTGCATTACTTCCTTTACCATTGCTAACGGGGTACTCTTCTCCAATATTTTATCCACGTTCTAAAAGAGAAACAAATAAACACATCACAGGTTTACAATGTAGTATATGAAACTCATTTTGGTAAACCAGTTCAGTAGTAAGGTGGACAGGATAACAACATGAAACAAACATATATCTATGTAGTATGGTCACTGTATGGTCTATATCATTCTAGTTTATGTTGACAAATCAAGATAGATACAATTCGAGTCATATCTATTTAAGACAAAGCAGCATAGACAGAATATAAGTGTGGGAAACTACACAGCAATAACAACACTTGTAATGTGCATGGCATGAGAACATAACTGTTTATTCAATTGAAACTGAAATCAACATAGAGCAAGTTACAAAGCAAACAGCCAAACACGCTGAAGAAACAGGTTTAAAACATACCTGTTGCACCATTGGAGTTTCAGTTGCATCCTTCAAATTTGAAATTAGTTGGTATGAGTAAATACAGTGATGCAAGAGCAAAGTAGTATGAACCATAGCTACGGAACCTGACCTGAGAACAATTCTTCTTCTGCTTTAAGCATTGACTTGGGGTTTGGAGTGGTGGTCCTCGTGCTTTGGGCACTACAGTTGCCTTACTAACTGCTCGTGTTTGGGTGCTCTGTGGTGGAGACGGTGATGTGTCAACGGGAACTGGGTGTCTATCTGCTGGGTTTGGGGTTAGAAGGGGTGTAGTTGGTTCTCTGTCCAACTGGGTAGGGGTACAATCTGCATGAGTGTGGATTATGTGTGGTGGGGCTGGTTCTTGGGCAAGTACAACCGTGGTTCTATCTGCATCGACAGGTAGCACGATCTTTTCTGAAGATCGTGTTTTTACTCCCACAGATACTGCCATCACTCCCTCCAATTGAAATGGCTGATAAACAAGAAAAGTAATTGAATGTATAGACATTGTAAGATAGACATGTGTAATGGATAGTAGGGAAGAAAACAGGGCATGAAATAATTCACATTTATGTTGTCTAACCAAACATAATAGCAGGACATAGTTTCACATATATGATGGCTAATTAAACAGGAAAGCATGACACAATTTCACATGTATGATGGCTAACTAAACAGGATAGAATGACATAATTCAAAATATGATGACTATGTAAACAGGATGACATGATATAACTATATGATGTGTCTATTAAAGTGGTTGGCATGCCATAAATCACAAACATGTCATCGATGGAAACATGATGGCATGATATAATTCACGGATAGAATGACATAATTTAAAATATGATGACTATGTAAACAAGGTGAGATGATATAACTATATTATGCCTTTAGAAAATGGGTCGGCATGCCATAATTCAGATACATGCTGTCTATGTAAACATCATGGCATGACATAATTCAAATATATGATTTATATACTAAGGAAGTGAGCAGAGGGCAATCGCATATATGATGTGTCAACTAAGGAGATGGCATCCAATATTGTGTATATGATGTAAAAACTAAGCATTGCAATACAACTTATGCATGATATGAGTAATATAACCCTGCCAAGTTTGAGCATACACCTCAGGGGGATAATAGGACTGGTCATCTGCCTCTAAATCCTCCTCTGAAGAGCTATCTGTAACCAGCAAGATATCTGCTTCAGCAGGTAGCATTGTCTGCTCTGAAGACCTTGTTTTCACTCCAGATTTCTCCACCAATTCAAATGGCTGATGCACAGGAAGAGCAGTTGAATATACAAAAATTGTCGACAAAAGCAATGGGAAATACAAAAAAAAGGACGGCATGATATAATTCACATATATGACGCTTGCCTAAACAGCATGGCATTGCATAATTCACATACATAATGCCTTGCAACAAGATAACATTGCATAATTCACATATATAATGTCTTGCAACAAGATGTCATTGCATAATTCACATATATGGTAATTAGACACTAAACAGGTGGCATTCACACAAAGCATGTATAAACTAAGCAAATGACATAACAATGCAAGTGTAACATCCCAAAATTCTAAATTTTGGAATGTTATAATAAATAGATAGATTGATTGTTTGTTTGACTGTTGTGTGATTGATTGAGTGAAATTCGAAACTTTTTGAAAGTTAAATGAGAGGGAATAAAAGGACTTTCCCAAACTTTCATTTTGCTTTTATGATCTTCGTAAATTCAAATTCTTTTCATCACAAAACCCTGGAGAGAAGATGACATGACTTCTTCCATTTATTTAAATGACAAGGGGTGTTGAAAATATTGAATTTCATTTGGGAAATATTTCCAATTCATAAACTTTATGCAACTCAATGATTTTCATGAGCGAAGATAAAATGACTTCTTCAAAACATATGAAATATGAGTTGGGAGTTTCAAACAATTAAACTCAAAGTTTTTTTTGAATTTATTTTCAATTTGAAGTTATTTGGGTTTTATTCAAATTATTTTTCTCCAAAAATAAAATATATGGAAAATAGGGTAAAATGATTCCCTACATCAGAAAATTGGAGAGAAATAAATTTGAATTAATTTTGGTATTTTTTAAAATGATTTTTGTTGGATTTTATTAGACCAGTAGCACTCTTTGAATTATCTGAATTTGTGAGAATTTTATTTAATGTTAAAAAAATGTCCATGCTGTAGAAAATATTTTTCTGAATATTTTGATATATTATATGCCTATATAATATATTTATTTATTTGGTTTTATTATTTTATTTTGCCTGGAAAATAATTTTAAAAAAAACTTCCGCCGACTGGGTCGGCCCAGCTAGCCAGCCAGGTCGCGGCCCAGCCCGCGTCACGCCGCACCGACCTCGGCGTCCGTGCCAAGGCCGGGCACCTCTGCCCCCTCGCCCACGGCAGGTCCCGCCTCGCCCCTCCATAAATAGCACGCCGCCGCCGCCGCGCCGCTCTCCCCAAACCGCGCCGCCGCAGCCGCCGCCCCGCTCCTCACCAACGCCCGCCGCCGCGGGAAGCCGCCGGAGTCCGCCGCCGGTTTTCCAACGGAAAACCGCCCCAACCGGTAAAACCCTAGAACGGTTTTATTTCAGTTTTTTTTCGATTAGTTAGATCGGTTTTTATTTTTTTAGTTAGATTTAGTTTATGGACGTTCATTAGATATGATTCGGTAGAGAACGAGTTCGTTCTTTAGCTCTCTGCAACGAACGTTCGCTACTTAGATTTTTCTTTTTCTTTTATTTTCGGACAGGGACCTATCTGTGATGATTTTATTTACAGAATAGCCCCTGATCTTCAAACGCTCACATCTTTTTACTCGTTTGTCCAAGTTCAACGAAACCAATGCCCACGTCTTCGTTATGATCCCCTCTATCCAGTAATACAACTCAAATATGTTTTTGAAAGTTTAAAATTTGAATTAGATCAGATTTGAATTTGAACTTCGTTTGATCATAACTTGAGTTTTATAACTCCGTTTGAGTTGATTCTTTTTGCATCTCGAAGCTCTTGACCTAAAATTTCTGATAAGGCCAAATTAACATAATTTTGGTACTGTTAGAAATTGTTTTATGTTGCAAGAGTTATTTGCTTGGTTTTGATGTTTTCCGAATCGTCTTCTCCGTTCTTTCCGATCTTTTGAGTGATTGCTTATGTGTGGTTACTATTGATTGCTTACGATAGATTGACCGGAGTGTGACGAGTAGATCTATCAAGAGTTTTGGGTGCGAATCATCTTCATCAACATTGCAGGCAAGTAACACTTGATCATACCTTTCTTCTACTACCCAGTTTTTATGCATTAGATCAATCCTCACACATTGCATGATTAGGATCTAATTAAATTGTGGGATGGGAGGTAGATGAGGTAGTACCTATTACCTGTTTTACTTATGAAACCTTTGGGAGTTACTTCTACGTTTGCTTATTATGCCATGCTATGCTAGTAGACGTGGATTGGGTGAGTGAATATCCATGACAGACGTGAGATTGTTAATTAATGGTTTATCTAAGGTGGCAACTTAAATACACATCTGGGTGGATTGAGGCACCTGGAGTTACCAGGACTTGCCTGTTTTTTTGGAAATCCTGGAGGTACCGTGTGATTTTCCTATGGACCGCCACCCAGGCTCAAAGGGATCATAAGATAATTCATGCTAGTAACTTACGTGTGCAGCCACAAGCCATTATGGGCTCTGGCATAGTTGACTAAGTCGTGCGAACTCTTATAGTGGTGGACTAGCAGATGTAGGGGATGTAGGTGTACCGGTCTACCCATCGTAAGGTGCTAGCGCTTCTGAAAGACTATGTCTCGGTCATCCGTTTCTCAAACACCATGTAGTGCGAGAAACCAAACGGAGGCGATCGAGTCTTGTGGGGAAAAGTGCGCAAACCTCTGCAGAGTGTACAAACTAATCATGATTAGCCGTGTCCCCGGTTATGGACATCTTGAGTATCTAGTATTTGAATATCAAGTGAATCTCAACATGTTACTCTAATTTAATATTGTTTGGTTTGTTAATGAGTACTTTTTAATTGGGATTGAGAATGCTGTCAACCATTCTCAATGTTTAACAACCACCATGATAGTTAAATAAATTTATTCCTTTGCAGTAGGGAAAAATTGGCTTTACGCAAAACTATAACCATAGAGCTTTCCACTAGCCATATATGCATGCAGTATAGCTTATTCTTTCGTTACTCTCTATGTGTTACATTGCCAGCATATTCCATGTGCTGACCCGTTTTCGGGCTGCAACGTTTCATGTTGCAGACTTTTCATACGACGAGTAAGTGATACGTTAGGGTTACGATTTCCTATACTCAACTTTGCCGTTGGTGTTGATGGGAATCCACAACCTTGTTGCTTCCGCTATTTGGATTGAGGTAATAGTATTTTCGTTACTTTATACATGTGATTTACCTCTGTTATAAATCCTCGAGTACTGTGTGTGTCAGCATACCGATCCAGGGATGACACGTAAGCACAGAGACTTGACCGTCTGAGGTCGGGTCGCTACAGCAAGATACCATACGCACGATATGAGCAACATAACCCTGCCAAGTTAGAGCATGCACCTCGGGGGGAAATATGACTAGTCATGTGTCTCCGAATCCTCCTCTGAGGAGCTATCGGTAACCAGCAAGACATGCGCTTCATCAGATAGCATTGTCTGCTCTGAAGACCTTGTTTCCACTCCAGATTTTTCCATGACCGTGCCGAATGGCTGATGCACAGGAAGAGTAACTGGATGTACTAAAATTGTTGACAAATTTAACACATAATAAAAAATGATGGCATGATATAATTCACATATAAGATGACTGGCTAACCAGGGTGGCATTGCAAAATTCACATATATGATGCCTGGCTAAACAAGATGGCATTGCATGATTCACATATACAATAAAGAAACTAGACAGATGGCATTGACACAAAGCATGTCTAAACTAAGCAGATGACATCTTTAATATATATAGTAAGCAATGCAAGGCACCATATGCAAGATATTACCAACATCAGCATGCCAAGTTAGAGTGAAGACCTCATGGGGTAAAAAGGAGTGGTCTTCTCTTTCTGAATCCCCCTCAGAACAGTTATCTTCCTCTTGATTACAATCCGAAATTGGTGGAGGGGGGCTGCCTTTGCACCCACCATGGAACGACGTATGCATGAAATTTTATTGCCACGCAAGGCTCGTCTCTTTTGCTCTACATGATCAGTTCCATTGTGTACAATAACTGGCGTGCATAGGAATAAAACATAGTGAGATTATGTAAGGAGTGCATGCACAAATCCAGAGTGATGGTAGCAAACTGTGGATAGACCCAAAACCAATGATAGCAGGCAGATAATAGCTTTAGTTAAAAAATACATATAATGGCTCCTTTAATGTTTGTTTGCACCCAACATGAAACTCATAGTAGACACCAGAGATTAAGCAGATAGTAGACAGATAGTACTGATTGCTGCCCCAATATGTACCCCACAACCATTTAAAAACTCAAGTGTCAGCATTAGTTTGGACCTGACTCGGAGTCTAATAGGTGAACACGACGATAATGTAGCATGTCATCATATTAAGCGACGCATAATGTAAGTAGACACAGAAGAGTGCGACCTCTCTTGCGGACCCGTGTAGTCCTTAAGGCCATCTGCTCAGTTGATGATGGTAATGCAGTTGTCGTGGCTGCCGGCGGCGGGGAAGAAGATCTGAGGCGTCGAAAGATAGTCTGGAGAGCGGATCCTTGCTGTGATGAACCCTTCCGTCGTTGGAGCAGCTGAGCTGGGGTGGAACACAGTGCCACAGGAGCAGGACAAACCACACAAGGTTTTCTTTGACACATATCTGTAATAGAAGTAATTGAGTAAGGGCTTGTCTGAATTTGAGGATTCTAACAATGCAGGGATAGGAAATAGACAGGAACAGGATAGGAATGCACGTGCAAAACACAGAATTTAAGAACACATGATTTCTGCCAATTTAGGTGTTTGATTCACAACAATTGGAAGATCACAAGATGCAAAAAGCATGGTGAGATTAAGTCAAACCACAAGAAAATATATGGTTACAATGCTATTATGCTACTATCTCTTAGTCTTGTGCTTGATGAATAGGAATATGAAAAGGAGGACAAGTGGAAATTAGAATTCCTACGGTTTTTCTTTCAAGGAGACACTAAAGGAACAAATCCTACAGTTTTCCTTTGCTCCATTCCTTTGCACCAAATTCATGAAAAGTAGTACCATAGGAAACTTTCCAATTCCTATGTTTTTCATTCACTTTTCCTTTCAAGCACTAGCGATTCTAGTAGGCAGGCTTGAGCAAGGAAAATCCTACACTAAAAAAATGTTTTTGTGCTACTTCTATTACTTTGGACCCAGGCCACTGCCATACTAGCTCAACTCCCAGGCCCATCGACAAATGCACAGCTCAAACGCGCAGAGATAAATAATGATGGCGTTCAAGAGAGTCCATCACGGATAGCTAAGTTGCCTGGTACCTCACTGCTTGTCATATAGTAGGATAAAATAATCATATTTACCATTACTACGAGTGCTCAGTGGACAATATATATAACATGTAGAGTAAAAAAGAGATGCAACAAGTGTACAACCTCTTTGGTGAATCCATGTCAATCTCAGCATGATTGGGTTGGCCGGTGATGATGCTCCAGCTGACTTGGCTGTCGGAGGAGGGGAAGAAAATCTTAGGTGTCTGGAGATGGAGCCCGAGGTACTGCTCTGCTGTGATGGAGGGTTTCGTCGTTGGAGCAGCTCCGGTGAGTTGTACGACACCGAGGGTGAAGCAGGACAAGAGAGACAATGTTAACCTGAGTGGAATTCTAATAGCATCTCCAATACATGATGTAAAATACATAACCCCGGCAAGCCCCTTTGCTGGGGCGGCTCGCCCACACCAGCAGAGTGAGCCACCCTCGAACCCACGGTCTCCAACACCATCAACCACGTTGGGCCAGGGCCCGGGAGGCACCTCCATGGTGGCATGCAGATCTTTGTGAAGACAAAGAATATTCAAGATCAAATAAGGATTGGAAGGCAACGATCCTCGACAAGATTCTTGCCGAGGAAACCCACAAGACCATCAACAAGATCCTTGCCGGGGACGACAGCACGCCACGGCAAGACCCTTGCCGGGCCACCCGGCAAGACCCTTGTCAAGGGCGTCAGCGGGGCCACTACCAGGCCCGCACCAACCAAGTCTCCACCGCCATTCACATGCAGCTGCCAGCCCAACCAGCTGGGCAGGCACCTGCGTGGCAACATGCAGCTTCCAGGCCAACTCAGCACACGCCTGTGTGGCGGCATGCAGATCTTCGTGAAGGCTCCACCATCACGCCACCTCCATGGCGCCGCATGCATCGCTGGCCAGGACACATGTCGAAGCGAGGGGGAGCGGCGACGGACGGGATGGGCCTCGCTCCCGTCACCAATAAAGCAAGAGGACACCTAAGCTATGCATTAAATGCATCTTGTCCTGTAATACGAGCGATAAGCTCATAGCACTGTAGGCCTTTCCACCTCCTGTGTGCCACTATGGCAGCCCCTTTCGACTATAAAAGGAGGCCCATGGCGTACTGGAGAGAGATTCGGCTCTTTTGAACTATGCAACCATTGTAGCTAGTTCAGGAGCTCAAGAACACTCAATACATCCACCAAAGCAGGACTAGGGTTTTACGCATCCTCGCGGCCCGAACCTGGGTAAACGATCCTTGTGCTGATTGCTAATCCTGCTCTTCTCACAATCCCGTGCCCCGCAACCGCAGAAGAGATCCTCGTGATCCCTGATGTCTACTACACAACCTTCTTCTTGTAGATGTTGTTGGGCCTGCAAGTGCACTGGTTTGTAGGACAGTAGCAAATTTCCCTCAAGTGGATGACCTAAGGTTTATCAATCCGTGGGAGGCGTAGGATGAAGATGGTCTCTCTCAAACAACCCTACAACCAAATAACAAAGAGTCTCTTGTGTCCCCAACACACCCAATACAATGGTAAATTGTATAGGTGCACTAGTTCGGCGAAGAGATTGTGATACAAGTGCAATATGGATAGTAGATATAGGTTTTGTAATCTTAAAATATAAAAACAGCAAGTAACTAATGATAAAAGTGAGCGTAAACGGTATTGCAATGATAGGAAACAAGGCATATGGTTCATACTTTCACTAGTGCAAGTTCTCTCAACAATAATAACATAGATAGATCATATAACAATCCCTCAACATGCAACAAAGAGTCACTCCAAAGCCACTAATAGCAGAGAACAAACGTAGAGATTATGGTAGGGTACGAAACCACCTCAAAGTTATTCTTTCAGATCGATCTATTCAAGAGTTCGAACTAGAATAACACCTTAAGACACAAATCAACCAAAACCCTAATGTCACCTAGATACTCCATTGTCACCTCAAGTATCCGTGGGCATGATTATACGATATGCATCACACAATCTCAGATTCATCCAACCAACACAAAGTACTTCAAAGAGTGCCCCAAAGTTTCTACCGGAGAGTCAAGAAAATGTGTGCCAACCCCTATGCATAGGTTCATGGACGGAACCCGCAAGTTGGTCACCAAAACATACATCAAGTGGCACGTGGTATCCCATTGTCACCACAGATAAACACGGCAAGACATACATCAAGTGTTCTCAAATCAAAGACTCAATCCGATAAGATAACTTCAAGAGGGAAACTCAATTCATCACAAGAGAGTAGAGGGGGAGAAACATCATAAGATCCAACTATAATAACAAAGCTCACGATACATCAAGATCGTGCCATAGAGAGAACACGAGAGGGTTGGTGGTCGTGGCACCGGAGGAAGAGCTGGAAGATGAGGCAATGGTCCGTCAATATGCTATGAAGGCATCGGTGCCATTGTACTCTGACTCGACGGCCCGCCACCCACACCTTCTTCGCCTTCTCCGGCCTCCCTACGCCAGCCGCCTAAGGAGGCGACCCCGAGAAGTTCAAGGAGCCGGCGACACAGATGATGGGGTTGCCGGTGCCGCCCGGAGCAGTGCCCGACGCTTAGTCGGACCAGTCTTCCTGCCGCCCGCTACCCTTGTCGTCACTGCCGCTGTCCTCCTCGCCACTCTTGCTCGAGGAGGAATCTTCATCGTCAGAGGAGCTCTCCACACAGCACCTTAGGCGAGTCCCGAAGTGCCCAAAGACCTTGACGGAGAGGAGGCCACTCTCCATTAATTTGAAATGGAGAGTGAGTCCCTCCGTCGGGGTGTGGATGTGGGCTAAAGTCTTCCACCCTCGGTGAAGATACATGACGTGAGGGGCGGGGAACTCGACGTCAGCCCATGTGTCGCTGTTCCCACAACCCCTCATATGCAGCCGCAGTGCCTGCAGCGGGTCCAGCTCCATCTCCCGCGCAAATGGAGTTGGGAGGCGAAGACGACGGCGCGGCGGCTGGCGCAGCCTGATGAAGAACTCGTAAGGGTTATCCCTGACGTGGCCCTCCGCCGGGGGAGGGGCCGCTGGCGGAGGTGAGGCCGATCTGCCGCCCCGTCCTCCTCTTGCTCGAGTGCTGCAACGGCCTCGACCTCGCCCCCACCCCTTCCTCTAACGGTTGGCTCTGCCACCACGAGCTCTTGGGGAGGAGCGATGCGTTGTCTAGCCGAGAGCCTCGCCGCCACCGATGAAGTGTCGCCACGCCCCCTCGCCATGGCAGAAGAAAGGAGGGAGCAGGAATGGGGAGAAGTGGATGACAAAGGATACAAAGGCGTCGTTTCTCCCGCTCCCCTCTTTATAAAGGGGCGGGGGCGGGGCTCGGATGCCCCTTTCATCCAATCCGGCTCGACGAAGTGACAACGGGCGGGGCCATTGATCGCCCTCCCCGCTCAATTGAAGCGCGTGGGAATCGACCCACCTGCGTGCGACTTCTCGTATCCCACGCACCTGTGATTCGCTCGCGTCATGCATACAGCAAACGTGGCGCAAGAGACGGGCACAATGGGACACGTGGAGCGATGGTTCCGAAGTAAGGGCAGTAAATGAGCAGTGGCCCTGTGGTCTCGAGGAGACACGCAAGCCGCCTCTCTACTGTCCACCACAAGATGACGCCAGCGTGCTTCGGTCATGCACACACGCGCAACCCCCACGTCGCTCAAACACGGGTCATGGGGAAGCGCAGCGGACAAAAAGTTTTTACCATGGTAAAAACCACCCCGCTTGCTCGCGCACCATTTTGGGCCTGGCCCAACAACATGTTGCGCCTATGTGTGGCCCAGGCCCCGGGGCTCCTATCGGTGTACTAAAGTAGGCACACTCCTTTGTAACCCTTACTTGTGCGCGGGTAGTCAGAGCCACAGGCTGAAGCCACACTTAGCAGGGCAAAAGGGAGGAGTCGAAGCCGCAAAAAAATCAGCGCAATGCCAAAGACCGAGACCACAGAGAGCAGATGGACGAAGCAGGTTTCCCCGGCAAGCCCCTTTGCCGGGGCGGCTCGCCCACACTGTCGGATGTTGGGTTTCGTCAGACCCTTAAGGTTCGAACTCTGGGGTGCGCACGAAGATCTTCCCCCTACCGATCCACGTCCGATCGCCTGATGAGAATCTAAGCTAAATGATGAACAACACGAGGGACACGAGATTTATACTGGTTCGGGCCACCGTTGTGCTGTATTACCCTACTCTAGTGTGTGGTGTGGTGGATTGCCTCAGGGGCTGATGATGAATAGTACAAGGGAAGAACAGCCTTGCGAGAGGTGTTCTTGAGCTGGTGCGATGAACTGCTTGGGTGAGTTCGATCGCCTCTCGGTCTAATGGGTGCTAGATCTGATCCCCCTACCTCTGCGGTGGCTAGTTCTATTTATAGAGGCCCTGGTGCTCTTCCCAAATATTGAGCAGGAAGGGCGCCAACAACGGCCATTTTGAAGGGGAACATCTAGTACAAGTTATCCTAACTAAAGTTGGTCTTCGGCTGCCAAAGGCACTGGCGATGACGCCATCTGGGGCTCCACGATGACCTCCATCCTGCCGCTCTGCTGGTCTTGGTCTCGTTGCACTGAAAAGGCAACCTTTGCCTGATGCCTGGGTACTCCACGCCTGTGCTTGCCCCCTTTCCACCAAAGAGGAATCAAGGACACTGCGTAGGTTGGCGCCTGCCTGGCGCCCACCTGGTCTCGATTGTCATGGCTTGCGTCACAAGCACCTCGCGAGGTACCCTGCCTTGATCTCTCTGCCTCCTCACGAGCCTGCCTGGCGAGGCCGTTCCTGAGGAAGTCTTGTGTCGTCCGCCCCACGGGTCTTAGCCCCTCGCAAGGGTCTTGAGTCTTGCACTAATGAAGATGGGCCGTACTGGGCCATCACTCGAGCCATGCCGCAGGTCGCAGGCAGGCAAGTCTGGGGACCCCCGTTCCCAGAACGCCGACAGTAGCCCCTGGGCCCAAGGCGCGCTCGGACTTGGCTCAGCAGAGAAGCGAAGGAGCAAGTGCGGAGCGCCACGGGCCCCATCAGCCTGCAGCCTTGGGCGCCGCGTGGCGGATGATTGGACGTGGGCGTCTCCGCTTCCCCACGCCGCCTCGGCAACTGCTTGACTTGACAAGTCCCTGCATGCAGAAATGGGTCATGATTACCTGTGATCGTGGAGGCCGACGGTTGGCCTCCTCCGGCTATAAAGGCGGGAGAGCGCTAGCCCTCATTGTACATCTTCCGCCCCGCTTCCTTCTTTCTCTCCATCCCAGCTGCTCGCCGTCTTCTATGGCACCGCCGAAGAGGTTCTCGGCCGCGAAGAAGGGAAAGGCTCGTCGGGAAGGGCCTGACTCTTTCCCGCCCAAGCGCGGCCGGGGTCGTCCCCGCAAGCATCCCGCGTCTCCTGCAGCGGCTCCGCACGGTCGCGGCTACGATCTCCCGTGTGGTGATGTGTGTCTGGTGGGTGAGGGAGGGTGAGCTGTGGCTGCGCGGCCACCCAGGCCGCGCTTCCACTCGGCGGAGGTGCTGCCGTAGTTCGTCGTGTGGTCAGTGGACCCAACCGGCAGCTGGCTCCAGCTTCCTCGCTTTTTTGCAGGTGAACTCCCAGCCGGCGCTCCTGGCGCCCTCTGGCTTCAAGCGGACGGTTGCTGCAGCAGGGCCTCCTGGGCTTCACTGGAGATCACCGTCGCCAGGAATGTGGCCCTGATCCGCGGCTGGCAGACATTTGCCCACGCGCGTGGCCTGAGCTGGCAGTGCACCCTCCATTTCAAGTTCAACGGTGATGCCACCCTCTACGTGAGGGTGTTCGGAGAAGATGGCCGCCGCGTTGGGTGCTGCCCCGAAGATGACGACGGCGGCCGGGTGCCCAGCCTCGGCGATGGTCGAGATGAAGATGAAGGCGAGGCGTGGCAGGCGGCGTTCGCAGCTCGCCAAGCCTCGACGGCTCCCCTTTGGACGGCAGCTCCTCCAGCAATGGCCGCGACCAGCCTCCGTTCCGTAGCACTCGCCTTGAGGGAGGTAGCGGGTTAGCCTGCCGTCGCGCCTTGGTGAAGCGTGAGGAGGGGTCTGACTGAGCTCCGGAGGCAGTATGAGCCCATGCCACGAGTCGGTGCCGAATGAGCTGCGTCCATTTTGTTTTCCTCCCTTTCGTGCGCAAAGAGAGAGTAGTGTAGGGCCCCGCAGGGGCGTGCTGGACTGTTGCCGTTAACTATTATGCTATTTTTTTATTATTCTCGTGCTGTGTTTTTGGCACCGCGTGCTCTCCTGTAGGAGTTACTTAGCTCGGGGGACTTGCCGCAGTCTTCGCTTCTTGAGGCTGAGGCCCCGTCGCGCGCTTTGTGGCCTGCAAGAATTAGTCAGGAGAGGTAACTCCTGGTCTCGGTCGTGAGGGCAACCGACTCAGGTTCTGTGTTCGTGTCGCGATGCTCGTGGGGCACGGACCGAGAGGAGTGCTCCCGCGGTGAACTTGGACAGGAAAGCCTCACAAGACTGGGTCAATAACACTCGCGAGGGCACCCACGTAGCCCCCTCGCGAGACTTGCGAGAAAGAAAACGAGTCAAGTAGGTGGCAAGGACAAAGAGTCACAGGTCGGGGACGGCAACAACGCTAAAAGCAACTCCAATAAAACTTCAAAGAACAAGCCAACTGCAGAAAGCAAATGAAAAAGCCGCGTCCGGCACCTAATCTAGTCTTCGACGTCTTCTCACCAGCGCGGAGCTAAGTGCTGCCACTAGGCGTGGGCGGGAGCCCCCGAGGCCCGAGGGCGGCTCTCCGGAGACTCTGGGGCGTGTACAACCCCAACTCATTATTACGTGAGAGTGTCACGGGTGGCGAGCTTCACAGGCATTGGCCTTCTTCACAGGCTCTGGGCCTTTCTAGGGGCGATGAGCTTCACAGGCGTTGGCCTTCTACACAGGCACCGGGCCTTTCTCGATTCAGCTAGATTCACAGGCGCCTGGCCTTCTTTACCGGTGCTGGGCCTTTCTTCAAGGGTAGAACTTCCGGATGTGCTGGATGTTCCACGCGTTCAGGATGGGCACCCCCTCCCGAGTCTCCAAGCGTGCGGCGCCGGGCCTAGAGACATGAATAGCCTTGAACGGGCCCTCCCACATGGGCGAGAGCTTATGCAGCCCCTCCCTGGAGAGCACCCGTCTGAGCACGAGGTCACCTACCTCGAGGGTCCTGGGGTGGATGTTGCGGCAGTGGTACCGTCGCAACGCCTGTTGGTATCTTGCTATTCGAAGCGCAGCCTCCCGACGATGTTCGTCCCCCAACACGAGATCCATCCCCCACATGGCGTCCTGTTGTCCTTCATCGAAAGCCAGGACCCGCGCGGAGCGACGCCTGACCTCATCAGGGAGGACCACCTCAGCTCCATAGACGAGGAAGAACGGGGTTTCGCTGGTTGACTTAGTAGCGGTTGTGCGGATGGACCACAGTATGGACTGGAGCTCGTCGTGCCAACCCCTGCCGCAGGCCTGCAGCTTCTTCTTGAAGGTCCCGGTTTTGAGGCCTTTCTGGACCTTTGCATTGGCGCGTTCAGCTTGGCTGTTGCTCCGAGGGTGCGCCACCGAGGCATAGCATATCTGCGTTCCAAGGTTAGCACAATATGTTTTGAAGAGATTGCTGGTGAACTGTGAGCCGTTGTCGGTGATGATACGATTAGGCACCCCAAACCGGCTCACGATGCCCTTGATGAACTTGACCGCCGAGCCAGCCGGGATGGTGCGGACAGCTTCCACCTCCGCCCACTTTGTGAACTTGTCAATGGCGATGTAGAGGTAGCGGTAGCCCCCTGGCGCCCGAGGAAACGGGCCAAGGATGTCCAGTCCCCAAACAACGAATGGCCATGAGAGGGGAATGGTCTAAAGGCCCTGAGCCGGCTGATGGATCTGCTTTGCGTGGAATTGACAGGCTTCACAAGCCTTCACCAGCTCGATTGCGTCGTTGAGTGCTGTTGGCCAATAGAACTCGCTGCGAAACGCCTTGTCGACGAGTGTCCATGAAGACGAGTGGTGCCCGCAGTCTCCATCGTGAATGTCTGCCAGTAACTCTTTCCCTTGCTCCCTGGAGATGCAACGCAGGGAAACGTCATTCGGCCGCTTTCGATAGACCTCTCCGTCTCGCATGCAGTAGGTCGTGGCCTACCGCGCCACGCGTTCCGCGTCCTCCTCCTTTTTTGGCAGAGTCCCTTGCATCAAGTAATCCTTGAACTCCACGGTCCAACATCCCTCCTGAGGCTCCAGCGCCAGGAGCAGGCACGCTCCTGAGGTCGGGCCACATGCCGAGGCTCCCGAGGCAGGCGGTTGAGGAAGCTCCTCCCGAGGCTGTGCTGTGCTTGATAGTGATGGTGCCGCTGAAGGTTTGAAGAGCCGCTCCTCGAAGACGCCAGGCTCCTATGGCAACCGCCTGGACGCCCTCCTGGCGATGTCATCAGCCTCTTGATTGGTGCCGCGAGGCACATGCTGCAACTCCAACCCGCAAAACTGTTTCTCCATCCTGCAGACCTCCGCAAGATATGCTTCCATGTGTTCGTCCTTCGGCTCGTACACCTTGTTGGAGAAGTTGACGAGGAGTTGTGAATTGCCCTTGATGATAAGGCACCTTACCCCCAAGGTGGCTGCAGCTTTCAAGCCTGCTATCAGGCACTCGTATTTTGCTATGTTGTTGGAGACCTTCTCTCCATGCTGGAAGCAGAGCTGCACGGCATATTAGAGCTTGTCCTGAGTGGGAGATATAAGCACTGCACCAGCCCCCGCGCCATGAGGCGAGAATGCCCCATCGAAGTACATGACCTAGTTGTCCGGCACTTCACTTCCTAGGGAAAGCGACCGATCCTCGCCCGCTTTGAGCCCTGGTGCTTCCGTCCATTCCGCCACGAAATCTGCAAGTGTGGCTCCCTTGATGACTCTGGTCGTGCTGAATTCCAGCTGAAAGGCTTGCAACTCGATTTTCCATTCAGCGACCCTTCTAGCCGAGTTGGGGCTCCTAAGCACCCTTTCCAAGGGATATGCCGAGACAACCTTGATGGGATGGCCTTGAAAGTAGTGTCGCAGCTTGCGTGAGGCCACTAGCAACGCAAGGAGGAGTTTCTGGAGCATGGGGTATCGCGCCCTTACGTCCTGCAGCACCGTGCTAACGAAGTACACAGGATGCTCGACGAGGTTGAGGGCGCTGGCGTGGCCTGCGTCTTCCGGAGGTCGAGGCGCCTCTCGAGGTGACGGAGCCCCCGGAGCTTGGCCGCCTGGCCGGGCCTCCTCCGTTCTGGGTGCGTCCCCCTGCTGAAGCTGATCCCCATCTGCTACGGTCATGGTCTTCGCGAAGCTTTCTTGGCTTGGCTCCACTTCGGCCGGGGCTGCGGCTAGCACGGCCTTGGCCCGACGCTCCTCCCAAATCGCCACCAGGGTTGCGCTGGAGGAGTAGTGCGTGGCTGCAAGGTAGAGCACCAAGGGCTCCTGAGGGCGCGGATCTACCATCACCGGAGGGCTGGTAAGGTACTTCTTGAGGTCTTGGAATGCCTTGTCGGCTCCTCCGTCCATTCAAAGGGGCCCTTCTTCTTCATCAGCTTGAAGAAGGGCAGTGCTCACTCCCCCAGCTTGGAGATGAAGTGTCCCAACGCGGTTACGCGCCCGGTGAGCTTCTGCCTTTCTTTGAGGGTCTTCGGCGGACTCATGTCTTCGACTGCCTTGACCTTCTCTGGATTAGCCTCGTTGCCCCTGTGGGACACGAGGAAACCCAAGAGCTTGCCCGAGGGGACTCCGAATATGCACTTCTCTGGGTTGAGCCGCAGGTCCACTTCACGGAGGCTTGCGAAGGTTTCTTCCAGGTCCTGTATCAGGGTTTTCGCCTCTCGAGACTCCACCATGATGTCATCGACGTAGGCCTCGGCATTCCTCCCGAGGTGCCGGCCTAAGGCGATGTGCATCAGTCGCTGAAAGGTCGCGCCCGCGTTGCGCAACCCGAACGGCATACAGGTATAGCAGTATACTCCACACGGGGTCAGGAAGGCTGTCTTCTCCACATCTTCTACCGCCATCTTGATCTGGTGTGTCGTGGGGAAACGAACACCTATGGGGCAGGGCCCCTTTTTCGGTCCGGCAAGGGAGCGGAGGGCGCACGAAGAGCAGATCAAGGCGAAGCACGCGAGGGATTTTACCCAGCTTCGGAGCTCTCCGGAGAGATAAAACTCCTACTGCTGCTTTGTGTTTCTATTCTGTTCTTGCCTGAAAGCGTGGGTGTGTTGTAGTTTCGAATGAGTCGAACCCCTTCTACGTGCGCATGGGCCTCCTTTTTATAGTCTAAAGGGGTCACTGACAGGTGGCAGCATAGAGAGAGGGGTAAAAAAGTAAAAACGAGGGTTGGTACAACCGCTATCAACAGTGCCCCCTACCTAACTCTGACGGCAGGGGACAAGGGCATTTAATGCCCGTCCGGTCGCCCAAACAGTGCCAGAAACGACCGTTAGGAGCGCCACCGATCGCCACGATGGCCTTCTAGTCATCTTCACTTGCCACCTCGCACAGCTTGGCTGCACAGCTACCCGCCACATGCACCAGGAGTGATCCTGCGGCGACACGTCGTCGGATGTGCTGGAGCGTGGGCGCAGAGAAGTGGCTTCGCCGCGGCAAGCGCCTTGCCGCGGTCGCTGCCTTGTCGCACCCGCAAGCTTGCCGCTCGTCGGGTCTTGGTTGGCCTTCCCGACAAGCTCCTCTTGCCGGGGTCTTGTCCTTCCCGGCAAGCTCCTCTTGCCGGGGCTCTGTCTTCTCAGTTAAACACTTTGTTCTTGAATGGCAGTAATAGGAATAACGAAGGATCTTGGCGGACGTCCGGCAAGCCTTGCCGCGGGGTCTGCGACTGCCCGTGCACAAGTTCGGGGTACTAAGGTACCCCTACTTTAGTACACCGACAGGAGCCCCCGGGCCTGGGCCATACACGGTGCCGAGCGCTGTTGGGCCAGGCCCAAAACAGGGCATGGGCACACGCGGCCTGGGTCCACACTAAATCTGACTCCGTACCCGCTGCGCCCTCCTGTAATGGCACGCGCCAATCGCGGCGTCGTGGGCAATTCTTAATTCAAGAAATGCGTAACGTTCGCCTCCCCTGTTTATAAGCAGAGGAAACAAGGCCGTTCCCCACACCTTCGCCACTTGCAGTTCCTTCCTCCGAAAGCTCCGCCGCTCCCCTCCGCTTCCCAAGCCGAAAGAGAGCAGCGCTCCGCCGCCCGTCGCCGCCGTCTCCCTCAACACCTCCGCGCTCCCCCGCCGCTTGCGCCATGGCTCCGAAGACCGGCAAGGGCTCAAAGTCAAGCACCAAGTCGGCCGAGGCGTTGCGGCTTGAGGCGCTGCGCAAGGAGCGAGTGCTCCCCCCCCCCCCCCCGAGCTCACCCCAAAGGCGCTGCGGGAGGAATTTTACCTCTTCTGGTCGACGCAGACACGGGCGCATCCGCGCACGCCGGTACTCTCCGCCGAATCTTCCACTTCGAAGCGGTGCCCAAAAGGGTACTATTTCTTTCCGATGTTCTTCTACTGTGGGCTCTGCCCACCTTTTTCTGATTTCCTCTGTGATATCATGAATACCAACGGGTTTCATCTTCTTGATTTCACCCCCAACGCCGTTCTGACAATGGCGGTTTTCGCACACCTCTGCGAGAACTTCGTTGGCATCCACCCAAATGTTGCTCTTTTTCGCCACTATTTCACCCCCCGAGCTGAGAAAGGAGAACCATTGGCTGGCGGAATCGCCTGGACCTCATGAATCGGCATGAAGGAGGTGTACTTGACGGGCGAGCTCCGCAGCAAGTGGGATGAATGGAGGGTGGAGTGGTGCTGGATTGTTGACGCCAATCCGCAGCCATTCACCAACCTGCGCCAGACCCGGGTAGTGCGCGGTGGCGACTGGAGTGCTCTGTCGCCTGAAGACGCCAAGCTGAAGATTGCCACCACCCGAATCCTCCGGCTCAGGCTTGTCGGGCTCACAGCAGGGGCAGTTGGCGCGGATTTCCTTCGCCGTTGCATCGCCCCTCTGCAGAAGAGGGGAAGGCCCGCCTGGCTGTTTGGCGGCCCGGCGGATATCATGAGGCTGCGTCCAGGCCTCAACTTCAACTTCACAGTTCTGGAGCTTGACGGGATGCTGAGGGAGCTGTTCAAGCATGACGCCAACCATCCAGAGTGGTTCAGGCTGCCGCAGGGCGTCATCCCATTGTGCAACAACTCCCAACGCGATCGCATCTGCGCAATGATGCCAGAGTGCGATTTGCACGGGGTCAGCGCAACTTGGATGGAGCCCGCCGACGACGTCGTGCGGCAATTCTTCGATGGCTTGACGGAGATAGCAGTCAATGTCGACGAGCAGAGGCTCCTCACCCGCGACACCACCGACGACGAGATGCGGTATATCGCCACCAGGGCCGAAGAGGCGGCGGCAGCCGCCGCCGCGGGCGAGTTTGGCTTCATGTTGGAGGAGGCAGAGGCGGCCGAGGCGGCAAGCCTTGCCGACCGGGAGGACCTTGCCGGAGAGGTCGTTGGCGAGGGGGAGCCCGAGGCCGAAGCGAGCGAGCCCGCCGGGGGCGCGAGCGGCTAGCCGTCTTCGAGCAGCTTGCCGCAGGCGGAGCCCCCAGCGCAGCCCCAATTCCAACCAAGAAGGCGCCTCCATCGAGTTGGAGATACAGCAGGGCGGCAGGCAGGCCAACAGCCGCAGCATCGTGGGACGCGCTCCACCGCGACAAGTACCGTTGCCGCGGGAGCGTCTCAGGCCGTGCCGGCAATTGAGGCGGGGTCTTCCCGGGTTGCCACGCCCGATCCTGCCGCAGCTCCCGGCAAACGTCCAAGGGAGCCTACTCCTCCGCCTCGCCGCGCAGAAAGGGTACCAGATTTTGACCTCTGTGCACTGAGCTCCGACAAGGAGGAAGAAGAGGAGGAGGAGTAAGGCTTTCTTCTCACTGTACTTGTATTTCTTCAATCTTTGTTGTTTCTGGTTTTGCATCTGATTCGCTTCCCTCTAAATCCTTGTTCTATTTCAGGACTCTGGCCGAGAGAGCGGCGAAGAGGGCCAAGGTCCCTGTGGTTATCATCGAGGACGATCCTGCTGTGATGACAGAAGGCACGTCCGAGACCACCTTGACGGACCCGGTTCCTTCTCCTCGCAGCAGCCCCCAGCACAGCCCCCAGCGTAAGTGTTTGGTTCACTTCCTGTTGTGGGGCGCGCATGGGTGCTTCTTCTTTTGCTGACATCTTGATTGCTGATTCATTCGTGTAGGAGCAGAGCAGGCCCATCAGGGGCAATCAGAAACTGCCCCGGAGGTGCTGTCTGCTTCGACTACGCCGCCAAGGGGCGATTCCCCGACAAGGGAGCGCTCCCCGGCAAGGGAGAGGTCCTCGGCAAGGGACGGAACCAATGAGCCCTTGGTGGAGGAGCCCATGGTCACAGAGCCTAGCACAGGTAACCTTCCTTGTCGGAAATCTTCCCTTGGGTTCTTCTTCTGATCTTCTTTCTTCTTTTTTGGATATTTGCTTGACTTTTCCTTCCTCTTCCTATCCTCAGATCCCCCTCTCACAGACCCGATGGAGACTGAGGCCACCGGCGAGGAAGGCGCACGCGGCAACACTGAAGATGCTGCCGCTGGCGAGGAAGAGGCCGGCGCTGATGAACCCGCCGACGAGGAAGCCGCCAAGGCTGCTGGCGCAGGAGCCGGCGAGGGGTCCGGCGATCGTACTGACGACCCGGAGGGCGCAGGAGCGCAAGGTGCTGCATCATCCGCCGACCCCTCCGCCGCTGATGCAGCGCCGGGCTCCGAGGAGCCCTAGCCAGGCGCATACTTGAAGGCCGGCGAGGGCATATACATCAAGCTTCCCTGGGCGTCGAGCTCCAGGGCGCCGGTTGAAGGAGAGGAGTTCGATGGAGAAGTACTCGCCTCTGCTGGGCTGGCAGTGGTTGACGCGCCAAGCAGCAGCAGCGGCGAGTCCGAAGAGGAGCAGTTGCTCCGAAAGCTGGTGTCACTCTACCGCGCCCGGCAAGCGAAGCATGAGTCCCGGGAAGTGCTTGTCGCGCGGGCGGGAGTTGACATAGAGAAGCATGCGGAGGAGCTCAAGAGCCGCAACCAGGAGGCCCTTCGATCCATTGCGGAGGAAAGGGCGCAACTTGACGAGGCGAAGAAGGCGTTCATCCTGGAGAAGGCTGAAGCCGAGGAGCAGCAGAGGCTCGCCGCCGAGGAGCTGTCCAGGCGGGAAGGTGAATTGACAAAGAAGAAGGTCAATCTGGACAGCCACGAGGAGGAGCTCGAGGTCCGGGAGCAATGACTTGGCGGGGCACTCAAAGAGGCGAAGGATGCCACCGCGGCTGTTGAGGCCGCCAAGAAGGAGTTGGAGGTGAAGGTGACGCAGCTGGAGGCGGACATGAAAGGGAAGAATGAAGAGCTTGCCGCACTCCAGCGCGAACGCGAGAAGGATGCTCTTGCCCATGGCGATCTGCAAGTTCAACTCGCCGAGAAGATCAAGGAACTGAACGCCGCCAAGGACTCGAGCGCTGATCTAGAGCTGAAGCTGGCCACCTTGACGGAGACACTGAACGCCACCGAGAGGCGAGAGGATGACTTGAAGAAAGAGGTCAAGGGCAACGAGGAGCTGCTGACGAGGGCCGCCGAGATTCAGAACACATTCAAGGTCACGGTGGAGCTCTGGACGGAGGGCCTCGTCAACATTGCTGCAGCCATCGACGAGGAGTTGGCGGAGCTGGACTTGGCGGGCTTCGGGTACTCCACCGACGAGAACCTCCAGCCCAGCGCCAAGCTTACTCTTTTCTTCAAGGGCGTGGTGACAGCCCTCCAGCAACTCCGACAAAGGATCCCGAAGAAGCTGGCGGATGAGTCGCGCGCAATCTACGCCAAGGTCTTGGAGAAGGTGTTGGTGAAGATACTCTTCCGCAACCCGGGCCTCGACCTCACCCGCGTCCTCAAGAAGCTGCCGGCAGGTGCTGATCTTGAAGAACTCAAAGCCATTGTCGCACCCATCGTGGACAAGGTGAATGAGGTCAGGAGGGTTGACGGCGAGCGCGTGGATTAGGCCACCCTTCTTCTCCTTTCTTTCTTGCCGCTGCTAGATATGTCATAGGAACAACCCATTAGAGCGCGGCAAGCTATTTATTGTAATATAACTTTATTCTGGGTACTATCGCTATGTTACTTCCTTTACTTGATTCCATCCCTTGCATGTTTTTGCCCTACGCTTTTAGGGAACTTGCCGACGCAAGCACACTTGCCGCAAGCGCTGAGTGCGGAACATCAGCAGCCTGCTGGCGGTGTTGCCTCCGGCAAGAAACCTCGTCGGGACTAGTCGCAGCACACTTTCATTGTTGAGCGGACTCGAAACAAAGTAAGGGCGCAACTTAGCCACGAGCCGGTTCCTCCGCGCACAGGTTTTCCATACAAGGCACGATCGTTCAAGGAATATAACTTGAAAACTTAAAACTGACTGTGCTCAAACTTTGGCAACTTAGCTTTTCTGTCGTCTGTGTCCCGGCAAGGCTAGACTCCTTTGAACGACGCCTGGTCCACATCCTTATCCTCTCCTCCCCCCCGTGAACTTGTGGGCGAAGGAACCTTCTTTTGAGAAGAAAGAAGAGAAAATAATGATATGGAGCCTTAAGGCTCGTTATTGCTTACCGGGGGCAAGTGCTGCACAAAGTGTCAGATAAAACATGCAAAAAAGAAAGAATGCATGAATTTTGACAAGATGTGTGAAGCACACATGAACTTTATTTATGCACGGGATCTGCGCCCGGCTTTGTACAAAGGGTTACATGCAACAGCGGCAAGGCTTGTACAAAAGGTGGTTGCCGGAACAGATTCCGGCAACCGCGCCTTATGGGTAAAACTTGCGAAGATGCTCTATGTTCCAGGAATTGCTCACCGGAAAGCCGTCTTCGGTCTCAAGGCGGACAGCGCCGGGCCTAGTGACTCGTTTCACCCGATAAGGGCCTTCCCACTTCAGCGTCAACTTGTTGGAATTCTTGGCGGATTGAACGCGCCAAAGAACAAGGTCGCCTTCCTCGAAGCTTCTGGCGTTAACTTTGCGGCTATGGTAGCGGCGCAAAGCTTGCTGGTAGCGAGCAGCTCGTACAGCAGCCTGAAGACGATCTTCCTCGAGGAGCAGCGCGTCATCTTGCCACAGCTGCTCTTGCTCAAGCTCATCATAAGCGAGCACTCGAGGCGATCCGTATACGAGTTCCGTGGGGAGAACTGCTTCTGCGCAATAGACTAGAGCAAAAGGTATCTGGCCAGTGGCTCGATTTGGCGTCGTCCTGATCGACCAAAGAACCACCGGTAGCTTCTCGATCCAATTTCTTCCGCACTTGCACAACCTGTCGAAAGTCCTGGTCTTGAGCCCGCGCAGCACTTCAGCGTTTGCCCTCTCCGCTTGACCGTTGCTTCTTGGGTGAGCAACAGAAGCGAAGCAGATCTTGGTGCCAAGATCTTGGACGTACTGCATGAAGGTGCGGCTCGTGAATTGTGTGCCATTGTCGGTGATGATCCTGTTAGGGACTCCGAAACGGCAAACAATTGACCTGAAGAACTTGACTGCTGACTGTGCTGTCACCTTCCTCACTGCTTCCACTTCAGGCCACTTTGTGAACTTGTCGATTGCAACGTACAAGTACTCAAAGCCCCCGACAGCTCGGGGAAAGGGGCCGAGGATGTCGAGCCCCCAGACCGAAAATGGCCAGGATAAAGGGATTGTTTGGAGAGCCTGAGCTGGTTGATGTATCTTCTTGGAGTGGAACTGGCACGCTTCACACTTGGTTACTTGTGCAGTTGCATCCTGGAGGGCTGTCGGCCAGAAGAAACCTTGCCGGAAGGCTTTGCCGGCAAGTGCTCTTGCGCCAATGTGGTGACCACATATGCCTCCATGTATCTCCGCCAACAGCTCCTGTCCATCTTCCCGGGAAATGCACTTCAATTTCACTCCGTTGAATCTTCTTCTGTACAGTATGTCATCGACAAACTGGTACATACTTGATTATCGGGCTACTTTCTCTGCTTCTTCTTGCTCTTCGGGAAGTTCTCCTGTCTGAAGGAAATGGACGATCTGTTGTGCCCATGCCGGAGCTTGTGGCTCAACGACAAGGACTAAAGGCGCAAATGCTGCTGCGGGAACATCTGCTTCCACGGCAAGAATCTGTGATTCAGCCGGAGCGTGGTGCTCCCCGGCAAGCGTGTCGGGACACAGCTTGTCAGGAGCGTCTGCTTCAATGAAACAAACCCTAGGGCTTGTCGGAGCAGACTGCCCCTCAGCACTCTTTGTGTTGATCTTGGGGACCTTCTTGACGGCGGCTTCGGGGAGCTCTGCCGGAAAGTAGTCGCCAGTAACCAACTTCCTCTTCTTGCTCTGTCCAGTTGATGGTGTTACAGATGGTTGAGTCAGCTTGAGCACAAAAATCCCTGGTTCCACAGGTAACTTGAGTGCGGCGCATTTTGACAGGCCGTCTGCAATGTCATTTTGAGCTCTTGGAACATGTTCCATTTGCAGGCCGTCAAAATGTTCTTCCAGCTTCCTCACTTCATCAATGTATGCTTCCATCAACGGACTCTAATAATCTTTGTTTACTTGACGGACGACAAGCTGTGAGTCACCCCTGACAATAAGCTTCTTGATCCCAAGGTCTGCCGCGATCCTGAGTCCGGCAAGCAAGCCTTCATACTCTGCAGTATTGTTTGTTGCTTGCTCCTTGGGAAAGTGCATTTGGACCACGTACTTGAGGTGCTCTCCGGTGGGTGCGATGAGTAGTACGCCCGCACCGGCGCCTTGCAGTGAGAAGGCACCATCAAAGTACATGATCCATTCTTTGCACGCTTCCTTGACGGGGATGCTCCTCTCCGGAGTTTCTTCATCAGGTGTTGGCGTCCATTCTGCTATGAATTCTGCCAATGCTCGGCTCTGAATAGTTGAAGTACTTTCAAACTTGAGGCCAAAGCTTGACAATTCCAGTGCCCACTCGACAATCCTGCCTGTTGCCTCTGGATTTTGCAGTATCCTCTTCAACGGAAAGTGAGTGACAACTGTGATCTCATGTGCTTGAAAGTAATGGCGCAGCTTCCTCGAGGCCATGAGAAGGCTGAAAAGCAACTTCTGCACACCAGAGTACCTTGATCTAGCCCCCTGCAGAAGGGAACTAACAAAATAAACTGGGCGCTGCACCATCTTCTTCTGTTTCTCTTCTTGTGGTTGCGCAGATCCATCCTTGCCGGAATCAGAACTCGTCGGGGAAGCCCCCTGCTTGTCGCTGGATTCGCTTGCCGCGGTCGCTGGCTCATCATCCGCTTCCCTCTCCGCTACTAACGCAGCACTAACCACTTGATTGGTTGTCGCCAGATATAGCAGCAACTTCTCTTGTGGCTTAGGTGCGACAAGTATTGGAGTGGAGGATAGGTATCTCTTCAAGTCCTACAGCGCAGCCTCTGCTTCCGGAGTCCATTTCATTGGACCTGCCTTTTTCAAAATTTTGAAAAATGGCAGGGCGCGCTCAGCAGACTTAGAGATGAACCTACTGAGAGCAGCAACGTAGCCGGCAAGCCTTCGTACGTCCTTGACTCGCTTCGGTGCTTCGATTTGTTCAATGGCCTTGATCTTGTCGGGATTGGCTTCAATCCCCCTCTGGGATACAAAGAACCCGAGAAGCTTGCCGGAAGGAACTCCAAACACGCACTTCTCGGGGTTCAACTTGAGATTGATCTTGCGCAGATTTGCAAAAGTCTCGTCCAAATGTTGGATCAAAGTTTCTTTGTCCTTGCTTTTGACCACTATGCCATCCATGTAAGCTTCTACATTTCTGTGCAGCTGTGGTTCAAAAGCATGACTAACTACTCTTGCAAATGTTGAACCAGCATTCTTTAGTCCGAAAGGCATCTGTACAAAGCAGTACGTGCCACATGGAGTAATGAATGCGGTTTTCTCTTCATCCTCTTCTGCCATGAAGATCTGATGATATCCTGAGTATGCATCAAGGAATGAAAGCAGATCACATCCTGCCGTGGAGTCGACAATCTGGTCAATGTGCGGAAAGGGAAATGGATCCTTGGGACAAGCTTTATTGGCATCAGTGAAGTCAATACAAAGCCTCCACTTCCCGTTTGCTTTGCGCACGACTACTGGATTGGCTATCCATGTTGGATGGAGTACTCCTCGGACCAGGCCTGCTGCTTCCAACTTCTTGATCTCCTCTGCAATGAACTCTTGGTGTTCTACTGCTTGTTTCCTGACTCTCTGCTTGACGGGCCGTGCGTGAGGGCAGACGGCAAGGTGGTGCTCAATTACTTTCCTGGGAACACCGGGGATGTCAGATGGTTGCCATGCAAACACATCGACATTCGCCCGCAGGAAAGCAACGAGCGCGCTTTCCTATTTAGGGTCAAGTGTGGCACTGATGGTAAAGGTACCACCAGTGCCGTCCTCCTTGGCGGCCACTTTCTTCGTCTCTGGTGAATCTGTCTTTGCCTTCTTGCACTTGCCGGTGGAGCTTGATGGTGCGTCCTCGACGGTAGCGCAGCACTCCGAAGAGGTGCGCTTGCCGGAGTGGGCATCAGAGCTACTCTTGCCGGACTTGGTCTTCTTCTTCCCCCGGGGAGCTTCAGCGGCAAGTGGTTTGCGTTCTGCTGCGGCTGCTGCTTCCCGGTAGATCTTGTCGGTACAGATAAGTGCATCCTTCTTGTCGCCATGGACACAAATGACACTTATCGGACCGGGCATCTTGAGCACGTTGTAGGCGTAATGAGAGGCTGCCACGAACTTGGCAAGCGCTGGACGGCCAAGTATCCCATTGTAGGGCAATGGGAAATCAGCAACGTCAAATGTGACTCTCTCTGTCCTGAAATTCAGCTCGCTGCCAAACGTTACTGGCAGCGTGATCTTCCACTTCGGCTTGCTCCTTCCCGGGTTGATTCCTTGAAAGGTGCCGGTCTCTTCAAGCTCGCTGTCGGGGATCTGAAGCTTCTTGAGCATCGCGGAAGAGATCAGATTCAGGCCGGCCCCGCCGTCAACCAGCATCTTCGTGACCTTGAGGTTGCGGATTGTTGGCGAGACCAACATCGGCAAGCACCCGACCGCAGTTATGCGATCAGGGTGATCCTCAACGTCGAAGACGATGGGCGTGCTGGACCACTTCAGGGGCTTGCGCGACTCAACGGACGGTTCTGCTGCGTTCACTTCCCGCACCCACTGTTTGAGTTGGCGGTGCGAGGTGTGCAGAGAAGCACCGCCGTCAATGCACAAAACCTCTATTGCCTTCTGGAACTCCTACTCGTCGGTCTCATCCTCCTCCATCTCATCATCTTCATCTTCGTCTTCGTCTTTGTCGCGGCCGTGGGGAGGCCTATCTCCTTGCCGCTGCTTGGCCTTGCCGCGGCGCCCTCCCCGGGCGGGACGCTTCTTGTCGGATCCTCCGCCACCTTCCTGGGCCTTCTCCTTGTCGCGGCGCTCGTATTCAGCTTTCTGCAGCTCTACGAGCTGCTCAACCTTCTTGCAGGCCTGGAGGTCATGTCCCTTGGTGCGGTGGATCTTGCAATACTGCTTGCCGGAGCCGTCCTGCTTGTCGGCGGCCACCACAGCCTCGCCGGAGTCACCAGCTTTGGCCTTGTCGGCGCCGCCTCCGTTGCCAGACTGCTCGATCACTAGCACATCCTTAGCCTTCCTCTTTCTGTTATTTCGCCTCCGGTTCTTCCTTGCCGAAGGGGCGTCCTCACTATCAGATCCTTCTGCTCCTGCGTTCTCTCCGGGGAGTTTCCTCCCCTCTTCAGCTCGTGCACACTTGTCGGCCAAAGCATATAGCTCGCTGACATATCTGATTTTGCACATCGCCATCTCCTCCCTCATCCTGCGGTTACGCACGTTCTGATGGAACGCGCTGATAACCGCGGCAGGGTGAACGTCTAGGATGTTGCGCTGCACCTGGCTGAATCTCTGTATGTACTTGCGCAGGGGTTCTCCTTCCTTCTGGGCGAGCAGATGAAGGTCACTCTCCTGGCCATGGGGTTTGTGGCCGCCTGTGAAGGCGCCGACAAACTGATGGCACAGGTCCGCCCACGAAGAAATGGAGTTGTCCGGCAAGTGCATGAGCCAAGATCTGACGTTGGGCTTGAACACCAGCGGGAAGTAGTTGGCGAGGATCTTCTCGTCGCGCCCCCCGGCAGCCTGCACCGCGATGGTGTAGACGCTGAGGAACTCTGACGGATGTATCCTGCCATCGTACTTCTCGGGCACGTCTGGCTTGAAGTTCTTGGTACTGGGCCACTGGACCTGCCGCAGCTCATGGGTGAACGCATGGCAACCTACCGCGTACGGCAAGTCGCCTGGTTCCCCTGGCGCATGCATATCGACAGCGGGCCCAGTGCGCTGGTCAGATTGACGCCGCGCTTCTCTTCGACGCTCGATGCGAGTGCGAGCATCTTCGTGTCGTCATTCTTGGAGAACTTGGCGTTGATCGCGGCGAGCTCGCGGGTCCGACGACCCGGTGGAGTCGGTGTTGAGGTTGGCCCGGCGAGTCGGCGATCTCGGCCTTCGGGGCGGGGAGTGCACGGTGGTGGCACCCCCAGCGGTCTTGTCGGCGTCGGCTTGCGCCTGGGCGTCTTGCCGGGGCTTCAATGTGCCCGGTTGCCGGGGCTTGTCGCCGTTGGCGAAGCCGATGAGGCTCTGAATGGCGGCCCTCCAGTCGTCGATCTTGTCTGGCACTGAAGGGTAATCTAGAAGCAGCTGGGCTCGGGCCAGCGCTTCCTCTGGAGTCTTGGGTGGTGGTGGCGAGCGACGCGAGGTGCGAGATACGCTCAAACTTCTAACAGTGTTAGAAGGAGCAGCATCTCGTCCAGGCGACCGTACTACACTCGTGCCAGCATGTTGATGCGCACGTTGGCCTTGAGCGTCCCGCAACCCACCAGCTTGGCCTTGTTCCAATGCGAGTACCATGCTAGGAGCACCGTGGTGTTGTCGATCCTGCACCTCCTGGGAGGGGTGCGGTGGATGTACAGACGCTGAACCTTGCGGGGCCTTGTCCTTGGACCTGGTGACGACGTGAGTCCCCCCGTCGGCGCCCGCTCCTCCGCCGGCGTCCACCCCACCGCCCGTTTGCTCCGGTGGCGGTAGGATAGTCGTAGACGGAGCGGCCACCTCCGAAGTCTTCTTCTTCGGTGGCATGTCGATGAAGATGTTGATGTAGCGCGCACAGACGCTGGATCAGATAAGCACGACCTCGACGCCCCCCTACCTGGCGCGCCAAAGATGTCGTGGGGAAACGAACACCTATGGGGCAGGGCCCCTTTTTCGGTCTGGCAAGGGAGCGGAGGGCGCACGAAGAGCAGATCGAGGCGAAGGACGCGAGGGATTTTACCCAGCTTCGGAGCTCTCCGGAGAGATAAAACTCCTACTGCTGCTTTGTGTTTCTATTCTGTTCTTGCCTGAAAGCGTGGGTGTGTTGTAGTTTCGAATGAGTCGAACCCCTTCTACGTGCGCATGGGCCTCCTTTTTATAGTCTAAAGGGGTCACCGACAGGTGGCAGCGTAGAGAGAGGGGTAAAAAAGTAAAAACGAGGGTTGGTACAACCGCTATCAACAGTGCCCCCTACCTAACTCTGACGGCAGGGGACAAGGGCATTTAATGCCCGTCCGGTCGCCCAAACAGTGCAAGAAACGACCGTTAGGAGCGCCACCGATCGCCACAATGGCCTTCTAGTCATCTTCACTTGCCACCTCGCACCGCTTGGCTGCACAGCTACCCGCCACGTGCACCAGGAGTGATCCTGCGGCGACATGTCGTCGGATGTGCTGGAGCGTGGGCGCAGAGAAGTGGCTTCGCCGCGGCAAGCGCCTTGCCGCGGTCGCTGCCTTGTCGCACCCGCAAGCTTGTCGCTCGTCGGGTCTTGGTTGGCCTTCCCGGCAAGCTCCTCTTGCCGGGGTCTTGTCCTTCCTGGCAAGCTCCTCTTGCCGGGGCTCTGTCTTCTCAGTTAAACACTTTGTTCTTGAATGGCAGTAATAGGAATAACGAAGGATCTTGGCGGACGTCCGGCAAGCCTTGCCGTGGGGTCTACGACTGCCCGTGCACAAGTTCGGGGTACTAAGGTACCCCTACTTTAGTAAACCGACATGGTGATAGCCCGAGAAGGCATCCAGGAAGCACAACAGTTCACACTTGGCGGTAGAATCAACGATCTGGTCGATGCGAGGAAGCGGTGATGGATCCTGAGGGCAGGCCTTGTTGAGGTTGGTGAAGTCGACACACATGCATTCCTTTCCTCCCTTTTTTGGCACAACAACAGGGTTGGCCAGCCATTCAGGATAGCGAACTTCGCAAATGATGCCTGCTGCCTCTAACTTGCGTGTTTCTTGGACGATGAAAGCCTGCTTCTCGGTGGACTGTCGCCTCGCCTTTTGCTTCACGGGGCGCACGTTGGGGCATACGTTGAGGTGGTGTTCAATCACATCCCTCGGGACCGCTGCTAGTTGATCAGGTTCCCACGCGAACACCTCCTTGTTCGTGCGCAGGAATTTCACCAGGGCCTCCTCCTGCTCAGGGTCAAGGATGGCGCCAATGGTGAAGGTGGTGCGAGAGGATCCATCCTTGTCAACGGGTACCTGCTTGGTCTCCGCCTTGTCTTGGGTGAATAGCTGCTTCTTCTTGGCTGGCGCAGCCCCCTTGGGCTCGAGGGTATCTGCGCTGGCGGGCTGCGCCACTGCGGCTGCCTTGAAAGCGAGCTTGAGCGCCTGCAGCGCATCCCTCGTGTCTCCGGACACGGTAAGGACGCCGCTGCTCCCGGGCATCTTCATGAGGTTGTAAGCCGGGTGAGTCGCTTCCATGAACCGGGCCAAGGCTGGGTAGCCGAGGATGGCGTTGTATGGGAGACCGATAGGGGCGACGTCGAAGTCGACCAGCTCCGTGCGGAAGTTGTCATGGGTGCCGAAGGTCACCGGGAGGCGGATCTGCCCCAGGGAGCCGGTGGAACTGCCTCCGATGCCCGAGAAGGCCCCGCTGGGCTGGAGTCGCTCCAGCGACACGTGGAGGAGGCTGAAGGCCTCCACCGAGAGCATGTTGAGGCCGACACCACCGTCGATGAGGGTCCTGGTGATGGCCACCTGGCAGATGGTGGGTGTCGGTGTCAAAACCGGCGGATCTCGGGTAGGGGGTCCCAAACTGTGCGTCTAGGCGGATGGTAACAGGAGACAAGGGACACGATGTTTTACCCAGGTTCGGGCCCTCTTGATGGAGGTAAAACCCTACGTCCTGCTTGATTAATATTGATGATATGGGTAGTACAAGAGTGGATCTACCACGAGATCAAGGAGGCTAAACCCTAAAGCTAGCCTATGGTATGATTGTTGTAATGTATGTTGTGTCCTATGGACTAAAGCCCTCTGGTTTATATAGACACCGGAGAAGGCTAGGGTTACACAAAGTCGGTTACAATGGTAGGAGATCTACATATCCGTATCGCCAAGCTTGCCTTCCACGCCAAGGAAAGTCCCCTCCAGACACGGGACGGAGTCTTCAATCTTGCATCTTCGTAGTCTTGGAGTCCAGCGGACGATGATAGTCCGGCTGTCTGGACACCCCCTAGTCCAGGACTCCCTCAGTAGCCCCTGAACCAGGCTTCAATGACGATAAGTCCGGCGCGCATAATGTTCGGCATTGCAAGGCGGGTTCCTCCTTTGAATAATCCAGAGAAGATCATGAACACCAGGATAGTGTCCGGCTCTGCAAAATAAATTCCACATTCCCCCGTAGAGAGAATAAAATGCACACAAGTCCAGTCTGCTGACGTATTTTGCGGCATGACATCACACCGCTACCAAGCCTTTACTTGAATCGTTTTTTTATTATACCACCTCAGCACATTTAGCGAAGCGGTTTCCTTGGCACGTCTTGTCGAAGCAGAGATCGTGTTCCCCTTATTCCGGGATTCTCATCAATACGGACGTGGGTAACCCAACCGCGCCATTGATGGTGGCACTTGGGAGATAAGCGAGTTTTACCAGGCTGGTGGGGGGCGCATAGTCTTCGCCCGCCTATATATAAGGGATAAGGATTCACCTTTTCACCCACGCCTTCTTCCTCCTTTGCTTATCCACCTTCGCGCACTCAAGCTCCAACGCCCAAGCTCGCGCATCTCGTCTTAACCTTCCCCGACCATGTCCGGAGGGGGAGGCAAATGGTTGGTGAGGGAGTCCTGGACTAGGGGGTGTCCGGACAGCCGGACTATCATCGTCCGCCAGACTCCAAGACTACGAAGATACAAGATTGAAGACTCCGTCCCGTGTCCGGATGGGACTTTCCTTGGCGTGGAAGGCAAGCTTGGCGATACGGATATGTAGATCTCCTACCATTGTAACCGACTCTGTGTAACCCTAGCCCTCTCCGGTGTCTATATAAACCGGAGGGCTTTAGTCCGTAGGACAACATACATTACAACAATCATACCATAGGCTAGCTTCTAGGGTTTTAGCCTCCTTGATCTCGTGGTAGATCCACTCTTGTACTACCCATATCATCAATATTAATCAAGCAGGACGTAGGGTTTTACCTCCATCGAGAGGGCCCGAACCTGGGTAAAACATCGTGTCCCTCGTCTCCTGTTACCATCCGCCTAGACGCACAGTTCGGGACCCCCTACCTGAGATCCGCCGGTTTTGACACCGACATTGGTGCTTTCATTGAGAGTTCCTCTGTGTCGTCACCGATAGGCTTGATGGCACCTTCAACCAACAACGCTGTCCAGGGTGAGACTTTTCTCCCCGGACAGATCTTCGTATTCGGCTGCTTCGCACTGCGGGCTAATTCACTTGGCCATCTGGAGCAGATCGAAAGCTACGCCCCTGGCCGTCAGGTCAGATTCGGAAGCCTAAACTTCACGGCCGATGTCCGCGGAGACTTGATCTTCGACGGACTCGAGCCACAGCCAAGCACGCCGCACTGTGACGACGGGCATGATCTAGCTCTACCACCGAACAGTGCCTTGGTGGCCGCACACGGATCCGCTTCGGCCATTAGTCCGGAGCCGATCGCCCAGATTGAGGGCCGGTGGATAGACGCCACCCTGGGGGCTTCAACATCCACGGCGATGGAGCCGAACACAAATCTAGTCCCCTACGAAACTCGTGATTCCGAGGCGCCGGACTCCTTGCCGGACTCCGAACCTCCCGCGCCCCTACCAACCGATTCGGATTGGGCACCAGTTATGGAATTCACCGCCACAGACATCTTCCAATACTCGCCTTTTGGCGATATCCTGAATTCACTAAAGCATCTCTCGTTATCAGGAGAGTCCTGGCCGGACTATGGCCAGGATGGTTGGGGTACGGACCACGAAGAAATTCAGAGCCCACCCACCACCCACTTTGTTGCCACTGTCGATGATCTAACCGACATGCTAGACTACGACTCCGATGACATCGACGCTATGGACGACGATGCCGGAGACGAACAGGAACCAGCGCCTACAGGGCACTGGAAGACCACCTTGTCATACGACATATATATTGTTCACACCCCAAAAAACGGGGACGGCGAAGAAGCAGCGGAGGCAGACTCTTTAAAGAAGCAGCCCAAACGCTGGCGTCAGCGGCGCCGCTCTAAATCCCACCACAGCAAGAATGGAGATTCCGGCACAGGAGATAATAATACTCCAGAGAGTGCCGAAGACAATCCCCTCCAGCAAGACTCAGCGCAGGAGGATGTATAAGCAAGCCCTCACGAGAGGGCGGCAGACGAAGAGGTCGAGGATCATAACTATATGCCTCCCTCCGAAGACGAAGTAAGCCTCAACGATGATGAATTCGTCGTACCTGAGGATCCCATCGAACAAGACCGCTTCAAGCGCAGGCTTATCGCCACAGCAAACAGCCTAAAGAAAAAGCAGCAACAGCTTCAAGCTGATCAGGACCTGCTGGCCGATTGATGGACCGAGGTCCTCGCGGCCGAAGAGTATAAACTCGAACGCCCCTCCAAAAGTTACCCAAGACGCAAGCTGCTCCCCCGATTAGAGGAGGACGCATACATACCTCCATCACCAGCGCACGATATGGCTGACCGACCACCCCGTGGTCGTGACAGAGAGGCATCCAGGGCCCCAGCCAAGACCGTACCCCGGCATCGCTCCAAAAGTACGAAGCCAAGAGGGAACGCGCCGGACTTGCGAGATATATTGGAGGACAAAGCAAGGCAATCCAGATCCATCTACGGATCACGTGGGCGCCCCACGACCCACGACGAATACCGTCGCGCCGGATACAATAACCCCGGCCGGGCCAAGCACAGCAGACAGCGCTCCCTCGAGCCGCGTCGCGATATCGCTCAATACAGAGGTGCCGCACACCCAGTATGCTTCACTGACGAAGTAATGAATCATCAAATCCCTGAAGGGTTTAAACCCGTAAACATTGAATCCTATGATGGCACAACAGACACCGCGGTTTGGATAGAAGATTATCTTCTCCACATCCATATGGCCCGCGGCGACGATCTCCACGCCATCAAGTATCTCCCACTCAAGCTTAAAGGACCAGCTCGGCATTGGCTTAACAGCTTGCCCGCAGAGTCAATTGGGTGTTGGGAAGACCTGGAGGCCGCATTCCTTGATAACTTCCAAGGCACGTATGTGCGACCACCAGACGCCGATGACCTAAGACACATCATTCAGCAGCCAGACGAATCGGCCAGACAATTTTGGACACGGTTCTTGACGAAGAAAAATCAAATCGTCGATTGTCCGTATGCAGAGGCCCTTGCAGCCTTCAAACACAACATCTGGGATGAATGGCTAGCCCGGCACCTGGGGCAGGAAAAGCCGAAATCCATGGCAGCCCTCACATCATTAATGACCCGCTTTTGAGCGGGAGAGGACAGCTGGCTAGCTCGCAGCAACAATCTCCGTAAAAATTCTGGCAGTCCGGATACTAAGGACAACAACGGCAGGTCACGTCGAAATAAAAACCAACGCCGCATTAACGGCGATGATAAGGAGGATACGGCAGTCAACGCCGGATTCCGAGGCTCTAAACCCGGTCAGCGGAAGAAGCCATTCAAAAGAACCACTCCGGGTCCGTCCAATCTGGACCGAATACTCGACCGCTTATGCCAGATACATGGCACCTCTGAAAAGCCAGCTAACCACACCAATAGAGATTACTGGGTGTTCAAGCAGGCCGGCAAGTTAATTGCCGAAAACAATGACAAGGGGCTAAACAAAGACGACGAGGAAGAGACCCGACCGCCGAACAATAGAGGACAGAAGGGTTTTCCCCCACAAGTGCGGACGGTGAACATGATATACGTGACCCATATACTCAAGAGGGAGAGGAAACGCGCAATAAGGGACGTCTACGTGATGGAGCCAGTCGCCCCGAAGTTCAATCCATGGTCCTCTTGTCCGATCACTTTCGATCGAAGAGACCATCTGACCAGCATACGCCATGGCGGATTCGCCGCATTGGTTTTAGTCCCAATCACCGATGGATTTCACCTCACGAGAGTCCTGATGGACGGCGGCAGTAGCCTGAACCTGCTTTATCAGGATACAGTGCGCAAAATGGGCATAGACCCCTCAAGGTTTAAACCTACAAAGACAACCTTTAAAGGTGTCATACCAGGAGTGGAAGCCAACTGTACAGGCTCAGTCACACTGGAAGTGGTCTTCGGATCCCCGGATAACTTCCTGAGCGAAGAGTTAATCTTCGACATAGTCCCGTTTCGCAGCGGCTATCATGCTCTGCTCGGACGAACCGCGTTTGCAAAATTCAACGCGGTGCCGCATTATGCATACCTAAAGCTCAAGATGCCAGGCCCTCATGGAGTCATCACGGTCAATGGGAATACGGAACGCTCCCTCCGAACGGAGGAACATACAGCGGCTCTCGCGGCAGAAGTACAGAGCAACCTTCTAAGGCAATTCTCGAGTCCGGCCGTTAAAAGGCCGGATACAGCAAAACGCGCCCGGAGCAATGCCAACCAAGACCACCTGGCGCGATCAGAGCACGCGTAGCATTGCGGCCCCAACCCTCGCCTGCGCATGATCGCGAGAATAACACTCCGCGTACATCATTACGCTTTGGAGATACCATGGGCACAGGGGAGGGGGCACGATCGCAACGGACCCAGAGTGCGGTTCGACCACACCGGGGGCTCGCAAGTGTGCCCCCCTTTTTATATTTTTTATTTTTCTTCTTCTATGTACACAGGACTCTGTTAACCAGAAGCCCTGTCCGGCGGTGAACCTGCCGAACTCATGATGCAACAGTCAGGGACTAAAGAAGGCTGCGACGAATACTCAGGTGGTCTCAATTACGAGCATTAAATTCGATTATATACACCAAGCCCGCAGCTCACCCCTGGAGGGGGACATGTTTACTTAGTCCAAATCCCTTGCTTACCGCACTATTATCAGTCCGCTCTACTAGCAGACTTTCTTTCATAAATAATGCAACACCTTTTTGATTACAATTGCATTACCTTTTATATATATATGCTCATTATATGACATCTTGCGCCCGTATATTTTGGTACGGCCTCATACACCAGGGGCTTATGTTCCCCACTCTATGGTGTGATAAGTCCGAACACTTTCACAAGTGCGGCACCCCGAACTTATAGCATTATATGAATCGGCTCCGAATCATGTCTTGGGTCAATAGTTGGGTTTGCCCAGCTCCCACATTTTGGTGCCTTACGTTCCGTTCTGTCGGCTAAGGTGGCACTGGGAGAACCACTGCGATTGCGCCCCGGTTGAGCCGGGCGAGCGCCTCAGTGGAGAAAGCTAAAACTGACTGGCATGATAAGGCGAGAGACTGGTCACTGTTCGAGAGGTTTTTTCGGGTCCTTAAAGACTCACGCCGCTTCGAGCGAAGTTCCAGACAATGTCCGACGAAGGCGTGGATAGCGCCCCCGATTCGGTCTTCCGAATACCAGGGGCTTCGCCGAAATTTAAAATTATAGAATTCTATGGCTAAGTGAGAGTGTTCAAGCATTATAAGTCCGGTTGCCTTGTTCGTTGTGTTGAGCGCCTCCCTAGATGGACCCAAAAATGGGAACAAGAGTGCTCAAGTTTATCCCGAACACCCCAACACTCGTGGCTTGGGGGCTGAAGCCAACGACTTGCCATCTCTCAGATTTTATAAACGGCCACACAGAAGGTAATATTTTAAATTAAACAAGCGTTGCTTAACGCACATATGAACAAAGTTTTAGCGCACAGAATAATACATAGCAAATTCACTCAAAGATTACATTTCTGGGGCACTCATCCGCAATATTGCGGGCTCCCTTCAGGACAGATTTATAATACATCTCGGGCGTGCGATACTCCTTGCCCGGTGGCGGTGGGTCCATGAGAAGCTTCTCCGCATCCAACTTGCCCCATTGCACCTTTGTGCGGGCGAGGGCCCGGCGAGCGCCTTCAATACAGGTGGAGCGCTTGATGACATCCACCCAGGGGCATGCATCCACCAGCCGCCGCACGAGGCCAAAGTAGCTCCCAGACATGGCCTGTCCAAGCCATAGCCGGACTATAAGGCCCTTCATGGCCTCTTCAGCTACCTTGTGGAGTTCGACCAGCTGCTTCAGCTGGTCGCTTGGGGGCACCGGGTGTCCGGCCTCAGCATACTGAGACCAAAAGACTTTTTCCGTCGAGCTCCCCTCCTCGCCATGATAAAATGCGGCGGCATCAGACGCACTACGCGGCAGATCTGCAAACGCCCCTGGAGAGCTCCGAATGCGGGTAAGTGTCAGGTATTTTACATTAACATGCTTTCTTTGCATGAAAAATGCCTTACCCGCCGCTATCTTATTTACATCTTCCACCTCCTGAAGGGCCTTATGGGCTTCGGCCTTGGCGGACTTGGCACTTTCGAGAGCCGAGGCAAGCTCGGACTCTCAAGTCTTGGAGTCACGCTCCAACCTCTCATGTCTCTCCATGAGAGCCTGGAGCTCTTGCCGCACTTCCGCCACCCGCGCCTCCTGCTTTTCCCTCTCCGCCCGTTCCACGGCCGCACTGCGTTCAGCCGTGGACACAACATCCTTCAGGGCTGCCACATCGTTAGTGGCCCCTGTAATACACATATTATCCTTGTTAATTTTATTGCAACCAAAATCCTTTTCTGTAAGGTAACCATTCCAAGCGGTGTGACTCACCTTCTTTGTCCTCGAGCTGCTTTTTGGCATGGACGAGCTCTTACTCGGACCGCTCGAGATCCTTTTTCAGCACATCGACCTCCGCCGTTAGTGCGGCAGAGGTCAGCAGCGCAGCCTGCAAACCCATATTGACATATTTTAAGCAACCCTGCGTATATCTTGTTAGATCCTCAGTCCGGCTTTTTCTTTCCGAAACACCGAACTAAGCATCAGGGGCTACTATCTATGCGGTATTATATTACATAATTTTAACTTCTTACCTCAAAGCCTGTTAGAAGGCTGTTGCAGGCTTCGGTCAGCCCGCTTTTGGCGAGCTGAACCTTTTGAATCACCGCACTCATGATAGTGCGGTGTTCTTCCTCGATGGAAGCGCCTTTAAGCGCCTCCAACAAGTTATCCGGCGCCTCCGGTTGGACGGAGGCCGCCGGTGTCACGGTCTTGCCCCTCTTTCGAAGGGTCCGCTTGCCGGACTCTGGAACCACTACGGGTTCCGATGTAGAGTCCGGCGCAAAATCCGGGAGGCTGCCTGACGGCGCCTCCGGAGCCTCCTCCTGATGGGTCCCTCTCTGGGATCCCACCTCGGCGTCTTCGTCGGCGCGTGGGGTAGAGACAGTCGGAAGTGAATTCACATCCGACGAGGCCAAGGACCCGCTTGATGAAGCGGGGAGATCATCATCAGCCGGACTACGGACAGAATGCGGCGTTAGAAGGACACTACGTGACATAAAAGATGTTGCATATAAAGGATCCGGATACTTACGATCTTGCCGGACGCCTGGCCCTTGGAGGCCACTCATCCTCGCCAACGCTGGTGTTGGCGAAACTGTCCGGGGGGATAGTTCTCCCCCTCTTGGACCCTTCGGCCTCCCCTATTGGGGAAGCCTTCCTCTTCTTCTCTCCCTCTTCGGGGAGAGAGACCTCCTCGTCTTCGGGGGAGGAGTCCGCCTCGTCGTCGGACACGTGATTGCGGGAGCTCTTTCGAGTCCCCGCAGCCACCTTCTTGGCCTTCTTCTCCGGCACTACGTGCGGTGCCGGAACCAGCAGCCCTGCTAAACGGGCGTCCACTGGGTCTTCTGTCATGGGAGCCGGGCTGATAAGCTGCCTGGCCTTCTCCATCCATTCCTGTCAAAGGAAAGGAAAGAATGAAACCCTCTTATAATTAATTCGATTACTACAAAGTGTCCCGTAATGGGGTTGAATCACTTACCTCGTCAGTTGGATACTGCGAGCTGAATCCACGATCTTCCGTCGCGGATGCGGGGGCTTCGGCGCCCTTAAACAGCACCCTCCAGGTGCCTTCGTATGTTGTATCGAAGAGCCCGCTCAGCGCCTGGCGCTGTTCCGGATTGAACTCCCACAGATTGAATGCCCGTTCTTGGCATGGGAGAATCCGGCGGATGAGCAAGACTTGGACCACATCGACGAGCCTGAGCTTATTGCTCACCAGCTTCTGGATGCAGGTTCGGAGTCCAGTCACCTCCTTCGAATCGCCCCACAGCAAGCCCTTCTCTTTCCAGGAGGTGAGCTGCGTGGGGACGCCAGATCTAAACTCGGGGGCCGCCGCCCATGTGGGCTTGCGCGGCTCGGTGATGTAGAACCACCCCGATTGCCACCCCTTGACGGAGTCCACAAAGGCCCCTTCGAGCCAAAGGACGTTGGGTAATTTGCCCAACATGGCGCCTCCGCATTCTGCTTGCGTACCCAGCACAACCTTCGGCTTGACGTTGAAGGTCTTGAGCCACAGGCCGAAGTGGGGCTGGATGCAGAGGAAGGCCTCGCACACGACGATAAACGTCGAGATGTTGAGGATGAAGTTCGGCGCCAGATCGTGGAAATCCAGGCCGTAATAGAACATGAGCCCCTGGACGAATGGATGGAGCGGAAAGCACAGTCCGCGGAGGAAGTGGGGAAGGAAGACGACCCTCTCGTGAGGCCTGGGGGTAGGGACGAGCTGCCCCTCGTCGGGCAGCCGATGCGCGATATCGCCGGAAAGATATCCGGCGCTGCGCAGTCTGGTGATGTGCTCCTCCTTAACGGTGGAGGCCAACCATTTTCCTCCCGCTCCGGACATATTCGGAGAAGGTCGACGCGAGATGCGCGAGCTTGGGCGTTGGAGCTTGAGTGCGCGGAGGTGGATAGGCAAAGGAGGAAGAAGGCGTAGGTGAGAAGGTAAATCCTTATCCCTTATATATAGGCGGACGAAAATGCGTCCCGCTGGCCTGATAAAACTCGCTTATCTCCCAAGCGCCACCATCAATGGCGTGGTTGGGTTACCCACGTCCGTATTGATGAGAATTTCGGAATAAGGGGAACACGATCTCTGCTTCGACAAGACGTGCCAAGGAAACCGCTTCGCTAAACGTGCTGAGGTGGTATAGTAAAAAACGATTCAAACAAAGGCTTGGTAGCGGTGTGATGTCACGCCGCATAATACGTCAGCAGATTGGACTGGTGTACATTTTATTCTCTCTACGGTGGAATGTGGAATTTATTTTGCAGAGCCGGACACTATCCTGGTGTTCATGATCTTCTCTGGATTATTCAAGGGAGGAACCCGCCTTGCAATGCCGAACATTATGCGCGCCGGACTTATCGTCATTGAAGCCTGGTTCAGGGGCTACTGAGGGAGTCCTAGACTAGGGGGTGTCCGGACAGCCGGACTATCATCGTCCGCCGGACTCCAAGACTACGAAGATATAAGATTGAAGACTCCGTCCCGTGTCCGGATGGGACTTTCCTTGGCGTGGAAGGCAAGCTTGGCGATACAGATATGTAGATCTCCTACCATTGTAACCGACTCTGTGTAACCCTAGCCCTCTCCGGTGTCTATATAAACCGGAGGGCTTTAGTCCGTAGGACAACATACATTACAACAATCATACCATAGGCTAGCTTCTAGGGTTTTAGCCTCCTTGATCTCGTGGTAGATCCACTCTTGTACTACCCATATCATCAATATTAATCAAGCAGGACGTAGGGTTTTACCTCCATCGAGAGGGCCCGAACCTGGGTAAAACATCGTGTCCCTCGTCTCCTGTTACCATCCGCCTAGACGCACAGTTCGGGACCCCCTACCCAAGATCCGCCGGTTTTGACACCGACAGTTGGCTTCCACCGTTAAGGAGGAGCACATCACCAAGCTGCGCAGCACCGGATACCTTTCCGGCAATATCGCGCACCGGCTGCCCGACGAGGGGCAGCTCATCCCTACCCCCGGGCCCCATGGGAGGGTCGTTTTCCTTCCCCACTTCCTCCTCGGACTAGGCTTTCCACTTCACCCCTTTGTCCGGGGGCTCATGTTCTACTACGGCCTAGATTTCCACGATCTGGCGCTGAACTTCATCCTCAACATCTCGGCGTTTATCGTCGTGTGCGAGGCCCTCCTCTGCATCCGGCCCACTTTGGCTTGTGGCTCAAAACCTTCAACGTCAAGCCGAAGGTACTGAAGGGCACGCAGGCGGAGTGCGGAGGCGCCATGTTGGGCAAGATGCCCAACGTCCTCTGGTTCGAAGGGGCCTTTGTGGACTCCATCAAGGGGTGGCAATCGGGGTGGTTCTATATCACCGAGCCGTGCGACCCTACGTGGGCGGCGGCCCCCGAGTTTAGATCTGGTATCCCTATGCAGCTCAATTCCTGGAAAGAGAAGGGCTTGTTGTGGGGTAATCCGAAGGAGCTGACGGGACTCCGAGCATCTATCCAGAAGTGGTGAACAAGAAGCTCAGGCTCGTTGACGTGGTCCAAGTCATGCTCGTCCGCCGGATCCTCCCATGCCAAGAACGGGCATTCAATCTATGGGAGTTCGATCCGAAACAGCACCAGGCGCTAAGCGGGCTCTTCGACACGACGTACGAAGGCGCCTGGAGGGTGCTGTTTAGGGGCGCCGAAGCCCCCGCATCCACGACGGAAGATCGCGGATTTCACTCGCAGCATCCGGCTGACGAGGTAAGTGATTCTACCCCTTTACGGGACACTTGTTGTAAATAGATTGACTCTAAGAGGATTTCAATCTCCCTTTTCCTTTGACAGGAATGGATGAAGAAGGCCGAGCAGCTCATCTGCCCGGCTCCCATGCCAGAAGACCCAGTGGATGCCCGTCTAGCGGGGCTGCTGGTTTCGGCACTGCACGTGGTGCCGGAGAAGAAGGCCAAGAAGGTGGCCACGGGCACTCGAAAGAGTTCCCGTAATCAGGCGTCCGACGATGAGGCGGACTCCTGCCCCGAAGATGAGGAGGAGGAAGAAAGACTCTCTCCCGGAGGGGGGAGAGAGGAAGAGGAAGGCTTCCCCAACAGGGAAGGCCGAAGGGTCCAAGAGGGGGAGAACTATTCCCCCGGACAGCTCCGCCAACACCGACGTTGGTGAAGAGGAGTGGCCTTCAAGGGCCAGGCCTCCGGCGAGATCGTAAGTATCCGGATCCCTGATATGCAATTTCTTTCGTGTCACATAGTGTCCTACTAATGCCGCATACTGCACGCAGTCCGGCCGATGATGATCTCCCCGCTTCATCGAGCGGGTCGTTGGCCCCGTCGGATGTGGATTCACTTCCGACTGCCTCTACCCCCCGCGCCGATGAGGACGCCGAGATGGGATCCCAGAAAGGGACCCATCAGGAGGAGGCTCCGGAGGCGCCGCAAGGCAGCCTCCCGGACTTTGCGCCGGACTCTACGTTGGAACCTGCAGTGGTTCCAGAGTCTGGCAGGCGGCCCCTTCGAAAGAAGGGCAAGACCGTGACGCCGGCGGCCTCCGTCCAACCGGAGGCGCCGGACAACTTGCTGGAGGCACTCAAAGGCGCTTCCATCAAGGAAGAACACCGCACTGTTATGAGTGCGGTGATTCAGAAGGTCCAGCTCGCCAAGAGCGGGCTGACCGAAGCCTGCAGTAGCCTTTTAACAGTAGACAGTAGCCCCTGATGCTCGGTTCGGTGTTCGGAAAGAAAAGCCGGACTGAGGATCTAAAAAGATATTCGCAGGTTGCTAATAAATTATGTCAATATGGGTTTGCTGGCTGTGCTGCTGACCTCTGCCGCACTGACTGCGGAGGTTGGTACATTAAAGCAAGATCTCGAGCGATCCGAGCGAGAGCTCGGCCATGCCAAGAGGCAGCTCGAGGACAAATAAGGTGAGTAGCACCACTTTGAATTGTTACCTTACAGAAAAGGATTTTGGTCGCAATAAAATTAACAAGGATAGTATGGGTATTGCAGGGGCCACAAACGAGGTGGCAGCCCTGAAGGAGGCTGTGTCCGCGGCCGAACGCAGTGCGGCCGCAGAACGGGCAGAGCAAGAAAAGCAGGAGGCACAGGTGGCGGAAGTGCGGCAAGAGCTCCAGGCTCTCATGGAGAAGCATGAGAGCTTGGAGCGCGACTCCAAGACTCGAGAGTCCGAGCTTGCCTCGGCTCTCGAAAGTGCCAAGTCCGCCAAGGCCGAGGCCCGTAAGGCCCTTCAGGAGGTTGAAGATGTGAAGAAGATAGCGGCGAGTAAGGCATTTTTCATGCAAAGCAAGCATGTTAATGTAAACTACCTGACACTTACCCGCATTCGGAGCCTCCAGGGGCATTTGCAGATCTGCCGCGTAGTGTGTCCGATGCCGCCGCATTCTACCGTGGCAAGGAGGGGAGCTCAACGGAGAAGGTCTTCTGGTCTCAGTACGCTGAGGCCGGCCATCCGGTGCCCCCAAGCGACCAGCTGAAGCAGCTGGTCGAACTCCACAAGGTAGCTGAGGAGGCCATGAAGGGCCTTATAGTCCGGCTGTGGCCTGGACAGGCCATTCCTGGGAGCTACTTCGGCCTCGTGCAGCGGCTGGTGGATGCGTGCCCCTGGGTGGAGGTCATCAAGTGCTCCGCCTGTATTGAAGGTGCTCGTCGGGCCCTTGCCCGCACAAAGGTACACTGGGGCCGGCTGGATGCGGAGAGGCTTCTTACTGACCCGCCGCCACCGGGCAAGGAGTACCGTACACCCGAAATGTATTATAAAACTGTCCTGAAGGGAGCCCGCGACATTGCGGATGAATTCCCTAGAGATGTAATTTTTGAGTGAACTCACTGTGTATTATCCTGTGCGCTGAAAACTTTGTTCATGTGCACTTTAAGCAACGATTGTTTAATTTAAAATATTACCTTCTGTGCGGCCGTTTATAAAATCTGACAGATGGCAAGTCGTTGGCTTCAACCCCCAAGCCGCAAGTGATGGGGTGTTCGGGATAACTTGAGCACTCTTGTTCCCATTTTTGGGTCCATCTAGGGAGGCGCTCAACACAACGAACAAGGCAACCGGACTTATAATGCTAGAACACTCTCACTTAGCCATAGAATTCTATAATTTTAAATTTCGGCGAAGCCGCTAGTATTCGGAAGACCGAATTCGGGGCGCTATCCACGCCTTCGTCGGACATTATCCGGAACTTCGCTCGAAGCGGCGTGAGTCTTTAAGGACCCGAAAAGACCTCTCGAACAGCGACCAGTCTCTCGCCTTATCATGCCGGTCAGTTTTAGCTTTCTCCACTGAGGCGCTCGCCCAGCTCAATCGGGGCACAATCGCAGTGGTTCTCCCAGTGCCACTTTAGCCGACGGAACGGAACGTAAGGCACCAAAATGTGGGAGCCGGGCAAACCCAACTATTGACCCAAGACATGATTCGGAGCCGATTCATATAATGCTATAAGTTCGGGGTGCCGCACTTGTGAAAGTGTTCGGACTTATCACACCATAATGTGGGGAACGTAAGCCCCTGGTGTATTAGGCCGTATCAAAATATACGGGTGCAAGATGTCATGTAATGAACATATATATGTAATAACAGGCAAAAAAGTGTTGCATCATTTATTAAAGGAAGTCTGCTATGAGTGCGGACTGATACAAATAGTGCGGTAAGCAAGGGTTTTGGACTAGTTAAACATGTCCCCCTCCAGGGTTGGGCTGCGGACTTGGTGTATATAATCAAATTTAATGCTCGTAATTGAGACCACCTGAGTGTTCGTCGCTGCATTCTTTCTTCCCCGGCTGTTGCATCATGAGTTCGGCAGGTTCACCGCCAGACAGGGCCTCTGGCTAACGGAGTCCTGTGTATACAAAGAAGGAAAATAATAATAAGAAAGAGTGACACACTTGCGAGCCCCTGGTGTGGTCGAGCCGCACTCTGGATCTATTGTGGTCGTGCCCCTTCCCCTACACCCATGGTATCTCCAAAGCATAATGATGTACGCGGAGGGTTGTTCTTGCAATCATGCGAGGGCAGGTGAGGGAGTCCTGGACTAGGGGGTGTCCGGACAGCCGGACTATCATCGTCCGCCGGACTCCAAGATTACGAAGATACAAGATTGAAGACTCCGTCCCGTGTCCGGAGGGGACTTTCCTTGGCGTGGAAGGCAAGCTTGGCGATACGGATATGTAGATATCCTACCATTGTAACCGACTCTGTGTAACCCTAGCCTCCTCCGGTGTCTATATAAACCGGAGGGCATTAGTCCGTAGGACACAACATACATTACAACAATCATACCATAGGCTAGCTTCTAGGGTTTAGCCTCCTTGATATCGTGGTAGATCCACTCTTGTACTACCCATATCATCAATATTAATCAAGCAGGACGTAGGGTTTTACCTCCATCGAGAGGGCCCGAACCTGGGTAAAACATCGTTTCCCTCGTCTCCTGTTACCATCCGCCTAGACGCTCAGTTCGGGACCCCCTACCCGAGATCCGCCGGTTTTGACACCGACATTGGTGCTTTCATTGAGAGTTCCTCTGTGTCGTCACCGATAGGCTTGATGGCATCTTCAACCAACAACGTTGTCCAGGGTGAGACTTTTCTCCCCGAACAGATCTTCGTATTCGGCGGCTTCGCACTGCGGGCTAATTTGCTTGGCCATCTGCAGCAGATCGAGAGCTATGCCCCTGGCCGTCAAGTCAGATTCGGAAGCCTAAACTTTACGGCCGATGTCCACGGAGACTTGATCTTCGATGGACCCGAGCCACAGCCGAGTGCGCCGCACTGTTGCGATGGGCATGATCTAGCTCTGCCGCCGAACAGTGCCTTGGTGGCCGCACACAAATCCGCTCCGGCCATTGGTCCGGAGCAGACTGCCCAGATAAAGGGGCGGTGGATGGACGCCGCCTCGGGGGCTTCAACTGCTACGGCGATGGAGCCGAACACTAATCTTGTCCCTCGCAAAACTCGTGATTCCGAGGTGCCGGACTCCTTGCCGGACTTCGAACCTCCCGTGCCCCTACCAATCAAATCGGATCGGGCGCCGGTTATGGAATTCACCGCCGCGGACATCTTCCAACACTCGCCCTTTGGCGACGTCCTAAATTCGCTAAAGCACCTCTCGTTATCGGGAGAGTCCTGGCCGGACTATGGCCAGGTTGGTTGGGATACGGACGACGAAGAAATTCAGAGCCCACCCACCACCCACTTTGTAGCCACTGTCGATGATCTAACCGACATGCTAGACCATGACTCCGAAGACATCGATGGAATAGACAACGATGCCGGAGACGAACAAGAAACAGAGCCTATAAGGCACGGGAGGACCACCTCGTCATATGACATACATGGTGGATACCCCAAAGGAGAGCGATGATGAGGACCAACGGGCCGCGGCAGAAGATAACCCCGCCGATAAACAACCAAAACGGCGACGCAGACGCCGCCCTAAGTCCCGCCTCGACGACAACAATGCTCCCAAGGAGCCCGTAATACAGCAGGGCTCACAAGTGGACGACGAACATGCAGTTAAGCAACCGTCCGAACATGATGAGTCAGATAATCAGTCCAGGCCCGGCGAAAATGACAGTCCGGACGACCTCATGCCGGACACGCCGCCGGAAGGTAAAAACCTTCAGAACAGACTCGTCAACACTGCAAGAAGCTTGAAGAAAGAAAAACGGGAGCTCAAAACAGCGGAAGACACACTCAGAATGAGGTGGAGAAAAGTACTCAAAACCGCGGATAAATATGGCAATGGCCATCAATCAAAGAGCTACCCGAAGCACAAGCTGCTACCAGAATTCGACGACGAGGCCATAGAGCCCCCACAATCAAAAAATAAAGAGGCAACCTGGTTGGATAGACGGCCGGATGATAGGCCAAATTCGGAAAGCGGCGCCACACATAAACTAACCTACGAACTTGGAAGGACAGATGGCCCAGCCAGGTCCATCTACGGGCCAAATAAGAAGGCCCCAAGAAGCAAGGCAACACGTCAAGTGTCCGAAGATAGCGGCATACACAAATACAGGGGCGCCGCACACCCACTATGTTTCACCAATGAGGTGCTGGACCATGAATTCCCAGCAGGATTTAAACCCATAAACATAGAGGCCTACGATGGAACAACAGACCCTGGAGTCTGGATAGAAGATTATATACTGCATATACACATGGCCAGAGGAGACGATCTCCACGCCATAAAATACCTACCCCTCAAGCTCAAAGGGCCAGCCCGTCATTGGCTTAAAAGCGTCCCAGAAAACACTGTTGGAAGTTGGGAAGAGCTCGAGGACGCATTTAGAGCAAATTTTCAAGGGACTTATGTCCGCCCTCCGGATGCAGATGATCTAAGTCATATAACTCAACAGCCCAGAGAGTCAGCGCGGAAATTCTGGAACAGGTTTCTCACCAAAAAGAACCAAATAGTCGACTGTCCGGACGCCGAAGCCTTAGCATCATTCAAACACAATGTCCAAGACGAATGGCTTGCCAGGCACCTCGGCCAAGAAAAACCGAGGACAATGTCCGCGCTAACAAGCCTCATGACCCGCTTCTGTGCGGGAGAGGATAGCTGGCTAGCAAGATGCAGCACCAGCGACCCAAGTACATTCGAGATAAGAGATGGAAACGGAAAATCACGGCGCAGAAAAGAGCAGCGCCGGAATAAAGAGAAAAGCCCAAAGAGCACGGCAGTCAACGCCGGATTCAAAAGCCCGCGGCCAAAAAACAAAACACAGCCTCTTAAGGATGACAGCGATGAATTGTCCAACTTAAACAAGATTTTGGGTCGGATATGTCAAATCCACAGTACCCCCGGAAGGCCTGCAAATCACACCCACAGGGATTGTTGGGTTTTTAAACAGTCCGGCCGACTAAACGCCGAACACAAGGGGCTCGACGCGTCAAGCGAAGAAGATAAACCCCACTAGCAGAGCACCGGAAAACAAAAGACTTTCCCACAAGAGGTCAAAGCAGTAAACTCACTTCATGTGATAATACGGAAAAATAGTGCGGCACTTCCTAAAAAGTGCCTCGCACGGTCCAACCCAGCAGACCATAGAGATTGGATATCAAAACCAATCACTTTCGACCACCTGGACTATTCCAGAAGCGTTCGAGGCGCTGGACGGACTGCCCTGATATTGAATCCCATAATCGACGGATTACAATTTACTAAAGTCCTAGTGGATGGAGGCAGCGACTTAAACCTGCTGTATTCAAACACAATCCGCAAGATGGGGATAGACCCTACCAAAATTCGACACAGCCGCACTTCCTTCAAAGGAGTGATGCCAGGCCCTTATGCCAAGTGCACAGGCTCCCTATTACTAGAAGTCGTGTTCGGATCACCGAACAATTTTCGGCGCGAAAAACTAATTTTTCATATCGTACCATTTAAAAGTGAATATCAAGCACTCTTGGGACGAAAGGCTTTCGTCCGTTTTAACGCCATACCGCATTATGCGTCTCTCACACTCAAGATGCCCGGTTCTCGCGGCATCATTTCAGTGCGAGGGTCTCCTGAAGACCCCGGACATGGATAGATGAGTCCGGCATTGGTTGGCTAGGGGCTCCCTAGACGCACAACCCTTGACAAAGGGTTGCGCGCACAAAGAATCGCGAGTTCTTACAAATCCCGCTTTACTTATTTATGTTTCTTCTTCTCCTTTTTTCGCACGAATTGTTTCCAAACTAAGCATTCCTCTCTTTTTACAGATGAACAACGTGCATACCCGTCCAGGATAATGGCACAACGGAGACACAGGCGCAAACGTGCAGTAGGGACCCATTGCGAGGATTCTTTTCAGATTAAAACCCTGCGTAAACCTTTTTTAATGTCTCTTGTTGTTATTCTCCCTTGGTTTCTTCCTATAACCAAAGCGGAGCCTGACGTTTTGGCATTGGCCACGTCAGAAGACCATGCTTGTACCTGGACACTAGGGGCTTAGGGCATTATTCTACCCATTATCATAAAGACCGAACACCTTAGGGAGTGTTCGGCGTCTCGAGTTAGGCATTATATGCATCAGCTCCGAATCATGTCTTTGGTCAAATGTTGGGTTTGCCCGGCTCCTGTGTTTTGCTACCTTATGTTCCGTATCATCGGCTAACGCGGCACCAGGAGAACTACTGCGATTGTGCCCCAGTTCGGCTGGGCGAGCACCTCAGTAGAGAAAGCCGAAAACTGACTGTCATGATATAGCGAGAGACTGGTCAACCACTCGATCGACTACCGGAATGTTTAGAATTCCCCGCTTTGACGAAGGACCGTTTCCCGGTCAGGCACACACGCGCCCCGCAATCGGAGAAGCGCGGTGCCCCCAGGGGCTATATCGTAGCCCCACCCTCGAGCTCCACTGGCTAAGTGAAAGTGATAAAGCATTATAGTCCGGATTGCCTCGTTCGCTATGCTACCACCTCCTAAACAGGACCGAGACGTCGGATTAAGTGTGAACACGCGCTATTTTTGCGAACACCCCCGCACCTTGTGCGTGGGGGCTGAAGCCGAAGACTGCAATCTTTCAGGTTATACAAATGTATACGAAAATGGCCGCTCAGGAGCAGTTTTACCACTTGGGACGCACAAGTATAAAAAGTAGTTATTGCATAATCATTGTTTTACAAGCTAAAACGTTCATTTGAACGTGACATTTTTTGAGCACTGTGACTCTATTACATGAGCACCACGCATAACTTCCCCGAAATAGTGCTCGGCGGGGAGCTGGCTTTCATCCGAACCCTGGGAGGCAACAGCGGTGGCATCCATCTCTGTCCAATGCGCCTTTACGCGGGCAAGTGCCATCCGCGCACCTTCGATGCAGGCCGACCGCTTCATCTCCTTGATATGCGGCACCGCTCCAAGGAATTGCTGCAGTAAGCCGAAGTAGCTCATCGCCTTGGGCCTCTCTGGCCAGACATGAGCCACGATTTCAGTCATGGCAAGTCCGGATAATCTATTTAGCTTGGCCCATTCGGCCAACTGGTCGGTCAACGGAAGTGAGCGATCCGGACTATGGAATTGAGACCAAAATAGCTCTTCCGTCTTGTGATCCTCCTGGCTCCGGAAGTGCTCAACGACATCAGCCGCACTTGCCGCTAAGTCCATATACGGATCCTCCGGACTCCACAGCCGATCAAATTGAGCATACTTTTGATCCATAAATCGGCGACGCAGCAGATAAGGCTTGCCAGCCACGATATCTCTGGCCTGGCGCAGCTCCTCCCTCATGGCCCGCATTGCAGAGGGGGCATCCTTGGCCTCGGCGGTGGCCTTCTTCAGGTCTTCCCGCTCCGATAAGCGCTCCTTTTCAAGAGCCTCATTGCGGTCGGCAGCATCTTTCACTTTTACGGCCAATTCGGCCACCTCTTCCCTGCTTAGGCAGTGAGCAGCCTTTTCGGCTTTCAACTCCTCGGCCGCCCTCGAGGCAGCTGCGTCACTCCTTCGGGATTGCTCCTTAGTTTGGGCAAGTTCGGCCCGAAGGCTCTCCACAGCAGCAGCACCGTCTGTACAACAGCATATAATTTATCAAGAGGAGGGCTTTGACCCCCTTAATAAAGCGACTGCGGAGAACTCATTTACCTTGCGACTCGTCAAGTCGCCGGTTGACAAGCGCGATGTCTGCATCCGCCACGTCAAGTTACCGCATTAACTCGGCAACTCCACTAGTCCGGCTACCCCTCGGACTATCCGCCACCTGCATAGGAATGGCGACATTAATTACTTGCGATTTTGATCCTCGGCACGCTGTCGTCTTCGACAACCTACCGAGTCTCGGGGGCTACTATCTATACAGGGCGGATTTTATGTGCAAAACTGTTAATAGACAAAGGGATGCGTCATTTTCCTGTACCTCAAACCCCGCCAGCAAACTCATGGCAGCATTGCGCAATCCGCTCTCGGCGGACGAAATCCTTCCAATCACCAAACGCATCAACGCACGGTGATCTTCTGAAATGGACGCCCTTTCAAGCAGATTCTTTAGTTCTCCCGGCCGGATACTAGTGTGTGCCGAACTCTCTGGCCCCTCCGGACTCAGGGATACCCTCTGTGACGATACTTCAGGCTCGTCCGCCTTATCTGACGGCGCGGCAGACGGAGGCGTTTCGCTCTCAATCATCTCCGGAAGAAGGTCCCCCGAAGATGAACTCATCTAAGAAGGCTGCAGATCCGACCTGCAAGATAAATATTTCGGTCACCCACAGAAGCACAAATGGAGGTATTTCCTTACTAATTAACTCCCCCTTTTCATACTCACGGCTCGCTGGAGGGCTGATCCTTTGGCGATGATTGTGCGTCCGGATTCTCCCCGGACGCCGGACCCCCCCGCGAAGATCTCTTCCCCCGCTTAGGGGCTTTGGCCTCCGGATCTTCGGAGGCGGTCCTCTTCTCAACTTGGAGGGAGGGGTTTTTAATTCCCCCCTCTTCAGATGCCCCTTTGGGCGAAATATTAGCTCCTCTATTTTCCCCTTCGCTCCCTTCTGTGGGCGCGACCTCCAACATTCTGACCAGCACGGGCTCCAGTGCGGTCTCTGGGAGGGGGGCCGGACACCTTATCAGCCTTGATCGCGCCACCCACTCTTGTGAAGAGTAATGGGTCAGGAGGCGAACTCTAGAAAAGCAGATAAACAGAACGTCCGGACTCTGAGCTATTTACCTGAGTATCCGGGCGATTGCGGCTTAGGCCTGCGTCCTCGGCTAATTCCGGACACGCCACCTGCAGTCCGAAGAACAACTTGTACATCTCCACGGGTGTCGCACCCATGAAGTGTTGGAGAATCCGAGGTCCCTCTGGGTTGAACTCCCATAGACGGAGAGGACGGCGTTTGCAGGGCAGAAGATGCCTGATTAGCATAACCTGCATCACCACGACCAGATTGATCTCCCTCACTTGGAGGTCTCGAATCCGGCCCTGCAGTGAGGGCACGTCTCCGGACGGCCACCAATTGAGCCATTGGTTGACCCACGACATCAGTTGGCGTGGAGGTCCCGGGCGGAATGAAGGCGGCGGCTTTTGCTTGCTATCCTTCGGAGCGGTGATATAGAACCACTCCTGCTGCCACAGTCCGAGTTCCTCTTGGAAGGAACCCTCAGGCCACGGGGCATCGGCCTTTTTGCTTATGGCCGCCCCGCCGCACTCCGCTTGACGCCCCCCGATCATCTTCGGCTTCACATTGAAGGTCTTTAGCCACAGGCCGAAGTGGGGAGTGACGCGGAGGAAGGCTTCACAGATGATAATGAATGCGGAGATATGGAGGATGGACTCCGGAGCCAAATCGTGAAAATCCAGCCCGTAGTAGAACATGAGCCCTCTCACGAAGGGGTCCGTCGGGAAGCCTAAACCCCGATGGAGGTGGGATACGAAGACGACGTATTCGCCGGGCTCGGGGGCGGGCACGGCCTGCCCTTGGGCAGGCAACCTGTGCGAAACCTCATAGGCCAGGTACTTGGCCTCACGTAACTTCAATATGTCCTCCTCCGTGATGGAGGAGGGCATCCACCGGCCCTGAAGGTCGGAGCCGGACATGGTTGAGGATCCGAAGCGCTCGAATCTGAGGCTCTGGGTGTTGGAACTGGGAGCGAGGAGGAGATTCGATGCGAGATTGAAGAACAAGAACGAGCCTTGGTCCTCTTATAAAGGGGAAAAATACCAAGGGTCGTCTCCGTGACCGTTCGGGATTCACCTTCGATGGAGGAGGCGTAGCGACGGGCACGGTTGGGTTACCCACGTCCGTATTGATGAGAATCCCAGAATAAGGGGAACACGATCTCTGCTTCGACAAGACGTGCCAAGGAAACCGCTTCGCTAAACATGCTGAGGTGGTATAGTAAAAAACGATTCAAACAAAGGCTTGGTAGCGGTGTGATGTCACGCCGCATAATACGTCAGCAGATTGGACTGGTGTACATTTTGTTCTCTCTACGGTGGAATGTGGAATTTATTTTGCAGAGCCGGACACTATCCTGGTGTTCATGATCTTCTCTGGATTATTCAAGGGAGGAACCCGCCTTGCAATGCCGAACATTATGCGCGCCGGACTTATCGTCATTGAAGCCTGGTTCAGGGGCTACTGATGGAGTCCTGGACTAGGGGGTGTCCGGACAGCCGGACTATCATCGTCCGCCGGACTCCAAGATTACGAAGATACAAGATTGAAGACTCCGTCCCGTGTCCGGAGGGGACTTTCCTTGGCGTGGAAGGAAAGCTTGGCGATACGGATATGTAGATCTCCTACCATTGTAACCGACTCTGTGTAACCCTAGCCTCCTCCGGTGTCTATATAAACCGGAGGGCATTAGTCCGTAGGACACAACATACATTACAACAATCATACCATAGGCTAGCTTCTAGGGTTTAGTCTCCTTGATCTCGTGGTAGATCCACTCTTGTACTACCCATATCATCAATATTAATCAAGCAGGACGTAGGGTTTTACCTCCATCGAGAGGGCTCGAACCTGGGTAAAACATCGTGTCCCTCGTCTCTTGTTACCATCCGCCTAGACGCACAGTTCGGGACCCCCTACCCGAGATCCGCCGGTTTTGACACCGACAGCGGGGGTTAGGGCCGCATTGCTACGCGTGCTCGGATCGTGCCAGGTGGTCTTGGTTGGTGTTGCTTCGGGCGCGTTTGGCTGTATCCGGCCGTTTAACGGCCGGACTCGAAAATTGCCTTAAAAGGCTGCTCTGTACTTCTGCTGTGAGAGCCGCTGTATGTTCCTCCGTTCGGAGGGAGCGGTCCATATTTCCGTTGACCGTGATGACTCCACGAGGGCCTGGCATCTTGAGCTTGAGGTATGCATAATGCGGCACCATGTTGAACTTTGCAAATGCAGTTTGTCCGAGCAGAGCGTGATAGCCGCTGCAAAATGGGACTATGTCGAAGATTAACTCCTCGCTCCGGAAATTATCCGGGGATCCGAAGACCACTTCCAGTGTGACTGAGCCTGTACAATTGGCCTCGACACCTAGTATGACGCCTTTAAAGGTTGTCTTTGTAGGTTTAATCCTTGAGGGGTCTATGCCAATCTTGCGCACTGTATCCTGATAAAGCAGGTTCAGGCTACTGCCGCCGTCCATCAGGACTCTCGTGAGATGAAATCCATCGACGATTGGGTCTAAAACCAATGCGGCGAATCCGCCATGGCGGATGCTGGTCGGATGGTCTCTTCGATCGAAAGTGATCGGACAAGAGGACCATGGATTGAACTTCGGGGCGACTGGCTCCATCGCGTATACGTCCCTTAGTGCATGCTTCCGCTCCCTCTTGGGTATATGGGTTGCGAAGATCATGTTCACCATCCGCACTTGTGGGGAGAAACCCTTCTGTCCTCTATTGTTCGGCGGTCAGGTCTCTTCCTCGTTGTCCCTGTTTAGCCCCTTGTCGTTGTTTTCGGCTATTAACTTGCCTGCCTGCTTGAACACCCAGCAATCTCTGTTGGTGTGATTAGCTGGCTTTTCAGGGGTGCCATGTATCTGGCATAAGCGGTCGAGTATTCGGTCCAAATTGGACGGACCCGGAGTGGTTCTTTTGAATGGCTTCTTCCGCTGACCGGGTTTAGAGCCTCGGAATCCGGCGTTGACTGCCGTATCCTCCTTGTCGTCGCCGTTAATGCAGTGTTTATTTTTGCTTCGACGCGACCTGCCATTGTGGTCCTTAGTATCCGGACTGCCAGAATTTTTATTGAGGTTGTTGCTGCGAGCTAGCCAGCTATCCTCTCCCGCGCAAAAGCGGGTCATTAATGATGTGAGGGCTGCCATGGATTTCGGCTTTTCCTGTCCCAGGTGCCGGGCTAGCCACTCGTCGCGGATGTTATGTTTGAAGGCTGCTAGGGCCTCTGCATCCGGACAGTCGACGATATGGTTTTTCTTTGTCAAGAACCGTGTCCAGAATTGTCTGGCCAATTCGTCTGGCTGCTGAATTATGTGGCTTAGGTCATCGGTGTCTGGTGGCCGCACATACGTGCCCTGGAAGTTGTCGAAGAATGCGGCTTCCAGGTCTTCCCAACACCCAATTGACTCTGCGGGCAAGCTGTTAAGCCAATGCCGAGCTGGTCCTTTAAGCTTGAGTGGGAGATACTTGATGGCATGGAGATCGTCGCCACGGGCCATATGGATGTGAAGGAGATAATCTTCGATCCAAACCGCGGGGTCTGTTGTGCCATCGTAGGATTCGATGTTTACAGGTTTGAACCCTTCAGGGATTTGATGATCCATTACTTCGTCAGTGAAGCATAGCGGGTGTGCGGCGCCTCTATATTGAGCAATGTCACGACGTAGCTTGAGAGAGCGTTGTCTGCTGTGTTCGGCCCGGCCGGGGTTATTGTATCCGGCGCGACGGTATTCGTCATGGGTCGTGGGGCGCCCACGTGATCCGTAGATGGATCTGGATTGCCTTGCTTTGTCCTCCAATACATCTCGCAAGTTCGGCGCGTTCCCTCTTGGCTTCGTACTTTTGGAGCGATGCCGGGGTACGGTCTTGGTGGAGGGCCTGGATGCCTCTCTGTCGCGACCACGAGGTGGTCGGTCGGCCGTATCGTGCGCTGGTGATGAAGGTATGTATGCTTCCTCCTTTAATCGGGGGAGCAACTTGCGTCTTGGGTAGCTTTTGGAGGGGCGTTCGAGTTTATACTCTTCGGCCGCGAGGACCTCGGTCCATCGATCGGCCAGCAGGTCCTGATCACCTTGAAGCTGCTGCTGCTTTTTCTTTAGGCTATTTGCTGTGGCGATAAGCCTGCGTTTGAAACGCTCTTGTTCGACGGGATCCTCGGGCACGACGAATTCGTCGTCGTTGAGGCTTGCCTCGTCTTCGGAGGGAGGTATATAGTTATAGTCCTCGACCTCTTCGTCTGCCGCCCTCTCGTGAGGGCTTGCTTCTGCATCCTCCTGCGCTGAGTCTTGCTGTAGGGGATTATCTTCGGCACTCTCTGGGGTATTATTATCTCCTATGCCGGAATCTCCATTCTTGTTGTGGCGGGATTTAGAGCGGCGCCGCTGACGCCGGCGCTTGGGCTGTTTCTTTAAGGAATCTGCCTCTGCTGCTTCTTCGCCGTCCCCATCTTTTGGGGTGTCCACCATGTATATATCGTATGACGAGGTGGTCTTCCAGTACCCTGTAGGCGCTGGTTCCTGTTCTTCTCCGGCATCATCGTCCATAGCGTCGATGTCTTCGGAGTCGTAGTCTAGCATGTCGGTTAGATCGTCGACAGTGGCTAAAAAGTGGGTGGTGGGTGGGCTCTGAATTTCTTCGTCGTCCGTATCCCAACCATCCTAGCCATAATCCGGCCAGGACTCTCCGGATAGCAAGAGATGCTTTAGCGAATTTAGGATGTCGCCAAAGGGCGAGTGTTGGAAGATGTCCGCGGTGGTGAATTCCATAACTGGCACCCAATCAGATTCGATTGGCAGGGGCGTGGGAGGTCCGGAGTCCGGCAAGGAGTCCGGCACCTCGGAGTCATGAGCTTCGCGAGGGACAAGGTTAGTGTTCGGCTCCTATCGCCGTAGAAGTTGCAGCCCCCGAGGCGGTGTCCAACCACTGGTCCTCGATCTGGGCGATCGGCTCCGGACTAAGGGCCGGAGCGGATTCTTGTGCGGCCACCAAGGCACTGTTCGGCGGCAGAGCTAGATCATGCCCATCGTAATAGTGCGGCGCGCATGGCTGTGGCTCGAGCCCGTCGAAGATCAAGTCCCCGCGGATGTCGGCCGTGAAGTTTAGGCTTCCAAATCTGACCTGCCGGCCAGGGGCGTAGCTTTCGATCTGCTCCAGATGGCCAAGTGAATTAGCCCGCAGTGCGAAGCCGCCGAATACGAAGATCTGTTCGGGGAGAAAAGTTTCACCCTGGACAGCGTTGTTGATTGAAGACGCCATCGAGCCTATAGGTGACGACACAGAGGAACTCTCAATGAAAGCACCAATGTTGGTGTCAAAACCGGCGGATCTCGGGTAGGGGGTCCCGAACTGTGCGTCTAGGCGGATGGTAACAGGAGACAAGGGACACAATGTTTTACCCAGGTTCGGGCCCTCTTGATGGAGGTAAAACCCTACGTCCTGCTTGATTAATATTGATGATATGGGTAGTACAAGAGTGGATCTACCACGAGATCAAGGAGGCTAAACCCTAAAGCTAGCCTATGGTATGATTGTTGTAATGTATGTTGTGTCCTACGGACTAAAGCCCTCTGGTTTATATAGACACCGGAGAAGGCTAGGGTTACACAGAGTCAGTTACAATGGTAGGAGATCTACATATCCGTATCACCAAGCTTGCCTTCCACGCCAAGGAAAGTCCCCTCCGGACACGGGACGGAGTCTTCAATCTTGCATCTTCATAGTCTTGGAGTCCAGCGGACGATGATAGTCCGGCTGTCCGGACACCCCCTAGTCCAGGACTCCCTCAGTGGGGGTGTATAGCATCGGGAGTGCGCCCGAACAGGCGGTGTTGGAGGGGTGATCATCCGAGCTGAAGGTTAAATCAGCCTTGGGTGCCACCCAGCCTGGGGGGCTTCACGGCGCTTGAGGACGGCATCGAATTGGCGGACGAACAGCTTGACGTGGCGGCTCGAAGGTGGTGCCTGCGACCCGCCCAGGAGAGCCGCGACGACTGGGGGCGCCGGTGCAGCATGATGGGTGAGGAAGAGGTTGCGCAACTCCTCCCAGGAGGCCACAGAAGCTGCTGGCAGGTGGAGCAGCCACATGCACGAGATGCTGGTGAGGGCCATGGGCAGCCAGTTGGCCATGACCCTGTCGTCGCCTCCAGCCTTGAGGACGGCTTCTTCATACGCTAGCAGGAAGGCCAGCGGATCGGCCGCGCCGTCGTAGCGCGGCGGCATGTCTGGCCTGAACTTGTTCGGCCACTGCACCTGTCGCAAGGCAGGGGTTAGGGCTCGGAGCCCCTAGTTCCCGCGCCGGCTTCGACAGCCGGAGTAGGCGGTACATTGCCCGCCATGAGGGCGGAGCGCGGTGCTGATGGAGAACGGGTCGACGGAAGGGAGAGCTCCGGCGCACCCCTACCTGGCGCGCCAAATGTCAAATGTTGGGTTCCGACAGACCCTTAAGGTTCGAACTCTGAGGTGCGCATGAAGATCTTCCCCCTACCGATCCACGTCCGATCGCCTCGTGAGAATCTAAGTTAAATGATGAACAACATGAGGGACACGAGATTTATACGGGTTCGGGCCACCGTTGTGGTGTAATACCCTACTCCAGTGTGTGGTGTGGTGGATTGCCTCAGGGGCTGATGATGAACAGTACAAGGGAAGAACAACCTCGCGAGAGGTGTTCTTGAGCTGGTGTGATGAATTACTTGGGTGAGTTCGATCGCCTCTCGGTCTAATGGGTGCTAGATCTAATCCCCCTACCTCTGCGGTGGCTAGTCCTATTTATAGAGGCCCTGGTCCTCTTCCCAAATATTGAGCGGGAAGGGTGCCAACAATGGCCATTTTGAAGGGGCACCTCCATGGTAGCATGCAGATCTTTGTGAAGACAAAGAATATTCAAGATCAGATAAGGATTGAAGGCAACGATCCTCGACAAGATTCTTGCCGAGGAAGCCCACAAGACCCCCAGTAAGATCCTTGCCGGGGACGATAGCGCACCACGGCAAGACCCTTGTCGGGCCACCCGGCAAGACCCTTGCCAGGCCACCCGGCAAGACCCTTGTCAAGGGCGTCAACGGGGCCACTGCCAGGCCCGCACCAACCAAGTCTCCGCCGCCATTCACATACAACTGCCAGCCCAACCAGCTGGGCAGGCACCTGCGTGGCAACATGCAGCTTCCAGGCCAACTCAGCACACGCCTGCGTGGCGGCTTGCAGATCTTCGTGAAGGCTCCACTATCGCGCCACCTCAGTTGCTTGCCTGCCTACATGGCATCGCATGCATCGCTGGCCAGGGAGCGTGTCGAAGCAAGGGGGAGCAGTGATGGACGGGATGGGCCTCGCTCCCATCCCCGATAAAGCAAGAGGACACCTAAGCTACGCATTAAATGTGTCTTGTCCTGTAATATGAGCGATAAGCTCATAGCACTGTAGGCCTTTCCACCTCCTGTGTGCCACTGTGGCAGCCCCTTTCGACTATAAAAGGAGGCCCATGGCATACTGGAGAGGGATTCGGCTCTTTTGAACCACGCAACCACCGTAGCTAGTTCAGGAGCTCAGGAACACTCAATACATCCACCAAAGCAGGACTAGGGTTTTACGCATCCTCGTGGCCCGAACCTGGGTAAATGATCCTTGTGCTGATTGCTAATCCTGCTCTTCTCACAATCCTGCACCCCGCAACCGCAGAAGGGATTCTCGTGATCCCATAGGTGTCGTTTCCCACCGACAAAACTGAACGCACTAGCAAGGTGAGGCTACACGTCGGTCGACTGACTTTTTCATATCTGGTCAGTCAATTTTGCAGCTGTTGGATACGAAATCAAGGGCCTACGGTTCATCTTCAACCTCCACCCCCCTGAGCCGCCAGCCACCACCGGCCAAACAGCAGCCCCCCGCCCCCCGCGACGGGCGGTGCGCCGCCTCGCCCGCCCCGAAAACACTCCCCACCACCGGTACGCCACCGCCCCGGCCATCCCTCTAGGCCCCCTGTGTCGAGCTTTTCCTCCGGCGATCCCCACACCACCGCCCCGCCAACGCCCCGCCACCGCCGGCGACCACCGCCCCCACCCTGAACCCTAAGATAGATAGTGGGGTACCTCTCCGGCGAGCCCCCCTCCCCACTGCGGCTGGTTCTTCCTTCACCCCGGCGAGCCCCCTCCCCACCCCCGAAAATCGACTGACCCAAAAGTCGATTCAGTTGACTGAAGTGTAGCTAAATCGGAGCAGCATCACAAGCAAGAGCAAGAGCGAGAGCAGCAGCGCGAGCAAGAGCAATAGCAAGAGCAGGCCAGGCAAGGGACCAAGAGCAAGAGCAGAGCAGCAGCGTGAGCGAGAGCTAAAACAGCAGCAGATCCTACTGATGTGGACGTCGCCGCCGAGGGAGCGACACCGTGGAGGAAGTGGCCGGCAACGCTATCATGGATGGACCCGTGTCGTGTCGGCTCAGGACCGAGCGCCGGCAGCATCGTGAGATTGAATCAAGAAGAAAATGTGGCGATTAGTGTACAACCTCTTTGGTGGCGCCGATTAGGCCGCAGCTTCATCCGAGCAAACGGTGATGATGATGCTCTTCCGGTGGTGCAGGTGAAGATGGTGGTGTGGGAATGGAGGTGGCACGACAGACGAGGGGAATGTCGGGGCAGCTCCTTGGAGGTGGAGGACGGGGTGGCTGAACCGGCAGGATGACGAGATCGACGACGGATCCTCATCCGGTACGGTGGATGAGGGACGTCGAGGTGTTGCTGTGGACGACGTCATCCGGGAAGAGGCTCCGGCTAGGTGGCGGACGGAGCTGGGTGTGGGGTTTCGTCGCGGGTTTTCACGGCCTCGGTGTACGAATGGGTGGGCGGATGGGATGGCAGTGGGGAACCATGGCTTAGGGACGCGCTTGTCCGAAATGTGGGGTAAGTTACAAAAGTACCCCCACCGATTTGAGGCAGTTCTTTTGGTTCAGGGGTACCACGGGCATTTCGCGTGTCGGGATTTCACAGGAGGTGGGAGTTTTTGCGTTTTGTAATTTCGAATAGCAAGGCGCGGGTTGAGATGGAGGGAGTTGTCAGAGCACAACGAGACAAAGATATATCTTAAATATTTCAGGCTAACAAGGCGCGGGTTGAAGAGGCGGGAGTTTTGCAGCACGATAGATAGAGACGCTAGCTTGAATTTTCGGCATAACAAGGCGCGACTTGAAATTTTGGAAGGACAAGCTTAACGTGTACCCAAAAAAAGACAATTTGCACCTCAACACACACAACAAAGACACAAATACCATTTAGACTAGAGTAAGGTACACATGCATTGCACGCATGAGATTTGGCAACCAAATTATGAGTAAATACCACATTATAGCATGTAAGCTTTGAGTCATATATATGCATGATGTAGATGTTCGTTTAATTCTTATAGTTCATTTCATTCAAAATCATCTAGTTTTTATAAGAAAGCTAATCTATTTTAAGATTCATGGAATTGTGCATTGTAAGACATAAAGTAAAAACAAATAAAGGCAAATCATGTAGAAAAACATTTGGGCAATTCTGATACGAAAGATTCTAGAACAAAGAAGAAGTGCTTGTGTTTTGATGTTTGTGCATTATGCTTAAGTTCAACCATGGAGTCTTCTAGATTATACATGTGGCGAAATCTGGTGGAATCTAGATGATATCCAACGGCCAGTAGAGCTCAAATTTGCCATCTTTGGACCATCGGATTCGCCTCATCCAACGACCATCTTTCAAAGTTAAAGTTACCCGTACACAATATAAAAAAATATAAAATATAATATATATAGGGGTATAGATATAGATATGTGATGCGAGAGCCACCCACCATCTCCAATTAGAATACTGCGTCCATGCACGGATGCGACGTGGCCAAATGATGTCTGCCATTGGTATCTCAAATTCAAATCAGTCTGACCTTGTTCAATGTGTATACATTACAACATGCTCGTTTCCAAACCACACCGCGCAGATCTCCGTTATATTCATGCATGCATGGGTTCAAACATCAGGATCTCTTATTCAAATAGTTGAATTCAACTTTACATTGATTATGACCTCACCTAGTCTTTTACACCCACATAGTCATCTTCTCTTTATAATTATACCACTAACTTTCTCTCGTGCATGCATGCACACACACTACCAGTCGCCATTATCCATCGCACACATGCAAACTTTTTCTTCATGTCGGTCTCCCATGAAGGCACACACCCACACACATCCCCCTCTCCATCATATTGGGCATTCTTTATCTCTCACGCGTGCATGCGCAACGATCGATGTTCCTCTATGTATGTGTGTATATAGCTAGGTCGTTCATAGTTTTCCACACAAACCGATCAATCGATATATCCAGTGAGGTCTCACCCTCTTTCCCACGTCCACATCGATCAATCTATACCTCTCTATATAGGATTAACATATATAGCTAATACACCCACATTAATTATATATCCAACGTCCCCCTCTCATCATCCATGCCTTCCGCTTCATCTCTCAGACGTGCGCACAATGGCGAAGGCAGGGGGCAGTAAGGGCCCTGCCCCCCTAACATCACTATATGTCGAGGCTAATATGAATGTGATCATTAGACAATTGCTGCTAAAAATTGTTTAAGTTCATGAATTGACCCTCCTCGTAAAGGATTAGCAATGCTTGGCCCCCTAGCTCATTTATTTTTCATGGCTCCGCCACCGCGTGCAACAGCGCAGGTTCTCGCCCCCTCTCTCTAAATATCAATCTCGCACTTGTGCATTCCTTGATAGTCTCCCTCCACTCGGCCCCTCGCACCATCTTCTACCGCCCACCGGATTTTGCCACATGTACAATCTAGCAGACTCCATGGTTGAACTTAAGCATAATGCACAAACCTCAAAACAACAGTGGTTCTCTCTTGTTCTAGAATCTTCCCTATCATAACTGCCCAAACTTTTTTTCTAGTTGAATTGCCATTATTTGTTTTTACTTTATGCTTTACAACACACAATTCCATGAATCATAAAATAGATTAAGGGCTTCTTTGATTCAAAGGATTCTCAAAGGAAGTTTGGAGGATTCTAATCATTAGGAATTTTTCCTATCTTGGTTGTTTGATTCGTAGGATTGTAAACCATAGAAATTTTTCCATATGATTCATTTGCACTAGATTTCATAGGAAACATCCCATCCACTCAAACCTCTTTGAAAGAATTCTGCATTTTTTCTATGCACAATCAAACACTCGTACAATCCTGTAGGATTCAAGACGACATTCCACTATAATCCCATGTTTTTCCTATTCCCGCGTTTTGGAAATCCTACGAATCCAAGAGGCCCTAACTTTTATATAAAAACTAATAGATTTTGAATGAGATGAACTATAAAAATTAAACGAAGGTCATCAGGCATATATGACTCAGAGCTTACATGCTATAGTGTGATATTTATTCATAATTTGGTTGCAAAATCTGATGCGTGCAATGCACGTGTACCTTACTAGTACTTCGAGTATGTGCAAAACATGTAAATTAGAATTCCAATGGCATGCTACACAGTGTCTCTCTTACAGTTCATGAAGCCACGTGGCACATGTGGAGGCGTTGTCGCGACCTCCTTGCGTGGATTGATCACAGTGATGTGCTGCTGGTTCCAGAAAAATGTACTCGTCCTCCCTGAGCCATACTGGCGGTACATGCACGAAGCAAAGATGTGCACGCACGCCATGCCACGCATGCACTCATTCCCTCGCACACACACACGGGTACACGAGCGGACGCAATTTTGTACCAAGATCCACCCCATGTGATAATTTGATGCATGTAAAGTCGTTCACTTCATTGATGGTCAATTAATACATCGCATGCAAATTGAGTGGACGTGAGGGTGGAAGAAAGACATTATTACTCCACTGCGCGCATGCGAGTAGTTAAATCATGGGTTGCTAGTAGTACTTCCATTGGTCTCCCCCGTATTTTGTGCCAATTTTTGACAGTAACATAATATTTACGCATTTGAGCAGTGTAGTCTACTTGAAATTTATGTTCCGCTAAACTCATTGGGAGCCGTTTCGGGCCTTGAAACCAAAACCATCAATTAATCTTTAGCTTGTTCCCATCACATTTGAAAGCCTGCTCACACCTACTAGTACGTACCAAACCTGAACGTGTTCCCACTATGCAGGTATTAGTACTAGTGCTAGTACTTAGGTTATAAAAAGGGGAACTACCTAACCGAAAATTACTCTACCTTTCCTCCTCATAAGTGCTTCTTCTTCGTCCGTACTTGCCATGGCCGGTGAGCAGAGCTCTAGGTCGAGAACTACTCGTAACAAGGGAGCGGCAACCAAGGCTGCGGAAAAAAAGAGGTCTCATCGCCACGTAGAGACCTCGAAAGATCTCTCACGGGCAGGCGATGGCTCCCAGGAGCGCCCTAGCCATGGAGGCGAACATGCCGAGCCGGCGGCGCTGGAGTCGTTATCCCTCGACGGCATGCCCTATCAGCTCAATAGGCACCTCAATAAGTAGAAGGAGTTCGTCCAAGGCTTGGTGGAGCTGCTGAAGGAGAGCCTCGACGACATGCCCACTGAGCTCAATAAGCAGGGGGAGTTGACCGCCGGCTAGGTGATGCTGCTGAAGAAGAGCATTGCCTCGGAGAAGAAGGCGACCGGCGAAATCCTGCGACTTCAGGAGGACAAGGCGAAGCTCTGCCACGAGATCGACCTGTTGAAGGAGAAGAACGCCGGCTGGAAGAAGTTGCATGAGAATAGTAGTTCCTCGATGAAGATGCTGCAGACCCTCATCATGGAACAGAAGGAGGAGTTGGCAAAGCTCCGCATCAAGCACCCGGCTGCTGTCAAGGTATGTAATGCGGCCGTGGAATAGATGATGAAGGCTCGCGTCGAGAAATCCCGCGTCATGGACAGAATGAAGAAGATGGCAGAGGAGACGCGCAAGGAGATGGAGATCATGGACGCGATGAAGAATCACTTATGACTCCGCGGCGAATTAGATCATTTGGGGTGATAATATTCCTTCTTCTTTTGCTCATGTGTTTCATCTTTTTCTTCGAGTGTTTCACCGCACGTGTCACGTTCTCTGCGAGGCATGAATAGAACAATGCTTTTTTTAGGGAATGAATAGAACAATGCTAACAATGAGATGACTAGAAAATTAGATCATTTTTTATCACCATATGGAACTGGGCAGCCGTGTTTCGTGCTCCTCCGCTGTAGTACTACTCCAGTGGAAAACTTGAGTTACCGCACGGTTCTTTGCTCCTCCTCAGGTCGGCGGCGCATTTATACGAGCAGTCAAATCACAAGGCCCCGCCTTCCAGCAGTAATGAGCCCTCAAATCACAAAGGCCCTCACCTCTCGTGAAACCGACCAAGCTAGACTGCCCCGCCCTCTAGCCTTTTAAAAAATGTATACTTTTGTACAGTAGTAGTATCGATGGATTGCGCCATGGAGCAAAGCTTGAAATTAAAAAAAAGGTGGTACATATAGAGAGCGCTCGTTGCCAAATTATGCATATAGTAATATTAAAAAGGCTAGTCACAATAATGGTGTCCAGCACAACCCACCCCTCAAATAAAACTAAGCATCCTGGAATTCTTTGACAAAACTAAGCACCCTGAAATTCTTTGACAACTAAACTGCTGGCTATATGATGTTGGCCATATATATTGTACGTATATAATGTGAAGAAATGAGTGGTAGTACTATACCAACTAAAAGATGAAATGTAAGAAATACTAGTATGTACGTACTAAAGAGTTAAAGTAATGAGAAGAAACATAACATAGTTCTACTGGGGGCTCAGCACAACACACCCCTCAAATTATATTAAGCACACCTGAAATTAAACTTTGCAACTATTCCGGTAGACACTGCATTAGAACCACCATGAGCAACAACACTGCCACCTTACTCGGAGTCCTCGTCCACGTCCTCGACTTCGTCCTTGTCCCTCTTCCTCTTGGCCGATACTTCTTTGCTTGAACTGCACACTTGGCTCTTGCTCTTCATCCAACCCTTGTAGATATTGAAACAAAGGTAGCCATCCATTGCAGCGTGTGGATGTGGTCTATATCTAGTACATTCCGCTGCCATGCATAACGATGAAACGTGTATAGAGGATTCTCCAGTTTACCGTACGAAGGATGAACCATGGCAACTGCCAGGGTCAGCATTGAAGGCTGACGAGAGGGCAGCAGCCGATTCTTCTGGAGGTCGAAGGGGTTGCCTACAATGAGGCCTATCCGACCCAGGACTTCTTTGTCGTTCGTAAAGTCTACAGTAACGAATTTGACTAGGTTGCTCTCGAGGAAGTCCTTAAAATCCAGGCATTCAACATCGGCATGGCATATGTGGTAGAGCAAGCATAAGTCATGCACGCAAACCTGGATCACGGCGGGCTTGTTCCTCTCTTCGTCCTTTAGATCCTTTTCTCGTCCCAGGACTGTGGTGTACTCAACATCTAGCCCAGCGACCCACTCATCATCTGAGTTTTCGAACATGCGTCTGAAGCGAGAAAGGCATCCTTTCACCGTCGCGGAAGAACGGGTGTAGATGACATCGAACTCATCACCGGTGATGGTTCTAACCTTATACTCACCGCCGATCATGGAGATTTGGGACGCCATGGATTTGGGAGGAGGGTTAGGATTAGTGGAACTATCGTAATGTGAAAGGACGGGACGACTAGGAGTGAACCGCCATAGTATTAAACGACGTGCGGGGACGAGTAGGAGCGGACTGCTAGCGTGCGAACAGCAGGGTAGTGGCTTTCCATTCTCCCATGATACGGGCTTTCGAGAGCACTTGGATCTGAGATCGAATGGTTGCATGGCGTGATTCTAGACCTACGGGTGAATATCCTATCCTGGAGGGTTATTCTGCAAATTTTCAGCAACTTAGCATGCGACCGTTTGATCTCAGATCCAAGGGCTGCCAGCAGCCCGTATCATGGTCGCGCCTACAACGACCGTCGCGTCGCTCGCGTGGTCGCACCCTTGGAGATTTAACACGGTGCGATAGGCTATCTGATGTTGGCATGTCATACATAGTCATCACTTAGTCACTCATACTACAACAAGGTTAGCTATAAGGATGGCTATAAGTGAATTTTTTTTACTTCTCTCTATCTCTTTCTTCGTACTCCCTCCGTCCCATAATATAAGAACGTTTTTGACACTAGTGTAGTGCCAAAAACGTTCTTATATTATGGGACACAGGGAGTACTAGTATTTATTGCATTTGCCAAGGAGTGACCTCTTCCAATGAAATGGTGTGCTTATTAGTTTTTTGTTGCTAAGTTTGCTTCATTTAATTAGCTATAGACTCAAAATTGTCTTTTCACCTAGGTACACGCGCTTAGCACCGTTTCTTCCTTGGGTCACCAAACTAGTCTCTCTCTTCTTGATTAACTTGCCACATGAGACTTTATGCTTATGTGGCAAGCTTAGCACCTGTAGGAGCAAGTAAGGCTGCTTGTAATGGGAGTATCATAGGTAGTATCATGCATGCCAACTATGCAATCTTGATGAGGTGACGTCGAATTAAATGAAGAAAAGAGAGAGTTGAATATCATAATATGATACTGTATCATATTAAATGATGTGCTACTATGTGTCATGCATGGCAATAAATAAACTATCCTATGATACCAACACATGATACTATGCATTACGGATGTAGTATCATACAAAAGTATCATATGCATGATACTAGTATATCATACTCTCCATTACGACCAACCTAAGTACAATAGTGCGCTTTACATGGCATTTTTGCATATGTGGAGGAAAGAGAGGCAATGAAAAGTGGAGAAGTGGGCTCTCATGCAAGAGCCAACCTCTACTACATGGTGGAGCATTGGGAGAGGCACCCGTATGGAGGTGGTCAGGAATCGGGAGACTCACGCCGGTCGTAGCGCCACAGTTAAAATGATAATGGCAAGTCAAATCACGTGGCCCTACTCGTCCAGCAGTAACTCACAGTCAAATCACACAGCCCTACGTTTGCAGCAGCCTACTCCCTCGTCTTCTCACGTCTTTGTCGAACCGACTAGGCGGAACTTCCCCGCCTACCGCGCAGGAAAAGCCCCGCCCTCGACTTTTAAATAGTATGGTATACTAATTTTGTATCCATTGATTGTGCCATGGAGCAAAGCCTCTAGAAAACGGCGGTACACATGTACGGAGTATTCAACACGCCCGTCGCATTCGCGTCGCACCCCAGATGGTCAGTCGGTCTGGCACGCTGCTCTTCGAATGGAATGCGCGTCATATTGCGTTTGCACAGACATGTGGAATCGCAATTGAGAAGTGACCATAGGCACACTCCCCGGCCCCGCAAGTCGGGTGACTTAATAGAAGAGGGAGACGAGCAATAGTACTAGAGAAGTGTTGTACTACGTTGGTGCCTGGACGATCCCTGCAAGACATGGAAGATCAGTTCGTCCATGCATGTGACCAGAATCCAGCAGACACGCCTAGATTGGCTATCGTCTACATATTGTGCAGGCTGTGATGTACATGGCTGCAGTTGTGGTGAGAAATCTAAAAAAGGTTTCTTGTCATCTCGCAAAATTAGGTGTCATGTGCTTCGGATCACTATGAGGGTTAAACAGCGACAACTGAGTTGGGCTAGTCATTGGGGGCACATGCACGAAGACTACTCGGCTGCCATCTAGGTCAAGCCGGCTATGTTAATTAGGACATCTATCTACGAACCCCTTTTCTACGAGTTTATCTTTAATTTGAGCTTTGTTCCTTGTCTAGTTTGTCCGTCGGGATTCATGTTGTCTCCTTTGGGCAGTGAGGTTATGATTTCTTGTCATGTGGCATTTTTTCATGTTATATGTTATAATCCGGCGCTTCAGATCAAAATGACGACAAATGTGCCTCCGAGCCACGTGCATGAAGACTTCTGATAGTCATTGACGAGGTCAAGCTGACTCCGGTAGACAAAAGAAAACTAGTACTACTCCACTATATAGGCAGGAGCCTCCGCACTTGCTTGCTAGTGTTTCTCTCTTCACACTGTCTCGTCCTCTCCAGATCTAAACATAACAGCGGTGGCCACTCTCTCTCTCTCTCTCTCTCTCTCTCTCTCTCTCTCTCTCTCTCTCTCTCCTCACCGCTGGTCACAGATCCAGCCGGATCCTCTCCACCGGGAAAGGTGAGAAAGTGCAATGTTCACTGTTGTAGTGTGGCAATGTTCACCGGATCCTCGGCAACGGCTCTTACCCACTGCTGGCGCGTCCCGACCAGCCTGCCTTGTCGTTCTCTCCCAAGCACCGCTGGCAAGGGAGGGCCTCCGACCCCTTCTTCCTCACTGTTGTAGTGTGGGCAGGTCCGGCCTCCCGCCGCCCACCTAGCGACATCCTGGCGACCATCAGGTATAACTTACTTCGAAATCGGACTTGCTCTACATCCCGAGCTCCTGACGTCGCTGCATTTGTATCTTTTACTATTTCTCAGGCCCCCTTGTAGATAGGATCGATCGGCTGTTCGAAAACCACCTAATTTTTTTATGTTTAAAAGGTAAAACTAGTTCATGCACTCGAATCTAGTACTACTTGGTTCAAACAAGGAAGGAAGGGGGTGGGGGTGGGGGAGGATTTGTTACCTGAATCTAGGACTTGGTCGAAAGAGGAAATAATGGGGGCGAAAAGTAGCAGAGACTGGCTATCCAACTGGTCTCTAGGTCTAATAGGGAAATAAAGGGAAACGCAGTACAAACTCAATATAAACCCGATCTATTGGTTGAAAAATGAAAGAAAGTGGGGACTGGGGGACAAGTCAACAGAGTAAGTCCAGCACTAGATTTGCTAGCCTCACACAGTATAAGGTGGCTATACCAAACAAAAATGGGAAAAACCCAGATATCCTGTTTTGATGTTTGTTGCCCCGAGCCACTCTTATGTAATGCCACTGTTAAAAGTAAGGACACGTTAAACCAATGTTGTTTTCAATGTAATGCCTCCCGTAATATGAATCAATGGCACTTTTTTACATGTCCTACTAAATTTCCCATTAAGATAAGTTGGTTCTTTTCGTTAGAAATGCAACTGTCCTGGGCCGCCTACTCTCCCGTGCCCAAAGTAATGTCATATTTAACGGTTGTCATAGTTAATCCTAATGCCCACACTAATATCTAGCAGTGCCACTGCTTTGGAAATTGCTACTGTCCTTGTAAGATTGCCATTCAGATAAGGAACATGCTTCTTTTCATTTGATGCATGTTTCATCACTTGTTAGTCACCCTCCTTTCCATCTTTTTTGTGCAAACAGAGATATACATTTCATGCTCAATCTTAGTTGAACTGCACAAATGATATCCAAATTATAGTTGAGCATTCCAGGAGCTTCACAACCAACCTTGATGTTGCTCAATTTTATTGCAACTAGTGAAGAAGAAGCTCTGTGGGTTTCGTTTTCTGATGGAAATGGAACCGGGGCTGGAGCCCTTTTCTTAAAAAAATTGAAGAAGCTGCTAGCTCACAGGACATTACTTCATTATAGGTGAACTGCACCAAAAGGTCCAATTGAATCATCCATGTTGGTGACTGAAAGAGCCAGCTTCAGCATCCCAGTCTAAGCACCCCCGGCCTCCATCCTTGCGACGCACGGTACACCTTGTTTGCCACCTGCTCGACCCTAGTGTCACTGATAAAATGAAGTAATAATACAGTTAAAATAGAGCGAGTGTCCTCTCTATCATTTCATTTCCAATGTAGATAAAGAAAGTGCTTCTCTTTGTTAATGTATGTTTCATCAACTAGTCCCATTGTTAATGTTTAAGCGTTTCTGCAAACTGGGGTGCTTAATTTTAGTTGATCTGTACAAAAATAGAGATTTGAATGTCTCAAGGCGCCTCCTTGTACTACCGCTGTACACTGATGTTCATCACTGGCAGAAGGTGTATCTGGGAGACTTGGAACGATGTCCACTATGAGGCGTACCGTATGAGGCGTCGTAGGGCACATCTCGCCCTCGCAGCATGGCATACTATGATACTATCGCAATATTTTTCTTCTATTTATTTTGTGTGTTTCATCAACTAGTGCCACTATAATGTAATCATGCTTTTTCATTATTTGTGCAAACAGGGTTATTCAGCTGCATTTTGGTGGAACTGCACAAATGTACGTATGGAACCGACATATATGCAGAGTGCGAGGTGTGCCAAGTAAAAATTACCGACACCAACCATGCTACATGCACGCATTGGCATCCACCACCACCAGTGGGATGTGTGGCGCTCTCTGTGGACGGATCTTTCTCGGCAGCAAATCCTCTAACCAAATACTAGTAGCTTATATTGCCAGTTTTCTAGGGAGTACTCTTTTCTGAAAGAAGCACCCATCTATTTTTCTTTATTTGTATACTGTGTCACAACTTTCACCCGAAGGTCCAGAGCTATTTTAGGGTGATTGGCATAGTACTCGGAGACTGATTGTAAGCATGATTTTCATTAGCTGTCACACTGATTGTAAGCTTGAGCAGGTGGAAGATTAGGTTAGTGCTAAGCTTACCTTAAACCCTACCGCCGCCGTTGAAACGAGGCGAGCGTCGAGGGAACCGTGGAGAACGGCGGGGAAGCGACGTCGCGCCATCCGGCCTCCTCTTGCGGTGGGAGAACGAATACTCGTGTAGCTCCGGCTGGCTTTGCACCCTCACGAACGGCACACCATACTCGATCGATTCGTTATCCTCTGGGTGCTCGACCTTCAACCTGTACGCCCACCACCTCCGCCTGACAGTCGCATCGGGTGAATCTGTCTGCTCCATCGCCCAGAGGAGATACTCGATGAACTCGGAGGACTATGGCGTGACTGCCGCCGAGGAGTACATGTACATCGCCGCCCTCATCGCCGCCGTCTCGCTCTTTCGCATACATTGCCACATGGCCCGGACCGTCCTCAAAATCTCCCACTCATTGTCAAACCAAGTAAGGATCTCCTTCAACCTGTCTAACTTTACCTGGTCGCTGCTGGCGATCTGCCTGATTCGTTGCTGCATCCTTTCCATAGATGTCCTTCTGAGTGGTCCGGTGCTAGCTTTGGAAGATGGGAGGAGAGACGGTGGTCTTGCAATAGAGAAGAGGGAGAGACGAGACAGTGGTTTTGGAATGGAGATGATGGACAGGAGAGGAGGTGGTTTTGCAATGGAGAAGATCAGAAGAGGGAGAGGCGAGACGGTGGTTTTGGAATGGAGATGATGGAGAGGAGAGGAGGTGGTTTTGCAATGGAGAAGAGGGAGAGGAGCGTGCGGCAGCGATTTAGGATTGGACGAGAGGGCCGGCGCGCTGTGACTGGATCAAAATCAAAATCAATTTACCCTTCAATTAAGAAAGCGACCCCACATTAACTAGTCTCCCTTTTATTCTGGGTCATAATTGACCATGATTTTCGCACATAAAATATATGTTATACGTTGCAAAAATAATATAATTTGAAAGTACATTCAGATACGAACCAAACGATACAATTTTTGGTGACATGTATTCACATTTTGCTTGTCAAATACAGTACGTGGTCAAACTTTGACCCAAAATACGCAAAACAACAAAAAAATACTTCCAAGACCAGCGCCGCTCTTCTGCTCTTCTCCTCTTAAACCACCACCGCTCCTCTCCTGTTCCAATCTAAATCCAGTGTCGCTCCTCTCCTGTTCCATTTCAAAATCACCGCCCCTCCTCTCCTGTTCCAGTCCAAAACCAGCGTCGCTCCTCTCCCATTCTAATCCAAAACCAGGGCTGCTCCTCTCCTCTTCCATTCAAAAACCACCGCCGGTGAGTGAAGGTGTTGTGGAGAAGTAGAGCGATGGAGGAGTACAACCGATATGTGAGGATCACAGATGGTGACCCTGTGAAGCTAGCTAGGATGTTGGAGATATAGTCTTGGTTTGACAACAAGGACCAACTAGCGGTGACGGCGACATCCATGGCCAAATATCTGCAACAAAGTGAAAAGGCGGCGATACTCCTGGAGGGAGTCACGCGGGAGTACATAGAGCTGATCCTCTGGGCCATGGAGCAAACAGATTCACCGAATCCGATCGTGAGGGAGCGGTGGTGGGAGTATTGATCCCAGATGGAGCATCCACCAGAGATTGAAGGATCAAGCATCTACAGGGTGCCGTTTTTGAGGGTGTCCTGCCAGAGCGAGCCGGTGGAGTCTTCGTCGACCGAACCCAACTGCAAGAGGAGAAAAGCAGTTGGCCCGACAACACTTCCCCGCCATCCTCTCCCTCGCCGTTCACATCGTCTCACGGGGCGGCTGTCTGCCGCCGAGGAATAGGAGGGGACTGCCCCCCCCCCCCCCAGTCCAATAGTCAGGCAGGTTGTGAATTGTCAGGAGGAGCTTAGGGTTGTCAGTATTTGCAGGTTGTGAATTGTGTTTTGTGTTGTGTATTTTGAGAGTACTTTCAGATATGAATGTCTTTTGAATTTCAGATTTGCAGTATTGAGCATATGAAGTAATTTATGAATTCTAGAGATCTATTTTTAGCACTTAAAAAAATGTAGTTTCATAGGAGTATAAAAGTGCAGACAATGTGATTCTCAGAAAAGAAACTGCAAGTTTTAGTTTTGGATAAGAAACTGCAAGTTTAGTTTCAGATAAGAAACTGCAACTTTCAGAGGCAGAGCATTTATATTAACACGGCCTTTTCAAACAGGGTTAACATCATGTTGGAAGTTTTATTCATGGTAGAAAATGGAACTACCAGCCAGTTAACATCATGTTGATCAATATTCATGCATAGCACATCTTCATATGATGCACAGTCAAAATGCCCACACAATGTCGAGTGCGCGAAACACAGAGAAAACGAGGGACGAAGTTTTGGCAAGTGTTGGACGTGGTGTGCGTAGATGACAATGGGGACCCACATGTCAATAAAGGCAGAGGCAAAAAATTTAGAGATATTTTCCCTGCACAGGTGGAATCGAACCCGGGCGGAACAGCTGTCGAGTAGTGTCACTTGGTCACTAGGCTAGTTCAGTTGTTTCGTTAATAATAAGGCACTTCCTCAGGTGGTTGGATCCCCTCCTACGCCTTTGTGCACTCGTCGCGACGCCGCTATCTGCCATTGTGAACATGCTGAACAAACGAGAGGAATCTGTAGAGGACTGTACGTGGAGAGGCGGACAGTCGGGACCCACCAGGTCTATGGCCGTACGCAAGCAAGTGCCTCATCGAAAAAATACTTCCTCCTAATGCTATACTGACATTGGGGCCCACGGGTTTGTCAACATAGTTACATTTTTTTGGTGCTTCAACGTAGTTACTATAGGAGATAAATTCACAACGAAGCCGGGGAGCTGGCAGGTATCATTTATTATCACTGGGGCAGCAAGTATCAGCTGGGTTTTGGGCTGCCCCGTCTAGGCATTCATTTTTAACATGCGCAGCCCACGACCTTGGATGGGAGGTCCATAGGCCTGTTTGTATTGTCTTGAGGGCCATCATGTATCGACCGGCCTATGGACCTCCCATCCGAGGTTTTATTTTTCCTGAATATTGGCAGCCCAATTTATGTGTTTTTTTGAAGAAAACGCAGAGGTCTGTTCTATTTTTCTATATAAGAATAGGAACGCCAGGTCCAACTTATGTTTCCCTTCTAACTATATTATATATATATTTAAATTATTTGATATGTTATTATATATTATTTTATTGTCATCATATATTTAACAGATACTTACATATGTAAGAAAACAATATCCCACATCTTATTAACTTATAAAAATAATTTCTTAACAATAAAATCCTGCATTGTTTTGGCACGAAAATCCTAGTGATTGTGTACAAAAGCTTGGTAAGATTTAAAGACGAATGTAATAATATCACTTATTATTTAAATATATTTATAACAAAATGCTCAGCCCCTTTTTATTGTTTGATAACATTGATGGCCCAACCCAACATTATAATTAGAATCAGCCCAGCAAAATCATGTATTTCGAGAAAGTGCAAATGGCCTGTAATTTTTTTAGGAAATAATATAAATGGGCTGCATGGACGCTACATTATTTGTTGACCCAGCCCAGCTAATGGCTGTAATTCAAAAAAAAGATCAAATTGACTGTAAACTCTACCGTGCAAAAAAAAGACTGTAAATTCTGAAAAAATGGATTGAATACGTGCCACATTTTTGGAGGCTGAAATGTGGGCCAATAGGTCGAAGCCAATGCAAGTCGTTGTCAATTTAGTCAACAAATGATTCTGACATGTTAGCCGTTGGATTTACATCCAACGACCGGCATCCATCTTTAATCTCTCGTCTTCTTCCTCCAGCGTCGCCGGGACCACCTCCCGCCTCCTGTTGCTAGCAGCTCTGCTTAGCACGCTTCGCTATGAAGCGCTACTCCACCATTGGCTAGGCCATCCCTCCACCCCTCCACACCTCCTGTTCTTCACCACCGACTGCCGATCCACACCGCACTTGAACCAGTTAACCCTCATACACCTCTCCGTCTACAACTCTACTCCCGCGTCTTACCATCTCCGGCTCGTTGTTGTTCGGGGCCTCGCCGTCGTCCACCACCTTGGATGCACTCGGCGCGGCGTGGTTAACATGGTCAACAAACGACACCATCAGAAGTAGACTGTGCATGGAGAGGCTGACAGGTGGGTCCACGGCCGAACACAAAGAAATGCCTCCTTATTACGCAAAATAATGATTCCTCCACCTGACATCTGGGACCCACCGGAAGGGCCTCTGTATTTTGTGAAAAAAATGTGCCCCCCGCTGACAGGTCGAACCCACCAGCTATCTTTGCACGCAAGGAAGTGCCTCCTTATTACGCACACAAAAATGAATACTCCCCCTGCCAGCTGGAACCCAACATAGTAGGAGGCTGACTTGTGGCCTACCAAGTTGACGGGGACAGAGGGCTTTGTCAACTTAGTCAATATGAACGATTCTAGCTCCTGTTACTGTACGATGTTCATCCAACGGCCGTAGTGCTTCTTCAACATCTGGTCTTCTTGTTCCAGCCGCCCAAACCAGCGCCGGTCGTGCCGCGTGCTCCTGCCTCCCGTGGCCGGCTGTGATGCTGCAGAGGCCTCACCGCCCCCTACTACTCCCACCGCTGGCCAGGCCATCCCTCTACTCACCCACACCCCCTGTTATTCTGCGGCGACGGTAGCCTCACACCGCAGCCGAACCAGTGAACCCTTGTACTCCTCTTCGCGTGGGCATCCACTGCTGCGTCTTCCTCGGCTCCGCGTCGTCCCCTTCCTAGGCCTCTCCATCGTCCACTGCCGTGGTGCTCTCGGTGCAGCGTGGTCAATGTGGTCAACGACTGACTTCCATCGAAAGAGTATTGTACGTGGAGAGGCTGACAGCTAGGTCCATGGCAGCCGCAAGGAAGTGCCTCCTTATTACGCGCAAAATAACTATTCCTCCACCTGACAGTAGGGACCCACCGGACGGGCCACCGTATTTCGCGAAAAATATGTTTCCCCCCTGACTGCTCGGACCCACCAGCTACACCTTCGCACGCAAGGAAGTGCGTCCGGGCAAAAAAAAAACGATTCGCCCCCCTGACTGCTGGGACCCACTAGCTACATCTTCGCACGCAAGGAAGTGCCTGACAGTCGGGACCCACCAGGTCGAAGTGTACGTAGCGTTGTCATTCTGGTCGCGAATGTGTACGTACATACTAGTGGATGTAGAGGCGCGCATGTGTCGTAGTAGAGGTGGGCACGTGTCGTACTAGAGGCGTGCACGTAGCATGTACACGTACGTACAATGGCCACGGTGCAAGAAAGAAAATACAACCACATACGGGTAGGGTCTCGAACGCCTACTCGTGCATACGTACGGCCAGGGCTCGTGTACATGGCTGGGTCGGAACGGAGAAACTGCGTCGTCATCGTGTTCATGGGGAGGCAACGGAATGCGTCGTGTTCATCGGGAGGCAACGGAATGCGTCGTGTTCATCGGGAGGCAACGGAACACGTGGGAGCCAAGTGGCTTGGACGGAACAGGTGATGGAAACGAGGCCTGGCGTACCGCAAAACAGAGGAAACGACCTTGTGTTCGACCGGCCACGTTTGAAACGAGATCCTGTTCATCGGGAGGGGTCTGGCGTACCGCAAAACGGAGGAAACGGACCTCCTATGGTCAAAAAAGGGGTTTTGTTGATCGGGAGGGGTGTGTCGTACCGCAACACGGATGAAACGGACTTGTGTTGGAGCGCTACGGTCGAAACGGGGGTCCTGTTGATCGGGAGGGGTTTGGCATACCGCAAAACGGGACTCCATGGGATACTATTCATCTGCACCGTCGACCTCCTCCAGCCTCCACGGGCTACCGTCAACCTCCTCCAGCCTCCACGGGCTCCTGTTCATCCAGCCTCCACCGCGCGCTACTCCATCGGCTACTGGTCAACCACCCCTCCACGGGCACCCCTCCATCATCTACTATTCATCCAGCCCTCCACGGGGTCCTGTTCATCCAACCCCAACTGGCTCGATCGATCGGGGTCCTGTTCATCCAGAGGCAATGCCACGGGGTCCTGTTCATCCACCCCCACCGCTCACTGTTCATCCAACCCCCCTCCCCCCTGCAACACTCACTATTCATCCAAAGAGGCAGCATCGATCGACTTTAGTTAGCAGCGGTAGCGAAGGAATCGGTTGATCGGGTTCAGTTAACAGCCATCGATCGATCACTCGGGTTCGGTAATGCGTAGCCTGTAGTGCAATCACTCGGGTTCAGTTAGAGCCCAACGCCTCGCTCAGGTTCAGTTAGAGCCAACGCCTCACACACACGCGCGTACAAGTACGAGAGAAACGCGCATCGCTCGGCCCCCGACCACCCACCGTAACCGGGAACTCCCTGAAATTTTCCTCGCCCTCGCTTCTACCATGATTTTTTCCGTCATGGACAACCCAAAGAATGTCATGCAGCGGCGTCTCCGGCCCACCCAGGATGAAAAGCCCATTTTCTGTCATGATTTTTTGTCATAGAAGTAGGAGCCCACCACATCTATGATGATACCGGGTTTTTTCACAATTATCGTCATAGAAGTGTCATAAGTATGAAAGAAAAAAAATCGTTCGGCCCAAAATGTCACGGATGTGTCTTTTTTTGTAGTGGTGATGATATTGGATCATGGAACTACAACCGATTGAAATTGGAATTTCATCAGAAGTTTATCCTATGCATCTAGTTCATCGTGATCGTAATTATATATACAATTTTGGCCTCGTGAAGGAGAAAGTATCGCTTAAGCTTGGGGGAGGCTTAAGTCAATGTTGTATTCATGCCCCAATAATGAGCTCTCAAGAGAAATTATTATTCAAAATTTTTATGCCCGGCTTTCTTTTAATGATCGCTCCATGCTCGATACTTCTTGTACTGGTTCTTTTATGATGAAGACTATTGAATTCAGATGGGATTTATTGGAAAGAATTAAACACAAGTCTAAAGATTGGAACTCGAGGAAGGTAAGGAGTCAGGTATAACCCCTAAGTTTGATTGTGTTAAATCTTTTATGGATACCGATGCTTTTCGTGAATTTAGCACTAAATATGGACTTGACTCTGAGATAGTAGCTTCTTTCTGTGAATCATTTGCTACTCATGTTAATCTCCCTAAGGAGAAGTGGTTTAAATATCATCCTCCCATTCAAGTGGAAGTAGTAGAACCTACTAAAGTTGAAGAAAAGACTATTACTTATAATGTGATCGTATAGTTCCTACCGCTTATATTGAGAAACCACCTTTTCCTGTTAGAATAAAGGATCATGCTAAAGCTTCAACTGTGGTTCGTAAGAGCAATGCTAGAACACCTACACCACCTGAGCAAATTAAAGTTGAACCTAGTATTACTATGGTTAAAGACCTCTTGGTCGATAATATTGATGGGCATGTTATTTACTTCTGTGATGAAGCTGCTAAAATTGCTAGACCCGATACTAAAAATAAACATAGACCTGTTGTTAGCATGCATGTTGTTTCTGTTAAAATAGGAGATCATTGTTATCATGGCTTATGTGATATGGGTGCTAGTGTGAGTGCAATACCTCATTCCTTATACAAAGAAATTATGCATGATATTGCACCTGCTGAGATAGAAGATATTGATGTTACAATTAAGCTTGCTAATAGAGACACTATTTCACCAATTGGGATTGTTAGAGATGTTGAAGTCTTGTGTGGGAAAATTAAATACCCTACTGATTTTCTTGTTCTTGGTTCCCCACAAGATGACTTTTGTCCCATTATATTTGGTAGACCCTTCTTGAATACTGTTAATGATAAGATAGACTGCGAAAAGGATATTGTTACTGTTGGTTTAGGGGATATGTCTCATGATTTTAATTTTGCTAAATTTTGTAGATAACCCCACGATAAAGAATTGCCTAGTAAAGATGAAATTATTGGTCTTGCTTCTATTGTCGTGCCTCCTAATGATCCTTTAGAACAATATTTGCTCGACCATGAAAATGATATGTTCATGAATGAAAGAAGGGAAATAGATGAAATATTCTTTAAACATGGACTATTTTGAAACACAACCTACCTATTGAAATCCTTGGGGATCCTCCTCCACCCAAGGGCGATCCCGTGTTTGAGCTTAAACAATTACTTGATACTCTTAAATATGTCTATCTTGATGAAAAGAAGATATATCCTGTTATTTTTAGTGCTAACCTTTCAGAGCATGAAGAAGAGAAATTATTGAAAACTCTGAAGAAGCACCGTGCTGCTATTGGATATACTCTTGATGATCTTAAGGGCATTAGTCCCACTCTATGCATTCACAAAATAAAACTTGTCTTGAATTGGGAGAAGTGCCACTTTATGGTTAATGAAGGTATTGTCTTGGGGCATAAAATTTCTGAAAGAGGTATTGAAGTTGATAAAGCTAAAGCAGATGCTATTGAAAATATGTTGTGTCCTAAGGACATCAAAGGTATAATAAGTTTTCTTGGTCATGCTGGTTTTTATAGGAGGTTTATTAAAGACTGCTCTAAAATTTCTAGGCCTCTAACTAATCTCTTGCAAAAAGATGTTCCTTTTGTTTTTGATGAGGATTGTGTAGAAGCATTTGAAATACTTAACAAAGCCTTGATTTTTGTACCTATTATTCAGCCACCTGATTGGAATTTACCCTTTGAAATTAGGTGTGATGCTAGTGATTATGTTGTAGGTGTTATTCTAGGACAAAGAGTTGATAAGAAATTAAATGTTATCCAATATGCTAGTAAAACTCTATACAGTGCCAGAGAAATTATGCTACTACTGAAAAAGAATTTTTAGCAGTTGTGTCCGCTTGTGATAAGTTCAGACCTTATATTGTTGATTCCAAAGTAACTATTCACACTGATCATGCTGCTATTAAATACCTTATGGAAAAGAAAGATGCTAAACCTAGACTTATTAGATGGGTTCTCTTGCTACAAGAATTTGATTTGCATATTATTGATAGGAAGGGAGCTGAGAACCCCGTTCCAGGCAACTTGTCTAGGTTAGAAAATATTCTTGATGACCCACTACCTATTAATGATAGCTTTCCTGATGAACAATTAGTTGTCATAAATGCTTCTCGTACCACTCCATGGTATGATGATTGTGCTAATTACATTGTTGCTAAATTTATACCACCTAGTTTCACATACCAGCAAAAGAAAAAGTTTTTCTATGATTTAAGACATTATTTTTGGGATGACCCACACCTATATAAAGGAGTAGATGGTGTTATTAGACGTTGTGTATCTGAGCATGAACAGGAACAGATCCTATGTAACTGTCACTCCGAGGCTTATGGAGGACACTACGCTGGAGATAGAACTGCACATAAGGTATTGCAATCCGGTTTTTATTGGCCTACTCTTTTTAAAGATGCCCGTAAGTTGGTATTGTCTTGCGATGAATGTCAAAGAATTAGTAATATTAGTAGACGTCAAGAAATGCCTATGAATTATTCACTTGTTATTAAACCATTTGATGTTTGGGGCTTTGATTATATGGGACATTTTCCTTCCTCAAATGGGTATACACATATTTTAGTTGTTGTTGATTATGTTACTAAGTGGGTAGAAGCTATTCCAACTAGTAGTGCTGATCATAACACCTCTATTAAGATGCTTAAAGAAGTTATTTTTCTGAGGTTTGGAGTCCCTAGATATTTAATGACTGATGGTGGTTCACATTTTATTCATGGTGCTTTTCGTAAAATGCTTGCTATGTATGATGTTAATCATATAATTGCATCTCCATACCACCCTCAGTCTAGTGTTCAAGTAGAATTGAGTAATAGAGAGATTAAACTGATTTTGCAAAAGACGGTTAATAGATCTAGAAAGAATTGGTCCAAGAAACTTGATGATGCATTATGGGCCTATAGAACTGCGTATAAAAATACTATGGGTATGTCTCTATATAAAATGGTTTATGGAAAAGCATGTCACTTACCTCTCGAACTAGAACATAAGGCATATTGGGCTATTAAAGAGCTCAATTATGATTTCAAACTTGCCGGTGAGTGCTACGTCTTGAGCTTGCGTTGGTTTTCCTCGAAGAGGAGAGGGTGATGCAGCAAGTGTAGCGTAAGTATTTCCCTCAGTTTTGAGAACCAAGGTATCAATCCAGTAGGAGGCTCCTCAAAAGTCCCACACACCTACACAAACAAACTGAGAGCTCGCAACTAACGCAATAAAGGGGTTGTCAATCCCTTCACGGCCACTTGCGAAAGTGAGATCTAATAAATAAAGTAAGATAAGATAAATATATCTTTGGTATTTTATAATATAGATGCAGAAATTAAAGATGCAAATAAAAGTAGATTGAAAGCAAATATGATAAGAGATAGACCCGGGGGGCCATAGGTTTCACTAGAGGCTTCTCTCAAGATAGCATAACTATTACGGTGGGTGAACAAATTACTGTCGAGCAATTGATAGAAAAGCGCATAGTTATGAGATTATCTAGGCATGATCATGTATATAGGCATCACGTCCATAACAAGTAGACCGACTCCTGCCTGCATCTACTACTATTACTCCACACATCGACTGCTATCCAGCATGCATCTAGAGTATTAAGTTCATAAGAACAGAGTAACCCATTAAGCAAGATGACATGATGTAGAGGGATAAACTCATGCAATATGATATAAACCCCATCTTTTTATCCTCGATGGCAACAATACAATACGTGCCTTGCAACCCTTTCTGTCACTGGTTAAGGACACCGCAAGATTGAACCCAAAGCTAAGCACTTCTCCCATGGCAAGAAAGACCAATCTAGTAGGCCAAACCAAACTGATAATTCGAAGAGACTTGCAAAGATAACTCAATCACACATAAAAGAATTCAGAGAAGATTCAAATATTATTCATAGATAAACTTGATCATAAACCCACAATTCATCCGATCTCGACAAACACACCGCAAAAAGAGTTTACATCGAATAGATGTCCACAAGGGAGGGGGAGAACATTGTATTGAGATCTAAAAAGAGAGAAGAAGCCATCTAGCTAATAACTATGGACCCGTAGGTCTGTGGTAAACTACTCACAACTCATCGGAGGGGCAAGGATGTTGATGTAGCGGCCCTCCGTGCTTGATTCCCCCTCCGGCAGAGTGCGGGCGAAGGCTCCAAGATGAGATCTCGTGGGTACAGAAGGTTACGGCAGTGGAAATTGTGTTTCGTGGTGCCCCTGGATGTTTTTGGGGTACGTAGGTATATATAGGAGGAAGAAGTACGTCGGTGGCCGCCCGAGGGGCCCACGAGACAGGGGGCACGCCCTACAGGGGGCATGGCCTCCTATCTCGTGGGGGCCTCGGGTGCTTCTTGACTTGCACTCCAAGCTCTCCGGATCACGTTCGTTCCAAAAATCACGCTCCGAAGGTTTCATTCCGTTTGGACTCCGTTTGATATTCCTTTTCTTCGAAATACGGAAATAGGCAAAAAAACAGCAATATGGGCTGGGCCTCCGGTTAGTAGTTTAGTCCCAAAAATTATATAAATGTGTAAAATAAAGCCCATAAACATCCAAAAGGGGTAATATAATAGCATGGAACAATCAAAATTTATAGATACGTTGGAGACGTATCAAGCATCCCCAAGCTTAATTCCTGCTCGTCCTCGAGTAGGTAAATGATCAAAAAGAAATTTTTGATGTGGAATGCTACCTAGCATAATTCTCAATGTAATTTTCTTTATTGTGGCATGAATGTTCAGATCCAAATGATACAAAATAAAAGTTCATATTGACATAAGAAATAGTAATACTTCAAGCATACTAATCAAAGTAATCATGTCTTCTCAAAATAACATGGCTAAAGAAAGTTATCCCTACAAAATCATATAGTCTGGCTGTTGCTCTATCTTCATCACACAAAGCATTTAATCATGCACAACCCTGATGACAAGCCAAGCAATTATTTCATACTTTAATAATCTCAAACTTTTTCAACTTTCACGCAATACATGAGCGTGAGCCATGGACATATCTCTATATGTGGAATAGAATGGTGGTTGTGGAGAAGACAAAAAGGAGAAGATAGTCTCACATCAACTAGGTGTATCAACGGGCTATGGAGATGCCCATTAATAGATATCAATGTGAGTGAGTAGGGATTGCCATGCAACGGATGCACTAGAGCTATAAATATATGAAAGCTCGACAAAAGAAACTAAGTGGGGTGCATCCAACTTGCTTGCTCACGAAGACCTAGGGAATTTTTGAGGAAGCCCATCATTGGAATATACAAGCAAAGTTCTATAATGAAAAATTCCCAGTAGTATATGAAAGTGACAACATATGAGACTCTCTATCATGAAGATCATGGTGCTATTTTGAAGCACAAGTGTGGAAAAAGAGATAGTAGCATTGTCCCTTCTCTCCTTTTCTCTCATTTTTTTTCTTCTTTTTTTCTCTTTTTTTTCTTTTCTTTGGCCTTCTCTTTTTTTCTTTTTGGCCTTCCTCTTTTTTTTTCTTTTTTTTCTTTTTGTAAAGTCTAAGTCTCATCCCGACTTGTGGGGGAACCATAGTCCTCATCATCCTTTCCTCATTAGGACAATGCTCTAATAATGAAGATCATCACACTTTTATGGATTTACAACTCAAAGATAGAACAAGATATGACTCTATATGAATGCCTCCGGCGGTGTACCGGGATATGCAATGAATCAAGAGCGACATGTATGAAAATTATGAAGGTGGCCTTGCCACAAATACAATGTCAACTACATGATCATGCAAAAAGCAATATGACAAAAGTAAGGCATGTCATATGAACGGAACGGTGGAAAGTTGCATGGCAATATACCTCGGAATGGCTATGGAAATGCCATAATAGGTAGGTATGGTGGCTGTTTTGAGGAAGGTAAATGGTGGGTATATGGTACCAGCGAAAGTTGCGCCGCACAAGAGAGGCTAGCAATGGTGGAAGGGTGAAAGGGTGCGTATAATCCATGGACTCAACATTAATCAAAAGAACTCATATACTTGTTGCAAAAATTTAGAAGTCATCAAAAACCAAAGTACTACGCGCATGCTCCTAGGGGGATAGATTGGTAGGAAAAGACCATCACTCGTCCCCGACCGCCACTCATAAGGAAGACAATAAATAAATAAAATTGTGCTCCAACTTCATCACAAAGCGGTTCACCATACGTGCATGCTACGGGAATCACAAACTTCAACACAAGCATTCTTTAAATTCATAATCACCCAACTAACATGACTTTAATATCACTACCTCCATATCTCAAAACAATTATCAAGCATCAAATTGATCATAGCATCCAATTCACTTTCTATGATAGTTTTTATTATACCCAACTTGGATGCTCATCATTCTAGGACCAACTTTATGATCATAGCAAAAACCATG